>CM057456.1:580884166-582257500 GCA_016271365.2 Neoceratodus forsteri
CTCATCTATAAGCCATGAGACTGCATTCTCAGTATCAAGCGATGGCAATGGTACCTGTCCATAAAAGTATTGTGAAAATATAACCCTGTGTTTTCTCTTCTTAACACTTCGTGATCTACGATAAGCCACCAACAAAGCCAGAGCTCTATATCCGGAATTATAACCGTGTATTTTCACTTCTTAAAGCACTGCATGATCTACGTCAAGCCAGGAAAAGACTGAGCCTCCGACAAAGCCAGATCCAACTTATCCTGATATGCATTATGATCCAGAGAAAGTGACTTACCAATCAAATAAACTTGAGTCTCAGGCTACTGCCATTAATTTCTCTCTTACAGCTGGGGGGAAAACAGTAAAACGGGGCCTAGGGAGGATATAAAGGAAAAACGGCCAGCTATGGCCTTTGCTAAAAGACATATAATTATGGAAGACTCTTTGGCAGTCTTGGAAAAAGATGTTCCATACCAGTTACTGGTTGAAAGGTTATTGACAAAAGCAGCCATACAGAAGGCCTTTTTCCTATAATCAGGCCCTGCTTCCCTCGATGATGTTTGGTCAACAAAAAAGTCACTTAGCGAATCAGGATGGAAGCAAACCCCTAGGGGTACCTGGCTTCCAGATCCAGCATGGAATCCAAAATTGAATTTTAGCCCTCATTCCACTACCTGGTTTCCCGGGCCACCTATTGAAATATCCCAAACCAAGATTGCTGTACCTGTGCAACAACAAGATTTCATACCTCAGGTGGATAAACAGATTGGGGTTTCACCCAGCAATTTGCCAACTCACAGGAAGGGAGTAGAACCTGTAGACCAAGAACCAGCTCAGGAGAGAAAAAATTGGGGAGCCCTTACAGGGTGTGGATACACCCCTGGACCAGACAAAGCCTCAAAAGCCTTTACTTTCAGAACTGTTTGCAAATATTAAAAAAGAAGCAGCCCCAAGATGAAATGCTGTTTGGATTAGGTATCAAGGAGGCATGGAAGAAAGACTGGATAGACACTTTTAAGGGAAAATCCTGTTAAAGGACTCCCTGCATTTTTCTCCCAGAGAAGTCTTCGCATTCATAAACATTTCTGGTGAAGATAACTTTGATGTGAGCTTTTGTACAGCTCATTATCTGGATTTATTTTGGGAACGGTATACTCAAGTAAAGTTTTCTCCCCATTTGTTGTTATTCCATTGTCAAAACCTTTAGTCAGATATGTTATTGTCATGTTTAGGAATGAGGGCGTTCATGTGGCAGATATTACATATTGGTTGTCACAGAAATGTGACTTATTGGGGGACTCTGAAGCTATTCTGGACACAGAGATGTTTTGGACTGGGGTGGAAATATAAGGTGAAATTGTGGAGCACAGATGCTGGTATTACACATATTCCAAATTCTTTTATGTTGGGTAGGGACCGTGGGGTGTGTTTTTATGCGGGGCAACCCAGGGTCTGTTATAAATGCTGGTCTAGAACCCACATTTCAAGTACATGTGATAGGCCTAGGTGTGGGAACTGTGGTGAGGTGGGCCATGTTTCTTTCCAGTGTGCCTCCCACACTAAATGTGACCTCTGTGAGGACTTTGGTCATGCCTTCAAAGACTGCACCTGGGGCAGCAAAGAACTCAGCTACATGCATGAGTCCTGAGTTACTTATGCAGCAGGCTCAGGACACAGCATTACAACAAGACACACCCATATCAAAGGCAACCTTGCACTGGCCTATTTCCCAGCAAAGTACTGAAACAGAAGTTATAGTGATTAAGGAGGATTTGGACCCTCTGAAAATGCAGGATCATTCATCCTTCCCTCCCAGCAGGGGAGATATTGACACCGGTATGTTATACTGACCTTAAACAGACAATCATACCACCCCCTTTACCTAATTCTCCTAAGCAAAGATGAAGGTCTTCTAGGAATGTGAAACCAATTCCTACCCCCCCCCAGGAGAGGATATTGAGACTCCTAATCCATTTGCTACTTTGGCTCCAGAGTGGGAAGATTCTGAAATGTAGCAGGAGGAATTAGATATCCAGATTAGGGATCTGGAGGTGGAGGCCCAGAACCCAGATTCTGTGGGGTATAGAGGGAAAAAGGAAAAAAAAAGAAAAAAAGCTAGTTTCAGGTATCAGAAAAGGGTTCGGTAATAAATCCTGACTGTTCTAACTGTGGGTACAATAAACGTACATAGTATACTGAATGCTATGAAACGTCAGGTGGTGTTTGACTTTGTACGTGAGGCTTGTATGGATATGTATTTTCTTCAAGAAACGTGGGTATTCTCTACTGATCACTTTAGATTTTTTAAGAGGGAATGGGCATGGGGACCTTCCAGTTGGTCACTTGATCAGGCACGTGCCGATGGCATAGGAATTCAGTTTAATTCATATTCATTTCAGTTAATAAAACTAATAGACCTCATGCCTGGGAGAGTTTTGATATTGGATGGGATCTGGAAAAAGATGAACTGTCATTTAATTAATTTTTATGGGCCTCAAGCAAAGATGGAAAGGGTGGCATTATTCAAATTAGTGAGACCTTATTTGGTGACTTCATATAAAAAAATTTTGTGTGGAGATTTTAACTGTGAGGTGAAATCTCAGGTGGTCCATTCTAAACCACAGGGGAAGGTTTATTGTGATGCTAATGCTTTGTCAGATATGGTGCTTTCAGCAGATTTATTAAACTGTAAAAACTTTCAGACGACAGGCCCAGGGTTTACTTATAAACGGGGAAAATACACCACCTCTATTGATCACATATTTATTCTAAAAAATGTCCGGTAGTATCACTTCAGGCTCATCCTGTGGAATTTTCAGATCACGTAGCTTTGATAGCTAAATTTCAAAAGAACCCTCTCTTGAGCCAGAAAGCATCTAGATGGAAATTAAACACACCAGTCCTTGATGAAACCCGGGTTTGGCAAGGGATTAGGGAAATCATAATAGCCAGATGCTAAGTGTGTTTTTTTATATTTAGGTATAGGGCTTTCTTGGATGGACACAAAATCAGATTTTCAATCTTGGTTTAAAAATTATGGGACAAAAAGAAGAAAATGATAATTGTTTAAAGTATTTGTCTTTGAGACAGCAACTCCAAAAACTATTTTGTGGACAAATACAACTAAATATGATTATTCAGCCCAAATTAAAATTATAAAAGATCAGATGTCAATGTATCAATATGATCAGGCACTAACCATGAAAGTACTGTTTCAAAATGGATTAAAAAAGACTCCTCTGAGAGACCCAGATTTGGCTTGCAAACAAATGAAGGATACAGCGGAGACAGATTGTCTTGTGGATTCATACAAGGTGGCTCAGGAATTACATGCTGTTATAAAAGAACATGTATCTACCCTGGGGCCAGAGGTGGTCCCCTCAGAACAAGAGATTGATACATTTTTGAATAACGTAGCAATTCCTCCTTTACCTTTAAAAACTCATGATATACAATTTACGATCAGCTGACTTGATATGGAATCCCATATTAAATCTAAAGCACCTGGAAAATCTAAAGGGTTGGATGGTTTACCCATTGAATTTTACAAAACTTTTGCTACAGACTTGTGGGAATGTTTAGAGAAAGTTTATGGTTATTTCTATAACACTAATTATATAATACCATCATTTTTGGATGGAATATTAATGTATCTATTTAAATCTGGGACTAGACATTTGATTACAAATTGGTGATCAATTACTATATTGAACACGGATTATAACATTTTGGCTCATATTTTGAATAACAGGTTAAAGAGTTATGCCATTCATGTTATATCGCCGTTACAATTCTGCGGGCTCTCCTCACGTAAAACCCAGCATGCTCTTGTGATTATTAGGGTTGTAATAGATTATCTATCCCTTTCTGGGAAACATGGAAACATTATTTCAGTTGACCAGGAGAAAGCATTTGATCAAGTTTCTCATGTTTATTTATTTACTACATTGAAGTATTTCGGCATTCCGGCTGTATTGTTAAAATTTGTACAATTACTTTATTCTTCTACCTTGGTCTATCCAGTTATAAGATGGTCAGTTACCACAGGATTTAAAACACGGGTAGGGGTTAGGCAAGGATGTCCATTGAGCCCCCTCCTTTATATGTTTGCATTCGACCCCTTTTTAAGGACATTAACTGATCAACCTAGATGGAAAGGGATTATTGGGACAGGAATCCAAGAAACTCTATATCTTCAGGCTTATGCAGATGATATCTGTCTTTTTTTTCAGATTATACACAGTTCCGTTTGTTTTTCAAAGTAATGTCTGATTACGCTTATGTCTCAAATTCTAGATTGAACATTAAGAAAAGTAGAATACTTTTTGTTGGTACAGGGTACCCAGAATCTTTTCAGATTGCAGGACTTCAAAATTCAAATACTACATACTAATACACTAAAATGCTAGCAGAATAGGCCTAATGGTCTTTCGTGTCTGCTCGTTTGGTCAGACCCCACCCTGGGTGCTGACCTTGCTGCCCCCCTCACCTTCTCAGTCTTCTCCCTTCCCAGTTCCGGATATTCTTGCTGCTTTGGATTTTGCTTCCAGAACCCTTCCCCTGTACCTGTCCCACCCCCTCTTGAACCCCTCCACCATCTCTGCCTCCACCAGCCTCCTAGGCAGTGCATTCCATGGTTCCACCACCCTCTCAGTGAAGTAGCACCTCCTCCTTTCTCCCTGAATCTTCCCCTCCAGCTTCCACCCATGCCCTCTAGTGGCTCCTCCCCTTCCTTTGAAGCACCCTGACTGTTCCTCCTGTTTACCCTCTTCATGTACCTGAAGACCTCTATCATGTCCCCCAGTCCTTCTCTCTTCCAATGTGTACATATTTAGCTCTTCAAGCCTCTCCTCCTTAGGTCCTGTCCCCAAAGCCCCAAATCATTTTGGTTGCCTTCTCCTGGACCCTCTCCAGGAGTTTAATGTCCTCTTTAAGTGTGGCCTCCAAACTGCACACAGTACTCAAGGTGCGGCCTCACCAAGCAGTTGTACAGAGGGTATCACTTTCCTCCTTCTGGAGGTGATCCCTAGTGATGCATCCCAGCATCCTGTTGGCCTTGCTGCTGCCTCCTACAAGTCTCAGAGTTGTTCATCTTGACATCCACCGCCACCCCAGGCCCTCTCAGCCATCGAGACTTGTAGCATTCCCCAGGGTGTACACTTGGCCCGGTTTCTGGCCCCAGGTGAAGTACTTTGCATTTCCTGCATTGAACCTCAGCTTCCACTTTCTAGACCATCTTTCCAGAGCCTCCAGGTCCCCCTGTAGGGCCACCTCCCTCCCTCCTCCCCATCCACCACCGTCCCCAGTTTTGAGTCATCTGCAAAGAGACTCATCTCGCTCCTGATTCCTGTCCTTATGTCAGAGACATAGGCGTTGAACAGGAGGGGCCCAGAGACTGATCCTGTGGGACCCCACTAATGACCCTCCTTTGGGATGAGACTATGCCACCATCTACGACCCTCTGGGACTGGTCCTGGAGCCAATTGCCTATCCATCTGATCATCTGGTTCCCAACCCCCATCTCTCCCAGCTTATCCAACAGGCCCACGTGAGGAACAGAGTCAAATGCCTTGCTGAAGTCTAGAAAGAGGATGTCCACTAGTCTACCCAGGTCCAAGGCACTTGTCACCCAGTCATAGAACTCCACAAGGTTTGTCTGACATGATTTCCCCGGGACAAATCCATGCTGTCTATCATCCAGGCACCCTGACTTTTCCAGGTCCCCCCCTTGCCTCTCCTTGACAATGCCCTCCATTACCTTGCCCACCACCGATGTCAGGCTGACAGGCCTGTAGTTTCCTGCCAACTCCCTTGATTCCCCCTTGTGGATAGGCACTATATGTGCCACCTTCCAGGCCTGGGGCACCCACCCTGTCCTCAGAGAGATGGTGAAAAGCTCCTCCAGGGGTTTCACCACGACATCCGCAAGTTCTTTCAGCACTCTGGGATGTAATTTATCTGGCCCTGGTGCTTTCTCCATCTTAAGGGAGCTGAAGGCTTCCCTCACTCTCTCTGCTGTGATTTCCACTTCTGGTACCTCTTCTTTTTGCTTAGCTCTCCCCCCTCCCGCCAGTGATGCCTCCCCCTCTCCCCAGACCTGTCGATCGATAAGGGTCCCCCCCTCCTCAGTATCTCTGTCTCCTCCCATGTATGATGCAGCATCCCCATTTTCCTTGGTGAAAACTGAGGTGAAGTACTCATTTAGTACCTCAGCCTGCTCCCCTGGGTCTTGTGCCCTCTCTCCCCTGATTTAATCTTGCTAATCTGCCCCTTCACCCTTCGTTTTTCCCCAATGTATCTAAAGAACCCTTGTTCCCTCTCCTAATTTCCTGGCCAGGTTCTGTATCTTCCCTTCCTTGCCTTAGCCACCCTCACCACCCTAGTGGCTCTTCTAGCCATCAGCTCATACTCCCCTCAATCCCTTTCACTCCTTGAGCACTTGAATTGCCTATAGGCTGCCTTCTTTCCCCGCACCACCTCCTGGAACTCTCTGGTCCACCAGCAGGGTTTTTGGGCCCTACTGCATTTTCATCTTACTCTTGCACAGGTGCTGGTAGCATCCTGCACCCCTCTCCTGATGATTTCCCACCTACTGTCAGCTTCCATGTCTGACCCAATCACATCCAAATGCTCCTTAAGGATCCTTCCCATTTCCTTAAAATCCATCCCCCTGAAGTCAGTTACCTCCCTCTTTGTGCAGCCTTCTAGCCCTCCTAGGTCCAGGGAGAACCAGACCGTGGCATGGTCACTCCCTGCCAATGAGTCCCTTACCTCCAGGCCCCCAAAATCTGGTCACTGTCTGCCAGGACCACATCCAGTACCCATACCTCCCTGGACGGTTCCCCCACCTGCTGAGTTAGGAACGCATCTTGAAAGACATCCAACAACCTCTGTTCCCTGGTCACAGAGGATGTCATATTATCCCAGTCTGTTCCTGGCATGCTTAAGTTCCCCAACACCACCACCATTCCTCTTCCCAGTCTGCAGTGTCTCCTAACATCTGCCACCAGACTCTCCTCCAGCTCCTCCACCAGGGCAGGGGGTCTAGACACCACTCCTATTTTTAATCTCTTGCCCCCCTTGTTATCAAGGTGACCCAAATCGCCTCCACAGTTCCCTCCGCCTCCTCTACTCCCCTTATGCCAATGCAGTTTTTGACTATCATTGCTACCCCTCCTCCCCTTCCCTCCCCCATGTCCTTCCTGAACATAGTGTAACCCTCCAGGTTCAGGTCCCAGTCGTGTCCTGCAGTGGCTCAGGTGTCAGTGACCACTGCCACATCCACTGCTCCCTCAGTTAGCATTGCTTGGAGCTCAGGCATTTTATTGCCCAAGCTCCTGGCATTTAGCAGGACTACCTTCCACCCTTTCCCTATACTTCCAATCCCCTGCTCCTGTTCCCATGGGGATTATGTTTTCCCCTGGTCTGCATTTTACCAGTCAGCCTTTTCCCACAATCCTCCAGCTCCCCGGGGGGGGTGAAGACAGAGACCTTCCTTTATTGGCACCCCCTTGACAGCCGTTTCTCCTATCCCTCCCCCTTCACAAGTTTAAACCCCACTTTTCACCAAGGAACCCCTCTATTTTCAACTTAAGGATTCACCTCCCCTCCAAATTGAGATGGAGTCTATCTCTAGCATACAGCTCCTTATCCTCCCAGGTCTCCCCCCAATCCCCCATCAACCCATACCCTCTGGCCTCACACCACTCCCTGAGCCACTGGTTTATCTCCCTAATCTTCCCTTTGTGTTTCCCACTAGCCCTTGGCACCGGCAAGATTTCTGAGAAGGAAACTGTGCATCCTATGTCATGACAGACCCTGGCAAGCTCCCTGAATCTTGCCTGTGTCTCTAGCTCACTATTTCCCTCAATGTCATTTGTACCCAGGTGGACCAGTATGTCCGGGGAACCCCCACAGTCCTTTGCCAGCTGATATACCTTGTGCTTAGCACTGTGCACCGTTAGTCCAGGGAAGAATTTTGTTCTAACTGGCCAGGCTTCTCCCTCCCTATTCCATTTGATACCCCTGATCATAGAATCCCCCAACAGGAGCACTCTGACCACTCCTCTTCCTCCATTTCCCCCTCTTCCATGTCCTTCATCCTTTCTACCGGCCCCTCCACCCAGCCAGCTCCTTGTTCCTCCCCCTATCTGGGTGCCACATGCCACCCCCTCCTTATTTACCCTGGCCACCCCTTCCCCTCCAATCCTATGCCTCTCCTCTTCCTGAGTATCCTTCTGTACCTTGCTAACTCCCCCCTCACTGCTCGTGACTGGTCCTTCTCCCCCATCTGCTAAACTAGCCTGGCTCATCCTCCCTTCCTTCCTGTCTCCATTTAGTCCTTCCTTGCTTGTCGTGCTCCACTGGCTTAAACTCTTAGCTCCCTTTACTGAATCCTCCTTGTACTTCTGGTCCTTCTCCCTTACCTTTCCTCCCAACTGGTCATTCTCCTTGCGCTTTCCTCCCTCTTCCCCCTGCCCCTCCTGCTCTGATTCACTGCTTTCCCCATTTTCCTGCATTCCCGGTTCCCCTCGTTCTTCCTGCTATCCGGCCCCTGCCTCCTGCCCCCACTCCCTTTCCATCTCTAACCACCCCTGTTGTGGCTACATCACCCCCCTCATCCTCGAGCAGAAGAAGAGAATTGAAGTGGTTACTGAGTGTAAGGTCTGATCCACCTCCCCACCTTGCTTCCTTCTGTCCAGCCCTGGGCATCTGCCTACTTCCCTGAGAATGTTGTCCCTCTGTCCCTCCTTTGTGAGGGTCCCCAGTTACCTGCCTGCTTCCTTGGTAGTGTCCTTTTGGACCTCCTCTGCCAGGGTCCCAATGTGACCCCTGAGTATTCTCCTGCACTCCTTTCCCTATGCCCCTGCCCCCAGTGCTTGGTACAACCCCGTGGGAGATCCCCTGCCCCTTTCCCCAACCATATCTCCTCCCTTCCCCCAGCTGTCTCCTAATCCCCACAGCCTCCTCCCTAAGCTGTGCCAGCTGGTAGCACATTGAGCAACCACTGAACTTCCAAGCCCAGTCCAGCATCATGGCTGCTCCACACCCTGTGCACTCCACCACCCTCCCAAAGATGCCAGCCCTAATGACGCATGGTTCCATCCCCTTCCAAGTAGGTTTCCTTGGGTGAGCCACCAGGATCCCCCCTGGTCCAAGGTACACCCCTACTGCCTAACAGGTCACCCACTAATCTTAGATACAGTCCCACAGTACACTGGTAACCCTGTTACTAAGTGCAGCACAATGCAGTAAACTTATAAGGGAAATGACCAACTCCCTAAGCTCCTCTCTCCCAGCCTTTAAATCTAACCCCCAGTGGCTATAACTACATGAGCTGCACCTGCAGCCTTTTCCTCCAATTGCAGGGCAGGTGTTCCCCTACAAATTAGCAGAACTCTGGGAGGAAGGGTGGGGAGGGTGGGTCTTGGGCAGACACCTGACTCGAGAGAGAGTGTATCAGCCCTGTGTCTTCCTCCAAGCCCAGCAGCCAAAGAACCAGGCCCAAGCAAATCCCACCAAATAGGTTTTAAATCAGAAGAAATAGGCCTCCTCCAGTGCAGCCTGTTACACAGTGAAACATCCAACAAATGAGCCCACTTACAGCCACCAAACCGGTTTTCAAACTTCCAACATCCCCCAAAACAATACCCTGCTAGCCCCTTAGAAGTAAGAAAGAAAAGAAATAACCTTCTACCAAGTAAAATCCACAAGAACCCTGTGAAAACAACAAGAAGCAGCTACTGTCGTGGAGCACAACTGATCCTGTCTCCTTCCAGTTCCTTCTGAGAAGACAAAGCAGCTAACACCACAAACCTGATTCAGATCTGCCTCCAGTCAATTAGCTGAGTGAGACCTGGCCAGACCATTAACACCCTTCCCCCACTATGCAGTAATCTTTGCAGCTACTGAAGTCAGCAACAAGGAATCGAAATTCAACTCAAAGCCCCAAAAATATGTTTGCTGCCAAAGGAAACAGGTCTCCGATTTAATCAGCTTCACTAACAACACATCAAAATAGGCTTGAAATTAACAGATATAGGTCTCCAATTCAAATAACTAGGCCCAAGAAAATCCCACCAAATAGGTTTTAAATCAGAAGAAATAGGCCTCCACCAACACAGCCTGTTACGCGGTGAAACATCCAACAAATGAGCCCACTTACAGCCACCAAACCAGTTTTCAAACTTCCAACAGCCCCCAAAACATTACCCTGCTAGCCCCTTAGAAGTAAGAAAGAAAAGAAATAACCTTCTACCAAGTAAAATCCACAAGAACCCTGTGAAAACAACAAGAAGCAGCTACTGTCCTGGAACACAACTGATCCTGTCTCCTTCCAGTTCCTTCTGAACCCTTAAAAATCATAGGGGTCATTTTTGGGCTCAAGAATATGGCTACTCAAAATTGGGATAAATCCTTGTTTAAAGTAGAACAGAAGGTTAACAGATAGAAGAAATGGAGTAAGTCAAAAGTGAAAAGGATTCAAATAATAAAGAAATTTCTTTTTCCTTGTTTACTATATGTTGCTATGTTTTTTTCTGTGCCACAGCAACTAGAAACAAAAATAATTAGCCTGTTCTTCCAAATATTGTGTGGGAATAGGTTAAACCCCATAAAATGGAGCTAAACATGTCGACCTCTTTCAAAAGGAGGTTTGAGAATGATAGATCCGGTTATTTTTTTCATACGTTGTTTCTTTCACAAATGGTAAAATGCGGGTTGGGGTTGTTGATTCCCCCTCAAAAACAGTGGAGTAGGTTAAATTTATCTAGATATTTTCAAGCTTTGGGGGTGGTGCCCACCTAAAATGAGAAAATATTTACATGTTCCAGGTTTTTTAAATCTGCCATGTCTAAAATTTATAAGTGGGAATTGACAAAACAACAACTGGTCTCCCATTCTGGACGTCAGTTGTAACAGGTAGTAATGTCGCACTGCTTTCCCACGGAACCTAGTTTTAAAAACTGTCCTCTGAATAAAACACACTTGACATGTGCACAGTTGACTAATTTTAGGATTCCCTCCAATATGTGGGAGTATCTCTGGCTATTAGTATATGGTAGAATAAATATCGGGGTAATGCAAAACATAAAGTGATAGAGGAAAGAAATTTACCCTATCCTAACTGTATAAATCATCAGGAAGAGACCATGGGCCATTGACAATGCTACGCTTGAACTGTATTAATCTGTACTCTGTTTGCAATGCCCAAATTGTTGTAATGTCTGTCTTGATGTTCCCCATAATTTGTATTTCTCTGATGTGGAACTTTTGTAAAAGAGCCATGGCTCAAAGGTATTTGTAATCCTAGACTTGATAAATAAAATAATTAAAAATGGACCATTACCTTTTTACATGCTCATATTCAAGAAATTTGTGGATATTCTTGGTGAATAAATGGAATATGAGGTAGTTGACTCACATGTCTTATGAATTTCTGATATTGGGTCAGTACTCCCAGGTGGGGCCCCGATTTCATCATGACACATTGATGATTTTTCTTTGCTGTATAAAATTTTATTTATGGCAAGCTAGATGTCGGTGGGTATTAAATCAATGTACAGTAGTAGCCAGAGACATTGCCAGCTATTTCCTGATATTTCGCAGAATTTCTGAAGAGTTTCTCTCTGCTGCCCCAACTCTGGAAATGTAGAAAGCAGGAGATATTACTGGAAATATCACAGAAATTTCAGGAAATATCTGGCAGTGTCTGTGGCTGCTACTGTAACCTGTTGTATGAAACAATGCAGGTCTTGGTCCACCAAGCTATGGAGAAAGTATATTTAAAAGATGTGGCTGTTTATTCTTCCCAGAAGGTAATAAATTGGTGGAAAGGATTTTCCTTTTTTATAAAATATAAATGATCCTTAGAATCATGTAAACACAAAATAAAAGATTGAGTAGATAATACATTCTTTTGGAGAATGGGTTAGAGGGGAAAGGTTTGATTCCGATAACTATGGGGAGCAGAATTTAAAAGAGAATATGGAGAATGAATAAATTGATAGATAATATTTGAGGTTACAGGTAAAGGTACCTCCTACATTGGTGGGGGTAGGGAGGCAGAGGGGCAATGACAGGGGTAAGACTATGATTATTAGTTCAATTGTTATTGGTTTCCTATTGTTTATGGAAGTATGACTTTATTTTTATGATTATGATTACGATGTTATTGCAATAAAAGTTCCCCTATTCTTTTCAAGGAGTGCCATGGGGTCTTTAACATCCACCTGAACGACCACCAATCCAGGCAGATGGGACCACAGTTTAACATCTCATCCGAAAGACGGCACCTCAGAAGTGCAACACCCCTCACATGCTGCACTACGGTGTCAGAATGGGATATTAACCCAAGTGCCAGATGTGGGAACTGAACCCACAGCTCTCTTATCTCTTGGCCTCAGAGGTGAGTGTGCTACTTACTGAGCCACTGACACTGATATGCCCTTCTTTCTATTAAGAATGTTGGAGACAAAACTCTAAGCTGCTTATCAGATGCCATTAGAAAACTGAAACAGCTTGTTAAATATTTGTTAAATATTGGTTGACTATGAAACTGGAAATTTGCACATTTAAATGCTAAGCATTTAAACAGCTTCTGGATACTAGTCTAACTTGGGAATGTATTGTCTTTCAAGAAAGAGTCATACCACATAAATATCACCCTTTCCCCCAGCAAATCTATGATTTACACTTTTTTTTTAACCTCTGGAGCCTACAGCCCTCTTGCTATCTGTAGCTGGAAAAAGGAGTATTGTGGAACTAAACTTTTCAATGTGTCCTTCAAGCTGGCTGAAATAAAATATTCTCTTCTTTCTGTTAAGAATGTTGGAGACATAACTCCAGGCTGCTTATCAGATGCCATTAGAAAACTGAAACAGCTTGTTAAATATTTGTTAAATATTGGTTGCCTATGAAACTGGGGGATTTGCACATTTAAATACTAAGTATTTAAACAGCTTCTTGATACTAGTTTAACCTGGGAATGTATTGTCTTTCAAGAAAGAGTCATACCTCATTAATGTCACCCTTTCTCCAGCAAATCTATGATTTACACTGTTTTTTAACCTCAATAGACACTATCTGATGAGCAGTCTCAGACATATGCCAGGTCATCAGTGAACTGCTTAGATTAAATATGTATCAATAAGAAGTCATTTTTTACTATCTTTTTGGGACAAAATATATCAAGCTACAGCAACACACTCTCTCTCTCTGTCTCTCTCTCTCTCTCTCTCTCTCTCTCTCTCTCTCTATATATATATATATACACACACATACACACACACACACACGCGCGCACACACACACACCCCATCCTTATGGCCACAACATTCAAAATAATTATTGCATTCTAATATGTTATAAAAAAATGGTTTGTGTCAGTGAACACAGTGAAGTTCAGTTTAGAGAAGATTTCCTTTAAATACTTATCTTATATTTTGTACACATACGCACACACACACACACAAAGACACACACACACACATGCACACACACACACTACACATCATCCTCATGGCCACAATACTACCAAGCGGCCTGGGTTCAAGTCCCAGCTGAGGCACTTATGTTTTCTCACCTCTGTTTGTACGTGTTCCATAAAATATGCACACCACATTCCCTGTGTGATTGTTTCAAATAAATATTTGTGTTGCCATAGGGTTGTGCATTTGAGAAAGAGTAATATGCTCAGGGATGGACTAGGTTCCAATTGTCTCAGTGGCGCAGCTGGTTAGAGCAGTCAAAATGGTATTTTGGGCAGCCTGGGTTCAAGTCCCAGCTGAGGCATGTATTCTTTCTCACCTCTGCTTGTATGTGTCCCATAAAATATGCACACCAGACTCCTGTGTAACTGTTACAATAATGAAACTGTTTGTTTATCTCAGTGACCACAGTGGAGTTCAGTTTAGAGTAGATTTCCTTTAAATATTTCTTATGCTATATTTTGTTTCCTGGATAGTACAGAGGAGATGCTACATCTCAGTTTAATAGGGATCTTCATTTACACATTTATGCACTGCATTTACTCAGGCTGTCCCAGATTAGATGCAATATCTTGTTTTAGTGGGGTTATGGTTTTTCCATTTTGATAATATATTTCTTCAGGGTAGAGCCTAGTCTAGGTCCCCCATATTCAAAGAAGATGAGCAGCTCATCCCGATGGAAATGTGAGATGTGCCGTGCAACTCCAACAAAGCACCACAGCATGATATTCAAACATGTGGGATGCACCTGCTGCAAGGGAATGGGCCAGCATGCACACAAATAGTATGCTGTGCAAGTCGAGGGTGTGTTCACATGCATATGCTGCACTGCGGCATACTCACTGGGAAATTCACCCCTTGCAGCCCAGAGCAACGTGGCCCACAACTAGGCCATGAATAGCTGGCCTAAGCCAGCCAGCCATCCACAGGTGGGCTGTGGAAGTGCACCCAGGTGCACAGCAGCCTGGAAACCCTGGTGGACTAAAGTTACCCCCTCCAATCCCCGATCGGACAAACTCCATCCCCGAAGAGCTCCATAGAGTAGGGTCCCCGTGTACCCAATCATACCAGAGGAAACCACGGTCCATATCCATAGCATAGAGGACTCCCACCCACTGCCTTGGTACATAGACAACCCCACTCTCCCCATACCCTAGCTGTTGCAGAGACTGGCACTGCCCTCCATGCCCTGCCATAGCCAGCCACTGACTGCACTGGACCCAGGCTGGGGACCTTCACTGCAGAATGACCGAAGTGGCTATACCATATACAGTATTGGGGCACTACACAAGCTGTGGACCCACTAGTGTATGCAGCTGTGTGTATGTCCCTGGCAAACTGTAACAGGGGATTGACATATCTCCATTGCATGCCTTGTCAATGCTGTATCTTTCTCCTGTCATACACTCTTCCCCATTCCCCTGTGTAACATGCAGCCCTCCGGACTGCTGAGGTATCCTGGGTGCCATGGGGTGCGGTATCCTGCAATGGCATTTGTAGTGTACACTCCAGGCTATTGATAGTGCGTTTGTGGTTCCCCAATTGTACAATCAAATGGGAGGTCAGCTGTAACATGCCTGTTCTGGGACCTGTGTGAGTACAGCATTGGCTTTCTCCCACACTGAGTAATGCAATGGTACCGGGACGATGCATCCGCATGCGAGTGCCTGAGGTGTATGGCCACTGGGCATTATTGCCTGCACACATCTTGTACCTATGTATTACACATTCCAGTGTTCTACTGCTAGTGCTTCACCACCAGAAAATAAGATGCTATTTCTTCTGTGAACTATCCAGGCTAAATATATAGCAATCAGGAGGCATATTTTAGGAAAACACATTGTAAGAAGACCACATTGAAACTGACTCTCAGCAAATCTGCATTGTGCAAATTAATTAGAAATAATGAGTAAAAGCATCCCAAAAGCTTTCCACAGTCATATCGGCTCTGACCAGATTTTGTTTGACTTTGCATCTGCTTTGTTTCTCAAGATTGGACAAGCAGTGTTTCAAAAACTTAAGGTTATTTACAATAATACTGTATATGTTGCTTTGTTCTTCTTGTTCTTTCACAAACTCTTCACTGCCTTCTTTATTCTCAATTAAACTGGCTTTCTCCAGTATCCTATATAAAATATTTTTCTGGCTGTAAAGTTCATAGAGCAATTTATCCAACTGTATCAACCTTGCTTGAGGATTTAGTTATAGTTTTGCATATAAATACTGCCTTACAGACTTCCAAGTGTCTTTAATTTAGTCACTCCTTTGTATGCAGCAAAAATGGGCTCTAAAGCCTTTTCTATGTCTGCTTCTGGTTTCTGGAATGTGCTGCATCTTGGTTTTGTACAATTACTTCGTCTAATTCATTCAAATTGCACCTTTGCTTATTTGAGACTTGCTGTTGTCATTGTTGTTGACACTGTAAACTACATAACACTGTTTAATATATTGCTGTTATGTAATATCATCTTTTGTATGCTTTTGGCCTGGATCAACTCAGAAAAAGAATCTTTGGTTCAGTGCTCCTTAACTGGTAAACAAATTTAAATAAATCAATCAATAAACAAATGGCTTTCCCTTAACTCTGCCCTTTACCCTATTACTGTGGTAATGTGACTTTCCCACCTGCCCTGAAACCCCCACTGTTTTGTCTGTCACCACCTCCTCGGGAAGCCTGGTCCATTTATCCAGCATTGTTTTGGTGAAAAACTGTTTGCGGACATCCCTTCTTAATCTCCCCCCACCACTTTCAATGAGTGCCACCAAATTTCTTTATTTATGCTTTAGAATCATTTGTATTTGTAACCTATGCAGCTATTTGTATGTTTCTGTTATGTCCCCCTCTCCCTCCTTGTCTTCAGGGTGTACATATTTAGGTTTTGCAGCCTCTCTTCATATGTATTTTTCCAAATACCCAGGATCATTTTGGCTTCCTATTGCTGCACTGCTTCCATCCTCTCACTGTCCTTATGTAGGTGTGGACTCCAGAACCCTGTGCAGTACTCCAGATGTGACCTTTCCAATGATCTATATAGAGGAAGGATCACCTCCTAGCTTCTGCTACCTATTCCCCCCCATGCACCCTAGCATCCTTTTAGCCTTTCTCACTGCCTTTTTGACCAAGGTTTGGATTTCACAATGTTATAATATTACCACTCCCAGATCTTTTTTCTTCTGCTGTGCTCCCTGATACCACCCCCTCCCCAATTAGTATTGCACTCTCGGGGTCATCTTCTCAATGCGAATTGCCCTATATTTCTTCTCAATAAAGTTCTGTTGCCAGATCTTAGAAGATTTTTCCAGCTTTCCCAGATCCTCCCTTAGTGCCCTAAGTCTCACCTCATTTGCTACCATTGCACAGGTCTTAGCGTCATTTGTGTCAGTGGCTCAGTAGGTAGCACACTTGTCTCTGAGGCTGGGAGATCAGAAAGCTGTGGGTTCAGTTCCCACATCTGGCACTTGGGTTAATATCCCAATACTGACGCTATAGTGCAGCATGAGGGGGGTGCTACACTTCTGAGGTGACATCTTTTGGATGAGATGTTAAACCAAGGTCCCATCTGCCTGGATTGGTGGTAGTTCAGGTAGATGTTAAAGATCCCATGGCACTTATCGAAAAAAGTAGGGGAAATTTCCTGGTGTTCTGGCCAAATTTCCCACATTCACTAAAAATATCACCAACAGCTTAATCTGGTTCAATTTCAGTTGCTTACCATCTGTATCCCTCCTCCCCCCAGTTGCCCCTGAAAAAGGGACTTCTAGTCCCAGTGGGCCTACCGGGTCAACAAAATTCAGTAAATAAATAATTTGTGAAGAGGGAGGCCTTCCCCTGTATGCTCACCCCTTGTCACATATGAATATACTAAAAAAGACAGAATCCAGGACTAAAGCTTGTGGTACCCCACTTGTTACCTCTTTAACATCTGAGAATTTGATTTACATTTTACCTTCTCTGTCGTAACCCCCAGCCAACTTTCCTCCTGTGATGCTTTCCATTTTTCCACCCCAGGTCCTGCAGTGTTTTTTTTTTAACAGTTTTCTATGAGTCAAAAGCTGTGCTGAAATCCAGTTACAGTATGTTAGCTGCTGGTACATCGTAGGCCACCAGGGCTACCCAGTCAAAGAACTCTATTAAGTTTGTCTGGCACAACTTCCCATTGGTAAACCCCTGCTGTTTATTGCCCTGAAACTCATTTAACTCAGGCGAGTGTACTAATCTTTGCCCCAGTTTGGCCTCAGGCACCTTCCCCAATATAGACATCAGGCTGACTGGTCTATAGTTACCAGGCTCATCCTTCCCCCTGCTTTCATGCAAAGGAACCACATCAGTAGTTTTGCAATCACTGGGGATTCTTCCATGGTCAAGTGAGCAGCTGAACATATCTGCCAGTAGAGCTGCTACTACTACCTGCACTGCTTCCTTGAGTATCCTAGGATGCAACCCATTTTGCTTAGTTGCTTTGTTTTCCCACAAACCCCTCAGTCCTTGCATAACTCTTCTGTGAAACAGCTAAGACTGATAGAACTCCCCTCCTCTTCCTTTTTACCCCCACCCCACACTCTGGTAGTTGCCAACCCTCCACCTCCTTGGTAGATACTGAACAAACATACTGGTTCAGTATCTCAGACTTTCCTCTGTCCATTCTCTTTTTCAGCCACATCATGCCCTCCTCAACTTAACTTTTCTCCCAGATGCATCACAAGAATGCCATGTCCTCCAGCTTTGCCCCCCCCCTTTGCTATTCTATTCTTTGTCTCAGCCTTAGCACTTCTAATCTTAATATTCTTTACTTGGTGGCCCTTAGGTGTGACTTCCTGTTTTCCTCCCTTTGTCTACCTTCATATTTCTAAAATACCCTTCTCTTCATTCTCACTACCTCTTTCATTTCCGATGTGAAGCACAGTGGCCATCTTGCCCTCTTCCTCTTTGTTTCCCTTCCAATACTGCTGGCAGCAACCTCTGTCTCACCTAATTCCAATGCCTCTCATTTCCCTTCTACTCCTCCTAGCTCTGCATTTCCCATATTTGTACACCAAGTAGCCCTGCATCCTACTGAAGTGTGCTTTCCTGAAGTCCCAAACCTTCATTGTATTATTCTTCTTGTTGCTTGCTTGACATGGGTCATAAAATCTTTTGCTTAAACCTAGACTGCATGTCCCACTCAAAGACACAGACTTATTTTTTGCATTTAAGGAAGAATATCACTGGCCAGAGCCGTAGGAAGGCATTTGGGTGCCCTGGGCAAGAGACACATTTTGCGCCCCTCCCTAAAAAGAGCCAGAAGCTCTGGAGGGTTTACATGCTCCAGCTCTGTGGTGAGGTTTTGGGGATTTTCTTGAAGAAAAAAAACAAAACAGTTTTGCTACATGGTCAGTCCCTAAATTTTCCTGCCATGAATCTGAGGTGTGGGAAGAATCATCATTTATATAGCACTTTTCATATACAGTATCGCCAAAATGCTTTAGGCAATGCTAGACTAGTAGTGAAGTGACCAAATGTGTGGTGGTGGCCATATCGCACATCAACACCCACACACAGCCTGGATAATTGCATGAACTGGTTTATGGGAAGGGGAATGTTAGCCAGGACACTGGGAATGTCTACTGCTCTTTGCGAAGAGTGCCCCTTGGTTCTTTTACTTCCTCCTGGACACCCACCAGGACAACACCAGGATAGGTAGAAGGGCCCTCAGTTTAACGTCTCATCCAAAGGACAGCACACCCCAGCAGTTCAGTACCCCCCGCTACTGCACTCTGATGCCATCATTTTAGGTGCAAGTCCAATCCCAACAAGGGCAGAGTTCACAACCTTCTGGTCCATAAGCGGATGTGCTACCAACTGAGCCAGGAGACTCTGGCTGGCTAGGCCTTACATTTAGACAGGCAGTATTTTTATTTTCTTACAGTTTACTTTAAGTAGGGCGCATTGCAGCTATGTTTTTGAGATCTAGGTTGGGCGTGGTTCCTGGAAATGTGTCAATCTATTGGGAGTTAGTTTGATTCTTTATTAAAGCAATGCACTGCAGATGCATGATTCTTGTAGCATTCATGGGTGAAGTGACAAACTATTTTTCAGCATACTAAACATTTGAATGAGATAATTGGGCTTAGGAAAACACAGTACACCACATATTTTCTTATGTCTCCATTTTGAAGATATAGAATTTCCTATATCTTCAAAATTGAACATAAAACTCATATACTGACTGAGAATCCTCTGAAAGCGTAATACTACAACAGCTACTTCTGTATGTGACTGTTGCTAGAGATGATTTCTGACCCGTCTCCATCTTCAGGGGTCATGCGACCAGTCATTCAGAGACCACAGTCTGCACAGTGTCTGTAACCCAGCATCCAGTCCAAGCGGATGTACAATAAAGAAAAAAGCATGTACCAACCAACGGGGAGACTAGTCAGTGCATTGCAATGGAGTTGCAGTATGACTTTGGTCTGACTGCAGGCTTTGCTCTGACTGGGTCTGTCTGCAGTCCCTCCACCACCCGCCTGCATGGAGTGAAGGAAACAGCATGGGGTGGGACTGGGGAGCCTCCTTGGTGTGGAATTGAAGTGCAGGAGGAATGCAGGTCAAGATGAGAGAAAACAATGTGGTGAGCTGGGTGAGGGTGCCTGTGGCCTGCCACACCATGGCAATAAGTCAGCACACAAGCAGCAGATTGGAGGCGTGAGCATCTTCTCCATCCCAGCTCCATGAAGTACTAAGTCATCTTATCACACCTGAGTCAGGCCTGGACCGTGGGTCCTGGCCCATCCACAATCAAATTAAAAATCAGAACCGATCCTTCCTCCGATCACTGAAGTGCAGTGCATTTTTCAAATTCCAATCAAGAATCCTCCCAGTAGCACGCCACTGCCACAGCCACGCAATACATAGCATAATAACTACACCTCATTCATTGACACTGTCACATAGACACAACAAACTAAACAGTAAACAGATTTGAAGAATTAATTTTCATTTTAAAACAATACGGAATACAGAATCCACACAAATACATGGGAGGCGGCTGGAGCGGACTTGCACATACTGTAGACGGACTACTACAGTGATGCACTACATTGTTTTGCTTAAAAATCTTCAGGATGGATTTCTCTTGTCTTCTCTATCATCTCTCCCAATCTTCTCTCTCTACATATACTCTATCGCTTTTTTTGCTGCCTGCTAGATATTACATTTCTAGGCTCTACTGTCAACAATAACATTGTCTCCGACTCCAAGTTTAACTGCCTCTCCATGCTACATACACTGCCCATACCTTTTATACTATTGGGCGGCCCACAGTTTCTCTTTCTTTCTCATCGCAGCAACACCACACCACATGATTATTTGCCTGCAGCTCATGTGATCCCCAACCCAACCTGCTGGTCTTTGGTCCACAGTCCCTACTGACAGCCAGACATAATTACAGTTTATCAAGCCAAAACACATTTTTAAAAAGCAGTAGTGCAAGTTAATAAACACATCAGCTTCAGCTGAAAATTGCGCCCCCCCTGAAGGTTGGGCCCAGTGCCAGAGCACCACCCGCCCCACCTTTCCTACGGTACAGTCACTGGCCATCTCATACGTAATTCCATGATGTCAAACCAAATGTTTTCCCCCATTAATTAGATGTTTTGAGCTAACTGATAGCTTTCTAATCCCTAACCTTTGAATAAAGGTCACCTGAGATTGCAGAAACTGGTCTAATACTGAAAATACTGAAACATTTATTTTCCTGCCTTGACAATAGTATGTAAGTCCACAACAACCCAAGTCAAGGTAAGAGCTCTTGGAGGGAGAACCTTGCTTCAATTCAGCTCCTAGGATTTCAAGTGGACATCAGTTGGTACTGCTGGATGAGTTTGATGCCTGTACCCTAGACATAGATCTAGGGATGACATATGCCTGCATTAGTTTTATTTCTTTGATTGTGACTCTTTGGTAGCAAAGGGGAAATCTTTTCTGCTTGTACTGCTGTTCAGAAAAATTGTTACTGTCACTTTAAATTGTAATTGCCTGATTTCATTGATGCGAAAACTGCTTTGTAACTCCTGAACCTTAGATATCAAACAAGTAAAAAAAGACATTTTCTGAACATTAATTCTGACTCTTTTGGCCCTCATTCTCAATTTAATATTATAAAGTTGGCGGAGATATGATTTAAAGCATGCTAAATTAAAAACTCAGCTAAATTTAGACTTTTGCTTCAGTGGCCATTATGGTTCCTGGTTATATTCATATGGTAAATAGTGCAGACTTAGCAAGTAAAGAATTTCTACATAAATACAGTACTTAGGATGGTGTCTCATAGATGCTGATAAAAAATACATGTGCCAAATATATGATTGTCCTAGACATAAACAAACTTATTTCTTAAAAGTAGATGTAAGAATATTTGAGGAACTAGGGCAAGCTCATTGTCTGATGATGTCCAACCATGCTCATAAGGGGGACATTAGACTATAATGAACACAGTACATTTGTGGACCGAGACCAAATTATCTTGGTCAGTCAAGTGTCTGACCAAATAGTGGTGGTGGGGTTTTTGTATCATAACTCAGAACATGCCCTGCCAGTGCTTTGTGTTGTGACTCCAATGAAACTCTACCCGGACTTGGCCAAACTAGTGGACAGCTTTGAAGGGTCGTTAGTCTCTGCTGGTCATGGTGAAAACCATGTACATGAGACTGACCATGGAAGTTGTGTAAGGACATAGTAAAATTACCCTAGCACTGCAGTATCATCCACAAGTGGCATTTGAAATCCTCAGTGCTGACCAGATTGTTGACCGGTTCAGGCTCAACACGCCCATGCTATGTGAGCTACTGCATGACCAGCTCCAGAAAGACACTCAGTGCAGCCATGAGATGTCTTTAGCACTCAAAGTGATGGCTGCACTGTGCTTCCTGACTACTGTAACATCCAGATCCCAGTGCAGGACAACACCAGTATCTTGTAGTCAGCCACATCATGGCTGTTGAGCCAGTTCCTAGATGCTTTGCTGGCCCCTGCTGGGAGGTTCATCATATTCCCAAGCACACCATCAGAGTGAACAGCAACCATGAAGTAGTTCTAGCAAGTCACACACCTATCAGCTGTACTTGGTGCAATTGATTGCATCCATGTTGCCATCCAGGCATCCGCAGCTTATGGAGTGGAGGTCTATGTGTATAGGAATGGGTACTACTCCATCAATTGCCATGTGGTGTGCAATGCAACAGGGCACCTCATTAATGACATGGCACGGTATCCCAGCAGTACCCATGATGCTTCATCTGGAGCAACTTTATTCTGTGCTAGAAGTTTGAAGTGGGGATATCCCTAGTGGCCACCTCCTCAGTGAGTATACATTAAAAGCCTCACTCCATCCCATGTTGCAGTCATGGATACTAACCAATGCCCTTTACCACCACAGCAGACAGTGCATAGTCCCCTGTGTCCCTGGGTCCCCACACCTGTTCTATGGCCTGCATGCTTTGCAGAGGACAGGTACAATGAGGCACACAGAACCAGCTCAACATCACCAAGCATGTCTTTGGAATGCTCAATATGTGGTTCATGTGCCTTGATTGTTCTGGTGCTGCCCTACAATACACCCCTCAGAAGCCATATTCCTTGCCTGTTGTATACTACACAACATAGCACTCAACCATGAGATATGCATGCTGGCCCCAAAGAAACAACCTGTAGAGGATCTGAGCCAGTGAACCAGGGGATGCAGAAGCAGCTCAACAGGCATGACCCCATGATAGCCTGGAGGGCCCAGGAGTACAGAACCCACATCATTACAGACCTCTTTGGATATGTAGGGTGAGTGCAGACCACACAGGAGACTGTAATGTTTTTAGTCAATGTATTATCACATAACAATATCAGTACATACATAGAGGCAATCTTGGCAGGAGGATACTGGGGGGGGTAAACGAAGAACAGTCCATACAGGCAAGAGGGGTTAGCAAATGAATGCACACACATATACAGTCCAGTCTGGGGAGGGTTCAAAAGAGGTGGCAACATATACACATGCCAACCAGATGGGGGAACCAAAAGTGGAGGTTTATGGACATATAGGCCATCCAGGTGGGCGACACATAAAAAGGTATGGGCCACAGGGAAGGGGGGTGGTGACACAAGGGTAATAAGGGGTGGGAGATTGAGTGGGCACATTTTAGTGAGGGTTGGTGGATTGCACCCTATATGTATCCCCCACCTCCTCTCTGGGTACGGACAGTATGTGTACGCTGTACCCAGTATGGTTGGGAGGGTCATCATCCATATGGGGGATGAGCATGGGGATGGTGTTAGTTGGTCTCAGCCACAGCCCCATGGGGTAGTGACTCAGTCAAGGAACAGGACATGTCTTGGTGTGCACAGTGTTCTAAGTGTCCTAGGAGTCCCATGTGTGCTTGGTGTTCTCATTCTGGCACTGCATAGACTAGGCATATGCCATGTTGTCTGCTGTGGGGTGACACTGCTCCCACTGAACAGGTCAGAGCTATGGCCAGCATGCACAGTGCCTGCCACCATGGCTACAGACTCCAGCACAGTGGCATAACAGATGATCCATGCTAGTGACAATCTCCTGATGCATGTAGTGGATGGACACCATGCGCTCCACGTGGTGTACCTCTGCCCACTCCTCGGCACACTGCATGTCATCATGCAGCATGTAGTGGATGCATGTCAGTTCCTGCTGCACAGCACTCTGTGCCTCCATGGCTGACTGCTGCAACAAATGCCACAAGGAAAAGCTCCCAGACCAGTAAAGGAAATATTTTAGATTTAATTTTTGTCTCTGCAAAAATGTAACCATTGCATATTACAGTAGATCAGCAAATATTGGGGGATCATAGTTCTATAATTGGTGTTTTTGAATTAAAAGAGAAGAAAAAGGCAAACAAATCTAGAAAATACAGTAAAAAGAAGTAGATCTTTTAAAAATTATAATAAGGACCAACTAAGAGCATATATGGCAGAAGTAAAATGGGACAGAATATTTCTGATTCCCTCTCTGGATTTTGCTGTCCAAGATTTTACAAGAAGATTTATGGAAGTATGTGATAAAGTAGCTCCCTTTATAAAAAAATAACTCAATAAAAGGAACATGCCCCCTGGATTATTGAGAAATTAAAAAAAGAAATCTGGATCAAAAATGGTTTATGGAAAATAGCAAATAAAACTTTGAACCCAGATGATTGGAATAAATATAAAAATGCCAGAAACAGATTCGAACAAAATTTAAGAACTAGAAAAAGGAAATTTTACAAAAATAAAATAAATGAAACCACTGACCCCCAACAATATTAGTCATTAATTCAATCTTCTGAAACTCCAGTACATAATAGACCATTGATACAGATGATTAATAATGGACTATTGCAATCTACTAAGTCTTCTGCTAATCCACTTAATACTTATTTTGTTACTCTACCCAATGTAGATATACCAACAGCCATCCAAGACTTAAATAAAATATCTTTAAGCAATATTATTACAAAAGATGTCCCTAATTTTAGATTTAAGGCTGCTAGTTGTAAACAGGTAAAAAAATCCATCAGAAAACCAAATGTTAAAAAAGTCTATGGCCTTGATGAAACTGAAAGTCAATTTTGTAAAGACTCGATCAATATTATCTCATCAGTTCTGACTAAAATATTGAATTAGAGCTGGGCCAAAGGTCAAGTTTCCAACCAGTTGGAAGATAGCTAAAATAATCCCAATGTTTAAGGAAGGTATAAAGACTGATCCCTCAAACTATCGCCCAATCGCACTCTTATCTATGATTTCTAAGTTACTGGGGGGAGTAGTAAGGAAGCAAAAAAGAGACTATCTGGAGAAACATTCCCTACTGACAAAATATCAATCTGGATTTAGAAGGGAATAGTCCATGGACACCGCACTCACCGACCTAGTTGATTTAATTACATCAGCCCTAAATAAGGGCCAAGAGGTGGGTGTGGTGTGTGTGTATTTATCTAAAGCCTTCGATGCAGTAAACCATTAAATCTTAAGGGAGAGGCTATTGGACATTGGAGTTGCAGAAGACACATGTCAATGGTTTAATTTTTATATGATAACTGACCATCAATTTTTTCCTATGGAGATGGCCAGTTAATTTTTGCTATTACGGAATTCACACACTCACTCAAGTCTAGCAGCAGTCTTGAGTACTTTGTTCTGTGACAGAGATTTTCTGTAAACACAGCATCAGTCATAGACCTACGCTTCACTTCAGTATTTCAGCAGGGAACCGGAACCAGTACCCTCTTTCTTACATCCAAGGACTTCTCTTCTTACTTCTCCAGCTGTTGCCCCATTCCCTCCCTTTTGTGAATGGATGTTGATTTGAATAGCAGTTATAGTCAGGTGAGCAAGAGCTGTGGGTGGCACAACATCGTGGTTCACTAGTTCCATCAGTGGCACAAGTACATGGATGGACTATGTGACAGAATGGTAAGCTGCTAAGTCAGTATGGGCTAAGTCAGTATAGCACCCTGGCTATGATTCTGATTAGTTTCCTGGCTGTGCTTAATTTGGTGGATGTGTTCTTCATTATTTGTGATGGGAGATGACAGTGAGTGATGAGGGCTTAGAAAAACAAAACACAGCACCAGAAATAGTGAGGGGAAAAAAATTGATGCACAGTTATTATATAAAATAAATTATGGGATTGTGTACATTACTCATATTTAATACACATCCTTGGTGTGTGATGCTTGATATACCCCTCGAGCTTCTCTCTCAGGGTATATGTAGCACCACACACCTTGGGTGTGTATTAAATTCTCATAATGTACACCATCCCATGCATTGTTCTATATTTAGTTAATAGATTTCAGCAGGTCCAAATAGGGAACACTCTTTCAAATAAAGCTATGGCCTGCAGGGGATCCCCAAGGCTCAATATTGGGGCTTACCTTGTTATCTAATTTATGTAA
This sequence comes from Neoceratodus forsteri, assembly GCA_016271365.2. Lineage (NCBI taxonomy): Eukaryota > Metazoa > Chordata > Ceratodontiformes > Ceratodontidae > Neoceratodus > Neoceratodus forsteri. The sequence goes on from CM057456.1 coordinate 580,910,581, forward strand.
ATCAAGTTTCACAATACATGAATAGAACAAGCAAAAGGCTCTATGTGGATTACACTGTATTAGTAGTTCAAGGTACTAGTTTGAAAATGATGGAAAAAAATTACAGGATGATTTTGGCACTCTATGTACATGGGTCACCAATACAAAATGAGTTTTAAACAGTAAGAAATCAAAAACAATGGTGTTTGGCTCAGTATCTGTAAATAAAATAGGTCCTGCTATCTCTATAAAAACAAACAAAGATGAAATATTGACCTAGGTAAAAGAATATAAATATCTAGGAGTATGGCTGGATGCCAATTTAAAATTTGACTACCATATAGATGAGCTGGTTCGCAGAGTTGATTGTAGATTGGGAACTTTTAAGCTAACTAGTTTTTGCTTGAATTACCAGATGAGAAAATCAATTGTTAACCAATTAATTCCTATTATAGAATATGGCGACCACATTTATGGATTTGTTAATAAATAATCTCTATCAAACATTGACAACATTTATAATAGGCTAGCAAGATTAATTTTAAAATGTAACTTCTCCACTCACCATTGCACTATGTACAAAAGATTGGGATGGCGTAACCCAGAAATCAAAGGAGATTAAAATGGACCCATCAAATACACAAAGTAATGCACTTCGAGAAACCCACATATGTAATAGAAAAAATGTATAAAAAGGAACACAAATAGATTTTATGGAAAGTAGTGCACATACATTCTCATCACCAAGGGCAGCAAATAAATTTGGTGTTATGACTGTCCCATCTACAGTTTGAAACACTGGGAAACTTTAAATAATCAAGATATAGAACTGAAGAAAAATTCCAAACTCTTTGTGACACACCTTAAACATGAATTGAAGGTTACATGTATGTGTGAAAGGTAAATAGATGCTAAAACATGATTGTCTGATCTTTTCTGATTTCGGATACTTATAATTATGTATGTCTAGTGTCTTGAATTTTTTAAGGAATGTATTAAACCTATATTTATCTATCAAATCAAGTACTGTATATATATCTATATATATTGGACAGGCTCCACAGAAATGTTTTGAAACTCCAGCTGTATGTCCACTGTAAATTAATTTGATATTTGTAGATGCTGTATGTAATAATTTAAAATAGAGAACATGTATATATATTATTTTTAGTACATAGTGAGACTGTGCAAGAATGTTTGCTGTGTAGATTAAGACTGTTGAAACTGTATTTTATGTTTAAACAGGACCACCTTGAAAACAGGACCTATTGTCCTAATAGTGCAAATCTCCTATGATTTTCCTGTATAAAAATAAATATTTTACTACTACTTTACAGCTGCCAGTTGGCAGCTGCATCTTGCTCTCACTGGACACTGTCCATTGAGTCAAGATCAGGTTGCACCTGCAGCCATTGTATAGCCTGGGGCTGTACCACAATCTGTGTTGTGGTTTTATGGGTGTTGCTGGCTAGCTGTACCTCAGGTGGTGTGATGGGCCTGGGGTGACAGGGCTGTGGCTGTGCCAGGAGGTGGTTCATGGGGTGTCACAGCAGTGGCTGTGCCAGGGGCTGTGGGGGGCTGGACCACTGTGACCACAGTGCTGAGTGGAGATAGTGGCTAGGCCCCAGTGTTATGAGAGCTGGCAGGGGTGGAAACACCCTCCTAGTCTTAGGTGGGCTGCAGTTGTCCACAGCTCTCAATGAATGTTTCATCGACATCATCCATTTCATCGTCTTTGCTGGTGTCCAACAGCAGGTTCACATGGGTGAATGTCAGGGGTAACTGCCACTGAGTTGGACCTAAAGCATCCTCCTCTGTTTCTGGTATGGCATGGTGAGCTGTTGAGACAGGAGAGCTACAGTATATAGCAATGTACTGTAGACAGCTGTGTGCTGGCTGAGGCAGCAGCATGCATGTTCTGCATATGGTAATACAACACCCATGCTGGTTGTGCAGTGCACCAACTATCCCCCCACTGTGGCCATACACACCACGCCATACACCCGATCACTAGTGAGCACATACCCCATCACCAATGAGCACACATGCCATCACCAGGGAGCACACTTCCCAGCACCAGTGAGCACACAACCAACAACACATGAGACAGAGCAGTGGAGTACCACACAGATGGCTATACGCCAGGGAACATGGAAACAGTAATATGTGCATATACTCTGACATACATACACAATTATACACATGTGTCTGATGAGACTGAGCACCATTGGCCACTCACATGGCTGAGCTGGTCCCACTTGGCTCTCATAGCCACCACCCAGCACTCCCATCACCTCCACAGGAGATAGGATGGAAGCTATTGCCTTCTGTGTAGGTTCAAAGGTATGTGCAGCTGCCAATGATTGCATCCCCCACCTGTCATATGCTTCTCCCTGAGTTGCATTGACAGGACCATCTTTGTCCATTTCCTCATGTCCCTGAAGCACTTTGGCACAGCCACCATTGGCCTGTTCCACCTGCCAATGGCATTGACCACATCAGTGATCTTTACCCAGGCCTGCTGTACCTGGGCATTTGTGGCCTGCCTCTGGGACAAGACCTCCTGCCTGGCTATGTAAGCCTGTACCAGCATCTGCAATTTCTCCTCAGGGAAGCAGTGGGCCCAAAGGCTGTCTGTGTCCTCCGTGGTACCCAACAGAAAGGGGAGCAGAATGCATGTGACCAGAGAATACACAAAGCAGAACACAGAATAAAGGTACATTGGAGTGAGGCTGTCACCTCCACTATTAGGTAGACGTAGGTGTCCCAGCAGTGCATGTCCTTCCACAGTTAATGACCTGCATGAAACAGGCCTGCCCTTGTGCAGGCACAGTCATAGTCATGATCACAGACAGACAGAGGTTGGCATGGGTAGGGACCAAAAAGAACTCAGGGCCACAGCATCCTAGGCACATACAAAAAGAGTGCCAAATCCTGCACCTAGTCACAACAACACCACAACCAGGATATGTAGATGTGAGCATTTCACCGCCTCAACATGTCCAGTGTACCACTGCATACAGCATATACACAGTTCAGTGATCTTGCATGTCATTTTCTAGGCCCTTCCACCTACCCATAGCCACCTGCAGTTCAGTTGTGGCATCTAGGTGGTGCAGTGTGCACTTTTATATGCTTCAGGTGCAATTAGGCAAGCTAATGTATGTATACCAGTAATAACATCCAAATGTGGGTGTTTGTCCACTAACTGCAAAATTGTCGCATTTGCATGTATTGGTTGAATATTGCAGGTTAGTACCACATGCTATTGTAGTTGTGCTAGTGTGCTCACCTGTGTGTGGCACCTGCACTTGCACAAAGTCAGTCCATGACACATACATGATGACACACACCACACATGATGTCATCACACAGTGCTGCTCTGTGTGCCTTGCCTTTTCAGAATTTCAGCACAGTCTTGTGCAGGGTTGCACATGCACATGAATGTGAATGTGTACCCTGCACATGTGCCACCCTATGCTTGATGCATGCTCATGTTAACACCTCTGAGTAGTACGCATTGTGCTGTGCAACATGACATTAGCAAAGCACATACACACACATATTGTACAAACAGACAGAACACACCCAGACTAGGGATGGGTGGATATCTGACCTGATAAATCAATCCAGTCAGATAATCATTAATTTGGTGGCATTTGTCCTGACCGGGATAGTTTGTCAGTAAAACATGGGTTCAATCATGGCAGGCACATTAAATTAATTAAGCCAGGTGAGTAAGTTCACCACAGTCAATTGACATCACCACTACAAAAAGTGGTACTGTCCAGTGTGTTTACATACATTTGGGTGCTAGTGGCTGTGTGGACCTCAGCTGAGTGTACGGGTGTGGGTGTAATTTGCTGTATAATGACAATGAATGGCAAAAGTGTAGTCTGGACATACTTTTCAGTTGATCAAGACAACAACTCCAGAGTGAAGTGCTGTTTGTGCCTTACTCCAACTTTCATCAGTCGAGGATCTTCTGTGAAAACCTTTGGAACATCAGGTTTGCTAAATCATTTAAGGAACAAGCATAAAAAGGAATATACTGATTTGCAGACTGAGAAGTCAAAGATTGAACTAGAAAATCAGGCACAGTCTTTCTCTGAGCCACCTGCAAAAAAAATTTAAACGAGAGTCACAGACAATCGAGAACTGCTTAGCTTGCACACACGCCTTCCCCAGTGATCACCCCAGAGCTGTAAAAATAAGAAACGTAGTAGCAGAAATGATAGCTGTGGACATACAGCCCTTTTCAATTGTAGAGGATGTGGGCTTTAGAAAGTTAATTTCAGTGCTTGAACATAGATCCTGTTTGCCTTCCCGAGGTCACTTTTCAAAAGTCACAATGCCCGAAATGTATTTTAAATTACAAGCGAAGATGCTTGATGAGCTGTCCAATATTAATTCATTTGCTTTTTCAACTGACACTTGGACTGCTGACTGCTCTATAATTTCTTATTTGCCAGTAACAGCCCACTGGGATGATTCACGTTTCAAATGGTGCTCAGCCCTGCTGCACTTAAAACACCTAACTGAACGGCTCACAGGTAAAAATCTTTCACAAGCATTCTTAAGTGTTCTTGACAATTTGGGTATTGTTAGTTCAAAAAGACACCTAGTTATCAGAGATAATTGGGCTAACATTGCTAAAGCAATGAAATAAAGTGCATTTCCCAGCTCAGGATGTATTGTTCACACTCTTTAATTAATTATACACGATGAGTCCTGAACCTGAGGTCTGTGGAAGATCTATTAGCAACCGGGAGGGCTATTGTTGGCCACTTTAAGCACTCTGCATCAGCCACAGCTAAAATGACATAATTACAAAAAAATGCTTCAAGACCCAAATCACCGCTTAATTCAAGACGTCCCCACCCAGTGGAACTCTACCTTTTATATGTTAGAGAGGCTTTTAGAGCAGCGAAGAGTGCTGACAGTGTATGCTGCTGAATCAGAAACATGGACATTCAACGCTTCCCAGTGGTCCCTTGCTGAAAATGTATGTGCAATACTTTGCTCTTTTGAGACAGAAACAAGGAGACTCAGCTCTGACAGTCTATGTATTTCAGATGTCATACCAACATGCACTGTCCTATATCACACAATTGAAGGCATAAGGCTGCCAGGTTTGCAAGCGATGATAACTAGTGTGCTAGTTGCAGTGGACTAAAGATTGTTGCATTATGAATCAACTAAGAAAATGGTAGTTGCAACTGTTTTAGATGCACAGTATAAGCTACACTTTTTTTGAAGTGAGTGTGGGAGAAGTTTTGCGAAGGCCATGTTAAAACAGCTGGTAGAGGAACTAACAGATGCCCAGCAAACTCAGTGCTTGAGACCTTCACCTGACAACCCTGCGATTGAACAAGAATTGGAGTCAGATGATCCGTGGGAGGTCTTTTCACAAAGGAATGTCTTGCAGGAAGACTGTAAGTATTTTTTGGTCACAGTACAAAATCAATTATATGTTTGATTGCATACTAAAACAATTGCTTCATTTCAGCTTCTGCCATTGATGGTTGCCTGAAGAGAAATACAGAGCTTGACACGTACCTGTCTGAGAGTATTGCACCCAAGAGAACAACTCTGGATGCACTCCATTTCTGGAAAGTGCATGATACTTGTTTCCTGACTTTGGCCAAAATAGCAATAAGCTACCTTGCCCCAACACCCACTAGTGTGCCCAGCGAAACGGTTTTTAGTGTTGCCAGGGACATTATTACTGAAAGGAGGTCACGACTTTCCCCCTAAACAGCAAACATGCTACTTGTCATAAAATACAATATTAACAGCTTCTGCTAACACATGTAGGAGCTTTTTTTGGGGGGCATATGAGAATTCTTTGCTTCTGCTTTTAACTAGTTATAATTTATTTTTACCAGAAAGGCTATTAAATAACTGTTTCTGACACATTCTATACGTTGTGTGCATTCCTGAATCACAAGGGAGGGGGGTGCAAGTGAGTAAAGGAATCTGAAATGGTAATGCCTCTGTTAAAGGACAGATCTGTGAGTGTTTCTCCACTTTTAGGTACAATCATTATCCGACCCGATAAATATCCTATTCTGATTGAATATTGGAGCACAAATATCTGAATCCAATATCTGATGCAGAATAGGTATCCACTCACCCCTAACCCAGACAGCCCTGAAACTGACAGAGCATGGTGTGAAGGCTAGCCCAAGGCTGCAGTACATCATGGCAGGCAGACGGAGCAGGGCTATGCTGTAAAGATTCCAGAGGTTGCCCACAACAGAATTGATCAATTTGGTCACCCTATCATGAACAGAAAGGAACAACTACTGGGTGGGGTGGTCAGAAAGTCTAGGGTGCAGAGTGTGGGCATCCATGGGGTGGCACCTCACTCGACACACTCGGGTCACATGTACCAGTGACCAGTGTCAGCACCAGTACAATCACCTACAAAGGAGGGAGGCACACTGCCTGTAACAACTGCATGGAATGGTGGAGAGTGGCATCATGCAATGGCCAGGTGAGTATGAATGACTCTCTGCATGGCTTGGTGTCCTGTGTTCTGTCCTTGAGGGTCTGTGTACTGTACCTGTGTGTCTCTATAGTATCTCCTTTTTCCTATGGGACCTGCTCCATTATATGGTCATATTGTATGAATGCAGGTGTATGGACCTACTATCCCAATCGACATTTCCATTGCCCTGTACCTTATAAAACCCACTGTGGGTCCCTGAGGAGTGCACTTGCCAAAGCATCATGGTTGTGTGCTATCACAGTGACATTGCTGCAGTGTCAGGGTGGATGACAAGGCAATGTGTGGTATAACTGACTGATATTCAGGGTTTGGTTACTGGGTACAGTGCATAGGACATGTTAATGCCTATTTTCAGATATAACCCAGAAGGATTGTGTCGTGTGCATTGTCCATGTTATGCCACATGGGTGCCAGTATGCATATTCCAAGTAATGCATGTGGTACTATTATATACTGCACAGTCTGTGTCAGGCATGTATGACCACTATGACACGCTACACCTTGGGCACCCTGCCCCTGCCAATGGTTGCACTAGTATGCCTCTTGTACCCCTGTTCTATATGACCTGGTGCACCATGCATTAAAATATGAACTGTGAGGTATACAGGCATGTAGCCAGCCTGTCGAGGTATGTTGTACTGGGGTGTGGAGGATGGCAGGATATGGGCACCACATGGGCCAGTGTACACTATGCTGGGACATAATTATGATAGTGAGATGTATCAGGCCTGCTGTAACTGGGACGACAGCACAGCTGTGTGTGCTGCCACAGCTGTTCACATTGATAGGACATGGCCCTGCATGGTCCTGTCCATCCACAACATGCACGTGTGTCTGTTGGTGCACTGTACCAGTATATAGGTGTGTGCAATGTGTAGCAGTTATGGTACTGTGCCATGTGTTTCTGCTGTACACTGTTGCTTACATCTCATCTGCCCTCCTGTGCAGACACCGGGTCCCAGCAGGGCCAACCTAGGGCTAGAGAACAACATCATGCCTACCAGGACCAGCAACGGGGAAGCGGGGACCCAAAGCTGTGACAGAAACTAGCATGGGCAGCCTGTGGAAGGACATCCCATGCACATATGTCCACATATAGTATATACCCTGCATTGTTTGTTTGCCCTCAGGGTTGCATTCTTACACCATGCTGCATGATGCTGATGTGGGACGGGGCATGTCCATGTGTGTCTCGGAAAGCTGCACACAGACTGTGGGGGTGACACCCATGCAATTGTGACTGGTGTCACTCACCCGGTCCTTGAGCATTGTCCCACTACTGACACTGTGGTATGTCAGGGTCAGTACTATCTACTGTCTTGCTCATCATTGTGACAGGCATGTTGCCCTGTGTGTGTAGTGTGACTCGGCATGTAGTACACATATGGTGGCATGTCCTCTGTGCCACAGGAGTGGTTCACCAGGGCATTGGTGGTACTGCTCACAGGCCCAGGTTTTACACCTCTCAGTAGTAGTCGGGTTTATTGTGCCACATGGTCAGGCCTAGGTATGCACATCTGTGTGGTGTTTATAGGTGCAGGCTACTGTTGTACTGGTACACCCTTGTGATGTGCTGTGTGTTGCATACAGTGCCAATGGCAGTCTGCCCACATTGGTGTCATATCTAGTGCCATATGCACTGTGTCAAACCACTGCATCTTACCAGAGACAGACTTACATGGCATAGGTTCAAGACCAGGGTAATCATTGATGGGCCTTACATGTACCACACCATATTTATTCAACATTGTAATACATAGTCAGTAGTGTCTTACCAACACAGTGATGTCCACATTGTGATCATTCCATGGTATACAGGTGGACCCAAATATACATTTTAACACAACTGGGTCTTTGCAGGGCCAGTGACCTGCACAGCCTCTGTATTGGGGGACAACCTCTACTCTGGGTAGAACCAGCATCTGTTGGGATGGAGGGTGCCTCTAGGCAGCTCTGCATCTTACACCAGTGTTGTTGTGACTGGGGATGGGGGAACATTGTGTCAGGGCCCACTCACATACAACACTGCTACATTCACATGTTACCATGCCTGTTGCACAGAGTGATGCATGATGGTTCCAGCCATCTATAGCTGTGCTGTGTGCACCGCATGTGTGTGTCTGAGCCCCGCCCTTGCTGCCAACCTGGATGGCTCATGGATGCCTGTATCCTACAGACCACTGTTGACCTGTGTGCTGGATGCCTGGTCAGTGGGCGTGGGGTGTGTGGGTGTGACTTTTAGCCACTTGGGCCATTACACTGCCTATCAGGCTCTGACTTTGTGCTGCTGTTGCTTGTGCTGCATTAACATATCTGGCATGCCTGCCAGTGGCCTGCATCCATTTCATGACTCAGTCATGCTCTGTTGTAGCATGGCACACCCATTTTATGTGCAATCCTCTATTGTATGGGTCTACTATGCTGTCTCTGATATGCCACACACAGTCCATTGTGACTGTTTGACTCCCTCCACCTATGTGTGGCATGTTGGCCCATGTGTCTGCTGGCTGTACTTTGGTTGTACAGTTAGGCCACTACTGTGTCTCTTGTCCTGTGTACATAACTGGCTGAGTTCACTGTATGTCTCTCCATAGGTGCCCGAAAGACTGCTGGTGGTCAGAAGGATGCCATGTATCAGGAGAGATGGGACAACATGCTGTGCAGGGTGATGTACCTGCAGTACGTGCTGGTCAGGTGGGTGGAGGACATCAGCCAGGCCATCTGGGACCTGGCTGTGGCTCTCAAGTAGTAGCAGCAGCCACAGCCACCACCTGCTACAGCCCCTGGAGGGCATGGACTGTGGCAAGCATGTGCCTGTGTTTCCTGTTTTATTCATCAGTCAGTGCCGTTTTTTTGTTTGGTTCCTTCCCTCTTCCTTGGACAGGTGGTTGTCATTTTTCCTTTCTTCTCCCTTTCCATGTACAGGTTATTACCCTTGTTGCTCTTGTCCTGTTCTAGGTTTTATAGTAAAGCTTATTATACTTATGCTGTAGTGTTGTGTGTATTTCATTGGTGGCCTGCAGACACCCACTGCTGCACCATGTTCAGCACTTTCCATGGAGTTATATTCAGTGCTACTGCATCAGAGCATTTTGTTTGTGCAGTGCACAGTTGGCCCTATATAGGATATAGCACCAGTGCAATGCCACTGAATGTATCTCATATGGGGATCTGTGTGGACACTAGCGCAAGTGCTGAACAAATCTTTCACTAGCACACTTTTCTGAATATCGGGCCCCTAGTGTCAAAATTACTGTAAGTTCTTTGGATGACCGTGCAATCATTTTATTCGACACATAAGATGTCATTTTTCTTGAATGAATAAATGCATGGATATTACAAGAACACTAAAGGTTTTTGCAAGATCACAATATAAGTTTTAACATGAGTCAAGAAATCTGCAACTTAAAAATGTAGTGTTGAACAAAATAATTATACTTGCATGGTTTGTAGAATAATGCAAGAAAAAATCCTGTACTTGCACTAGTCAAGAAACAGGCATGTGTAAAATGTAGTGTTTAAGGATGAATGACATGTTGTACCATTTGTGCAAGAACAATTGCTGTACTCCGTATACATACAGATAAGAATGCATCTCTTCATTGTGCTGGTACAAATCTTTACATACAATCCAAATTGTAAAAAGCTGCATGCATCTCAGCAAAAACATTTAACAAATGTACTATTTAGGTACTACTCAGCTACTATTACATATACCTTTCTTATATTTCTCCTTCCTGTCATTACTGAAAAAATGTGTATGAAAATTAGGTCTTAATCCCTGACAGTTTATCTAGCCTTGTTTCTTATTCTCCACTTGAATTCATATCCCTCTATAGCTACATTGTAATCAGGCATGGTAATGACTGCAAACCCACATGTAGAGTGCAATATTATGAACTCAGGTTCGATACATAAGATGTCATTTTTGTTGCATGAATAAATGCATGGATATTACTGATGCAGAGTCCGCTTTAAGAGTGCCAAGAGTGGTCTTGAACAATCAAATCAAAAATAATTAGGCAGAAATAATTAGAACAGGATGAAGATATTTTCTTTTTGAAAATTTAAGAAATATGTAAGAATATGTCAAGATTAGTACTTGCATATCTATTCATATACTTTTTTCAAGACACTTGAGCTGCACGACAACAGTGGATCAATAGATTGCATGCCCTCCTCTAGAGCCAGAAGGCAGTAGGTTCTATAGCAGCCCCACATCAGGTTGTAAAACCAATAATGCAGTGCAGTAATCCTACATACAAATTGTTTTACATCTCATTATATTGGCAAGGTATTTTTCTTGCATGTGTTTTTCATGCAAGGAAAATGTCACAATCCTTACATGTTTCTTGCATATAATTCTTAGATAAAAACTTACATAAAAACATACATGTAACTTGCATAAGCAAGCATATATCCTTGCATGTTGTACCAGTCAAAATACTTAATACCTTTTTTAATGGCTACATAGCGAGAGCTATACTGACAGGTTCCATGTCGCTGCAGCGACAGGAAATTCTCAGACCGTCACTACAGCGATGGCACAATGCTGCCAATTGACTTTGTGCCATTGCTGTAGAAACTCCCCGGAGACTGCAGCACTGGGAAACCAGCAGACCATCACAGTGAACTGTCAGTTTTGTTGCTGTGATGGTCTTTGCTGTGTTTCCGTCACTGTGGGAATGGTGTACCATACTGACACATTGCCAATGGATGGAAGAGAGAAAAAAGAGGCTTTAGAAGGGCATGACCAGCTGCCGAACACATCACAAATGTTTGCTTGGAGTAGAGTGAAGTTGAGTAGTTGAATGAGTATGCATGAATCAGTATGCTTCTTCTTTCTCGCTTTCTCCCTCTCTCGCTATCCCACTTCATGCTTCTTCACTGTCTCCTTTGCTCCTCTCTGCCATTCACACATCAGACAGTCAGCAGCCTGGAAGCTGACAGTGGCCCAAGCCAGCAATGCACAGTGATGAAGACCCTGGAGGAGGAAGAGGCAACTCCTGGTGGGAGACTCTATCGACAACTTTGGGGTACCACAACTAATAAATGAAGTAACCTGACCCAATATTAAAAACCCGGACCATGACACAGTGCTGGACCTAATTCTAGTGAACAAGTCACATCTTTTTACCTACTCTGGAGTGTTCTTTAATGATCTTAGTGATCACTGTGTTATAGCCTGCATGAGGTCTGTAGCTAAAGCAGCTTCCTCCTCCAAGTACACCTTTAAAAGATGCCATCGGGACTTTTACCCCATCACCTTTCTTTTGGATCTCCAATACTGTATTTGGCAAGAGTTTTATTTAGCCACTTCTGTTGATATAGCCTATGAGGCCTTCCAGCACATTGTCCTTGGGACCATAGATAAGCCTGCACCCTTTATTAAAATCCATACTAAGAAGAGGTCATGCCCATGGTTTACGGCTAGCCTGAAAGAAGCACTGTGGCACAGGGATACCCCTTGGAAAAGGACAAGGAAAACCAAATTTCTCACAAATTGGGAGGCCTTCAGAGCTGCCAGAAACTGGTGCACTAAGCTAATTAGGGCTGAGAAAGCAAACTTCTTTCATTCTGCATGCAAATCCTCTTCAAATTGCACATCACAATTTTGGAAAACTCTAAAGGATGTTGAAGGCCATGGTGCCAGTAGCACAATCCCACCAAAAATTTCAGCAGGAGGCACTGCCTTTATGGACAAACATGTAATACTTGACCTCCTTAATAACCATTTCACCACAGCAGGGTAGGCATTTGACACTTTGCCTGCTAATAATCTCCGAGACCAACTGTGTTGTCAGAATCCCATTGACCTGAATTCAGTCATACCACATAATATCTCTGCCTTCTCCTTCTGCCCTGTCATGATGAAGCAAGTCGAGGATTTACTACTGCAGCTGGAAACCAGGAAAAGTGCAGGAGCGAACCTCATCGAACCGTACTTTCTAAAGCTAGGACAGTACGTACTTTCTCTCCCCTCCCCATTGCCCATCTCTTTAACTTGTTCCTTGCTCCGGGTACTCTCGCTCCTATTTGGAAAACAGCTCATGTCATACCATTATTCAAATCTGGTAATTCAAGCAACCTAAATAACTATTGTCCCATATCTTTGCTATCCACACTATCCAAGTTGCTCGAAAAAGTGGTCAATACCCAACTCAGGCAATTCCTGGAAAATTTCAACCTGCTCAATCCAGTTCAGTCTGGGTTTCGGCCTCATCATAGCACAGTCCTGGCACTTGTTAAGGTCACAAATGACTGGCAGTTAGCCTTAGATGCCAAAAACTATGTATGTTCTCTGTTTCTTGACCCCAGCAAGGCCTTTGATATGGTAGACCATAATCTGCTCCTTGTCACTCTACAAAATTTTGGGGTTGACAACTTAACCTTAAAATGGTCTACAAATTATCTTACTGACTGTTAGCAACAGGTCAAGGCCGATGGGGACTTCTCCCCAATGAAGACCCTCCTAAGAGGTGTGCCACACGGGTCTATCCTTGGTCCTTTACTGCTTGCCATCTACATAAACAATCTAAATACTGGAAACAAGTCAGCAAATATACATCTGTGTGCTGATGATACAGTGCTATACATTGCTAGGCCATCTCCACAGCTTGCATGTTCTGACCTGCAAATTGAATTTAACCTTCCTCAGAGCAACCTGCTACACTTAAAACTGCTGTTGAATGCCAACAAGTCAAGGGCTATGCCCCTTGCCCCTTCAACTAATGCTTCCAGTCCTTGAATTTCAGGAACTGTCCCACAAATACTTACCCTGTTGGGTGAACCACTCAAATATGTGGAGAAATTTAAATATCCGATTGTGTGGATAGACTCCAAATTGTCCTTCTTAGACCACCTTAAAGAGCTATCCAAAAAATTAAGACAGAGACTTGGGGTCTTTTAATGTATCAGACATTTTCTTACACAAGAAGCTAAAAAAAGGTTAGTCAAGACAACATTTATGCCTCTCCTGGACTATGATGATTTTTTGTATGGACAAAGAACAAGTATGGTGTTCTCTAAACTGGATGTCCTTTACCATCAAGCGCTAAGATTCATTACAGGGACCCCTTATTCCACTCACCATTGTGCACTTTATGTCTCTTTAAGCTGGAATTCACTCACTCATAGGTGAGTTAAAAATGCAGTCCTATGGACCTGTTTGAATACAGGTGAGCACTCACCAACCAAATAACTGACACAAGGGCTCCAAACTTGCAAAAGTACTCTAAATTTATTCCAGATACATCTAGTTGCATGCCTGGACCTATAAAGCCATTACCAACAAGCTTCCACAGTATATTCATGACTGTCTACCTGTCTGTACTCTCGGGAACTATCCGTTAAGAAGTCATTCCTACATTCCCCTTATAATCCCAAAGGTTAGAACACACTTCGGCCATGCAGCGATAAGCCATGCCCTTCTGGTCCTTTGGAACAAGGTAAAAAATACCTGAGGCTGCCGCTACCAGTGAAGCTGTCTCTCTTCAAAAGTATATACTCAAGCTCATTCAAAGAAACATGTAATTGCTTCTGCTGTTGCCCATCAAATCTCTCCCTTGGCCTCATCTCACTCTTGGTAGGCGACCCTCCATCCCTATCATTGGGAATTGTCTCTACCTTTTCCCTACCTGACTATCCTCTCCTGTGTGTTTCTTACTGTTACTTTTTTCCTCAGCAGTGTAATTCCACTGCCCCACCTCACCCCCCCTCCAGCTTGGAGAGGTCACCTGGGCTTAAATGCATATTCTACTTATACTGCATATACTGTTCTTAGTTTTCCTGGCTGTGCTATTCCCTCGTTCTACCTCACCCACCCACCCCAGCTTGGAGAGGTCACCTGACCTTAAATGTATATTCTGTATATACTGTTCATAGTTTTCCCATCTTAGGCATATGCCTGACTGTACATGAACTCTGTAATGATGTCTTTGCACTTTTTCATTATGTGTCTTGCATGCTTATAGAAACATAGAAACATAGACTTTGCCGGCAGATAAGGACCACTTGGCCCACCCAGTCTGTCCATTTCTCTACCTACTGGATAAGCTGCAGATTCTAGTTAACCAACAGCCTATTTCCTGCAACCCCCCCACTATAATTGCCTTATGTCTGTCCCATGCATATTTGAATTCCTCCACTGTTTTAGACCCCACAACCTCTCCAGGAAGGCGGTTCCATGCATCCACTACTCTCTCCGTGAAAAAGAATTTCCTCACATTACCCCTGAGCCGTCCTCCCTCTAACTTTAAATTGTACCCCCTTGTTCTTACACATCTCTTTTTCTGAAAGATGCTACCCTCCTGGACTTTGTTGATTCCCTTGAGGTACTTAAAAGTTTCTATCATGTCCCCCTGTCCCTCCTTTCATCAAGGGTATCGATTAAGCTCTCTCAGTCTCTCTTCATATGGTTTCTGATGTAGACCCTGCACCATTTTAGTTGCCCTCCTCTGGACTGCTTCCATCCTGTCTATGTCCTTGCATAGATGAGGTCTCCAAACTGCACACAGTACTCAGATGGGGTCTCACCAACTGTCTGTATAGAGGGATAACCACTTCCTTTTCTACTTGTGATGCCCCTCCTATGCATCCCAGTATCCCCTGGCTTTCCTACTGACAACTCACATTGCATACCCACCTTTAGGTCATCTGATATGACTACACCCAGATCCCTTTCCATTTTGTTGTTGTTAGTACCTCCCTGCTATTGTGTACTCTTCTTCTGGATTTTTATTTCCCAGGTGCATTACTTTGCACTTCTTTGCATTGAATCTAAGTTGCCTATGTCTGACCATTCCTCCAACCTTGCCAAGTCCCTTCTCATCCTTTCTACCCCTTTGTATCAACTCTGTTACAGATCTTTGTGTCATCCGCAAAGAGGCATACCTTTCCTTCCAGACTCTCTGCAATGTCACCTATAAAGACGTTAAAGAGGACTGGACCCAGTACTGAGCCCTGAGGTACTCCACTAGTAACCCCTTTCTTCAGAATGTGTTCCATTCACTGTTACCTTCTGTGTCCTGTTGTGCAGCCAGTTTTCTACCCAGGCTACCACCCTGTACCCACTCCCAGGCTGGCTAACTTGATTATTAATCTTTTGTGCGAGACTGTGTCAAATGCCTTGCTAAAGTCTAGGTAGGCCATATCCACAGCCCCTCCCTGGTCTATTACTTTAGTCACCCAGTCAAAGAAATCAATTAGATTTGTCTGACATGACCTTCCTGCTGTGAATCCATGCTGCTTTGGGTCCAGTGCCCGCTAGCCTCTAGGTACTCAACAATTCTTTCTTTCAGAAGTGATTCCATCATTTTCCCCACCCCTGAAGTCAAACTAACAGGTCTGTAGTTTCCTGCTTCTGCCTTGCTCCCACTTTTGTGAAGGGGAATCACATCTGCCCTTCTCCAGTCCTCAGGTACCACCCCATCTTCCCATGATTTGTTAAAAAGTGTGGTTAGTGGTGTCACTAGGTCCTCCCTTAGCTCTTTTAGGATTCTAGGGTGAATCCTGTCAGGCCCCATTGCTTTGTCCACCTTGATTTTTAGAAGTTCTTTCAGTATTCTTTCTTCTTTAAATGGACTGGTATCAACCCCACTATCCAGAGTGCTTCTACTGTTTGGTTTAGGTGACTCCTCCTCGTCTTCTTTTGTGAATACTGAGCAAAGTATTCATTCATTATCTCTGCCTTTCACTGTCTCCCTCTGCCCACCTCCCTCTCCTTTATTAATCTTCCCTATCCTCCCTTAACCTTTCTATGTTCCTAATGTACATATAAAAGGTTTTATCCCCCTTCTTAACTGAGTTGGCTATCCTTTCCTCAGTTTGGGCCTTTGCTTTTCTGACTGCCTTCCCCACTTCTTTCTGCTTTAATTGATACAGTTCCCTGTCTTGCTCTGTCTGTGATTCCTTATACTTTTTGAATGCAGCCTTTTTCTCCTTAACCTTCCCTGAAACTTCTTTTAAGAGCCATAGTGGTTTTTTATTCCGCTTTGTTTTCTTTATTTGTTTCACACAAAGGCTTGTTGCCTCCATGATGGCATTTTTTATTTTTCTCCATTGTTCTTCCACCCCTCCTTTCTGGCCATTTGCTAATGCATTCCTCAGGTATTCACCCATTTTGCCAAAGTCAGCCCTTCTAAAGTCCAGTATCCTTGTATTTGTATGGCTTGTCTCCATGGTTGTGTTTATTGTGAAGCACACTGTGCAGTGGTCGCTGTTCCCAGGTGTCTACTGACTTCTAAGTTTGTGATCCTCTCACCATTTGAGAGTACCAGGTCTAATATTGCTCCTTCCAGTGGGTTCCACCCCTAGCTGTCTAAGGCATGCTCCTGTGGGGCATCAAGAATGACCCTGCTCTTGGATGTGGCTGCAGTCCATGTTGCCCAGTTAACATCTGGCATATTCAGGTCCCCCATCAGCAGTATCTCCCCTTTTTCAGCCATTTTGAGAATGCCCTCTATCATTTTCTTGTCCATTTCCTCCCCTTGAGATGGGGGTCTGTATACAACCCCTGTGCGGATTGTGATGCCATTCCCTGTCTCCAATGTGACCCAGAGTTCCTCTTGTCCTCCCCCTTTACCTTTTAGTTCTGTTACTTTGATCCCTTCCCTTATGTAGAGAGCTACTCCACCTCCTCTTTTACCCTCCCTGTCCCTTCTGTAGATTGTGTACCCTGGTATGTTGACATCCCAGTCATGGTTCTCCATGTACCATGTTTCTGTGACTGCCACAATATCCAAGTGTTCCACTTCCATCAGGGCTACTAGCTCTGGAAGCTTGTTTCCCAGACTACGGGCATTGGTACTCATTGCCCTCCATTTAATGTTGGCTTTATCCTTTTTTACCCCATTCCTGCTCTTATTGCCCTTGTCCATTTTTCCATTTACTCCTGTCCTGCCCTCTGTCAAGCTCTGTACCTCAGTGTTTACCCTACTACCTGCCATGCTTTGCAGGGGGAGGCTTGAACTTTCCTGTTTCCTATCAGCACCTCCCCTTGGCTAGTTTAAAAGCTTGCGGAAGCCTATAAACCTGTCACCTAGGATCGTGTTTCCCTTCCTGGACAGATGCAGACCATCATGCCAGTACAGACCTTCATCTCTCCAGGTGGACCCCCAGTCCCCAATGAAGCCAAAGCCCTTTGCTCTGCACCAGTTTTGCAACCATTCATTAAACCGCATGGTGTGCGGTGTGGTTATGATTTGTTTCTATGTACGATTGTTCTTGTTAATCATTTCTAGGTCAGCCTTGTACATTAGTACACTCAATGGTGTTTCGCCTGGTTAAATAAAGAATTGATTGATTGATTGATTGATTGAGGGGTAGACTTGGGGACAGGAGGGGAGGAAGTGAGGGAGGTCAAGTGCCTACCCAGCACCACAGTTTGGAGGGATGGACAGTGCATCCTAAGAATTGTTGGGGCAGCAGGATGGGAGTGTGAGCTAGATGTCATTGTCTACCAAGGGATGAATGACCTGGCAAGTGGTGAGGTTAAGGTAGTGCAGGAGCAGTTCAGGGAGCTGGGAAGGGGTCTTAGACAGGTGGCATGCTCTGTAACCTTTTCAGAGGTGTTGTCCATTGAGGGCAAGGGGAAGAACAGGGAATGCCACACCAAGAAATTCAACACATGGCTGAAGGACTGGTGCTGAGTGGAGGGATTTGGCTTCATTGGGGACTAGGGTTCCACCTGTAGGGATGCAGACCTATGTAGGAGTGATAGCTTGCATCTATCCGGAGAGGGGTCAGGATCCTCAGTGAGAGGTTTGAACATTTCATCAGCAAACATTTAAACCAGCCAAGGGGGGTGGTGGATGTAAGCAGGCAGAAGGTTAGCAAACAGCCCCCCCCAGAATGAAGCAGTCAGCAGAGAGGACCCTAAGGTTGAGAAATCGCCAAAGATACCTACAATGAAAATAAATAAAATGGCAGAGATAAGGCAGAATTGGACTAAGGGTAAAAAGGGTATGGAGGAAAGACATGGGGATAGGAGAGGAGAAATTAGGAGGGGTGGGCAGTAAAAATTGGAAGGCCATGTGCACAAATGCCCACAGCATGGGAAACAAAGTCTTTGACCTAGTGGTCCTGATGTCTGAGGCAGACCTGGACATTGTCGCTGTTATCAAGACATGGTTCATGGGCAACAATGATTGGGATATAGTCATACCAGGTTACACTCTTTTCAGAAAGGACGGGATGGGTAAAAAGAGAGGAAGAGTGGCTATCTATGCAGTGAAGGAATTAAGGCAACTGAGGTACAGAGAATGCAGGAAGAGGTGGAGGTACTGTCTGAGCAATAGTACACAGAGGGTGGTGGTGAACAGAGTTCAATCCAAAGACAGGGAGGTGACCAGTGGGGTCCCACAGGGATCAGTGCTTGGGCCAGTTCTCTTTAATGTCTTCATAAGTGAGATTGCAAGGGCTGGAAGGGAGGATACCGTATGTCTCTTTGCAGATGACAAGAATATTTGCAAACAGGGTTGGCAATCCAGGTGGGGTAGAAAAAATGAGAAGGGACCTTAGCAAGCTTGAGAAGTGGTCAAACGTGTGGCAGCTAAGATTCAATGAAAAAAAGTGCATGATCATGCACTTGGGGCACAGAAATGCAGAGGAGGAGTATATGATGGGCAAGAAGTGCTGACAGCCACCAAACAGGAAATGGACCTGGGAGTAATCATATCTGATGACATAAAGGTTACCAAACAATGTGAGAAGGCTGTGAGGAGAGCCAGTGGAATGCTAAGGTGCATAGGGAGATGTAGTTCCAGCAGAAGGAAGGAGGTGGTGATGCAACTGTATAAAACATTGGTGAGACTTCATCTAGAGTACTGTGCCCAGTTCTGGAGGCCACATATCCAGAAGGACATAGACAGAGTAGAAGCGGTTCATAGAAGGGCAACAAAAATGGTGCAGGGGCTATACCAGAAGTCATATGAGGGGAGACCAGAGGATCTCAATATGTATTTCCTGGCAGACAGGAGAGAGAGGAGGGATATGATAGAGACTTTCAAATACCTCAAGGGTATTAATAAAGTACAAGAGAGTAGCATCTTTCATAAAAGAAGATGTTCAAGAACAAGGGGCCATGATATGAGAATAGAGGGGGGTAGACTCGGGTAACATGAGACAGTATTTTTTCATGAAAATGGTGGTGGATCCATGGAACAGCCTCTTGGCAGAGGTTGTAGGAGCAAAAAAGGTAGGGGAATTCAAAAATGCATTGGACAGACATAAGGGAACTCTAACGATAGGAATAACAGGGTAAGCCACAGATCATTTAGGATCTGCAGTATATGAAACAGGTACAGAAAATTAGCAGACTAGGTGGGCCAAGCAGTCCTTATCTGCCATCAAATTCTGTGTTTCTATGTTTCTAAGCTGCTGGTGGGTAACATGTCCTAACTGTCCACAATCTGGGGAATGGATGGAATCCCCCACACTACACATGCTGCAGGCTCAGCTTGCCTTTAGTCTGTCTCTCCAATTCATGGATAACAACCTGCTGAGATTCATAGAAACATAGACTTTGATGGCAGATAAGGACCCCTTGGCCCACTCAGTCTGCCCATCTCACTACCAATTAGATAAGCTGCAGATCCTAGTTAACCAGCAGCCTACTTCTTCCTACACTCCCACCAGAATTGCCTTATGTCTGTCCTATGCATTCTTGAATTCCCCCACTGTTTTTGACCCCATGACTACCTCAGGAAGGCTATTCCATGTATCCATCATCCTCTTCATGAAAAAATACTTCCACATGTTGTCATTAAGCCATCCCCCTCTATCTTCAAATTGTGCCCCTTGCTCTTGCACCTCTTTTTCTGAAAAATGCTACCCTCCTGGACTTTGTTGATTCCCTTGAGGTACTTGAAAGTTTCTATCATGTCCCCCCATCCCTCCTTTCCTTGAGGGTATACATATTAAGCTCCTTTAGTCTCTCTCTGTATGGCTTCCAGTGCAGACCCTGCACCATTTTAGTTGCCCTCTTCTGGACTGCCTCCATCCTGTCTATGTCCTTGCAGAAATGGGGTCTCCAGAACTGCACGAAGTACTCCACTTGGGGTCTCACCAACTGTCTGTACAGAGGAATAACAACTTCCTGTTTTCTACTGGTGATGCCTCTTCCTATACATCCCAGTATCCCCCCAGCCCTCCTTACTGCCTTCTCGCATTGCTTGCTTACCTTTACAGTAGGTCATCTGATATGACTACTCCCAGGTCCTTTTCCATTTGTGTTGATGTTAGTACCCCTCCCCCCATTATGTACTCTTCCCCTGAGTTTTTGTTTCCCAGGTGCGTTACTTTGCACTTCTTTGCATTGAATCTAAGCTGACATACTTTTGACCATTCCTCCAACCCCTGCCAAGTTTCTTCTCATCCTTTCCACCCCTTCTTGTGTATCAACCCTGTTGCAGAAATTTGTGTCATCTGCAAAGAGGTATACTTTTCCTTTCAGACCCTCCGCAATGTCACTTATAAAGACATTAAAAAGGAATGGACACAGTATTGAACCCAGCAGTACCTTTCTAGTAACCCCCCTTTCTTCAGGGTGGAATCCGTTTACTATTACCCTCTGTGTCCTGTTGTCCAGTCAATTTCTTACTCAGACTTCCACCCTGGGATCCACTCCCAGGCTGGCTAATTTGTTTATTAATCTTTTGTGTGGGACTGTGTCAAATGCCTTGCTAAAGTTTAGGTAGGCCATGTCCATAACCCCTCCCTGGTCTACTACTTTGGTCACCCAGTCAAAGAAATCTATTAGATTCATCTGACATGACCTTCCCACTGTGAATACCTGCTGCCTTGGGTTCTGTGGCCCGTTGGTCTCTAAGTACTCAGCAATTCTTTCTTTCAGAAGTGATTCCATAATTTTGCCTACTACGGAGGTCAAACTATCAGGTCTATAGTTTCCTGACTCTGCTTTGCTCCCACTTTTGTGAAGGGAAAGTACATCCTCCCTCCTCCAGTCCTTAGGTACCACACCATCCTCCCATGATTAGCTAAAAAGGGTAGTCAGTGATGTCACTAGCTTGCCACGTAGTTCTTTTATAATTCTGGAGTGAATCCCATCAGTGCCCATTGCTTTGTCCACCTTCAGTTTTAGGAGTTCTTTCAGAACCTTTTCTTCTGTGAATGGACTGGTATCGACCCCCCTATCCAGAGTGATTCTATTGATTGGATTAGGTACCTCTCCCTCCTCTTCTTTTGTGAATACTGAGTAGAAGTATTTGTTCAGTAGCCCTGCTTTTTCACTGTCACCGTCTGCCCACCCACTCTCCTCTTTAATAAGCCTCACCATCCCTCATTTGATCTTTCTTCACTCCCTAATGTACCTATAAAGGTTTTTATCCCCCTTCTTAACCGAGTTGGCTATCTTTTCCTCAGTTTGGGGCTTTGCAGTTCTGACTGCCTTCCCCACTTCCTTTTGCTTTTACTGGTACTGTTCTCTGTCCTGCTCTTTCTGTGTTTCCTTATACTTCCTGAATGTTATATTTTTCTCCTTAACCTTCCCCGCCACCTCTTTTGAGAACCATAGTGATTTTTTGCTTCATTTTGAATTGTTTATTTGCATCACACAAAGGCTTATTGCCTCTGTGATGGCAGTTTAATGTTTCCCCATTGTTCT
Source organism: Neoceratodus forsteri (assembly GCA_016271365.2). NCBI lineage: Eukaryota > Metazoa > Chordata > Ceratodontiformes > Ceratodontidae > Neoceratodus > Neoceratodus forsteri. Next base: position 580,932,696 of record CM057456.1, read on the forward strand.
TCCACCCTCTCCTTCTTGCCCATTTGCTAGTGCTTTCCTGAGACACTCTCCCATTTTAACAAAGTCAGTCCTCCTAAAGTCCAGTACCCTCACTTTTGTATGACCCTACTCTACAGCTGTGTTTATCGTGAACCACACTGTTTGGTGGTCACTTGTTCCCAGATGACTACCCACTTCTAAATTTGAGATCCTTTCTCCACACCTATTTGAGAGTACCAGGTCTAAGATTGCTCCCTCTTGAGTGGGTTCCAACACTTGCTGTCTGAGGCATGCCCCCTGTAGAGCATTCTCCCATTCAACATGATCCTAAGTGGCCCGACTCATACAGTCCCCATTCAGTTTGTTCCCACAGACCAGCTGCTTCCCCCCTACCTTCAGTCCTTATCACTGTGCATTGCTTGCTCTGGCCATTGTCAGGCTAACAGCTCCACTTCATTCAGTACCGTACATCATGGTGCTGGATACGAGAGGAGTTGTGGGCATCTTGCAATATCCAGTTGCACATCACCTGAGTTGCTTGGACATTCATCAGCTGCTCCATATTTAGTAACTGCAGCCAGTTAAAACAAATTGTTTTGTGTATAATCATATTACTCACGTCCTAAATTAGACCTCAGAATGTGTATACTGTGCCGTATACAAATCTAAACATACTTTCTCTCTTCTGGTCCTCAGCAGACTGCTAGCTTATTGCATTTACATCCAAAAGAAAAACTGCTGATATCACCTTTGGGCAAACAGTTTACTCATCCACAAAACTCCACACAGAGAACTGTGGTAGTTCCCACTGATCTATAGCGGACCAACACTAAGTGCAATTGTAGGAAAAAAATGAACTAGCCAAACCCCATTGAATGAACTGACAGGGCAACCTGTAGCAGTTTTATATAGCAAGGGCAAATACACATGCTATAACAAGTACAATCAAAAACATTTCCAATGCCATTGGCCAAGAAGGAATTAGAAGATGTTGACTCAAGTTTGTCTCATGGGCTCAAACTTACAAGCTTACTTTCCCACTGGAAAATTATGTGTTTTTTTTTCTAAGTGGGATATTTTTTACCACTGTTTAGCAAAAGCTATGCTGATTTGTTGGTAATGGAAAGAGTAGAGAAAATATGAGTTTCTGGAAGGGAGTAACAGGATACCGTACGTATCACAAATGTTTGTTCTGTGGAGAATGGAGTTGAATCACAGAATGAGCATTCATGAATCAGTGTTTACTTGGTTTACTCAGCTTTTTACAGGTAGAAAAGGCACTAGGCCCATCAAGACTACCTCCCATTCTCAGTGGGTGTATTAGCCCAAGTACCAAACATATATGTATCCAATGCGTGCTTGAATGTATTAAATTCCTTGATGTTAACTAATTCTTGAGGTAGGCAGTTCCACAATTTACAGGAATGCACAGTAAAATAGTTATCTCTTCTGTTAGTCCATACATGCTGGATGTGCAGTTGCCTGTTATGTGATTGCAAGTGTGTAGATCTTGTAAGCCTTGTAATATTAAGCTCTCTCTCTCCTCCCTCCCTTTCTGCCCCCCCCAACAACAGAGCTGCTCTTTTGTCTCTCTCCCTGTCTCCTAACCTTGCCAGATCTACTTCTAGCCTCTCTCCTCCGCACACTACATCTAAAAAAAAGTCCCTTTAACTTAGCTGTTCCAGTCCCTTCACTCACCACTGCAAGCCTGCTGGCTTCTTTCAAATCCCCCCTCATTTGATGCCATTAATCCCCTCCCTCCCTGAACACCTGCATCTCTCATACACCCCCGCCCTGAACACCAGTATCTCTCTGCCTCCCCTGGTACTAACAACCAATTCTCCTTCCCTCTGTTTCACTTTGAACTCTGGTTCAGGCACCATCTGTGAACTTGTTAAAATTCCTCACTGCTCTTTTGTTTTAAGTTAAAATGAAAGAGCAGTGAGATACTAAAATACGATTTAGATTTCCAAGGCTTGCTAAGTGCTGATGTAGGCCAGGCAGAGGGTGGTAGTGCAGCACAGTAAGCAACAATTGTCTGGACAAGCTGAGTACTCGAAACAAAAGTAAGCAGAAGAGCCACAGTGTACTGGTCCAGGTCTGTCTAGGATAAAGGATTAGCTCACCTAGTGTCTAGGTTGGGATGGAATTGGAAACAAATGCGGGAGTAAGTTGGGCAGCAACATTTTTATACTAAAAAAATTCTCAGATTAAATTTAAATAAGAGTCGAGAGACTCAGGACTTAATTGTGACTTTAACTTTTTCCTGAACCAAAAACACAAATTTGAGATGACGCACTGCAGGAGGAGAATGTATCAGCTAAACTTACTGACTTTTACTTTTTCCTGGTCTGTTCTGCTGGTGCCACTTGGCCAACCTGTACCACACTGGCATTGCAAGCCAATTGGCTGAGTGGTTTCATTTCAGAACAGGAATATAATTACATTTGGCAAAACAATCCTACAACCCCTAGCTTCTATATTTTACCTAAAATTCACAAAGACCTATATTATCCAACAGGTAGACCCATAGTATCAGGTTGTGGTTCCCTTACACAGAATTTAGGTAAGTTCATCAATTTCTTTTTACAGTTTCAGGTTGTATCTCCCTTCATACATCGAGGATAGTAAAGATGTTTTAAACCTTGCAAAACACATAGAGTGGAAACCAGGATATCATTGGCTTGGCATAGATGTTGAATCTTTATATACCGCGATTCAACATCAGAAGGGATTGGAGGCAGTAAAATACTGGATGGAAGTACTTTCCAAAACTGAAAATATTCCACATGAGTTCATTTTGGAAGCCACTGAATTCCTGCTGACACATAATTACTTTGAATTTAAAGGCAAATTCTGTTTACACAATTGTAGCACTGCTATGGGTGCATCAATAGCACCTAGCTAAGCTAACCTATTTTGGGGACTTTGGGGAAAAACTATGATACTGTCTAATACTAATCCATATACAAAAAATATTTTACATTGGTATCGTTTTATTGACAATATTTTATGTATATGGGAAGGAACAACTGACACTACTACTGAATTTATGGGATGGCTTAACAACAATACATATAATTTGAGATTCACATATGTGACTGATCCATTCAGTATTTCCTATTTAGATCTTTGTCTCTTTGTTAATAAAAATAGGGTTGAAACTAAATGTTTCAGAAAAAATACTGCTACACATTCACTGCTATTGGCTAGCAGTGCTCACCCAAGTAGCCTTAAAAATTCATTACCATATGGACAAATTTTGAGACTGAGAAGGAACTGTAGTTTGGATAAAGACTTTACGGTACAAACTGATGAACTTTTGAAGAGATTTGAGGCAAGGGGTTATGACAAAAAACTTTTAGAAAAGACAAGAGAAAAACTTCAAAAAATGAATAGAGATGATCTTCTCCTTCAGAAACAGAGGTCTGATGGAAAGGAAAACATTGTACCATGCATTTTTGTTATGGACTTTAACCATTTGGCAGGCCAGATAGGTAATGTGATACATAAAAACTGGCCTATTCTGTTAGGGAACAATGTGGTGAGAGCATCTGTAGGTTCTAAACCCAGGGTCAGGTTCAATAGAAGTGAAAATCTTAGGGATAAATTAATCCATAGCAGGACACCTGACCCACCTAAAAGAATTACTACATGGTTGCCATGTTGCCCGAATGGCTACTATAGATGTAGCCATTGCAACATTTGTAAATATGGTACACCAACAAAAGAGTTCATACATCCTGTAGATATAAACATTGAAGCTGAGATTAGTGAACTCATTACATGTGACACCCTTATATTGTTTATATATTATGGTGTACCTGCAATTTGATTTATGTTGGTAAAACTGTCAGACCATTTAAATGAAAGGTACAGGAACATATTCGCTGGATTATAAATGGTAAACAAGACACACTAGTTGGCACACATTTTTCAGATTTTCATAATTCTAAACCTGATGGTTTGAAGTATGTAGGATTGGAACATGTGCCACAAGTAAAAAATGGAGGGGATAGATCTAATCTCTTATTACAGTGTGAGAGCTTCTGGATTCACATTTTACATAGTGTCAAACCTCAGGGACTGAATGACAAATGGGATTTGAAACCTTTCCTTAAGTAACAAGTTAGTTTATTAATACAGCAACCTTAATAGTACATAATGCTGGTTTTGAGCTTCTTCACAGATTATTTAGAATTATGTTAGATGTTGTAATGTAAAAAATTGTAAATTAATGCTTTTTTCTCTCTTTTTTTCTGTAGGTCCATTTTTCATTTCATCTGACTTTCCTCCAGCTACCTGGTACTCATTCTCTAAGAGGTCCATTATTTGGTTCACCTTGGCTGCCTTGCAATAATACTTTGATTATAACCAGGAATTGCTGGAGGTTTGGTCCATTCATTCCATTCCATCTTCCATCCATTCATGTATTCATTTTAATTATTAACTGATAATCTCCATGGCAGTGCTTTCAGCTATTTATATACACATTATTGTTTTACTAAAGATGCATTTGCTGCAATATAATAGCACCATCTAGTGTTGTAGCACAGAAATTGCACTGAACATAGCTTGAAGTGGAAGGGAGACTTTAACTTTTACAGGTGTTGGGATTTGTTGGATAAATTGAATGATTGAATAATAACTTATGTCTAATTAAATAGACTATATAAGGGCATTGCCTACATGTAACTTTTACCCCCTGATGAAGACTCGTTTGTGAGTTGAAACACTGAGGCAAGTTTGTGCTTTGTATTATTAGCGTGCCTGTTGGTCCTTTTGTTCCTTAAGTTTAATAAATGTTCTACTTTCACATTATTTTGGAATTGGACCTGAATTTATCTTTATAACAGGCTAAGAGTGCTGATTTTTCCTTGGACTGATTCAATTTACTGGCTGGTAACTCTTTATATCAGCACCACCCCGTTTCACTCCTGATCGTAGCACGTTTGTTTGGTTTTGTTGGCTGACTAGTGACTGGCACTGTCCCCCCCATTGATCATGTGCCATGTCCCATCAGACTGCTCTTTGCCTGGTCACAATGGTCATTGAGAGTGGCAGGCCTGATCCAGTTCCTTATGTAAGACAACGGGAGTGTGGATTAATGACCAGAGGGACACTGAAGTTTGCACCACTGTCTTGGAGGAGGACTGAGGAGAGGACCCTGTCACTAATCAATGAAAAGACTACCTGTCTGCTAGACTTCCACTACTACCCTTGGCAATGCCAGTCGCCAGTAAGTACAATTTATTTTACAGTATATAACTGTCTCCAATTAAATTATATGAGAAAAACTCGATGAGAACTGCCAGCAGGGAAAAGTGCTCATACAGAAATAAAAAGAGAAATTTGATTATACAGTATAGTCTCCTATATAAACAAAATGTTCCTTTCTGAATAGTGTTCTCTGCCTGTTCTGATTGAATAGGTATCCCAGTATTATTTCAAAATGTTCAAAATCTGTCAGTTTCTTCCCTATTTTAATTACTGCCCTACAGCCTTCAGTGGTCATGCAAAATGATTGATGCCTGCAACCATTGTGGAAGCAACATTCTCTTGTTTACATGTAGTCTTTCTGTGTTAGCTATGTTTTAATTGCAGCATTTTGGAATGATGTGACTGAGAGAACCATAGCTGAGTTTTCTATTGAATATAATTTGAAAAGCATCACTTTGACAGGAGTAACAGTTGCCAACTCTTATAAAGTAAAATAAAGTGTTACTTGTATAATTCTTTTCAAAGAAAGAGTGAGCTATGCATATCTCATTGACACTATTCCATAATATTGCACTTTTGACATAGTAAACACAGAGGCTAACTACATGTGGAATATGACAAAATCATATTTACAGTGTGTCAATGCTCAGGACATGTATGAACATTTTAGAGGGATGTGGGGTGAAGCCCAACTAAGTCACATATGAATTCTATATACCTTATCAGGATAATGCATCAGTAACTGTTCTGTCTCTAATTACCAGTACTACTAGTAATTGCCCCTACACTCACTGCAAAACACACACACACACACACACACACGCACACACTCACACACCTGTAATGTCTTGTGAGAGTGAATGAGTGAGTGAGTGAGTGAGTGGGTGAGTGAAGAGGACATACAGTAGCTTGTTGTTAGTTGAAAGGAAGTTACTTCACATTCCATCCCAGAAGCGAACCAACGGGGATGATGACCTGAATAAGTTCAAACAATTAGCAAAAAAACAAACATTAGAATTAAATTGGGTAAGAAAAACCTAAGATAATAGAAAACAATTCTATAACTACATAGGTACATTTAAAGAAGCTCAGAATGATATTGGTCCACTTGCCTCAAACATTGAAATATGGAATAATGAGGCAGACATGGCTGGGATACCTAACACATACTTTGCATGTGTCATAAAAACATATAGCAGAGTTGAGTTAGATACTTTGAATACAAATAACCCCCCCCCCCCAATTAACTTCACCGAACAGCAGGTTCTGGAAGCTATTGGGAAGCTAAAAACTGGATCATCCCCAGGACCAGATAGTATCAGTCTACATTTTATTAAAAAAGTGTGCAAGGAACTCCTGGGTCCACTAATCATTTTATTCAATACTTCCATTCAAGAGGGCAAAACTCTGGAATCTTGGGGAAAAGCAAATATTATTCCAATTTTTAAAGGGGGAAGTAAACAAAATGTATGTAATTATAGACCAATCAGCCTAACATCAGTCATCAGTAAACTACTGGAGCAACTAATACAAAACAAAATACTTGAGCATAGTAAAAACAGTGATAGTCTTGACATAGCACAACACGGGTTTATACTGGGTCGGTCATGCTTAATGAATTTAATAAACTTCCGTGATCCAGTAAGTGAGGCATTACAACAAGGACTACCCATTGATGTGATATTTTTAGACTATGACAAAGCATTCAACACATTTTCCCATAAAGTGTTAGTAGAAAAATTACTCTAAATAAATCTTAATGGTAAAATGGTAAAATAATACAATGGATTGACTCATGGTTGAGAGATAAACAGCAAAGAGTGGTTCTTAGAGGGTTTGAATCAGATTGGACCAAAGTCACTAGCAGAGTACCCCAGGGCTCGGTATTGGGTCCATTACTCTTTAATATACTTATTTCAACCACGCAAACAAGTAACGGTGTCTGGATTAGCAAATATACAGACGACTGTAAAGTCAGTTGTATTGTAAATGATAATGTGTCTATCAATAACCTGTAAGAAATTATAAATTAATTTTGTAATTGGTCCAAACTCTCTAAAATGAGCTACAATTAACAGAAATGTAAGGTAATGCACATTGGGGAAAAAAAACATTAAGGCAAACAATGTGATGAATGGAATACAATTAACCACAACTATGGAGAAAAAGACTTGGGTGTTACAATTACTGAGAACCTCAAATGTGATACACATATAAATAAAGTGGTTAAAAAATGCTATGGCATTTTCGGATGTATCCAAAGGCACATTAGAAACAGACATAAAGAAGTCTTATTACCGCTATATATTAGCCTTATTCGACTTCACCTAGAGTATTGTGCTCCTTTTTGTACCCCAGCAGCAGTGGGAACCAAAAAATGGTTGAAAGAGTACAACGGAGGGTCACAAAGAAAATTAGTAATGTCAAAAACAAAAGCTATAGTGATAGATTAAGAACCCTGAACCTGTACTCCTTGGAATACAGATCACTAAGAGGGGATCCGATTCTCATATTTAAAGCATTTCAGGACAACACTACTATTTGTCTTGAAAAGCAAATAACTTACAATAACACTAGGTCACATTACTTACAAATTAAGACAACTGTGGGCAGAACAATAAGGCAGAAAAGTTTTTTACACAAAGAGCTTCACCAATATGGAATGCCCTGCCAAGATATGTAGTAATGAATAACACACTAGAACAATTTAAAATAAACTTAGATAACCATATGGAGGAAAATAAATTTAGTTTCCATCACTAAACCAGTGGTGGTAGGTTCATAATGGGTCTCTGGCCTCAATAACCTGTACAATGCTATGAAACTATGAAGAAACTACTACATACAGTACATACACATCATAGAACCTTTCCCTGTTTACTGAAAGTCTGCAGCCTCTACTGGATGCAAGTAACACAGCAGCAATGCAGGTTTATATCACATGTCTGTCTTCTTTTTTACAACCAAACATGTTTACAAGAATTCTTTGCAAAAAACTTCATTAATACACCAGTTAGGGTAACTTAAAGCCACAAAAGTAGGGAAATGTGGCATTGGTGTTTCCAACTCTACTGTAACTCCCCACTACACACCTTCCCCCAGCAGCAAAAGGGGAAAAAATTACAGTTTTGGCTGTAACATACAGAATGCATGACATAGACAACATATCAAACAATTTAAAGGAGTAGTATACCCAGAATTTGTAAAAATATAAATTTTTGAAAACTATACAAGATACAAAAAAACAACAAGCAGCAACGTTGTTCAGACAAAAATATTTTTTCAATGAGGGTAGTCACAAATACAGTTTTTAAAATATTTGCCATCTGAAGTGGGGAATTTGGTAAAAAAACATGGACATTAGGTTAATTAGATGGCTATATTTTAAAAACTATGCAGAGTTCAGCTAGTGACTACCCTCATTGTAAAAATCTTTTTGTCCAGAACAACTTTTCTGCTTGTTGTTTTTTTGCAGCTTATATACAATAGTTTTCAAAATATTTAGATATGTTTGGCATGCGTGCAAATGTGCTTGTAAACAGCAGATGTTTTTTTCTCTTCCAGTGAACACTCAAATAGACATGACAAACAAATGTAAATATCTTCAAATCCATACAAGTTACACAGACACAACCAATTTCACAATTGTTCACAACAAAAATGACCTTTAGAATGAGGGTAGACACCAAGCTGAACTCTGTATAGTTTTTAAAATATAGCCATGTCTGCTGTTGTGAACTGATTCTAAAGCAGTGCTTACTACTGAATATATGGTCCCGGCTACATCACTGTCACATGAGACAGGATGCATTGTAGGGACAAGAAAAGCAATAAACCTTGCTGAAGTGGAAATCCCCAGGGGTTGTAAAACTACCATAAAGCTAGCAGGCTAATTTAGGAAAAACTCCTAATAGCAGGCAGAGGGAAGGACACACTAGGACTTCACACACAAATTAAAACACTCTGCACAACATATGTTTTGACAAATTCTGGGTGTACTACTCCTTTAATTCTAAATGTTATGGACTCATAGGTGAGGGAATGGGGGGGCACTATGGACATGTTCCTACCACTTTCATAGGTGGCCCTATCAGTTTTTGCAATCATGTTAATTTATTACTAAGGGAGAATTTACCCCTTACATCCTTGGCTTTACCACGTTTCAGACCATTCTGCCACCAATGTATGGACTGAATCTGAACATTGGATTTATGACACACTATGGTAAACTTTAATTCTGTATGTTACTTTTTATGAAGTTTTTTTTTGCACCCTACGTATCTCAGGCTTTCTAATCTGTGTTCCTGCCTGGTTACTTTCCAATTACCTCTTCTGAACATCCTTTCAGCCTCTTTTACAAATAGCATTTCCTATCATCTCCCCTCAGCTTTAGACATGTTTTTATTCATTGCCCACCTACCTCCCCCATTTCATTCTTCTCACATATCCTATCTTAATTACTTAAAAACAACACATCACAGTGTATACAGACCTTACACTCTGTTTATCTCAGGTCTTTGTTGTTCTGTTTTCCTGACAGGATACTTTTTCAATCATCACTTCAAAGCTTCCATTCATCTTCTCCTATGAATATCTAAACACTTCCATCCTGCCAATCAAGCCTTCCTGTTAAATTCTTTTCAATTATTTTAAACATTGTATCCTAGTGTACATAAATGCTGCTTATATTGCTCAGTTTGTTATTCACCTGAAGAAAGAACCAGTGAGGCCCTGAAATCTAAGGGTGCTATACCATCTTTGTAAAAAACATATGTTGATCCAATAAAGGTATCAAACCTTCCAGTGAATCCTGTTTTCCAAGGACCAATTTGGTTAAAATCTCTGTTTACAAAGCCTACATACTGGCAAATCATTTTCTGCTTTGGCTACCACCAAACCTGAGTACTAACATTTATCTTATTGATTTATTTATTTATTGAAATCTAGGATTACAAATACTTTTGAGCAGAAATTGCTCGTTTACAAAGGTTCCATGTCGAAGGAATGGGGGGTATATATACATACATACAAAGGTCAACATAATAATACATCCATTTAGGGGTGACCTACTCAGTACCAAGCCCAATTTACCTCCAGAAAGCAGTTTGCCTCTATTTCTTACTGGCCAAGGGCTAAATAAAATACTTGCCTAGCCTAGAATAACTCAGTGGGGCCAACCAAGCTGACTATGGGATACTCTCACCGATACTCATAGTTCCAATAATAATCACAGTCTTCTTAAAAGTTACGCAGATTCTTTTTTCATTCCAGGCAACTATCCAAACAAAGACTGTACCGAGCATTTTATTTATTTATTTATTTATTCATTTATTTATTTATTTATTTCTAGGAAGTACATTTGACCAAAGGCTCTTTTACAGAGGTTCCACATCATAGTAATACATGAGCATAACATTATTTACAATGGTTACAAGTACAGAAGCAGATACAAGGAGGTTCCATGCCTAGAAAGACATGAGTACATCAGGTTACAGAGGTTACATAATTACAATAACAGGGAGTACATAAGTAAAAATATACAGGCACATAATTTAAAGCAGGCTAGGTTGACAGGTTGTTAAGGGAACAACTGGAGAATCTACAGGATATAAAGTAAATCAGGTAGGGAACAGAGGATGATACAGTCTGTAAAATAATTAACTAACACTAAACGCAAGGAGGTGAGAACTTGATGGGCAGCAGTTCTTTTGTCTTAAGGGCTAAATAATGTAGTCATAAAGGAGGGCTAGACTCACTGGGGGTGAAGTGCTGAGGCTGGGACCTGGAGCCTACTAGGGGAGTGTTAGTTAGCAAGAAGAAAGGAGAAGGCAAGGGTGCAGGTTAGAATGAGGGTAGCAGAAAAGAGGAGGGAAGAGTGTGGGGGATTTCTGGTCTCACATTCACAGTTCCTGTTTGTGGCGAGGGGCCACTCAGAGTTTATCTTTAAAGGGGCCTATTTTGTCCTCTTTTGTGATGCCTACGTCAAGCAGATTAAGCCAAAGTGGTGCCCGGTATTTGTAGGACCATTGGCCTTGTGTGGTTGTATGGAAAGGGATGCAGAGGACTGAGCTGTTTGTACCGCTAGTGCATCTGATGGAATTAGGTTGGCTAAGGAAGCTTTGCAGGCCTAGGGTGGTAAGTCCTAACATAGACTTTTTGGCGAGCATGCATACTTGATACTGGAGGTGACTGTCAAGTTTGAGCCATTTTGTTTGAGTGTACAATTCGCAGGTGTGAGTGAGATAGGGTACACCTAGGACTAAATGACATGCTTTGTTTAGTGTTGTTTTACTATGTTTCAAAGCAGTTTGGGAGGCAGCCCCTTATACTGCTAGATCATAGTCTATCACTGAGAGGACAGAGCTATTTACAACAGTTCTGAGTGCCTCGTGCTCAAAACCAACATTTTAAAATGTAATAACTTTGGAATGGATTAATATTTTTTTCACCAAACCAGTGAAAGGCATAGTTGTGGGCCAAGCCCTTTACTCTGAAAATTTCAGATCAAAATTCCAAATCATCTGGGTGCAAGGTGATAAAAAATAGTACAACACCATAATGTTTTACATTTTTTCACTATCTGGATCTCAGAATTTGCACAGCTGACTTGTGGGCTACTAGTTACATAGGTGAAGTCAGAATCCCAGGCAAATTCTTGGGACAGATGTGCACTGTACTGTGAACAACTATGAGACATAATTGTTTCCAGAGCCCCATATCTGCAAAAATAGACCTAAATGCTTATATGGCTGCATCACTCTGTTGAAGTGTTGCCAACTCTACATACCTTGAGAAGTAATCAATGATGACTAGGTCAATTGCGGTGGTATTGGGTTATAACAAAGAAAGCAAAGGTAGCACAGTAAAAAAAACGTGCTCTAAAAAATGGCAAAGCCAATGGTAGTGCTCAGGAAAAACACTGAGTGCTGCCATGGCTAAAAAAACCCAGCTGCAATGAATGTTTGCGGGGGTGCTCAACCCCCATATCCACCTCCATGGGGGGCAATGCCCCCACACTCCCGAACTAGTAATCAACTGTATAGGGGTGGCAATTCGGGGATTAGGAGGAACTTGGAGGGGGAACTGAATTTGTGAGACTGGGGATCAAAAGCTCTGGGTGGTGGGAGAAAAAATGAAAAATTAAACTTGGGAGGGAAAAGACAAGAAAAACACAAAAAGACGGAAGAGTGGGAATAGAACCCTGGTCTTTGGGATGTTCTGCCACCCTAGCTGCTCATGGCCCTAACCTCTGTACCTGAGCAGCAGCTCATCAAAGTGGCACTCAGCTACCAAATTGTCCTCTTCCTCTTGAGTGACGACAGCTACAAGAATACTGGTAACTTTCTTGTGCTACACTATCCCTGTAGCTATTCTGTCAAATGCTATTTTTGCCACTTGGATTATACAGCACTATAATCCATGTGACATATTGACTGAGTACCAATCGCTGTTTATCAAAAAGACAAATCTGTTGCTACCCTCTGCCAGATTCTGTCTGGCAAAGGTGTTAGAATCAAAGGCTTCACTGTTGTTCTTATTTTCTTACAGCACTTAGGGCATTTCAGTATTATGACTTCTATTTGATTGCTCAAACTAGACTACCATATTGACTGTTGCGCCCTTGCCTTGAACCATTGCATTTTCTCATATTCATCATGTAATCCTTTTAATAGTTCCAGTTCCAGTTTTTCAGGAACCATGATCCTCTGTCCCTTCAGGATTAGGCCATCAAACCTCTCCTTGGTCTTGGCAGTAAGCTTTCTGTGGTTCTGGAAGTTCTCGTCTGTGGTCTGGACATCCCTTTTCCACAAACTGCCTCAAAAGGCAGCTTGATTAGTTACTTTTTCTTTAATTTGTTCTAGTTTTATTGGAGATGCTGATAACCCCTGCACTATTATGTCAGTTGAGTCACATTCTTTATCTTCCAGTTAAATTTCCTCTGTTGCGTGGATACTGATTATTGAAGCCTGAGACAGGACATCTGCTTTTAATAGGGCCTTTCTAGGTGCATGCAGAATTGAGTATTTACTGTAAATCTTAAAACCCCAGGGTCCTTAAAGAACTAAGAGAGGTGGTGGCTGAACCTCTGGCTATCCTGTTTAGCCGATCACTGGAAACAGGGGAGGTACCCAAAGACTGGAGGACAGCAGATGTAGTCCCCTTATACAAAAGTGGGAACAAAGAGGAAGCAGGGAACTACAGACCAGTCAGCCTCACACCTCGGTAGTGGGAAGATCATGGAAGCACTACTGAAGGAGAGATTGGTGGAACATCTGGTTGTCAATGGACTACAGGACCCAAAGGCAGCATGGTTTCTCCAGGGGAGGTCATGTCAGACCAACCTCATTGAATTTTTGACTGGGTGACTAGGGAGGTGGATCAGGGAGGCGGTGGACATGGCCTATCTGGACTTCAGCAAGGCCTTGACACTGTGCCATAGAAGACTATTACACAAACTGGGGAATATGGGTGTGGGCAGGACAGTGGTGTGGTGGGTAGGTAACTGGCTGGGTGGTAGGACACAGAGGGTGGTGGTAGATGGCTGTCACTCCACAGAGGAAGAGTGACCAGTGGGGTACCACAGGGATCAGTGCTGGGACAGGTCCTATTCAACATCTTCATCAGTGACATTGCGCAGGACCTAGAAGGCAGAATTTCACTGTTTTCTGATGACACAAAGCTCTGTAACAGAGTAGACACACCAGAGGGTGTAGACAGAATGAGAAGCGACCTGCAGAAACTTGAAGAATGGTCAGGGGTTTGGCAGTTGAAATTCAATGCAAAGAAGTGCAAGATAATGCACATGGGGCACAAAAACCCTGGCACAATATATCAGTTGGGGGGTGAGGATATAGCATGCATCAAGCAGGAAAGGGATCTTGGGGTTGTCATCTCTGATGACCTCAAGGTAGGGAAACAGTGTGACAAGGCAGCAGATAAAGCAAATAGGATGCTGGGATGCATAGGCAGGGGCATCACCAGCAGGAAAAGGGAGGTCATAATTCCGCTATACAAGACACTAGTGAGTCAGCACCTGGAGTACAGTGTACATTTCTGGAGACCATACCTACGTAAGGACATAGGGTAGAGAAGGTTCGGAGGAGGGCAACAAAGATGGTGCATGGATTGCATCAGAAGTCCTATGAAGACAGGTTGAAGGAACTGAACATGTACTCCCTGGAGGAGAGGAGAGGAGGGAGAGAGGAGATATGATAGAGACATACAAGTATCTTACAGGGAGGAACAGGGTGCAGGAAAACACTATTTTTAAGCGAAAAAGATGTTCCAGGACTAGAGGGCATTTGATGAAGTTGGAGGGAGGACGATTCAGAAGAAACTTGAGAAAGAATTTCTTCACAGAACGGGTGGTGGACAAGTGGAACACCCTGCCAGAGGAAGTGGTGGGGGCTGAAACAATCACGGGATTTAAGAATGCATGGGATAGACATAAAGGAATTCTGGAGGTCAGGGGTAAGGGGCAACAGACTTCTAGGAAAACAAACAGAACTTACAAGCTCAAATGGGCAGACTGGGTGGGCCATAGGCCCTTATCTGCCGACACTGTCTATGTATCTATGTATCTATGTATAAGTCTCAGATGAAATTGCTGTACTCTTGGGGTAATTCACGTAGGGGTTTGGAGCACAGCAAGGCCAGCAGTTGTTTATGGTCAGTCAGGATGAAGAATGGCAGGGCCAAGTGGTATGAAAGATGTTCACTGTGACAGTATAGCATGACTCCCTCACCACTGGACACCCTTCTCCACATTACCCCAGTTCTAAATCTCCTGCAGTAGTAAATTTATCATTTTGATTTTTGGTCTCTCTTAACCTTTTCACTTTTCTACCATGATGGGATGGCCTCCAATTGTGGTATCCTCTTAACTACTTACCCCTCTGATGTTCTCTATTGTCCATGTGTAGGCAAGTATTGGTTTTCTTACATGAGCCAAAGACAGAAATGCAGAGAAAACAGTTGTTCTTGTTCTCCACTGTAAGAGAACAATTTTTATGTACGGAGCTTAATATGTTGCATTAGATCCTGGCAGAGTGTGCAGGAAGTACCAGAAAGGAACGATAACTGCATCATTATGTTACCAAGGGGCCACTAGACAAAAGTAGCAAGGGGTATAGATTTATATTAGTGGTCTGTGACTACACCACTAAGTATCCCAAGGCCATCTCAATGAGATCTGTCACCACCCCTCGCATAGCTGAGGAGTTAGGTAAATTATTTAGCTGGGTAGGAATTCCCAGGGAGATTCTAATGGATAGAGGGGCTAATTTTAACACAGAACTATTAAAAGAGTTATATCATCTCCTGGGAATAGTGGCATTAAGAACATCTCCCTATCACCCCCAGACAGACGGGTTGGTAGAACGATTTAATCAGACCTTGAAAAGGATGATTAAAAAGTTAATTCATGAGGAGGGAAAGGAATGGGATAGATACCTCCCCTACCTGCTGTTCGCATGTTGTGAGGTACCTCAAGCCTCCACTGGTTATTCACCTTTTTCCCTTCCATATTTTATTTTATTTATTTTAATTGTTTAACCAGGAGTGGCACATTAAGCTGAAAGCTTGTTTACAGGTGCAACCTGGGAGCACAGGGAAGTTAAGTGACTTGCCTAGAGTCACACAGTATGCAAGTATATGGTAGAACTCCCAGGGGAATTCTAGATGTTGTAAAAGAATGTTGGGTGGAGGGAAAAGATTTAAAATCCCCAGGTATAACACATTACATGAGACAGCTACATTAGCGACTGGTCTCATATGCTCATAAAGCCCATGAATTGGGAGTTGAAGCACAAGTGTGTCAGAAGAGTAGCTATGACAGAGGTATCAACGTAACAAACTGTTTCCAACCAGGAAAACAAGTGTTACTGTTAATTCCTACATCCACACATAAGCTGCTCATGAAGTGGCAGGTCCCATATAAAGTACTTCGCCAAACAGGCCCAGTGACCTATGAGGTTGACACTCTAGATAGAAGGGTGGGGAAAATGATATACCATGGTAATTTGCTAAAAAGGTGGTATGAGAGAACTGGGGCAGGAGTACAGATGGTAGTAATGCCTGACACAGGTCAGACAGAAATTGATCTGGCATATGAGCATCTAGATGAGGCAAAGTGGATAGATGTTATCAAAATGAGCACTGATTTGACAGCTAAACAACACTGGGAATTGCAGACACTTGTGAAGGAATTTAGTGCCACTTTCACTAGTGAACCCGGGATAGCAAGAGGGGTAGATCATCAAATTGTAACATCTTCACCCCCCATACGAAAGAAACCATATCGACTCCCTGAAAGGAGTAGGGTGGAAGTACAAAATGAAATCCAAAAGTTGAAAGACCTTAACATAATTGAACCTTCACACAGCCCTTGGAGTTTCCCTGTAGTGATATTCCCAAAAAAAGGAGGGAAGCATAAGGTTATCTTTGGATTTCTGGGGCCTAAATCAAGTGGTACAGTTTGATGCCTATCCCATGCCACATGTGGATGATATAATTGACTGAATTGGAAATGCTAAATGTATCTCCACACTGGACTGGACTTAGGGATAGTGGCAGATCCCATTGGAAACTGCCAAGGAAAAGACAGCATTTAGCACCTCTATGGGGCTATAGCAATTTAAGACCATGCCTTTCAGACTTCATGGAGCTCCCATGATGTTTCAACGATTTATGGACCAGGTGCTGGCACCCCATAATAATTTTTGTGCGGCCTACATGGATGATATCGTTGTTTTCAGTCCAGATTGGGAGGCTCATTTGAAGCAACTAAGGGCAGTGGTTACCTCCATCTGTCAGGCAGGGATGATGATTAATTCCACGAAGTGCACTCTTGCCATGCAAGAAACCCAATATTTGGGTTTCATCTTGGGAAATGGTCTAATAAAACCTGAGGTCACCAAGATAGAGGCGGTCGCAAGATGCCTGCTACCCAGTACCAAGAAACAGGTATGCTCCTTTTTAGGATTAGTGGGATACTATAGGAGGTTCATCCCCAATTTTGCAGCAATAGCGACCCCTCTTACAGACTTAACCAAGAAGAAATATGGGAATCAGGTTAACTTGACACCAGAGTGTGAGCAAGCTGTCCTTCAAATTAAAGCAGCTTTATGCTTCTCACCAGTACTCAGCAGCCCTGACTTTGCCTATCCCTTCGATGTGCACTCTGATGCTTCAGGTACAGGTATCAGAGCAGTATTATATCAGACAATCAATAGGGAGGAACATCTTGTGGTATTTATATATCCCGTAAATTACATGATAGAGAGCAAAAGTACTCCACAATAGAGCAGGAGCATCTTGCTGCGAAATGGGCAATAGAGGCACTGAGATTCTATCTGTGGGAAGCACCCTTTACCCTCATCACAGATCATAACCCACTATGTTTTTTTTATCTCAGATGAAGGACAAAAACAACAGAGTGATGAGATGGTACCTCACTCAACAACTATATAGGTTTGAGGTGAAACATAGGGCAGGTACAGAACATGTCAATGCAGATTTCCTGTCCAGACATGGGGCTAGTAGGACTGTATAAAACTGAAAGAAATATGTATTCTCAAAATAGTCAATAGTATGGATAAGACACCCCAGGGCAATTTGTAATATTAATTTTGTGTAGGAATTTGCAAACTTTTCATCTTTTCATACTACTTAAGTTTGTATGAATGATAGGGTGCCCTGGGGTGGAGCTTCCTAGAGAGGGTGGGCTGAAGCACCATCCTACCCATTTTTATGGGGTAGGTTGTCTTCAAAACCAGGCTGATAGTACTGGTTTTTGCTAAACCTTGGGGGTGTGTGACAGTATAGTATGACCCCCTCACCACTGGACACCCTTCTCCACTTTACCCCATTTCTAAATCTACTGCAGTTGTAAATGTATCATTCTTCTTTTTGGTCTCTCTTGACCTTTTCACTTTTCTGCCACGATGGGGTGTCCTCCTATCATGGTATCCTCTTAACTACTAACCCCTCTGATTTTCTCTATTGTCCATATGATGTGCCAAAGACAGAAATGCAGAGAAAACAACATGTTTCCTTGTTGTTCTCATTCTCTGCTGTAAGAGAACAATTTCTATGTACAATGCTTAATTTGGTGCATAAGGTCCTGGCAGAGTGTACAGGACATACTAGAAAGGAAAAAAATCTGCATCATTATGTTACCTATATTCCTCCCCCAATTAGTGCACTTTTGCTACCACTTCATAATTCTCTTCCCACTAGTTAGCTCCAAAGGAATGGTTATGTTGCTTACCGGTTATTGTAGTGGTTTGCGAAGGTGGTAGCTTTTCAGACTGCATCCTCCTGCCGCCTCCACAAAGCTGTTCTTATCTCCCGGTTGATAATTCAGACCCAAAATGGTGAACTCTAAAGACTCCTATGTTATTTCAGCATAAGCCACCACTGGATGGCATCCCACATCTGCTGGGTCACTGTGACTGGCTAGTTCAGGTGACCTAGGCACTGAAAAACTGGTGGTCCAGCTCCTATTGCAGATGATGCATCCACCAGCAATCCCTCCTGACCACACTAGTGTAGGATGCCATGTACCCCAGCAGCCACAGAAAATCCCAAGCAGGGCATGAGCACCCAACCTGAAATGATCAGGCAAATGAGATAAGATCCAGTGCTCTATCCACAGGGAGTTGGGCCTTGTACCGAAGGGAGTCTAGCTCTGCCCCAATTAAGTGAATCACTTACAAGGGGTTGAGTTTGGACTTGGCTGGGTTAACTAGAAGGTCCAAGCCTCTGCAGTTCTAGAGGGCCAGGTCCCTGGACTGTTCCACAGCCTCCTTGGACAACCCAACTATCAGCCAGTCATCCAGGTAGGGGTAGACTCTGATTTCTCGTCACCTCCGGAATGCGGCCACTATTGCTATGCTTTTGGTGAAGATACTGGGAGCCAATGAAAGGCCAAAAAGCATGACCTGGAACAGGTACAGAAACCCTTCTGCATGAGATTGGAGCTACAGTCAGTGGGATGGATGGACTGGAATGTGGAAGAATGCGTCCTGGAGTTCCAGGGAGCAAAACCACATGTTCTGCTTTAGAGATGGTATGATCTTGTTCAGAGTGACCATCCTGAACTTGCACTTCTTTAGAAACTGGTTCAGATCATGAAGATCCAGTATGGGGCAGTAGCCCCCTGTCTGTTTCAGAACCAGAAAGTACCTGGACATGAAACCCTGACCTGCCATGGAGTCTGGGACATGGGCTATGGCTCTTTTCATTATGAGCTGAGTAACATCCTCCCTAGGTGAGGACAGAGTGTCCTGCAACCCCATTGAATCCCTTTGGGCATGGGGTTAGTAAGGCAGGAAAGCCTTGTAGTTGAGAGCCATCCTGCCCACCACTTCTAGTATCCAACTGTCCAAAGTAAAGACAGATCAGTTGTGCCAGAAATAGTAAAACTGACCCCACATGGGGAGCTGAGGCAGGGATTGGACGAGCAGGGGGTGATGCCCCCAACCAGTCACTGGACATCTTTGGAGAGGGCACCAGCACCTGCTGCCTGAGGGGCACCACCACCCATACCCCTGCCCTTTTTGGGGTTTTGACCAGAGAACTTGATCTTAGGACACCAAACCTGAGATTGCCCCTGCTGGAACAGCTGCTGTTTGGGCTGCTGTGACTGAAACAGCCAAAACTGAGAGGGCTTCTTTTTCTGTTTCTGCCTTTTCTGGTCCTTCTGAGAGGAAGTCACAGGATCCAGGGTGGCACTAAACTTCTCAATCCTCTTGAAATGCAACTCCACCCCTGGGCCAAAGAGGTCACTGCCCAAGAAGGAAACATTGGCCAACTTATGCTGGGTATCTGCTGTAAAGGTGGAAATCTGCAGCCAGACCCAGTGATCATCACGACAGCTGCTGCTATGGAAAGAGCACAAGAGTAGAAGATATCCAAGGCCATCTGGAGCTGGTGTTTAGCCAGCACTTGACCCTGGTCTCTGGCCATTTTCACCGGTGTCTGCAATTCAGCAGATAGGCTAGTGAGGACATGACCTTGCACTCCTATTAGAGAGTGACTAAAATTGGTCATCATCAGGGCATAGTTCACATGACAAAGACCCAGGGTGGACACAGCATACACTTTCTTCACTGTGTGGTCTAGCTTTTTACACTCCTTGTCTGGGGGCTTGTCCACATCCCCCAACATCATTAGTTTTCTGGAAAACAGAGTCAGCTAGCAGACTCTCAGCCAAGGGGTTGTCTGAGAAACTCAATAAAGTGCCTGCAGGAACTGCATACTTGCAGACCACATGGTCCAACCAGGGCCCGCTGCTGTCACAGCATGTCCTTCTTGTGCTATCACAACTTGAGCCTTTCATTGTCCAAAAATGAAGATGATGAGGAATGACTATGGTGGTGGCTCCAAGACAACTGAGATTGGGAGTATGAGGAATTCCTCAACCGAGATCATGACTGAGACCTGAACCTTGACTGACATTGCCATCAATGGTGAAGGGAGGCAGGTGTTGGGCCATGTACAGGACACAAGACCACTCCTGCTGCACAACCTCAGAGGGAGGCAGCTCCTGGGAGGAGACAGATTGGTCTGCTGACTCTTCTGACCTTCCTGAATGAGGGCCAAAAGGACTGGGGTCCGAGAGATCAAATCATCATTGATCTTTTCAGACAATGGGTCAACCGGGATGAGAAAAATCTTGGCCACTTGGTCAGCCTGAATCAAGGCCAATAAGCTCAATATGGTTACCTTGGAACTAGTGACCTGACTCTTGACCAAAGAAGGCTTGGATGAAGCCAAGTACTCAACAACAGCTGAGTGGTCGCGGGAGTCATGGGAGCAGGAAGAGTGTGTTTTCCTGGTCCCAAGGACTGATGACTAGACTTCTTCATCTTCTTCTTCTTACTGCAGTAGGAGGGGCTCTCCATGAAGGTCTGAAGGGATTTGCAACTGTCACAGAATGCTCCAATGAATGATGACCCACCACTGGCCCCAAGTGGGAGCAGTATTGAGACAGAAGAGGCTCCCTCCACAGCTCTTGCCACTGCTTCTTCCATCACTGCGAGCTGGGCTGCAGAAGCCACAACCATTGAAACTGCCTTATGGGCATCTTTAGACCACACCAGAGGGTCCCTGTTACCCATCTGGCTAAGAAGAAGACTTGCAAAGCAGTCTTAAAGGGACAAAGGGAGCAGTGTCTAGAAAAGGCCACAGGTGGTGACAGTCATGTTCTTCCCCATGCAGTAGATGCACCAGGTATGTGGATCCATCTGAGACAACTTCTGGTTACACTGGATGCAATGTTTGAAGCTGGAACCTTATTTATATTCCTTGCATTCTAACATGGAGGTTGAACAACAAGCACAGAACCAAGAAGTATACTCACAAAATTTGAAAATGAAAGTTTGTTAATGGCGCACTAAGAAAAGGCCCACACTGTGCATGGAACTCCAAAGGAGGAGTCCTGACACTTTCAGCGGAAAGGAAGAGCTGATGTAATGGGGCAAAGCCAGGGAATATATCATCTGGGTGGGTGGAACGAGCCTAGCCTGAAGACATCCAGCAAGTCTTAAAGGGGAAGAAAGAATTCCAAAGTGTGCATACTGTACCATATCCACGGCCCTAGAAAAGCTGTTTTAATAATCTCTGAGGAAAACTAAAAATAATCTGAGGATGAATCTAAGGATGTCAGAAATACATTTTGGCCAAAAAAACTGCATGATGAAATTTTTACCAACTAACAAATACTGCTGCTTTCAAAGAAAAACATCAAAATATCTGTTTTTATGGCTGTGGGCAGAGCCTGCAGCCATCTTGCTGTAGCTGGAAAAATGGGATACGGAAGCACGATTTTTAGGAGTTTTCAGTGTGTCCTTCCACAACTGCAAATCACTACGTTGGTTAAATGAAATACTCCCTTCTCTCTGTTGAGTAGACCAGTTCCAACACTACTTTTTCAGCTTGTCTCTCTCCTCATGCCTGCTTTAAGTGACCTGACAGCTAGTGTCTTGGCGTAGGCACAAAAGTAAGTTACTTACACCACTTCTTTAAAGTAGTTTAATTGTCTGCAACAGTGCAATTAGAAACTCTTTTTTTGCACACTAGTGTCAAAAAAGCCTTGCTTGAATAACTAGCTACTGCTGGTGGTGTTGGGGGAAGGGGGGAGCATAGCCAGAGATATACCAGGCATTTGTAAGCAGAAAACAGCAGAAGTCTATCTGACCTGTTTTAAAACAGGATTTACTATATTCAAGTGATGGCTTGTTAATTATATTTATTATTGAAATGTAATTTGCTAGTCTTTGGAACCTACATAATTTACTGACATAATTTGCAACAGAGGACACAGCAAGAATCTAGAGGAAATAACTCAAGAGGAGTTTCAAATTACTTTTTTTGTTTCGGCAAGAGGACCGTGAAGCAAAGCTGAGCAGTTCTGTCTGATCCAACCAGAGTGAGATGATATTGTGTTAACTACAAAAGACATCCCTTGCAGCACCTTTTAAAAGTCATTCAACTTGCCTTGAGTGATTTATGACAAGTTTTCCACTCTTTCTCTTTTGTATAATTTAAAAGTCAAATTTAGTGCTGTCCCTCCTCCCACCTCTGCCTCCTGTATCACTCTATTTTTACATTCCAAGCATGAAATGACAACTGAATGCAGGATGACAGGGCCAGTGGCTCTGATTGCTGATTGGCTGCAATCCCTTCAGTGGTTTATAATATTAGTATTATTTGTTTAGTTTTTTTTTTTATTTATTTATAAGCCCAGTTGAGATGCAACACCTCTTTATTTTTTTTTCAGTTCTCTTTATGCTGCCTAGCCTTCTGGCTAGGACACCCTTCCACCTGCTGCCAGTGTCTCCTCCTGTCCCTTGAGACTCCCTTTTCTTTTTTTTTTTAACATCAAAGATTTTATTGAGATTTTCCAATGTAACACAGCTGTACCAAATAAAACATAGCATCGATGAACATACCTACATGTTATGAAAACAGACAATATATACAGTTTTCCAAACAGGACAAAATACCAGAGAGAATCAAAATACAGTGAGAATATCATCTCAGAGTCCAAGGCTATGCCTCCCAGCATTCTAAACTTAGGCCATGAATACCTAAAGAAAACAGAAATCGGTACAATGGGTAAACAGTGAAATATAAAAACTTGCCTGACCCAGTGGTGCTGAGGGCTGAGGCACTGGACATCTTACCTCACGCTATGCCAGTGACCCATGTTTGGAAGCAAGCATGGGCCGCTGGGGTTCAGCAAAGGTGGAGAGGGATGGAGCATCCATAGGACTGCTCTTCTTTCAAGGGAGTGGGGTCAGCAGCTGTCGGTGCCAGTTAGCCCCCTGGCGGAGGCTGGGGGGCAGGACACATTGCAACAATTCTCGGGGAGGAGACTGGATGGATGACTGGAGGGCACGTGTGTGGATGCATGCACGCTCCCCTCTGCCTGGTGTCATTGCACATCCTCAGTTCCAGGGGCAAAGAAAAAAAAACAGAAAAAATGGCACCTGATCTCGGCTTAATGGCTGTCAGCACTATCGCTGGCTCTGCTTCTCCCGGACTGGGTCTGTACCGGGTGGGGAGTTGGGGGCTCCCAGCCACCCCCGCTGTGGGGGGTAAGCTGCAGGGGTTTCAGGGGGTAGCTGAAGCACAGTAGAGATGGACAGCGGCTGGAATCTTTCCAAGATGCGGGGACAAATGGAATAGATGATCAGGAAGGAATAATATGATAGCCAAAAAAAAAAAAAGAAATATAAAAACTCCAGGAGCAGGACCTGTGCCCAGGTGCCCTTCCCAAGAGTTAACTTGAGTGCAGCTCACAAGAGAACCTCAAGGTAGGTAGGGAAAAGAGAAGGGAATGAGTAAAGAGAAGGAAGTGGTTATCTGGTGTTAAAGAGCAGACTTAGAGGTGGGTTGCCAGGTGGAGGTGGGGGCATGGAGCAAAGGTGTGAGTGCAGGTAAGCTCCCCATTTCATGATGTACTTACTCCTTTTTTCTGCATTGGCATAGGATAGCCATTCAAGGATAGCTAAGTGAACCAGCACAGCTTGCCAAGTCTGGAGTGCTGGAGGGAGTGGCTGTCTCCATTTCATCAATATGAGTCTCTTGGCCTCCATAAGTGCACCTATGACCCATTTCTTCATGGGTCGTGGTAACTGGCCCAGAGTTGAGGTATCACCGAGCAGCACCAGTAAGGAGGAGAAGGGAGTAGCGTAACCTGCCACTTGGGAACAGTCCTCCAAAATCTCAGACCAGTACAAGCTCAGGACAGGGCACTGCCACAATATATGCAGTAGGTCAGCCTGTTGGCTCTGACACCTCCAACATCTAAAATGAGTTAGGATATTCATTGACTGCAGGGCAGCAGGTGTGTCATACCAACAGAGGAGTATTTTTAACTGCAGTAACTGACTCTTGGTAGCCTTATATACCAAATAAGCATCGCAAAGGAAATGAGACTGGGAATCCTACGATATGGGGACCTGTAAACCTTGCTCCCACCTAAACCTACACTTGCCTGTGGTGTCTGGTTGTGCATCCTGGAGCAGGCAATAAATCCTGTCTGCCACCCCTTTTGCTTTCCTGGGTTTGTGTAGCATCTCCAACCCCTGCCACATTAGTGTGGAGGGTTTTGTCACCTGAAATGTTCGGATAACATCCAGACTTAAGAGATACCTCCAAAATTCCCTCTTTGAGAGATGGAAGCACTCCTGAAGTTGTTGAAATGATTGTAACATCTCAGTGCCTGGGAGAAGGAGGTCCCCAACAGTACAGATCCCCTGGGCCCACCAGGAGTGCCATGCAATGGGCTCACCCCTGACCTGAATGTCTGGGTTATCCCAGAGTCAGGTATATCTGAGTGGCGGTACCCAAGCTTCTTTGGGAGTGTGCATAAAGGCCATGCAGGAGTGCCACATGTGCCATGTCTCCCATAGGATAGGGGTGCAGTTGCCCTAGGATTCCCACCTGGGAATAGGAAGGACCCCAGCTACTATGTGCCAGCAATGTCAGCCTATGGGGTGACCAATTTGGGTGAGTTAGAGGAGAAGAGAGTGGCAGAAACCATCTGGTGACTTGGGCCTCCCTATAGGCCAAATAATAACTCTGGAACCATGGAAGACCCAGGCCACCCTTTATCCAATGAGCACAGAGCCAGGCTTTGCCAACTTAAGAGGATTTCCCTCCCCATAAAAAGCTGGTCACAAGTTTGTCAGCACCTGCAGGGTGGTAGTGGGCAGCCTGATAGGTAAGTTGTGAAACAGATAACCCACTCTAGAAAGGGAGGAACTCAACCTTACCTTTCAGAGAAAACTTTAACTTAAGTCAACATTGGACCTCTGCTGTCAGACCCCTGACCAGCAGGCCATAACTGGCCTCTACCAGGCTCTTCCAGGTGGTAGGGATGGAAATGTCAAGTAGGAAAAACCCTGTGGGCCCAAACCAATGAGGTGCCCTGTAAGCAGTCTGACCTGCAGGCCAAGTTGAGGGGGGGCAAGGTGGTCTTCTTCTGATTCATCACCAGCCCTAAGAACTGTGGAAATTCCTGGAGGATTTTCAGAGCACGGGGTAGTGAGACAGATGGGTTGGAAACCATAAGGAGAAGATCATCAGCATAGGAATTCACCAAATATTGCCTCCCCTTCACCTCTATACCCTGTACCTCCAGAGTAGATAACATTTTCTAGCCAGAGGGTCCAGCGCTACAAGGAACAGCAGAGACAAGAGCGGGTAACCCCAGCGAGCGCCCCTCTGTAGTTCAAAGGAGGAGGAGAGGTTGCAATTAGCAAGGACCTTAGCCATCAGAGAAGTATACAAGGTAGTAATCCATCTCCAAAATAGAGGCCAAAATCATAAGACTGACGTATATGATGACGGTATCCCCACTCCACCGAGTCAAAGGCTTTCCTGAATTCGACTGCCAATGTAGCCATTGGTATTGTGGAGTTCAGAGCATGACATTTAAGGTTTAAGATGGCATGGATATTATCTTCCCCTGTTCTCCCTTTACTGAAGCTGTTCTGAGAGGGATGTATCAAGTGAGGTAGGACCAGTTCAAGCTAATTAGCAAGTACCTTCACCATGATCTTGGTGTCCACTGAAAGTAAGGATATTGGCCAAAAATTGGCACAGTTGAGCAGGTCATTTGACTGCTTCCATATGAGAATGATAATCACCTCTCTAAGGGTCGGTGGGAGGACACCTTGAATATGGGCTATTTGTAGTGCCACCAGGAGTGGCAGGGAGATCGCATCCGAGAGCATTTGATATAACTCTGCTGTCATACCATCAGCTCCTGGAGCCTTCCCCTTTGACAGCTGTCTGAATACTACTTTGAGCTCCTGGAGAGACATAAGTTCCTCCAGCCACTGTATTTCTTCTGGGCCTTAGTGTGGGAGTGAAAGAGAATCCAGAAAGCACACTAAGCCAGAATGCAAACTGGGATCTGCCCTAGGGGCTTCAAGGGATTTATAAAATCATCTCATAGTATCATTAACCTCCAGGGGTTTTGTGAAAATTTTTCTGGACTGGGAGCACAAAACATGGATCTGAGAGGATGAATTTTGCTTCCTCATATGGTACGTCAGCAGCCGACCTCTCTTGTCCCCCACTTCCCAAAATTGATGTTTTGTCTGCATGAGCTTCCATTCAGCCTTATGCTGTAAGAGAGTATTGATTCTGTACTTAAGACCTGTTGTAACAGAGATTAGAGTACTCGATGGGGTGGAGGTACTCTTGAACTGGCTTTTCAGACTGGAAAGTTTGTGCTGCAGATGGCACATTTCTTCTCTCTGTTTTCTGTACAGGATGGCTGTGTGAGAGATAATACATCCCCACAGAAAAGCTTTAAAGGCCTTCCAGACTGTGCCTGGCTTATCCTCTTGGGTAGAGTTAAGTTGGAAGAAGGATTTGGCCCCCACCTGAAGTTCTTGCAAAAATCCTCATCTTTTAGGAGAAGGGGACTACAACGCCATCTGGGAGAAGATGGCTGGTGCCCCACTGGGAAGTACATCAGGGCCATCGGGGCATGATCTGAAATTATCATATTCTCAATGGTTACATCTGAAATACCCTGAGCTGCCACACCATCAAAAATGCAATATGGCTGTGTGTCCTATGAACAGCTGAGGAGAAGATATAGTGCCTTCCTATAGGATTATCCCTACACCAGTGGTTGATCTTTCCCCCTCTCCTCCCTCAGAGCATCTAAAGTGACTTTGGCTTTAGGGTGGGCTCCAGGGGTGGGCCAAGACTCATCTAAGAAAATATCAGACACCATGTTGAAGTCTTCCCCCAGAAAGACAAGAATGCCATCATCCTTCCCTTTCGCCTCAGCAAGATCCTGGTTTACCTGCTGGAAGAAGTCTTGATTGTCATGATTGGGGGCGTACACATTTCCTAGCACAGCTTTGCCTGCAGGAAAGGACCAATGAGCCACCACCCAATGCCTCTGTCTATCTTACTTGACCCACTCCTCCCCTCTCTAACCAGGATGGCCACACCCCTCAATTTGGAGGAGGCTGAACTATGCACTATCTTTCCCATCCAACACTTCCACAACCAAGGAATCATTCTGGCAGTGAGGTGTGTCTCCTGGAACAAGGCCACATCTGCCTTCAGAAATTTCAGATGCTGTAATAACTTGGTTCTCTTAACAGGATGATTGAGGCCTTTCACATTGCAGTAGACAGACCTCCACCCCTGCTGCATATGGGTGGACATGATGTCCAAAACTTAACACCCAGATTTTCTTACCTCCCAAGGAATAGCTCTCATAGCCTCTCATGCAGGTCACTGTGAAGATCACTAACCCAGCTTTGAAAGGAAGGGGTGAGGTGAAGTCCAAACTAGTGGGTGTAGAAAAGGAGCCGGAGAATAGGAAGCAGGAAATTAGTAAGGAACCCTGTGGTATAAAATAAAGTAACAGCAGGTCACTCCACAACAGAACTCTATATCCCAGGGTATCAACAATGGCATGAGAAAAACAGATGCAATGAGAGTAAAAGGCAAACAAATTACAACAGTTCCTAGCTAACACAATTAAGTATCTAGCAAAGGGGTCAGACAGAGGTATACCCCTGAAAGGCAAAAGAAAGTGTGAGGTGGTAGGGTAAGAACTCCTACAGACCACTCTGTAATCCTGAACAAAACTGTAGAGTACAAATACAAATTGTGAGTACACTAAAGCTACCAGGCAGTACTGCACAAGAAGTGTGGTTCCCCCAAAAGACCAACTCCAGCTGCGACTCCATAGTGCCTGTAGGGAAGATTAAGTACTTCTCAATAAGGCAATACCCATCCCACCCATGGCCAAAGATGTCTGGTAGTGGGGTGTCCGGTACTGGGTAGAAAATCCACTTAAGGTTATTGTATACTTCAACCAGATGCCCCACCCTTATTGCCAACACCCCACAACCACCAGTGAGTGGGGAATGTCCACAAGGAGGGCAACACTAGTCCACTCAAAGGGGGGAAGGTAGCTGAACAGCAAGTGAATGCAACAAGCATTAGGAAATGATTGATAATACGCTGGGTGGTGAGCCCCCAACTAAAGCTCTATTCATGCCAAGTGGAGCTACCAGAAACAAGCCAACATCATCTGGGTGGGTGATTTGGGGCAGCGGAAGGAACATCCCAAGGGAGAAGGACTATCAAAAGAGGGGCAGCTCCAGAACCTGCATGCGAAAGAAACAGGGGTCCTCTGTACAAACCCCTCTCCCCTGTACCCCTGATGGTGGAAAGCAGGTCCCAGGGTACCCAGGCCAAAAAGGAATCACAGAGACTTGAGGGGGGGCCCCATACCTACTCGCTCACCTTTCCATCCCACCCAGGTGGCAACAAGCAGAAGAAATACAATAATGAAAAAGGTGTACTGAGCCATAATGAAATAGTCCAGTGTTCCAGTCCTGGGGGGATTACGGCAGTAAGCAAAAGTCCAGTCCATACAACAGCCCTCAGCAGTGGAGTCAGCCCACTCCACCAGCAGCCACATCAGCAAAAGTTTGATCCCCAGGGTAAACGATTTCAGGTAGGGGTTCCGTACTGTCCATCTGCTCCTAATCCACAGCGAACTCCTCCTAAGCATCACCCCAATTGGTAGGAGAGGTTGTAGGTACTAGTTCTGTGGCAGGCATTGAAGTTGCCAGGTTCTGATCTTCTTCACTATCCAAATCATCTCAGGGTAGCTTTGCTGGCGGCGAGGAGGGAAAGAGTAGGGATCATCTGTCTCTACCAGTTCTGCTGCGGGAGTGATGCCTCCAGTGCTGTAAGTAGGGGCTTCTGCAGGAACAGGCTGGCTATATGAATCAGGTACATGGGCTTCTGCTTCAGATTTTAAGGCCTGTGGCTGATCCTACACCAGGCCTGCATTCTGGAGTGTGTTGAGGGACTTTTTCGGGGAGGCATGAGACCTTGATTATTTGCACTGGCTCTCTGAATACCATTTTGTTCAGTCCACTGCTTGACCGTTGGTTCCCTGGGCTCCCAGAGCCTCCTAGCCATTGACATCTGTGTTCCCAAGAAAGGCTAGCATTTCATTTTCCAGCTTATAATGTCCTGGGGGGATGAGCCCACAAAGTCCTTACCATCCTTCCCCATCCATAAGTCAGCCAGCCCCTTGAATTTGTATTTGAAGCCCAGCTCTTTGTGTTTGGCCTTAAGTGGAATGAAAGCCTTGCGTTTCATGGCAATCTCATGGGAAAAATCCCTGTAGAAGGAGATTCGAGCCCCACACCATTGTAGCTCTACCAAGTCTCTAGCTGCACATAGGATCTGTTCTTTAACAGAATATCTAAGTAAATATGCTGTATTAGGTCTTGGTGGAGTCCCGGGGGGTGCAGCCTGCTCCCGTGTTCTGTGGGCCCTTTCAATATCCATGGGGCCTTGCCAGCATTCTACCAGCAAATGGGATGAAATCATTAAGAAAGATCACCATGTTGGGCCCTTCCAGGCCTTCGGGGATGCCTGCGATACAGGTGTCGTTGTGGCGTCCCTGATTCTCCTGGTCCTCTGCCCTCTCCACAACTTTTGAAACTTTAGATTGTGGTCTGCCATCCTGCTTAAGATTTAGTGCTGCTGCCTTTCAAGTTCATCGGACCGCTATTCCGACACATTCATTTGGTCCTACAAATCATGCACAGCCTCCACATTACCAGCCAGAGAAGTTTTAATCACCGTCACTTCAGTAAGCAAAGTTTCCAACATGCCGGTGATAAAATTAAGAGAGTCTGCTACCTGGGACCCCGTGGGAGCAGGAGTGGTGGGCTCCATAACTGGAACAGTGCAAAGTCTGTGAAAGCAAGCAGAGAAAAAGAGGCCCAGAATATCCTCAAACTGGTGAACGTGCCCCTTCCCTTGTTCAGCGACAGACCCCTTTTAACAGAGCAGCAGTCGATTGGTAACTAGGGCCTACTAAACCAGGGGGCCAATTAGACAGATCGGGAATACAGAAGGCCCGGCAGAAGGCATACAAGAACTTTTGGCCTGCCAGATAGACAAATGACTTGAAGGACTCAAGAGCATCAGCCATATATATTGATAGCTGCTTAAGCCAGATGGTGAATGGCCCTTAATGCGAAGCACAAGTGTAATTAGTAATGTCAGGCCCAATGTTTCAGTCTGATGCCCCAAAAACAGCCCTGGGCCCCAGAGGAGAGAGAACAAGGAGGGTCCATCTAAATCCATGCAGTGCTGTGTAACAGAGCATTCCCGCAGCCTCAGTGTCCACTGATGCTACTCTGCATAAAATTTGAAATCCCTCCTGGAGATTCAAAAGAGACCCTGAGGTCCACTAGGTAATCCTGCAAATAATGGTCTCCTTTACAGTCCCAAGACCACAAAAGGTACAGTCCAGAGCAAGGTGACTGACTCCATGCAAGTTGAGTAAGAGAGTATAGGCGTTTGATACTGCAGAGCACCCACCTGCAGGGTAATATAGTTCACTGATAGAATGAATTGAAATGCAGCATTCTCATGTCTCGCCACTAAACTAGACCTCATCAGGGAGCGGTGCACTGTTTATTGTAATTATGCCATTGTCCAGCACCATTCTTGGACCCAGCCTTCTCCAGGGAGTGTCCTTACAATCTTCCAGAAAGAGATGGGTTGAGGCGAGGTCCAGACACCAGATTATACCCACAAAGTTGGTCTGAGGCAAGATGAAGAACTCAGTTAAGTGACCATTCTCACCGGTGGCTTAACCACCTCTAGGCTCCCTTTTCTTGATCCACAGTGATATCATGAGCCACATGCAACACAACATTTCATTGCCCCCTCGATTTGCCCCCTTGATGCTGCATCTGAATTCATCAACCTGGCAGGTTCCTTCCCACACTTTCCAGCCACCCCCACAGGAAACAAAGCCTGGGAGTGCCTCCAGTGGTCAGGAAAAGGAGTTCAAGATGGACGTGTGGGGTAGGCAGCCCTTCATATGGCCGGCCACTGTTGATTTTTCCCTTTTTTGTTCCCTTCCCTAAGAAGCAGCAATAAATCACACAGAGGGCATGTACCTATATAGTAGAGAGTCATGCTGACATCAGTCCCATCCCCACCTTTCCTTACTGTAGCTGCAGCAGCCATGTTACAATCCATCCTTCAGTAGGTGGCGGCCAATTAGTGGGTCCAGCATGCCTCCCCCACTGAAGGAGAAGAGCTGTCCACTGGATGCTCCAACCTCCTTCTTTCAACCGGCCCCTGATGACCAGAGTTCATTCCTGAACTTGGGACACCGGTATTGCAAGCAGTAGTGCTACCACTGTGTCAACAGGCTGGAGCAACATTTCTTTTTATAGTAGAGGCCTGCTGTCAAACCATTTTACTTTTGGGTGGAATGATACACAGGGAAGTCACATGACACACATATGACCACATGAATTGTGAATGGCTGTGATGGGATTTAAACCTGGAATCTCCTCATTCACTCTTCAGTGCCTTCTCAAAACAACACTAACATCCAAGCATTTTTCCCATAACAGGAGTTGAACCGCTGCTGTTCTTACACTAGGTTCTTATACTAGGTATCAGAATGATAGAAGGCTATACTGCCCATATTCACCGTTCTCCACATTAGTGGGACACAAAACCCTGGTTCTGCATTAACCACACATCAATTTCTTTCTTAAATTTATCTAGTGATTTACTTTTGACTATATGTGGTGGCAATTTATTCAATAATCCACCAGTTCTGTTAACAAACAAGAACTGTTGTGTATTATTTTTAGCTGTATTTAATTTTATCTGTTGTTTATGCATCCTTAAGCCTTCTGGTTTTGTTTGAATCTCAATCCCCATCTCCTTTCTTAAATATTTATCATGCATGATTCTGTACATCATCAATAGATCACCCCACATTCTCCTTTGCTGCAGTGAAAAAAATACCTGTGTTCATTAACCTCTCCTTATAGCTTAACTTCCTAATCTGCCCTATTAATTCAGTGACTCTCCTTTGTGTTCGTTCTATTCTGTCAATTTCCCCTTGCTTATATGGGCTCCATAATTGTGACCAGTAGTCTAAATGTGATCTGACAAACATTTTATAGAGCGGTATTAAGCACTGTTTGCTGTTATTTACAAAACCTCTATGTATGTTCTTAATCATATCATTTGATTTTCATATAACAGCTGTTCTATGAGCTTTATAACTCATAAATTCATCCACCCAAATGCCACAGTCTTTTTCCACCTTAGTAATCTGTAATTCTTTGTCATACACAATTATACTTTTGCTGTGTATTTGTTCTTCCCACGTGCATCACACTACACTTATTGACACTTAGCATCATATTATTTTCCCTTGACCATCCTTCTATCCTCTTTAGGTCCATTTTTAGGCCATTTTGTAGTTCAACGGCGGTTACTGGTCCACCGAGTTTAATATAATCTGCAAACTTCACCTGTCTATTATATTTAAGTTCACATCAAATTGTGAGAATAGGACCAGACCCATCCCTGCGGCGCACCACTCATGACATCGATCGGGTCCAATAGCTCTCCCAATACTATCACTCTTTGACTTCTCCCATGCAGCCAATCATTGATCCAGGTAGTAATTCTACTATCTATATCTATTTTTCCCAATTTCTGTAGTAAGCCTGTATGTGGCACCTTGTCCAATGCTTTTTTGAAATCTAGAAAAATGACATCTAAGGGTACACTATTATTCATTTTCCTATTTATATATTCATAGAAACTTAGTAAATTAGTATTACAGCTCCTATTCTGTTTGAATCCATGTTGGTTACTATTGTCATACCCAAGTATTTCCATATTTCCAGTTTTTTTTCTATTTGAGTCTTCAAACTAGTCTCTGTGATTTTGCACAGGATTGAAGTCAGGTTTATTGGTCTGTAATTAGATATTAAACCTCTATGATCCTCAGCACTTTACTACCCAAGTGGTGCCCCACCACACAAGGCGGAGCTAGATGGCCATCATGCCAGCCACCACCCACCAGGAATCCGCAACCTACGGCCATCCTCCTGGTCCCCGAGCCCGGATCAAGCCTCAGCTAATTGCTGCTTTTACTCCCTGGGTGTCTTCTCTGCTGGTGCTCTCTGACTGGTGCAGAACCCCCATGCTGAGACTCTGATTGGTCTGCCTGCTGCTGGCTGCCCTGCTGATTGGTGTGCCTTTCCTCTTCAGACTTCAATACTTCTCGACATCTTCTAAAGCAATCTAACTGACTTTGGAGCTCATCCTTCTCAGTATTTTCTCCCATCCCACATCCCCTCCCAGGCCTCCATTAAATACACGATAACTCCTCCTTCCTCGGTGCCCCTCTCACCATTGGCCGATTTCTATCCCTACTACCTTAAAATTGATAAGTGTCTCACTTCACATATCTGCCTGAGCTCCTCCCTGCCCTTAATCTCTCAGTTACTGCCAAGGTAACTTGCCCTCCTCAGTTTCCCACACACAATCTGACTACTGTTCACTAGCTCAAACTTTTCACAGTGGTACTGTCAAACCATACTGGCTCCTTCTGCCAGCTAACCCCACTTCATAGGCAGGTCACAATTTGGTCTGTTGATTAATACATTTCACTATCTTGAATACATTCTCATGCTAAAACTCTAGCAGATAACTCAGATTACCTAGCTCAGTCACAGTTCTCACTCCTACCTTAACTGGGACCCCATGCTAAGAGTATTATACCCCTCTGACAATCCAACCTCCAGTGACCTCAGACTGGTTAGTCACAGTCCACAGTCATTCCCTGGGTTGCCGACAAGTATACTTGTACACTCTTTCTGTCTATTAAGACAGTCAAAAATGAACCAATGCATGATTTCTTCTTACATGATACTATTTCTTCCTCCGGCCACACTGCCACTGCTCCACCTATCTATGCTTACAATAACACAAGTTGGATCTACTCTCCCCAACTTCTTGCCTCATGAATACTACTACTCATACCTCCTACTGCTTCCTACCCCATGCTGTGACCCCACCGCAATACTACTAAATAGGGCCTGGATCCACATGATTGCCTATGCCCAAAATAAATGTCCCCTGTATCTACGTGCCCTATGTCCCTATCTGTGTCTCAAACTCTAGTATCTCCTCCTACTTGCTATCCTGCTCTCTGGGGATGTTCAACTAAATCCATGACTGACTAATGCTATCCCTGACTCTATTAAATGCTAAAGGTCTTATCGTAGTACACCACAATATCAGGAGCCTTGCGCACAACCTAGACAAACTCGAAATCTGGACCTCGCTCTACAAGCCCGATATCATATGCCTAACCAAAACCTGGCTAAAACCATCCACACCTGACTCTCTGTGCTCCCTTTCATTCTATAATCTCTTGAGACTTGACAGAGCTGCACCCAAAAGGGTGTTGGTACAGCTGTCTATTTTAAAGATCATCTCCATGTCACTGCCGTCAAATCACCTAGCCCAGGACACTGAGGCACTTCATGGTCTGCTTACCCTTGGTACCAAAAAAGCTACATATCGTGTGTGCCTACAATTCCCCCTCAAACAGTCTAAAAGGTCAGGATGAGCTGCTGGATCAAATCTCAAGCCTTGCAGGGAGAAATTAGGTCCTTATAGCAGGGGACCTTAACATTAATTGGCTGGTCAGCAACCAATCCAATCCACTGACCAAACTGCAGAGTTATAACTTGCACCAGCTGATATGTGAACCTACCAGAACCACCCCTCACTCTAACACAAACACCTGACTTGATTGGATAATGGCCAACCACCCTGAAAATGTAATTGCCTCTGGCGTACTACCAGATGCCATCACTGATCACTCCCCAACCTGCTACATCTGGGGCAAAAGCAAACCTACCCTGTCGAGGTCTCACTTCATCACCTTCCACAACTATGCAAAATTTTGACTCACAACTTTTCCTACATGATATTGCTGCTACTGATTGGTCCTCCCGCCTTACATCAAATGATGCTCAAACTGCCCTTAGTCGATTCCTGACTCACTTCGTAGTGCTCCAGGATAAACGCTGCAGATGAGTAACTCGACGGGTAAAAAGTAAGCAAACCCACTGGCTAAAATCTGACCTTCTCTCTAAGTTAAAGCAAAGAGACAAAAGCTGGCTCCGCTACAAAAGCTCAAGGCTATCCTCTGACCTTAATACCTACAGGAGTCTATGCAATTCCTGCAAAAAGGACATCAATAAGGCCAAGAGCTCCTATTGCAAAGATCAATTAACCAACTCCTATGGCGACTCAAAGAAATTCTGGTCCCATATTAAATTCTTTCTTGGTCAGAATCCAGCATCCACCCCTAATGACATGTCACTTCATGGTGTACACTGCAATAATCCCAGAACCATTGCCAACTTTTTCAATAGCAAATTCTCTGACTTAACTAATTACACCTCCTTCCTCTTTCACTACCCAGTTGAACATGCCCATCCTAACAGCTGTCAAAGGACCTCATTTCTTTTTCAAGGCAGTCTCAAGATGTGACATGATTAGATTGCTCAACAATATCTCTGACTACACTGCAGCAGGCTCTGACAATCTAGAACCCAAGCTTCTAAAGATAGTTGCCCCCAACATTGCTGCTCCCGTAGCCAAGATTTCCATGCTCTTCGCTGTGCCAGAGCTATATCCCTGATACATGGAAGGAAGCTAGGATTACCTCTGTTTTTAAAAAAGGAAATCATAAGGATCCCTCAAACTACAGGCCCTTAGCCATCCTGTCAGTCCTCAACAAAATTCTTGAGAAGCTTGTAGCCACCCAAACAATTGATTTCCTCCAGAAATCTGATCTACTTCCTCTGCCAAGCATGGCTTTCGCAAGGGCCATAGCAATACTACTGCCCTTCTCAGATTCACGTCGGATACCCTAGTGGCTATGGACTCTGGTCTTCTCACAGGGCCATTTTCATTGACATGACTAAGGCATTTGGCCTAGTTGGTCACTCCATCCTCCTAGCCTCCCTTATATCACTAGGCTTCTCGTCTAACGTTGTAAGGTGGTTTGATAGCTACCTATCCGACAGGACCCAAACTCTGAAATACAACTCTACCTTCTCAGAAAAGGCCACTGTAAACATTGGGGTGCCGCGAGGATCCATCCTTGGGCCTCTGCTTTTCTCTGTTTGCATAAAAAAGCATAATCACCAACCTCCATAGAACAGTCTCCCTGCTATATGTGGATGACATTGTTCTATATACCAGAGCAAAAAGCATTGATGACATAAATCATCAACTATCTCTTGACTTTCAGCTCATCCAACAGTGGTTATCTAGTCACAAACTTGTCTTAAATGAGTCCAAAACCCAAGTCATGCTCTTCGGATTGAATGCTAAACTCAAGCATGCCCATCCCAAATTTAAAGTCTCCTCCTGAAATGGCTTAACTGTTGGGGTGGTGGATTCATTTAAATGTCTGGGTGTCACACTTGATCCATCACTAAACTTCAACCTACACATCCAACAGACTTGCAAGCTGATCAACACCAAACTTGGCATAACCTTCCATAACAGTTATGTACTCACTTCCTCGGCAAGGCTTGCCATTGCACATGGCATCCTCCTGCCCTCACTTATTTATGGTGCTGCTACATACACCTCTGCATACAAAACAAGTCTTTGGAAGTGGGAGGTGACATACATTTGTTGCTGTGCATCCTCCTCTCATAGGCTGAAACACCACTGTCTCCTTTATTTAGACCTGGGATGGCTTCCTCCACCTGAGTTAAGGCATTGTGCCTATGGCTCTGTCATAGGCAATATTGTCCAGCTACAAATACTCAAACCCCTTGCAGGCCTCTTCCAAATTATGACACCTTGTTACGGGTTGCGGTCCACTGACAAAGCGCCCGTCTTCATATCCAGACATAATACCTCCAAAGGCGCAAGTGCTTCTGCCTGTCATGCCCCCCAATACTGGAACTCCCTCCCACTAGCCTTGTGCCAAGCACCATCTCATGCAACATTTAAGAAAGGATTGCATATCCATCTTGAGTCCTCCTGCAAGTGCTCCTGTTTCAACCCCCCCCTTAGCTCTCACTTCCTTCCTGCCTCGTCTCTCCCTACCACTTCTGATTTGCTTTACTAAATGAATAGCACTTCTCTCCACCTGTTTGTCCTACTTCCCACCTAGCCTCATCCTAAATCCTATTCCTGCCTCTTCTTCTATCTCCCTCACTCTTATCCCCCCCTTTGATTTTCCCTATTGTCAACCCCAAATGAATACTATAGCATTTACAATCTTTCTTCATTTTTCCTCAAAACATAAATGTTATTTAGTCTTGGATATTAAACTGTTTTCGTATATTATTCCTCTCACACTGTTGTTGCATCTACCTTGTCTGTAGTCACATTTTTTGTAAATTATTTTTTGTATATTATTTTTCTCACACTTTTATTGGATCTACCCTGTCTGTAGCCACCTATTTTATACTTGCTCTGTATACTATTGTCAACTAT
Organism: Neoceratodus forsteri; assembly: GCA_016271365.2. NCBI lineage: Eukaryota > Metazoa > Chordata > Ceratodontiformes > Ceratodontidae > Neoceratodus > Neoceratodus forsteri. Next base: position 580,970,790 of record CM057456.1, read on the forward strand.
ATCAAACTTGTATTGGAATGTTTTGTCTGCATTGTTGTACTGTGCCCTCCTGGGACATGCCTGAAAATAATCATTGCTATGGCTAGTACACTTATCCTGTAAACAAAAACTAAATAAAAAATAAATAATGGTATGACCACAGCCTGCTTCCAGTCATCCAATACTTTACCGACATTAAGAGAGGTGCTTATCACATAAGTCATTCAGATTTTAATATTTCCTGCTGTTTCTTTAATTAGTTGTGGGCTTAACTGATCCAACCCTGCTCCTTTATTTATTTTAAGTTTATTCAGTAATTCAAAAATGTCTTCTGTGGTTGTTTCCAGCACCAGACTGTTATACTTTTTGCTCATGACCTCCACCGTATTTCCTTTTTTTGTCATCATACACAGTACTAAGGTATTCATTGAATACTTTTGCCATTTCTTTTGGGTCTTTTATTTCCTCATTATTATTAAGAATGGGACCTAATTTACTGTCACGTCTCTTCAAATTATTCAAATATGAATAGAGCCTTTCCCCCCCATCCTTTGTATGCAATAATTTAAATTCTGTTCTACGTCTTGGCCCAGATATTCAAAAGGGTTGCGCCATGGGCAACTGGGATGCGCCAGCGCAAGTCCAAAAATGCGCCATTGTGCGATATTCAGTGGGAGGCAGATGCGCCCCCCCAAATCACAATGTGCAAGCGTGCAATGGAAATGAATGCATGTGCAACTGAAGGGGGAGGAACCATGAATAAATGGCGCAGTGCGATATTCAACAACATGCGCCATGCGCAATAGGGGAGTAAGCAGAAGTTGTGCGATAGTGGAAATGATCCAAAATAAAAAGAAACAAGAGAGAGGTGCAAGAATGATACAGGGAAGCCACATGTGGGTGAACTGCAAGCAGGTACACAGCAACTGTGAGCAAGACAGGGCAGGAGTAGGACAGAGCACCTGGAACCACCAGGAACAGGGAAGGTGTGGGGGAGCCTGTGCCACTGCACAGGACAAAAGTGGGATGTGCCACACAGCACTGAGGGCACAGACAGTGGGCATTACGGCCACTACTGGGAGGTGTTCCTGGTGCATGGGGAGTAGCAGTAAGGACAGCGGGGGGAATGGTAAAACAGCTGCCGTTGGGGTAACACAAGTCAGGGACATGGCCAGTGCCACCATCCAGATGGAGGCAGTAATGAGGGGGGTGAGAAGGCAGGCAGCAGGGGGGCACGGCCATGGAAAGGCCCTTTGGTGGTATGCCCCCAACAGGCAGTACCAAGCCCACACCAGCTTCGAGCTGTACACTGACACTGAGATCGTGGGCCGGTACCGCCTGAACCAGGCAATCCTGAGGCGGCTGTGTGAGTTGTGTAGTGATGTGATGCAAGCACCCACACGATGGAGCCATGCTCTGTCAGTGGAGACCAAAGTGACAGCTGTCATGTGCCTGCTCACCACGGGTACCTTCCAGAGACCAACAGGGGACATGACAGGCATACTCCAGTCAGCTATGTCACGCCTTCTCACCCAATTCCTCAGCGCACTGCTGCCACATGCTGCGGAGTACATCCATTTCCCCAGCACACTGGTGGAGCACACAGCAAACATACAGGAGTTCCACAGGGTAGCACGAATGCCTGGCGTGCTCGAGGCAATAGACTGCACCCATGTGGCCATTCGCATGCCACCTGGCCCAGAAGGGGCCGCATACATAAATCGGAAGGGGTATACAAGCATCAACTGCCAGGTGGTGTGCGATGCCAGGGGGCACATAATCAATGTCTGTGCCATGCACCCTGGGGGAGCACATGATGCCTTCATCTGGCATCAGTCTGCACTGTGCCACAGGTTCGAGAGTGGGGACATCCCCACTGGCCACCTAGTGTGTGAGTATGCAAATCACGCAGAAAGACACGGAGCTTGGGAGGGGCATAGTCAGAGGTGACATGGTTACTGGCCTAGATGGCCCATGGCAGGGCGACGCTGCTTACTAAACTAATGTCCACCCTCTACATACAGGTGACAGTGGATACCCACTCCGTCCCTGGCTGCTCACACCATACCGGCGGCCCATGACCCCATCGCAGCAACGCTACAATGAGGCACATGCCACCACACGCAATGTCAAAGAGCGGGTGTTCAGGATGCTGAAGGCACGTTTCCGTTGCCTGGACACATCTGGCGGTGCCCTACAGTACAGCCCCTCAAAGGCCTGCAGGCTATTCCTGGCCTGTTGCATCCTGCACAACATGGCCAATGACTGTGGGATAGCCTGTACAGGTCAAAGAGGGGGACAGCGATGGAGACGATGAGGATGCTGGAGAAGATGGTGATGGGAAGCCCCCACCTTGGTTGAAGGGACCCCCAACTGATCCGGATGGCATGGCTGCACTGGGACACCATCACAGAGGAGCACTTCAACCAATCCAGGTAAGTCATGGGGCCATGTGCAACCACCAGTGGCAAGGGCACAACCCACAAACATGCATGGACAAACCCCAGGGGTGCATGTCATAAAGGGAATTGGCCGAGCATGGAACCGCACGTGCCATCAGGGATGGGCAAGGTCTAACACAGCATGCAGTCACACACACATACACACACACACACACCCACACCCCCACAAGACATGCACAAAGGGTAGGAGGCACGCTGACCCCAACCGCCACCCCTACCCACACACACATCCACAGACCACCACGTCCAGTGCCTGTCATTATGCATGTGTCAGACGCTGGGCACCATTGCACAGTGGTGGACAGCGCAACATAGGCATCATCATGCACACGCCACAGCCAACAGCAACCAGGAGGTTGTGTAGATGGAACATGTGTGTGTGTGTGTGTGCAGGGTTAGGTACCCCACCCATGCATTGCACGTTGAACAACACACTGCACACAGGGCAGCGTCAGACAGTAGCTTTGGTGGGAGACAGGTCAGTCACATGCCACAGTGCCACAGCTACCATGAATGAATGGGCGGCCCCGCTGAGACCCGCCAGCAGTGACAGGCTGACCAATGGCCTCATGGGGTGGCACTGATGGTCCCCAAGGGGTTCCGCTGTGTGAACATGACCCTGCTCACGCAGGGGTCTGCAGCACACCAAACATGCCTGCGCCAAGTGTGCTCAGGATGCCCACAGCTGAACCTGGTGTCGACAAGGAGGGTGTCGCATGACGCTGGGAACGGGGGGTGGACATTGCACTGCACTGTGTCTGTGATGCATGGGCAAATAACTGTGTTCCCACTGTGGCCATGGCAGCTGTGATTGTGTCAGCCTGTCAATGGCAGCAGTCACATCCTCCCGCATCCGGTCCATTCCTGCCAGGAGCAGACTGGTGTCCCTGCTGTGCCACTCCTCTGCCTGGCACAGGGCCGCACTGAGTGCATCCACCGCTGTCACAAGCCGCAACTGCTGATCGACTGAATCTTGGAGTATGCGGGTGTGTTCATCTAAGAGGTCATCTGCCTGATTGGCATGCTGTCCCTCACGGTGTTCATGGCCCTGATGGGCAGCACCCCTTGAGGGTGGGTGCTGCACACCAGGGCTATGCCTGGGCATGTCCACAGGCAGCGCACTGACACTGCACCCTGACATTGTACCCCCCTGGCCATTGGCCAACTGCTGACACTGCTCCTCCAGCTGCCACTCTCCATGGCTCAACGGTGCTGCTGCAGTGGCCGCAACAGCCCCACTGTCCTGGACACAGACCAGTGCTGCCCCACTGGTGCAGACAGGCACAGGCTGGGACTGTGATGTCACGCAGGCCTCCACAGCAGCACCAACCGCAGCCATGCCAGTGCTGTTACCTGCTGTGTGGCCATCCTGCAGCCCATACGTATCACTGTCCATGAAGTGAGCTCCATCATCATCAGTGATGGATCTGGCACCAGTCCAAGTCTTAGCATGATGGCATCCATGGATGCTGGCATGCTGGGATACGGGCAGGACCTCCTCTGCACCTGCTCCACCAACATCAGTCCGGACAGCCAAGCGGGCCCACTGTCACCCTGACCTTCGGATACCTGTGGAGGTGAATGGGCCCTCCTCTATGTCCATGGTATCGCCCTCAGTGGACAAGCCCACCACCGCTGACCCATGTAGATACTCAGGAGCTGTAAGGGAACACAGTAGCATTAATGTATCTGCCCTACCCTACCCCCCCAGTGACAGATCAGGACATACCATGCAGTGACAGGCTACCACCCATCTGGAATCCACCACCTGAAACACCCTTGATGGCACAACACCGCATGCTGCCCCCAACCCGTTCTTCTTGTGGGGTCAGGCGTTGCACAGCCAGCTGTCCCCCACTGGTCACAGCCTGTGCTACCCTGATGGCAGCCACCTTGTCCTTAATCCTCCACCTGTCCATGCCCGCCTTCTTTTTGCACTCTTGCATGGACCGCTGGCGGCTGCCATGCAGGTTGACAGCACGTGCCACCTCTCCCCATGCAGCAGCACGGGCCTGTGGTGTTCCCCGCTGCCTGCTGAGCAGCGGCTCCTGGTCAAGGTAGGCCTCAAACAGGGCATCTGTTTCTGCCTTGGTGAAGTTAGGCCTCCTCTTCCTCCCACGTCTCTGTTCCTCTTCCTCCACCTCACGATCACTCATTCTTGATCCTGTGGGAATGACAGGTGTTACCTGTGACTGTGCAGTCCCATGCATGTCCCACACACCACAGCCCACACTCCCAAACAGCATGGAACTCACCACAATAGACTGCAATAACAGACTATGGCCTCTGCAGCCCAATGTTGCACTTATTTAGCGCAATGCATGCAAATGAGGTGAGGCGCAATTTTAAGTGGATGCTAATGAAGTATCTGCACCATTGAATAGCTGATTAGCTGATTTGCATATGCCGGCTGAATATCGTGCTATTGTGCTTTGCGCAATTGTGTTGAACGTGCTCAGGCAAGGATGCATTTCTGTGACATGTGCAGTGGACACCGAACAGCGCATGCCGAGGGTGCTGACGCTGACGCCTGCCGCACTGCTGATGTGCTGTGCATGGGAGGCAATGCAGAGCATGGCCAGCATTTACCAGTGGTGCTACTGGGCTGTTCACATGCATGCGTTCTGGCACTGGGGTGCCGTAGGTGCACTGGGGCCACAGCGCGGTAGGCAGCTACAGGATGTGGCACACAGGCACCCTACCATGCTACATGCGGTGAGTACAAATTGCACTGTGGTGGTCTGTGTTTGAGAGACCCCTGACCCTGTGCCGACCTTTGCCCCTAGGTGCCATGCATCTGCATGGGTGCACCTCTATTGCACTGTTCAGTGACAGCGCAATGGGGAATTGCAGCGCAGTATCATACAGCATCTGCACGTGGTGAACGTGTGCTACAGAGCGCCATTTTGATACTGAAACATTGTAGGATGGCACAGAAATGGGCACCGATCTGGAGCCAGATGGAACTGGCCAATCTGGTACAGTTAGTGGAGCCTAATGCTGCTACCCTATTTGGGGAGGCACCCCTGGACAGGGCCAGAAGTGTCATGTGGGAGGAGGTGGCAGTGGCCCTGGAGGAGGCCACTGGCATGGAGCGGACAGCAGAGCAGTGCAGGCACCGCTATGGTGACCTGCAGCGCCGGGACCTGGACAGGCTTGCCCACCTGCAGGCATGTGCCAGGAGGGGCGTGGTGCCATGGCCAGGTAGGTGCCCCATCCATACACTGATAACATCCATACGGGTATCACGATGGCATGTGTCCAGCACATGGGGGGGCCGTCCAGTGTGGGCTGTGGTGGTGGTATCAGGGTGGGAGGCAGATGGGTATGGCTGTGTGGGATTGCACACACACAGGGTGGGGGGACTTTGCTACCAGATTGTACTGATGTTCCTCTCTCCATGTTTGCACCCTAGGCCCAGAGGAGCACCGGCATGCCAGGAAGGGGAGGCTGCACCATGAGCCACAGCTTGCGGAGAGGGTGGCCGGACCAGACCAGCACAGGGACCAGTCTGATGATGGTGAGTGCCTTACATCCATGATTACTTTTGCATGCTGTGTAACAGGGCGGACAGTGGGGCATGGCCACCATCCATTGACACCACTGCCATGCATGCAACTTGGTACAGTCAGCACTGCCCAGTGGCACTGCATGTCTGGGAGTGCATCAATGGTGGTCCATGCATGCACCGGGTACATGGCTGTGCCACTGCCTTTGCACTGCATAGCCATGTCACTGTACAGCCACAGTAGTGCTGAGCGGGACTTGGCTGGTGGGTGTGTGCAGCGGTCTGCATGGCTATGTGTGCCTGGGTGGGCAGGTCTTGTGGACACGATCACGGTGGGTGGTCACACACCATCACAGAGGCATGTCCCATGGCCGTATGCCATGCACAGTGGGTGGGATGCATGAGGCTGTGCATTCACACCTATTGACTCTGCTCCCTTGTCCTAGGTGGATGGCAGCTGCAGGCAATCAGAGAGATGCTATGGGAGATCCTGCAAGTTGCCAGGGCCTCCCTGGAGATCCTTGAAAGGATAGACCATCTGGGAGTACGACGGTGGCATGGCGGGAGGAGCAGCCAGAGCGGAGAGTGGGGCTCCCGCTGAGCGTTCTCATGACCCTGATTTCCCCTACCCCCCTGGACCAACCCTCACACCCCTCCTTCCCTCTACCATTTGTTCATCCCTGCTCCTTACCCACCCCCACCTTGTTTGTGGTCCTCCCCCCAACCTTTTGTAAATATCTGTAAATAGTTTTGGTTGATGTTTTACAATACATTTGCTTTGGTATGCCTACTGTGGTGGTCTTTGATTTGCAGCGAGCTATAGGTGCTCAGCTGCAGTGGTGTGCAGGTTGGCAGGGATGGTGCAGTCATGTGTGTGTGTGTGTGTGTCCATAGGGAAGTGACTATGGTGTAGGGAGTAGCTATCAGTCACTGTCTGTGGTGTGTGTGTTGTTCCCTGTACACTGGATGACTGTGTGCAGTGGTCCATGGTGCATGCTCTGTGTCCATTGTGCACCTGTTAGACCATCCATGGCCTGTGCAGCTGACACCCTTTCATGTCTGTGACCTGCACGGTCTGCTGGCATGTCAGTGGTGGCTGTCCATGCTGGACAACCACTGTACCTGGCACAATGCTGGGTTGCTTCCTGTCACTGGTGTGGTGCATGTCTGCCTCGGGTGACACTGTGGCCTCCGCTGTTGTTGTCCCACCTCCATTCTGTTGCTTGTGTGTGTCACAGGGGATGTGCACCACTGTCTATCATTTGTGCTCCGGGCGCATCTGTGGCGTACAGCTCCATGGTGCCTGCGCAGGGTGGCTGGTACTCCTGTGCCATGGAGAGGTGCTGGCTATGTGCACACAGTTTCTGTGGCCACATGCTGGGGGCTTGGTTACCTCCAGAGCTCGGCTCAACAATCATCGGTGGACCGGGAACATGTCTGCACTCTTCAAAGCGGACCGGGAACTGGGGAAATGCCGGTAAGCTGTATAATGGGATAGATTGGATTTTTTCAAATTTGTTGCATATCTCAGGCATTTTTGGGAATTTTGGCCCCAAATTTTCAACATGGGGTTTTTGGGACCCCTCCTCATGAATTCTTGCACTGTCATGGCGTTAATCGGGCCTGAAGGGTGATTTCGCGGTCACTGTGTAAAATAACCTTTCGGGACCGACTAACGAAAAGACACTGCCAGTGTTCATAAGGTGTGCTCTCAAAAAGCCTATGTTGAAAATTTGCTGAAAAAATTCCTAAAAATTACTGTTTTACGAGCGTGCGTTGTGCAGTTCCTACGCACGCTCGTAAGTTTGCAAATTTTCAATATTTTCACTCCAGATTTTCAACATTGCCATTTTACCACACCTTCTTATGAGCAGTACAGCTGTCATTTTCACATCCTGCCCAAAATGTGTTTCCCCATGTAGCGCACAATGGTGCAGTGATTATTTGAAATCAATGTATGGGACACATTAAGAAAATCACAGTGACACTGTTCATTAGCAGAGGTCTTAAAATGGCTAAGTTGAAAATTTGGTGAAAAAATTCCTAAAAATGACTGTTTTTCGAGCGTGCATTGCGCAGTTCCTACGCAAGCTCGTAAGTTCACAAATTTTCAATATTTGCACTCCAATGACTTCCAAATACCTAAACAGCCCATAGAAGCAAGCAACATTTGGCATTGACAAATGCTTGTTTAATATAGTGGATCCTCTAACTTTCTGGTAAGTCACGTCAGATATTAAGAATTCAATGATATTATGATCACTATTACTAAGTCGTTCCCTTATTTTTATCTTACTAACCATCTTCTCTCTGTCTGTTAGTACCAGGTCCAAGATGTTGTTTTCCCTTGTAGGCTTGTATATTAGTTGCTTTAATCCTACTGAGTTTATCATATGCACAAACTGAAATTTACTAATTTCTGTATCAAGTTGATGCCCCCAACTAATCTCTGGATAATTGAAATCCTCTGTTACTATTACATCCCCCAACAAGGCCATTTCAGATACAGTATTTTTGACTCAATGGTGATGTCAATATCCCTTGCTGCTGTTGGTGGTCTATAATAAAACCTACAAAAATAATTTTTTCTGATGGTCTTTGAATAGTAAACCATAATGATTCAATTATACAGTCGGGTAATTTTGACCATAGAGCAGGCACTAATATTGTTTCTAGCATAGGCTGCTACTCCCCCACCTTTTTATGTTTCCTATCTTTATACAACAGACAGTACCCATTTATTTCTCTATCCCATGTTATGTCTTGTTCCTGCCATGTCTCTGTTATTATGCAGATGTCAACTCTTTCCTTATAGAGAAGGACTTCCAGTTGTGACTTCTTACTATTATTTAGACTCCTTGCATTTAGTGACCAGATTTTTAATCCCTCATGACCTTTCTATACAGAGTTGACATGTTTGTGTTTTGTAGCATTGCCACACTTTAGTTTCCCTCTCCCCATCTTTTTTAGTTTAAAAGTTTCCTACTTGTGCTCTTAATGTCAAACCTAGTTTCCTACTCCGGTTTTTGCTCAGGTGTAGTCCATCAATACAATAATACTCTAATTAATCAATATAGCCCTCCCAACATTTTATACATTCTATATTTTCATGCAAGGTCCATTGCCGTAGCCAATTTTTAATCTCCTTCACTTTTTCCATATTGAAAGGCAGTATTTCTGAGAAGCATATTGCACAATTCAAATTGACGGCCTCCCTGTTTATATCCTGAAATTCTGCAATGTTCTCAGGTACAGTTTGTTTTTTAACATTGTTTATTCCAGCATGCACTATTACTGTGGCAGTTCCATTTCTCTCTTACACAACATCTCTTAGCATATTTTTGATGTCCCTGATTTTTGCCCCAGAGAAATAGCTTGAAGTAACCATTTCTTTATTAACGCATCTTGTGTACCTGTCAGTGTATTTTATGATGGAATTATCCAAGATACAAATTGATTTACTGCTACCACTGTCTGCTGTATCTGTAACACTTCCTAAACTGCTTTCCATTCCATGGTACTTAAATCCTTAAGTAGTTCCACACTTTCATCATTGTTTTTTTCTCTCTTTTCACTGTCATTACTAATACCATCTCCATTCCTCTTTATGACTTCTCTGATTGCTTTTTCTATGCCGTCTGTCTCTATACCATTAAGGTGAGGAATTGTGACCTCAGCTATGCTTATGTTTGATGTATTTTATGCTTGGTGCTACTTGTACTGGCTACTGAGTGTGCATTGTCACTTCCTGCCTGTTCAGTTTCATCCATATTCCGACTATCTTCATCTTTGATCGGTAAAAGAGGCTTATATCTGTTTTGGAAAGCTAATTTGAATCCCATGGCTCTCCTCCCCTTCTAGCATTTCCTGTTCTTGTTTTCACAACCAGTTTCATCTAAATTAGCTCCCCTACTTCTCCTCCTATTTTTCTGTGTAGGCCTAGATTGGGAATTACTATTCTGTGGCAAGTCATTCGAAACCTCCTGTAAAACTTTTTCTTGGCTTAGTGTGACAATTTTAATTTCAGCTTCTAACAGCTTCTGCCTTAAGTCTTTAATTTCTAGGCATTTTTTGCAGGTACAGTATATATTTCCCATCTAAACATTCACAGTCTCCTACAAAAAATGCCCCTACTACAAACCTTAGTCCAATCACTATGCCCTGACATCCTAATTCTCACCGAGACCTGGCTGAAACCTCACAACTCGGATTCTGAGGTAGCTCTCCCTGGATACTCCATCTACCGGCAGGACCGCCTTGGCACTAAGAGAGGCGGTGGCACAGCCATTTATGTATCTTCCAAAGTACTATTCTCACCTGTCCTGCTACCTACATCCCCGGACAACATCGACTCCACACTAATCAAAATCTCAATACCCCATTCGGTCCCAATCTTTATAGCTGGGTCCTATTGCTCCCCGGACTCCCTCTTAAATTCCATAGCTACTCACCTGGACACCCTAAAAACAATCACCTCGGGTGGAGAGCTCCACATCCTAGGTGATTTCAATCTAAACTGGCTCACTAGTGCTAGCTCCAAACTCCAAAACCATGTAGCTAGCTTAAATCTGACCCAACTCATCACCGAGCCCACGCGACTAAACCTCAAAACACTAAATCACTCCCTGCTCGATCTGGCCCTCACCTCTCGCCCTCACAGGATTATAACTTCAGGCCTCCTTCCAGACTCACTGAGCGACCACCATATGATATCTATAATACGTAAAGTATACAAAGCCAAGTCTCCCCTTCCAAAAACCCTCCGTATTAGATCTTATAAATCTCTCAACCTCGTTGGTCTCCTACAAGACCTAACTAACTTGGATTGGTCTTACATATCCAAGGCCCCTTCCATGGATCTCGTTTTTGACTTCTTTAGGACTACATTTCTTGCTGTCTGGGATAAATATGCCCCACCAAGAAAGGTTAGATGAAAAGGAGCTCACCTGCCGTGGATCACTGCTAACCTTATGGAACACCTCCTTGCCAGAGACCAGGCATGGAAAGCATATAAGACATCGGGGAAACACATCGATCACCTACACTATCGAATGCTTAGAAATGCCTGCACCAGGCATATCCGCCAGGCTAAAGTTCATTACTTCACCTCATCCCTCCAAAACAATCTAAAACATCCAGCCAAATTCTGGAGGTCTATAAAATCACTTTTCTTCCCCCCCCCCACCCAGCCACCCACTCCAGCCCTAGATGTGGGAGGCTCCATCCTAACTGAACCACTAGCAGTTGCCACGGCTTTCAACTCGGCGTTTTCAAGCCGTGGGTCCCCTCACAATTCCATTCCTCCACCTGCCATACAAAACATAACACCCTCACCCTCTCCCACACAACCCCTCTCCCAGTTTTCTCCTTCTCTCTGGTTATCCAACCAGAAGTACTCAAAGCCCTGACTGCCCTAAATCCCTCCAAAGATAGATGCATCACAGGCACGGATGCCAAAATGATCTACCTTTCTGCACCTGCCATTGCCATGCCCCTAGCGTCCCTTTTCAACCTCTCTTTCACCACTGCCTCTATACCTTTAAAATGGAAGCACGCCACAGTTATCCCCCTCCTGAAAAGTGGTGACCCATCCTGTCCAAGTAGCTACCGCCCAATCTCCCTTCTACCCACCCTAGCCAAAATCCAGGAACACCTCATCCTCTCGCAACTCTCTACCTTCCTTGACTCCTCCTCCTTCTTCACCCCTTACCAGTCTGGTTTGAGGAAATCACACTCCACTGTCACGTCCCTCCTCAGACTCACAGATTCCATCCTCACAGGCATGGATAAAAGGCACATCACATCTGCCATTTTCATCAACCTAGCCAAGGCGTTTGACACAGTCTTGCATACCCTCCTTCTGTCTAAACTCTCTAAGGCAGGCCTTTCCAGCACGGCCATGCGCTGGTTCAACTCATACCTGTGTGGCTGGTCCCAATCAGTAAAAATTGGTGCCTCCACCTCAAACCCCCTCCCTGTCTCCATCGGTGTCCCCCAAGGCTCTGTCCTCAGTCCTATCTTATTCTCCATTTTTCTCAACGACCTCCCTTCAATCTGCCAGCATGCTGACATTCATATGTATGCAGATGACACAGTCCTGTATGCATCAGGTCTCTCCCCTCAGGATGTTGCTTCTAAGATCCAGCAAGACTTCACTGAAGTACAGCACTGGTTTTGTCAAAACCAACTTATCCTAAATGCCAAACAAAGATCGCCGTGACTTTTGGCACACGACAAAGACTCTCCCGCCTCCCCGCTTTCCCCATTCTTAAAACACTCGATGGGACCCCTCTAGAAGTCTATGCCTCTTTCAGATACCTAGGGGTCTGCTTGAGCAACACCTTGACTTTTTCCACCTTGCCCGATTGATGCTACACAAAAACTGCTCCTAGGCTGGAGGCACTATACCGGAACATGAGCTGCATCTGCTGCCTGCCTGAAAAGTGATTCTACAAATGATCCTCCCTATTTTGACTACGGGGACATAGTCTATTGTTCTGCCCCTAAATCCACTCTGGCTAGACTGGACCCTCCCTTCAACTCCTTCTGCCGCTTTGCACTGGATTGTCCCCCCTCCACTCATCACTGCGACGTATACAGTCACCTAACCCTACCCTCCCTCGCAAATAGACGCCGTTACCACTGCAATAGACTCACAGCCAAATTCTGGACCCAGTTACTGCCCTCCTACTTAGCCTCTACACTAACAGCCCAAATACCAACAGCCTACTCACTCAGAAATTTTGACTCCCGCCTACTGCAAATCCCACACATAGCCACCTCTGCTGGACAGTCGGCTTTTAGTGTCCATCTACCAAAACTATGGAACTCCCTGCCGGCTGACATCTGGCTCTCCCTCCCTGAAATACAAATCTCCCTTCTAAAGGTCTAGTCCCCAGTCCATATATCAACTAGCGTACACTAGCAGGCCTGTCAAGCTGCTGTGCACAATGTAAGACCAATTACCCAATACATATCTAGGTTACCCACCCAAATGCTTAACTACCAAATTTTGGCGATCTCCTGTTCTTATTTCTGCCTACTATTATGCTGTTCACTCTGGTTCTTGCCTCCTGTACGTACAATTTCTTAGATTATTGTATTTCACTGTAATAATGAAACCTTGTACATATTGTATGTTACCTATGTAATTTTTGCTGTCTCTACAATTTATTGTTACTAGTATGTTATATCCCATTTCCCTCCTCCCCCAGGACACATCTGGAATCGAGCGGTAGTCTGCTCAGTATGTCTTTCCTGGTAAAACTTTTAAATAAATAAATAAATAAATATTAACACCTCATTCACAATATGTTGAGGTGAAACCAGGAATCTAAATTACTAGGCAGTCTGATTGTGCATCTAATGAAGAAGAGGTGATTCATTGAATTCCTTCATCACCTAAGGTAAAATTCAAATGCTCAGATTGAGACCTGTTCACAAATCCGGGCTCAGCATTGTTTCCATGACAATAAACATGATGAATCATAGGTTAAATATTAAAGCAGTAGTTATAAATAGTGATGTGCAGAACCTCTCTGAAGAAAACTTGAGCCCCCCTGAATGCACAATGCTTGGTTTTTATGAGACCTGAATTAAATCTTGCCAGGTCAGATCTCAGTGCATTTATTTTATACCTCCCCCAGCCTCCCAGCTTGAATTCCTGTGATGTGATAGGCTTAGGAGGCTGTGGAGAGGTCAATGGTGCCTCAATATCATTCCAGCTCAATAAGCAGTGGGGAAGGAGCTGAATTGTCTTGTTGCCATTCACCTGTAGCAACACTCATCAGGCAAAAGCAAGGAGGAGAAAGGAGTGAGGAGCAGGAAACAGACAGGATCGGAGGAGAAAAAAAATGAAAACTTTGCAAAATAGCAAAGAAAAGATAACAAAACGCTGACTAGAGAGGAGACTGTGTGTGTTGGAGGTTGGGCAGAGGCCAGGACACTTATAGTCTGCAGATTTGCAGTAGAAAATTACAGAATTTGAGAAAAATAATGATTATAAAAGCAAATTAAGAACAGTAAAGAAAACTAGAGAAAAAAAGAGAAGAGAGACTGTCACAGAGACTGTGTATCAGGGGCACTCACTTTCTAGCATGCAGAAAAGTGCAGAACAGAAGAGAATTTGAAGAAGAACATTTAAAAGTAAAAAAAAGAAAGTGTGAAAAAAGCAAGAGAGAGACGGGGATGACTGCTGGGACTAGAGGCTGTGTTGGCAGTGTGCATGCACACAAGTGCACAGCACAAACAGTAGTACTGTACTGTCTTTTCTTTACAGTGCACAACAGCAGTGTACAACTGCAAAACATAAAATTAGAAAAATAAAGTTTTTTAACAAGAAAATGCTTACAGAAAGTCAGAAGAGGCTTTAAACAACAAAAGAAAATAGATTGTACCATTTTACTGAAAAAGACTAAGAAAGAAGAAAAAAGTTCACGTTTTATTTTACAACAGAGACTGTACGTGTGTGTGTGTGTGTGTGTGTGTGTGTCTGTTTTGGGAGGATGGACAGCCCTTTGGCAGTTGCATTGTAGCCCCTGTCTGCAGCATCGCTAGTCATTTCCCATGTATACAGTCATTTTTATTTTGTGTAGTTCAATGAAAAAATAAATTGCAAAAGCAGAGCCAGTAAAGGCTTGCATCATATGTAAAGCCTTTGTGGGGGGGATAACCCTTTGGCAGTTGAATTATAGCCCCCATCTTTAGCATTACCAGAGATTTCTCACAGAAGTACAGGACCATTTTTGTTTTGTGTACTTTAGTAAACAAACAAACAAAAACTACTGTGAAAGTAGAGCCAGTAAATGATTGTTTCAAGTATAAAACTTTTTTGGGGGTAGGAACAGCCTTTGACAGTTGTATAGTAGCCCCTGTCTTCAGCATCATTGGTCATTTCCCACACAAGCACAGGACCAATAAAAAACAAACTGTGAGTGCAGAGTCAGTAAATGTTTGTGTAACTTGTGAATCCATTTTGAGAGAGGGGGCAGACATTTGGCAGTTGTGTAGTAGCCTCCTGGCTACAGTGTCACCAGCCTTTTCCCATGCAAATACAAGGCCATTTTTGTTTTGTATAGTCCAGTAAAAAATAAAATTGTGAAAGCAGAGCAGGTTAAGGCTTGCATCACAGGTGAAACCTATTTGGGATGGGGAGGGACACACCTTTAGCAGTTACATAGTAGCCCCAACTTGTAGTCTTGCTATTGTTAGCCAGTTGTTACCTTATCATAAGACATGCACTCATTATCACCACCTATTTCCTCAAGGTGATTGAGGAGTAGGGATGGGAGAATCTCAAAAAGTTTGAAGGTTCTAAAAGATTCTGATAAGCAAACAAATGTTCAGATCCTTATCCAAACCTTTTATACCCTTTATTGTTTTATGGTAACTATATGTTAAAAAATCATTTTAAACTGCTTTTAATCAATGTGTCTATAGAAAAAAAAATTGAATTACTGTTTCGTAGTAATTAACAGCATGATTAGTGAAATGAGGTGAGAAGGAGTGAACCATGTGACTGGATGAGCTTACTGGAAGTGCCAGTGCTGAAATATGTACAACTGTCACCAGCCTCTTAAGATGATGATGATGACGATGATTTTGTCCAAAGACAGGCAAGTCACAGAACTCTGACCAGTCCATATAGCTCAGTATAGTAGTTAAAACACCAGTGTGAACCACGAATCTCTGATAGCTACCCACCACATATTGTCTGTGAGATTGTTTTGTCAAAAGGCAGGTTACTCCCAGAATGATCTCTAATCACTCTTCTGTTTCTGACATTTAAGAAAGTAATACTAATACTGTGTATACTGTAAGTTATTAAGGGTAGTCATTTCTATTTCTCAACAGGCATAGGCACCACTGTGAATGTCTCTTAGTTAAGTAATGAAGAAGAAGCCAGGAACACAAAAACAGCACCAGGCCAGAGCAGAGGGCAGCCAGTGAGAGAGAACCAGTCAGAAAAAGCCAGTCAGCCAGCTAGCACTACCCCTGCCTACTACAATCAGGGGAAAACCAGAAGCAGTCTACCAGCACTAAGATCAATATGGTTAAAAAAACACATTCTCTCCTTGAGCTAATGCCAGTGCAACTGCTAATCCTCCTAATTGAACTGCACAGAGCTGCACTGGGCTGCTCCCCATTGACATTGCAACCAACTGTATAGGACTAAATGTATAGGACATCCTCACTACCGATCACTGTCTCTGCTATTTGACAATGCCCTAGAGGCTGCAGCCACACTGTAACTATATCACCTGTACTAATATCAATACCCTAGCTACCACATGTATAGGTCAATAGTCACCCAGGCTATTATTTGTAAATACTTTGCTTAAACTGTGTTGTCTCACTAATCTATTGATCACTGTTCCTACTATATGACAATGCCCCAGAGGCTGCCCTTGTTCTGTAATTGTTTCTCTGCACTAATATCAATACCCTAGCTACTACATGTATAGATCTCCAGCCACCCCGGCTATTATATGTAAATACTTTGAAATGTGATGTCCCACAAATGTACTATCTCTGAATGTTTGACTATGCTGACGCGCAGCCTTTGTAAATGAGTCTATGACTCATAGGGTTGTAATTCCTATGACTGACAAAATAAATAAATAAATAAATAAATAAGGCACATTTACCAACATATACTGCTTAGAAAAGAATGAGAAAGTAACTGTGATGACAAGCAAGTCTCAGACCTGATCTCTAGGTTTTTTTTTAAACTCAAGTTTATTTAAGTAATTGCATTCCATTATCACATTACAGGTTGCATTATAACTTCATCTCCGGTTCTTTTGTATTATTACAAGTGATACACAGAGTGACAACACATATGGTCCATATTCAAATTTTATATCTGATTCAATGTCCACCAGTGTCCTGTCTTTCTTCCTTAGAGGAGAAGTAAAATAAAGAGAGTCTTTAAAACAAAAGAAATCTTGTGTGTGTCTCCATTCTGTCACTTCTCTCCTACTGAGGACAATTGAGCTCATCACATTCCATCTGAATCCTTTAACCCACTGTACAATCATGCCCTTTAACTGGGCAACCAAACTATTGGGCTATAACAATGGTGCTGGTGATAGTGTCTCCCATCATGGGGGGAAGGACAGGAGAACCACAATAGTTATAACATCCTTGAATACTCCAATACAAACAACATAGTCAAGAAGGAAGAACCTGAACCAAGAATGGAAAAAGCCATCATACACATGGGTTGGGGGACTCCCTCACCTTTCCCTGGAGCTTTGCCACCTGACCCAAGAGATCAGTGACTTATTCTGTTGTCAAGGCAGCCTCCCATGCAATCAATTTATTCCAGATGTTTCTAAAGGGCTCCATATGAAGGTGTAGACTAGCTGTAATGGATTCCATATCCATAATTTGATTTACCCTGTTTATCCATTCCCTCCAGGTGGGGGGGGTCAGGCCTCAGCCAGCGGACAGTTATACAATTCAGTGCCACTGCCACCAACACTTATGCCAATTTCCTGTCTAATGAGGGGAGTCTGACCAGTTTAGGAATGCCCAATACCCAGTCAGTGGGTTGCAGACAGTTCAGTTTCTGTTGGTAGGATTTCTGATATTAAAGCTCCCACCCTTTGCCATAAGGGCGACAGCGCTGGACAACTCCAGAAAATGTACCAGTGTGAACCAATCTGACCACACTTTCTCCAACACTGGTCGAAGTTGGTGGGTTGAAAATGTTTTGTTATGGTGGGGGTTCTAAAAATTCTAACTGTCACCCTCCAAATAAAATTCTCCCCAGGTTTGTGAAGAAGTCACCTTCCACCCCAACTTTAGTCTCCTAAGCCAATCCTCTTTCCCAACTGACCCTGGATCTCTCTTCTTCCCAGGCCTGCCTGATACCCTCCAGGGTGTGAGAGTCCCTTGGTCTCACTAGGTCATATATTCTCGAGACTCCCCAGACCTTTACACCTGGAGTGGACAAGTCTTGTATTTAGTGCCCCCATAAGTTCAAATCCCGGTTGAGGGGGTCAGATTGGCCCCTGATCCTATGAAATGTCTGACTTGTAAGTATCTATGAAAATTGGTGTTCTGCAAGCCAAATCTTTCCTTCATCTGTTGGAAGGACATGCATTGACCCCCTTCCAGGAACTGGGTGAAGTGGTACAGTTCCCTACCCTTCCATCTCCCGTAGCCTGATTCTAGTTGGGGGGAAGAAAGTCTGTCTGATGTCTAATGAAAAACAGAGGGCCCAGGACTTCTAAGGTCCCTAGGCTTCACCCTGCCCTCCAAGGACACATAATGTATATTGGGTCCAAGGATTTCTGGATAAAATGGAAATCAGTGCTCTGGGGAGTGAGAGGGCCAATAAAAAAAGAAGTAGTCCCAGACTATCCACCTCCTTCATCTGGTACCAGCCCGAGTCCATTCTCTTCTGGGCCCATGTCCCAACTGCCTGCAAAGTCAGACATCCCCCCCAAGCCTCCATGCTTCTTTGTAAGGACAAGAGTGGCCCTTGATGTCCTGGGTCTACCCCCCCCCAGACAAACTTGTAAATCCCATTGATCATCTCTTACCAGTGCTCTGGTGGAATCAGAAGGGGAAGATTAACAAATAAGAAAAGATATCTTGGTAAACAATTCATCTTAATGGCATCTATTCTGCCAATAGTGGTTAGTGGTAGTAGTGACCATCTTGCTAGGTCCCCCCTGGTTGTTGCCCACATCTTTTTGTAGTTGGCCTCAAATAACTTCAAGCTGTCCACAGTGACCTGTATTCCCAGATACCTGATTTGGTTGTTTCTAGCCCAGCCAAATGGAAATGTGTTCAAAAATACTGGGGAAGCCCTACCTGAAAGTTGCAGGGCTTTAGACCTGTCATAATTAATCTTATACCCAGAAAGGGCCCCAAATTATTCAAGCAGAGCCAGCAACCTAGGCACTGATGTTTCAGGGCGGCTCAGAAAGAAAATAGAATCATCAGCATACAATGCAAGTTTCTGTTCACCCCACTGTGATCCCTCAATCCCTATGTCACTATGGACTGCCACGGCCAACGGCTGCAACCTGATTGCAAACAGCAGGAGAGATGAGGACAACCCTGTCGGGTGCCCCTTTCCAGCTTAAAGAACCCTGAGCTCATCCCATTCACCCTAACCAGGGCCTGCTGTAAGGTATAAAGACTCGAAATGATTTTTAAGAATTTAGGGCCAAATTCCATTTTCTCCATGGTCTTTTGTAGGAATAGCCAATTAACTCTATCAAATGCCTTCTTGGCATCCATTGCAATCGCAATTCGAAACTCCCTCTCCTCCCTCTGTGAGGAGACTATGTTCAGGAGTCTCCTGATATTATCTGATAGAAATCTCCCTGCCACGAAGCCTGTTTGGTAGGGTGAACTATATGTTGCACCACCAGTTGTAAATGACTTGCTAGTACCCCGTAAATATTTTCATGTCTACATTCAGTAGAGAGATCAGGCGATATGAGGAGCAGAGCTCGGGGTTCTTCCCTTCCTTTGGCAGTACTGCTATTTGTGCCAACTACCACGAGGGAGGAGTCTCTCCCTCCTTTTACACATGATGAAAGCAATCCAGCATCGAGGGAAGTAGCTCTGAACTGAAGCTTTTGTAAAATTCTAGAGGTAAGCCATCTAGCCCTGGTGACTTCCCTGCTTTCATTCTATTTATCATTAACTGTATCTCTGACTCACCTATATCCCCCTAAAGTAGGGCCTTTCCTCTCTCCCCGATGCTGGGCAGCTCCGGTCCCCCCAGAAAGTCCTGCACCTTTTCCCGTGAGTATAACTCTGTATAAAACATTGCAAAGGTTTCCAATATCCCTAACTCGTCCACTACCTTAGTGCCCCCCCCTTCTCCTCCCTGGATCTGCATGACCGCTCTTGAAGTAATCTGCTTCCTGAGGGCTATTGGTAGGAGATGGCCTGCTCTATTTCCTCCTTCATAATATCTCTGGCTTGTACAACGCAAGAGTCCATCCACCTGTTTAGCCAGTAAAGACTCCAGTCTCCTCTTCTTGCTCAGCCACTGGGCTTTATCTTCTGGGTGCAAGGTCAATTTATATTGGGAGTCTGCCTCCCTGAGTTTGGCTTCAATCTCCCATTGGGGCTGAAACCTCTGCTGCTTCTGCCTGGAGCTATACACAATTATGGCCCCTCTAACCACTGCCTTTAAAGCATCCCACCTCACCGAAGATGAGGTATCTCCCTTTGGATTTTGAATCAGGAATGTCTCTATTACCCCTTTGATCTTGTCTTTAAAATGCTCTTGGTTTAATAACCCGATGTTGAGGTGCCATACTGAATTTCTGGGTGAGGGAGAGAAAATCAGCCTCACCAGAACTGGAGCATGGTCTGACCAGGTCATCAGGAGGACCTCACACTGTTGGATATTATGTCTGTACTCTTCCGACATAAAAAAACATATCTATTCTGGAGAAGCTGCTGTGTCTGTGTAAGAAAAAAGTATAGTTGTCCCTATCTGGATGTTTAAAGTGCCAGGCGTCTATTAGACCCAGTTCCACCTGCAACCTCTTCAAAAAGCCTGCTGAGTGTGACATTTCCCCTCCCCACCTCTCCCTCTTCTATCTCTGTGTGGCTGCACAACCACATTGAAATCTCCCCCCAATAATATAAATTGCCTATGTGTCTGAAATTGCATTCAGGATTGTTTTTTTAAGGAAAGGCTGATTTTATTTATGGTCATTTGGGATATAAATATTCAATAATATACATTTATATTCCTGGTAGTATACCTTCATTTTAACATATCTCCCCCTTGAATCCAATTCCACCTTCATCACTTTACCCAGTACATGTTTTCTTATCAAAATGGCTTTGCCCCATTTGTGCACATGCTCAGGCCAGGAAGAGGCATAAACCTCCCCCACCCAAGAGCGTTTGGGCTTACTATGTTCCCCCTCAGATAAGTGTGTCTCTTGCAAATACACACTTTCAGGTTTCAGCCTACCTAACTCCTGGACTATTCTGGCTCTTTTTATTGGGCTATTCAGCCCTTTAACATTGTGTGTAATCAGAGATAAAGCCATATTTTCCTTCTAATATTTCATGTTCCCCTTCTTTTTCTCTGTCTCTGGCTTCCAGTTCCCCCTGGGTCTCCCCTCCTGTCTGCCGCTGTTCCTCACCACCAGTATTGTAACATTCACCAACAATGCAGCCCAAATTGAACCTTTCATTAATATACCAACTTTCCACAACTGGTAACTGTTTAAACACTCAACTGTTGTAAACTCTAATAAAACAAGAAAGAGAACTAGGTTCCTTTCAAAAGTGCCACCCATTCCCCCCTTTAATTTCAAAAGGGAGTTGGAGCGGTTAATACCACTGCCCCCACACAAAGGTCTTACTCTGACCACTCGCAGCAAAGGTGGATCGTCACCGTCTCTGCATGGTCTTCAAAGAAGGAAGGAGAGCAAACAGAAAGAAAGTTATTTGCTGCTCCTCTTTCCCCCACGCCCCCACAATCCAAAGCTTCTCAGAAATCTTTTCCAGCCACCTGTATCTTAGCAATCGGGATCACCCATGTTCAAACCTATCTTTCCTCGGTTCATTGTGACTGGAATGATTATTTGCCGCCCTACAGGCAGCCTTACACAGCCCTTCCATGTAAATGCACCATATTTATAGTATTATCCTCTGAATCCCTTTCCAAAGAAAAAAGAAGAAGAGAACTGGCCCTTTAAAAACTCAGGCATCCAGCCTTCCCCCTCCCTACTCTGCTGTTTTCCAGTTGAGAAGTTCCTCTTGTATGCTTAATTTTGACTCTCTGTGTTGCAGCCCATGTTACCCCTCATTAAACTACCAAGGGAACAAAAAGGATATGTTCTCAGACTGGTAAGTACTTGCAGCCTTGTACTTTCTTCGAGGGAGTTCAAGAGGTAGTCTCTAGTTGGGAACTCGCAGCTTCTGATGCACACCCCTGAAGATTCTGTTTCTGCCTCTGCCTGTGTTTCTTCTTCTCTCCTGTATCCTTTCTCTTTGGAAGCAGATGGGTGGAGCTTCCACCTCCTCTGATTAGGTCTTGCAGATGGTTGAGAGGGCGCTGTGAATCTCTTACTCCAGTGACCTGCTTTCTTCTGTTCCCAGCTGTTTCCACTGGGTACCGGTGCTTTTGATCCAGCTCTTTTACTGTGCTCAGATCTAGCAGCTCGTCTACATTAATATCCCACTTGCTTAGGAATTTCTAAGCCTCGGTCAAGGTCACAAACAGATGGATCCCTTTGTTTGTGGTGACTCTCAAAGTAGCAGGATAACCTAATCTGGACTTTACTCCTTTCTCCCTGAGCATCTTCATAATAGGTAACATCTTGCATCTCCTATCCATAGTGACAAAGGAATAAACGTGCTCAAAAAAAGTTTTTTGTCCCCAAAGACTACTTCTATCTTCCCCCACACTTTCTGTAAGATGTCCATTTTCGTTTGATAGTCTAAGGCCACAATAACAGAGCGCAGTCTTGCTTTCAGGTCTGTGATTTGGAGACCCAGGAAGCGATGCGCACTTATGATATCTAACTTGTAATCTGCCCCCAGGCCTAGCACTTCATGTAAGAAGCTCTCCATGAAGATGACCATGTCACCCGACTCTGTACCCTCGGGCAACCCATGAATTCGTATGTTAATCCTCCTGGACCAGTTCTCGAGATCCTCTACCTTCCTCTGGAGCCATATTTCTCTCTTGTGTAGCTGTAAGAGAGCTCCATTGTGCAGGTCTATAATGGAGGAAGTCCCTGTTACATGTTGCTCCAGCTCAGATATCTGCTGTTGCTGAGCCTGCTGAGCCCTCTGGGAAGTCACGTAAATCATCTTGAAAGTTCCCTACTTTTTTACTCAGCCCTCTTAACTCTCTGCACAATTGTTGGGATGTAATCATAACCTTTTCTTCCTCATCAGAGCTTGTGTTGGAGGTGGGTGAGCACGTCCATGGGTCTTTCTTGCTGGTAGCCTCCTGGTCTAGGCCCGCCATCTCATCCATCCGATTAGCCCCTTTCAAATTTTGTCACCTGCAGATGCTGTGCATTCCTACAGCCAGCTTCTTGTATTCTCCATTAGTACCTCAAGCCTTTTTTTTGCTAGATTTGCCAGGTTGTTTTAGTTGGATGGGACCGAATTGGCTGAGGTAATGGGGGGGAGAGCTCAGAAGGATTAGACCGCCATGCTCGGTGATGTCACTGGAAGTCATCTCTAGTTTGTTAATAGTTTCCTACTGAGTCTGATTTTTACAGCTGGGTGGACCAAGATCTGCAGACATTATGCCATCATCAGATTTGTATAAGAGCACTGTGGAAGCACGTGACAGGACCACTGTCTGGTGTGCTGCCACAATGCTCTGGCACAGTTTCCAATGATTCTTTTTATGCAGACCTTCCCCTCTGCAGGGTGCATAAACACATGTCCTTCCCGGCGCACTACTTTTTCATTTTGCAATTGCTGAAGTGATGGCCGCTGTGTGCAGCATGGTGGCACTGAGCAAAACTGTGCATGCACGAGTATCACGTATATGTAGTTATGTCAGCACTGCCATGTTATGCATGGCTGACTCCAGCACAAACTGCTCATGTTCAAGTTTCATGCATGCACAGCACTGTAATTACTGCAGTATTAGTTATGGCTGACACCAGTGCGGTGAGAGAGCTGCATATTTTTTTCGGTGCTCTTGTGGCTCCTAAAAGTTCTCTATAGCCATATCAGCTCTGACCAGAGTTTGTTCTTTTAGCTTTATATTAGTTCTGAAGCATGTTAGAGAAGTTGCAGCTTTCAAAAGTTCATGTCAGGTCCACCATCATGGATGTACAGTAAGCAGATTAGGGTGGTGCCATACTTTTGGTTATCAGAAACTTGTGCTAGCAACACCCTGTTATACCTGCATTATGAATACAGTGTGAGCAGTCAGACGGTAACCTCAGTGGATTATAGTGTTCTTTTATTTAGTATGCTTTTCTGGAGGTACTGCCTTGCAGCTCAGCCCCTGCCAAACCCAAGTCCCCCTCTTTTCCCCTTGGGACTTACCTCCTTAACCCTACAATACCCCCTGGATTGCCTCCCAGGGTGGGGCCACCTAACCAGCACAAGTCCACAATGGCGGGAGAAGGATGCCAGCAAGGTGCCTACTGGCATTGCCTCCCTATCTTGCACCCCAGGGCAGGATGTGTGATTTTGGCTGGGTACAGTAGACAATGGGAAAGGTCATGGGTTGGGAGTGCCACTGTGGGTGATCGGGGCCATAGGAAGCAGGCGTCATGGATGGTGCCTGCAATTTTATTTTTACAATTTTCCCCTCTGAAGGAGGCATGGCATGCAATGATGCCAGCATCTGACACACCTCCAAGGAGAATAGGCTTCAGTCACAGCAAAACCCCCAGCTTCCGCCCGGGGTCTGACTTGAGCCGGACACACAACTTCCCTCCCCTGGAGAAGGACAGCTGTCCCTGGGATGCTCAATCTGTCTCCCCCAGCCAGCCCTCTGACTTCCTGGGTCCGTTCCCGAACCTGGGGCATCAGTGTCACAGACAGACACCTTGCTGCTGCACCGGCGGGCCGGCCCTGTTGATTACAGTTTTAAATGTTGCTGGGTGATGCCACTTTTATTGTAAAACCATGCATATTAAAAAAATATATAATTAAAAAACTGTCTTAAATTGCTGAATAAATTTAAAATGACCAATCACACATAATAGAATGCATTGCTTCTAAAAAAAGCAGGATGACATTTTTGTTAACTATACAGTACTGCTGCTTTAAACTTTCATTGTTATATACATGCCACTACATAAATTTGCTATACTGTAAAACAGAGGACAGCATATTGAGGACCTGCAATACCATATGTGATCACATATTGCAGCAATGAGCATGAAATGTCACAAACAGTTACAAATTAATATCAAAACGAGGATTATTCTAAAATATTTCTGAAACTGATTATCATGTTATCCCAGATCACAGGAAGAAAATGCAAACAAAAGTCTTCCTCACCATTACCGGCTAAGTAAAAAAGTCAAATAGTTATTGTATCAGTGTTCTCAGTCCCACAAAGTTGCTTGAAAGCTTGCAATTCATTAAATTCAATGTTCTTACTTTCTGTCTTCATTCCCTCATGTTAGTATTAGAAATGGGTTCTTGGTCTCATCATTCGGCTGAATCATGATTAGCTTGACCACCACCAACAAGGTGACCCTTCATTGATCAGGTAACAATGTATATAATAAATGACGAAATATCTGTATTAACCAGGGCAGAGCTTGCTAAATCTTTGACATTGCATTAATAACAAAGTGTGGCCTTCTCCTAATTAATGAGCTCCCAATGGTGGGACCTCAGCTGATATTGGCCTGTTAAAATTTAAAATGTAAATACTTGATGGATGAGGGGTTATCATGATTCGGCTGAGCGATGAGACCAGGAACCACAATCAAATGTTAAAATGATAAAATGAAGACAAGGGAAGAAAACTATATTAACTTAAATAAATTGCAGGCTTTCAAGCAGCTTTTTGGAGGGAGCACTGTTACTACAACTATTTGATTTTGATCTTAGCTACACACCACAAGCAGCCCTGGAAAAATTAAAGAAAAATGTAAATATATGGGATAAAATCTCTGTATTAGTCAGGGCTGAGCTTGCTGAACCTTTAACTTTGCAGGTAAAAAAGAAGCCCTTGGTTTGCTTGGTGTGTATAGGCACAATTGTTCTTAATTATAGGCAGAAAGAAAATCTCTGAGTGTGTCACACTGTACGTCTTAAAGGGACACTGTCAACACTTTTTGCATAATATTATTTCTAGCTGAAAACTCACATTTTATGATTGCTTACCTTCTCTATAATCTATTAATGTTGCTGGTTGTTTTATCTGCTTCACTTCTTAGGAGAACTGAAATACATGCTAATGGTGTAATTATACTCAGCTTTGTTTTGTTTCAATTCCTTGATCTACTGTTATTGCATACTTTCTGAACAGTAGGAACATCCCCAGTGTGTACACTTGTGATTCAACAGTCTCCTCTCCTCTACTCCCACTGCATCTCGAATGCCTATACTGAGTTGGGTATTCCCAAGTCCACGAAAGATGCAGTGGGTGTTGATCAAGGATTGTAAACAAACATGTTATTGTGTGGTTCACCAGTATGGTGGGCAGTCTGTTTTTCACTTTTTAAAAGAAAAAAAAAAGAAACAGATCAGAGTACCAGCTACATCAGCAAATTCCACAGAATGTGAGTAATCATAAAATGTGTTTTTGCCTTTGCTGTGCTTGAGCATCAAATGTCTTGGAACTAAGTACATTGTGATTTGGGAGGTGTGTCACTGCCAGACCCATTGCAGTTGCAACTGCAAGGGGCTTAGCAGTCTAGACCAATGACCACACATTGTGGTCATGAAGCAACTCTTAGCTCTGTGGGCAGAAACATCTTGTATTTCAAAGGACCAAAGCCACTCCAGTCAGAGAGGGCTTTGGTCCTTTGATCTGCAGGAAGTCGCATCAGCAAACAGCTGAGTGGCTTTCAACTTCAGGAGCCAGTGTTTTGAGCTGATAAGCATGCCAAAAGTCACAGACATTCCTAACATTCCAGCAAAGAAAACTATTCATCGATGTCTGTTGCTGGTGCTCCATAACTGTTCTTCCCCCACCTGACCCTCCCACTCAGCAGCACCCATCACCCCACACCCCCTCTAACAAACATAACTCTGACACTGGGGGTGCCCCATCCCCCACTGTCATTTTTATTAAATATATTGCCTGTAATGAAGAAAACAGTCTAGCGATATCTGTTACTGATGCCCCTTAACTGTTCTCCCCCCACCCAACCCCCTCTTTCTCAGCAGTCCCACCCAACAAACATAACACTGACACTGTGGGTTCCCAGTCCCCCAGTGTCAAAACCTGAAATAAAGAAAACCTTCCATCTGTGTTCTTTTTATTAAATACCATGCAAAAAAGAAAATGGTCCATCGGTGTCTGTTGCAACTGCCACTATAACTTCAACTCCCCTATTTTTTTTTTTTTAAATACCTGTAAAAAAGAAAATGGTCCATCAATGTCTATTGCAGTGGCCACTCCCCCACCACCATTTCTAACACTGACACTGGGGGTGCCCCCACCCAACCCTCCAACTCAGCACACACTACCTCACCCCCCGAAACATAACACTGACACTGGGGGTGCTCAATCCCCCAGTGTCCAAACCTGAAATAAAGAAAACATTTCCTCTGTGTTTTTTTTAAGCCTGTAAAGAAGAAAACAGTCCATCGATGTCTGTTGCACCATTAGTTCCTCCCCACCTGACCCTGTCACTCAGCAGCCACAACCCCACCCACCCCCAATCCCTTACTTACCCAGCGGGGGTTCCACAACATGACCTTTCCTGGACCACAGACATGTCTTCAGTCTTCAAAGCCAGACTGCAAACTGAGGAAATCAGATATGCAATTCAGTGTATTTCAATGGGGTTTTGAACTTAGTAGCATAACTTGGCCATTGTCAATATTTCTGCCCCAAATTTTTGACATACTGTACCTTTTTTGGGGCACCACCTCATGAACAATGCAAGTGACGTTAAGTAAATCTGTCCCAAAAGGTGATTTCGTGGTTGCTGCATGAAATCACCTTTTGGGCAGAAGTTTGAAAAATGTCTCTGCTTTTATTCATGATGTGGGGTCATAAGAAAGCTATGTTGAAAATTTGGTGTAAAAATATTTAAAAAACAACAAAGTTATGAGCCTACATTGAAATTTGCAAATGCAGGCTTGTAACATTGGTAATTTCCAATGTTTTGACCCCAGATTTTCAACATTGCCATTTTTTTACAGCATCTCATTAATGTGACAGGTGTCAGTTTTCAAATCCAGGTCAAAATGTGTTTTTTTTTTTCACCCTGAAAAGTGATTTTGCAGTCATTGCACAAAATCACCTTTCATGCAGTAGTTGAATATTTTCTCTGCACTTGATCATGAGGTGGGATTATAAGAAGGCTATGTTGAAAATTTTGGGAAAAAATATTAAAAAGCAACAAAGTTATGAGCCTACATTGAAATTTATGAACACAGGCATGTAACTAGTAAATTTCAATATTTTGACCCCAGATTTTAAACATAGCCATTTTTTCACAGTGTCTCATGAATGTGGCAGCTGTCATTTTTCAAATCCTGGCCAAAATGTATTTTTGTACCTAGTGCATGGATTGACGTTTTTCGGTGAGCTGAATGATGTTTTGATGAGGATTTGAAAATGTTCACCTGTCGGGTCCATTAGATGGGGTAATAAGAAGGCAATGCTGAAAATGTGGTGTACAAATACAGTAAAATGCCAAGATTACAGCTGAATGATACACTATTTCAGTGTTCACTCATAGCTTCACTAACTTCCAATGTTTTAGAAACTTAGAAACATAGAAATTGACAGCAGATAAGGACTGCTAGGCTTATCCAGTCTACCGATTTTCCCTGCCTATTGTAAAAACTGCAGACTCTACCTGATCTCCAGCTTTATCTCCTCATTCCTGTTGCTAGGGTTCCCCTATGCCTGTCTCATGCATGCTTGAATTCCCCTGTGTTTGCTCCCACCACCTCAGCTGAGAGCCTATTTCATGCATCTACCACCCTTTCTGTGAAGAAATATTTCCTCATTCTACCCTTTAGTCTACCCTCTTCTAGCCTCATATAATGCCCCCTCTTTCCTGAACATCTCCTTTTCTGAAAGATTCTACCCCCTATACCCTATTTATGCATTTTAGATATTTGTAAGTTTCTATCATATCTCCCTTTTCTCTCCTCTCTAGTTTTGACTCCAGACTTTCAACATAGCCATTTTTCCATAAAATCTCATAAATGTGATGTGTCATTTTTTTAATCCCAGATGAGATGTGTTCTCACACCTCTGATGCAAAATGACATTTTGGCCAATATACCATAAATGGTACATATCATGTCTATAAGAAGAATCCTAAAACAGGTATCTTCAAAAGTTGAGGTCAAAACTAGACAAAAAAAACAGAGATGCATACCAGAAGCAAATGTTCAGCACTAACAAATGCTTTTAATAGTTTGCAAGTGGCTGAAATGGATACATTTGGTAGGCTTTGTTTTCCCACACTGCTACTAACACCAAACTGCCTCAAGTGTGGCACATGATGTAAAATGTGTCAGTGTTGTTTTATTACATTTGTGTTTCACAGTATGTTCTAGCAAAGTGGTTCTCAAGCCCCAAATTCTGGTGGCCCGAAAAAGACATAAAATGCAATCACAAGAACCTACTGGTGGCCTCACTCCTTATTTTTCACTCCAGACCCCCTGATACACATAAAAGTTCTTATAACACATTTCTTTTCACACAGCAAACATGAGCGCAAGTCCTTGGTGTATTTTCACTTGAAGTGTATCTCCCACAATCATGTAAAGATAAGAAATGTTGCATTCCCTTTGTGACTTGAGCTCTAAAGAGCTCTGTGGCAGTACAATATTGCATTGGTGGCTACATGCAGCCATGGCAGCCTCATTTGAGAAACACTGGGCCTGATTTTCAAAAGGTCGGGACTGGCACATAGAAACATAGACTTTGACGGCAGATAAGGACCGCTTGGCCCATCTAGTCTGCCCATTTACCTACCTACAGGATAGGCCTCAGATCCTAGTTAACCAACAGCCTATTTCTTCCTACCCCCCACAAGAATTGCCTTATGTCTGTCCCATGCATTCTTGAATTCTCCCAAAGTTTTAGACCCCACAACCTCCTCAGGAAGGCTGTTCCATGCATCCACTACCCTCTCTGTGAAATAATACTTTCCTCACATTGCCTTGAACCGCCCCCTTCTATCTTTAAATTGTCCCCTTGTTCTTACCGTCTCTTTTTCTGAAAGATGCTACCCTCTTGGACTTTGTTGATTCCACTGGGTACTTAAAAGTTTCTATCATGTCCCCCTCTCCTTCTTTCCTCAAGGGTATACATATTAAGCTCCTTTAGTCTCTCCTCATACGGCTTCTCTTGCAGACCCTGCACCATTTTAGTTGCCCTCCTCTGGACTGCCTCTATCCTGTCTATGTCCTTGCGGAGATGGGGTCTCCAGAACTGGGCGCAGTACTCCAGATGGGGTCTTACCAACTGTCTGTACAGAGGGATAACAACTTCCTGTTTTCTGCTGCTGATGCCTCTCCCTATACATCCCAGTATACCCCCAGCCCTCCCTACTGCCTTCTCACATTGCTTGCTAACCTTAAGGTCATCTGATATGATTACCCCCAGGTCCCTTTCCTTTTTTGTTGTTGTTACTACCTCCCCACCCATTGTGTATTCTTCCCCTTGGTTCTTGTTTCCCAGGTGCATTATTTTGCACTTCTTTGCATTGAATCCTAGCTGCCATACTTCTGACCATTCCTCCAACCTTGCCAAGTCCCTTTTCATCCTTTCCATGCCTCCTTGTGTATCAACCCTGTTGCAGATCTTTGTGTCATCTGCAAAAAGGCATACTTTTCCTTCCAGTCCCTCTGCAATGTCACTGATGAAGACATTAAAAAGGACTGGACCCAATACTGAACCCTGCGGTACCCCACTAGTAACCCCTCTTTCTTCAGAGTGGACTTCATTTACAATTACCTTCTGTGTCCTGTTGTGCAGCCAATGTTTTACCCAGACTACCACCCTGGGACCCACTCCCAGGCTGGTTAATTTGACTATTAATCTTTTGTGTGGGACTGTGTCCAATACCTTGCTAAAGTCTAGGTAGGCCATGTCCACAGCCCCTCCTGGTCTACTATCTTGGTCACCCAGTCAAAGAAATCTATTAGATCTGTCTGACATGACCTTCCGCTGTGAACCCATGCTGCCTTGGGTCCTGTACCCCACTGGCCTCTAGGTACTCAACTATTATTTCCTTCAGAGTGACTCCATCACTTTCCCTACCACAGAGGTCAGACTGACCGAGGTCTGTAGTTTCCTGCCTCTGTCTTGGTCCCACTTTGTGAAGGGGAATCAAATCCACCTTCCTCCAGTCCTCAGGTACCACACCATCCTCCATGATTTATTAAAAGAGTAGCCAGTGGTTTCACTAGTTCCTCCCTTAATTCTTTTAGAATCCTGGGTGAATTCCATCAGGACCCATTGCTTTGTCCACCTTCAGTTTTAGGGAGTTCTTGCAGAACCCTTTCTTCTATAGAAAGGACTGGGATCACCCCCTATCAAGAGTGCTTCTGTTAATCGGATTAGGCACTTCCCCTCCTCTTTGTGAATACTGAGCAGAAATATTCATTCAGTATCCCTGCTTTTTCACTGTCCCCCTCTGCCCACACACCGTTCATTCTATTTAGCTTCACAATCCCTCCCTTTGTCTTTCTATGCTCGCTGATGTACCTATGAAAGGTTTTATCTCCCTTCTTAACTGAGTTGGCTATCTTTTCCTCACTTTGGGCCTTTGCTATTCTGACTTCCCTCCCTGCTTCCTTCTGCCTTAACTGGTACAGCTCTCTGTCCTGCTCCTTCTGTGTTTCCTTATACTTCCGGAATGCTATCTTTTTCTTCCTGACTTTCACAGCCACCTCTTTTGAGAACCATAGTGGCTTTTCCTTTCATTTTGATTTGTTTATTTGCTTCACACAAAGGCTTGTTGCCTCTGTGATGGCAGTTTTGATGATTCCCCATTGTTGCTCCACACCTCCTTCTAGCCTGTTTGCTAGTGCTTTTCTGAGGCACTCTCCCATCTTTCCAAAGTCAGCCCTCCTAAAGTCCAGTACCCTCACTTTTGTATGCTTGACTCTGTAGCTGAGTTTAACATGAACCACACTGTTTGATGGTCACTTGTCCCCAG
The DNA here is from genome assembly GCA_016271365.2 of Neoceratodus forsteri. NCBI lineage: Eukaryota > Metazoa > Chordata > Ceratodontiformes > Ceratodontidae > Neoceratodus > Neoceratodus forsteri. Next base: position 581,002,538 of record CM057456.1, read on the forward strand.
ATGGCAACCACTTCTAGATCTGAGATCCTCTCCTGCCCCCATTTGAGATGCGAGGTCTAAGATTGCTCCTTCATGAGTGGGTTCTGAAACTAGCTGTCTGAGGCCTGCCACCTGTAGGGCATCAAGAATGGCCCTGCTGTTGGATGTGGCTGCAGCAAATGTGCTCCAGTTAACATCTGGCATATTCAGGTCTCCCACCAACAGTATCTCCCCTTTCTCTGCCATTCTAAGAATGCCTTCTATCATATCCTTGTCCATTCCCTCCCCCTGACATGGGGGTCTGTACACAACCCCTGTGCAGATTGTGGTGCCCTTTCTAGCCTCCAAGGTGATCCACAGTGCCTCCTCTCCTCCCTGTTTACTCTTTTGTTCAGTTGCTTTTATCCTTTCCTTTACATAGAGAGCTACTCCTCCCCCTCTTCTCCCCTGCCTGTCTCTCCTGTAGGTTATGTACCCTGGTATGTTAACATCCCAGTCATGCTTCTCTGTGTACCATGTTTCTGTAACTGTTACGATATCCAGGCATCCCTCTTCCATCAAGGCCACCAGCTCAGGGAGCTTGTTGCCCAGACTATGGGCATTGGTACTCATTACCTTCCATTTCCTGATGGCCTTACTCCCTTTTGCCCCATCCCTGTCCTTCTTGCCTTTGTCACTTTCTCCATTTACCCCTGCCCTTCTTCCTATCGACACCTCTATGTTGGCGTTTGCCACACTTACTACCGTGATTTTTTGGGGCTAAGTTTCCTGCTCCTTTCCAGTGCTTCCCCTTGGCTAGTTTAAATGCTTGCCAATGAAGCATTTAAACCTATCACCTAGGATCCTGGTTCCCCTCCTGGAAAGATGCAGCCCATCATGCCAGTATAGGCTTGCATCACTCCAGGTGGACCCCAGTCCCCAAAGAAGCCAAATCCCTGAGATCCACACCAGTTTTTCAACCACTGATTGAATCCCATGGTGCAGAACACCCTAGCCTCTCCTATGCCATAGATGGGTAGCACCTCTGAGAAGGTTACTGTGCGTGCTACTTGACTAAAGCCCCTCCCCAATTCCACAAACTCTTCCTGCACTTCTCTAATCCATTTCTTAGTCAGGTCATTTGTCCCTAGGTGGACAATGACATCCAGCTTCCTCTCCTATGCAGCTGCTCGGGCAATCCTGAGGATTTGCTCCCTGTCCCTCCAAGCCATGGCGCCAGGCAGGCACCCTACCTCCCTCTCCCCTTCCTCCCCAGTTCTGCCTGCCTAACAATGGAGTCCCCCACCATTGTTTCCTTCCCCTGCAGGGTCCCCTGCCACCCTCCTGTGGGTCTCCTTTGTGGAGGTTCCCAGCATCCTCCTTGGTCTCCACTGCGGGTGCCTCCATAGAGGAACCACACTTTGCCAGAATGGCATAGGGATTGTGGAGAGGTACAACTGGAGGGATGCACCTCTGTTCCACCACCCTCATCCTCCCTGAGCCCACTGTGGTCCAACCGATCCTCTTTCTTGGCAACCTCTGAGGCAACGGCAGTGGCACTGGTGGTCCCTGGATGGAAGAGGAGGTCCCACAAATGCTGGCCAACTCAGCCTGGAGATGAGCAACCTCCTCCCTTAGCCCAGAGAGGTGCCTGCAGATGGGACAACACCACATCCTCCAGAACGCCTCCTGGAAGACTGCTGCTCCGCAGCCACTGCACTGCACCACTCCAATCATGTCTTATTTCTGGCCCCTTAACTGTTTGCAATCCTTACTCTTTCCTCTGTCTTTTTCTCTCTCTCCTTACTTTCTGTCTGTGTGCCCTTTAAGCTCCTGATTGTCCTGTTCTGCGACAAGAATATCCTATATTTCTCAGTAGACCTCTTACTTGCTCAGTGGCAGACCTCCAGCAGCTAGAGGGGGCTGAAGAGCTACTCTTGCCCTTCTAGGATGGTGGGTCTTTGGTGGTTCTGTGATCACTCACTTCCTGCTCCCAAACAGGAAGTTCCTGTTGTCAGTCAAATCCTGTGCCTATAAAAATAGAACTAGCTTTGGGTGGGGGTTGGTGGAGGGAAGGGAAGGAGGCAATATAGTCCCAGTAGAGAAGTCCAGTCACAAAGCAGTCCTTTCTCCTGGTGTCTTCTGCCAAGCTATTAGCATAATCTTTCTAAGGCAGTCTTTAAATGTAGCTTCCTTCTAGCTAGGCCACTCCCCCTACTTACTAGATCTTTCTACAAGTAATTTAAACTTCACAGCTATTAAGTCCTTTCAATCACCTGAGATTTACACCTAGATAACTGTTCAGATAACCATTCAGTTCAGTTAACTCAGACAAATGCACACTTTTTTTTGTTTTGTTTGTTAGTTTTTTACCCTAAATTAAAGATCCAAGTACAAAAGTTCTTCTTCTTTAGTCCCAGCAGAGAAGTCCAGTCACACAGCAGTCCTTTCTCCTGGTGTCTTCTGCCAAGCTATTAGCCATGGGGCTGGCCACATGGGGCTTGTGGCAATGGGAAATGGCACAAAGGGCTCTTTCTGCCAGTCCCAATTTTGTAAGTGACTGTCTGCCACTGGGTGGACTGCCTGCATCAGCCAGGCTTGTTTCATCCTTGAAACAGCTGCACTGGTGTGCCATGGCAAAAGAGGGCTTGCACAGGGGAACGGCTGCAATATCCCTTACATTGGAATTTTGCAAGCCCCCACAAGGGGCAGACATACCCTGCAGTTAGATCAGTCTAGAACTAGTCTAAACTGCCATGTACCCCTGCTGCAATTTTTGCTGGTTGGGGGAGGTGACCCTGTGCCCCCAGTGGGCAAGGTGCCCAGACAGCCCCTGACACCTGCCAGATCTCCATTAGAGTGACAAGTGATCTGTGGCAGATGACAGCCTGCAAGTCCCCCCTCCATGGTAGTGCTAGTGCATCCATCCCCCCACAGACCCACACTGTCCTTGCCATCCTCCCAGCTGAACTCATCCCACCCCCCCAAGATCCAGCGCATCCTCCAGATAACCTGCCAGCCACCAGGGTGACCAGCCGGTGGGTTGTCATCACCGGCCACTGTTGCTGCAAGCCTGTGCCACAGCCTGCAGCACTCCCTTTCTGTGTAATGTTCAGTCAACACACAGGTTGGCTTACTCCAAATTTGGGGACTTTGGTGCTGGGCTCCTGTTCTTGTAAAATCTGGTGCAGGGACCCCGGTGCACATAAGTTTGCAGTAGGCGATGGTTCGCTGCACAATGCATTGATCTAAACTGGCTTTTAAAATCAAGCCTGCTGCTGTAGAATCTGTTTGCATGTGTTCTAGAATCAGGCCTCTGAAACCATGCTGTAGGTCTAACTACCAGCTTGAGTGTTAGTGCTGAGAATCAAACCTATAGTGACATATGACAGTATGAAATGCATTAGAGCTTAGTACATTAAGTACTTACTGTGACAAAAATTAAAATACTGGGTCCAATTTTCAAAAGCCGAAATTTTTCGCAAGGTGCCTGCACCAAAAGGATTGGATGCAAGTTGCACCTTGTGCCAGATGTTGCAGCAATATTGATTTTAAAATACAGGCTGCATCAAAATCGGGTTGCCATGTGCCAAAACCACCCTGCACCACCCTTGAACCTGAACAGGTGGTGCACCAGGATATAACAGGGCTTGCCCCACTGTGGAGGGGGGCAGCAAATACTGCAATACCACAGATCCTACATGATCTCTGGGTTTTTCCCTCTCTTTCCTACTGTTAGGGTTCCCTTGTGCCTATCCCATTCATTCTTGAATTCCCCTACCATTTTCCCCCCACCACTTCTGCTGTGATGGTGGTCCATGCATCCACCACCCTTTCCATGAAAAATACTTCCATGCATTACCCCAAGTCTACCCCCAGCCTCATATCATGACCCCTTGTTCTTGAACAACTTTTTTTTCTGAAAGATGCTACCCTCTTGTACCTTATTTATGCCCTTGAGATATTTGAAGATCTTTATCCTATCATATCTGTCTCCTCTCTTCCAGAGTATACATATTGAGATCCTCTAGTCTCTCCTTATGTGAAAAGCAGAATAAGTATATTCAAAACTTAATGTCACAATTAAAAAAAAATAAAAACAACAGGTGCATAACAGCAGCAAATGTTCAGTATTCACAAATGCTTGTTTAAATGGGGGCCAATTTGAGGCCTGAAGAGGTTGACAGTGTCTCTTTAACTGCCCTGGTTTTCAGGGAGATGCATGATTTTACTCAAAAATGTTTTCTCTCTCTCTCATAAATTTGGCATTTCTGTCACAGAAGAGTCAGGATTTAAATCAGGAAATAATATCAGACAATAATGTTATAGTCTAGTTCGTCTTAAAAAATATTTTAATCAATAAACCACATACTGTAACTTCTAGAGCTGTTATTACAATTTGCTGAGATGTTTCCTTGATTTTGTTACTTTATCCTGGATTATTTTAAGCTATGCCCCTGATTTGTGGGTCAAGGTGATGAGACGTACAGTATGTGTGCCATGCTAATATTATGTGAACTGCACTGGCTGCCTAATCAGTAGCACATCAGTTTCAGACAGCTTTCTTGACAAACTGTACAAAGTCCTGTACAGTCTGAGTCCTGGCTATCTGAAGGAGCTTCTTGACTTCTATGCCCCAGTCTGCCCTCTACACTTCATCATTGTAAATTTGTTGTCTGTCCCCATTCACATTTAAAGATTTTCCCTGGAGTTCTAGATTCACATTTTTCTGAAATAACAGAGAAAGTTTCCAAGGCTGATAACAGACATCTGTACACTCATAAATATATGAAACATATAGTATACCTTACCTTTTTCTCCCTTCCAAGTTTTCCACTGCTAGCCACACCACTTTCTCTTATCATTTCCCCAAACACTGAAACTCCCTTCCCACGCTCATCCACTCTGCTCCCTCCCTTCAATCTCTATTCTCTCTTCTTCTTCACTTCATAATGCCTTCCTGCAAATACACCTGACCCCCTCTAACCCCCCCAGCTTCTCTACACAACCCATGCTCTCTTTGCCTCCTTTCTCTACTCAATTCGACACAACCCCTTACTTTCTCCTACCCTCTCCTAAAACAAGATACCCCCCAAAATGAATATTTTTTAACTGTGTCCTCCCATTCCTCATCTCCCAGGGATGCATCTGGAAATAAGCTGCTACCCAGCTCAGTATACCTTTCCTGGTGAAAAATTTTGAAATAAAATAAAAATAAATATAGAATAATACATGGGTGGGTGTGTGTAACCACAATTTTACACTCACCTGAAGTGTGGGATGCTACATAAACCCAGAAAGTGAAGCTCAAGGGTTTTAAAAGAAAAACATCTCACATTGAGGCCATGTGTAAAATTCTGGTTACACACATGCACGCATGTTTTATTTTATTTAATTATGAGTTATCATTTTTTATAACATTGGGTTTTGAAAATAACAGTCAGAGAGTGGAAAATTGCCTTAAACTGTTTTATTCCAGTAAAGTTTATCATGCAAGTAAAACCTTTTTTGTGAGTTTTTACTGAATAAATTGCATTTTTTTTAACTTTTGTAAATTAACTTGTTTTAGAACTAACATAACTTGCAATTCATTCAACTAAGCAGTTTTTAAAAGTCCTTCAAATAATTCAACTGAACAGTAAAAGTTAGCTGTGAAACTCTGTTTAAATGAACTGATTTTCTTCATGTCAGTGTTGTCACGAAGGTTTTCTTTTGCAGCTTCATGCCTTTTTTTGAATTTTGATTACATCTGACACAAGACACTGCCATTTTTTTCCTGTTGCAGTGGAGATTGTCTCTGTGTGAGGATCTGTAAGAGACAGGTAGACACACTAAGAGAAAAGTCTCAGTGGATTGCGAGATCAGTCACATTGAACTGCGATTCCACATTTCTTTTTTTCTCAGGATGGCACTTTTATTAAGACTTTTGTACCACAATTATGAAACGTTTAGTCGCCTCACTGATTTCTGTGTGAGGAACTGAGTTGGCAGTATTGGGAACAGTTTGGTAAGCTCATGCTGAGTGTAGTGCAAGCTAGATTGCCAGCCACTGATTACAACTTCCCTGTTATAACACAAAATATTAACTGGGCAGTTGTAACATGGGTGTAAAACCTCAGTTATCCATATATAAACAAATTCTGGTCAAAGCCGATAGGGTTGCAGCTGAGGAATTTGGGGTAGAAATATTGAAAATTATTTTATTAATATTTTTATATCAAATTTTCAACATAGCCTTGTTATGAACCTGCCTCAGGAAGAAGGACAGAGAAAATGTTCAACTCCTGGCTTAAAGGTGATTTTGCACAGGGACTGTGAAATCAACTCTCAGGATACTAAAACACATTTTGGGCAGGAGTTGAAAAATGACAGCTGTCACATTGAGGAGGTGCTGTAAAGAAATGGCTATTTTGAAAACGTTGGGTTAAAATATTGAATATTACCAAACATTTGCAAAACTCAATATAGGCTCATAACTTTGTTGCATTTTAATATTTTACACCAGATTTTCAACATAGCCTTCTTATGGCCCCACCTCATGAATAAAGGTGGAGAAAATGTTCAACTCCTGTCCAAAAGGTGATTTTGTGCAGGGACCATGAAATCACCTTTCAGGATATAAAAAAAACACCTTTTGGCCAGCATTTGAAAGATAACAGCTGCCACATTTATGAGGTGCTGGAAAGATATGCCTATGTTGTAAATTTGGGGTAAAAATATTGAAAATTACCAAAGTTACAAGGCTGTGTTCACAAAATTTAATGTAGGTTTATAACTCTGTTGTTTTTTAATATTTTTACACCAAATTTTCAACACAGTCTTCTTATGACCCCACCTCATGAACAAGGGCAGAGTAAATTGTTAACTCCTACCTAAAGGTGATTTCATGCAGGGACCATGAAATCACTTTTTGGAATGTAAAAAAAACAAAAAGTTTGACCAGGATTTCAAAAATTACAGCTGTCACATTCATGAGGTGCTGTAAAGACAGGGCTGTGTTGTAAATTTGGGGTAAAAATATTGGCAATTACTAAAGTTACAAAGCTGCATTCCAAAAATTCAATGTAGGCTCATAATTTTTTTTTTTTTTTAAATATTTTTTATATTAAATTTTCAACTCTGGCATAGTCTCTCTCCCTCTCTCTCTCTCTCTCTCTCTGAGGGGCTGACTCTGCAAGCAATTATAAACTACACATAATGGCTACATTCTAGATACATCAAACAGGCCCTATTGGCCAAAAAGTATAGTATAAGGTATAAGGAGTCTCTCTTGGATATAATCTTGTATAGGAAAAATGTAGACTTAGCAAGAAACTCAGAACAAAGAAAAGGCATTGTCAGCTATAAACTAAAGACAAAGGAAATGCAGCATATACAGAAATACATGTGTTAGTGATACTTTGGTAAAAATATATGATTATGAAAACAGGCCCAAAGCACATACATATGACTACATGATTACAACAGATTATCAGTGAATGCACACATAATATCCATGATTCTAAACACATACCTCATATAAGCAAATGCATAAAAGTAAAACATAAGCACAGCAAATATAATGAAACTATAAGCAAAATTAATATATATGATGTTGCACATAACAGAAAATAGGTAAATAACACTGTAAAATGAGTGTGTATGATATAGTGTATGCAATAGCAAGCATAATCCTGAGTATCCATACTTGTACAGTGGGTACCTATTATACATGTTAGTGCAATACAGCAATATCACAGTAATGATGAAATCATCTGTCATTGGTGTGAGCATGTGAGTGTAAAGGGTGTGGGACCCAGGCATAACATTCCCCTCCTTGTTGCCTTAGAAAAGGCAACACAATCATAGGAAAGTGGTTGGAATCATTTACAAGCCTTGTAAAGGAATTTAAGTCACTCATGATGTTGCATAAGATTATGCCACAGACAGCAAAGAGTTAGTATTAGAAATATGATAAAAATGAAACAGTGTTTACATGTGTGATGGATAACCACAGATTGAAACTTAAAAGCAGACATAAATGTATGTAGTTTGTATAAAGCAGACAGATAGTCAGGATCACTGTCAAAAATGGGCCTGTTCAAGAGTCGATACAGGGATGATCACAAATGGAACACAAATGGTGTGTTTGTAAAGCACAGGGCAGAATCTAGGTATGTCATCACCACAATTGATATGCATGAAAGACTGTAGATGTTTGATACCACATAACAATGCAAAAAACTATTGAATGCATTTTACAACAGAAAGGAACATGACAGTATAGTGTCCATTGATGAAGAAGAGCCCACCGAGTCCACTTGAGAGTGGATAAGGCAGGTGATGGAGGCATTGATGCTGTTGTTGATTGATGAATCTGTTAATAATGTCATTTGACAGAGTGGTCATTATAAAATGGATACAACCAGTTCAGAAAGTTCATATGACTAAAGTTCATATCAGTAATCACAAATTGGCACAATTACAGGTGAAATGTCATTTGCAAAAAGGCAGTAACCCCACAACGCACATGGGGCTATGCAGACGTTGAATGAAAGATGACACACCAGCATCATAAGAAACTTAATGTTCAGATTGCTGGCTGCTGGATGGCTGGATTTGCAGAGGCCTTCACAGGGGGTACATTATATTGTGCATTGAATTATTTAATGGAATAACCACAGACACTGGTGTAGCATTTGTGTGGTGGAGGTTGATCACACCCCTGCACAAAGATTAAGAGTCCATAAGAGAACAAGTGACAGTTCATATGAGGCACCAGCCAGGCTTAGAAAACACCAGCAGTGAAGAAAAGTTGAATGAGTTGTTTGAAGATCTTACACATGCCATTATGTTGAAACCTATAAACTTGTAAAACACTGTTATAAACACAGCGTGACAGTGATTAACATGATGCCCCTCTCTATGTGTTGCTGGCAGGCCTAACTGAGGCCTGTGTTATAAAATTTTGTAGTATTATATCAGTAACACACTTCAGACATGTGGAGTATGGCTGTATGCTAGTTACACCATGTAATAGCTGGGTAACTATATTGTTGGCGTATACCAACTGGTAATATTGCCTATTGCACCTGTGACAATTGAAAGGGGTCCCATATGAGTCTACTTTCTTTATATTATATAGTGAAATACTCCAAAGTACTGAGTAGAGTAGGGCCTGGCAAGGGCCTACTTTTTAACCTTGAAGTATAGGTTCTTCAGCAGAATCTAAATTCTGCCATATTGTAGTTAACACTTAAAAATCACAAGATGTGCATGGAGTGAACTTATTTGCCAGAGTACCTGGGAGTGGTGAAACAATCAGACCACTTTGATTGGAGTTCCAGCTTGGAACATAGGGTAGGGTTTCCCTTTGTTGAGGAAACATAGGTGGAACAGCAGTGCTGGGCCCTTTACCTGGGTTTGGTTATGGCATGTAACCTAAGGAAAATAATTAATTATGGGTAGAGGACATGGTGAAGCCTCTGATTTGGGTCATTGTTAGGAGGGTTAGAACAGTAGGTTGTGAAAACAACTAATTTGTTTTCCCAACATGGTAGTGTGTCTCCCCCTCCATGGGTGATTGGACAGCTATAACCCTAAATGGGCCTATGCCAGTAAAACATTCATGGATTTCTGAGTACACACTTGATTTGGTTAACACATTTTCTTTTCAGATACCCCTCTTTCACAGGGCAATTGACCAGAGATCAATTTTGTTTAGGGTCCCTAATGTTTTCAACTCTCTCCCATCTGAATTTTTACAATTTAATACCATTGGAAATTATAAACATAAATTATTTTCATTTTCCATAGCTCTCAGAAATGTAATTGTTAATTGTACCTGCATTTGTATTGTATAAGTTGTATTGTAATTTATTGTCTATGTTTTTCATAGTTTTCTGTATTTATTTGTTTTTTGTAATGCTTGTCACCTGTGAAAATGGGCAGTTTGCTCATCAGGCTCACAAAGATAAAAAATAAAAAATGAAATGAAATGAAAATGATAAAGTGTAGCAAGGTGTATATCAAAACATGATAGCATAAAACATGAATATTTTGTAATGTAACAATATCAGTACCGATCATAATGCAGAAAATACATTTTAAACAACAGAACAAATGTAGAGTGAAAGTTTGTTTCAGAGTCCAGGAATGAAAATTGTAATTAATTTGTTGTGTAGCCGGGCTGTGCCCCAGCTGTGGTTATTTAGATTGTTGTTGTAGAAAGGTAAAGTTGTGGGGATATTGTGAATCCACTTGTGTTAAACACAGTAGTGGAATAAGTTGCAGAGGGTGGGGTATAGTTTAGATTCTTGATTTGCAATTTTCATTTGTAAAAGTTCAAGTCCTTTGTTTTGATTGACAGAATAATTTGTGTAACCCACCACTCTGCTTTGTTAATTTGAAAAGAAGGCCTGGCAGTTACTTTGTGACCAGACATAGCACTCATAATTTGCAAAGCGTTTCCTGGATGTGCCATACTTTGGAACATTGAAATTATGGAGACTTGTTTGTGCTTAGCGAAGCAGATATTTGCACCCATTGCCCTTGTGGCCAATGGAAAAATCCTTTTTGCATTCACCTGGATAGGATTAGAAAGCTGAAATGAGAAAAATAAATATGTGAAAGTACACAGCCCCCCCCCCAGCTCAGTTGATTACTTGTTGAGAGTTGGAGCCCTTGTGCCAGGTTTGGTTCTGGTTGGCATAAAGCCATTTGGTAAATTTTGTGTGGTTTATCTATTTGCATTAGAAAGGCAGAGGGGCTGAGCTGTGTTATAATGTTAAAATACACTGGGTCACTTCCAAACTTGTAAACAGCAAATGGGTTAGTAGCAAACATACATTTTTTTTTCGTTTGCACCTTTGGAGGGACATTGGTTATACCTCCCTCATTTCTGGATCTGCTAGCTGTGGGTCAGTCAAGTCCCGAGGGACCTTTGCTTGTTTGCAACCGCCATAGGTATTGCACTGGATGGAGGCATGGTCTATTCCCCGAGCTCCTTCTTTGGTGAAAGATGCAGCTTGAATATTGCAGCAATGGAAAGATTATGATGTGGGTGACTATCACTGAAGCAGAGGCCAGACAATAAAATTATTAAATTTATCTGTTAGAGTATTGCATAAATGTTTGCTAACACTTCTTTTACAGTAGTGGTGTGAAAATGTATCCATAAATATTTTGGCAATCTTCTTTGCCAATCAGTCATCACCTTAAAGGGGCACACTGAATAAATACTGATGAGATGACCCTAATGTGTCATAGAAATAAGAGTAATACAGTATCCCACTATTTTCAAACTGTAACAACATTACATTGAAATCAGACTAATGGTTAAAACATTTTTATACATTACCAGTGGTTGTTTGTGAGGAATTATTTTTCTTGAAAAAGAGAAAAAAAGAACAAAAAGCACAATAAAGGAAAATCTTTTCAGATGGTTCTATCTGTGAGAGGTTAGCCTTGATTTTAAAAATGTTGCAATACATTAGCTTTATACTGATGTATGCCCTCGGGCTACCCCTGGAGGGTTAGGGTAGGTGTTTCTGTGGCTGTTTAGCCACATTTTGATGGACTCCTGAAAATGAAATAGGATTAGACTTAAGGACAGAGAATTAGGCATCCCTAGCACTCTGTCTTTGACATTAAAATGTGAGCTGCACTCATAAAAGATCAGGATTCATGCCAATTGTTGTATTTTATGGCATAGTGTATGTACATATATTTTTAGAATGCATTCATCTTACATATGAAAGGTAGTAACATTTAGGCCTGTGACAAAAGTTATGATTATTAAACACAATTGGTTAAAATCTCCTAAGACAGCTGTAATATTTTGTAGCAGTATACTGTATAACAAGCGTTGTTAAAATAAACACCTCATTTCAAATACTAGGGTGATTAGCTCCCCTCTTGATCACCTTGCATGGCACGGGGATCACGTGATACAGTACATGGACAGAGAAGTCATGCTGAAAATGAACCTACATGAAGGAAGGCATATGTAGGGATGGATGAAGTTAGAGATAGCAAAAGGTTCTGGCTGCAAGCCCGGAAGAAAATGGCTGTCCTTAGTTCTCAGACAGAAGATGAGCACTGAAAAAAATAGTAAACAGTTATAAATCACAATTGGTGTGTACCCCGCTCAAAACTTGCATTTAAGTTAAAATGGGTATTGAATTAGAGAAACACATTAATTTGGACCTGGGAAACAGGTACAGCTCAAAAATACAAGGAGGTCAAGTGACCTACTAAAGGTCACGCTGTGTGGAAATGATGGCTGGTGGGAGTCAATCCAGATGTCTAGGTGTAAAAATGCAGTGCCCTGAAGCACTGAACTGCACTCAGGGTGCAGACCTCCATTAAAAAAAAACAGAAAGCAAAGAGAACATGTGAACTAACACAGTGATATTGTTGTAACATTTGACATGTGGCAATTAAAAATGCAATGCAGGATGTAATGGCTTGCTAAAAAGGTGTGATAGGGATGACTACCCCCTTGATACACAGTACCATATGAACACCACAATTGCACACAAAATACAGGAAAATAAAAACATAGTCATGGTGTAAATTATATCTGGGAAAGTGTATACCAGCACATAAAGGGTGTTCACACAGCTATTTGCATATGAAGTTATTCACAAGGACTTGACAGTATGTCAGCATTGTTATGGAGATTGAGTTATGAGCAGGCAGAATATGCATCCTTAAGCTATCAATAGTTACTGTGACTCACACAATTCAAAACAATCTTTCATCTATATGAAACATCAAACATCAAAGGCATTCTAAGCTGTAATTCAACCACAATGAACTAACCAATTGTTTTACACACTAAAATATTCTAACCCAGAAATCTTGCAAACATCACATTTTATCACTTTCACCTTTCTCCATTGAAAAATACCAATTCGCCACTACTGCACACATAAACCTCTTCCTTCATGCACTTACTCAGACCATCAACATACCATACACTAAATACACTCCTTCCTTGAAACTATCTCTGTGAAGGATTTCCTTTCATAAGAATCACTTTTTTACAGACAACTAAAAGCACAGAAATCTCTGCCTCACTGGTAACCTTGAAACTTGATATTCAGTCTAGCTGAGAAAGAAACCTTGGGCATTTACATAACAGACAACAAAACCACAGCATATACTGTAGAATCTCAGTGCCACCTAAAGCAAGTAGCAAGTAACACTTTTAGTAGATAGAAACCACACTTAAACATATTGCAGACTACATCAGCAAGCACGTTATATGCAGAAATAGTGGTTGGCCAACCATAAATAAGGTCAGAGATTACAAACAAAAGCACTCACCAGATATTAGGGTTGAAAAGAAACATGTGGACAGGTTCAGCACATTGCCAGAATGTTTTCCTCTGAGCCCCGCCAGGGTCAAAAGATGCAGTGTTTTGTTTTGGGAACTCCAGTTGCTTGGAGTTATACTGATGAAAGTTTATGTGGAACACATGGGATGGTAAGTCAGGCCACATCTTGGCTCTTTGACAAACTTGCAAAGCCAAAGTTTTGATGTTGCTGTACAAGGACTGGAGTTTCTCTTGCAGTTTACTGTCTGCCTGAAATAATTCCCATGACAGCTGTTTGGCTGTTTGTCTCAGTTTGGAGTACTGTGGAGCAACCCCCAGCACAGTGCTATTGGAGGATCCTGTGATCCGGGTTCCAGAAGAAGCAAAATGATAAGAGATGTGAAGTTTCAGGTCTGTACACATAAATGACATGTCTATAAACTGAAGGGGAAACCTTAAACTGTTTTGTGGCTTTACTGCTGAGTATGCATCCCCAGCAGTTAAATAAACACAGACGGATTGATGTATGTGAACTCCTGTTAAGGTTTTCACTACAAAGCAAGCAGCAGCTGTCTGTCTACAAGGAGTCTGTAAACTGCTAAGGCTCAACCAAATGGAGAACAGCAGTCCATCTACACGGAGTCCCAAAACTGCCAAGGCTCACCTAGTAGGAGAGCAGCAGTCTATGCATTGGAGTTCCTAGCTGCCAAGGCTCAACCAAAAGGAGAGAGCAGCAGTCTGTGCACTTTCACCAGAGTCCCAGCCACTTGCAGCTGCTTATCTACTTGTTTTCATCCCTGGAGAAATGTACATCTCAGAACTCAAATTACAAAGCAAAATTAGTATTATTCTTTGACAGTCAAAACAATTTGCACATGATCACCATTGTCATGGTATAAAACAAGATCACACCTCAGGTTTATTTTATTTTTTTAATTTTAGTCTTTGGTAACCGGGTAAGGCCCACTAGGCACAAATGCTTGTTTTCAGGGGTGACCTGGGAGCAATGGGTAGTTAAGCGACTTGCTTAAAGTAGCACAGTATGCAAGTGGAGGTTGTGAGAATCAAACCCAGGACTGGTCTGCTGTGTGTATCAAGCTCAGTACTCTAACCTCTAGGCTATACTGCCAGCGCGGTTCTATCCACGTTCTTGGATGGTGATGAACTGTACAAAGAACACAACAACAAGCAGACTTGTAGCATATAATAAAAACAGTTTATTATAAATACTCATGCAATTACAAGTGAAACAAAGCAGTCACAAGGGAGCAGAGCAAGCTTCCCCCTGCCCTTGGGCATAGCATCTCTCTCTCTTCTCTAAGGGGTTGGCTGTGCAAGCAATTATAAACTACAGATAATGGCTACATTCTAGATACAGTAAACAGGCCCTATTGGCCAAAAAGTATAAATAAGGATTTTCCCTTGGGTATAATCGTATAAAGGAAAAATTTAGATTTAGCAAGAAACTTATGAAAAAGAAATTGCATTGTCAGCTATAAACTAAAGACAAAGGAAATGTAATGTATAAAGAAATACATGTGGAGTGACACTTTGGTAAAAGGATATGATTATGACAGCAGGCCCAAAGCACATACAGTGGTATCCCCCAGAATGAAACCCACTTTTAAGGCACTCTGCAATATGGTGCAGCAGACCTACTGAATAAAGCAATGTAATTTCAATGGCAATTAGTCCCTTTTATCATGCAGGAAACTGTGGCATTCACTTAATTCTGGCAGTGTCACTTTTTCTGAATGACAAAAGGGACAAACTGCCATTGAAATTACATTGCTTTATTCAGTAGGTCTGCTGCAGAAAAGGGTTTTATTCTGGATGATGCCACTGTACACAGGAATATATGATTACAACAAAATATCGGTGAATGCACACATAATATCCATGATTCTAAACACATACCTCATATAAGCAAATGCATTAAAGTAAAAAGTAAGCACTACACATATAATGAACTATAAGCAAAATTAATATATATATGACATTGCATATAACAGAAAATAAGTAAATAACACTGTAAAAGAAGTGTATATGATATAGTGTATATGATAGCAAGCATAATCCCTAGTATTCACACTTGTTTGGTTGGTACCTATTATACATGTTAGTGCAATACAGCAATATCATCATAATGATGAAATCATCTGTCACTGGTGTGAGCATGTGAGTGTAAAGGGTGTGGGACCCAGGTATAACAGTCCCAAAGAAGGCATGTTGAAAATTTGGGCCAAAATATGCAAGAATACCCAACTTATGCCTCTGAGTTCAAACCCCCATTAAAATACATTGAATGGCATACCTGTTTCTTCAGTTCATTGTCTGGCTTTGAAGAGTGAAGACATGTCTGTGGTCCAAAGAGAATTAGGGTGTTGGACCCCTGATGGGTAAGTAGGGGCTTGAGGGGGCGGTGGGTGCTGAGTGGGAGGGTCAGGTGAGGGGACTGTAACTGTGCAAAAGACATAGATGGATGCTTTTCTTGTTACAGGCTAAAGAAAAAAAAACAGGATGGAGATTCCGATTAGAACTGGGGGATTGGGCACCCCCCAGTGTCACTGTTCTGTTTCTGGGGAGGTGGGCACTGAGGAGGAGGGTTGGGTGGGGAAATTAAAAAATATATATATGTCTATATAAAAAAATGACTGTGCATGTGCGGTGGAGGATAATTGTGTTTGCATAGTAGTGGAGAGACAAGATGAGGATTTCTGCACTAGGGAATTAGACACCCCCCAGTGCCAATGTTATGTTTCTGGGAAGGGGTGGATGCAGAGAGGGAGGGTCAGGTGAGGGGTTATGTATTTCAGTGGTCCCAGACCTGCCAACCACCAAAACAGTTTTCCTTCAGGTTGGGCAGAGTGGGCCATGGTGAACAGATGTGGAGTCTTCTTTTGTCACCTCATGAGGCTGTTTGTTCACAAGTTGCTTTTCTCCTAGTCCTAACAAGAGGACTGCAGGGCTTCACCTACTGCAGCCCTAAAAATGATAACCAGTAATTGATATTAGATTAATGATTTACCCTACTGTGTTATGTCTAGCTAACAGTATAAATAGGATGACAGTGAGAAAATAAGCTCCATCAGCTACTGTAAAAGTGAGAGAAACATCAAAGTTGTTTCCAGAAAAGGCCTGCTTGGCCCACCCAGTCTGCCCGATGTTCCCCTCCTAATCTGGTACCACAGTCTCTAATTGGTGTCTATTTCTATTTACAAATATACCCCCATGTCTATCCCCCACATGCCTGAAATCTCCCACTGTTTTTGCATCCACCACTTCCACTTGCAGTCTGTTCCAGGTGTCTGCCACCATTTCAGTTGTAAAATGGCAGCTCAGGGAGTAGGGAGAGCTGTTGGCATCTTTCATACTGCTTTATGTAAATGCCCGTCTGTGTTACACTATTTCTTTTATGTTAGGGTCTTTCTCAATCTATATGTACTTTTTTTTATTGTTTGAAGGGTGTTCAGGTATGTTTAATTTAATTTAATTTTTTTTGTTACTTTTGTACTGAGTCGACTGGCTCTGAAATGCCACCATGGAAGCTGTTACAGTCGAAAGCCACATAACAAACACACTATTTTTACAGCTGCAAGGGTGGAGCCATGCAGACATCTTGCTATCGTCAAGAAAAAGGGGTCCAAATTCTGAACACAGCACAATTTTGTTGTTATGAGTAAGTGGAATGAAATCAAGTCCAGGTTTTCTGCATTTGCTAAACTGTGTTTCCTCCCCTTCCCCCCAGCTGTTGTTAGGAGGGAGTGGAATCCATCCGCACTACAATGAGTTTGAGCTCAGTATGTGAGCTCAGGTTTCACAGTTTATGGCAATGGTCAGGTAATTCAATCACAGATTCCTTCCTTTTTCAAAAAAAAGTTCAATATAGTTTGCTATTAAAATAAAAAAAAAATAAAAAATCCTTGCCAAATAAATGTCACTATATTTTCTGGGAGTAAGCCACTAATAGATTTATTTTACAGTAAATATTCCTTTCTTGGTTCAGTACTGTAGCACACATACGTATACACACACACACACACTCACACACACACATCTCTCTCTTCCTCTCTCCCTCCCTCCCTCTCTCTCTCTGTCTCTCGCTCACAAACACACAGGGGAGGTTTGTAATCTGCAGTTGTTTAATATGCCATCACCATATGTATTTAAACTGTTAACTCTAGCTATTTTGGTTTTATACATTTAATCTGATTTTGGTATTACTGTTTCTTCTAGCATTTTACTCTTTTCAAATTTGCTCTGTTTATGAAATACTGTAACACATTCTATAATAGATGCTGTTGAAAAACAAAATTAAAAAGCAATAACAAACAATAGCCATTAATTTAGAAATGTTCTACTACACAAACATTTTTAACACTCTATTGAGATAACTTAATCATTTAATAGTGTTTTAATATCTATGCAATAAAAGGTTACCATTTTTTGCACATAACTGGAAAATAACCTCCACGAACAAACAAGCACAGGATTTCCCTCACGCACATACCTATTATTTCCTTTTCTAAAGTGTAGGTAATTCATCATGATTAGTATAAATGTGCTCACAAGTATATTACTATTGTACTTCTAAATCTGTGATGCTTCAGTACAAGGTATAGGTCAAATCTGTTCGGACTATGCAGTGCCCATTGCTGCCTCATCGCCATACAAACCATTATCATTTCTTCTGGTATAATACGATATTGTGATTTACATAGATACATAGATACATAGACAGTGTCGGCAGATAAGGGCCTATGGCCCACCCAGTCTGCCCATTTGAGCTTGTAAGTTCAGTTTGTTTTCCTAGAAGTCTGTTTCCCCTTACCCCTGACCTCTAGAATTCCTTTATGTCTATCCCATGCATTCTTAAATCCCGTGATTGTTTCAGCCCCCACCACTTCCTCTGGCAGGGTGTTCCACTTGTCCACCCACCCGCTCTGTGAAGAAATTCTTTCTCATGTTTCCTCTGAATCGTCCTCCTCCAACTTCATCCCATGCCCTCTAGTCCTGGAACATCTTTTCACTTAAAAATAGTGTTTTCCTGCACCCTGTGCCTCCCTGTGGATACTTGTATGTCTCTATCATATCCTCTCTCCTCCTTCTTCTCCAGGGAGTACATGTTCAGTTCCTTCAACCTGTCTTCATAGGACTTGTGATGCAATCCATGCACCATCTTTGTTGCCCTCCTCTGAACCTTCTCTACCCTGTCTATGTCCTTACGTAGGTATGGTCTCCAGAACTGTACACTGTACTCCAGGTGGAGCCTCACTAGTGTCTTGTATAGCGGAATTATGACCTCCCTTTTCCTGCTGGTGATGCCCCTGCCTATACATCCCAGCATCCTATTTGCTTTACCTGCTGCCTTGTCACACTGTTTCCCTACCTTGAGGTCATCAGAGATGACAACCCCAAGATCCCTTTCCTTCTTTTTCTCCTCAGACAAATGGCCGTTAAGCAATTTAATTAAATTAAACAAATTCTACTCATGTATATCCTCAGCAATGTGCTTCTAGTCTGGGGACAATCCAAAACATCAACTTTACAGAACACTTAAGTTGTAACTTGTAGTATGGGGGGGGGTTCTACTTTACTCTCCATAGTACATATCAGAATGTCAAGCTGTCTGACCTCAAAAGGTAGTGCACCCTTACCATTTTTATTGGAAAATAACATTTCTTGCATATTACTCCAGGTAATTTAGTTGCTTATAACATAAGCCATTTTAACAATTTCCTCTGCATATTTTCTGTGGTACCATTTTATGAACCACTACAATAACATTTCCAAGCCACCTAGAATGATACATGCAAACACAATGAAACCGCATGCTCAGCATCCTAATGCATGTCATACATGTTCTATCCCAAAGTAGACACCACAAAGCAGGATGGATTCTCTCTTAGCACTCTACTGAAACTTAAAATGACAGGGCACAAATACTTTTTTTGCCAACTGTATAACATTGGTGTGCTTATGAGAATGCACATTGTGGGCACTGTTTCAGTGGCTGTGGCAGGATTTGAACCCAGTAACCCTAATTAACATCCAGTAACATTTAAAAACATAGGAATTCATGTAGTAATCCTGAAATTTCAGAAATACTATATACAGTATATATTATATTGGCATAGTCATGCCACTATATTTAGGGTTATGAAGGAACTTCTATGTTAAAGTCCAGATATTGGGCATTAATAACTTTGGACCTGTTCAATGGATTAGCATGAAATTTGGTATGCTTGGTGGGGCATGGTAGATCTCTCGATTTGTCAAATTTTGTTTAGGTCGGACTTATGGTTTTTGTGCACAAAAATGCTAAAAAATGTAAAATTATCCAGTTTTGAAGATAGTGTTTGGGATATTGTCTGTGGTGCTGCGTGGCCATCGTGTGGCATGCTGCTCTGTGACATGGCTCATTTGAAAGTGTTTCACTGGCCAAACATGCCACTTTTTGTTCCATGAAAAAATATTGAGGCATTTAAAAGTTATAGCACTTTTACGTTCCCATTATAAGTCAATGGGAAAATTGATATGATTATTTTGCAAACAAAGAATGGGGTTCTGGACATCTGGTATAGTCTCACAGTTCAAGAATTTGCAGCCTTGCAGTCAAAGAATCTTTGTCCCCGAGAATTCTTTAATCGCGAGGCCCACCATCTTGTTTTTAAATTCAGATCGTAAAAAATCAAATATCTTGGCTCTGGGGTCACTCCCGAAGTAAAACTTACATGGGTTTTACTCAAGGGGCTTCAAACTATTGAGTCATGCCTTTGGTTTGGTGTAAAATAGTCAAAAAATAGAGTTAAAAGCTTTTAAATTCTTTGATTGTGGCTCGCTAATGATCTATGATCACGAGCCTGCAAATTCTTTGATCGTGAGATTCTTTGATCACAATCTTGCATCATAAGCTAAAAATACAATTATCTCAGCTCAGCTCAGGGATGGCCTAGGAACACTAATGAGGGTGAGTTTTGATCAGGAGGCTCCATTCTATTGGGGCATGGCAGTGGTTTCATCTAAATCTTTCAAAAACTCGTGTTTCACCATTTTTTATTCTTTGATCGAGAGTGTGGAATTTCTTGGATCGCGAGCCTGCAAATTCTTTGATTGTGAGATTCTTTGATTGTGATCTTGCATCGTGAGCAAGTGATGAGATGGCCCTTGGAAAAATGCAAATTTCTCAGCTCAGGGGTATCCTAGGAAGACAAATGAGGGTGGGTTCTGCTCAGGGGGTTTCATTCTGTTGAATCATGGTGGTGGTTTGCTGTATTTGTCTAAACATTTTGATTTTCAGCATTTTTTATTCTTTCATCATGAGCCTTCAAATTCTTTGATCGCGAGCCTGAAAATTCTTTGATCATGAGATTCTTTGATTGCGATCTTTGATCGTGAGATAGGGACAAGATAGGCAGATTTTATTAAGCATTAGATAGGTAAATTTTGCTAATTTTTAACATTATATATCTCAGAAACAGTTTGGTCTTTTTACTTGAAATTTGGAGGGTGTTTAGATGTCCAGTAGATGTCAATTACGATGTTTACGTGTTGAACAATGTATTTTTTGTGGAGATATTGCATGGCACACTTTACACTTTGCGGTCAGTGTTTTGCATTGTCGTAGTGGCTTGAAATTGATAGGGTACCTAGCCTTAGTGTCATGGATGTATGTTTCGGTCATTGTGTCTGTAAAATGTCAACAGGTGCAGAACTGTGCAACTCTGATGAATGAAAATCTCAAATTTTAACATGTTATATCTCGGAAATGGTTTGGTCTTTTTACTTGAAATTTGGAGAGTGTTTACAGCATGTCCTGTAGATGTCAATTACGGGGTTTACATGTTGGACAATATATTTTTTGTGGAGATATTGCGTGGCACACTTTACACTTTGTGGACAGCATTTTGCATTGTCATGGTGGCTTGAAATTGATAGGGTACCTAGCCTTGGTGTCATGGATCTATTTTTCAGTTGTTGTGTCTGTAAAATGTCAACCGGTGCAAAATTGTGCAACTCCGATAAATGAAAATCTCAAATTTTAACATGTTATATCTCAGATATGGTTTGGTCTTTTATATTGAAAGTTGGAGGTTGTTGATGGTTAGCACATGTTTACGGGCCTGCGCTCCCACCAACGTCTGCAAAATTTTAGTTTTATATTCTTTCTCAAAAAGTAAGGAAATTCTATGCAAAAAAAAACTGCATTAATGAATCATTTAGGGTTAAAACAAAAAAAGTTGGGAAATGAAAAATCTTTAGGGTTGCCCTTCCCCCACCCACCAATCATCGCCAGATTGGCAGATGACAGGGTGTGTCATTGGGGTTGTGAGGACTAAATGTCACCCCATTCTTTTTTGCTGTCCCTTATCAATATGATTACACATGGAATGGGGTGACATTTAAATCTCACAACCCCAATGACACACCCGTCATCTGCCAATCTGGGGATGATTGGCAGGTGGGGGAAGGGCAACCTAAAGATTTTTCATTTCCGACTTTTTTGTTTCAACCCTAAATGATGCATTAATGCAGTTTTTGCATAGAATATATATATATATATATATATATTATGGTAACACGGTAGTGCTACCATAGTTAGGGTTGAGGAGCCATTTCTATGTTAACCCCAAAACTTTGCACCTTAATAACTTTGCAACTGTTTGATGGATTTGCCTGAAATTTGGAATTTATGATCAAGAACCATAGGCCTTGGGATCTGCCAAGTTTCGTACTGGTTGGATATACGGCTGTGGAGTAATTAAGTGTGATCTGTGCGCGCGTTTACGCTTTTCTGGAATTCTGTGGTCGCACCTACAGGTCGTACGGTTTGCGTGACCAGCCCAAAATCTTCAGGGAACATGCAGCCAGGGTCCCCAATGTGCCTTTTGAAGATTTCGTGAAAAAATATTAAACGGTTCAAAAGTTATTCAAAAAACAGTTTCCCATTATAAGTCAATGGGAAAAGTTAACAAAAAGTTCAACACTTTCGCAAATGCATTTTTACTTTCTCAAATGGGCCTGTTACTTTCGCAAATCGGCCATTTTGTTTTCAGTTGGTGATCAGAAAAATGGTTGGCATTTAAATTTGGGACCCTCTAGCAACCTAACTTTTTTTGTATTCACCTAGTCGGGCCCTGAGGATGCTTGCCATGTCTTTATTTTGTGGTAAAACACCCCAGAAATATGTTTTTCAAATTTCTGGAAAAAGTACTTTCACAAATTACTTTCGTGCTCACGAAAGTGTCGCAAATTTTTACGAAAGCTTTCGCAAATTGCGACAGTAATTTTCTAGTCTGTGGGAAAATGACAGCAAATCTTTGGCACTGCACTGCAAAATAACCGTTGGGAAATTTGGAGGGAACGCAGCCGACATCTCACAGATGTGCCTTTCAATGTTGTATTGAAAAAATATTACACGGCGGCAAAGTTATGGCACTCCAAAGTTGACAGTTTTTCCCATAGGATAACATTACGGCGCCCAAAGCATTACAGGAATCCTTTGGCACCCTGCTGCAAAATAACGGTTTGGTCTTTTTTCCTGAAATTTGGAGGGAAGACAGCCAACAGTACACAGATGTGCCTTTCAGTAGTTTGGTGAAAAAATATCACATGGCGGCAAAGTTATGGCACTCCAAAATTGACAGTTTTTCCCATAGGATAACATTACGGCACCCGACACTTAACAGAAATCATTTGGAGCCCTGCGTTTGGTGAAAAAACATTACAGGGAGGCAAAGTTATGGTGCTCCGAACTTTTCTTTTTTTCCCATAGGATAACATTACGGCGTTCGCCACGCCTTTCAGGGCCCGTATCTCGGAAATGGTGCGAGAAATGTGGGGCTAAGATTCAAATTAGCCAGGACAGTTGTAAATAATATGACTTTAAATTTTTTTTCACGTCAGACGGTTCCTGAGATATAATGTATTTAGTATTCCAAGATCTCATTTTCTGCCCAATACTCATTATTTTGCATACATTATTTGTACTCACTGTCTTTCTCAATGCAGGTTTTGGAAAACCAGCCTGTGCGCTTACATTACTGTTACTGTTGCCCTTTCCGCTTGCGGATCCGTACTCCTTTCACTTACCATTGACGTCTGCGCCACCATGTGCGTTATCCTTTGCGTTTTCATTTGCGCTTGCGTTTCTGTTATTTTTTGCCATTTCTGTCTATAGTACTGTTTATCTTACTGTTTCACTTTACATCACCATGCCCATTGACATTTCTGTTTGCAGGCACCATGTTACTATGTGACAACACATCACGTGGCAGACCATTCCCGTCTACGCCACCATGTGCGTTACCCTTTCTGTTCTCATTCATGTTTGTGTTACCATGTGCGCCACTGTTAGCATTTCTGTTTGCGTTGCTGTCCCTGTTAGTATGCCACAACACATCATGTGGCGGGAGCGCGGGGCCCCCCACCAAAGCATTATGCAGCCACTGCATTACATTCACTATTTCTCGTTATCATTCTCAAAAAGAAGGGAAATTAGAGGCAAAAAACTCCATTTAATGCATTAGTTAGGGTTGTTCCACAGCGACAAAAGTGAGGAAATTAGTTGGGTTGAAAACCCCTTGACCCCCCCACCCCCAACTGGCATTGGGGTGCGATTGGGATAGTGGGTCCTAACTCTCACCCCATTCTCCTATACTTCTGCTGCTTTACACATGTCATGGGGTGAGAGTTAGGGCTGATGATCCAATGCGCACCCCAATGCCAGTTGGGGTGGGCGGGGTCCAAGGGGTTTTAACCCTAACAGCTAATTTCTCACTTTTGTCGCCAGGAACAACCCTAACTAATGCATTAAACGGAGTTTTTTGCCTCTAATATATATATATATATATAAAATATTTTACCATGTCCTTTTTGGGTTTCAAATATTTTTGATAACTGTTCACTACAATTAAAGGGAATCATTTAACTTCCTACCAACACTGACCCTGTTACTATATAGATAGATAGATAGATAGAAACATTATTTGAATAGCGCCCCTTCCTGGAGGCTTGGAGCACTTAACAATATTTAAACACAATTCATACACAATACAACACCTAATGTTAGACCATAAAGCAGAGTTCAATATTAAATTCTATATATCACTCACTAAAACAAAATGCAGTAAAACAATAATAATAGTCAGTCCATTTCACTCTTCATATGTCAAACACCTGATTAAATAGAAATGTTTTTAATCCTTTTTTAAAGGTTTTCACTGAGGGTGCCTCCAGTAAGTGATTGGGAAAGAGTTAAACAGGATTGGCACAGTAACTGAGAATGCACCATCCCCGAATGCCAAAACCTAGCCCTGAGAACCATAAGGAGGCAACCCTTGGAGGAATGGAAAGCCTGAGATGGGCCAAGAGGAAGCATCCAGGCGGTCTTACACTTAGACTGGTCCCCTTTTCATGCGGGGCTTTATAGGTCATTAATTCATCCTTGAAGGCAACTCTCCACCTTACTGGCAGCCTCTGCAGTCTGAAGAGGACAGGTGTAATATGATCTGATCTCCCAACTCCAGTCAGCAATCTAGCTGCCATGTTCTGCACCAGCTGCAGCCAGCAGAGTTTGCCTCCAGATAGCCCCAGGTATAGGCATTGCAGTAGTCCAGCCTGGACATGACAAAAGCATGCACTAGGGTGGACAGGTCCTCAGTTGGTATTAGGGCCCAGATTCGAGCAATGTTTCTCAGATGGTAGAAAACACTTTTGATGATGGCTGACACCAGTGCATCAAGTGTCAGATCATTGTTGAGGATCACACTCAGATTCTTAACCTGGGTGGAGGGCATCGGGAGAACACCCCCCAATTCTAGACCAGGGGAATCTCCAACTCCCTCTCTGTTACAACGATGATCTGGATCCACCACCAGTTCCTCCATCTTGTCTGGCTTAAGTTGTAGCCAGTTACGAGTCATCCCGTTCTGGAATTCTTCCAGGCAGGTGTTAAACACAGAGGCTGCCATCTGGTTTCCAGATTCACAGGACAGGTGTAGCTGGGTGTCATCAGCATAGCAATGAAAACCCAGCTCATACCACCTGATGTTGTCTCCCAAAGGCAGCATGTACAATGTGAACAACAAGGGTGACAGGACCTACCCCTGGGGAACTCAACAATGTAGGGGCATCAGTTTAGATGAGGATAACACCATCATCACCCTTTTCACTCTACCCATGAGGTAGGACCTAAACCAGTTGATTACATTACCGGTTAGTCCACATGAGCTCTGCAGGTAGTCCAGAAGCCCCTCATGGTCCATGGTGTCAAATGTCACTGAGAGATCCAGGAGAACCAAGATGGTGCACTCTCTCTATCTCTCACCATTAGGAGATCATTAATCCCCTTCACCAGGGCTGTCTCTGTGCTATGCCTGGATCTAAACCCAGACTGGAATCACTCATAAGTGACAGAGGAGGCAAGATGTGTTTCGAGCTGAATGACCACCACTTTCTCCAAAATCTTCCCTAAAAAATGGGAGGTTAGGGACCGGTCTGTAGTTGCTGAGATATTCCGGGTCCATAGAGGGTTTCTTCAATAATGATCTGACCAAGGCCTCTTTAAGCGTCATAGGAAAGACCCCACTCCCCAAGGAACTCCAGATGATCTCAGCAACCACAGGTCCTGTCAGGTCCACACTTCCAACTAAGAGTCGGGTTGAACCTGGGTCAAGATCACAAAGACTTACTGATATAGGTCCAACTTTTCTGTCCCAGTGCAGTTCATTTTTATCTAGCTCTCACATGGTTTATGTTCCACCCAGAAAATAGAGACCACAAAGTGGTTGGAGGTGGTGGTGGTGGTGGTGCTGGGGAGGGGGAGCAGTAGGCAAGTAACATGGGCCTAGCAAAGTAAAAGTAATAAATGCATCCTGAAATGCATCCATATATAATACATGACAATGTATTTAATGCTTTTAAATTGCAAGTTCCTGGTGTTATTAGATCCAGAACTGTAGAGAACATAGGAAAAAAACCTTCATGATGAGCAGTAACAACCATTATGAAAATACATGTGTTATTCTAAAATGATGAAATGTCAGTGAAAAAATAGAACTGCACAACCTTTGACATATATTTTATTTATTACACAGGCAGTACCTAAAAAAAAAATATTAGACCTGTCAAACGTAATTCTTTACGCAGCTTAGGTTCTGCACACTGTTCAATACTAATAATACATAATTGGAACAGTAGATAATCATCAATTGACCTGTTTCCCATATTGAATGGTGCAAAACAACTGGAACACTACCTTTGTTGCCATCTGCCAGTGAGCCGCACCACATCAGAAAAGAGACTTCATTGTCCTGGCAATCCCCGTTTTTCACGGTTCACCATTGCATTTCAGCATTTTGTGCCACTCAGTGGGGCTGTGTAATCCTAGCACAGTGCCCACATCAATTCGAGGATAGCCTCTCAGGAAAGACTCCTCAATTTTCTAGGCTGCACTTCCCTATACTTAGTCCATGGCTTTTGCATAACATATAGTACCCGAGTTCAGCTAAAAGTATAATCAAATACTGGAAAGAAAGCTGAACTCAGGAAATTGGTTACTTTTCATAATCAGGGGTTGAAAAGTACTTTAAAAGCACTGTGAAAGTGGAGCTGTGATACTGGGTCTGTGATTATGCATATTCATATCCCAAGGGAAATGAATATGAATAGGTGGAGGCCCAGTATCACTGATCTGCTTTTGCAGTGCTTTTAAAATGCTTTTCAGCCCTCGATTACAAAAAGTAACTAGTTGTCCTGAGTTCAGCTTTCTTTCTAGTATTTGATTATATCTTTAGTTGAAGTCAGGTACTATAGGACATGTGAACCCTCCCCCGAGTCCCCCTCATCTCAAGACAGAAGTCTTAAGCTCTCAGCCAGCCAGAAAGATGGAGAAAAGGCCAGAAGAGCCACAAGAATGGTGCAAACCTCTGTAGAGTAGAGGCATAAGGTAGTGGTACAGACTGAGCAGAGAGAACTTTTAGAAACTGCTGCAATGTCAGTGCTGCTCTGTGTAAAACAGGCTTGTTTCTCTCAATGCAATTGGATCATAAAAAAAAATCTTTAGTGATTTATCTTTTCTCACTCATGCCCTCACTCAGTCTTTGCTACTACTCAAACACAAAATAAAATAAAACACCTAACAGGCTGGGACAGCAAACATGCTTCTGTTTTACGCTGGGAGCCAGGTTAGAGGAGATGAGTGTTCATCTAATTTTGTAAATAAAATTATAAGTGTCTGAAATAAGAGGTAGGTGTTTAGTCTTAACAGACAAAAATTAGATCTAGTGCTATAAAGGAGCATTTATTAGAAAGATTGGGGAACAATGTACTGAATCAAACAGTATCCATTTAATCTGCCCCCCAAACATGCTGCATGTAAAATGAACAGCAGCAGTGACAGAAAATAAAGTCACATTGCCATTCATAAAAATCACATATTCAAGCAGAACCCACATATACACAATATACAGCAAGCTGTAAAGCACATGCACAGGTCTAGAAACAGTTCTGGTTCTATGACCACTGTGTTTAATAGTAAATAAATCATGTCTTTGAATCTGCGTTATTTTTCAGAGACTTGGACCTTTTGATTTCCAGCCTCCAGAGGTGTGTGAACTGTCTGTTGAGTGACCCTCACCACCGAAGGACAGTCTATACGTACAAGGCCAAAGATAAATGGTATGGTACCTCATACAGGGTCCACATATTAACATTAGTATATTGCATCCCTAATCCCCACCCTAAAACTACCCTTGTGGCCAGGGAGACCCCAATCAGTCATACAACCCAACTGATTATGTGCCCATTAAGTGATTTTTGAGCCCTACAGAAACTGACAGTTATGCAATGTGTACAGTACTTTCAAATTTATAAAAAGTCTGCTGCTTTGTGGAGGGTATACCATATTGTGTGCCACATAAGGCATAAGTAACAATGGATGTAAACCTTCACAGGTATACACCAAGAACATATTCTAATTACAGATGAAAAATGTATATGAAATAGTACACCTGTGTCTCATGACTCTAGACATGTACTTTGCCCATCACTTACAAGAGTAATGGATGAGGGATTAGGGTTGCTATATACCAATTTTAATATGTGGACCCCGTATGAGGTACCATACTATTGATCTATGGCCTTGTACCTGTAGACTGTTCTTGAGTGATGAGGGTAGGAGATGTGGTAAGGTTGGAAGTAGACATAAGAACAGTAATAGGACACTTCCAAAGTTGCGGGAATTGTGTTTCCAACCCTGATAGATTTTTTTTAAAACTATGTGTGGTTTGTCTTTTGTGTGGTACCAACTGTACTGAGCATTAAAGTAGTTTTAGTGTGTATATATATATATATATATATATATATATATACACACATATCTATCTATCTATCTATATATATATATATATACACACATATCTATCTATCTATCTATCTATATATATATATATATATATATATATATATATATATATATATATATATATATATATATACTGTATTATGGTAGCACGGCAGTGCTAGAATAGTTAGGGTTCAGTACCCCATTTAAGGTTAAATGGTGATATTTTGCACCTTAATAACTTTGCCACTGTTCAACAGATTTCCCTGAAATTTGGCAGGCATGGAGCGTAACCATGGATCTTGGGATCTGCCAACTTTTGTACTGGTCAGATATACCACTGTGGAGTTATTAAGCAACATTCCAAAGCACAGTTATGCTTTTTTGTGCATTCTTTGCTCACACCTACAGGTCGCAGGATTTGCACAACTGGTCTGAAAACTTCAGGGAACATGCGGCCAGGGTCCCTATGTCTCTTTGAAGATTTTGTAAAAAATATTGAACGGTTCAAAAATTATTCAAAAAACAAGTTTCCCATTATAGTCAATGGGAAAGGTTAACAAAAAGTTCGACAGTGACGCAAATGCAGTTTTTAGTGTCGCAAATGACCCCTGTAGCGTCATGAGTCAGACATTTTTTTTTCAGTTACTAATCACAGAAATGCTTTTCATTTAAAATTGGGACCATCTAGGGACATAGTTCTTTTTGTGTTTACCTAGTCGAGCCCTGAGGATGCTAGCCATGTCTTTTTTGGGGGGTTAAACACCCCAAAAATATGTTTTTGAAATTTTGGGGAAAAGTAGTGTCACAAAGTAGTGTCATACCTGTGACACTTTCATGATTTTTTTTGCGAAAGTGTCGCAAATCATGACACTACTTGCAACACTATGGTCAAAATTACAGGAATTGTTTGCCACCCTGCTGCAAAAGAATGGTTTGGTCTTTTGAGCTGAAATTTGGAGGGAAGAAAGCCAACATCTCACAGATGTGCCTTTTGGTGGTTTGGTGAAAAAATATTGCAGAAATGCAAAGTTACTGTATTCCAAAGTTGACGCTTTTTCCCATAGACTAACATTGCGTTGTCCACCGTGCCTTTCAGGGCCCGTATCTTGGAAACAGTGAGAGACACAGACTTTTCAGTGCAAACTAGCCAGGAAAGTCATGACTCATATGAAATTGTAATTTTTTCTCTACGTCATAGGGTTCCTGAGATATAAGCAATTTAGTATTCCAAGAGCTCATTTTCTGGTCCCAGCCCCATTGTTATGCATACATTCTTTGTAGTCACTGTGTTTCTCTGCGCAGCTGTTGGGGAAAACCAGGGTGTGTGCTCCACTTGCTGTTACACGTAGCATTTCCACTTGCGTTTCCATACCCATTTGCTTTAGTGTTTCCATGTATGCCACCGTGAGTGTTATCCTTTGCTTTTCTGTTTGTGCTTGCATTTACATTACTTTTACCATTTGTATCTACAGTACTGTTTCTGTTTTTCTTTCGCTTTGCGTCACCGTGCGCATTACCATTTGTGTTTGTGGGCCCCCTTCCATTTGCATTTGTCTTTCATTTTGAGTCATCGTTGTTGTTACCATTACCATTTGCATTTCCAATTGTGTTCCTGTGCCTATGCACATTACAGTTTGCATTTCCATACACGCTTATGTTTGCGTTTCTGTTTCCTTTGGCGTTATTGTTGCTGTTACCGTTACCATTTGTGTTTACAATTGCGGTACCATGATAGTGTGGGTTACAGTTTGCATTTCCGTATGTGAGTGCATTTGCATTTCCATTTCCTTTGGCGTTATTGTTGCTGTTACCATTACCATTTGCATTTACAATTGCAGTACCGTGACTGTACGTGTAACGGTTTGCATTTCTGTATGCGCTTGCGTTCGCGTTTCTGTTTCTGTTTCCTTTGGCATTATTTTTGCTTTTACCATTACCATTTGCATTTACTATAGTGGTACCATGACTGTGCACATTACCAATTACATTTCCATACTCTCTTGTGTCTCCGTTTGCATCACTGTTCACTTTGACGTCACTTTTCGCTTACATTTCTATTAATGTTTGCTTTACCAATTACGTTTGTGTCACCATGTGCGTGACTGTTAGCTCTTGTGTTTGCATTGCAGTTACCATTACTATGTCACAAGACATCAAGCTGTTGGAGTGCGGGGCCTAAAGGGCCCGCACTCCCTCCACTGCATTCCATTCACTATTTATAGTCCTCATTCTCAAAAAGAAGGAAAATTCATGGCAAAAAACTCTGTTTAATGCATCAGTTAGGTTTGTTCCACAGCAACAAAAGTGAAGAAATTCAGTGTAAGGGTTGAAAGCCCCGCTTGCACTCCCCAGCCTGCCCTCCTAACTGGCATCGGGGTGTGCGTTGGGGTCATCGGTCCTAACTCTCACCCCATTCTCCTATACCTTAGCTTGTTTACACATGTGATGGGGTGAGAGTTAGCATGACCCCAAAGCACACCCCGATGCTGGTTTGGGGTGCAAGGGGGGCTTTCAATCTAACACCGAATTTTCTCGCTTTTGTCGCTGTGAAACAATCCTAACTAATGCATTAAACTGAGTTTTTGCCATGATATATATATATGTGTGTGTATATATATATATATATATATATATATATATATATATATATATATTATAGGGGCACTGTAGCACCCCTTGAGTAACAAGCTTAATGTTAAAGCTCAGATTTTGTACTTTAATAACTTTGCAACCAATCAATAGATTTACACAAAACTTGGCATGCACTGTTCCTTGGGGTAGTTCTCTTGAGATGGTAAGTTTCATTCCGGTTGGATGTGTGGATCCTGAGATCCAGACAGTTGAAAAAGTCATAAAGTCATGACTTTTTGCAGTTTTTCCTCGTCACCTTGCACCCAGATGGTGTAAAATTTTTGGTGTGATTTTTTGTATGGTAGAAACAGCTTGTGTAACAGAGCTGCTATGCTTAGTTTAGTGAAAAAATATCAATCTTTTGTAAAGTTATTTCATTTTTCATTTCCCTTTGTTTTCAATGGGAAAATCACTTTTCAGAATAGAGGGAGAAAGTTCAACAAAGGATTTGATCTCACAAAAAAGGATTTTGTCTCACGAGACCAGATCCTTTTTTGCAAGAACACAATCCTTTTTCATGAGGAAAAAAATCCTTTTTCGTGAGCTGCCATCTTGTTTCAGTTTTTTTCTTAATATATAAAAGCCACAACAGGCAGGAGAACAGATTAAGAGCTACAAAGAGGGCAGCTGAGTCTAAGTGTACAAAGTTGCATAAAGAGAAGCCACATATGAGAGATTACAAACCTACAGGCCCACTCTTATTTATCATATATATTAATAATTTACCTGAATGTTTGAGAAATACCTCTGTGCATCTATACGCAGACAATATCATAGTAATAGCAGATGGGAAACATCATAAGGAAGTAGAGGGAAAATTACAAGAAGATTTTCTGATTATGCAGAAATGTTTTTCTGACCTAAGGTTAGTAATATATAGTAAAACAACTCAAACAATGTTGTTTTCTCCTAAACAGGATAGAGAACATTTAAGTCCCAAGTTAATTGTTAGAACCAGGGAAGGGAATATACTAGGACAAACTAAGGTATATAGATATTTAGGAGTTTATATAGATCAGTATTTAAAATTTGATTATCATATAAATGAGTTGGGGAAAAGCTGAATATGAGATTAGGGCAGCAAAACGGGTATCATATTGTTCAACTAGGAAGGTACAGCAGACTATGGTAAATCAATTAATATTACCCATTTTGGACTATGGAAGCCATATTTATTGTCATGCAAATAAACAGTTAATCATAAAATTAGATTTAGTTCAAAACAGACTTGCTAGATTTGTACTGAAGTGTGATTTTAACACCTATCACTGTGTGATGTTTCATTCCCTTGGCTGGAGCCCACTAGAGACCAGAAAAAAAAACAGGCATGGACTATACAAGCTCATGGGATTTTTAGGAATAATTCGATATGTGTGTTGGCAGAAAAGTTAGAAAAAACAAAACACGGCTGTAATTTGAGAAGAAAAATGGCTGGAGAGTTAGTAATTCCCAAGTATAATAATAAATTTACCTGTATGATCTTTCAGTATAAAGCAGCTGTTTGCTGGAATCAATTCCCTTTGTACCTTAAAGACCCAAATATGAAATCAGACATCTTTAAAATGGCTGCTTATAGGGAATTTGAACATTGTTGTACATGTAATAGCTAGTCTAAACTGTATTAGGATCTGAGATTTGTCATGCATGTAATAGATTAAATTGTATTAGGAGTATATGAGATGGTTTTTTGGATAGCATGTACAGTATTTTAATAATGTGTAATTGGCTTTTGTATTTGTCAAATTTCCTTTGAATGTAATTTGTTTGTTTTGACCATATTGTCTCTGTATATTGTATTTTATGTCTACAGTATGTATTTTGTTATTGTAATTCTGTACTAAACAGGTGCACCTTGAGAAAAGGGTATATATAGCCCTAATGGAGGCATTACTGTATAAATACATGTTTTCTACTACTACTACATTTCAAATTGTCAGAGAAGCTTGCAGCTCAAGAACTGGAGGGGAGAGTAGCATACAGATTGCTACAGAAAAGGACAAACAGAGCTGCAGACTCCAAGTTGACGAGCCGAGCAGCCAAGGGCCAAGCTGCTGACTGCAGGGCACAGGCTGCAGCGATGGTGGAAAAAGCAAGGTGGTAGGGAGCCCAGTTAGCCCATTTGTCTCCAGGCTGCCACCCCATAGCTGGCCACTTGCGTCACCTACTCTCACTTACTTTCTGACTTGCTTCTCCCAAAAAACAATACTGCCAGCCTGGCAAGAAGGACTCAGATCAGGGAGCAGCTTCCCCACCAACCGGAAATGATGTCCTGCTCAATGGTGCTGCAGCCTGTGAGTTGAGTAGCTTGTGCTGGGGAAGGGGGGGCCAGTGTGACAGATCTGCCAGGGTTGGTACTGGTACTGCTGCTGATACTGGCCTCCTGTTGCCTGGACTGGTCTCTCTGTGCCAAGGATTTTGCCTCTGTGGTGGTGGTTTTGTTCAAGTCGAGCTACAATGGGGATTACACAATGTACACCACGGGACTGCAGGGCCACTTCTCCTGTGTGCTGGAACAACCATTAGAGCTATGAGTGAGACCAAATATGTAAGGGCCCCTGGGGAGAGAGGGAGCACTGGGTGCTCACTGCTGGCCCACAGTTTGCTGGCTGTACAATTGTCACAAGATGGCTCCGATCGTGTGTGTGTGTGTGTGTGTGTGTGTGTGTGTGTGTGTGTGTGTGTGTGTGTGTGTGTGTGCAGCTTAACAAGCAATAACAAACTGGGTTATTTCTTCCAAATACCAATGTGCTCTAGTTGTGCAGAGATTGCTGTGATCGGGGTGCATCACTTATTTCTCAGACTGCTTGGAGCCTTTTTCTTAACTAAACCATATTTTACGTCACTTTACTAGAATGTGCAATTTGGTGGTTTACCCCCCACACACATACACACCACTCCAAGTCCTGCCTGCTTGCTAAGCCTGTTCTGTCTTTATTCTAAGTAATATAAACGTTGTTTTTTTTTCAGAAATTAATCTATTTAAAGGACTTGGCAGCTAGTCTTGTCACTCATCACACAACCTCTGGCTGTTTGGTTTCTGATTCTGAGAAAATTGCAAACTTTTCCCAATAAGCTACAAACTAATTCAGACAACAGATTGACTTCCTTTTTTCATTTCAAGGGTTGTGCCTGAAAATGGGCAATTTCTTTGTTTAGTGCACTGACCTGCTAACCAAAAACTAAATAAATAAATAAATAAATAGTGCAGGACTATGAGACTAGCTCCCATCCATGAGATTAGGTAAAATCCAGACTCCTGGACTGGACCAGAATCGAAACAGTAAAAAGAGTGACTGGGCCAGCAAGAATGGGAGTAATTTGGGCAGTCCAGTTGTTTCTGCAGGACCAGTCAGCCCACCTTTTTTTCCATTTTCATCTGTCCATTCTGGATTTCATTTAGGGACAGGGTATGGGTAAAATCTGAGTCTCTGACCCCAAACCGGACCTTTGACAGTTGGTCTGGTCTGAGTCCAGCAATTTTAATTTCTCCCATATTGTCACCCTACATGAATTCTGGAACAGCTGGACTGGATGGACCAAAATGGTAAAAAATGGACTGACTGGTGGGGCTGGAAGGCAAGTTGTGCCCAGTCCAGTTTTTATCATTTTAGGTCCAGTCCGTAATCCGGATTACCCCCACCCAACTACAACCCAGCATGAGTACTTTAAAAAGCATTTAGCAAAATTAGTTTTGACACACACACATACAGACACACGCACATACACACACAAACACACACACTCACACTCTCTCTGTCTTGCATTTTGATTTTACCCTGCTTCACAGAAGAAGTGAAAGTTCCAGGTTATGAAACTAAACATTTTAAAGGAGACCTAAAGCATCTCTCCTCTACAGTTATTATCTAAATCAGGTTTGTCTAGACACGTTTCAAAGTAATCCTAAATCTAACATCAAAGGCTGGGCTTTGAAACCTCGCTTATATACACACCCCTGTGAGGAACTCAGTTGTTGCTGCAGACTACTTCAACTTCTGATTGCGTGCCTCGGCTGTGTAGGAGAACCCAGCTGGCTCGAGCTGCGCCACTGCAGTTCACCTCTGCGTTATCTTCTCAATCTCTATGTTAAGTAATCGCTGTATGTGTCAAGGTTTTTAACCCTCTTTGTCACATTGTCCCTCCCTGCAACCCCATCAGAATATCTGTTTTACAGGGATCTACAGGTGACTGTAGAAAGGGGATGGGAAAGTATATCTGGTATTGTGGGTATAGTGCAAGTTGTAAGCATACTACTGTTTATTTTTATTTCACAGATCTCATCCCAGTTGTTGTCTCCTACTGTTTATTCCGTGTAATTTAGTCAGGGACAGTTTTGTGGTTTAAATGGTGCTTCTTTAGGTATCTAGGTTTAGTTCACTTCCTCCTAGCAAATAATGTTTTAATGTTACCCTAATCCTGCTACAAGTTATAGTTCTTTTTGTAGGTCCCTGTCTCTTTACTTGATTGCATTACAAATTTGTTCTATCTGTTAATCTTAATACTGTATTCTAGTTGAACATTTTATGCATGAGTTGTAATGATGCTCATATCTAGCAACTGACCTGATTTCTATTACACTTGATACTGATGCTCCCACTGCCAATGTGTTGCCTACATGGCAAAGTCTATGCCTTCTCCCTTCCACTCTGCTTACCTAGTCATGCACTCTACTCCTTTCATTTTATTTCTGTTCATAGTATAATAATCTACTTCTCTACTTCACTCACTCCTTTGCAATTTCTCCCTCCTACCATACTATTGTCAACTATTGCACTGCCTTTACTGTATCTCCTACGCTGTCTCCTCACTATGTTTCTTCCCATTTTTGCCACCCTTCCCTTTCTGTTCATTCTGATGTCCATCCTGCCCACTTCTCTTTCTGCCCTATCACCTTCACTCTCATTTCCTCCATCCTCCTGTCCCACTGTTCCCTCTTCCTGTCTTCACCCTCTCCCTCATTACGCCTTGCTCCTAGGTTCCTCCATCCTCCCCTCTCCCTCTCTCCATCTAGTATCCATCTGCTGTGATGCTGAATGGTGTTGCAGTTGCGCAGAATTTTGTAGGGACCTGTGCTTCCACAGCTTCATACATAAATGCATCTATGGAGGGATGGGAGTGCAGGGTCCAAAGGATAATATTTTACTATCTCAAAAAGTAAGGAAATAAGTTGCAACAAACTTTGTTAATTCTCCAGTTAGGGTCAAAGTGACAAAAATTGGGACATGAGGCATTAGGGTAACTCCAACACCCCACCTCCCAAACCAGACAGGAGAGCAGGTGTGGAGTGTGCCTTGGACTTCTCAAGCCTAACACTCACCCCACTCCATCTGTAAATAAGGTCAGATGCACAGACTTTATGAAATTGGGGTAAGTGTTAAGATTGAGAAGCCCAAGGCACACCCCACACCTACTCTCCTGCCTAACACCTCCTTTCCCAATTTTTGTCACTTTGACCCTAACTGGAGCATTAACAAAGTTTTTTGCAACACACAAACACACACACACACACACACAATAACCTCAGGAGAGTTGGACTGCTACAGCTTGTGTCATCGTTTGTTTCGGGAATCTGCAGCCACACTGAAACCAGCCTTTTTGAAGCAGTGTGTAATTGTCCTCACCTGCTTTAGCCACTCTGCCAGAATCGAGCATGATGAGAAGTTTCTCAACAATTTTTTTTCTGATACAGCTGCTTCAGGTCAGTCGTATTGGATCAGATCGTTTACTACCAGGAATGGAAAGGCACTCAATGATTTGGATTTTTTGACCGCATGTCAGCGCAGTTCTCTTATTTTTCTGCATGGCTGCCAGTTTGCTACGGCTTACTAGTGACTCTCTTTTAATCTCAGGATAGCCACTGTTTGCAACAAAGGAATGTTAATGAGAACCTTAATTTTTGATTAGTGTTATTTAATCACTTAAGTCTGCTGGGGTAACAATGTGCTGGTAGCATAATCTCTGATGAACACTAAATGCTAATCAGCTGCAAATATGTGTCATTCATTTGCCATAGACACTGGGATAGGCTAATACAAGATCAAAGCTGGTAGAAACCGTGGAACAGCACTACAGACTCCAGCATTAATTATGTGTGACCACAAGTCTGATTAGCAACTGACTCACTGAACATGGTCTCAGGATTGCAAAGAGACTTTAGTTTTCAACCCAAAACATTTTATTATAACCAATCTGGCTGTTCTTGTAAGCGGGCTTTCACCCCATTGAAAACAATGGAGTGAGATTGGTACATGAAGAGAATGTGATTACAGCCGGGATGTTCTTATATCTGATGTTCTTATAAGTGGGCTGTACTGTATATATGCAATGGGGTGGCCATATATGTAATGAAATAAACCCATTTATCTGAGTCACTGTATGCATAAATACATTTTCACTGATATGCCTTTTGTAGGTTTGGTGAGAAAATATTAATCCGATCAAAAATTTTTAAAGTTTAAAGTTTCCCATTATAGCTTATGGGAAAAATTAGATGTCTAATGCTAAAGCACTTTTTGCTTTTGCGGAAGCACTTTTCACTGCCACAAATGGGTTAAGTAGTGTTGTGCTGCTTCCATCTTGTTTTCAGTTAGCAACGGGTAAAAAACACTGTAATTCAAAAAAATAATGCCCCTTTGTAAGCACCAACAGTTGTGTTTACCTAATCAGGGTCAGAGGAACATTATTCTGGCAATTTTTTTTTTTAAAGTGGCTGGAAATATGTTTTTTACCTTTGGCCATTGGTAGTGCTACAAATTTGTGGCACTTCTTTTGAGAAACTGCTGAAAATTGTGGCAGTTTTCACACAACTAACGGCACTATCGCATGACAACTGCTGCAAATTTATGGCACTTTTCACAAAAACAGATGCAAATTTGCAACACTACTAGAACAAAAAAAAAAAAAACACCAATGGCCCCTGAAATACCCCAAAACTGTTCTGGCCACTATTTTAAGAAAAAAAAATGGAATCAGATTCCTCTGCCCCATTTAGGTAAATATCTGTTGGTGTTTACCTAATAAAAGGATATTTTATCCTTTAATTGCCTCCAAGTGAGCCAAGGCATGCTATAACTTAAAAAAAAGTTTCTGCCGACATCAGGGTGCCAAATCTCTATGTCAGCTGTACACATTCCCTCCCCCTAGTGCAGAACACTGGGGAGCCCACTCCCAGTGTCCCTAGTTATGTCCTCGCCTCCCAATACTATGGGATACTGGGGGGGTCATTGGGCCTAACTCTCACCCCATTCCTCTCACCCCATTCTCCTATACTGTGCCATCTCAGTTTCCTTATACATGGAATATGGTGAGAGTTAGGGCCAATGACTCCAAAGCACACCCTAACGCCTGTTGGTATGTGGAGGGTGGGGGGTTGGGGGGTGGTAGAGTTGGGAAACCTAACACCGAATATCCATACTTTTGTTGCTATAATAGAAACCCTAACTGTTGCATTGACAGAGTTCTTTGCAATGAAAATATATTATAGTGGTGCTACAGTGCTTCTATAGCTACAGTTGAGTAGCATGTTTAATTTTAAACCTCAAATTTTGCACTTTAATAACTTTGCAACTGATAAATGGATTTGCTTACAAGTTGGTAAGCACTGTTCCATGGGGTATATCTCTTGATGTGGCAAATTTCTGTTCCAGTTGAATATGCGGATTCTGAGATCCAGACAGTGCAAAAAGTCATAAAGTCTCCACTTTTTGTAGTTTTTTCTCATTGCCCTGCACCCAGATGGTGTGAAATTTTGGTGTGATTTTTTAATGGTAGAACCAACTTGTGTAACAGAACAGGCATGCTTAATTATGTGGAAAAATAATAAACTGTTACAAAGTTATAAGGTTTTTCATTTCCCATTATTTTCAATGGGAAGCTCACTTTTCAGGATAGATGGTAAAATTTTGACCAAGGATTTGTTCTCACGAAAAAGGATTCACTCTTGTTAGACCCGTTCTTTTTTTTGTGAGATTGAAATCTTTTTTCATTAGAGAAAAATCATTTTTCATGAACTGCTATCTTGTTTTCCATTAAAAAAAACTGTTTTCAAAAGCCACAAAAGTTACATCCAAGACAGAGAGACCACCACACTTATCTGGCAGATTGGGACCCCTTGGGTGAAATCTGCACTTCAGTGTTAGAAATATGCCCAAAAAATGTGTTTTATTTACTGTTAAGAAACCTTTTTCAGACCGCATGATATGAAATGGAATCATTTTTCGCATCACGAGTCACGAAAAAGGATCCTTTTTGTGACTCAAGAATCCTTTCCTTGTATGTTCCCTTGTGTCTAGTGGCATCCTCCATCCTCCAATTGCAGACCCCTCTTTTTTCAATAAATTCCCTGGTGTCTAGTGGCACTCACCTAACCTTCAATTAGCATCCCTTACTCCTCTTATCAATAATGTAAAATATCCGACACTGGGACACCCATCCCCTGTGTCGGATGCCCCCCAACAGCCTATTGTTATATATTATAAAGCTGTCATTGGGGGGTTCACTCCCCATGTCAGTATTTTGGGTGTCCCCCCAGCAGTGTGGGACACTGGGGAGCCCACCTCTAGTGTCCCGATATATTTCCCTCTATTTTCCCTAGTGTCTAGTGACCCCGCACCCTCTGATCTCTGCCCCCTCTTTTTTTAATATACTCCTGGTGTTTCAATCAATCAAATCTTTATTTATCCAGGTGGGCACCATTGAGCAAGGCTCATTTGCAAGATGGACCTAGTCATGACAAAAATCATATTACAGTAACACAGTAAAACAAGGTTCAGTGTCAAACAGAGAAGTGAAAAATATACATATGTACATAATAGAGTAGTTCATACATATAATCAAGATATATACATTAATATTGAGCAGAGTGGCCTTTTCAATGGATAGGCTCAAAAAGTGGATGTAGCTGGCAAGTTCACTGGAGAGTACCTGATTAGGAAGATAATTACGGGGATGGTAAAGTTAACCGGAATACATCAGGGAGGGGAGTGGCATCTGGCCAATGCCAAGGCAGTAATTGATGGATCCAGGAAGATTCTGTAAGGGGATTAAGACAGGGGAGAGACAGAGAGGGAGAGCGAGGCACCCCCACCCTCCAATAGCCATCCCTACTCCTCTTATCAATAATGTAAAATATCTGACACGGGGATGCCCACCTTCAGTGTCAGATGCCTCCCCACAGCCCATTGTTTTATATTATTAAGTCAACATCGGGGGGCCCAATCCCTGTGTCATTATTTAGTGCACCACCCCAGCAGTGTGGGACACTGAGGAGCCCACCCCCAGTGTCATGATATATTTAATTTATTTATTTAGACCTGCAGAAAAGAAAACATTTCCCCAATGTCTTTTTTATCCTGAACAAAAAGAAAATGGCCCCTCATCATCTTCCCAGTCCCCCTCCCCATCCCTAATCTCCCACTGAGCACTCACCACCCCACACCCTCCCTTTACCCCATACTTACCACTGGAGGTCATAGACTGTCGTCTTCTGTGGACCAGGACATGTCTGCATGGTATCCAGTGAGGTGGGCGCATGGGGAAGGGCACCGTCCATAACAGAAACTCCTCCCTTGTGAAATCTCTCATGGTGATGGTCTATCACAAAGATTTAAATTCTGTGGGATTGAGAAGATTAATTTGAGGCCTAGAGGTGGGGATATGAATGTGAAAA
The DNA here is from genome assembly GCA_016271365.2 of Neoceratodus forsteri. NCBI lineage: Eukaryota > Metazoa > Chordata > Ceratodontiformes > Ceratodontidae > Neoceratodus > Neoceratodus forsteri. The sequence continues at coordinate 581,043,438 of CM057456.1, forward strand.
TATTGCAAAGAGAGGTTTTTTGGATATATGAGCTTGGAGCACTAAAATATCCAGGATTGAATGATGCCTTTGACATATCCCCTTTATTTGAATAACAAATAAGCAATTGATTATGCTTTATTAAGATTTTTTTTACAAAATAGTTGTTATGTTTATTATTTATCTCACAAATTAGTGATTAGATGGAAATTGATATATATATATATATATTGTAATATGATAGAATGTCTTTTAGATGCTATGTATTGACACCAATTTATTCCTGTCTGTGCAACTGCTTTTTATGTTTTAATTGGGTTCATTGTGTATCTAAAGCATGTTTATGATTATAATTATGCATTCTTCTAATTGATAGCGGCAATAGCATAGAGAAATGAGTTCTAGCTATGTTCTTTTTGTATAAAGATAATATAAATACAGTGCATATATAATGAAGTGTAAGATGTTGGTGTGTCCTGATGAACATATAAATTAAGTATGGGGGTATAAGCTGCTTTTAGCTATTCTCCTAAATACTATTATGTATTGCATCTTATATTTATAGGGTGTAACTGTATGTTCTGGTCAGGACAATGCATCTTACTGTAACTGCTCTTGGGTTTTAATGATTGGTTATGTATACACAAATGGCACTTATGTATTTTGTTTAGGTGCTTTTGATGGGTATGTCACTTTAAATGAATTACTGTTTAAGGAGCACAAGTTGCAGCAATACACAGATCCCTGAGAAGGCCCTTTTGAGTGAAACCAGTTGGACCTTTGGTGCCTGGTGGTGTGAGTTCAGCTTCTCTGTACCACTATATGTCCTTTTGTCCAGTTTATATTAAATAAAAAGTGGAACTGTGGCATTTTTTCAACACGAGTTGTGCCTTCCTTCATTGCTTTTCTTTATACTATTTGGAAGGAGCACACACACTGTGGAGCTGTTTCTTTTTGGATTATGGCAATGAGAGGGTAGGGCGACCAGATGAGGGGTTGGGTGAAATGGGCAACAGGATGTTGCTATTTGTAAGCACACAGGGTGGGTAGCGAGCACAGTGAGTGTGGGCTGGTAGAGGGTGGAGGAGTTGTAGGGGGTTGTGCTGCTGTGGGTTGCCCAGCTGCGTCATGGCATCTGGGGTTGGCCTGTGGTTGGGGTGGGTGAGGAACCGGGTTCAGGTCTGGATGCTGGTGTGATTTTATTGTGCCCAGCCTGAACCTTTATTTTTTTACATGCTTTCACCCCCCCCAATATGCACCCCCCTGGAGTTGAGATCCTTTAGTATGGGGGTACGGGGTGAAGCTCCCCACATGGGGGTGTGGGGGGGTGCAGCCCCCCACAGAAAGTATTAAAATATATGTCCCCAGCACCATTGTCCTGTGCTCCAAGGGTATCAGAGTGCCGAAAATGTTTTCAGCACTCTGACTGTGCGATAATGACGATCACCTTTAGGCTTTTGCCATTATCACATAGAACTATCTGCACTCTTTAAAGCTGAACCACAAACTGAGGGATAAAGGCAAATGCTGTATAGTGTAATTCAATGGCATTTTGAACTTAGGTTCATAACTGGGGTATTTGTTCAAATTTTTTCACCAAATTTTCAAAATGGCCTTTTCAGGACCTCAACGCATAAACACTGCAACTTCATTTCATTAATTGGGCCCGGAAAATGACTTCACAATTGCTGCATGAAATCACATTTTGGGCCTGAATAATGGAATGTCACCACCAGTGTTCATGAGGTGTGGTCCCAAATAGGCCGTGTTGAAAATTTGGTGAAAAAAGTCCTAAAAATGCCCAAGTTAGGTGCATTCACTGAACTCTTTCTACACATGCATAACTTTGATAATTTTCAATATTTTAAGTCTAAATTTTCAACATAACCATTTATTCACACCACCTCATGAACAGTACAGCTGTCATTTTTCACATCTTGTCCGAAATGTGTTCTTGTGCCTGTGGCATGAAATGGTGTTTTGGCATGGATTTGAACATTTTCACCTAAGGAGGTTATGAGGTAGGGTCATAAGAAGATTATGTTGAACATGTGGGCTCAAAATATCAAAAAATGGCAAAGTTATGAACATTTGTTGCAATTTTGCTATGACCACACATAATGTTCTGAAATTTAAAATATTTTTACCCCAGATTTTCAACATAGCCTAATTATTACCTCACCTCATGTATGTCCTAGCTATCATTTTTCAAGTCCTGCCCAAAATAAATTTCTGCAGCTATGGCATGGAATGGCATTGCAGTTGTGTGGAATTATGTTTTGGCAGGGATTTGAAAATGTTCTGTAATGGGTACATGAGGTGCAGTAATAAGAAGGCTATGCTGACAATTTGGTCACTGTTTTCCTATAAATAGATGTGACCACATCTGTGGAATGATGGGAGTGCAGGGTCCTAAGGACTCTGCGCTCACACAGTAAAATAAGAATACTATATCAAAAAGTAAGGAAATAAATTGCAAAAAAAACTGTGTTAATGCATCAGTTAGGGTTAAAGTGACAAAAGTAGGGAAATATGGTGTTAGGGTTTCTAACCATAACACCCCACTCCCCCACCCTACAAAGATCAAGGGGTGTTGGGGGGCAGAATGTTATAGTATAATGTATGCTTTTTTTGCAGTGCAGATTGGCTGTCAGAGTGAATGACAGTCGAACCATAGTCAAGCATGAGAAGAAGATTTGCCTGAGCCATTTTGACCTTGGCATCAGAAGTCAGGAAGCTGCAGGCATGGCAGAGGTAACCAGCTTTTTATGGGCAGTGGAGGTGGTATATTAGAGGTGTGACTCAAATGAGAGGGAGGGGTCAAAGTGTAACCCCAGGTACTAAATGAGCTGGTGTTATGAAAAGAGGAACCATTACCATAGTCAATGCACAGGAGGGGGGAGAGTTTGATAAGTTTCTGTTTGGATCCAAACAGCATGGACTGTATTTTAAGCGAGTTTAGGACCATTCTTTCTTGAACAAATCAGTACAGAAGCTTGGAGAAAGTACTGCTAAGGGTGTTGTTGATGGATTCAATATTGTCACGGTGGATAAAGAGGACAGTGTCATCCAAATACAGCAGTGTCTGGACTGGGCTACAGATGGTAGGGAGATTGGTCAGAAAGACAGAGAACATGAGTGGTCAAAGGATGTAGCCTTGCAGAACTCCACTGGTATGGGATTTGTATTGGATAGGGAGTTTCCAATTTTAATGGCTTGCTGGCGTCGGTGTAGACGGTCCTTGAAAATTAGAATGAGAATTAGTTCTAGCTTCTTGTTTGCTTAGGGGAGGGGTACGTGTTAGAGTTGAAACCCCCAAAGAAGACCTCATGCAATCCAACCCACACATTAATTACATATCCCTCATCAGAGTAATACTTTAGCAGCCATGTTGACTCTGGCCAGAGTTTGTTTCTTTTGTTACATTTACAACCATAGTCTACATCTATCAAAAAAGTTTTAAAGGAGTACTTCAGTCGAAATTTGCAAAAACATATGATGTGTAGAGTGTTTTGATTGTCACATGGGACAGGAGGCATTGTAGGAAAAAGAAGAGCAATAAACCATGGTAATATGGAGATCCCCAGAAGCCGTAAAATTAGTAGGAGAGGCTAAAAACTAGCAGACAAATTTAGAAACAACTCTTAATAGCAGACAAAGGGAAGGGCACACAAAGACTAAGCACACAAATCCAAACACTCTACACAACATATGTCTTTGCAAATTTTGACTGTAGTATTCTATAGTTCTCCTTTTATGAAAATGACTAGGTATTTACATTGTCGTGTGCCTAAAAGCATACAAAAATTCCCACATATTTAGGAATGTTTGTTCAAGAGGGTGTCATTGTATTGCTAATTTGCACTTTATTTTTTAATTGTTGGAAAAATAATGCAAACATCATGACAGATATCGTGTCCTTGTTTCATTTTCTCATTTACACTCAGGTTAACACTTAAAACAATAATGTCATAACTATGGATGCTTGGATTTTCTGGAATATGTTACATTTCTAACAAAAAAGGAGATTTTTGGATATTCCAATTCCGAGTCTGATTCCAATTACAGAAATGGAACAGAGTTGAAAATAGAACAGGAATTTCTAATACCAGATCCTAAGATTTACAGATGAAAAAAACCTCCACATACCCAGTGCAAAGACATGTCCATCTGCATGTAACCCTCACCCTGCCTGACCTCCCCCCCACCCTTGTATCCCTTCACTACCATAATCTGGCTGGGGTTCTCTTCTTAGTCTGACTCCTCCAACTTCTAGAATGGCTTTGTGCATTCTTGATCTTGTCCAGTCCAGTGGTAACTGTGTCCTCTAAGTGACTTTGTAGGTAGGTCCTCCCAAAATTAAAAAAAATAAAAATCACTGGACACCAACTCTGTAATAAAAGAACTAAGTCACCCATCAATGACTGACTGCCCCAGCCACTTACCCCAACAGCCACCCCTAGTCTGACTGCCCCTTGTCCCATAGACCAGAGATCCCCACACTAGTGCAAAGCCACAACGTGCATGATGCACACTAATAGTTATTATAGTAATAACAAAAAATCATGTTCCCTAGACTATATGGTGCACATGCTCCTCCCACTCTCTGTGCTGCCATTAGTCCATTGGTTGTCTCAGAGGTACCTGGGTGCAAACTCTGCTAGATACAATGTAGTAAGACATCTGAAACAGCCTGCTTCCAGGGCTTTGTTTAGATAGACCATCTCCAAGGTAGCTCTGGGACAACAGAGGGATTCAGTGGCAGTTTGGGTGGCAGAGCGCATACATTCAGGGGGTCATAATAATAATAGTACTAGTTTTTTTTTCAAAGTGATTTTTAGAGGATTTAGAAAACTGGTCTGGTAGTGGCACTGACAGGGGTGTATAAGAAGGGGCCAGGAAATGTATGTCAGATTAGGTGTGGATGGGGGCCTGCAAAGTCAGGCTAAGGAGGCCTGGGGAACTTGGTTAGAAAGGGAAGGGTTGCTCTACAGGACTGGAGGGGCTTTCTGCACTACTGGGAGTTGTGGAGGAAACTGGTAGATGTTTTGCCTCATTTGGCAGCTGTCTGGTATGATAGTTGGACACATCACCATCAGACAGACTAAACAGAAGGACTGTAGAAGCTGCAAGTAAAGGGTGTAAGGGCTTTAAAAGTGTTTACTACATTCTGATGTATATTTGGAATCTGATTCTGATTCTGCATTTGAAAAGGAATTTTGGAATTCAGATCTTTTACCTTCAATCCAAAATTTCAGACTCTGAGCAACCCTAGTTATAAGTTTCAAAAATAATCCAACCACGTACTGATACTTTTCAGCAAGAGGCATGGTCTCACCATGAAACTCAAAACAAGCCTGACAACCCAAGGTTTATTTTCTTGATTTTAAAAGGGATAGGAAACTTGTGCTACGTGGTAGCAGTTAGTAATGTTCCTGTTCACAGAAATGAAATTCATACCTCTGAATGACCCATATGTAACTGAACCTGAATAAACACTGATGTGAAAACCTGTATTTTTAATCATTCTTGTTTTGTGGGCAATGTTCTGCACAGCCCTCTTCAAGGAACAAGTAATTTGGAGCTTTTACTATGTCATGATTTGTGTACAGAATGCTAACCATAGACTGTTGACCTGTCAGAACCATTGTCTGAGTTCTGTTCACAAACTGTGAATTGGTTGAAACTCCATATCACTGGTTCCATGAAGAGAACTGTAATGGAATGCAGCCTGTTAAAACAAAATAATGCAAAATACAATTTTTATCATTACTATTTATTCAGGTACAGTTACATATAGATCATTTAGGAGTATGAATATCATTTCTGAGAATAAGAACATTGTAAATAGCTGCCAATTTGAAATTATTTCCTTTTTTTTAAATGGTTAGATAACCATAATGTACTGGGAAAAAAATGCAGCTTTTGACATGGGATGCAGAAACAATCTGGGAAGGTTTTTACAGCAGTTGAGTAATAGAGCCTTCGCAGTGACTGCACTACTGTATCTTGTAGGAATTTCCTTCCCAGCCACTTTTGAGGAGCTCTCAAAGTGCAGGCATTTAAAATTGACTTAAAATCATACCTGTTCCAGCCGCTGGCATATAACTGAGTTTTGATCACCATCCACTCTCTGGAGAAAGGTTTTTGTACTGCATCAGTTTTGAAGGATAAGATAAAACTGCTATTTATTTATTTATTTACTTAAATTGGGGTGACCTGGTAGGCCCACTGAGACCATAACAGTCCCTTTTTCAGGGGCGACCTGGGATTAATTACATACATCTTAGATAACAACATCAATAAAACCATCTCAAATCAAACAGCTCAATCATTACAGACATGCAGCACAAGTTAAAGGTACAGTTGGCAGGTTAAGTGCAATTAACACCAACAAGCGAAGCAGTACATAATACACACACAAAAAAACTAATTCAAATGAAGCTCCCAATATGGGTAAATTAGTCTGTGGAGAAACCAGAATGTCCATAGGAGTATCCTCCTACGCTATCGATTATATCTCATCAGTAGCAGACACAGTGGCTCAGCTCCAGTATATGATTCTTAAGTCTCTTCTTAAAGGTACTTTCTTGGAGTCTATTAATGAGGTTATTCAAGATGGACAGGATGAAAGCAATGAAGAACTGGAGTCCTTGGGAAGTCCTTACCCTGGGGACTTGGAGAAGTTCACTCCCTGAGGACCTTCATGTTCTTCTATTCCACTTGGCAGCTACCTTGTTGATTAGGCTGGGGGGGGATTGTTTTGCTGGAGCTTAAAGGCAAGGCACAGTGAAGGATAAGCTAGACTGCCTTCTAGGGAAGGTCAATTTATTGATAGTAGTATCTTACAATGATGCTCCACTGGTGGAGCCCCTGTGGTAAAGTGTCCTACCCAGTTATACCCTGTGATACAGAGTTCTCAACTTTTGCATCTCAGAGCTACTTACCGAGTGTAGCCTAGGGGACCCATATAGCAAGCTGGGGTAGAAGCATACCAGTGGCTACCTTGATTTTGGATTCCTGAATGAGGAATGGGCTCAGGCAGTATAAGAGACCTATATTTTGGTTGAGTGCCTTGGTTCAATTGTCAATATGACCCTAAAAAAGGTACAGTTCTGGTCTATATACACACACCTAAATACTTGATACAGTCCACCACCTCAATCTTTGAACCATTGGAGAGAGTTGGGGATAGTAAATGTGACCTGTTTGGGTCCACGTCTTTAGGGCAGAATAGTATGGCCTTGGTCTTTTTTCATTAAGAACTAATCTACTGGTGTAAAACCAATTCTCTAATGATAGGTCTTGGCTGAGTAGGTGGTTCAGTTGGACAGCGTCACTCTTGGGAGGATCTATAAAGGATGGCATCATCTACACACAGGGTCACCTTGGTTCCTCCACAGTGTAGCAACACATTATTAATAAATAGGGAAAATAGGAGTGGTGCCAGTATCGAGCCCTGCAGAACACCATCCAGGATGGGGCATTTGTCATAATTAGCACCATGCCATCTTATGATTTGTGACCTGCCATCAAGGTAGTCCATGAACCACTGTGCTGACAGGCTATCTAGACCAACCTAGTCCAAGGGGTATCAATTTTGTGATAAGCAGCTGATGATTCACCAAATCAAAGGCCTTGGTGAGGTCTATACAGACTCCACCAGTTTATAGGACATTATCTAGGGCTGAGAAAATATCTGTGGTGTGGCTAATCAGAGCTGTGCTGGTACCATGATTTTTTTTTAAACCATGTTGCCCTGCTGTTAGTAAATTATGCTGCTGAATATATTCTTGGACCTGCTAATATACAATCCTCTCTTACACTTTGTTGTTAAAACTTACTGGGCACGATTCCAGAGCTGTTACAGTGGACACAAGGTGCTTGCTACAAACAGCAATGTCGCAAGTCACAACTTCTGTCCCCTGTTGTGCCATTCCCCATTCCAGAACGTGGTCTGTGACAAACGGGTAATCTAATGTGATGAACAGGCACTGTGCCTCCCTTGCTAACTGAGATTGGGTATGCAAGGTTGCAAGGCAGCTTGCTTCTTGGCGGGGCTCACATTTCCAATTCCAAGAGCCCTGCCATGGGCATCACAAGGGGCTCCACTTAGACCTGCCAGGAGATGGTCTAAACCTCTTGCGAACAACTGGTACACCATAAAGTGAGGGCTACCAGTGGGGTCTGTGGGCAGAAGGGACACAGAGGGGCATAAGGAGGGTCTGTGTGGCAGTCAGGATGTATAGGATTGCTGTGGCATCCGGGGGGTGAAAATGCCCCTGATTCTATTTATCATGGGCAATTGCACCATGTCGGGTGCCACAGCAATACCTGACCACCCTGTTGGCACACTGACCCTACCTATGACCCCACCTGCCCACTTGGCACCTGAGTCCTGCCACACCATTGCCACCAGTGCTGGCTAAACCTCTCTGCCCCATTGCAAGGGGTGCCACAGCCTTGTGGCATGCACTGCTGGTGCACCATTGGTTGGGAGCAGTCCCACACTTGTGGCAATCACCCAGGCATTTGGCGTAGGAACCCTGCTTTCTTTCAGAATATGGCACAGTGTTCCTGGTGCACCCCACATTGCTGTAGCTGTTGGAGCAGCACAACTTGCATCACTCCAAGGGCTAATTCTGGAATTGAGTGCATTTTATTTTCCAAATAAGTGAGATACTTACAACATGGTAATAGTATACAGTACAGTGGATGTATCAGGAGACAAATATTTCAACAGTACAGTTGAGTTGTGCAACTTAAGGAAGTTTAAAGAAGGAAAAGTAAAACCTACCAGGAATTAACTGGTTACCATCTATAAGAGGTGGCATCTGTGGTGAGCTATGCCGCTGCCAGCCAAATGTACAGATATGTGGTGTTATATTATGTTATATTTTGTATATGTTTAAACTGCTGCAAGGAAAATGGATGACTGGGTCACAGAGAGAGAGAGAGAGAGAGAGAGAGAGAGAGAGAGACTGGATTTCTTTTAAAAGGTTTGGCCTTCCTCTGACCTGAGAAGAATCAGCTTGCTTAACAGAAAGCTGACAATTACTTGTCAAATGCTTGGGGGCAGCTGATTAAATGGTATTTCCCTGGTTAACTAACTAAGGGAAACAGAGGTAAATAAAATGTTCAGGAGATAGCCCTTTTTCACCTCAAAGGTAGGATGCTTTGGTCCCAGGAAACTGTCATGGTATATTGCCTTTGATGAGATGAAAGGAAAGGACAGAGATATCCATTCTGACAGGCTATTGAAAATTCTCTTACAGGTGTCATAATTGTCAGGAAAGTATAACATCACAAGGTAGACAGAAAATTATGTTGTTGGGAAAGTGCCAGAGTGACATCTACTGGCCTAAAAGTTAGGACAAACCAGGGATTTTGGCACTATATAAAGAGCTTGAAAACCAGGGGTTCTGTCTCATATTTGCTGAGCATCTTCAAGAGACACTTCTCCTAACACACAAGAAGCAAGATTACTATAAAAAAAACTGAGACTTTCATTTACTTTTCCTGGACTTCAATCCACTATGAACTAAAGGTTCTTCTTAATAACCCTCCTTCTCCCCCCTCCCCATCCTTTCCTCTCTCATTCTAAAATTGTTATATCTGCTTTGTAAACTTGCAGTGTCTTGCTCACTTAAATTGATTTCCATTCTTGTGTTTTTTTAATTTTTTAGATTTGCCAGGTGGATGCCTTGCCCTCTTCAAACTTCTGTGAAAGAAGACACTAGTGTGAAATAAGTACTCTTAAAAAGAAAGTAAGTGAAACTCATAGAGGGGTTTGTATTATTGTTGTTAATGTTTTGGCATACACTAATGCCACATATGAAAGCATTAACCTGTTTTGAGATGTTACTAATGACACTGCTCCAATGTGATTGGCACACTAATTAAATACATAGCATATAACAGATTTCACTTTGGTTGTTCACTATTCTCTGACAAAGCCTTATGGTGAAACATAAGACCTGCTGCTCACTGTTAAAGCCTCACTTGGATGGGTGAATAAAAGAAGTTTGATGGAACCATAAGTATTCGACTGACTTTTTTTCCTTACTGCAAGGGTGAGTGCAACGCCTAGTATGAATTTTTACTTGTCAAAGGCTTGGGGGTAGCTGATCAAAGGATATTTCCCTTGTTAACTACCTGAGGGGAAAAAGAGGTAAATAAAATGTTCAGGAGATAGCCCTTTTTCACCTCAAAGGCAGGATGCTTTGGTCCCAGAAAACTATTGTGGTATATTGCCTTTGATGAGATGAAAGGAAAGACAGAAATATCCATTCCGGCACGCTATTGCAAATTCTCTTACAGGTGTTATAATTGTCAGGGAAGTATGACATCACAAGGAAACCAGAAAACTGTGCTGTTAGGAAAGTGCAAGAGTGACATCTACTGGCCTAAAGGCTAGGACAGACCAGGGATTTTAACACTATATAAAGAGTTTGAAAACCATGGTCTCTGTCTCATTTTTGCTAAGCATCTTCAAGGGGCACTTCTCCTGACACACAAGAAACAAGACTGCTATCAAAGGAAAATGAAACTTTCATTTACTTTTCCTGGACTTCAATCCACTATGAATTTAAGGTAGAACTTATATAACAGTTATAAGGTGATTTTTTTTGTATGTGCATATCCACTTTTTATTTGTGTTATTCTGTGACCAAAATGATCAAACCTTTTTGTTGTCATGTATGATAATTATTTAATTATTTGGCAAAGGCATTTGTTTTGTTTAAGAATCCTGCTTGAGTGAGATTTATATATTGCATGTGTGATTGTGGGATGTTTCAGTAATAATCTGTGACTAAACTGTTATTGCTGAAGGGTGCCATCAAAAGCTACCAAACTGAACAAAGGGTCTGAAAAGGAAAGTCTGGATAAGGATAGGGAGAATATCAAAGTCTCAAGGAAGGGTCTATGGGGATTTGAACCAAGTTATTGCACGCCTTGTGGGAGAAGGCAGAATCAGGGTTACAATGCCACCCTGAAGAGGTTGTAATGCCTGGATCTTCCCCCTTTGTGTAACAACCAAGAAGGGTTCATATTTAGCTAAAAGTCTTGAGACTAATACTTTTCCCTAATCCAGAGTAAAGAGGAGACACTGGGACATTGTGGTAAGTGTTCAGCTATGGATTCAGCAAGCACTAGAGAAGGACACAAAGAGGGTATCCCCTGTTTCCCCCTCCCTGACACGGATTGCTCTTAGGGGTGGGCTTCAAGAGATATTGGTGGCCCAGGCATAACAGTTGGATTCAAGGCCAGTGTATCAGATTGATAAACTGAAAACAATCCACACACAATCAAGGCAGAGATTTGAAAAAAAATAATTTGGTCACAGTATAAAGTTTTCTACCTGATTTCTTTTTTTTTTGGTGTAAGCTAGTATAGTAATAGAGAAGAATATGGCTTCCAACTACAGCAAATATGCTGCAGACAACCTAAGGCAGTTGTGTCAGGAATGAGGTGTGCAGTACAAGGGACGAACCAAAAATCACCTTGTGGAAGATCTTGTGGCAACCGATGAGCAAGTGGTTGCCCCAATCCTCGAGTCACAGCAAGTGACTGAAAGGGATGAGACTGTGGGAATGGGGGTGCTAAGGGACATCACAGAGTCCAGTCCCAGGGAGGACAACGAGACTAGGGGGAACCCAGGCCCACAGCATCAGGGGAAGGTCACCACAAAGTTGGAGCCAGAAGGGATTAGGCTGCAGCTGGAGTTGAGGAAATTGGAGCTGGAATTCGAGCAGAGGAAGTTCAGGATAGAGTTGCAGGAAAAGCAGCATCAGAGACAGGCCGAGGAAAGAGAAACACAGCTTCAGAGAGAGGTCAAGGAAAGAGAAAAATGGCTTCTGAGAGAGGCTGAGAGAGAGGGGGAAAAGCGTCAGATGGAATTCGAACTGGAGAAGTTAAAACTCCAATGACAAGCGCCAGAGGAGATAAGTGACAGGGACAGACCTGAAACTCCTGGGCTGGGGTAAAAATTAAGTCCCAAATTAATAGCGAAATTTAAAGAGGGGAGATGGATGCATTTTTGGATTTGTTTGAAAAGGTCTGTATCAAGGTCAAGGTACCCAGGAAGTCCTGAAGCTTCCAGCTATCAATGCTGATTATAGGTAAAGGTCATCAGGTGCTAGGCCAACTGGATCATTATACTAGCCAAGACTATGAGAAACTTAAAGCTGCTTTATTTAAAAAGTATGAACTGACTCCTGAGGCATACAGCACGAAATTCTGTAAACTCAGAAAAAGCCCTGACATGAGCTTTGAAGAATTAGCCACAAAGCAAAGACAGTTTTTAAAACATTGATGGGAGGATCTGGAAGCAAATTCTGTGGAGAAAATTGAGGAGATTGTACTTTTAGAGCAGTTCTTTTGGGCTTTCCCAGCAGAGTTGAAAGCCTGGATAAAGGACTGAGATCCAAAAACAGCACAGCAGGCTGCTGAGCTCTCGGATTGCTATGCCAGGAGCAGGCCTGCTCTGAAAGGAAGTGGAGCGGGTGTGGCAGTGGCAAAAGGGAAACGCATGCCTTCAGGGCAGCTAAAACCCTTACTGCCTCTAGAGAAAGGGGAAGCCCCAGGATACAAAAAAGGGATTTCTTGGATAAAAGAAATGATGACCGTTTGGTTTTGTAAACAACCAGGGCATCTTGCTAGACAGTGTCACACAGAGTGAACAAGGTGGTGCTTGAATAGTGTTGAGTGCACTGTGTATCCCTGAAAGCATGCCTGTAAACATGAGGGAGCACATACACCTGGTTACGATAAATGGTGTGCAAACCCATGGGTTAAGGGACACAGATGCATCTCTTACCTTAGTAAAAGAGGATTTGGTTGGGCCTGAACAGCTTATACCTAATCAGTTTATAACAGTAACGGGATTCACTGGGGAGAAGAAAATGCTGCCACTTGTTAGCATTCTCTTGGACTGGGGTGAGACAGGAGAGACAGTGCAAAATGTGGCAGTGGCAGACAATCTCACCCTGAATGTGATTATAGGAAACAACCTCTAGAAGGGCGTGGTGTGTGCAGCTACCCGCAGTCAGATGGCAAAGGCCACATGTAGGTCCCTGAGCTCCATAGAAGCACCTGTGGAAAAAAATGGGAGGCTGGTTCCACAGCCTGTGTCTGCCGAAATAGGGCTGACATGGTATTTGTAGTGTGTAGTCCTGGGGAGAAGACAGACGAGGAGGACACCCTACTGGACTTGCTTGAGGAAAGCAAGCAGGAGTCATCTGTTGAGGCAATCAAACTGTCACCCCAGTTGACCCTGGAACAGTCCCAGGAAGTGAGGGAGGTTTTAGAGGACTTTTCCCCTGTATTTATGCCCAAGCTTGGACAAACCCCCTTAGCTGCACATGATGTAGACATGGGGATGCAAGTGCCCATACAGTGAGCAGTCTACTGGGTGTCTGAGGCCATCCTAAAGGACATTAGGAGGGAGAGGGAGGAAATGCTGGATTTAGGGGTAATCCAGAAATCCCACAGTCTCTGGGCCTCACCCCTAGTCCTCATTCCCAAGCCGTATGGCTCTACTCACTTTTGTGTGGACTATCATGGATTCAATGCAGTCATGAAGTCTAACGCCCACCCAATGCCATGGACGGACAAACTACTAGACAAGTTGAGAGGAGTGACATACCTTACCACCATTGACTTGACAAACAGGTATTGGCAGGTGGAGTTAACTGTCAGAGCTAGGGAGAGGTTGGCCTTCATCACTCCAATAGAGTTATTTGAACTCTGGGTAATGCCTTTTGGAATGAAGAATGCCCCTGCCACCTTTCAAAGGTTGGTCAACCAGGTGTTACATGGTTACTGAAGAGTACACAGTGGTGTATCTGGATGATATTATCATCTTCAGTACCAGTTGGAAGGAACACCTGTCCAACCTGAGGGAAGTGCTGGGTAGGATACAGAGGGCAGGGCTCACTATCAAGTCTGAGAAGTGCCAGGTGACTATGGCAGAGGTGGCATCAAGGTAGTTCATGACAAATTGTGACCTGCCATTAAGGTAGTCCATGAATCACTGTTCTGACAGACTATCTAGACCAATCTAGACCAAGGGATATCATTTTTGTGATAAGCAGCTGAGGATTCACCAAATCAAAGGCCTTGGTGAGGTCTATAAAGACCACACCTGTTTATAGGCCATTATCTAGTGCTGAGAAAATATCCATGGTGAGACTTATCAGAACTGTGCTGGTACCATGATTTTTTTCTAAAACCATGTTGCCCTGCTGTTAGTAAATTATGCCGCTTGATATATTCTTGGACCTGCTGATACACAATTCTCTTTAACACTTTGTTGTTAAAATTTATTTTATTTTCCAAATAAGTGAGATACTTTCAACAAGGTAATAGTATACATTACAGTGCAGGCATCAGGAGACAACTATTCCAACAGTACAGTTGTGTTGTGCAACTTAAGGAAGCTTAAAGCTGGAAAAGAAACACCTACCAGGTATTAACTGGTTACCATCTATAAGAGTTGGTATCTACTGAGCCTAGATTCGCAAACTCATAGGTGGAATGCTTCTCCAGGCCTGCAAGGAAAAAAAATAATACACAAGAACCCAGTTGGTATCAAGCCATATGATTCAAACAAATAGCAAAGGAATTGTGCTAGATAGTGTCTGGACTAGTCAGAATATACCAGTGGCCTGCAAGGAATGGGGGCGGTTCCTATCAGAGATGAGGGCTGTACCATCTGAGCCTATACATGCCTGTGGTTTCAGATACGTAGTGAAGAGTCTCCAGCAGGAGTGATATAGGGCCAGAGTGTTCCCAGTCCTGTTGGATATGTGGTCCATGGAGGCCATTTTAGCAAGTACATTTAGGAGCTTGGCAAGGGTTGGTACCTTGATTGTTCTCTGCCTACATAATAGTAGCCTCTTGGCCTCAAGTCTTACAATAGTGAACCATTTATATTGTGGGTGCATGAGTGCAAGTTCCTGTGGGGACAACCTAAGTATCCATAGAGCGAGGTTATTGGGGATTTGTTTGCCAGTAACCATGGTGGCTAGGTCCCAGACCTGCTGCCAAAAGGACTGTATTTGCTTGCACTCTCAGAGGATATGTTTTTGGTCCCCCAGTTGTGTCTGGCATTGCCAGCACAAATTATTCTGTATCAATTTTGGCTTTGGGCAGGACTGCTGGGGTCTTGTACCAGGAGTGGAAGATCTTGTTCTGTATTAGCCTGATTCTGGCATTGGGGAGTGAGTAGTGTGCGGAGGCCCAACAGGAACGCCATTACTGGTCTGAGATATTTATAATGCTTGCTCCCATTTAGTCTTTAAGTTATGGGATTGGCTCGGTACTGTTTTCCTTAGTGCAGCATATATTTTGCAGGCTATCCCCTTGTTAAGGATTAACAGCCTCTGCATGATATTGGGGCATGCTGGTGGGGTGCCTTAGGTACAAAATGCCTGAACTGTGCTATGGAGTTGCAAATATCTCCAGAAGTCAGTTTTGGGAATGCTTCTTCTTGTTTGCAATCTCTGGAAGGTGTCTATGGTATGGGTTGTCTCATCTAGTAGGTCCTTGACCTGTAGGATTCCCTTGGTTTCTCACTGAGGCAGACGTATAGGCTTATGGTCTATCTGTATGTCTGTGTTACCCCATAGGGGGGAAGATCCTGGGGCACGGGACTGTGTTCAGCTTTTTATGTACCTTTGCCAAGTACTTAATCATGGGACCTATGATGGAGTGCACTGTGAGGTGTTTGGTGGGGTGATTGTATAAGAAGAGGGCCAGTTGAGAGATGTTTGCCTGTACCTTTTCAATGCTAAGCCACTTGGGAGAGGTGTTGGTGACAGGGAGGGACCATTTGATTGCTTCTGTGGCATGGAAGGCCCATTTGTACCCCTCCATCCAGGGGAGACACCATCCACCATCCTTCCTGTGTGCATGGAGTGTGTTCCAAGTGTATCTGTTTTTTTTTTTGTTTTCCCAGAGGAAATTGCCTATTGCTGTATCTATAAGGGTGTACCACCTAGAGGGGAATTCTAGAGGTATATGTGACAGCATGTAAAGAATCGTGAGGGCAGTAATCGTTTTAATTGCTGCTATTTTCCCGGGCATGGTAAGGTGCAGCAGCTTCCATCTTTCCAGTTCCTTTTTTAACTCAGCCAATGTGGGCTTCAGGTTAAGTTCTCATATTTTAGGGATGTCTGGAGAGATTCAGAAGCCAAGGTATACAATACTGTTGGGTGCCCAACGGAGTCTGTGAGGTATAATCAATTGTGGTGTACAATGTTTGTTGAGGGGGAGGACTTCAGTTTTCCCTTGGTTTAGGTGTACTCCAGAGTGGAGGGCAAAATCTGACAGCAGGGACATAGTGGAGGCAGGGATGTAGTGCCATCAGCCAGTGGGACTAGCAGGTCATCTGTGTACATTAGTGTAGGATACCTCTGCTGGCCTATATATGCCTTGGATATGGGGCTGTTGCCTTACTGCAGTCACCAGAGGTTCTACTGCTAGCACAAATAGTACTGGTGACAGGGGACAGCCCTGCCTGGTTCCCCTCTCCAATGGGAAGGGTTCAGAGAGTATCGAATTGGTAAGTATCCATGCAGTCAGGCGCTTATACAGGGTGCTAACACACAGAATGCGGCCCCTGAAACCCATGTGTGCCAGCACTGTTTGGAGATAGTCCCACTCCAGTGAATCAAAAGCTTTTCCAAAGTCAATGGCGATCACAGCAGCTGGAGAGGGATAAAGTCTGGCCAAAAGAATCAGATTGACCAGTGTGCAGATATGGTCTGCACTGTAGCAACTATGGACAAAGCCTACCTGGGAGGGGTGTACCAGATATAGGAGGAATGGGTTGAGTCTAGCACATATGTTTTTAGCAAAACATTTTGCTGTCCACATTAAAAAGTGAAATGAGTCAATAACTACCTGGTTTGATGGGGTTCTTTCCCTTTTTTCAGGAGTACTGTCATTATGGCCTCCCGTAGGGTTGGGGGAAAGGAGCCGGCCCTGAATGCTTTCACCCCCTCCACCGTTCTTCCACTGTTCTCTCTACTTGTCTTGCCCTCTCACTTTCCTCTCCCTTCCTGCCCTCCCATCTCCCCCTCTTTTTCTCCCCCCTACTGTCTTCCTTGCTTTTCGTCCCTTACTGTCCTGGCTGCTACTTGACAATGCCGCCAGGTTGCTCTCCCCTTCCTTGATCTGGCGCCCCTCCTAATTCCCTCCTCTTCTCACTCCCTGCCTTGAATCATGTGCTAAACTATTGTGTATGTATTTGCTGTTCTCTTATTCTGTATTTTGCAATACAAATTGCTTAATTGTTTGTGAAACCAATCTGTTTTCCATTATGGATCTGTACCCCTTCCCCCCATTGACATGGAACCTTTGTAAATGAGCTGCTTGGTGCTTAAAGGTACTTGTAACCCTAGATTGAATAAATAAAATAAATAAATAAATAGGGTTGATGGGAAAGGAGCCAGCCCTGAATACTTCATTATACATTGAACATAGGACTGGAGTAAATGACTGGGTACAGGGCTTGCCACAGTTCCACTGGATACCCATCACCTCCCAGGTTTTACCTGTTTTCAGGGCAAGAAAGGCTTGCTCTACCTCACTGCTAGTCGGGGGTGTCAAGGAGGGTGGCTTGTTGTTCTGTCAACTTGGGGAGATCTAGGGAGGCCAAAAATGCTTTAACCTGTGGGGCACTCATACTTCAGGAGGAGGTGTACAGATATGCATAAAAACCCTTCACAATGTTACTAATTTCGTGTGCTTTGGTTTGAGTCTTCCCATTTGCATCAGCCAGGCCTGCTATGTGCCTTTCGACTTGTTGCTTATGGAATCCACAGGCCAGTACTTTACTCACTTTTCTTCCCCCCTCCCAGTATCTGTGCCTTAAACAGAGTATTGAAATCTCTGCCTTCCTGGTGAGCAGGTAATTTATCTCCATACGGAGTCCTATTAGTTTGTGCCTGGTTGGGGAGTGTGGACTGGGGAGGGTGGCTTTAAAGATGTCTTCTGTCTCTTTTAGCTGTTTCTCCAGGTTATGCAAATGTGCCTCCCTTTTCTTCCTTCTTAGTGCCGCAAACCACATGATTTTGCCTCTTGTCATGGCCTTAAAGGCTTCCCATGTAGTGGCTGCAGATGTGTCTGCTGTAGAGTTTTCTTTGAAAACAAGGTGGCTTCCTTGTGGAGCCAGGGTTCAAAGTCCAGGTCCCTGAGGAGAAGGTGGTCTAGGCACCACATGGGTGATGTAGGTGTGGAGGGGCCTCATAGGAGGTGGAGATGCACTAGGTCATGGTCTGAGATCACAACTGGGAGGATATCTGAGCCAAGGGCCAGTTGTGCAATCTGGGGGGGAGACCAGCAAGTAATCAGTTTGGCTGTGAGAGACGTGTACCAGAGAGTGAAATGTGTAGTCACGTTTCCTCTGGTGAGACATGCACCAGATATCTACTAGCCCATGTCCTGCATCAGTTGTAGTAGGGATAACCTAGCTTTGCTATGGGGCTCATGTTCAGTATGGCTACAGTCAAGTAGCAGAGCCAGGGTAAGGTTGTGATCCCCCCCTAAGAGAACTGGTGTATTCCCCGTGCTGAGATGCTCTGTATCTTGGGCCACTTCATGGAAGAAGGCCAAGACATCCTCTTTTGGGACGTAGATGTTACCCCCGTAAATGGAGACCCTCTGGGGTGTCCATTCAGGCAAACACCCATCTGCCTAGTGGGTCACTTTCAGTACTGGCTGGGAAACATTTTAGCCTCTTGTGTACCAAGATGGCTACCCCCCTTTTGTGTGTGGGTGCTGAAGAGGAAATGGCCTGCTCTACCCAATCCTTAGCAAGCTTGCTGTGATCTACAGGGTTGAGTTTGGTCTTGTGCAGGAAAGCTAGGTTGGACTGGAGCTTCTTCAGATGTGTAAGTATCTGTTTATGCTTAATGGAGGGTATTTAGCCAACTCACGTTTCAGGAATAACAGTTAATTTTACACATTATCTAAAGGGGACAGTATCATAGCTGAGGATCTGTAAATGAGGAGGGGTGAAGGTAGGATCTGACCACACTGTTTCTGCAGTGCCATTGGGAAGTTCAGTACCTCTGCACATGATAAAACATTCTTGCAACTGTATAAAACAGCCTTCTGTCCATACACCTGGGTCCATGTACACCCAGTTCTAATAATCTTAACACTATATAACATAAAAATATTGAACCAAATAATATTTACATTGGCATACACCAGCTTCAGCTTGGGGTGGTCTAGGTGTTGGCCTGCAACCTAGTTGCATCTGGCCCACCTGTCGACTCCTGGGGGGTGGAGGTTTTGAGTCTGTACCTTTCCCAGGCACTCCACATATGGGTACCTTACTGTGAACCTGTGACAACGGGGACAGACTGCATAGCCTGACCAACTGGGATGTCAGCAAAGAGTGGGTATTGTGCATAGCCAGGTTTCAGGTAGAAGATGGGTGTCCTACTGCTACCAAGTATTTGTGGGTGGGGTGTGTTCAGATGGCTACGGTACACATAGATCTGTATGCTGTCAGCCTAGTGGGGTGCCCCTTAAAAGCCAAGGGTCTTTATAGCCCCCCCTCACTACACCTTCCTAGGCCAAGGGGATGTGGTGATATCAGACCCCTAGGGTGTTGGGTAAAAGTCCTCCCTATACCTTGACTTTCCTCGCATTGTTAAAAGCACTGTTTAAGCAGATCAGGTGACAGAGATTATACACAGGGGCTTACTAGCCATTCCTAGAGGTTGAGTGGGTATGTCGTCTGAAGAGGTAACTGGGTCATAGTGTCATTTCCCCAGTGGTGTACCCCAATCAGCCTTTGAAAAACAGTAAGGGAACTGTTGTTGACCTTGGGAAATCACTCCTCTCCTTTTCCTTAGTGTGTTTCAGGGGGCCCCAAGCAATAGTACAGACACAACAGTAAATATAATTTTAGTCTGGTTTGTCAGCCTGCAAACCTTATACAGGTTGGCATAGGAGTCTTCCCATGTGATGGGCTCCTTGAAACTCTGGAGCCTGCATGGGACTTAAAGTTTGGTCTGGTCAATATGTAGTAAAAGTTTATTTTTATACAGGTAAGACTGGTTTGTAACATCATTGGGTCACTAACTCTTTTTCAAGATGTACCTGTTTTCCTCATAGTTTTTTTAAAAATACTTAAAAAATACACTCCATTCATTTTAACAACATACATGTTACATAGTTTCACTAGACAACATGGTTTTATATAACCCTTCATTCAAAAACATCACATTTCCACATAACATTAATGTCAAGGTTTAGGAAATTCACAAATTTCAAACCCTCATCATTTATAATTTATAGTTTATATATCCCTCCGAAAATCTTCTTTCACCCATTACACATACATCTTATTTCCAACCCTTTATCGATTGATCTCATAAAAAATTTAGATTTTTGAATCTGCTTCAATTCCAAATCAATAGGTGCCCACAAATTTATAACTTTTATATCAAAGGTCATCTCACCATATTTATTATTTATTTTGGGCATTACATATTTACTTCCCCCCTTACCTCTTAAGTTATGTTGGTGATTATGCTCTAAACATGGGATTTTATCCACAAGATACTTGGGACTTTGTTTGTGAACTACCCCATGTATTTATTTTAACCATTTTTGGTCCTTTTTTTGTTCTATGTGTTCCCATTTTAAAATCTTAAACATTTCACAATGATGAGTGTAATATTCACAGTTTAGTAAAAATCTAGCCAAGTTGTTATAAAGGACGTGTATTGCCCTCAGTTTTGACTTATTTGACATATATGTGAATTCCATACTCTATACAAGGAATAATCAATTGATTTATTATATATTTTCTCATTTGGTAATCCCAGCAATATTTAGATCTACGAAAAGCCCCACATTTATTATTTGTTTTATGGACAAGATTTTTTATGTGAATATTGAAACTCAAACTACTATCTACGGTAATCCCCAGATACTTATATGAATCACCCTTTTTTAAGGCTTCATTTTTAGCTGTTTTTATTGAAATTTTGGGGAAATTATTTTTATTTCTTCCTTTACTATAAAATACCATTGAATTTGTTTTTTTACTATTCAATACCAACCCCGTTCTATATAACCATGCTTCCATCCTACTGAAATCATTCTGAAGAGTTTTCTCCATTTCCTGAGTTGTAACTCCTCTAGCCAGCAATGCAGTGACATCTGCATACATACTCAAAACTGAGTTCTGTACCACTGTTGGGAGTTCATTTACATACATTAAGAGCAACAAAGGGCCCAAAATCGAGCCCTGGGGGACTCATCTACTTACAAATGCTGGTTTAGATGAAATCTCACCAATATAAACTTGTTGAACTCTGCCTGACAAATAAGAATCAAACCAGGGAAGGGTTTCACTATCTATTCCCAACTTCATCATTGTCCCAATCAATTTACCATGGTCTATGGTGTCAAAGGCCTTGGAGAGATACACGAATACCGCCCCCACCGATCCTCCCCCATTTAGCTGGGAAGCGATGTTATCAATTAAATCAGTGAGTGCGGTGTCCGTGGAATACCCTTTACGAAATCCTGACTGGCAATGAGACAGGAGAGAACTTGTTTCCAGGTATCTACTCCACTGCCCCTTACCAGTCCCTCCAAGACCTTTGACAAACATGACAATAATGAGATTGTCCTATAATTTGTTGGTTCCACTGGGGAATTACCTTTATAAACTGGTACAATCTTTGCCTGTTTCCACAGGGTTGGAAATGTATTTTCCATCAGACTCCAATTGAAAAGTCTTGCTAGAATGGGAGCAATCACCTCAAGAGAATCTTTTAGAAACCTATTCTGTATTTTATCCAAACCTGAGGCTTTATTTAGTTTAAGTTTCCTTAATTCACTCTTTACCTCTTTACAGGTTATTGCTTTAAACCGAAACCTCATTTTATTTAGTGGCCATTTATCCCCTTGGCCTGCATCTATATGAAACTGCTTTGAGGTTTCTATATCAGGTAACAAAACAAAATATTGATTTAACCTTTCTGCAGATTCAAATGTTGATAATAAAGAGTCCCCCTCCCTGATCTGGATAGGCTGCCTGTTTTCCACAACAGTTTCAAATGATTTTATCAATTTCCAATATTGTCTTGGATTATTACTATGTTTTACCTTGTTTTTATAATACTGTTTTTTTGAAATTTTAATTTCATCGTTAAGCTTATTCCATTCATTCTTATATTTAGTCCAATCATCAGAGTCCAATGTTTTGTTAGCCTTTTTCTATAATTTATTTTTATAACGTATGTTATGTTTTATCTTGTCTGTAATCCAAAGGACATTTACTTTTTTACAGACACCAGTTTCTAAGGGAGCAACCTTATCACAAGCCTGGACAAACATTTTGGAAAAATCCTCGATGGCCCAATCCAGATCAGGGATTAAAAACAACCTATCCCACCTACATTTTCTTAATTCAAACAGAAAGGCATATTTATTATATCTTTTAAAATTTCAATGCCTAATTTTCCTTGGGCCTAAATTTATGGGTGTTTTCCTCTTATTAATCACTTCCCCCACACATACAATAGAGGAATGATCTCCAAATATAGGTTGCTTCACTTCCGTGGAAATAACTTTAATTTCATCTGATGAAAAAACTAAATCCAATATATTCCCCTCATTTATAATATATGTTTTCCTAGTAGAAACTGTAATGTTTTGGTGCAAATTTAATGAATTAAAACTTGTCCTTAGGGTATTGCCCCTTGGTTTATTCCATGCTGCATTAAAATCACCTACAATTAATAAATCCAACCCCATTGTATGTTTTTGTATTAAATAAGCCAATTTATCAAAATCCACTGTTTTAACTTTCGGGGGAGAATATACTAAACTCAAAACCATGTTTAAGTTCTTTATTAACACTAACAAGCATTCTATCATCCCTACTTCTCCTGAGTGTATCATCACAGTTTCACCCAATTCCCATCTTAAATACATCAACAACCTCCCCCTCCCCTTCTGTTCTCTATCTCTCCTATACATAGTATATCCCTGTAACTCAATTTCCCTTTCACTTATATTTGGGGTCAACCAGGTCTCTGTCAGAGCTATAATATCAGGACTTTCCAAAGTCTCCCAAGCTCTTAGCATATCTAATTTATTTTTTAGACTCTTTGCATTATCATAAATTACTTTAAACAGACGGGGTTGTCCAGGATTTATTTCAATATCCCCTCCCATCAATAGAGCAAGACAAACATTGGTTTGTAAATCTTGTTTCTTAAAATGCATAAATATTCTACATTTGTTTACCCCCACTATAGAATCTCTAATAAACGAAAAAGAGTTCCTTCTCCTAGAGCCCATATACTGTGTTTTATTACACTGAAATCCCTTCCACTGATGTCTTAAATAAACTGCAGGAATCAAATCCTCCTCATTCTGCACTGTTATGTTATTTCCGAACACTGGGCATATTACTAAACATGTTAGAAGGAAACAAAACCACACTTTTAAAACCCCCATTTTCCAAATACTCTGTAAAAAAGACTCCCTAAAGAAAGACAGCTCTGGTCCGTTCAGCAACCCGGCTGGAAATTTCTCGGTGAGACAAAAACCCAATTGCGGTATCCAAGTAATTTAAAAACTTACTCACCAGAGAAACTCAGTCAGGAAATGATCAGATCAGAAGCTTCCTAACTGTTCCAACAAATTTTCTCTCCCAAGTGGCGCGCGCACCACTCACCTCTCATGCTGGAGCATGCAGCTCCGATTTAAATAGAGCTCAAAAACTCTGCCCTCCTACTACCAGATTGGTCGTCAGCTCCCCCAAGCCCACTCACACCAACCTAGTCAGCTGTGCTTTCAGGACAGAAAATCAAAGTCCAAACAGTCCTTGCTTCACTGCAGATGGTCCCCTTTTCTTGTAGCCTAGATGTCTGTTGCAGGTTTAATAAGCAGAAACAAGCTGGGTAGCTGGCGTTCTTTTACCTGAAGCACGGCTCCGATTTAAATAGAGCTCAAACTCCACCCTCCTACTACCAGATTGGTCATTGGCTGCCCCTCGCCCCCTTGCACCAACCTGGTCAGCTGTGCTTTCAGGACAGAGAATCAAAGTCCAAACAGTCCTTGCTTCACTGCAGATGGTCCCCTTTTCTTACAGCCCAGATGTCTGTTGCAGGTGGAATAAGCAGAAACAAGCTGGGTAGCTGGCGTTCTTTTACCTGGAGTGCATGGCTCTGATTTAAATAGAGCTCAAACTCCACCCTCCTACTACCAGATTGGTCGTCGGCTCCCCTGAGCCTCCTCGCACCAGCCTAGTTAGCTGTGCTTTCAGGACAGAGAATCAAAGTCCAAACAGTCCTTGCTTCACTGCAGATGGTCTCCTTTTCTTGCAACCCAGACGTCTGTTGCTGGTGGAATAAGCAGAAACAAGCTGGTCAGTGGGATTACCTGGGGATCACCAGAACAGCCCCTCAGAGTACAGTAAAGGGAAAAGTAAAAGAAAGTAAAAAGATTGGAGCAAGTGGGGGGTTAGGGACTAAAGTAGGGGACCAGGCCAGGGAAACTTGTGGGCCTACAACCTCTTAACTCACCCACTATCCCCCTTGTCTAGTTGACATCCTGTATTCCACCCTCTGACAAAAAATCTTAGCACTTATCTGACTGCAGACAGGATTTAACCTGTCCCAGTGGTCTAAGTCACAGCAGCTTCATCTGGAGACTTCCTGATGTCCTGGTGGTGTGGTTGCTGGTAGGCAGCGCTGGAGGAGCTGGAGACTGTCACTGGATCAGGTGGGTCTGTGGATAAGAGCTTGTCCCATGTCTTTGCATTCAGAAAGGCTGGGTTAAGGGCTTAATGCCTAGTGTTCAGTCTTGGTGATGAAGCAGCTGGGGGGTGCTCCACTGTCACCTGTGCCAGGGCCTCAAATCTATTTGGACTGTAGTATGGTGTGAGGTCTTTTTGTAGATCCTGCATTCATAGCCCATTTCCAGGGCTCCTGGAGCTATTTCTGTCCAGTGGATGTTCTTGCCTCTAGTGTGGCCTGGATGAATGCCTCTTCATATTCAGGGGTGGAAGAGACCATGATACCTCAGTTCCTTCTCCAATGTTGTTGTGAGGGCTAGCTTAGGATGGGGCCTCCCTGGTGTCCATGTAGCCCTGAGGTTTGTAGTTGCAGTTTTCTGCAGGAACACCAGCCCCTCTCATTTCCCTGGGGAAGGCTTTGTGTAGGAAGTCCATGAGATTGCCACAGTGGATGAAAAACAGTGGGCTCCATTATGAATCACCCACATAGTAGCCTGGTAGCATAGCGAGAAGGTCAGGCTTAGCTGATGCAGGTATCTGCAACCCTCCATGTATGCCCTATGCCTGTCGGGCAAACCTTTTGAATAACCCTGATAAATGTGGATTTTATGTCCTTGCCAAATGATCTGCTTCTTGGATCTTGCTGCAGCCATTATTGGCTGCTTTTAATGAAGGTCTAAAAAGTGGGCCAAGATGGGTCAGGGCCAGTCCCTGGGCTTCAGTGGAGGGACCAGTGAATGATGAGCCCTCTCAATCTGCAGCTGGGCGGCTTTTGATATTCCCCAAATCCTCAGGAGTGTGTGTTATGAGAACACAGCCATGTCCCTCTGTTCTGCTCCCTCAGGTAAAACATAGAAACATAGAAACATAGAATTTGATGGCAGATAAGGACCGCTTGGCCCACCCAGTCTGCCCATTTCCCTACCTGATGGATAAGCTGCAGATCCTAGTTAACCAGCAGCCTACTTCTTCCTACCCCCACCCCCTAGAATTGCCTTATGACTGTCCCATGCATGCTTGAATTCCACCACTGTTTTTGACTCCACAACCTCCTCTGGAAGGCCGTTCCATACATCCACAACCCTCTCTGTGAAAAAATACTTCCTTAAATTACCTCTGAGCCGCCCTCCTTCTATCATAGGAACCAGAGGTTGTTCCCAGACTCTGGTTCTCTAGGTTATCTACCTTTTCTTGTAGTGATTGTTGGGAATGGTGTTGCTCATGGGCCAGCCCTGTTAAGTTTTGTATGGCAGCCTTGTGAGAGTTAACTTTCCATTTGGTTTGGAACAGCCTGTTTAGTATGGATTGTAAGGCTTGGGTGTTGTAGTTGGTTGACAGCATTACTTGAGCCTTCTAATGTAGAAGCTGATTGAACATATTTTTGATTGCCTTAGGGTCCCATCGAGAAGAGGAGATGTGGAGGCCATAATGCCAGCCATGCAGTGTCCGGGCCAGCCAATGCAAGGTGCGAGTCTCATAGTTCTAAGTATATTTCTTTGCAGTAAGTTGATAGTCCTGGAGATAGCTGCTTTGTTATTCACCTGGTCTGCTTTTTGTTGGATTATGTCTGCTGATCAATGATATAGATGGATGTTAGTCCCAGTGGGTTACAGATCTAAGCAGTTATGCTACCATCTTTGTCCGGGGCTAAGCCATGCCCCTCCTCTCTAACACTTTGCTTAGACTACAGAGGATGGATAGTTCTCAACAAGCTTCCTAGCCCCACCTTTAGGAATAGGAGTCACCAGGGCAACTTTTCACACTGCAGGGACTTTGTCTTCAAGCAGTGATCTATTGAAAAGCCAAGTGATTGGGGTGGCCATGACACTGGCTGCTGTTCTGAGAAGCCTAGGCTCCAGTTTGTCGTATCCAGCAAAACCTGTGGATTTAATTTTCCTTAGTAATGTTAGGACCTCAGATTTAGATGCTAGTTTGAAATTAAAATTGGGAGATGGGGGATGTTCTGCTAAACAATCTTGGGGGCTTGGGGATCCAGGGAAGTCTTTTTAAATTTGTCCCAATCTGTGAGAACTGTATTAAATGCATTAGCAGAGTCTTGCGGGTTCATATGGTGGACACCATTTGCAATGATATCACATTTTTCATGGATGGTATTTCCTTTGAGGAGGGTGTTAATTTGGGACCAAAATTTTTTGTGGTCAGAAAGGTTCTTGGTTTGTAGATTCTGGAGGTATTGTCTTTTAATGGATTTTACTTCCTTTTTACACCTTTTTCTTAGTTCTTTATAGTTCACTCAATCCTTGGCCAGATTTGTGGACTGTAATCTACCTCATGCTCTGTCCGGCACCCTCATTAGTTTTTTTGATCTCAGGTCACCACCTTGAGTGCTGTCCCTTAACCCCAATTTGTTTTAGGGGAGCATATTTATTGGTAGCTGGGAGGAAGTTATTGATAAAGAATTCAAGGGCTGTGTCTAAACTGGGGGCTAGCTTGATTTGGGTCCAGTCCACTGCCGATACAGTTTTAAGGAAGGAGCATGTATCAAAGTGGGAATAATCCCATGCCTCCCCAAAAATTTTTTTGGGGGGAGGTGGGATGGTCATTTTTCCATATGCTCAAAATAGAGGCATGGTCACTTAGGGAGTAAGCAAATGTGTTGGCCAGTTTAAATCTAGTAGGGTTGGAAGCAAGGATCCAATCCAGTGTGGTGTGGTTTCATACCTTTATGTTCAACCATGTGGGTTCACAGATTAGTTGGGTCAGATTGGCATCTTGCAAACTGGATTTTAATTCACTGTTGGTATGCTGACCCCAATGGAGGTTGAAGTCACCAAGGATTATTTTCTCCCACAGAGTTAGAACAGGGATTTCTGCCATAAGGGGTTTTGAGTCATCTTTAGCAATCTTAGGAGGGTTACAGACACAGCCTAGCAACAGGGGCTTAGTCCAACCTAGCAGTAATTTAATAAAGACTGCCTTGCAATCTGAGTGGGTAAGATCAGTTGTTGCCACCAGAGAAGCATTTAGGGATGCATTTACATAGATGATAACTCCACCACCCTTCTTTCCACCTCTATCATGCCTAAAGGACATAAACCCCTGGAGCTCAACTTCATGCATCTGAGTATTGGGCTAAAGCCAGGTTTTGGATATGGCAATTATATAAGGGGAAATACAAATTTACCCATGCTTTGAGTTCATACATCTTGGGTCTGAGACTACTAATATTCATATGGACTATTCAGACCTTTATTGTTACCCCAGAGTGGCATGGAGGGTGACACATTTGGAACATTAGTGCATGGAGGACCCTGATTTGATTCAATATCCCCAGCCAGTAACAACTTTATAGTCAGCAGGATTTTCATGACAGACCCTGGGGGGGTTCTTTGGTGCCGATTTGACAACACGTTTGTCGACTGGCATCACAGCAATGGTACTTATGTTGACCACAAGTTGTGGTACACATCAATCCCATATGTCTCCCAGTGCTGTTTCTCTAGAGGGGGGCTCTGGTCCCGCACCCTCCGTACTTTTGATTATCAACTCCAGTTGGAGTTGATTCAGGGAGGGAATGCAGGACTGGGAGACAGTGTGTCCCTGTCTCAGGCGCACCAACACAGCGACATATTGGCAAGGTGTCAATTTTGCTGACATCGAGGTATGCCGCTGTGTTGGTGTCACCATCGGGTCAGCATACTGAGAAAGATCTGGCATTTGTGGACTCTTAGATATGCCATGACCATATAGCAATTTCCCCTCTTCTAAGACCATGAAAGGTGATAAGGGTAGAATTAAGGTTGTCCTGGGGGCAAACACATGAAAAATGGGTATGCAGATGCCCAGTGGGCTGCCTGGTGTCCAGCCTAAGATTATTCAAAACTTGGGCTGTGCACAGAACCACTAGTATATAAGTACAAGCCAGCAGAACACCCTGACACATGTTAGAGCTTATGACTGAGTCAGCAAAATGAAAATAATCAGGTAACTCCTGAGATTTGGTAGTCATAGTAGGTCTAGGGATGAAAGTTCTAGCAATAACAATAGCGATTCTAGAGGTCTATATAGCTTAAAAAGCAACTGTAGATTGTTAGTTTATCTCCTGCTCCTAGCTATCAAAACAGCATTTATAAAGGTCTAGCATCTCTTTAAGAATAATTAGTTCCAACCAATAAAGTTTCAGACAATTCTTGAGGTCTGTGGAGCTTAATAGTGCCACTCTAGATTATTAATTTGTCTTCTGCTGTTTGCTATCAGGACAGCAACTCCTGAGGTCCAGTGTCACTTTAGGAATACTCAGTTACTATCAATAAGGTTTCAGCTTAGTACATTCGGGTGGAGCCTTAAGGGCATCAGGTCTATTTCAAAGAGTGACGGGGTGGGGGTGTGTGTGGGCGACACAAGGAAGGATCACTTACAATATTCAGATGCTAAAAATGCACTACAGAAATTCAGGCAGAAGTTCGGGCTCCCACCAGGATCAGCATTAAAATTAAAACAGGCTCAGCAAGGATCAGCTTTTTTAGGTAATTGCAAAAGTTTGAACTGCCCTCCGAAGTCCAATTCAACAGCTGAAGTTGAGGAAAGTTTGCTGGTCTGATTCAGGTACAAGTTCAGTAGCTGCGGTTGTGGAGATTTGCCAGTTGATGCATATTTGTAACTTGCATGGCCAGGTTTTCAGAGGAGATGCGCCCTGCGCAACTGAGTTACACTGGTGTATCCCTGAAATGCACCCCTGGGCCATATTCAAAAGGGGCTGATGCAACATGCAAATCTGGATACGCCGTAATGCAACAATAATGTATGTGGAGCATCTGGAGAGGGCGTTTCCCTGCATACATGGCACATCTCCATATTCAGTTGAGATGTGTGGTGCAGCTGCCCGCACATCTCAGAGATGTACCATGCAAAAATAGGCATGGAAAATCCATGCCTAAGTGGTAGCCACCCATAGGCAGGCCGCTGTATTGCACAGTGCAACACAGCAGCCTAGTCCTTGGGTGGCTATCCCCCCAGCCCTGATCGTGAGGGAGAGTGTTATACCCCCACATCCCCAGTAGTCTAGTGGGACCCCCTTCCCAGTTTCCCGAATGGTAACAAAATAGTACTGCCATCCTAAACCTGGTAGTCTAGTGGTACCCTGTCCCATTCCCGATATCCCGGCATGCCGATATAACAATACATTCCACCCTTAGTAGTCTAGTGGTTCCCCCTTCCCAGCCCCGTTCACAGCAAATCTCACACTCAAGATCACCCTGGTAGTCCAGTGGACCCCCCCACCCACTGAGGCAACAAGCCCACCCCATTCCCCATCCAGCATATGGGCATAGCATCAGGGGCAACAAAACACATACGCACACCTCCATGGCTGTCCTCTGACTGCGTTGTCACTGAATGACAGCTTACAGTACACTCTGCAAAACCATTGGTCGACATCATCAACCAATGGGCTTGCAGTGAGTACTTTAAGCATTCATTTGCAACTTAGTGTCAGCCACAAAGTTGTGAATGAATACTTACAGTACTCATTACAAGCCCATTGGTCAACAATGTCAACCAATAGTTTTGCTGAGTGTACTGTATGCTGTCATTCAGTGACAGCACAGTTGGCGGGCAGCCGTGGAGATGTGCCAGTGGGTTTTACTGCCTGCCGGCTGCCATGCCCATGCTGGGATGGGGGGAGCGGGGTGGGGTTTGGTTGCCTCAGTGGGTGTGGGGTAGGGGGCCACTGAACTACTAGGGTGTTCTTGAGTGTGGGATTTGCTGCAATCGGGGCTGGGAGGGGGGTACCACTAGACTACCATAGGTGGAATGTATTTTTATATCTACGCAACGGGTACAGGGAATGGGAGGGAGGGTACCACTAGACTACCAGGGATGAAATGTATTTTTATATTGGCATGTCGGGTATTGGGGTTGGGAGGGGTGTTCCACTAGACCACCAGGGTTAGGACGGCAGTAATATTGCATTTGCGATCGGGGTACAGGGAAGGCAGGGGTCCACTAGAGTACCAGGGACTATGGCCTGCCATCCACTGTCTGGGTGGCCTGCTACTCCAGCCGGGTGCATCCCTATACAGGACATGCAAATTGGGACACAATGACATGCAAATGGCCCCATTTGCACCTTGCATGGCTAATAACCCCATTTACATGTTTCGGTCTGAATATCTGGAATGTGCACTCGGTGCATCCGAAAGGTGTGCCACGCATTCCCATTCCAGATATTCAGACCTGGCAGGGGAATGTGCCAGCACATCATCAGAGGCCCCATTTGTGCCACACACATATCCTGGTACATTCAGATGAGATGCGCTATTGCGTATCTTGTTTGAATATATCATTTCTGTGCTCCAGCACATCTCAGTTGCGCGGAGCACCCACTTGCACCCTTTCAAGGTGCAGTTTGAAAATCCTGCCCCATATTTGTAAATTATTGGTGTGATGTTTTATTTATTGCTGTTGTCACAATTGAGATGTTAACTGTGTAAATGCCCTGAGCCCTAGGTTAAGACCCTAAGCTCCAGGTAAAGAGCAGTACAGTATAAGAAATAAACTTGCCTTGCCTAGCTTAATGTGCCCCAAATGTAAATGTGCACAGACACGTACACACACACACACACACACACACACACACACACACACACACACACACACACACAAACACTGTTCTGGTTCTAGTGGTAGGTTTTCTTTGCCTTGGAGATGTGACAAAAGAAAGCCTGATTAAAAAAAATAATATTCTTGTCTACATATCTGAATTGTTTGTGGGATCTGGACTTATCTTACAATGCATGGTTCTACTGTGACCCACTGTGTATATAATTCACTGAAAATACAGTGTCAGTTTACAAAATGTTTCAGTTTACTCAGTTTTTCTTACTGTTGTCTAAATTGCAGTCTCCACTACTTTTGGTTGCTTCAGAGGGTTAAATCTGATCTGCTGTACACAGTGAAATACAGACCCCATGGAGGGCTCCCTTTGTAGAAGCTATCACCTTTTTATTTTCTTGACTATAATCCGTAAATAACATGGATGTCCTGCATTTCAGAAGATCAGTAAAAGAAATAGGAACTCTGCACAGAAAATCAGTAACTTGATATTTACCAGCTAGGAATGGGAGCTATTAAACATTGTATTTTTTTATATAGGTTTTTTTTTTTTTACAGATCATCAGGGGACACTGGGCTGTCAATTAGCACTTTGCATTCCATTCCTAAAGGAGCCTGGAAGAACCAGTTGGTGACTTATGTGGCATATTAATGAATTGTATGTAGCACATTGCTGCTCCCCACACCAGTTATTCCCAGTCTTGCCATGTTTTATGTAAGATAAAAAAAAAACAAGGGCTGTCATGATCCGCAACTGTGGACTTGCTTTTAGTTACTTAGCCTTTGTATTGTTTTCCACAGGTATGTCACTGCATCCAATATTATGTCTCCAGTCCCCTCAGAGTGATGGGTCAGAGAGGTTGCAGCGGCACATCTGCCCTTTGAAACAACTGACAAACAGCATGCAAGCATATCAGAACTTGACAAGCAGTACTGTGTCTCTAGTGCTACCATGAATTGGAATAACCCTAGCTCAAATAAAATGTAACATCTCTTGGGATGGGAGTTGGGGTTGGGGGGACACAAAGGAAGTCAACCTGCTCAGTCTAAATCCAGGACACTTAGTTTACCAGTGTAGGCTCAGAATAAAGAAATTCAAGGAGACAAATTGTAAAAGCCCTGAAAATGGCAAGAGCTTGTGACATTTTTAGGGCTAGTCTGTTTTATGTCAGCCTTCTTCTCCTTGAGCCCATTTCCTGTTCCCCTAATAAAGCCTTTCCTTATCGATTGTACCATTTTTCTGTCTCATGTAAGCATTACTGAATTGTTAATACTTATTGCATTGCATGCTATTGGTAATGTAAGCAATAAGACATGACAGGGTGTGCATTGTGGTAGTACAATTGCACGTCTTAGGTGCATTATTAAGCACGAGGTGCTGCTGAATGCCGCTAAATCACAGAATCACAGAAATCTGACAGCAGAGAAGGACCCCAATGGCCCATCGAGTCTGCCGCCCCCCCCACTCATCTCCTTTTCCACGGGTCCTCCCCTTCCCCCTGCTTGCCAACCCCATATGTCTGTTTCTTGCCCTCTTGAATCTCTCCACTGTTTCAGCCCCCCACCACCTCCTCTGGTAGTTTGTTTCTGTCCTCCACCACCCTCTCTGTGAAGAATCACCCCTTACATTGCCTTTATAACTTCTGCCCACCAATCTTAGGCTATGCCCTCTAGTTTTAGACCCTTCTTCCTTTTAAATAAGCACCCCTCCTTCACCTTATCGATCCCCTTCACATCCTTAAAAGTTTCATTATGTCCCCCCTCTCCCTTCTGGGGAACAGGCCAGTAACATCACAACTGAAATATCATGGGAATTTAATCATGGAAGTAATATCGCAGACCAAAATACTGTGAAGTACAAAATAAAGCCAAGGAA
This sequence comes from Neoceratodus forsteri, assembly GCA_016271365.2. Lineage (NCBI taxonomy): Eukaryota > Metazoa > Chordata > Ceratodontiformes > Ceratodontidae > Neoceratodus > Neoceratodus forsteri. Next base: position 581,076,650 of record CM057456.1, read on the forward strand.
AATGCCACAAATGGGAATGCCATGCACAGCAACAGTGCACCTGCAGATGGATGCATGTGAGGGGAGAACCGAGCTGGACTATCTGCCACCAGGGACTGCTACTGGGACCCCAAGCACAGGAGCATACCAGAAGAACAACAATGCCCCACCCAGAACAGGTCCCACCACAAGGCAGCAGAAAGGGGCAAGCACTGCAATAAATACATGAAGTCCACAATGGAGACATCAGAGGGAACACGTTGGACGATGTCGCCCTGTGGAACTGAGGATGCACATGGTGCACTGGGCAAGGGACAGCAGGATGAGGTAATGGCTGCACCAGGAGGATAGGGCTGAGAGGTATGGGTGGGGTGGGGGAAGACAAACAACACACAGCAGTGGAACTGGGTCATGCTGTACTGTCAGACGGATGCAGGCTTAATGCCCAGTGTGCTCTGTCATATTTGAGCAGCAAGTAGGGGTCCATTTGTAAGGCCTCATGAAAAAAAACAGTGCAGAAAGCAGGGGTGGGGTGTCACACAGCCACAAGGGGACACATGGGAGGAAAGCCTGTCCATGATATTGGGGCACAGGGAGTGGGGAACGTGTACAGATGGTGTGCGAATGGCAACCAGCACCAGTGAACAGGCAGTGGACACTGCTGAACCACACAAGGCTGCACAGGTGGAAGGGGCCATGCAAGGGCATGGAGTGATGCTGCCCCCCAGGGAACAGGCCCAGTGCAGGACACAGAGCAGGTCTGCTCACCGACAGCCACAGAACATCTGCAGCCTGCTGTTTGTGAATGCCCCACCAAGGGAGAAACACATGGGGCAGGGGGGGTGGTCACAGTGCACACATATAGTGTTAACAGGAAATACCTGTGTGTGGGGGGGGGATTGGCCATTGTGCCAGTTGTGGGGGCATGTTGTCCTGGTCTGTGTCTGGCCACCTGCATGTTCTCCCAGTCACTTCCTGCCATATTCCACTGGCCTTGCCCAGGGCATCCCACACTGGCCCCATCCACTGTCCTGTGTGGTGCTGGGGGCATGCTGTTTTGTGGTTTCCAGTCCCATGCCATGGTGCTCGACTTTCCCACCAATTGCCCTGGTCAACCTGTCCACTTCCGCAGACCCCAGTGCACTGTCACCACCCCATGGTGTTCCAGGTGTAGATGGCTCCCTGTGTGGTTGCCCATGCTTGTCAGCACCCATAGTGGGTATCCTGTGTCCTGCTCACCCCAGTGGTGATTTCCTCCTGCACTGTTCCCTCCTCATGCACCCCTGTGCTCTTCGTGAGCACCGATGCCTGCTGCTCTGTTTTGTTGGTTGAGGTCTCCATGCAACGGCGGTGTTTGCTGCCTGCATGTTCAATGGCATGCACTGTTTCATCCTGTGACGTAATACGCTGCCAACATTGCAGGCGGCGATGTTATTGCTGCTTTATTGTTTTCTGTGATATTTTGTCCAGCAATGGCCAGTTCCTCCTTGGTCATGCAGCTGGGAAGTTTGATTATTTCACCATAATGGCACACCCTGGGGTATCTTACTTCACTTATAAAATGGCATTTAATTATTTGACTTAAAATGAATGCAAATAAGAAGAAATTACTTTCAAAAGATTACAAACAAATATGACCTTTCATTGAAATGCGCTTCCATTTTAACTTCAAAGAAAAAAATAGACATATTCTGGAAGCTGGGGGTGGGGTAGCTAAAAACAATAGAAGACAAGGATAAACATGTCTTGGACTGATTTCTATAATATAAAAAGTATTACTTTAGTTTATTTATTTATTTATTTTAATATTTCGGAGAGTCCTTTGAGCGTGAGCTCTATTACAAAGGTTCCACGTCAGGGTGGACAATAAGACATTACACATATTCAGTAGTTACAGATGTCTGCTCATTTGACATTAAAGAGAGAGTACATGAGAATTAGACAAACTGGAGAAATAACAGAGTAGTTGTAACAGAGTACAAAGCTACTTCTAATTGATTGCACCTGGTAGCACACCCATAGAGACCTCCAAAATCTATTGTTAGACTATGGTTGAGAAAACTGCATAGGGGTTTAACGCTAACCCAGATGGCGATGGGCTGGGTCACGGTGAAAACAAGGGGTCTGGGTTTGATACCTACTCACAGACAGCAAGATGTGGGGGAAGTGGAAAGGGGCTGTGGGGAAGGGGAGCAGCTCCATAGGGCTTTGTCGAGTAGGGGTTGGTTGGGGGGGTAGGGAGGGGCAGTACCAACGTGCATTTAGAGAGGATCGAATAGCTTACTTACTCCCTTGGCTGGGCTGGAAATGGAGGCAGAGTTCTCTAGGTAGCCCTGTTGGGTGCTACCTAGGGTGAAGGCCTATCTTTCAAGTGGAGCCTGAGCAGCAGGTACACTTTGAGCTAGATATAAGGTGCTGTTTGAGGCCCGCTTTGAACTGAGACAGGTCAGTTGTTTGTAGTTTCATCGGGAGCTCACTTATCCAGAGCGGGGCCCGATAGGTGAAAGCGCGCTGCCCTGGTGAGATTCAAAAGAATGGGATGGACAGTGCTCCATTCTTCCTCCCTCTGGTGATGTGAGATGGGGGAGAAGCCACAAGCAGGTTACCTACACAAGGTGGGGTTTTTCCGAGGAGTGCCTTCTTTGCCAGGAGGCAAGTTTGGTATTTGATCCTGTCTTTTAGGTTAAGCCAGTTTGTACGCTCATACAGGGTGCAAGTATGAGTGTAGTGATCCACACACAGGGTGAGGTGGCATGCCTTATTTTGTGCAATTTGGACCCTTTTGAGTACTGTATCAGAAGCTGCTCCATAGACCACCAGTCTTTAGTCAATCCTGGAGAGTATGGGGCTAGAGACAGAGATTCGGAGTGCTTCTGAGGTGAGGGATTTCTTATGACTATACAGGACTCCAATCTTTGTGTTTACCACTCTAACAAGGGAGTCTATGTGGTGCGTATAAGTGAGAGAGTCATCAATGGTGACCCCAAGGTACTTGAAAAAGTGTACCTGCTCAAGCTGCTCACCAGCCTTATTAGTGATTTTGAGGAGAGTGTGCCTGCATTTATAGTGGGGGCTAGATAGAAGCATGGCCTTGGTTTTCTTGTAATTTAGTAGCAGCATTTGCCTACTGAACCAGTCCAGAGTTTATTGAAGGAGTTCTCTAGTTCTGTTTATATGTCAGCCTGGGAGGTGCTGCTGCTCAGCAGCACGGCATTGTCTGCATATAGGATAAGTCTGGTGTCGCAGGCTGTGGGTAGGTCATTTACAAAAAGGCTGAAAAGTAGGGGCCCTAGAATTGATCCTTGAGGGACACCTAGGAGTACATCTCTGGAGCTGGATAATGTCTGCCCGATTTTGACTCGCTGGCTCCTGTGTGCTAGATAGTCATTGAACCAATTCAGGGCATTTGGTGCCACAGCCAATCTTTGGAGCTGGAGTACTAGTAGAGGGTGGTTTATGGTGTCGAAGGCTTTGGTGAAGTCAATGAAGATGGACCCCACCAATTTGCCTTCATCCAGTGCCTTGTGTGCATAGTCTAGTATTCTAGCAGTGCTGTGGTAGTACTGTGTTTTTGCCTGAAACCATGTTGGTTTGGGCAGAGCAGATTGTACTTGTTGATGTATTCTGTGAGTTGACTTGCCACAATTTTTTCCAAAGCTTTGGATAGAGGAGAGAGGATAGATATTGGCCTGTAGTTTGACACCAATGCCTTATCACCATTCTTATGCACTGACATCACCAGGGCTTGCTTCCATACCTCTGGATATTGAGCTAGAGCCAGGGATTTATTAAATAGCATTGTTATGGGCATGATCATGACATCTAGGGTGAGAGATAGTAACTTCATGTCTAGCACATCACTCCCCAGTCTGGTTTTGCCTAGAACTCTCCTGACCACCATTTGGGCCTCCAGTGCCATCACCTTCTTAAAGTAGAAGGTCGGGTGGTTAGTTGTGGGCAGGCTGGCACAACCTAGGTCCTCTGCAGGTAGAAGGTAGTCTGGTGGCAGCAATGGGGACAGGTCTGTAAAGGCCTGGTTAAAGGCATCAGCTATGGCTAGCAGATCTGAGGAGGGTGAGTTATTTATATTAAGCAACTTGGGGTGCTGCTTCTGATCTTTATGAAGGATGTACTTGACGTTGTCCCAAAACCGCTTTCCATTTCCCCATGCGTTGTTAAGCTGGGTCTTATGGAAGTTAGCCTTTGTGAGCCTGATAAGCTTGGTGCACCGATTTCTAGCAGTTTTGTAGCACTGTAAGTCATGCTTGCTACCTGAGTTTAAGGCTTTTTTCCCAGAGGCAGTCCCTCTCCTTTAGGAGGGAGAGGAGCTTGCCATCAATGCAGCTGTTGACCTCCCCCAGAATTTTCCATTTTGTGCGTGGTGCATAGATATCACAGGTGGAATAGAAACCCTCAGTGAAAAAGCTAAGGGCCTGGTCCAGCATAGGTGCCTTGTTTATAGGGGACCAGTTGTAGGCAGACAGGGCCGATTTGAGGGATACGAGTTTGCCTTTCCGCAGAACCCTGCTCTCCATGAGGCGGGGTGGGCATTTGGCAAGTTTAGTGGTCCATATAAAGGAGTTCGGGGAGTGGTCACTCAGCACATCCAGGAGAACCCTGAGTTCAGAGAATCGAGTCAGTGAGCTAGCTAAGACCCAGTCGATGGGGGTGCTGGTACCAGCCTTGTAGTTCTACCTGGTGGGGTGAGTTACGAGTTGCGTGAAAGTGTGTGAGGAGATTAGGTCTCTGGAGGGTGCCACCTCCTTACATAACCAGTTAATATTAAAGTCACTGGTCAAGATGAGTTCTGAGCCCTTTTTGAGAGCGCTAATTTCTTTCATAACAAAAGGAAGGCCTTCCTTGGCTTTTTTTGGGGGCAGGTAAGTTGTGGCGATGGTAAGGGTCTTGCCTTTTTGGCTGACTTGTGTTTGTACCACTAGTAGCTCACAGTCCTCCATAACTTTGTAGATCAGGAGGATGGAGCAGCTAAGTGAGTTTCTAGCATATAGGCAGGGCCCCTGGTGTTCTGTGGCAGCATTTTCTGATTTCTGCGGCATGATTTATTCATTCCTCTGGCAGAATGCAGTCCTGTCATTGGCTAAATATGATGTGATGTCATCGATGACATCAGATGCTGAGCATAGAGGAGGGGCTTCGGGATAAACGAGGTGGGAAGTAAAGCTTGACACTATGGAAAAACAGTATATTTATATGAAAATTCACCAAAAACAATGAATTCTACGGCACTATATATATATTCTGCGGCATGATGCAAATTCTGCGGCAAATTCTGCAACTGCAGAACTGCAGAATTCAAGGGGCCTTGCATATAGGAGGGAGCCGCCACCTTTTCTGCTTTTTCTATCAAGTCGAAGTGTTTGGAATCCTTCGATGGCGACCTCACAATCTTTGACCCTACCCAACAGCCAGGTTTCAGTTAGGTAGAGTATGTCAGGGGCATGTAGGATCATCCAAGCCTGGAGCTGGTCTAATTTGGTACTTAGGCTGCACATGTTAAGCAGTGTTAGTTACATTTCAGATCAATACAGGTACAGTATTTTAATGGAAATGTGTTCAAAACCTTTGAACCTGCCAGGTTGTTGTTTTTTTGGGGAGAAGGGAGTGTAGAATTCTCTTAAAAACATCTGTCTATGATTCAGATGCACTGCATGTGGTTTTATGAACTTCACAAATATATTTATGCCATTTGTGTCTGCCTCTGCCTATGTAACTGTGTTTTCCCACCCTATCTCTCTCGTTTATATAGTCATATTACCTTCTTTTTTTCTCTGACTTTTCCACATTAAACATATGGAATATTTACCACAGAAAACAAGGATTCAAAATCTTTCACACTTCCATGGACAGAATGTTCCTCTCCCAATACACTGTACGCGCACACACACACACACACACACAAAAAACAAAGGCCTCATGTGGTGCTAGAACTGCAATTGAATCTCTGTCATGGTAAGCAGCAGAGATTTCCCTAGTAAGCAGGTAAACTTAGGGGGAGGATTTTTTCATTGTTAGCAAAGAAATACTAGTAATGAAAACTATGAACAATACTGAATGTTTCTAAGTTGATTATGAGTGTAAGGAGAGTGAGATGATCAGGGAAATAACATTTACTGTAATTATTTTTTTGTTTTATTTTAACATCTACTTGAAGGTTTTTAATAAGTAAATGCAGCACCCATGCTTTGTGATGGATGGTCAGTTCTGCTTATAGAGGGATCAATATGCTCATTGATGTGGCTGCTAACAAGTCCAGTCAGGTTTAGGATTGTGATGACCATGCATTATGTAAGCAATGAGACATGACAGGGTGATGACTGTCATTGGTTAATGCATGTTCCATGGTTTTTGCAAGGTACAAGGCCCTTGATCTGTGTGCCTTCTTCCCTTGGGTATGCATTAGCCAATGAAACCACCATTCCTGGAATGTCTTATTGTGCTTATAAAATGGGTTCTCTTTCATGAAATTAGAATATGGAAAAAACCATATAATACTGTAATAAGAGAAAATCACATTATTCATAGTAGAAATCATCAATATGTAAAAATAATTTGTTTGTGTTCCAACACAACTGTGTAGTGCTATTTCTTATTATCTACTATCTACAGTACCAAGTGGAGCTGTTGTACTTGAAAGCCTTACTGCAAATTTCTATAGCATTATTGAAACAAAGCTTTGTTTTGCCTTTAATTAAAAAGCCCAAGTAAGTAACACAGTGTGTCATTGTGCCTCCTATTTTGCTGTGTTGGTAGGCTTATTCTATAGACAGGGCAGGGGTTGAAAAAAGTTATTTCTTCGGTGTTCATTTCAGTACTCAGTTTCAAAAGCAGGATGATTTTTTTGCAGTGTCAGTAGCTCAGCAGGTTACACACTCACCTCTGAGGCCAGAAGATCAGAAGGCTGTGGGTTCTATCCCCACATAAGGCACTTGGGTTAATATCCCAATACTGACACTGTAGTGCAGCATGAGGGGGATGCTGCACTCCTGAGGTGCCATCTTTTAGATGAGATGTTAAACCAAAGTCCCATCTGCCTGTTCATGTGGATGTTAAAGATCCCATGGCACTTCTTGAAAAGAGCAGGTGAATTTTTTATTTTGTCATCAAAATCAAATATATACAGTCATATTTGTTCACATCAATAATATTTTGCAGATCAAATACAAAACAAGAAGAGAAAAAGAAAATAAGTTCAGTATTTCATTCATACTCCCTACCATATGCTTCTAAATAAATATTCAACATTCAAATAAGAATACCAACATGTTAAATTCACATGAAATTATAATATAAACAAATTATTAATAAAGCAGGTAAGTATTTCATCTTTTACCTTCCCACTGCTTTAAGGTTATGTGGGTCTTTTCTTCCTTATTATCACAGTTCCCTTGTGATACTATATAGAGGATAATGTATGGTCCTCTATCGGTAACCGGTCTGTTAACTGTCGAGAGGTTGCCAGGGCGACCGTGTAAACCTCGAGAGCGAAGCTCGAGAGGTTTATGTCACCATGGCAACCTTGAGATGGTTAACAGTGGCCGGTTGCCAATAGAGGGACCATACATTATTTTTTATAGTGTATGGTCCCACGTAAAAAGGAAAACGGCTGTTTACTTTTTGAGATATAATCACTGACGGAGCTGTTCAGTCCCTCCCTAACCGCTGCGTTCATCCGTCGGTTCCAGTGTAAAAAAAAGGCGTGTACATGTGCAGACTAATCGCCATTGTTAACCTATCGATGTGACGTAGCATTGATAGGTTAACAACATTTCTATGTCACATCAATAGGTTAACAACCTTAGGAAATGATGATTTCCTAAGGTTAACAGCGTTCTACCATACATTATATAAGTGATATTGATTGTTCTGTTTTATTTAAACCAGGCTAATGCTGACCATCTCTGAGTACTGTGCTGGGGTGTATATTTTGTGTTCTTTTTGTTTTATAGCCTGTATATTCTCTAGAATGGAGTACAGAATTTGTTTTTGTGTCCATTCTATTTGTTGTAACGTAAGTCTACACATCACTTGCCATACCCAATTCTTAGTGTGCGTGATAATCATTATATGTTTTATGTCTGAGTATATAAAAATGCTGTGGTAAAATATCACCAGGTTAACCATTTTTAGTCCTCCTAGGGCAGCATCTAAATATGAGGTCCCTCTTTTGATTTGGTTCATGCGGCTTCCCCAATCACAGAGAAAAAAGCAGCTAATAAGTTTTGTTCCTAAATTATTTCAGTTCATGTTTATTTTATACTGAAAAGGCCTGTCGGCACAATGCTCATTTTCACAGGCATCCGGTTTTTATGGGGGGGGGGGATTATATATAACTTAAGTATAGAAACATGGGGATGAGATTTGTTCTCACCATGTACAGTCATTTTTTTCTTTTTTTTTTACTCATCCTCCATTTATTCCATTGTGTTACCCCATCTACTGCAATATTTATAGTGTACTTCCAATTAAAGTGTGCTGGGTCCAGATGTCCTCAAAATATCCCAAAAATGTTTTCTTTCTTTTTGCTGATAGCTGTGCCTAATACTTCATGGTTATGGGTAGGTTGTTGCCCAATACATAGAAACATAGAAACATAGAAGTTGACGGCAGATAAGGACCGCAAGGCCCATCCAGTCTGCCCGTTTCTTTTTCTACCTTATAAATGTGCCATTGGCCTTTGCTCTGTCAGTGGCCTATCTATTCATAGTCATTTGTATTGCTCCCTTATGCCTATCCCATGCCTGTTTGAAGCCCTGCACTGTATTCATAGCCACCACTTCTTGTGGTAAGCCATTCCATGCATCCACCACCCTTTCTGTGAAAAAGAATTTCCTCACATTCCCCTTAATCGGCCTCCCTCTAATCTCATGCTGTGTCCTCTTGTCCTGCTATTTTCTTATATTTAAACATGTTAGACTCTTTCACTTTGTTTATGCCCTTAAGGTGTTTGAATGCCTCGATCATATCACCTCTCTCCTCCTTTGCTCAAGGGTATACATATTGAGCTCTGTTAATCTGTCCTCATATGTCTTCTGATGCAGTCCCTGCACCATTTTGTTGCCCTTCTCTGGACTGCCTCAATTTGGTTAATGTCCTTGTGAAGGTGTGGCCTCAATACTGCACGCAGTACTCCAGATGGGGCTCCAACCAGTGTCTTGTACAGAGGGATTATTACCTCCTCTACGACTTGTAGATACTCCTTACTAATACACCCTAACACCCCCTAGCCTTACCTACTGCTTTAGAGGTCTGTTTGATGTTTTGTGGTCATCAGTGATAATGATGCCCAAGTCTTTTCTTCCTTTGTGACTGCTAGCAACTCCTCCCAGCCTATAGGTGGCTTCAGGGTTTCTCTTCCCTATGTGCATGATTTTGCACTTCTTTGCATTAAATCCCAGTTGCCACTCTTCTGACCATTCTGCTAGTTTATCCAGATCTCTTCTCATTCTGCCCACCCCATCTGGATCATCTACTTTGTTGCAGATCTTGGTGTCATCTGCAAACAGACAAGCCTTACCTCTAGTCCATCTGCAAGGTCACTAATGAAGATATTGAAGAGGACTGGCCCCAGGACTGATCCCTGAGGTACCCCACTTGTGACTTGCATCTCTTCTGACTGTATACCATTTACCACCACTCTCTGTTTTCTGTCCGTCAACCAGTTTGCCACCCAGTTGACCAACTTTGGCCCACCCGAGCCTACCCAGCTTATTTATCAATCTTCTATGTGGAACAGTGTCAAAAGCTTTGCTGAAGTCAAGGTAGGCGATATCAACTGCTCCCCTTGGTCCACCACTCTGGTTACCCAGTCAAAGAAATCTATGAGATTAGTTTGACAGGACCTTCCTTTGTAAACCCATGCTGTCTTGGATCCTGTGCCCTATGGATTCCACGTGTTGCACTATCCTTTCTTAAGGAGTACCTCCATAATCTTGCCCACTACTGAGGTAAGACTGACCGGTCTGTAGTTCCCTGCCTCCTCCCTGCTACCACTCGTGTGGGGGATCACATGAGCCCTTCTCCAGTCTTCTGGGACCTCTCCTGTGCTCAGAGACTCACTAAACAATTCTGCTAATGGCTCTGCTAGTTCCTCCTTTGGCTCCTTAAGTACCCTGGGATGTATGCCATCAGGTCCCATTGCCTTATCCACCCTGAGCTTAGCAAGCTCTTCTAGGACCCTTTCTTTTGTGAAGGGAGTAGTGCTCACCTCCCTCCCTGTGTCCATGATGCTGAGCTGTGGGCTCTGCCCTACCTTCTCTTCAGTAAATACTGCTAAAGTATCTATTTAGGATAGATGCCTTTACAGGGTCCTCCTCCTCCATGCTCCCTTTTCTCCACTAAGCTTAGCAATACCCCTCTGGACTTTCTCCTTTCATTAATGTATCTATAGAAAGTCTTGTCACCTTCTTTTTACTGTTCGTGCTAGTGTTTCTCAGTTTGGGACTTTGCCTGCCTTACTGCCTTACCTGCTTCCCTTAGGCAGTTTGGGATGCCTCCTATCTTCATCCCGCTGTGTTCTCTTATATTTCCTGAAGGCCAGCCTTTGGCTCTGACCTTTTCTGCTACTGTATTTGAGAACCAAAGTGGTTTCCTTCTTCTTTTGCACTTCCTTTTCTGTCTGACACAATGGGATGTTGCTTCAAGTATTGCATCCTTAATGCTTGCCCACTTTGCCTGTACCCCCTCACCTGTGTTTCTTTTTGCCAGGGCTAGCTTAACTCTGTTGGCCATCTTATCAAAGTCAGCTCCTCTGAAGTCCCATATTTTTGCCTTGGAATGGGATGATTTAGGCAAACATTTGCTCTTCTGCAGATTTACTGTGGACCCTAATATGTCTGCAAAGGTGGCTAATAATGGCTCCACTACTTCTCCAGACTGTAGGTCAGATAGAATGATGCAGAGGTCATCTGCATAAGCCAAAGTTCTTATCTTGACTGGATATAAAGAGTCCTTCTATCTGAGGATCTGCATTTATTCTATGTATTAAAAGGTCTAATAGCAGTGGGCCCAATTTTCGAATGGGGCTGTGTTCGGCGCAAGCTGTGGCAAACAGCAGCTTGCACCAAAGCGCCATGCACCAGGGACCCTGCACCAGATTCTGGTATAGAAGGGGTCCTGGTGCCTAAGACCCAATGCTTGCAGCAACCCCAGCCATGTGGCAACTGCATGGCACACGGGAGGGTTCGCTGCAAGCCCCTTGGACCATCAGCTGCATGGTCCGTCCAATTAGGGACCGGCAGTGGAGGTGTGTGGAGGGCTGTGCCAGTCCCCTGCTCTGTCTGGGGATTGGGGGGACACTATCTGCATGGGTGGGGGCACAGGCACCAGTGGGATGGTTGGTGGCATTTGTCCTGGTACTAACTGGGACACCAGGATCTGGGGGGGGCACTACCAACATGCTGAGGGGCACATCGAGGATTGGGTGGGTGCTCCTGCCCTGGATGCCCTATGGGGGCACAACCTGTATGGGGGGTCCACTATGTGGCTCTTGTGGGGCACGGTGAGGTTGAGGAGGTGGGACACGTGGCACTACCCATAGGACGGCTCAGCCAGGGGAGTGATGTCTAAGTCCCCTTACGCCAGCCCCGGCTGGTCTAAGGGGACTTAGAATTTCTCCCAGTGGGTGCTGTCTGTGAATAGCAAGCTGCAGCTTGCATCAGCGCAGTTCACCTAGTGCCATGTCGCAGGGAGGTGCAGAGTGCAGGGCTGGTGCAAGCCCTGTTTGGGGCAGGCAGCCTGCGGTCGATACAGGCAACCTTTGTGGATTGCGTGGAGGCAGCCCTGGACGCAAGGCACACCTTGCACCATATCTGTTTGGTGCAAGCACCTTGCGTCAGACACAGGGCTTTGAGAATTGGGCCCAGTATGTATAAAATCGGGCTCAGAGGGCATCTCTGACATACCCGTACCATTACTGCAAATGGGTTACCTACCCTCCCATTAATGCATGGGGATATTGTTGCTTGTTTATAGCATAACTGTATCCATGTTATGAAGTTTTGAGGGAATCCGTATTCTTCCATACAGTCCCATAAATATTTATGGGATACTGTATTGAACGCTTTGGTTTGGTCTATGTTTAGAATGTATCCTGTGATTCCTCATTTTGACCTCTTCCTAAGATTTCTCTTAATATAATTGGGATATCAGAAATGTTTCTGCCCGGTAGTGAGCATGCTTGTGTGGGGTGTATGAGGGAGGTCAGCACAGAGGTCAACCTGTTGCTGACCAATTTTGCTAAAATTTTGAAATCCCAATTTAACAGCGTGATAGATCTCCAGTTCTGTAGTTGTTCTTTATCTCGAGATTTGTGCATTAGAATCATTCATCCTGAGTACATTTCTTGTGGTAACAAGTTTTCCCTGAGTATGTAATTATAATGTTCTGAGAGTTCTGGCAGTATATGGTGGACTATGTGTTTATAAAATGTATGGGGTAGCCAATCTAGTCCTGGTGCTGTTCCTACTGTGAGCTGTGAGATTACTTGGAGTAGTTCCTGTTTTGTGATTGGACTTGTTAGAAGCTTACTGTCTAAGTCTGTTAACTTTGGCAAATGGCACTCTTTTAGCCATTCTGCAGTTATCTCAGAGTTGGGGTGTTCTGTACTGAACAAGGTGGATATGTACTGTAGTGCACCAGTTCTTCCATTATCTTTTTATTCCCTGTGACTGTTATATTCTGGACTGTTTTTATAGCTGAGATATGTTTCTTCTTAATCCTTACTTAAACAGCTTTCAAAGGGGTTGGCTTGGAATTGAGTTCCCTGTGTGCAATACTTCTGCTCAAATTCTAATGATTTTAATCTGTCATATTGATATGCTGCTAATTCTTGTTTTGTGTTTTTGATTAGGGTTGTATAATCTTGTCCTGTTTCTGCCTGAAGTGAAAACAATTCATATAGCTTTTGCCATAGTATGTCATATTTGGAATTCCTATGTTTCCCTATCAATTTCACTATTTGCTTATAAAAGGTGATAAAGTCCATCGTATTCTGTTCCCACCATTCAGTGGGTGTATTATACAGGAAGAACACATATTTCCTTGCTTCTATGGTATCTATTAGACCTTGCAAAATGTTCTCATCTTCTAGTAGGGCTGAACTTAGTCTCCAATATCCCCTTCCTATGGATATATCTGGGGAGGAGGAAGAGATTCTAAAATCTAATAAGGCATGGTCTGGGGTGGCAACTGGTATTGCTGATGTTACTAGGTGATGGGGGAACAGAAACCAGTAATAAATTCTTGTTTTTAGTTTCCCCTTAAAGAATGTAAATTGTATGGCTTTAAAATAAGTATGAAAAACTTCCTTTAAACATGTCTGTGTCAACATTTTATTTAGAAAGGCTGTATCACAGAAAGTTTTGTCTGTGACTGTGCTTCTGTCACATTTAGCAGTGTCAGTGGCTCAGTAGGTAGCACACTCGCCTCTGAAGCCGGGAGATCAGAGGGCTGTGGGTTCAGTTCCCACATCTGGCACTTGGGTTAATATCCCAGTACTGGCACTGTAGTGCTGCACTTCTGAGGTGCCGTCTTTCAGATGAGACATTAAACCGAGGTCCCATCTGCCTGGATTGGTGGTAGTTCACATGGATATTAAAGATCCCATGGCACTTCTTGAAAAGAGTAGGGGAGTTTTTATTGCAATAATAAACATATAAACAACACAATAAATGCAAACAAGCCACAAGAAAAAAAAATACAGTTAGGATAACAACAATAAAAACAAAAGAGAAAACAGGCCTAATTACTTAAACTTTATAAAGTGAAGAAACCCTTTCCACCACTTTTGGAGCTTAGAAGGTGCAAGTTTCTGTGTATCTTGTGAATATATTCTATTAAGCTCATTTGAAACTAAAATACTAAAATAAAAGTATGGCATTTGTTTTTGATATATAACCCATTGGCACCTAGCATGCCATAAATAATATTGTAAACAACAAAAAAATAAAGTCCCATCATGGAAATGAGAAAGATTTGCTGGATAGAGTCCAAGGATCAAGATATCATAAGAGATGAAGTTAAGCCATTTAAAATCCCATAGGGTTGCCAGATAAACCCTCAATCCCTTTGAAAAGGAACACTGGAAGAAGAAATGCTCCATTGTCTCTTCAGCATTAATGCAATCCAGATAAGGGCAATTTCTTTCATCTATAGCTTTGTATTTGGCATTACCTCGGACATTCAGGGGACCATAAAAAATCAACCATTGTATTTCCCAATGCAACTGAGGCAATCTAATATTATTCAATTGGGTTAATACCTTAGAATTTAGAGCAGATGGACAATTTTTAAAACACGGATCTTGTGGATATAAATGCACCATTATTAGTGAGTAAAAACCCTTCATACTATTACTCAAAATTGCTTCCTTAGTAACATTCCATTTGTACAAATTTTGAACAGCCGGTCAGAAGTATTGTGGAATATGAATGTGAGGAACAGCCGGACAGAAGTATTGTGGAATATGAATGTGAGGGTTTAATTTAGGAGTTAAGATATGCCAATTCATAAGGTATTTGCCCAGAACCCTAATAACCCATCTTTTCCCAATCTCTTCAGATGGAGCCAAACCACATTTAATAGAACTCATAATAAACAGGGAATGTAAAAACACTACAGGGTCCATCAACCCAAGGCCACCCAATTTCGTATTTAGATAAGTGTAGCATCTCTTTACTGGGTTTAAATGGTTGCCCCATAACATTTGGAAAAACAAACTATAAACTCTGGTTTCTAAATTAGCCAGGAGAGGAAAAATCATGGCCACATACTGCAAACAGGGTAACAAAAACTGTTTAATAATGTGTATACATTTCAATTTTGAAAATTTCCATTGCTTCCATCTATTTACTTTATTCTCCACAACCTGAAGAGCTAATTCCCAATTTTCTACAGGCAAATTTTGGGGCCCAAACAGGTACCCAGAATTTTAAGAGGGGTCCGAGAAAAATGGATATCCTCCTGTGTCACATTGGCTGGACCTATTGCCCCAATAAACAATCCTTTAGTTTTATGTATATTTAATTTAGCATTAGACATTTTTGAATAATTGTCAAAAGCTTTCAAGAAGTTATGAACATAGGACTGACTAGTAAAATAAAGTAATAGGTCATCAGCATAGGCCTGTAATAAAAGTTGATGATCCTCAGATAAACTATCTGAAACTCCAGTCCATCACTGAAAAGTAACCAAATTTTGTAGCAAGGGATCCAGTGAAAAAATATAAAGAAGGGGACTAAGGGGGCAACCCTGGTGTACCCCAATTGATAGATGAAAACTTAGAGCCGTGCACCCTTTTAAAAAGGAAAAGACCACATTATGCTCATAAACCATTTTAATTAAATTTACTATTTGCCTCGGAACTCCATAATGTTCTAAAGTTAAAAACAGAAAGGGTAAATGTACCCTATAGAAAGCTTTTTCAAAATCTGCAACAACCATACAACCTGAAATACCTGATAAAGATATGTGATCGATGACATCACGTATGACCATTAATGCAGATTGAATCCTTCTATCCAGTATCCCACAAAATTGATAGGGAGAAATCACCAACCTAGCATAATTTTTTAAATGATTATTCAAAATGCTAGTAAAAATTTTATAGTCAGAATTTAACAGGGTGATAGGCCGCCAATTCTCAATATTTTGTCTATCCCCTGATTTAAATAAATGGATTAATAAACCCTCTGAAAAAGAAGGAAAAATGGCAGAGGTTTTAATGAAATATTGAAACAAAATAAAAAGACATTGACTCAACTTAACAGAAAAGGTTTTGTATAAGTTATTGGAAAGGCCATCCATTCCTGGGGAAATGTTTGGTTTTAACTTCTGAATTACAGTTATAATTTCCTTTTGAGAAATAGGCTCCGATAATTTTAAGGTTTCTGTGGACTCAGAAGAAAAATTAATAATACTTAAATATGAAGTCATTAATTCATCTGAAATTAGAAAGGAAGGTTCCAAAGACCAATAATAGCCTATAATTAAATCCCTTAGTTGCGTAATTGTCGTAGCTATAGAATCATCAGATTGTTTTAATGAATCTATAGTGGAAGAGTCCTTCAAAGTTTTACAAACCTTGAAAGGATCCCCAATAGGAGATGTTTTTGTACCATGAGTGAGTATAGCTTGCAGAGTATTAGCTCTATCATACTGAAATTCCTTCATATTGCCTTTAAGACTATTAATTTGTTCAGAGTAATCATACTGAGAAATGTTTGCTATTGTTATGAGTCTCTGAAGCTGTTGTCTAAGAGATAGGTACTTCAGGAATTTATGGTTTTTCATCTTACTCCCTTGTTTTTTTAAACCAGATGCACAAATCAGATTTAGTCTCCATCCACCAATCACCTATATTAGAGTAAATCTACTGATAATCTGGCTTTCAATATATTCTTAACCCCTGACTGTATATGAGGGAGATGTAAAATAGAAGTATTAAGCTTCCACCGAACCTGCCTATGCTCAGGGAGACCAGATGGGTAAAAAGAACATAACAAAAAGGAATGATCAAAGAACTCACTAGGTATCATGTCAAAGGAGTTCACCTGTATGGAAGGGAAAACTAACATATAGACAATTAAAGAACAAATCTTTCCTTTCACAAAGGAATATTGAGATCCGTGATCCGCATCGGTAATGCAATTACGAAAGTCAGCCAGTTTAATGATATTTGCTAGTGCGTGTGAGTCACAATACATTTTTTTATTCTGTTAAGGTGAGTCAATAATCATACAGCTAAAATCTCCACCCCAAAGCACCCTAACTGATGTTACCAAAAAGGGTTGGACTGCTTTTAAACAGGACACTCTGTCTGCCTTTGTTTGGAGATTATAGATATTAATAAATTGATAGCATACATCATGCCATTTCCCATCTACTATTAAGACTCTACCAGGTATCAAAGCAATTAAATTATGTAACAAAAATGAATAGGAAGTAAACAAAATGCCTACACCATCGGCCCTATCCGTGCCAAAGGACCAATAAGAAGGTCCCCAAATCCAGTCCCACTTGAAAGAGGTTAACTGTTCAACAGAGTGCATCCAGGTTTTCTGTAAACAACAAACTGAAATATGTTGGTCATGTATATAATGAAGCAGAGCTTGCCTTTTGACAGTGTTCAGCAAGCTGTGGGTATTTAAAGAGCCCCAATACAACCACATTACAGATCATAACAGTGCAAAGCAACCCTTTCTTTCTTTCTTTTTTCTTTTTTTCTCCTTATAATTATCTACTGATTGTGAGAGTGTAGATAAAGAAGACTTCTGAGAGTCTGAATCTCCCAACTCCATTTCTGTATCCCCCCATGGGGTGAATAGAGCTGCATAAGAATTACTAGTCTCAATTGCGGGAACAGAAGGTGGAGTTTTAGGGTGCAAATTTCTGGAAGATCTGCGCCGTGGCAGAGGTGACCCCGGGACCAGATCTTTGGGTTCTTTCCCAGAAAGAACAGGAACAGAATCGGTGTAACACACTGGTGAAAGTTCCAAAGGGTCAGGAGGACCCATGCAGGGTTTTTTATCCTTAAGAGAACCTGAACCAGTAGGATGCGCCACCTTATCAGGTTCAGAAGGAGAAATTCTGGCAGGATGCTCAGGGCAAATGATGTCTATCTTTTTCTTAGTGAAGGGAGGTGAAGAGGCAGGAGAAGGGGAAGGAGAAGGAGGAGGGGAGCTTGCAGCATCTTGGGCCTTCTGAATCAATAGGTCTGGACTTATACAGGATGCTTTGTTTTTGGCAGCCCATAGACATTCACAGAAAACATGGCCATAATGATCACAAAGATCACACCAGGAATGATTAGCACATTGCATTGTAACGTGCCCCACCTCCCCACAATTATCACAGTGAGGCTGGTCACAGACACTAGAAAGATACGTCCTGGAACCGCACTTATAGCAGGCCCTTGGCTGTCCATCATAAAAACAGACCCCCCCATCCCTACCTAACAAAAAAGAATTAGGGATGTGCTCTATCCCTGAATCAGATTGCCTCAGTTTAATTTTATACTTCCATTCCCCCAGTCCAAAATTGTTCAGAATCTAAAATGGGCTCAGGGTCACTCAAAACCTCACATTTCTGTGATAGCCAAAAGGTGATATCTTCCACATGGACCCCCTTGTTTCTAAACATTACTGTAATAAATTTTATTAATGGTTTAGTTAGAGGCATTACAAAAAAGGGGGTCCATATGGGAGAGAACTTCACCTGCCCATACCGGTCCCAAAATAAGTCCATCGCATGTGATATCCGGAAGCTTATGTCAAAATTGTCCTCTCCAGAAATATTAATGAAAGCGAATACATCTTTAGGAGTACAATGGAGGGAATCTTTTAGTAGAGTTTTCCCCACATAATATCTGTCCGGCCTGTTCTCCAAACCACCTTTGTAGCGAATGCATACAGCACTCCGACGAGGTGCTGCTTCCCTTTTGGCAGTAGAAAATAATTCTGACATAAGGGGCTTCTGATATGGAGGTTTCAACAAGGAAGAATCCTGTAAGGATGAAATATTGTCCAATAGAGGAAGATCAGAGTCTGGATTCTGGGAAGAGGGTGGAAGAGCCTGTACATCAGGAGCTATAGTAGAAGGGAAAGACTATGATGTTGCAACCAAATCAATTTTATCATTAGAGTCTCTAGTAGGAATCCTCAGCTGTAAGTCAGGTTTCCACATTGGGGAATGCTGTGACAAAAAAAAATCTGTGTCCCAGGCTGGATCAGGTGTCCAAACACCTGTCGGGGCCTGCTTCCAACCTGCCCCTGCAAGGGCTTTGCCTGGTGACCAGTCCTCATGCGTTTCCCCTAAGCTAGTGGGAGAAACCCCTGTTACAGCAGTTTTCCCTGGTTTAGCATTTTGTTTCTTGGGTGCATTTTTAGAGAAAAAAAATTCAGTAACCCCAGTTTGGGAAACTGCAGTGTATTGATAAACAATGCTAGGCTGAGCTTGAGGCTTTATGCTGACAGGACTTTTCAAAACAAATCCTGCTGATTTACTGAGTGGTATAGGCTTGTTAGAAAAGGGCAGTCCTGGAGGAACTTCTTGTTGGTGTAACAGAGGTGCAGTAGAAACAGATTTGTTTGTCAAAGGCAATGACGTGGCAGGCTGTAGGCACTCGCTAGAACTTGCATTAATACTGCCAGCCTGTAATGCAGCAGATAAAGTGTTTATGTACTTGATTCAGAAGAAATACTTTTCAGTGCTTTACCGTGCTCCTCAGGGCTTTCAGTGTCTCTGGAAACAACTGCAGACGCGACCAATGAAACTTTGCTGCTGCCAGAAAAGAGCTCTGTGCAATGGATTTTTTCCCCTGAAGCTGCTGAGGCTACCTGTTGCTTAAATTGATTCTCAGGTGAGTGAGACTCATACTGTCCCACTGCACTGGGTAAAGGGGAGAGTTGTTGAGATTTTAGTAATGCACCCAAAGGCTTTAGGCACTGGCAAGGGTTTGCAGAATTACTGCTATCCTGGGTGTCGGCAGAAATATCATAAGAAAAACAAGTATTCTCCGTAGAAGATAAAATTAACTCACTGCTCTCTGTGGGGCCTCCTGAAACTGTAGTCACAGCTGTGGATTTGACAGCAGCAGCTGCACTGCTGACAGAAGGTAATTGAACAGACAATGGGTGTGTAGCACTGTTATCTGCTGCCGCTCTGCACGGTAATGAATCCTCAGATGAACCATATCCATGAATTGCAGTAGTTTTAAAAGTAGAATTCTGTTCCTCTACTTTATAACAAAGGGTGCCCAGATCTTCCAAAAAAATGGGTGCATCATGAAATTCAATATCTGAGTCCACATCCACAATATGCGAAAAGGTAGTCTCAGTGTTGCAAGCAGTGGGAGCAGAGGCAAGCTCTACCACCAAACAGACGTCTTCCTCCTTCGGCGTCTCAAACAGAGTGGCCATCCTGACAATGGCCTGTCCCCCTACTGGCAGCAATGCAGTAGGGGAATTTTCACGGTGTCCTGGCCAAATTTCCCTCATTCACTAAAAAAATATCACCAACAGCTTAATCTGGTTCAAGGTCAGTTGGCATTCATCTGTATCCCCCTCCCTGGGTCGTGCCTGAAAATAGGCATGATTTGTCTAGTGCACTTACCCAGTCAACAAAAACTAAATAAATAAAGTAAAATTTAAATCAGCTACAGCTAAAGTCTCCTCCTAACATGATGGCTCTAGATGTGAAAAGATAGTGTTGTATTTGGATGAATATCTGTACCCTATCTGCCTTATCCTGGGGTGCATATACATTTATAATTCTGAAATCTTGGTTATCTAGCAATGTATCCAGTAACTGGGATCTCCCTGGAAATATGTCCACTACTTTTGAAACTTTGATGGAGTGGTTATTTATGTATACCCCCACCCCACTGCACATATCTTCCCCTATGGATCAATTTGTGGCTCCCCATATCCAGTCAGTGCTCACCACCTGGATTTCCTGTATAGTGGCTGAACAAGTGTCCTGAAAAAGAACACTATCATATCTATTTTCTGTAAACCCTGTAAAGGTAGCCTTCCTTTTCCTTTCTGTCTTAATACTATTTACATTTAAGGAAGCAAACAGTAAGTCAGTGGTCACTAGGTTTGGTATCTGTCAGGGGCCTTTTTTCACAAACTTCACCTTGTCCGCATCTCTATCTATTTTTTGGTGAACTTCTTGGCTAGGGGATCTCCTTCGTCTCCCTCTGAGATGGCATCTACTTGTGAGTAGTGTCCAAATGTTGCATCTGAGTCTATGTCCATGTCTGTTTCTCCCCACTGTAATGTGGTAAATTTGTTTAGTAAGGTAATAGAATCTTCCTTGTCTTGTTTTTCTTTGCTTTTCTTTTTGTTACTACTTGGAAGGCTCCTTCCATTGGATTGGGGTGGGGGCATTTCTGGTTCTGTTGGAGCTTCCCCCTCTGGGGGAGGGGTTCTCTTCTGGAGCCTGCTATATTGTGGGATTGGTTTTTGCTGGCATAGTTCCTGTGGGCTCTTTTGGTACCTTCCTTGGTGCTGGGGTGGCAGTTGCAGATTGTGGAGGTGTTGCTTTAGAAGGTGCCCAGGTAGGTCCATCTGTGTTTTGAGTGTGATGTGTTGTTTTGTTAATATACAAGTCTTGTACTACGAAAACAGCATTCTCTGTATTGTGCGCCACCCAAGGGCACGTTAGGAAGGAATGCCCTCCTTCATCAGATAAATAGCATAATGGTGTGGCAGTGCAGTGAAACCCAGAATGCCCATTGGATACACACTGCAAGCATTTAACAACCTCACAGGAGTTGCTTATGTGCCCGTGTGATCAACATTTGTAGTAGGAGTGGGGCTGCCCCTGGTAGAACAGAATGCCCGTGTCTCTCCCTATGTAGAAGCAGTTAGGGAGGTGCTTTATACCTGAGTGGTCCTGGTGGAGTTTTACTCTAACTTTCCAGCCCCCTGTCCAGAACCCTTCCTCGTCTACAATGGGATTTGGGGTTCCTTCTATAGCACAATTTTTCCCTAACTAAAACATGATATCAGAAATGTTAACCCCTTCATTTCTGAATAATATTATCACCAGCTCGAAAGTAGGTTGTGTGTGGGGCAATTTCTCGTAAGGGGGCCCATAATGTTGTTTGTTTGCATTTGACAAGAAGATTCCAGAACTTGTCTAACAGGTGTGTCAAGCTATAACTAGGCTTGGCAGTTTTCGATTTTTATTTTTAACAGATTTTGATGGCTAAAATCGATGTTTATTTTAAGGTCTTTATTTCGATTAAAATCGATCTTTAAGGTAAAAAACATGCAGAGACATACAGAGTTATACAAAGACACTACAACATACTCAGAGACACAGAGACACTACAACATACGGAGACACACAGAGTTATACAAAGACAATACCACATGCTCCCCCCGCCAAAAAAAGTGCAATCTATGCTGAATTCAGTTGTGGAATTTTTTTTATATCTGTGTCGCATCAGGGGGTGATTATGTTCTGTATGCTTCCTCAAAATAGAAAAACATTGGGAAGGGTGGGTGACCTGGAGGGAAGGGGCAAGAAATAGCAGTAGTGGGGTGGGACATAAATAGTTACAAAGATAGATAGATAGACAGGCAGACAGACAAAGGGAGAGATAGCGGCAGACAGAGGGAACAGGGGGATCAGCAACAAGAAGCCTGACACTTGAAACCCAATAGGGTTGAAATATCGCCAAACAAAATACCAACAAATGAATTACCATCAGTTAAAATCCCTACTTTGCAAGCAAGTGTATCGGACATTTGTAAGGTATCCATCTGATCAGAAGCACAACACAAAATTGAGCGGAAGTGTATCGGGCATTTTGCTTACCTCCTGCTGAGAAAAAAAACAAATGCTCAGATCAGAGTGAACAACATGTAGCTATTGCATCTCTACACTTTCCGGCAAACCAATATTGAGTGCTAGTGTACTCCAACATAGCAGTCAATTACTCTTTGAAAACTCCTGTTGAAATAAATTAATTAAATGCACAAATCGGGTAACACAGCGTCTCTCTCTCTCTCGCTCTCTCTCTCTCTCGCATAATGCACACAAGCAAAGGCAGACAGTGAATCACCCCCACTCCCCACAATTAATTAAACAAATAATGCTACTGGTTACCTTATGCTTTATTTAAATGGCACTCTCCTAATACAAGTGATGAGCGGTATAAACCACATCCTCAACCATCCAGGTTACAGTGATGTACTTGTACAGTGATGTACTTGCAGGTGTACCTAATTGAAGAATGCACCTAATAAAGCCCTTACACTTCAGGTACTGGGCTGCTGTCTAACCAAAACTTCATGGCAATAGTGGAGGCAGTGGTCTGTGTTACATTTCCATCTCAAAAAGACAAGGAAACGATCTGTATTGGAGGGTACCTCTATGTAAAAGAAATAATAGCATTTCGGTAGAAATCGACGAGAAAAGATTTCTGTTGAAATTGACATAATAGCACGTCTCGATGTAAAGCGACGGAAGTCGATATTAATCGCAAACTGCCAAGCCTAGCTATAACTAATGTCAAAGGTGGATTCTCCCAGTGCATGGATGAAAGCATAAACTTCAGTTTGGGAGAATCCTAGGTCTTGTTTTAGTAATTGTCTTCTCACATAAAATCTATCTGGAGGGAGTTCTAGTCCCCCTACATATCTTAAAAACAGAGGATGTCTAAGTTTGGCCTGCTCCAGTGGCATTTGTAGTAGACTTGCATATGTTACTGTTGATTCACTGGAGACATTAGGGGCTGTAGTGACTTCTGGGCTTTTTTTTTCTGCCACTATCACTGGGGTTTCCTCTTGTGAGCCCACATCTGACAGGGCTTCAAAAAACACTTCTGTCCCCGTATCTATGGGAGGAAGATGATATTGTATCTGCTGTGTTTGTTCCCTCTCCCATATTTGCCACATTTGCCCCCTCCACATTATGTCCCATACCCGCTGGTGGTGTTGTTTTTGTCTCTTTTGAGCCTGTCTTCATTGTTTTCGTGAGTCATTCTCCATGGGGTTCTGAGTAATTTTGTCCATCTACTGCCCTCATTTTCTCTGTTCCTGGCAGTGGATTTAGTGGATCCAGTATCCAGAGCCCCGATTCTGCCTGTATCTAGCTCACTTTCTGTAGGGCTGATTCTGGTGACCAGGCAGTTTTGTTTGAAGTGCCAGAATGTGCTGGTGGCTGCGTTTTACTATCTGAGGTACATGGAGCCCTGAAGATGGCATTTTTAGCTTTTTAATTTCCTTATGTACCTGGGGAGATTCCTCCCTGTCGTTTTTTCTTTTCTTTTCTTTTCCTCTTCCAGGCATGTTTTCTCTTTGTTATATGTTTCCTCAACCTCTGACATCTGGGCTTGTAAGTCTGATTTCTTTTTTTCCAGTTCCAAAGCTAGTTGTTTCTCTGCTGCTTGTATCTCTTCCACTGTTGATGTATCCATGAGATCTGCTTTATCGGTTGTATTGCCATGAGCTCCTTGAGTCTGCTTGGCTGTCTGCAAGATGGTTTACGTAGAAACATAGACTATGACAGCAGAGAAGGACCACTTGGCCCACGTAGTCTGCCCATTTCCCTACCTATCGGATACACTGAAGATCCTAGTTAACCAACAGCCTACTTCTTCCTACCCCCCACCAGAATTGCCGTAAGTCTGTCCCATGCATTCTTGAATTCCCCCGCTGTTTTTGACCCCACAACCTCCACAGGAAGGCTGTTCCATCCATCTACCACCCTGTCTGTGAAAAAATACTTCCTATCATTGCCCCTGAGCCGTCCCCCCATCTTCAAATTGTGTCCCTTGTTCTTGCACATCTCTTTTTCTGAAAGATGCTACCCTCTTGGACTTTGTTGATTCCCCTGATGTACTTGAAAGTTTCTATCATGTCCCCACTCTTCCTACTTTTCTTAAGGGTATACTTATTAAGCTCCTTTAGTCTCTCTTCATATGGTGTCTGTTGCAGACCCTGCACCATTTTAGTTACCCTCCTCTGGACTGCCTCCATCCTGTCTATGTCCTTGTGGAGATGGGGTCTCCAGAACTGCATGTAGTACTCCAGATGGGGTCTCAACAACTGTCTGTATTGAGGGATTACAACTTCCTGTTTTCTACTGGTGATGCCTCTCCCTATACATCCCAATATCACCCCATCCCTCCTTACTGCCTTCTCACATTGCTTGCTTACCTCTAAGTCATCTGATATAACTACCCCCAGGTCTCTTTCCATTTTTGTTGTTGTTAATACCTCGCCCCCATTGTGTACTCTTTCTCTGGGTTTTTGTTTCCCAGGTGCACTACTTGGCACTTCTCTGCATTGGTTTGCTGGCCACCTTCCTGGTGCATTCCAGCCATCTCTGTAGCCATTGCATCATCCCTCCGCTTTCACATCCTCCTCCTCCTCCAATGCTATCCAACTGCGCACTGGATTCCTCCATCCCACTTACAAGAAGCAGAGCCCCCTGCTGCACAACAGGGGAACTTCCCCAGTGTCCCGACAGTATTTCCCGAAATTCACTAAAAAGGATACCACCAACAACTTAATCTGGTTCAATGTCAGCTGGCATTTATCTGTATCCCCCTCACACATGACAAGCCTGAAAATAGGCAGAATTGTCTAGTCCTCCCTTCCCAGTCAACAAAAACTTGATAAATAAAATAGAATGATGCTAGCTGAATGCACCTTGTACTGTTCATCGTGTATTTACAGTATAAGAGATTTGTTTATTATTCTGTTTATTGTAGCATTTATTCATCTAGTTTGTGTTGACCTGGAATGGAGAGCTGGACATAACTGATTATTTTCAGCTTTGGCCCTGGGGGAGATAGAGATAAAAAATTAAACTGAAATTGAACCAAATTGAACTGTTGGTGGTATTTTTGGTGAAAGAGGGAAATGT
Organism: Neoceratodus forsteri; assembly: GCA_016271365.2. NCBI lineage: Eukaryota > Metazoa > Chordata > Ceratodontiformes > Ceratodontidae > Neoceratodus > Neoceratodus forsteri. The sequence goes on from CM057456.1 coordinate 581,102,030, forward strand.
GACCAGGCCACCAGAGAAATGTCCTTTCTCTTTTCAACAGATATCACGGGATCTGTAATGTGCACCTGAAGATCTACAGTACAAGAAAAAGTAGGCAGGACTTTGGTTTAATGTCTCATCCAATGAGCAGCACATCCTGACTATACGGCATCTCCTTACGACTGTGGGATTTGAACTCATGACCTTTTGGTCCAGAAGTAGATATGCTACCAACAAAGGATGCTGACACCTAAACAGGAAGATGTTACAAGACAATTGAGCCAAGGCTAATTTTCAGTGGGGACCTACAACTATAACATTGACTTAAGAAACACAGTTAGCTCAGTTACATTAACAAGTAAAACATCAGATACAATAGTGTAAACATATTGATTTAGTTTATCAGGTTGCAAAGCCAAAATATTCATAATTGTACATTGCTTTCGGTTAGCCAATGAACCAGTTTTGCAATAAGCTTGAGACAGGCATTGAGCCTGTTTCATCTCAGCTGAAGACGTGCAGTTCCAAATTAATGGATTAGCAAATTCAAAAGAGTGACTACTGCTTTTATTTCCTCCTCTTTGCTTGGAATACCCATTTTAATCAGTTAAGCAATTGACAGAAATTGATAACCCAAGAAATATTTAACAGGAGTGTGGACATACTGTACTATGATGGAGTGTATCAAGTTTACCCAGTAGGACTGTTGAAGCCTGTCCCTAGACAGGGTCACCATAATCTAGAATCGATAGTATTATAGAATCAAAAATATTAACCATAGTGCCTTGAGTAAAACAGACTTTTTGTCTAGAATAGAACCCAATTTTGAGTCCATGCGTCTTTATTAAATAAGTAGACAGAATTGATATGTGTCCTATAAGGCTGTTTACAAGTTGTAGTCCCAGCTTTAAACATAGGAGTGACACTAGCAGCTTTCCAGATTTCATGGACAATTCAAGTAGTGACGTATTAATGATATAAGATTGTGTGTGATTACTGTTTGTTTAGGTTCCATATATAGTGGCACCAACCAGAATGCAATGCAGTAATGCTGCAGTATATCACAAAATGCTGCAGTATACTGCAGGGAACAATGAAACTCAGTGAAAATAAAGCCCTTTTTACTGCAGTATTTTGTGAGATGTGATTTACTGCAAGTTAATGCTTTGCATCATGGCTGGCTTTGTGTATGTGTTTGCTCTTGTGAAATAAATATAATTATCAGCACCAGGTTGTGTATTAAATAGAGGATAATGGATAGACAACTGTGTGTTATGGAGTTATTTACACACCCAAGGTGTGATGACCCATAAACCGAGAACGAAGCTCAAGAGGCCGATGAGGTCATCACACACCAAGGGTGTGTAACAAAATCCATAAAAACAAAGTCTGTCTTTAATTTTTTATAATTATTGGTGCAGGGAGTAAACACCAACGTTAGTGATGCAGTTCTGTCACAGACAGACAGACAGACACACACACACACACACACACACACAAACACACCACACGCACACACAGACTCTCCCTATCCAGTAGGGACATTCTTTTCCTTTTTCTTTTAAAAATTGAAAGTCTTGAACCACGGAAGTCACAGTTTAGCAGTCTGGCACAGTCCTACTGGTGATCACGCTGGGTCGGACTCATGGTTTCCCGAATGTAATGCGCAGCAAGATCAACCTGATACTTTTTAGAAATTGTAAAGGCAGGATCAACCAGATAAATACTAAAAAAAAAATAATAATTAGTTAAAGAGACTTACAATGAGGGAAGCTAACAGTTGCTGTAGCGCTCATCGCTAAGCGACAAATGGAATCCCCACGTTTCTGGAACTGTTCTGCCAGCCCTCACACAGAATAGGAACCAATGCGATAGCACGACAAATATGACTGATGGGAGACTTAAAAGAAAATGCTGTAATAACTGGGTAACCTGGTTATTATGGTGTTTGAAAAATGCCTCTACATGGTGCATTAAAGGGAGTCACCAGTAATTGTAAAAGGAGTAAGGTGCTTCTGGGTGGCCCAGTTTTTCAGTTGTCTTTGTGGCGCAGCTAGGACTGCACCTGGAATGGTAGTCTGGATGACCAGGATTCAAATCCCAGCTAAGGTAGTCATTTCTGTCTCACTTCTGTTTGTTTGGGATCCATACACGTGCACACTGCACCCTTGTGAATGAAGCATATGATTACAAGAGCAACAGCTTTCAATAATTTGGGTTATAACTTTTGACTGGTGACTTTTTACTGGTATCAGTTTCCTGAAGCAGATCTTAAACTTAATTAACTTCAATCTGCCTGCAGTTGAATTGGTGATTTGCATTATGGGTTGGCAGATTGTTTCAGGGTGTCACAACCCCTCCCAGGGTGGCCTAGCTTGTTGTGGTGAACTGAGTTTCTCACTCAGTCAAGTCACACTCGCCAACAACCTGGTCACAACTCACTCGGGTCTGCAGTTCCTGCTCACACAAAACAAGGCCAGGCTTTTAGTCATACATTACAAGGCCTCCTGGAAATAGGAATCCCCCTAGCCACTCCAGGTATCTCTTACTCTGCTCTGTATCACATGCAGGTTTGCTTTTAACTTGCTAGTACGGGTGTGTGAATACCTTATTTTAAATCTTTGGCTGAGTATTTATATTCAGGGGTCCAGTTATTCGTTATTCATGCTTAGTTAATTGTTATTCAGCTGCTGGAACACTATGTGAGCTTCAAGATCTCCTGAGACTTCGTATCCAATCAGAGGCCACTTTGGAAACTCACTGAATGCAGCCCATGGGAATCAGTACTTGCAGAAGCTACAGGTAAGAGATATGGACATCTGAGCTGACGTGAAAGAGCAGTCTACTTCTATCCACTTACTAAAATTAAGCAAAAAGCAGAAATCTTAACAGTTTTGTTCCTTTTCTAAATCCCAAGGTAGAGAGGGTAATTGTTTAATACTTTTGTATGATAACTTTCAGTGTTTCTCAAGACAACTGCAAGGAGTCATTTTTCTTCTAAAAGTGAAGAATAACTAGTACTACCAGGCCTGTTTCTGCTCTGCAAGAAATCAGTCACAGGTGCACATTAGAAGAACACAGATTTTGACAATTTACTTTTATGCACTTTCTCTGCATGTATTCTGTCACAGGAGTGCATAAAAAAATACATACATTTTTAGTGTACTTTCCCATTAAGTGGCAAGTGCCAAGCTAGAGTTTAAAAATAAATAAAATAAGCTGCTTTTTGTCAGACTTTCTTGCTTTACAGCTCTCATGGTACTCTCCATACTCTGCCTCATCAACAGAGCTGCATACTGTAGATTAGCCTCCTCAAATGGTGTATCAGTGGGCAAGTCATCTACTGGTGGAAAGTACCTAGACCCAGATGAGTGCTTCTCTTCTTCATCTGCATTATCAAGTTTTATAGTACCGGAGACAGGCCGAGAAATGAGGTGTCACAATAGGGGTGGACACAGACTGGAAATAGTTGTAAAATTGGCTGGGGCTACCACGGTAGTAAAGGCAGGTGTTACCATACCAGTACTGATGGTTGCCATGGCTACAGTGGCAGGTATGATCTTAGCCACAATGAAAGGAGAAGTTTGGTTCACAGTGGCAGGAGTGGTCTGAGTCACAGTGGCAGGAGTGATTGGTAGGGCTATTGTTGCAGCAGAAGTTTGGATGCTAGTAGTCACAGTGGATGGGTAGCGGATCAGAGCAGTGGTGGTTATTAAGGGTGAGGTGATGGTGGTATTGGTGGCAGTGGCAAGGGATGAAGAAGACACATTCACATTGGTAGTATCAGTGGTAGTTAATGACAATGTCCTCCTAGCAGCATTACCAGTAGTTAGAATGGTACGTTTCTCCCTGGTGTCAGATAATATCATACTGGTGCTGGAAACTACAGGCTTTGATGAGATGAAATATAATTTTGTGTGGCAAATACCCCCTGCGAGTCACTCTGCAGTATGCCCATTTCCACCTGCTGCTTGTTGCTCTACACCTACTGCAGCTTTGCTGGGGTGCTGGACCAAGTACATTTTCTGGTACATCCTCTGTTTGCCATAGTTACTGTATATTCCTCACAGGAAGATGTCTGATACTAAATTTAAATTATTATGAAACACAGAAGTCACTTACTGCAGCAATGCCAGTGAGCTGACAACTTAGTCTCACTCACTAGTCAAGAAAAAAATATATTTTTAAATTTTCTTCTTTAGCACCAAGGCACACACCTAGAACAATGCATTTCTAGAGTACACACTGCACACAAACAGAACTAATGGCAGCTAGCTGTCCTTGAGCAGTGGGAGCCAGCCAACTAGTCCCACCCTGCCGGCTAACAGCTATATATAGTGGGGCATTCACACTAGTACAAGTGGCTGTGGAGGGACCCTAGCCCAGCTTTCTCACAGTAAGATGTGTAATATTAAATTTACATTATATATCATGAAATATAGTCACACACTGCAACAGTGCCAGTAAGCAAACAAGTCGCACTCGCTAATAGTATGATCTGACTAAAACACTTTCTTTTTTGGCACAAAGCAACAAACAAACTGAGTGCACAAGTGTGAACAGTACACACTATTGCACACATGCACAGGACAAAATTGTAGCCTCCCAGAAGCAGTAGCGGTGGGAGTCAGTTGACTCTGGCCTCCACCAAAAATAAAATACCCTTATTTATTCAGCACAATTGTGCATTTCAGTGCACTTCAGTTAAACTACTATGAATCTAAATCTTTAGTTTGCCTTGCTTGTTTCAGACAAGTGCAACTAAGTTACAAAAAAATATATATTTCTATGGACTAAAAACCACTTCATAAATCTCCCTTACTCCCTTAAACTGACACAAACTGTTTAAAACACAACAGCTTTAAATCTGATTTGTTTTTAGTATACACACAGGCTGTGTGTCTGCTACTGGGCCGTGCCTGCCTCTCTCTCAGCAACCAGCCCAAATTTAATTTCACTTTTTCTTCACTTTAGCAGTTTCTCTTAAAAAAAAACCTTAATTTTCTCACTGCAAGTATAAACAAACTCTAGCCAGAGCCAAAAGGGCGGCAGGTGAGGTATTTGGTGTACAAATATTGAAAATTACCAAAGTTATGAGTCTGCATTAGCAAAATGTATTATAAGCTCATGAATTTGTTGTTTTGTAAAATTTGTATACCAAATTTTCAACATAGCCTTGTTATGACCCTCTATCATGAAGAAGAGCAAAGCAGATATCCAACTCTTGCCTGAAAGGTGATGTGTTTGTTCCTGTTCACCTTGCATTACCAATGTCTGTTTACCTGCTGGTGTGGTATTGCTGGGGAGGGCTACTTGGGGAGGGAAATGGATAGGGACAGCTTCTCAGAGGGTTGTACCCCACTACCATGTAACCCATTACCATTCTTTCTCTTGCTGGAGGCACCTTGGTATTCAAGATTAATCACCCTCAGCCCAGGCCCCCACCACAGGTTAGTCAGCTATGACAGGGTGGAGTATGGTGGGACTGTACCCCTAAATAAACCTTACACCTTGATTTGACTTGTGTCTTGTAAATCAGTTCATAATTATGACACATTTTTGGAATGGGTGGACTAAAGTGCAAGACAAAAGGTAGTAAAATGAAAATGTGGCAGCAGTGGGATGTTTATAAATATATGCAAGATCTGGTCAGAGCCGATACTGCTGCTTAAAGTGAGGAAAGTGTGGCAAGACTCGTTTTGCCAGTGTTTATCACGCATGTGTGGAAGTAAATGTAGAAGTACCGCATTTAAATAGTATAGTGGATGCTGACTATATAAGGGAGTTCACTGGTGGTCACAAGCATATTGTTATTAGAATTTATCAAAAACTAACAAGTAGACATTCAGTTAATTATGGAACTAAGAAAAAATATTCACACGTGATGATGAATTATTAATAAGAAAACAATCTAAAAAGTATTATTAGAAAGAAACATTGGAAACTTTTTAAAACAAATGACTGTAGAGTCAAGCTCAATAATTATAAACATACTGGCATGTTTTTTTACTCCCTATGAACTGCCATGGAAAGAAGTGTGTAGGAGCACAACCCTGTTATATTAAGACCACCGGAGTGGGCTACAGCTACCTCTGATGCCATAGTTATTGTGGCTTCCTGCCTGCAACAAATTTGTATTTGCTTTCTTAGAGAAAAGGATCCATATTGATCTTTTCACCTAATACAGACCTGTAAATGGGTGTTGCAGGCTCCCCAATATGAACAATAGCTACCAGTTTTTCCTTCTGTCCCCATCAGCAATTTGAAGTGAGATCCGCAGCCTTAGCACATGGCAGGCAACAAAATAATCAGCTCTCTGGATAATGCCTCAATATCTTCCAGACTGTAAATCTAAAAACTGAGTCCCATATCACCAGAACCTGATACTAGCTGGAACTAGACTCAGGCATCCCAATGTGGAATGGATGTCTCTTGGTGTGTGACTGCCCAGTTGCCAAACCTCTTCCTCTGCCTGTCATTGACAGGCTCTGCCAAAGGTGCAAACCTGTTGGGGTGGGTGAAAGAAAGAGAAAAAAAGAAACAGGGTGGGAAAGAAAGGTAGAGTCTAAGTGCTTTAGAAATAGCTTATGCAGTTCTTGAAAGCACATGTACTGGAATCAGGTAGTCAAGGAGAAATCAACTTCTGTAACACAAACAATCTACTTTCAGCTGTGCAAACCAATTGAATTAAGGACTATTTTATTGACTAGTGGATGCATCACATCATTATGTATTGATTAATTAATTTGGGGTTTTAGTGTTTTTCACAACTGGGTCCATTTTATTATCACAATAATGCACTCCATGGCAAGGGTTGTTGTGGGATTTATCTGTTTCTTATGTGGTCTAAGGCACATGGCTGCAGCTCATGCCACACCACAACAGGAGGCACAGGTAACTTTCCCATTGACTAACACTTGGCGATATCTTATTGCTTAGACATCTACTATCAGTCCCACTCCTATATCTCCTGATAGCAAGTCTATCTGGACTTTTTCCACTAGCACTGGCCCCATAGTCAGGCATACTACCTCAGCAGTAGTGAGGCAACTCCTTCCTCTGATGACAACGCTAACAACTTTCAGATTGTCATCGCCAACAAGCTCTATGGTGACATTGAACAGATCATCAGGTGTTTGCAGCTTGATGTAAGTAAGAAGTATTACTGAGGATTTTGTAAGGAATTTGTAAGGAAAAAAAAACTAATGCTGGCTGATTACTAATGTTCAGCAGACTGCTTCCTCTCATGGGCTGCCTGCCCAGAAGAAAGATTGGTATCAACTGCTCTTTAGATGAGCAAGAGATAAAATACAAATAATGCTTACAGATGCAGCAGAGGATTTTTTTGTTTTGTGTCAGCAAAAATGGAAACTGTCTTACTCAGGTTTGGATGATACAGCACACATTGCTTGTGTTTTATTTTCCCTATTCTTCACTGTCCCTTAGCTGCTGCCCACTCTCATCTCTTTATTTCCCAGAGATTAGTCACCTTCATAAGTTTTCTGTAAGCTACCTGCTATGCCTTGGTCCTATTGTGAAAGTTTGAATTGTGTACATATGTGCTTTCTCGTTCTTGTTCTCAAAACTTGCTGTTCACCGAGCTACAGAAATTGCTACTGTATGGTTGTTTTTTTGTTTTAAACATCCTAGAAAGTGAGACAGCACCCTTTATGTAGGAGAGAGGACTTTTGCATTGTAACATTCGAACTAGCTCTCCTAATGTGGGAAAGCTGACAAGTAATCTTGCTAACTGATGCATGGTTATTATTCTGTAACCCACCACTCATTCAAGTGGGATTTGAAATATGGATATAGGGGCTGTTTAAGTGCCCTTGTTAATGTGACCAGAACAGTGCCAGATCCTGCTTGCACTCCCTTCTTGATTCTGTGAAACATGAGATGCAGTTATATTGTCTGTGTTTATTCTATGTGCCAATAGGCTAAGCATAAATGAGTCATGTTCGTTTCACACCCTTACAGCTATAGGTCTTCACTACAATTTACAAGTGATGTTATAGACTCTTGGACTTTATTCAAGAACTTTGTCCATGGCTATTGCTGTATAAAGCCCATTTACAAAAATATTGCTTATTTTGGACTTTTCCATAACCCCGACATGTAATAACAATGAGGGCATGGTGTCCAGTTCTGCAGAAATGATTTACTACAGGTACATACAGTATATACAATGTATCATGTACTTTACTATACTCTGCCATCAGTATTGAACTTTCATGATTATGTATTGTATGTAACAAAGCTTATAAACACAAACTTTTCAAAAATGTGTATGTTTTTTGTCAATATATTTTAAGTTTAGTAGTTTCAAAGATTACAAATAAACAATACATGCACTACACCCTTAAAAAGAACATATTGTAAATATTTTCAATCAAGTTACCAAAAAAAAATTACATTTAAACATTCATGTAATAAACTCAGAAAATACTTTACTAATACTAAATACACTAAGCAATGTTATTATTATCTGTTCACCACAAATGTATTGAAGTATAACTATCCCCATCTTCACCGCTGCTTCTGTTATTATTCTTAAGATTGTTGAATATAGGGCCGGCCCGCCAGAGCAGTGGTTGGATTTCCTCTTGTGACACCAATGACCCGGGTTTGGGAACAAGCCCCGGGAGCTGGAGGTTGGCTGGGGAGAAGGCTGCTGCCCCCAGGACAGCTTGCCTCCAGTGAGGAAGGGGGGATATGGTCCCGGCGCAAGACTGACCCCAGGTGGAGGCCTGGGGCACAGCATGCGCTAAGACAAGAGAGTGGAGGACGTCGCAGACATCAGTGCTATGCACCTTGATGTCTGGGGTTCACGTGACATCCACAAAGCACCTGAAAAACAAGCGCCAGAATGCCGAGGGGAAGAAGCGCCACTGCAGACACTAATGGCTCCCTCCTGCCTGGACTGATGGGGACCCGACGAAACTAGAAGCATCAGGGTGTTCAGGCTCCACCTCATACCTGCCTGGGGGGTATAACCACGGCTCCATGGGGGACTGCCGCAGAACCAGGTAAGGAGGCGAAGCAGGGTGGCATCTGAGCATCTCCCGACTGAGCAGGGTTCCGGTGCAGGGGAGGAGGCAAAAATAGAAAGTAAAAAAAAAAAAGATTGTTGAATATTAAACATTTATTTAATCAGAGTAATATGATTAACCCACTGCTACCCACATATAAGAGCTAATGATAGTGATAGTGGCTATCACACCGGCTTCCCACCCACCATCCTCCCAGCTGCCCTATCTGGGCAGTTTCTTATATAGTTTTACCGAGTCACATTACACACCATTAAATTTACTAAGTCGTCTATTCCCCAATTGCTCCTTATAGACGCAAACCACTAGAGGCATTACTCTGGTGACATATAGCAAATAACTGTACTCTACCACTCTTTTGTTCATCATACTACAAAGCTATTATTAATTTCTGCTTTTCTACTCTCCTCTTCACTACCCAACTTACCTGTCTAAGTCTCAGTTTACCCTCATCTACTGCAATGTGAGCCTCTCTCTCCCCCTAAATTTCTCCTCCCCTGGCTTTCTAATTTTACCCTGTATCTATTTGTTCTAATCTTCCTTTAATCTGAGACCCTTATCAAATTTCTCCACTGCTCACTCCACAACTATGACCCTTTGACCAGGCTTGTTACAGATGGTCCCTTTTCTTCTCTTTTTATTTTTCCCTCTTCTCTCCATTAGGGATCTCACAATCCGCCAAATCACTACCTATGCCAGACAACCGACTTTCTACACACCTGTTCCTCTGGTCCCAGTATTCTCATATGCTGCAACCCCTTCTCCCTGTTTCCACATATGGTCTCACTTTGAAATCACTCCTTGTACATCTCTCCCCTAATGCTGGCAAGCTCCTGTGCACTACTATTGCAGTTAAAACTGCACCTTCCCCCTGTTACCCTCCCTACCTCTACTCCACGGTTGCTATATACACTGTCTTGGTACAGCAGCTCCAAACTGCTCTGCCTTATCATCATGCTCCTTTTACTATCTGCAGGTGACATCAACCCCAATCCTGGGCTGCATTCTTTAATTCCTGCTGTTTCCACAAGTTGAAACCCTGCTTTTCCCCCCACAACTCTCCTATTCTTCCCCACAGCCTCAAACTCATACATCTTAATATACGTAGCCTATTACCGAAAGTTGACCTACTGCAACCACTTACAATATCCCTCTCCCCTGACATTCTCATCCTCACGGAATCCTGACTCAATAACAAAACATCAAATGATGCAATATCTATCTCTGGATACATTATCTCCTGACAAGACTGAGTAGCTAGGGAAGGTAGGGTGTCCATGTACATCTCGTCCACAGCATCCAGTGAACAAGGTGACTGAAATTGGGAGCCTACAAAAACGGCAACTCATTTACTGCACCTGTGTTCATAGCTACCTAGCAGGGGGGTGAGTGGATACGGAAGTGGGTTAATAGAGTGATAGGAGGTATGCATGTATACACATGCACGCACACACGTGGTGGGAGAGGCAGAGGAGGGAAGGTATGTGGGAGGGAGTGTGGCAGGCAGCTGCTGAGCTGGTCTCCTAGCATGGTGGGGAGGGTGGTCGGCTGGGAGGTGCAGAGTGCAGGGTTCAGGTCCATTGCAGCACGTTATTTATTTTCCACAGGCAGCTTTCAATTTTTGTAAGTTTTTCACTTCCCCCCGACATGCACCCCCATGGAGATGAGAATCCATAAATAGAGGGAGTGCGGGGGACACAGTCCCCTGCATTAAAAATGAAACCTGTAGGTCTCGGGCACCCTTTTTGTCCTCGTCGTGAATGTGCATCGCTGAAATTCATTTTCAGTGATGTACACTCCCCCTAATGATGATCGCTATTTTGTGATCACCCTTATGACATGGAACCCTCATCCGCTATACAATACACTACCATCTTATCTACTTTGCACCCTATGAGGTACTCCTCCTAAGCTTATCCTTCCCCTTCTCACTCCCCATATTTGTTGCTACAGTCTACTGTCACCCAGGCCTCCCTCCCACCACATCCATTGACCTCCTTACTAACATTGTCTCCCTCTGGCCAGCCCGGTGGCACTGAGGGCTGAGGCGCTGGACGCCACACCTCGAGCCATGCCGGCAACCTGGGTTCGGGAACGGACTCGGGTCAGCGGGGGTCGGTCAGGAGAGGGAGGATTGAGCATCCCAACGGATGCTCTCCTCCCTCAGGGGAGGGATACCAGGGGTGCAATTTACACCCGACTCCCTGAGAGAGCCAGTGGGAACACGGGCTCTTGAGGGGGACTGGCGGCTCCGTTCACAGAGTCAGGGAGGGGGGATGCTGTTGGGTGCATGAGAGATATGTGAGTCAACACGTCACCTCTCTGGACGTACATCCTTGCGCCGGCATCCCAGGGGGCAGGGTTGAGGGGAGCTCAGAAAAACGGATAAGCCCCTTGGGGGTCCTAGATGACGACAGCTCCACCCAGGGACCACCAATTTCGGGACAGACCCCGCCAGCAGATAGGGAGGGAGAAGAAAGCACCTAGGGCATCCTGGAGCAGTGGCCTGGAGGAATGAGCAAGTCCGAAGGAGTGGACACCGAGGTAGGAAGGCGGAAAAAAAAAAAACATTGTCTCCCTCTCTTCTCCTGGGGAATTATATATAATGGGTGATTTCCACTTAAATTGGCTGGTGGACTCCCTGAGTAAGGTCTGAAATGATATTTCAGCACACAACCTAATTCAACTAATCAAAGAGCCAACCTATTTAAACAGGAAGACCAACAATCAATCCCTGATTGACTGGGCCCTCACCTCCCGACTTCACAAGGTCATCTAATTTGGCCTACTTCCTGACGCATTGAGTGATCACCACATGATCTACCTGGTTCGTAAAATTTACAGACCTAATGCTCCCTGCAGGATCTTACTAACCCATTCCTACAAATCCCTTGATTTAGTGCCCCTACTCCTCAACCTGGGTCACACAGACTGGACTTCTCTCTCCACAGCTAACTCTGTTGACAAATCTCTAGAGTATTTTAAGGACAATTTCCTCAGCTTATGGAAACATTATGCCCCCATAAGGTGCTTCAGGGTCTGGGATAATCACCTCCCCTGGGTCACCCCAGAACTATTGGCTTGTCAAAGAGCACATGACCAAGCGTGGAAGACACACAAAGTCTCTGAGCTGCCAAGAGATTTTGAGATTTACCGTTCTCTCAGGAACTCTGGCACTAAAGCTATTCACCTGGCTAAGGCTGAATAGTTCCAGAATACTTTCCAAACTAACATAAACAACCCATACAAATTCTGGAAGGTTATTCATGCTCTATTCTCCCCCCTCCCCACTAAACCTCCCACTCCAATTCTCAAAGTAAGCAACTCACTCATATCTGATCACCCCTCTGTTGCAAACAAATTCAATTCCTATTTCACTTCTTGTGCCTCAGCTCTCCTGTCCTCCCTCCCGACTCACCAGCCCATCCACTCTTCCACTATACCTCCCCAATCTGGACACCCCCACTCGGTGTACTTCTCCTTCTCTAAGGTATCTCCTGCCGACATACTGTTTGTGCTTCTTACCCTGAACCCCACGAAGGGTAACTCTCCTGATGGAATTGACATCAAACTCCTATACTTATCTGCACCGGCCATCTCATATCCACTGTCTGTGATCCTAAACTTCTCCTTCCATTCTACTTCAGTACCTAGGGACTGGAAACATGCCATTGTCCTTTCTCTACCTAAGTGTGGAGACCCCTCCTCTCTTGTCAACTATCACACTATATCTCTCTTACCCTGCCTTGTTAAGTTACAGGAGCACTTGGCTCTTACCCAACTCAGTTCCTTCCTCTCTGACTCCTGCTTTTTCACCCCTTTCCAATCTGGGTTCAGGAAATACCACTCAACTACTACCTCCCTACTTAGGCTCACTGATTCCATCCTCTCAAGGATAGACAAAGATCTAATCACCTTGGTCATTTTCATAGATTTAGCCAAGGCTTTCAACACGGCCTCCCACACTCTACTACTACCTTTCGTCAGTGGGTCTATCCAACTCTGCCATTAACTGGTTCAAAGCCATATCTTATTGGTCAGACTCAATCAGTTAAAATTGCTGACTTGGTACCCCCTCCTGAGTAGTACTGGGATGCCTCAGGGTTCAGTACTTGGCCCCCTATTTTCCATTTCTCTAAATCACCCCCCATCACTGCACATTGTCCTCTATCTATATGTATGCAGACAATACCATCCTGTTCACCTCTGAACAGTCTTTCCCTGATGTAGCAACCAGAATCCAGTCTGAATTCAATAAAGTTCAGAATTGGCTTAGCTCACATCAACTCTTCCTCAGTGCCAAGAAGACAGTCTCCATGACCTTTGGCACAAGGCAGAGACTCTCTAGGCTTCCCTCCCTACCCACTTTCCACACCCTTGACAGGACTACTTTTTAGGACACCTCCTCCTTCAGATACCTTGGGTTTGGCTTGATTGCCACCTCAACTTCTCTGGTCAAGTGGACGCCATCCTGAAAAAATTACACCTCAAACTAGGCACCCTATTCAGGAACTGCAGAAGCATACCTCTACCTGCACAGCACAAACTTGTCCAGAAGATGATTCTACCTGTTTTCAACTACTGCGATGTAGACTAAAGTGCCACATCCACATCTTCCTTATCCAGATTGGACACCCTTTTCAACTCCATCAGCTGCTTTGCCCTGGACGCCCTCCTCGCATGCACCACTGTGAACTGCATTACTCTCTTGCTTTCCCTTCACTTACAGACAGACTCCACTCTCACATTGCAAAACTATTCTCCAAATATTGGCTTGGCTCTCTCCCTTCATACCTCTCAGCCTGCCTCACAATCCCTCCTACCCCATCCCATGCTTTAAGATCTAATGACTCTCATAAATTGGTAATCCCACATCATTTTACCTCCACCGGGCAGTCTGCTTTCTCTCACCATTGTCCCAGACTTTGGAATGCCCTACCCCAGCAAATCAGACACTCCTCCTCCTCCTCCCCCCACTCCCTTACTCTAGCCCTGCAAAATTACTCCTCTCCAACCTGCACCTGCTCATACTCTTTACCTGTCTGCCCAATATTTGGTTTACTGGTCCCCCACTCATCACATGCAGTGGTCTTCAATTTCTCCAATCCATACCAATCAAATTAATGCTGTACCTACAAATTGCACTTCTAAACTACAAGCACTTGTTCAAATGCACATGTTTATTCTGCTGTTGTGTACCTACTTTTGTACCTACACATTATCACTGTATTCTGTTGTTGGAAATTGTATGTCTGATTCTTTGTACTCCCTTCCATCTCTCCCCTGGATGCAGCAGGAGACAAGCAACATATTGCTCAGTGTGCCTTTCCTGGTGAAACTTTTCAATAAATGAATACAGTAAATAAATTGTCGTGTTCACCAGTTTCAAATCTTAATCCACTAAAGAGATGCATTTAAAAGGTTGTCTGCTGATTAATGAATGGCCATCCTCACTGAGAAGGCACTGCTCAAGTTGTTGCTAAACAGCATTTGGTTCTTTAGAAATGAGAAAGAATACAACCACATACTTTAGTAACTTTAAAAAAGGCAAAAACAGAGGATAGGCAATGTACACGGAAAACAAAGTGATCAAAGACTCCTAATGAGTTAGTGATAATAGTTTGTGTCAGATAGTACAGAGAAACATGAGTGTATTCTAATGTGTGGTGAGGGCAGGAGTTGGCTCAGTCACTGTAAAACCTGAATCGCACATTATAGAAATAGGAATATGCAATGGTCTAATTCAGAATATGCTATTTATATTCAAATATGAGGGGCAGTATGACTATAACTCACCTGTAGTGGTCTATGAGTTATGAAAGGCCTGCCCCTCATAAGTTCTTTGTTTATGTACAAAGTTGGACAAAAAGGAACTCTAAGCTATTTAACTTATTCCGGGTGACTCCTGGGGAAAGGGAGCAATGAAATACTACACATATAGGCACAGTAACTTAGTAGGCTTATTTCAGGGGAGTCCTGGGGAAAGGGAGCAATGGAATGATAGACATATTTTATTTATTTTTATTTATTTATTAAATTCTCGGATTACAAATACCTTTGAGCAGAAACTGCTCCTTTACAAAGGTTCCACGTCAAAGGATGAGGGTCAACATACATACAGAGGTAGTAAAAGAATGCACAATAAACAACCAAAACAACTAAAAGAAAAAATAAAGATACTCAGTTATAACATGCTTTGAGATAATATTCATATAACGAGCAGCTTGAGTAGGCAGTTGGCTGCTGTAACAATAAGAGATAGAGGGCACCATAGGCAGTTAGTATTGCAGGCGTGCGACCGGGAGAGGAAGTTGGCAGGCTAATGGGCCACTGTCCGATGGTGGTGGAAAATGTCTTGTACCAGTGGAGATGCGAAGCAGGAAAGGAGTCACTAGAAGGCCCGTGCCAGAGGGAATGAGACTGGGAAAGGTGGGCTGTGAGACATGAGGTGAGTGGGAGGTGTTTAGAGAGATCTCTGTTCAGAGAAGCAGTCACATTGAGTGGTAGAGGTGAGGTAAAGTTTGAGATTCCTTTTGAAGGGTCCAAGTGTAGTAGAGGAAAGTGCTTCTTTATTGAGGGAATTGAACCATTGAGCGGCTCTATAGATAAAGGACCACTGACCCACAGAGGTACGACATCTGGGAACCTGAAATGTTAGAGATTGGGCACCACATGTTTGTTGAGTGCCACTGTAGGTAGTAAGGAGTGAGTTAACACCAGGTGGCATGAGACCGAGGAGAATCTTTTTGGTAAGTAAGCAGGTCTGGTATTGTATTCTGCTGAGTAGAGGTAGCCAGCTGGCCTGTGCATAGAGGTCACAGGTGTGAGTTTGTCAGGCCACACCCGTTAGTAGTCTACAGGCTTTGTTGAGAGAAACTGAGATCTTGCGGAGGGCACTTGTTGAGGCAGAGCCGTAGATGGCAAGGCCGTAGTCAATGACAGAGGTGACAGGGCTGTAGATGGCTAGTTTAAGGGCATCCGCAGGCATACAGTGCTTGTGTTTGTGCAGTAGTCCAATCCGTATATTGGCGGTCTTGGCAACAGTGTCAATATGCCGAGTGTAGGAGAGGGTACTATCCAGGGTAATACCAAGGTACTTGAACTCCTTGACATGTTCGAGTGGGTTCCCAGCATGGTTCTTGATGGTGAGGGACAGAGAGTTGTGCCTGCTGGTTACAGAAGGACATGGCTTTAGTCTTGCTGTGGTTCAGGACAAGTTTATGAGAACTGAACCAGTCTTCGATGCACTTGAAGTCGAGCTGCAGCTGGGATTCAAGGACTGTAATGTCATGGTGGCTGGAAAACAGGACTGCATCATCTGCGTGTAGTAATATTTTTTTGGTGGCAGGCACTGGGGAGATTGTTGATGAAGAGGGAGAAGAGTAGAGGGCCCAGAATAGACCCCTGGGGGACTCCGGAGTGGATCGGTTTCTCATCCTAAGAGATCCCTGCAATCCTTACACGTTGGATCTGATTATCAAGGTAGCTGGTGAACCATGGAAGGGCATCGCTGGAGATCCCAATGGAGGACAGTTGCTTGAGCAGTAGGGGGTGGTTAGCTGTGTTGAATGCCTTGGTAAGGTCTATAAATACTGCCCCTCCACAATTCCCTTTGTCAAGCGAGGCATGGATGAAGGTTGTAAATTCCAGTAGTGCAGTGGTGGTGCTGTGCCCTTTTCTGAAGCCATGCTGCTCTGGGCACTGTACATTGTACTTATCCAGGAATTCAACTAGTTGGTCCGACACTATTCGCTCCAGCGCTTTAGATAGTGGGGGGAGGAGTAAGATAGGTCTGTAATTGGTGTGCAGCATCCTGTCTCCGCTTTTGTGAACTGGTGTGACAGTGACTTTCTTCCAGAGAGAGGGGAAATGGCCCAATCTAAGCGAGAGATTGAAGATCTTTGTAAGTGGTTCTAAGATTTCATCAAGGACTTGTGCCAACAGTTTCAGGTCAAGGGAGACACCACTGTTTGCTGATGGACTTTTGAATGTAGTTTCTAGCTACTTGTGGTGGGACCTCCTTAAAAAAAACTTTGGGGTTGTACGTTCTAGTTGGGGGGTAACTTGGGAGGAGCTGGAGGGGAGGTCGTCGAAAAATACAGCTAATATAGCAATAAAGTGAAAACCAAAAGGTGAGCAAAATAAAAGACAAAACAACTAGTACAGAATAAGAACAGAACAACCATGAATGAAACAGAGCATATAGAATGGATGATTACAGCAAAGCAGATAAACATCCTACAGGAGACCATTGCAGCAAAGAGTGGGTATAGACACCAGGCAAGTGGACAATTGTGAGTTTTCTGAAAGATGCTACCCTCTTGTACCTTGTTTATGCCCCTGAGGTATCTTAAGATCTTAATCATATTCCCCTCTCTCTTTCCTCTCTCTTTCCTCTCTTCCAAGGTATAGATACTGCATTGAGGTTCTCTAGTCTCTCCTATGAGTTTTCGTGCAGATCCTGCACCATTTTTGTTGCCCTTTTCTGAATTGGTTCTGTGCTGTCTATGTTCTTCAGGAGATGCAGCCTCCAGAACTGGACACAGTACTCTAGATGGGTCTCACCAATGATTTATACAGTGGTATCAATACCACTTTTCTTCTGCTGGGGATATCTCTCCCTATTCCCCCCAGCATCCCACTGGCTCTCTCTCTCTCTATAGCCTACACAATGCTTGGGCACATTTAGGTCATCAGCTATGATTACCCCAAGGTCCCTTTCCTGTTTGGTGATCACCAGTACCCCCCCACCCATCATGTAATCATCCCCCTGGGTGTCTGGATATCTGTGCCCCAAATGCATGATTTTACTTTTCTTTGCATTTAATCTTAGCTGCCACACTCCTGTCCACTCCTCAAGCCTGCTTAGGTCCCTCCTAGTTGTTTTCCACCATCCTCTGCCCCTCCCTCAGAGTGTCAGCCCTGTTGCAGACCATAGTGTCATCTGCAAAGAGGCATGTCTTCCCTTCCAGCCCCTCTGCAATGTCATTTAATGAAGACATTAAAGAGGACTAGCACCAGAACTGATCCTTATGGCACTCCGATTGTCACCCTCCTCTACTCAAAATGAACTCTGTTTACCACCACCCTCTGTGTTCTATCCCTTAACCAATTCTGACCCAGTTTACCACTTTGGTGTCCACACTCAGGCTTCCAGCTTGTTTATAAGCCTCCTATGTGGAACAGTGTTGAAGGCCTTGCTGAAATCCAGGTAGGCCATATCATTGCCCCTCCTTAATCTAATTCCCTGGTCACCCAGTCAAAAAAATCTATCAGATTTGTTTGACATGACCTTCCAGCTGTGAATCCCTGCTGCCTAGGATCCTGTGATCTGCTGGATTCAAGACATACCACAAACCTTTCCTTCAGCAATGATTCCAATACTTGCCACTCCACCAAAATCAAATTGACTGGCCTGTACTTTCCAGCCTCCTCCATGCTCCCACTTTTGTGGAGAGAGAGACTACATCTGCCCTCCTCCAGTCCTCCAGAACCACTCCCGTTTCCACAGGTTTGTTGAACAGGGCTGTCAGGGAAACTGTAAGCCCCTCTCTAAGCTCCTATAATATTCTTGGATGTATCCCATATGGCCCTATTGCCTTGTCCACTCCCAGTTTACTCCAAATTCCTCAACTGCAGCTCTGTTGGCTCTGGCCAGATATTGTTTAACCAGCTAAAAATGCCTCAACAGCCCCCGTTTAACCTGAAATAAGGATTGCCACAATTCCTGTAAACCATGTCCCTGCATGCTGCAGGTACTGCACAATGTTACCACCATTCTAGTAAACGGGATGACCTCATGTAGCAATTATTTAAAAAATCAGAGACACAAGAAAAATAAACAGAAATTAAGACACAGTCTGCTTTATAACTGTTGGGTATGTTCATGAACATGGTGTACCAAAGTGTGACATGAAGGTCAAATTTTTAAATTCAAAATATATCAAATTTTAAATGTATTTTGAGATACCATGATTGAATCAGTACAAAGTGGTCATGTGGTAAGATAACTGCCTTAATGGTTCCAGTGAATAAGATATCTCACCGGTGTGTATGTACGTGGACACAATAGTGTAAGTAAATGGGCAGCACGGTGTATGTACGTGGGCACCAAATAATTATGACTTGTATACACGGACACCAATCAGCTGCTGTAATTGAAAACAAGTGTTATTAATAATAAGCACATTGATACATTTCAATGTGTTTTGAGATACCATTATCAAATTTTTAAAAGAGGGCATGTGGTAAGGTAACTGACTTAAAGATGCCTGGTAACAAGACTGCTCACCATGGTGTATGTACAGTGCACACCAAACATTTGTGATGCATGTACAAAGGACGCAAAACAGCTGCTATAAGATAAAAAAATGGAGCTGCGCATTCCACTGGATACGGTGTACCTGGGGGGGCTGCACATGCTGCACAGTACAATGGACTGCACCAGAAAGGTTTCACATAGTACACAGGAAGATGAACTGATGTAAAGATGCTAGACAGCATACTGATGGAGCTGCACATTCCACTGGATACGGTGTACCTGGGGGGCTGCACATGCTGCACAATATGACCGATTGTGCGGAAAAGGTTTCACATAGTACGCAGGATGATGAACTGAAGATGCTAGATGGATTACTGATAGAGCTATGCATTCCACTGGATACGGTGTACCTGGGGGGCTGCACATGCTGCACAGTATGATGGACTATGCCGAAAAGGTTTCACATAGTGCACAGGATGATGAGCTGAAGAAAAGATGCTAGATGGAGTACTGATAGATCTATGTATTCCACTGGATATGGTATACCTGGCAGGCTGCACATGCTGCACAGTACAATGGACTGCACCAGAAAGGTTTCACATAGTACACAGGATGATGAACGGATGTAAATACGCTAGACAGCATACTGATGGAGCTGCACATTCCACTAGATATGGTGCACCTGGTAGGCTTCACATGCTACACAATATAATGGACTGCACCAAAAAGGTTTCACACACAGTATACTGAGCTGAAGAGAAGACCCTAGATGGCGTACTGATGGAGTTGTGCATTCCACTGGATACAGTGTACCTGGGAGGCTGCACACGCTACACAATACAACTGACTGTGCCAAAAAGGTTTCACACACAGTATGATGAGCTGAAGAGAAGACAGTGTACTGACAGAGCTGTGCATTCCACTGGATACAGTGTACCTTGGAAGCTGCACATGCAACACAATACAATGGACTGTGCCGAAAAGGTTTCACACACACAGTATGATGAGCTGAAGAGAAGACTCTAGATGGCGTACTGATGGAGCTGCACATTACACTGGATATGGTGTACCTGGGAGACTGCACACTCTACACAGTATGACGAACTGCACTGAAAAGTTTCACATAGTACACAATATGATGAACTGAAGGAAAGAGGACAAACCAAGACTGATTGGTGCACAAAATGGCAAGTGTCTCTGAGCAAATGCATCTGGACAAACAGTGGCAGGGCCATGATTTTTCTCTTTTTTTTTGTCTTGGTGTGCTTGCTAAGCTACAGTCAGACATCATGATGGTGAGCAGCATTTCAAAATAAATATTTCTGCAAGAGAACAATAGACAAACAGTACAATCCAAGCCCCCCAATCCCACCCCCACAAGCCAAGCTGCATGGTGCACAAAATGGCTGAGCATCTCTGAGCAAACACACCTGGACAAAGAACCAGAATTTGCAGGCTGCACTTTTAAATTAATTTGTCCAGCTGTGTTTGCCCAGCAATGGTTGGACATCATGATGGCACGCTACATCAAAAATCAACATTTCATCAAAAAAACAAAGGCATCCCCCCCCCCAAAAGCCAAGGCTGCATAGTGCATCAAATGACTGAGTGTCTTTGGGCAAACACACCTGGACAAACAGTGGCAGGGCCATGATTTTTCACTTTTCTTTTTTTTTGTTCTGGTGTGCTTGCCCAGCTACAGTCAACATCATGCTGGCAGGCAACATTTCAAAATAAACATTTTACCAACACACAAGAGACAAACAGTACAATCTAGTCCCCCCACACCCATACCCACAAGCCAAGGCCACATGGTGCACAAGATGGCCGAGCCTCTCTGAGCAAACACACCTGGACAAAAAAACAGAATTTGCAGGCTGCATTTTTAAATTAGTTTGTCCAGGTGTGCTTGCCCAGCAAAGGTTAGACATCAACATCATGATGGCAAGTACATGAAAAAAATCATTTTTACAACAAAACAGAGGCAAACAGTACAATTCAGCCCCCTCCGCCAAAGCCAAGGCTGCATGTTGCACAAGATGGATGAGTGTCTCTGAGCAAGCACACCTGGACAAAGACTGCACTTTTAAATTATATAATATGTTCAGGTGTGCTTGGCCATGAATGGTCAGCCATCATGCTGATAACATCCATAATCAACATTACTGACAATTACCAGTGCAACCAAACACTCCAGCCACCACCAATACCACCACCACCATCTCAAAGACCTCACTGCTATTTATTTTCTGTTCTGGTGGTCAACCCCAGGAATTTACCACAAAAGCAAACAAAAAACTATTTTTGCACTAAGAGCTCTGCTAAAAAAAAAATAATTTTAGCTCCATACACAAGCAGGTCCATCTGTGCATAAATTGTGAGCAAATGTAGTTTTTCAAATGAGGGCTAGCACAAGGCAGGTGGTGCTGCTCAAAAGCTTTCAATTTCACAGCAATGTACTCAACCAAGACGACTGTGGACTATATACTGAGACACCAAGCATTCACTGTGGTGTATGCACTCAGACACCACAGTGCTTGGTGTCCACTGCCATCACTTCTCCTTTTTTATTTATTTATTTATTGATTGATTGATTGATTGATTGATTGATTGATTTCACTGAGTTGCCCCAAAAAAGCAAAATGTACCTTGACTGCTGTTCTGATTCAAAGGCAAATAATCTTGGCACTCTTGGTCCTCCAGTCCAGCAGTTCAATTGAGAAGCTTCCTGAAACATGTGGCATTTGTACGCTAATAGGCAAAAATGTGGCATTTGTTCGGTGGTTGCTGGAGGTGGACATTAAGCTCTTTCGGCATGATAGTTTGGTGGCAAGAAGGGCTCAGAACTCTAGAGCTGAACCTTTTAAGCAGTGTTCTGAACCCACCCTACCACGTCACTGTGAGGCTTCCATAGGCTACAGAAGCCGGTTCCCAGCTCCCGACCGTGGAGCATGTACATCTGCGAGAGCCGGATGCCATGGTAGGGATGTGTCAAATGTCATTTGGGAGGAGTTGGTGGCTGGGATAGTAAAACAACAGGGAGGGTGTTTACACAGCATGGGCTGGGAGAAGGTGGGAGAGAATTGAAAAAAATTCAATTTTAGAGCAACAGGCTGCAAACTGAATCAGAACCATGCCTGGTTTTGTGGACACCATCAGTACAAACACTACAGGGAGTTTGGTTTCAAAATATTAATAGCCCTCTGAACACCATAGGGGTTAAAACAAAAATAAATTAAAAAAAACACAAGACACCTTGGATTTCAGCACTGATTTATTTATAAATAATGATTATTCACAGGAGTAAGTACAGTGCAAATCTCATGGGTTTTAACGTCACATTTCAGCCTAGCAATGCATGAAGCCTGTTGGACATTACATGTAAATAAAAAAAAAAGCTGTTGTGCTAGGATTTTCATTTTAGATTTTTTATCTCTGCACAATATCAGTAACAACTCAATATACAAATTATTGCTGATAAGCACTTGTGCCAGTTATAGGCTGGAGACATTAATCTCTAAGTTGGTACTCTGTTTCCATGAACATACCCTGTTACACAGTGGTATTGACTGAGTCTACATTTATGCTGCTTAGTATATAAATATAAAAGGAGAGATTGGTGAAGAAGGCATTCAGGTGGTTCATGATTTGCTCTGGTTTATCAGTGGCTATATTATGCTCACAAGTACGGATATAGAAAATATTTTTTTATTATCAAATAATGTAGTTAATTTATGGATTGTGAACATGTTTTTTATATTATTTATCTTCTGAGTTTTACAGGAATTGGCATTTGTCATTGTCACAAGCTATGCACATTTATTGTATAGTGCTCTGTAGGCCTGCCAGTCTAAATTTAAAGCAGTCATCCTGTATCTTTTCACAAAATGTATTTTTTTCGCAAACAAGGGACATAGCTCAAGTGTGAGCCAGCCTATTACTGTATCCTTGATATACTTCTTAAATGATACAAAAATGTCACTGACTGCTAGAAAATGGGAGTTGCAGAAAGTCAATGGCACAATTTGTATCAGGAATAAGCCTGATTAGTGTCAAGTCAAACACACTCAGTTCAGCCAAAAAGTCATTTGAACTGAACAAAGCATAGCCTCTATTTCTGTGCATACAATTTTCTTGACACATACTACAGTATGACACCTACAATGCCTTATATTTGGTCAAAGTAAGACTCAGATGGTGATAGTTGGGCAACTGAAATGTTTGAAGGCAATATAAATTAAGAAAGACCATCCTTCTTCTATTGCTAATAAAAGAAAAACTGGTTCCTCTTTCTCTTCCATCTTTATGAAGTGATATGATATTCTCTAGTTACAGTAATGTACTACCATGAAAAGCATATAGCCTCTCCACTCAGAATCCAAAAACCACCTACTCATGACATGGATCGTGTTCATGTGATCTGGTTCTTAACGTGCACCTACATCAGAGCAACATTCAAGCATGGTCAGTTGCACAGTAGGTAGCACGATTGCTTTTGTGGCTGGAAGACAGGAAGGCTGTGGGTTCCAGACCCACATCTGGCACTCGGGATCTCTACCCATAACTGATACTGCAGTGCAGAATGGTGGTGGTGGTGGGGGGTGCTGTGCTGTTGAGATGCCATCCTTCAGATTAGATGTTAAACCAAGGTCCCTTCTGCCTCACTCTGGTCACTGCCCTGGTTGAAGTAAAAGATTCTATGGATCTTATCCAGGAAGAGCAGGGAAGTTTCCCTGGTGTCATGGCCAACATTTCCCCGGTCAATAAAACAGGTTCATGCAATCCACCCCCAAGGACTCAGCTGGAAACAAGCTATAGTCACTAGGCATTCCCAGAGACTTACCATAATCCCAGTCATCCCCCACAGCTTGCCCCCATGGTGGGGATAAGCAGCTCCTGCCTTCTGACTGAACAGATCTTGCTTCTGGGAGATGACCCTGTAGCCTGGATGCAGAGCCTGTGAGGGGGTGGGTGGTATCATCCTGCCTGACCGCCTGACATTTTTCTGCTTTCCTTCCATCAGAGGAGTGGACATGTAATGCCATTAAGATGTTCCTAAACATGCTCCCATGTGTAGGATGTTGATGGCCACTACTCCTCCATTCCCCATGTCACTGGTGGTCAGGCGAATGCCGTGGCCGGTGTTCCCCCATAGCAGGAGATCTATCCTCCGTACACTCAGTCTTCCTCTCCCCAGCTGACTCCTGATGGCCTGAGATTGCTTCCAACCCCAGGTCACCAGCATGGCAACAGGCTATGCCTCAGCCCTCTGTGCCACTGGGCTGGCTCATTAGTGGACCTGTCCTGGTCAAAAAATTGCAAATAAAATAAATATTAAATAAATAAATGATTCATGATAACTGAAGAGTCTTTTGCATTTTTCTGCCATGATGGATTTAATAATTCATATTTCATGGAAAAGGATAACGTATGCCTGACTGTCTTTTAGGGCCCACCCATTGCACAAAATACATACTTCCACCCTTCCAGAGTCTATGCCATAGGCTCAGCTAAGTTAGTCAGAACTGGACACAATACTCAAAATGTGGCCTCACCAAGGAACAATAAAGAGGAGGCATGACCTCCCTGTCTTTGCTGTCTATGCCTCTCCCTATGCAGCCCAGCCTTCTGTTTGCTTTACTATAGACCTTATTGCACTGACTCTGCTGCTTGAGGTCAGCATGACTGATGACCCCTAGGTCCCTTTCCTCTGTGGAAGAGGCTATCTTGACCCCATTAATGTAGTATTCCATTCTGGGGTTTGCTCTTCCCAAGTGCATCACTTTGCAGTTCTTCTTGTTGAACTTCAGTTGCCATTCTTGTGCCCATTTTTCCAGTGTTCTGAGGTCCTCCTTCATGTCCCTGACTCCCCCAATGCTGTCCACCTTGCAATTGAACTTGGTGTCATCTGCAAATATGGCAGGGTTACCCTTTATACCTACACCTATGCATTGATGAACATGTTAAAAAGGATCAGTCCAAGGACTGACCCCTGAGGCACTCCACTAGTGGCACACTTTATTGAGGATTTGACCCCATTGACCACTACTCTCTGTTTTCTGTTCACTAGCCAGTTTCCCACCCACCTAACAACTACCTCTGCTGTACTCAAATCATCCATCTTTTGCAGAAGGCATCTGTGCAGGACTGTAACAAAAGCTTTGTTGAAATTGAAGTAAAGCAGATCCACCGCATGGCTCCTATCCAGTTCCTTGGTCACCTGGTCGAAGAACATGATAAGATTTGTTTGACAGGATCTACCTGCCACAAATCCATGCTGTTTGATGTTCTGGAGGTAATTTGCTTCTAAGTACTCTGTAAGATCCTGTCTGATAATGGACTCCATCAGTTTGCCTACACTAGATGTTAGGCTAACTGGTCTGTAATTTCTTGTCACTTTCCTGTCACCTCCCTTATGGAGTGGCACTATGTCAGTCACCCTCCAGCCTAGCAGTACAATCCCTGTTATAAGTGATCTATTGAATAAGCATGTCAGGGGGTTGCCAGCTCATCTGCTAGCTCCCTCAGTATTCTTGGATGTAAGCCATCTGGGCCTGGGACCTTGTCTGGTTTGATGGCAGAAGAATTTGTTTAGGGCTTCAGCCTTCTGCCCATTGTCCTCTTACACCTTATCATTATCCTTCAGCCTTACAATCCCTCCTCCTTTCTTCCTTTTCTCGCTGACATACCGGAAGAAATGTTTCTCTCTGGTTTTAATTCCTCTCACAATCTAGAGTACCTTGACTGCCTTGGCTTCTCTCACTGCTCTCTTTGCCTCCCTACTACTTTGAATGTATTCATCAAATTTTGCTTGACTCTTGTTTTGTCTGAATTCTATATATGACTTTCTTTTCACCCTAATCACCTGCCCAACTGTACTTGAGAAACATATGGGTATCTTGTGCTTGTTTCTCTTTGTCACTGTCTTGATGCAGAGCCTAGTGGCTTCTAGGACTGCCTCTTTTATATTTTTCCATATGTCCTCTACCTCTAATGCCTCCGAGATGTTTACCAATCTTTCGTGAGAAGGGACTTGGCAAGGTTGGAGGAATGGTCAAATGTATGGCAGCTCAGATTCAATGCAAAGAAGTGCAAGGTAATGCACATGAGAAACAAAAACCCAGAGGAAGAGTACACAATGGGGGGTGAGATACTGACAACAGTAAAAATGGAAAGGAACCTGGTGGTAATTATATCAGATAACCTAAAGGTGGGCAAGCAATGTGAGAAGGCAGTAAGGAAGGCTGGGGGGATACTGGGATGCAAAGGAAGAGGCATCAATAGTAGAAAACAGGAAGTTGTTATCCCTCTGTACAGACAGTTGGTGAGACCTCATCTGGAGTACTGTGTGCGGTTCTGGAGACCCCATCTCCGCAAAGACATAGACAGAGTGGAGGCTGTCTAGAGGAGGGCAACCAAAATGGTGCAGGGTCTGCACCAGAAGACATATGAAGAAAGACTAAAGGAGCTTAATATGTATACCCTTGAGGAAAGAAGGGAGAGAGGGGACATGATAGAAACTTTCAAGTACCTCAAGGGAATCAACAAAGTCCAAGAGGGTAGCATCTTTCAGAAAAAGAGATGTGCAAGAACAAGGGGGCACAATTTGAAGATAGAGGGGGATGGCTCAGAGGTAATGTGAGTAAGTATTTTTTCACAGAGAGGGTTGTGGATGCATGGAACAGCCTCCCTGAGGAGGTTGTGGAGTCAAGAACAGTGGGGGAATTCAAGAATGCATGGGAAAGACATAAGGCAGTCCTAGTGGGGGGTAGGAGGAAGTAAGCTGTTGGTTAGCTAGGATCTGCAGCTTATCTGTTAGGTAGGAAAATGGGCAGACTAGGTGGGCCAAGCGGTCCTTATCTGCCATCAAATTCTATGTTTCTATGTTTCTTTCACCAATTGTTTTAACCTGCAGAAGGGCCTGTAGTCCCTCGGTGGATGCTGCTATCTTCTCTGTGATTGGAGCCACTCCTACAAGTCACCAGCCCTTCTTCATTCTGGACCTGCCTACAACCTTCCTGCAGATCCTGCAATGGATCAATCCGGCCCTGTTCCCCTGAACTGCTGCACCAATCACAAGCCTGGGAGTCCCCTACTAATCAGGACGCTTCCAAATGATCATCAGTGCACCAGTGGGGTGCCTTGAAATTACAGTCCAGGACATTAAAAAAGGCTGCTTACACTGGGCTTCTGCATGCTACAGCTGGACACTGACTCCTGGATTCGGGCTCATGATCACAGCCTCTCATAGGACTCTGCTACAGTCAGAGTCACTCTTACAAGCTGCCGGCCACTTTTCACTCTGGACCTGCCTTCAGCCTTTCTGTAGAGTAAGCTCCTGGAGTGGACCAATCCATCCCTGTTCCCCAGAGCTGCTGCACCAATCACCAGCATGGGAGATCCCATTTATTGGGAAGCTTCCCACTGATCATCAGTGCGCTAATTTGGTGCACTGAAATCAGAGCCCAGGACATTGAAAA
The DNA here is from genome assembly GCA_016271365.2 of Neoceratodus forsteri. NCBI lineage: Eukaryota > Metazoa > Chordata > Ceratodontiformes > Ceratodontidae > Neoceratodus > Neoceratodus forsteri. The sequence goes on from CM057456.1 coordinate 581,129,800, forward strand.
GGGGTGCTTGCCCTACACTGGTCAGTGTGTGGTTCCAGTGTGAGTGGGACAGCTGGAGTGGAGGGATTGAATCTGAAGGAGTCAGCTGGCACAGAATGAAATGAGGCAAAGGATGCTGCCCAACCGATACCCAGACTTTTCCAGTGTAAGTACAGGTGTACCTAAGTCCTAAAGAGATCTATAGTCGCTATACCCCTCCACATCAACTGCCTCCCTACTGAAGCCTTTAACCCTCGTTGCTACCTAGCTGTGTACTGATTTGTAAATTAGAGTGTAAAGTAGTGCTGTGCTGATGTGTTACCTAGAGAGTGAATTCACACTTGTAAAGTGTTGTTGGTTTATATAGTGCATGTCTATTATACTGTATTCATTCAAGTGCTCAATGGAGCATATTGTGTACTCACCTGAAGTTCTATAATATTGTGACTAATTTGTATTACTGTGACTCTAGGTTTCACGCAGGCAACCTTTGTGTATTCTCCTGTTGAAACCTCTCTCACTAGTCTTCACCATCCAGAGCCCTGCTGTGATTTTACATTTTCTTAATATACATTCTGAATACCATCAGCCAGTCCATTTGAATTGGCTCTTTTGGCAGCAGTTTAAGTTTTTCATATGCTTCTACCTTGATGTCTACCTAAACTATCTTGTGGACAAAGAGCAGCAGGTCAAGGCTGAAGGAGACCTATCGCCAAAAAAAATACTCCTTCGAGGTGTCCCCCAAAGAGCCATACTTGGTCCATTTCTCTTTGCCATTTATATTAATCAAACTGACACTGGCCTAAAGTCATCTAGTTTCCATCTCTTTGCTGATGATACAGTGCTATACATTGACAAATCAACTCCAGATCAAGCCATTTTAGACCTCTAGAATGATTCTGACATCCTTCCAAAAAATCTACTCAACTTGAAACTCCTGCTCAATGCCAAAAAGACGAAGGCCATGATTTTCTCTCCACTGGCCCCTCATCTCAAAAAAAACAAACCCAGATAAGGTTCCTCACATAAGCACTCTTTTGGGAGAAGCCCTGGAGTTTGTGGAAAAAGTCAAATACCTGGGGGTCTGGATTGACTACAAATTGTCCTTCATTGATCACATTGATGAACTCACTAAGAAACTGCGTCAAAAACTCGGCATTTTCTTCAGGATCAAGCACTCACTAACCCAGGAGGCTAGAAAACTCCTAGTCCAAGCTACCTTCTTGCCTCTCCTAGACTATGTGGACATCCTATATGGCCATAGTACTAGCACAGCTCTCTCAAAGCTTGATACCCTATACCACAGAGCCCTTAAGTTCATTTTGGATGCCCCTTATGACATGCACCACTGCATCCTTTATTCTTCCGTTGGCTGGAGCTCCCTTAGCTTCAGGAGGCAAAAGAATGCTATTTTATGGACATATGAGGCAATCATTCATAAATTATCTCAGTACCTCACAAGCTGCCTAACTCCCTGCATCCCTAGTGCCTATTCTCTCAGAAGTCTTACCATCTTATCTCTGGCTAGCCCTAAGGTTAAAATGCGCTTTGGTAGAGCCTCAATAAGCTTTACTCTTCCTACGCTCTGGAATAAGATCCAGAAAACCTTAAGTCTCTCGTCCCCTGTTATGTTCTCCCTCTTCAAATCCTTGTTTCTGAGGATCTTCTCTGAGGTCTGTCATTGTTTCACGTCAAGGTCTTAACATCGTGATTTGTTACTGCTTTAAATTCTGGACTTAAACCTCAACCATTGCCTGAGATGTAATTTGAGTCTTCCCTTCTGCCATTGTCCAAATCAAGGTCCCAACATCATGATCTGTCTTTGCTTCAGATATTGGACTTATACCCCAACCATTGTCTGTGGCATCTGTCATGTTCTCCCTTAGAACAGTCCTTCCTCCCTAGGCCATCATGTCCAACCCTCTCCTATCTCATCTGACCTTCCCTCCCCACTCCCTGTACCCCCCCCACCCCACTTGCCAGGCCATGCCTACAGCACTTATCAAGGGACTCTTACATCTTAATCTTCTTCGCACTTTGATGCTAGAGGAACTGCCACTCCTGCTCACTATGACTCCTCCAATGATGTTTACTGTATAAACTTTAGCTCATTACCTTACGTCCATATATCTGCATCCATGCAATTGTATTTAAATGGCACTACCTCCTGTTGAACCTATTGCTGTGCTCTGGTGCAAGTATCTTGTCACATGTGATGGTTATATGTTATTATGTTGTTATTATTACTATGTAATTGTTATGTAGGTTCACTCAACCTGTGATGTCTTAACCCTGTTGGCAATTGTTTTGCCCCAGGTCCATCTTGTAAATGAGCTTGTCTCAATGATGTTCTGCCTGGCAAAATAAAGATTTTGATTGATTGAAGTGTAACATCACCCCCAGGCTGCTGGCTGTACTGTTTTTAACGCCTATGGCTACAAGTCCTTCAGATCTCCTTAGCTGGGGATGTTGAGCCTAACTGGGTACCTGGAACCCTCACCTTCTCTCCCTTCTCTACCTCACCTTCTTAGACAGGTAGTTATATGCTCAAAATGTCCCATCTTAATGCCTGAAGCATCCTTACTACCCTGATGGAAGTCATTGCTTGGGTAAGCTTCTTCCAACCTGACATACAGTCTCTCCCTGAAACATGGCTTAAGCATACTATCTCAGATACTGCCTGCTGCCTTCCCAACTATAACTTCCTTAGACTTGACTGCCCTAGCAAAAACCATGGAAGGGGTCTGCTTTTGTATTGTAAGAAACACCTAAGCATATCTATGATACAGTATCACTCCTTATTACCATCGGTGACACATCAATTCACTCCTCTCAATGTGCTCTGCTACAACTCACACCATGTTTTTAGCTCCAGCTTCAATTGGCTCCCTGCACAATTCATTCCTGAATTGCACCCCCTGGAGTTTATTTTATTAAATTTGTATGGGGGGGGGGTGAGCTTTCAGGGAATAATTCATATGGTGGCTAATTGATGCCAGACTTAATAGTATGGGGTGAGCTGTCATGGAGCACATTGACCAAAGTGAATTGACATGTAGCCCTTGCCATCAGCCTGTGAATTCCTGTATGCAGTGCTCCTTTTTGCCAACACAAAGAAATTACATCTAATATGTGTTTATGATCCTCCAATGTTGCTCAAACAGTCTCTGTTACCTCATTGACACTATAAGCCAAAAGGTGAGACCAACTGGGATACTTATCATGGGGGACCTTAACCTTAACTGTCTTGGACAAAACACTAATCAGTATGAAACCTTACTTTCCAGGCTAAGCCTCAAACAACTCAACACTTCCACTACATGCTCTTCCAAACTGGAAGCCAGCATGCACTCCTTGACTGGCTATTGTCAAATAGGTTGGACAGGATCCCCCTCTCCAGATCCCTGCCTGATGCCATTATAGATCATGCACAGAATTACTGTGTATGGTGAGTCCAGATACCTAAAATCCCACCTAATGTCATTGTCCTCAGCGATTTTTACAAACTGAACAAGGAGCAATTTTTAACTAATCTAGCCTATGCAGGTTGGTCTCCTGTCTTATCAGCACCAACTGTCTCAGGTGCCCTTGACACCTTTCTCTTAATTTTCTTTTCCTTCAAGGCACCCATGTCCCCTTTATTAGAAGGAGGATTGGGGTATTCCTACCAAATGACTTCATAGGGATGAATTATCTCTCATGGAAGCCAGAAACAAATGTTGGGCCTCATACTGTACAAAGTCTGCCAAGCAGCTGTGAACCTCAGAGAGTACAGGAGGCAGAGAAATGTATACAAGGGGGCAATCCACACAGCTAAGAATAATTTCAGTAAGGCTACCCTGATGGTTACTGCTGGAGACCCCCACAATTTCTGGTGGAGCACTAATAGCTAAATGGAGGTGTCCATCTAAACAGCAACCTAGGACCTCCTGCTGGAGGGGGTAAACTGCAATAACCCTCAGACCACTGCTAACATTTAACATGCAATTCACTGATCTCACTGCCCTAACTTTCAGGTTCCCCAACCCTACTATTTTGGACTCTCCTGAACTCTCCTTGGTGTTGTCCTCCCCTCGATTGAATGTTTTTGTGAGTCCAGTAGAAACATGTAAACCTTTAAGAAACCTATCACCCTATATTAGTGCTGGCCATCACAAGCTGGAGGCCAGATTCCTTCACTTAGGTGCCAAGGCCTTTGCCTTCCCTGTTTCCCATATTTTCTACATCTCCCTACTCTCTGTCATGGGTCTATATATGTGGAAAGTGGCTAGAGTAGTCCCAGTTTTTAAGCAAGGAGACATAAAATGCACAGGGACTTACTACCACCCTGTTGAATTGCCATTTATCCTCAGCAAGCTGCTTGAGAAACTGGTGGCAACTCAGCTAACTTAGTATCTGCTCTCCTAAAACCTTATATCACCCAAACAGCACAGCATCTGGAAAGGGCCTAGCACTAGGACTGCCCTCTTTATGGTCTTCACAGAAGTTAGAGCTGCTATGGGTCTAACTGGGGCTATTTTTTTTAGATTTATCTAAAACCTTACACCTAGTTGACCACACTGTTCTATGTACCAGTTTCTGCACCTTTCAACTGTCTCTGCATGCTTTTTCCTGGTTTGCAAGCTATCTCCAGCTTAGAAAACAGCTAGTCAAGTTTAATCAAGCCTTGTCTGAATTACGACCTTTTTGTGTTGTAGTCCCTGGGATCCACTCTTGGCCCTATCTTTTTTTTCAGTTTTCCTTAATGATCTCCCTTGAGTACCTGCCTTTAATAACATCACTTTCTACATGGACGACCTGGTACTTATTGGTGCCAAGGACACTACCTGCATTACGATCCAGCTTAATGCTGACCATGTAGTGTTCTGTGACGAAAAAAGCAGGCTTGTCTTGAATGTGAAAAAGACTCAGTCTATGCTCTTTGGCACTTCAGTCAAGACTACAACTTGTCCCAAACCACTGATGTTATCCTTTGCAGATAGCTCTACCCTCCTATCCATCCAATCCTTTAAATGCCAAGGGGTCACCCTGGATCCCCAACTCGACTTCTCTCTACACATTAATAATTTATGTATGGCTGTTAGTATTATATTTGGCCTGGCAAACCAGATTGTGTACATCCTTTCCCTTGGGGCTCAGCTTGCCCTGACTAGAAGAGTACTTCTCCCTAGTCTTATATATGGACTTGTATCATTTGTATCTGTTGGCAAAACACTACTGGCCAAATAGGATATTGCTTACAATTCTACTGCCCATCTCACCCACCACTGCGATCTCCACAATAAATTAGGATGTATGTCCCCTGAAAATAATCACCAATTTATCCTGGGCTGTTTCACGAACAAAATTATAGGGTTTGCCCCCCCCCACCACAGCAGAGATGTTGATACTCCTCAGCCAGGTGTTTTCCCTTAGGTCGAGCGAAAGGTTTCTACTGGCTATCCCCAAAACCTGCAGATGTATGGGTGATCTGGCTTTTCATGCGCACCAAGGCTTTGGAACTTTCTACCATTATGAGTCTGGAACTCTCCCTCTCTCCTTCTTTTCAGAAGCTCCTCGTGAGGCCATCTGAAGGTGAACTCCAGGTGCCACTGCACTTGACATTTACTTTATTGTATGGTACTGCCTAGTTATGTTATTTCTGGTGACATCTCCCAGAAAAGCGGTTGGCTTTGATAACTGGTGCTCTCTTACTAAGCTCCATCTTATGTTGTATCTTGGTATTTTGTAATCTTTTAGTTTCCTCATGTTACCTTGACTTGCTTTGTATCATTTAATGAATTTTGTGTATTCTGACCCTGTGCACCTGCTATATAATTCTCCCACTATTACTGTATTTTTTGTAAACATGAAGTTGTTTTGTCTTTTTCTACTTTGCAACCTCACACATCGCTCCTGAAAATAGGCTTGTATTGGTCTAGTGTGCTTACCTGGTCCACAAAAACTCACTAAATAAAATCTAATATACACTAGACCAATTATAAAACTGAGATACCTCCAAAGAAGCTTTGTTCCTAGGGACACTGGGGTCCTCATTTGCTGCATGCACAGTTAAAAAAATCTCCACAATTCACAGAGTGTGAAGCATAGTGACACAGTTCACATAGTAAAATGTGGACTGTTGCATGAATTTTACTTAGACAATTGTCACACTACACATCCACCATGCAGCTGCAGCAAATTTTATTATGCAACTCATGGGGTATACATCCCCGATGTCAACATGTCAACAGTGGATTCCCCTACAGTGATAACAGTACCATGTTGCTGTAGGGAACTCATTGGCACCTGGCACTATCTGTAGGGGGTCCTGCATCCCCCCGACTCAGCTCCAACTCAGAGTTGAGAATCCTAAGTGGTGGGGTGTGAGGGTGCAACCCCCCATGCTGGGGGTTTGGGGGCAAAGCCCCCCAAAGAAAACACTTGTTGCTTCTGTAAACTGGCAGTCAACTGCAAAATGCAATCAACCTGCCAGTTTCACTGTCGGGTTGTTCGACAAATATTTTGTCAACAACGATGATGATGACCCATTGTGCATCCCAATTCATGGCATAAATTCACCACAAAGAGTGTGAATTGTGAAGATTGATGTAGTAAAATCTGACATAATTGCTGTGAATTGTGTAGTGTGTACTATGCAAATGCTATGCAGAGTGTGTAGTGGCCAATCTCACTGCATTTCATGGGAGAATTAAAAAATTTACAACACACCTAGCCCTGGTGGCTTTGTATCCATTAGTAATAGGTAAGTACACAAATCAATTGTTGCTCCTAGCTTAGTCGATCAGTTCTACAAGGAGACATACACCAAAATAGAATGACTACAGAGGAGAGCAGAAAGAAATTATACATTCCATAAAACAATCTCTGCACCAAGTTCGGCTGGAAACAATAGCCTTGTTTAAGCTGGAGCAAAGAATGAAGTGAGCAGAAGAGATGTTATTGGTCCTGATCAAAATGTTAAAAGATGAGGACTTAATGACTGTGCTGAATATATAATATATAAATTGCAAAAAAAGTTGTTAATGCATTAATTACAGTCAAAGTAACAAAAGTTGAAAAATTTGGCATTACGGTTTCCAACCCTAACAACCACTCCCCCCCTAGGCAGCACAGCAAGTGTGGGTGTGCCTTAGGGTTTTTAAGCCTAATGCTCACCCCATTCCATCTGTAAGTAATGTCAGATGTGTACACTGTATGAGAATGGGGTGAGCATTAGGCTTGAGAACCCCAAGGAACACCCCACTCCTACAGTGCTGCCTTGGGGGTTAGGGTTGAAAACCCTAATGCCACATTTCCCAATTTTTGTCACTTTGACTCTTAACTAGTGCATTAACAAAGTTTTTTGCAATTTATTTCCTTACTTTTTGAGGTAGTATAATCATATCCATATTTTGCTGTGGGAGCGAAGGGTCCTCTGGACCCTGCACTCCTATCCAAACATAATTTTCTCAGATAGTGTAATCATATCCTCATGTTCCTTTTACCAAAGCGGCATTTCACAAATAGTGGAAATGCAACACTACAGTAAAATTCTAAGGACCTGATCCACAATAGTAATAGTTTAACCAACTAAATTAACCATGGGCAAGCAATCATTTTCCTGATTTGTTGCTGAATGCTCTGTCTGATTTGATTAAACCTGCATGTAATTTTAAGTGTTCTTGTTGATAATTATGATAACCAGTTGCATTCCATGCAAGTGTTCCCTGGCCCTCCCTTCACATTTTGTAGCCCATTGACCGATGGCACCACATGCCTCTCCCACATACCCTCACTCACTTGAACTGGTCCCACTGTGAAGATCCACTCTCTGAAGACATGTCTTGCTGCTGAAACTTGAAACTGCTGTCTGAGAAGTAAGGTAATTGTAGTCAGAAATGCCATGGAAATACATTGAACCGCAGTTACATTATTTCTCATTCAACAGTCACCAGTTCCAGCAGAAAGACATGTCTTCAATCAGAGAGTGGATCTTCACAGTAGGACCAGTTCAGATGAGTGTGGGTGTGTGGGATTCTAGAGAAGCGTGGGGTGGTGGGTGCACAGTGGGAGGTCGGGTGGAGGTGTGGCTGTGATCACTGGTGGACTTATTTTTTTTAATAGTTGAGTAAAATACAAGACATTGAGGGACCATTTTCTTATTTTTAGGATATGAGGGACATGGGAGGGAGGGGGGGTACCACTTGACACCAAAGAAAATATAAAAAAAAAATACATAAAAGTCAGAGGATGGGGGTTCTGCAAGATATCAGGGCTATTACCTGAAAATAAATGGGGACCGGGGCACAATTGGAGGGTGAGGGGAAGCACTGGACACCAGGGAAAATCAAGAAAATTGACTGGGAAATGGGAAAAAAAAAAACCTTTTCGTGGGCATAAATCCTTTTTCAACATGTTTTTTCATTCGCCCGAAAAAGGATCTATTCTCGTGCAAAAGGATATCTGACTTTTTTCATTAATCCTTTTTCATGAGAAAGGATCCTTTATTGTAAATAATTTTTCATTTTCACAGAAAATGATCCTGTGTTGTGAAAAAGGATTTCAGACTTAGAAGTTTTTTAATCTCTTTTTGTGAGATAGGATCTTTTTTTATGAATCCTTTTTCGTTCTTGCAAAAAAGAATTTGTTTCATGAAAAAGGATTTCAGACTTTTTTTAAAAAGATTCAGGATACAGGATGTTAGCGAGTTGCAAAAAAGGATTTAAATAATGCAAAAAAAAAAAGGACAGGGTAATTTGAAAGTTAAAAAACTACACAATCCACCTAATGAAGTCTCAGTGAGCAAGATACATGTTTTAGTGTCTCTGCAAGACATCATTTTGGAGAGTTTTGAAATGTTTTTGTTTGAAAAAAGTAGAAAACAAGATGGCCTCTCATAAAAAAGGAATTTTTCCTCACAAAAAAGGATTGTCCTCTTACGAAAAGAATTCTTTTTCATTAGACCAAATTCTTTTTTCGTTCCAAGAAGCTATCCTGGACAGTGAAATGCCCATTGAAAGTAATGGGAACTTTAACATTTAATAACTTTGGAACGGAGTAATATTTCACCAAACATGCAAAAGGCATTTCTGTGATTCAGGCCCTTTCTAGCCGAAATGTTTCAGGCCAAAATTCCACACCGTCTGGGCACAAGGCGATGACAAAACACGTTTGAAAAATATGATTTGTAAGGTTTTTGCACTATCCTGATCTCAGAATTTGCACATCTGACTGGAACAAAACTTGACATGTCAAGCGATCTACCCCATGAAACTGTTCATGCAAAAGTTTGAGTACATCTGTTGAACAGTTGCAAAATTATTAAAGTTCAAAATTTGAGGTTTAACTTAGAAACCACAGCTCAGCCCTAACTATACGCTACTGCGCCCCTATAAAAAAAGTGGATGAAGTCACTAAAAGGCACAAAAATGAACTAATGGCTAGGTCTTTAAGACACTGTCATTCCTGAAAAAGGTGCTTTGATGACAGTGTACTCACCTGGTCATCAAAATAAATATATAAATAAAAACTGTAATGGCAATTTTTTTTTTACACTCAACAAATTGTAATTACGTGGAATTTATTCACCCAATATTTTGTTAGCAGTCCCAGTCTATATATTTTAAGGATATAATTGAAGGGAAGTTTATTGGTTAAAGTAGTGCTACTGAATAAGTTGGACAACGGGCTGGACTGGCCAGCGGCCTTTTCTATCCTTAACCTTTTAGTAGTATTATCCTTAGACCATAATAACAACAGAAATGATATCATGAATAGGTCACTGAAGAGGGCAGCCCAGTGGTGTGACAGAACATGGGTGTGCATGCATATCCTGGAATCCTTCACTGGACTTGACTGAGGGTCAGTTGTTTCACAGTTTCACTCAGCTGTTAGGGAGGGAAGATGCAGGCCACGCAGCATCCATATGCCCCCTGCTGGCTGACACAAGGTGCAGTGCAGTGAGCCAGTTGTGTCATATTTCTCTGTTGCACGCACCTTGTGTCATTCCTGTCCCTTTGAGAATTGGGCCCCTGGAGTGTTTCTGGCTAAAGGACAGAGCCTGAGCCACATACAAAATAACATATATATTGTAGGTATCATGACTTGGACTCATAAAGACAACTTAGTAATTGGGCAGTAACACTTACCAGAGTATCCAAAACCACTTACTGTGCAGGATGCTGGGAGTCCCACATCAAGACTCCCAAATACCTATGGGGAGAAATCAAGTCAGACCTATGAACAGATGATTAAGCCAGAAGAAAAAGGTCTTGCAGTCTGTGTCTGCTTATGTTTGCAGACCCCTCAATGTCTACTGAGGGATCCATGTTTGCTTGTTATTATTCGTATTATATTTGTGATAAATACATGTTTTGTTTTTGAATTTCTGCTTGGAAAATATGGCAGTCAGCACAAGGCATTGTGGGGCCTTGAATTTTCCCCCCAAAAATATTGCTCTCCTTCTGAGGGGAAAATTTAATTAAAAGCTTCCTTTACACCAGGCTGTAACAGGTTGTAAAACCAGCCACTTGTATAAAGTATTGCATTTTATGACCTATTAGGAGGAAAGCAACTTCTGACAGATACCTGTTACATTTCTCACCACTAGGAGACATATCTGTCAGGAAGTTCCCTTGAAGATCAAAGGGGTAATTCTGACCTGCCATAAAGCAGGCTCACCAATTAATTTTTTTTTTTTGTGGAATGCTTAGTAATACGCAGATGCCTGAGACTAATTTGGTAGGCAGGAAGAGAGTGACCTCACAACCAGCATCACCACTCAGCTGTAACCTCACAAGATGGGTGCAACCTTTTTTCCTCATTGATATTGTCAAAGCTCAGGGAAAATTGTGCTTTTTATCTCTGGATTCCTGACAGTACACACTCTCTAGAAGCACTTCTACCAAAGAGGTAATTCAACCACCACTATTTGCTAATTGAAACTAAGGTAGGATTAAATACCCAGTAATAAGGTGGTTTTGTTTAAATTGTCCATTTAATTTGTATAACTATACACTCAATGTTATATGTTCTCTGTTTTGTATTTCATTTGCTATTTTTAATTTTAGTTAATGTTGTTTTCTTGAAATCCTTCTGGAGCTATTTCCTCATTTTGAATGTGAATGCTGGGACAGTGTTGTTAATTCTGCCATAACTGTTAAGGGCTTACAGTGTGTTACCATATGCACCAAGGTAAGAAAAGTAACTAGATCTCAATTGAGTTAAAAGGGGGATTGTGAACCAGGTTGGGTACCAGCTGGGTTAAGTATTGCACTGTGACACTAGTGACCCATGTTTGGGAATGGACCGAGGACATCGGCGGGCCAGTCAGGGGGAGTAGGATTGAGCATCCAGCGAATGCTCTCCCTCTCTGGGGGGGAGGGTTCAGAGTGTTCAGCACTACATGGACACCTAGCGGAGGCTGGGTGTACCACACACGCTGATGCCGATATGTTTGGGGTGGGGCAGACACTGGCCATCATTGCATGTCCCTGCCCCCATACACCGGGGGAAAAATGCTGCTGCCTTCTGCCTCGATGATGCCCACCTTGCCACCCTGATTAGCTCCCAGACCAGCTCCCCGACCTATCCTGATGCTTGCAGCACTTTGGGACTGGTGCTGCAGCCACACCCTGGGGGGTAAGCCAGGGGGTATCGGGCAGTTGCAGCTCATGTGGGAGTGGGAGCAGTGAGGTCCATGCCTGGGCTGATGTACTGGCACTGGTGGCAGAATAAAGCACAGTAAATAAAATATAAAAAAAGTATTGCACTGCATTTCCCCAAAGAAGGTGTGATATTTGAACCTGCTAACTGGGCGTGCTAGTGATAAAACACCATTTTAAAGTTCATATTTGACCCCAGGACTCGAGACTGGTAGTTGTTCAGACCCAAAACAGGTAGGAGGATTATCCTGTTTATCTTCTGTTCACATATTGCACTTCAAGGTTTGGCACTGTGGGAACAGAGGGCCTGATCCATGGAGTGTATTTGTGACACCATGATCCTCCCCATTATCCACTCCACACTCCATGCTGATGTCCTCTCTCCTCCACACCTCCTCCCCTACATAAAACTTTCCCCTTTACTCTGTCCCAACCTCTTTTGAAGCTGTCAACTGTCCTCAGAGAGACTACTTCCTCTGGCAACTTATTCCACTAAGCCACCACCATCTCGATGAAAACATGCTTCCTCATTTCCCGCCAGAATCTTTTCCCCACTAGCTTGAGGCAGTGCCCTCTAGTGGTTCTGTACCCACTAAGGTTGAAAAGACCCTCAGAGCTCACTCTGTTGAGACCGTTAAAGTACTTGAAAGTGTTGATCATGTCATCAGTCTTCCTTCTATCCTCCAGGGAATATATGTTGAGATGTCTTAGTCTCTCCTTATATGTTCTGCCTTGCTACCTCCGGTTCATTTTGGTTGCCCTTCCCTCTACCATTTCTAGCAGGTTAATGCCTTTCTTTAGGTAAGGGAACCAATACTGCACACTGTACTGAAGATGTGGCCAAGCTAGTGATCTGTACAGTGACAGAATGACTACCGTTCCTGCAGGTTATACCCCTAGCTATGCCGCCTAGCATCCGATTTTCTTTGGTTGGTGCTTACTTGCAGTGTTCTGAGTGCTTCAGGTCACTCATGATGATCACTCCTAAGTCTTTGTCCTCCTCTGACCAGGCTAGTAATCTCCATACCACACAGCCAGTATTTGATCCCTGGGTCCTTCGCCCCCAGTGCATTACCTTACAATTTTTAGCATTGAATCCCAGTTGCCAGATACCTGACTATTTCTCCAGTTTGACCAGGTCTTTCCTTAGGTCCTGTCTCCCCTCCTCCATGTCTACTCTCCATGTAGCTTAGTGTTATCTGCAAATGGGCATATTTTAGCTTTTATCCCATCTGCAATATCACTGATGAAGATGTTAATCAACACTGGACCAAGCATTGAGTCCTGTGGGACCCCAATAATAAATGACCTAGCTTCCAAGAACTCCCTCTGACAACTACCCTTTAACTTCTATCCTGCAGCCAGTTTCTAACCCACATAGCTAGTTTTGCTTATATCCCCAGGTCCTCCATTTTCCTGGTTAATCTCCTGTGGAGAACAGAGTTAAAGGCCTTACTGAAATCCAGATACAGAATGTCCACTGGTTTACCCCTGCCCACTGTCCTGGTTACCCAGTCAAATCAATCAGTTTAGTCTGGCAGGACTGCCCTGACACAGACCTGTGCTGCTTCTTGTCCTGGGGATTATTTTCTTCCAGAAAGAATACCAATCTTTCCTTCAGTATTGTTTCCATGAGTCTCTCCATACCGAAGATAGACTGTGTAGTCAGTAGTTACCAGGATCATCCCATGGCCCACTTTTGTGTAGCAGCACTGCATGCTCTGTCCTCCAGTCCAGGAATACTCTCTTGAGCAAGGTGTTAAACAGGTCCACCAGTGGACCTGCCAGTACATCTTCCAACTCCCTTAACACCTTCAAATATACACCATCAAGTCCCGGGGACTTGTGCATCTTTGGAGCCCTTAAGCCTTTTCTCACCCTGTCAATCTCAATCTCCTCATCTGTGACCCTTCCTCATTGTCCACCCCCCTTCCTTCCCTGAGGAGCTGGACCATCTTTCTCCTTAGTGACGACTGAACATAAGTCCTTGTTAAGCACTTCTGCCTTCTCTTCACTTCCATCCGCCCACCCTCTCACTTCTCAGTGTGACATCCCCATCCTTCATATCACACTTCTCCCTGATATATTGATATGTACTGGAAGAATGCCTTCTCCCACATTCACCCCCTCTGACAGCTGCAGTGTCACTTGGCCTTGGCCAAGTGGACTTCCCTGCCTGCCTTTTTTGCCTTGGTACAATATCCCTCTCATCCTCATCCTTTTGGGTGTGTTTATACAGTACTTTCTCAGGGCTGCCTTTTTTTTCTCTACCATCAAGGCCACCACCATATCATACCAGTTGAGCTTTTTAAGTTAATTTTTTTTTTACTCTTTAGTCTGGCACACATAATAGTGGCTGCCAAAAGCCCCTCCTTGATTATGGACCATTTCTGGTCCACCTCCATCTCCTTCCTGATCCCAGCAAGATACCCTCCCAGAATCTCCACCATCCTACTGTAAACTGCCCTCCTGCCATATAACACCTTTGTTTTTGTCATAATCATCTCCCTGCCTATGTCCAGGTGGAACCACAGAGTGTGGTGGTTACTTCCTGCAAATAATGCCTCCAGTTTTGCTTCATGAACATGAGCATTGTTAGATAGAACCAGGTCTAGAATGGCCCGCTCCCTGCTGGGCTTCAGGACATATTGTGTCAAGAACCCAGTCTGGAATGCATTCAGCAGCATCTGAGTTCTGGCACAGGTGGTAGCCAGGATCTTCCAATCTATTCCAGGCAGAATGAAATCCCCCATAATCACTACTTCCCCCGTGCTGGCCATTTCCACAATTTTGGACCCCAGTTGCTTGTCTAATTCCTCATCCTGGTTTGGTGGCCTGTACACCACTCCTATCCCAAGTTTTCTACTTTTTGTGGATTGTACTGTACCTATAGGCACAGCACCTTACACCTTCCATTTGCTTACTTCTCCCTAGTACAAGTTATCCCTTTCCTCACATAAAAATCCACTTCCCCTCCTCTTCCCACTCCCTGTCATTCTTATACAGCTTGTACCCGGGACTGAGATGTCCTAGTCATGATTTGGTGTAGCCCATGTCTCTGTGATGGCAGCCATGTGGACCTGTCCTTTGGCAATCAGTGACTGCAACTCAGCCATTTTGAATTCAAAGACACAAATTTCTACCATGACCCATGTCTCCCTCCCTCTCTGGTCTGTCTGCACCCCCCCACTCCCAGCCCCATTCACCTACCCTCATCCCTCTTGTCTGAACCCCCTTCCTTCTGCTCTGATTTGGGGAGGCTGTTCAGCTTCCTCCACCAGGTGACTAGGAGTATTGTGACCCCTGTTGGCCCCCATCAGTTTCAATTCAGATCCTTATCTATATAACTCTCAAATCTGTCTTTTAGCACCCTAGTCCCCACGTTACTAAAGTACAACCTATCCAGTGCACATAGGTCCTAATTTTCCCAGTTACCCCCCCACCTCCAATTAGCCCATAGCCCTCCTCCCTACACCACCCACTTAGCCAGATGTTAAGTTCCTTGATCCTTTTCTTTCTTGCACTGCTAGGCCTTGATTCTGGCAGCACCTCCAAGAAGGTTACCAACCTCCCCACCCCACTGCAAAGCTTTGCCATCTCCTTGAAAATTGCTGTAATAAATTAGTTGCTACCATAAATTAATATATTTTGCCTCCAGCTGTGGTTTGTGTGCCATTTTCTTGTCTGCCATTGATTTGATTACTATGTATTTTGTGGCTCCAACTTTGGTGATCATTGTGCATTATTTTTTTGTTTTCTGTGCACCAAACTCACATTCAGCCAAGTCATTCATACCCAGGTGAACAATGATGTGGGGTTTCCCTCACTCTTTTCTGTGTACTCAGTTATCTGCGGACCCACCCTCTTTGTGGTCAATCTTGGCATCATTGCATCCTTCTGTGGTTTGTCCTTGCTCCTGTGTCACCCATCTTACTCACATAGCTATAGAGTCTCCCAATATCACTATTATACTATCTCCTTCCTGGGTCTCTGTCCCCTGCTTAGTCATCACTCTCACCTTGCCTGTCCCCCCTCCCCTCCCCTCCTATCTGAACCAAGATCCCCCTTACTCTTTGAGTCCTCCTGCCTGATCCCTATCTTGGAGTCCTATCCACCCCTCACAGCCACCACTCCCTTACCCCCCTGCCTGCCTACCCTGCCAATCTCCCATCTGCCTCATTCATTCTATGCCCTGCTGCTACTGCTCTTGCGCCTACCTACCCCCTTTCCCTTCCCACTGTGGTCTTTCCCTCATGTACCCATATCCCTCTCTCCATCCTGCAGTACTTCCTGAACCTCTCTGAATCAGTGGGAGGAATTGATTCTGCACTGGCACCTCTAGAGCTACCATGGACACCCCCTCCTTCCTTGCCTTTCCCATTCCTCTAACCAGTGTCCACCTCATTCCCTTCCCTTGGCCTCCTCTCCCACTGGAGGAAAGGACCCAAGGAATCTGCCTTAATTCCTCCGCCACTCTCCCCCCTGCCTAACCCCTCTCCCAGTCCAGGCTCCACCAGCACACTTTCTATTCCCCACTTCTCCCTTGCCCCTCTTGGATAACCCCCTCACTACTCAGTACTCACTAAGTTACCATAAATTATCTGCTTACTTGATGGCTCTATTCCCTGACAAACAGTCAGAGTGGCTTGAAACGCTGGAGTAGTATGCGGGTGTACGTGTGGGGTATGTTTTATACTATTTATTTATCTTTGAATAAAGTTAGAACATTGGAGGAAAGAGTTAATGGAAGGGGGGCAGCTGTGGTCTAATGGGCTGAGATGCTGCACACTAGAGCATTCTAGACAAACCATATGGCCTGTATCTGCTGGCAATTTCGTATGTTCGTATGTTTCACCAATGTTCCTAACTCCCATCTAAGCTGCCATATCTCTGCCCTCAGCTGGCCTAGACTCTTACAGACTGGACACCCCCTACCTCCAAGACAGTACCCAAGAACACCACTGCCCCACACACCCCGCAACACAAAACTCTACCCACCCACCCTGTCCTCATGGTAAGCCTCCTCTCCACATTCTAATGTTACAACCCCTCCCTACAGAATACCTATGCAACCCTTACACCCTTACATGGCTGTAACCTATATAATGATTTGCTACAGCCCCCTTGAAGACCCTTTACTTGAACCTTGTTGTTGAACCTAGATGGAGATGGCCATAAAGCTGCAATCCCTTGTTTACCCTGCCCATGCTAAGAGCTTACTAAGCTGAACCTAGATGGGGATGGCTGTAAGGCTGTAACCCCTTAATTACACTGTTAGCAGACCATAGATAGGAACTAGCTGCATTCCCTCAGAGTTACTTACAATGTAAGCTGGTCTCGACAATCCACTTCCTGAAGTTCACAGGAAGCTGAAAGTTGCTCCAATGTTCAGACTTTATTCATAGATAGATAAATAGTATAAAACATATCCCACATGTACACCCACATACTACTCCAATGTTTCAAGCTGCTCTGGTTCTTTTTCAAGGAATTAGAGCTATCTAGTTAGCAGATAATTTATAGCAACATAATGAGCATCTGATTACCTTTAAAGTGACATATGCAACAAAAGTGCAAAAGTGTAGTGCCAATAACCTTTCAAATTCCCTCCTCTCCTCCTCTTTTCTTCCCTTTTAAGGTTTCCCACTTTTTTCTCCCCTTCCCCCATTCTTGAAAAAGTATTTTATGTACTGGTTGCTTATTATCAGTGGGCGGTATGCAGATATATTGTTCATGAGACTTTATATGTATTTGTGTACTTTGATATTACCATTAATTTGAAAGATGTGTGGTGCCACACTATTGCTCTTTTGTGACATATGTCTTTTTAAATTTAATAAAGTACAGTACTCACTTAGTTACTATAAATTATCTGCTTACTTGATGGTTCTATTCCCTGACAAACAGCCAGAGTGGCTTGAAACGTTGCAGTAGTATGCAGATGTATGTGTGGGGTATGTTTTATACTATATCTATCTATGAATAAAGTTAGAACATTGGAGCAACTTTCAGCTTCCTGTGAACTTCATGGACTGGAGTGTTGAGACCAGCATACATTGTAAGTGCAAATGCGATATACACTGTGGATCCACTCATACAGCGATTGAGCAGCCTTACTGGTCTGCTTATTCCCTCAGATTTCCTTGTCTGCTAACCCCCCTTGTAAGCTGACCCTAGATAGGGACTAGCTGCAACCCCTGAGCCACACCTGACTACGCTTTCATCTTATCATACCTGTCCTCCGCCGAGAAGCGTGGCCTGTTTATTCCCTGCCGATCTCCTGCGGATGCTCCAGATGTCAACTAGATGCCACACTCCTGCTTCGTGGCACTCAGGCTTTGAGGATGTTCAAGCAAGGGGTTGCTTGAACCTCTGGGTAAATTACATGGAACTACAGCCACCCTACTGGCTGACTATATCCATGTTGCCTCCTGACTGCACCAGTGATGCTGGTTTGTGACTGCAAATCTCCCACACTCTTCCCATCCTCAGGAACATTCTCCCTCCTCCTATAACCATTCCCAGTCCGCCATACAAAATTCTGCACGTTATTTTAAATAAACAACCAATAGTTTTAAATCCACAACAGAAGAAGGCAAAACTGCTCCATTTAGCTCTGCTGGTTCCTGGTCCTCCTTCTCTCCTGACTGTTGCACTGGAAAGAGGCAAGGATCAAATATTGGGCACTTTTACCTCCAACACAAGGGATCTTTTTCTCCAGAGAAATGAATATTGCAAATGCCTAAACCATCATCTCACTAACTTCAGCCTCGACATTTCACCCTCACCACCATCCCAAATCCAAACCAATTGAATCTCAGCAATGCTACTACCCCACCTGCAGCATTCATCAATCTCCTTTCACTTTATGGACATCTGCCGAGGCTATGCAGCAAAACTCATGGCTAATATCTGGGTCAGCATCAGACCAAAGCAACTGTCCATCATTTTTGATTCTATCAATGGTGGAAGGGGGTGGATGTGGCTGCAGTCATAGAGACTTGGGCCACCCGTACCATGACTGGGACATGATAATTTCTGGGTATACGACAATTAGAAAGGATAGGATAGTGGGTGGTGGAAGGGGTGGCACTGTTTGTCAGGGATGGAATAGGGTGCAGCAGAGAGGAGGTGGGGCAGGATAACCTGGAGGTAGTATGGGCCTTGTTACAGGCTAGTGAAGAGAGGAGAGTTAATTTGGGTGTGGTTTACAGGCCACCCATGCAGTCAGAGAACATGGACGGGGAACTAATTGATAATCTGAGAAGGAATTGCAAGAAGGGAAGGGGTGGGAATGTGATACTAGTGGACTTTAACATGCTGGGGAAGGACTCGAGCTCCATGGCATCTTCATCAGCAAAGGAGCAAAGAGTGCTCAACGCACTCCAGGATGAATTCCTGACTCAGCTTGTTGAAGAGTCAACTAGGGTGGGAAACATCCTGGACCTGGTCCTAGCTGATGGGGAGCAGGTCAGGGATCTGGCAGTGGAAGCCCCATTGGCTGGTAGTGACCAATCCATGGTGTGTTTTGTCTTAGACTTGGGGAAGAAGAGGAACCTAACAAAGACCACAGTAGTGGACTTCAGCAGGGCAAACTTTGGGGAGATGGCAGATATACTCAGGAGGTGTATAAGTAAGATCAGGATGTCACGGAGGGGCAGTGGGAAATCCTGAAGTGGGGTATCCTGAAGGCCTCAAAAATCTGATCCAGTTCACAAAACAAGATGGCCAGAGCCAGGAAACCCTGCTGGTGGACAAGGGAGGAACGGGAGGAAGTGAGGAAAAAGAGGTTGGCCTTTAGAAGGTACAAATGCTCCTGTAGTGACGCTGACCTTGAGGAGAATCACATGATTTCCAGGGAGGTTATTAGAAAGGTTAGAAAGGACAAGGCTGATAAAGAGCTTAGATTAACAAGAGGGATCAGGGAGGGGGAGAAGGGGTTCTTTAGATATATTAGGGAGCAGAGGAAGGGTGAGGGTCAGATGAGAAAGATGAGGAAGGGGATGGGTTGAGGGGGATGGAGCAGGCTGAAGTGTTAGGATTGTTTCAGCTCCATCTTCACTAGGGAAAGGGATGGGCCATTGCCTCATAGAGGGGGGCAGGAAGGGGGGCACGGGGGGTCTCCCACAGATAGGGAGTTCCAGATAAGGAGGGTGAGTGAGGCTTTCAAGTCCTTGAGAATGGATGAAGCTCAAGGGCCAGACAGCATCCACCAGAGGGTTCTGAAGGAACTGGCAGATATCCTGGTGGCTCTGATGATGGAACTATTCAGTTCCAATCAGGATGGGTCCCTCTAGACTGGAGGTTGGTCCATGTCATGCCCCAACACAAGAGTGGACCTAGGGATAATCCTGGGAACTACAGACCAGTCAGCCTGACATCCATAGTATGGAAAATGTTGGAAGCCATCTTGAAAGAACGGATGGTGGAGTTCCTGGAGGTAAATGGTTTTCAGGATGAAAACCAACATGGGTTTGTCTGGGGGAAATCGTGTCAAACAAACCTGGTCAAATTCTTCAACTGGGTGACAAGGCCCCTGGATGTAGAAAAGCCAGTTGGTGTCCTGTACCTGGACTTCAGCAAGGCTTTTGATTCAGTCCCACACAGAAGGCTAATTTAGAAAGTGAGGGAACTGGGGGTGGAAGATAAGTTGTTGAGGTGGGTAGCAAATTGGCTTGGGAATAGACAGCAGAGGGTGGTGGTAAGGGGCAAAGTCTTGACACCCAGAGAGGTCATCAGCAGGGTCCCACAAGGCTCAGTTTTGGGCCTTATCCTTTTTAATGTGTTCATTGCAGACATTAAGAAGAGGTTTGGTAGTAAAATGAGTTTATTCACTGATGACACTAAATTGGGGGCAGCGATAGACAGTGAGGAGGGAAGGAGGGGACTATAGGATGATCTGCAGAAACTGGAAAAATGGGCCCACATGTGGCACTTGGGGTTTAATGCACCCAAATTCAGTGTTCTGCATCTGTGTGTTAGGAACCCTGGGTATATCTACCACTTGGGAAGTATAGCTGGCTGTCGCAATGATGGCAAAGGTTCTCGGGGTTATGACTGATGCAAAAGGGAACCACTCAGAGCAATGCAGGGGAGCAGTAAGGCAAACAAAATGATTAGGTGTATTGCCGGGGGGGTAACATCCAGGGGAAGGGATGTTATACTTCCCCTGTACACCTCACTAGGGAGGCCACATCTGGAGTACTGTGGGCAGTTCTGGTGCCCATGACTAAAAAAGGACATCACACTGCTGGAGAGAGTCCAGAGAAGGGCAATGAGTATGATCAGTGGTCTGGATGGGTTGTCATATGGGGATAGACTCAGAGAGCTGAACATGTACTCTCTGGAGGACAGAAGAGATAATAGGGATATGATAGAGACCTTCAAATACCTGAAGGGGGTTCAACAGAGGGAAGAAGGAGTGTCTGCTCAAGTTGAGGGAGGAGGAGACTACAAGAGGCTATAGTCTAAAGTTACCAGGGGAGAGGCGAGGGAGCATTATTTCACAGAGAGGGTTGTGGCACCCTGGAATGCACTGCCTGATGATCTGGTAAAAATGGATACTGTGGGAGGTTTCGAGAAGGTTTGGGACAGGCACAGGGGCATGGTATGGAGTGGGGGTGAGGTGATCACCAGAGCTGTACAGGGTGGGGAAGTGGGTGGGAAGGAAATAATGGGGGGAGGTAGAGCAGCTACTATGCACTACCACTGAGCTGCTTTGGGCAGATAAGATAGACCTAGATCATTAGGCTTAATCTGCTGCCAACTATGGGTGGGATATTCAAAAGGGTTGCGCCATGCGCAATAGGGTTGCACCTGCGGAAGACCAAAAGTGCACCATTCTGCGATATTCAGCAGGAGGCATTTGCACCCCCGAAAACATGCTGAGCAGCAGCGCAATGCAAAGGAAGGCATGAGCAACCGACGTAGGTGGAGCCATGCATAAAGAGCGCAATGCGAAATTGAAAGACTTGCGCATTGCGCAATAGCGGAACTGCCGGAAATTGCGCACTAGCGGAAATGAGCCAAAATAAAAAGGCTCAAGGAAGCGGCGCAAGAATGCTACAAGGATGCCAAGTGGGGTAGAGAGAGAGAGAGACAGACAGACAGACAGACAGTGACAGGCTAGGGCAGGCAAGGCAAGCATTGTGGGCCATAGGCTGCAGAGGCCAGCGGGGGGTGCCCGGTGCAGTGGAAGTAGCAGTCAGGACAGCGGGGTTAACACAGCAACACCAGCCGGGGAGGGCAGAAGCCAGGGAGATGGACAGTGCCAGCTTCCACATGGAAGCTGTAATGAGGGGGGTGAGAATGCAAGGTGCAGGGGGACGAGGCAGTGGAAGGGCCCGTCGGTGGTACGCCCCCAACAGGCAGTACCATGCCTGCATCAGCTATGAGCTGTATACAGATGTAGAGATCGTGGGCCGGTACCGCCTGAACATGGCAATACTGAGGCGGCTTTGTGAGCTGTGCAGTGATGTGATGCAGGCACCCTCACGACGGAGTCATGCTCTGTCAGTGGAGAACAAGGTGACAGCCTGCATGTGCCTGCTCGCCACGGGCACCTTCCAGAGGCCGACAGGGGACACCACAGGCATCACACAGTCGGCCACGTCATGCATCCTCACCCAATTCCTCAGCGTACTGCTGCCACATGCTGTGGAGCACATCCATTTCCCCAGCACTGCAGCAGGCGTACAGCAAACATCTTGAGGTTCCACAGGGTATGCATTATGCCCTAGCGTGCTAGGGGCCATAGACTGCACCCATGTGGCCGTTCGCATGCCACCTGGGCCCGATGGGGCAGCGTAGTAGGAAACCGGAAGGGCTACTCCAGTGTCAACTGCCAGGTGGTGTGTGATGCCACTGGTTAATAATCAATGTCTGTGCCACACACCCTGGCAGAGCACATGATGCCTTCATATGGCATCAGTCCACACTGTGCCATCGATTTGAGAGTGGGGACATACCCACAGGCCATCTAGTGGGTGAGTACGCATGTATGGAATGCAAACTTGGGGCAAGGGTGGGAATGCCACAGGTGCCATGGTAGTGGCACACAGGGATATGAGCAAAATGGACCTGAACATGACACTGATCTCCACTATCTCCACACAGGTGACAGCGGGTACCCACTCCGTCCCTGGCTGCTCACACCGTACCGGCGCCCAATGACCCCATCGCAGCAACACTATAATGAGGCACATGCTTCCACACGCAACATCATAGAGTGGGTGTTAGGGATGCTCAAGGCACGTTTCCGATGCCTAGACACCTCCGGCGGTGCCCTACAGTACAGCCCCCCAAAGGCCTGTGGGATATTCCTGGCCTGTTGCATCCTGCACAACATGGCCAAGGACTGTGGGATAGCCGTACAGGTTGAAGAGGGGGACAGCGATGGGGATGCCAGTGGCACCGGTGTTGATGTTGATGAGCAGCCCCCCCAGGACGGCAGGACCCCCAACTGATCTGGCAGGCCCAGCTGCACCGGGACACCATCACAGAGGAGCACTATGCACAACACAGGTAAGTCAAGGGGACATGTGCAACCAACACTGTCCATGCGCAAACCATAGCACACAGGTAACACACCAGGGGTGCATGACAGCCAGGGAGAGTGGAAGGGTCCAGGCATGCAAACATACCATCAGGAGGGTGAGCACTCCATGGACACACACACACCAGGCACAGAGCGTGCATGGGCAGATGCACAGCACAGCAGAACCGACATTGCTAACACCTGGCACCACCCACCACCCCACCACCTGTACTGTCCAAGTACGTGTGTGGATGCTGGGCACCCCTTGCACCTTGGTGGACAGTACAATGCAGGCATCATCAGCACATGCACTTGTGGGCAACAGTTGGGAGGGTGTGCAGGTGGTCCATGTGTCGGCGTGTTGAGCAGAGCACCCAGCAGTGCACTGCCCACCATGACACACATTGCACACAGGGCAGCACCAGACAGGGCCCGCACTGGGAGACAGGTCAGTCATGTAGCACTGTCCCATGGCCACCGTGGATGCATGGGCGGCCCCGCCGTGACCCAACAGCACTGGCAGGCTGAGCAGGGGCCACATGGGGTGGCACTGTTGGACCACCAGGGGTCCCACTGCGTGAACACGACCTTGCCCGCACAGGGGTCTGCAGCATGCTGAACACACCTGCACCATGGGTGCTCGGGATGCCCACAGCAGAACCCGGCATCAACAGGCCTGGTGTCGCACAATGCCGGGAATGGGGAGTAGAGCGTGAACTGTGTGGGGTGTGCGGTACAGGGTCACCTGACTGTGTTCCCAATGCATCCACGACAGAGACCACTGCCTGGGTCAGCCTGTTAATGGCGGTGGTCACATCCATCCGCATGTGGACCATCTCTGCATGGTCCAGAGCACACTCCCTGCTGTGCAGCTCCACAGCCACACACAGTGCCTCCACGGACATTGCAACCTGCCTCTGCTGCTGTACTGATTCCCGCAGCAGGTGGGTGTGCTCATCCAATGGGTACTCTGCCACAACGGCAGCCTGTCCCCCAGGGTGTTGAATGTCCTGATGCACAACACCCCTTGAGGGGGGGCGCTGTTCGCTGGGACCAGGAATGGTGTATCACAGGGCGGCGCGGCATGTGCCACCTCTGGACACTGTAATTCCCCATACCTGGTGGGTGACTGCCGCTGCTGCCCCTCCAACCGCTGTGCCACAGAGTCCACTTGTTCCACCGCTGTGGCCGCAACAGTGCCAGACACCTGCACAGCCACCGTGCTGCCCCACCGTGCTGACAGGCACAGCCTGGGATCAGCGACATGCTGGCGCACGTTGGAACCAGCAAGGCCCAGGGGCACGTGATGGCTCTGTTGTGTGTCCGCTATGGAACACACATGTCACTGCCCATTGCAGTCCTTGCATCATCAATGGTGCAGGTACGTGCTACAGCCACAGTCACAGCGTGATGGCATGCTTGCATGCCAGACTGCTGAGACACAGGCTGTGCACCCCCACACCCAAATCACCAACAGCAGAGTTGACAGCCCTGCATGCATGCTGGTGCAGTGCATGCTGGCTGGTGACAGAGGTGGACGGACCCTCCTCCATGTCCAGCAGGTCATCCTCACTGCCTGGTCCCACTACCATCGTCTCCTGGAGACGAACAGGATCTGCAACAGAAAGAGAGGACATGTGAGTGCATGTGACCAACCTTCCTCCCCCCCCAACACCACCACCATGTCATACGTGCAGTGATGGGCTTCCACCTGTCTGGAATCCACCTCCTGGTACGCCTCAATAGCACTCGCGCTGCATAGTTGCAGCCAGTCGGTCTTCAGCCGGGGTCAGCTCCACCACCGCTGGCTGGCCCCCGCCAGTGCCAGCACGTGCCGCCCTGAGGGCCTCCACCTTCTCCTTCACCCTCCTGTGGTCTGTCCCAATCTTTTTCTTGCATTCCTGCATGGAGCGCTGGTGGCTTCCGTGCAGGTTCACTGCCTGGCTCCCCCTCCCATGCAGCCGCATGGGTCTGAGGTGCGCCAGCTTCACGCAGTAGTGCCTCATCCTTCAGGTAGGCCTGAAGAGGGCTCCCAGTCTCGCCGTGGTGAAGTTAGCCTCCTCCTTCGCCCACCATCCCCACCCTCACCTTGTCTCTGCTCGGTCATGGCAATCTGTATGGGTGTGTGGACACCTGTCACTGTGCAGTCTACAGCATTATCCCATGCCCATTGTCCAGAACATCCCACAGCATGCAACCTCACTCTCACCTGCAGTAACCAACTCTGTCCAGCACATCCCACTGTCACATTCTTTTATAGCGCAATGCATGCAAATTAGAGAGAGAGCAACTGTAATGAGATGCAAATCGCGCCACTGCACCTTTGAATGGCTGATCAGATGATTTGCATGTGTCGGCTGAATATCGCGCCATTGCGCTTTTCGCAAGACGGTTGATCCAGCTGAGCCAATAGCGCAGATCTGTGACTGTGCGGTACACTGCATTGCGCATGCCCAGGTAGCTTACGCAGGCGTCTGCCGCGCTGATGACGTGCTGTGCGCGATCAGCAATTCAGGCCATGGTCACCATTGTGCCAGTGGCGCTACAGCACTGGGCACTATATATGGCGCTGTGGCACTACCGCGCAATAGTCCACTGTGGCACTGGTACGCAGGGTGGTCGGTCGCGCAGGATGCGTGATACGCCAGATGACGCCTGCGTGGCCTTGCGCCATAGACCCTGACCTGGTGTCCGACCTTGCCCCTGGCGCTGTTCGGCTGCCATGTATGCGCCCTATTGCTCTGTCTGGTGACAGCGCTATGTGAACTGACGGCGCTGTTCGAACAGCACGATTGGAACCTATGGTGGTCTATTGCACAACATCTCCACGTAGGGTTACGGCGCAGCGGGGCACCATATTGCCTGCTGTAAAATTGGTAGCATGGCATGCAGGAGGGCAATGCAATGGAGCCCCGTGGAGGTGGCCAGCTTGGTGGCCCTGGTGGAGCCCCACTATGGGGCACTGTATGGTGAGGTGCCCCTCACCATGGCAAGGACCCAGGTCTGGCAGCAAGTGGCCAGTGACCTGGTGGGGGTCACTGGGCAGTGCCGGTCTGCTGAGCAGTGCCGGCACAGATACAGTGACCTCTGCAGGAGGGAGCCTGAGCTGCATGAGAGGCTACTGCCACGTGCCAGGAGGGGCGTGTGGTGCCTAGGCCAGGTGGGTACCATCTATGCACCTGTATTCTCTGTAGGGGTGGAGTGTGTTTTGGTGGATGTGCATAGGTGATGGCTCTGACATGGTTGGCTGTGTCAGTGTGTGCAGGTATGAGATGCATGGGGCTGGCTGTGTGGGCAGGCATCACTGGGGCAGGGGCAGTCAGCTTTGACACACTGATGTTTTTCTCAACATATGTCTCCCACAGGCCGGATGTGGATGCAGGCACATGCTGCGGAGGGCCGTGAGCTGTGCCCGGTGCCAGTCGGGTGGTGCAGCAGGAGGTGGGCCGACAACAGCGGCAGCAGCAGCAGCAGCAGCAGCAGACACACCTTCTGTGGAATGTGAGTATCATTACATCATGGATGCTATTGCATGCTGGAGGGGTGGGCATGACCACCAGCCATGCACAACACAGCCATGCATGACAGGCGACATTCATCACTGTCCAGTGTCACTGCATCGTCTGTGTGTGCATCACTGGTGGTCCATGCATGCACTGGGCACATGGCTGTGCACTGGCATCGCACCACATTGCCACGCCACTTGACAGCCTTGTTTGTGCTGTGATGGACATGGGCAGTGTGTGTGCAGTGGTGCACATAGCTGGTGCCGCTTGTTTGTGATGGCCATGTGCATGTTCACTGTGGGTGGGTGCATGCCATCACAGGTGCGGACATTGGGCTATATGGCTTGCAGGTTGTGTGTGTGTCTAGGGTTGTGGCGTCACAGCCATTGACTGTGTTCCCATTTTCCAGGCCTCCAGTGTTCTCAGGAGGATACAGCTGAACTGCATGGGCTGACGAGGTGTCCTTGGACAACCAGGCCATCCTCAGGGACATCCAGTGACATGGCCTGAGGAGGAGGCATCACCAGGCACAGCGGCACTGGCAGAGGAGGACCAGCCAGCTGGGCCTTAAGTCAGATCTCCTTCCCACTTCACCCATCCTCCCACCCTGCCTTCCTCTCCAAGTTGTTCATCCCTACCCTTGCCCACCCCTACCTTGTACCTCACCCCTTGTAAATAGTTATGGTTGATTGTTTTGTGATTTACATTTTTATAATACATTTATATTTTGTTATGAATACTGTGTTGGTCTCCGATTTGCAGCTGGCTATGGTTGCTCAGTTGCAGTGGTGTGCATGCCATCTGGGGTGTATATGTGTGTGGGTGTGTGTGTGTGTGTGTGTGTGTGTGTGTGTGTGTGTGTGTGTGTGTGTGTGTGTGTGGGAGGTATTCCAGCATGGCAGTGACTTCTGTTGGTCTTGCTGCCTGCTGCCACCCACTGCTGGGTGCACAGAGTGGGTCTGGCTTGCATGCTTTCTGCTGCACGGGGTTGACGTGTGCCGGGGGATGCATGGTGTTTCCTGCAGTGCCAGTCACTGCACATGGGTGGTGTCTTGGGGTCATGGTGCAGGGTGTGTTGTGTATACGGGGGCTGATGCACTGTGGTTGTCAACCCTGTGTGTGGCAGCACTCCAGCCTGCCAGTGGTTGTGCTGGAGCATCATGGCTCTGCTGTGCTTTGTTGGCTTGTCCCCATGGGCCAGTAGATCATCCGTCCCACCCCAGTGATGCTGTGCTTGGGGTGTGCAGGTGTCTTGTTGGTTCTGCAGTGTGTTCCTGTGCCCATGTGTGGCATGGCTGGCGGTGGGCCCCAGCCTGCCTCCCTGGTTGTGCACTTCCATTGCTCTGCTGGGGGGCGCTGTGCTTGCGCTTATGGCACCTCTGGACTGTTTAGCTTGGCTGCTTTGTTGCGCTATGGTGCAACCTTTCTGCTCAGCTTCCCCTTCCTGGTTGCGCTATGGCGCAGTTAGTGCGATATTCAGATGTTGGCTGCTTGTGCAATTTGTTCTGCTCCATGTTTGAATATCGCGTCTGTTGCGCATATGTGCAATTGATTTGAGCTTGCTCCTGCTGTTGCGCACATTTTGAGCGCAGTTTGAATATCTGGCCCTATGTATGTATGTAATGCTCAGCAAGTTCCTTGAGAAACTCATTCATAAACAATTGATGTCATACAATCTCAATAAAAGGACTGTCAGAAAAGCTCATTCTGGATTCAGAACAAACCCCTCCACCAGTACAACTTTACTGAAGCTAGCAAATGACCAGGCATTATCTCCCAAAAGTGGCCACAAAGCAGGTACCATTTTCACAGACCTCACCAAGGCCTTCAATACAGTAAACAACAATACCCTCTTCAATGCCATTTGTCGCTTTGCTCTTGACTCTCCCTCCAGCACACACCACTGCACCCTCTATCACTATCTAACCTTCCCCTCCCTGAAAGGTAGACGACTCTCTCACTCATAAAATTTACCATGAAATTCTGGCTTGGGCCTCTCCCCTCTTACCTCTCCTCTTCTCTTACTGCTCTACCCCCCTCTTTCCACTCTCTCAGATCTGCTGATGGTTATTCCTCACCTATCCACCTCCATAGGCCAGACCTTCTCCTACCGCTTCCCTAAACACTGGAACTCCCCCCCCAAAGCACTCCTCATCCCTCTCATCTCTCTCTCTGGCCCTGTACAACTTCTATTCCTCCAAGTTCACTTGCCCTTAAACTTTAAGGAGCTATGTGTTGGCCCTCAGACTTCACCTATAAGGCACTCCTCCTCTTCCCATTACTCTCCCTGGCCCGGCATAACTTCTAACCCTCAAACTGCACTTGTCCCTTCTTTTTGAGAACTGTGAAATAGTCTAGTTTGCATGTATCGTGTCCTGTATAACACAGCACTTCATGTTGTCCTTGTATATGTTTCTATTTGTTGCTATATACGTGTATACAGTTGTTGTCTGAAATGCTCAGTCAAGGACCATGTAACCCCCTTGTACTCATGTATACTTGTCTGTATCCTTGATTTTTGTTTTAGTTTTTAGTTTTGAGTGTTACCTTATTACCTATGTAATCCACTACACCCTCCCTCAGGACACACTGTGAGACAAGCAACTTGCCGCTCGGTGTGTTTTTCTGAATAATCTTTTCAATAAATAAATTAATTAAATAAATAAATAAATATCCTCTACTGTAAACTATTTAGATTGAGGCTATCTCTCAATGCCATATCATGCTTTTTTGTTTTGTTTTTATTTGCTGCTCTGGGGCGCCTGCAGCCCCACTCCTTTGGGCTCGTACATGCCCATGCTCTCTCTCTGCCCATAGGACCTAATCCCCCTGCT
This sequence comes from Neoceratodus forsteri, assembly GCA_016271365.2. NCBI lineage: Eukaryota > Metazoa > Chordata > Ceratodontiformes > Ceratodontidae > Neoceratodus > Neoceratodus forsteri. The sequence continues at coordinate 581,159,300 of CM057456.1, forward strand.
TCACCTGTCTTGGCTTCCCCTAGAGCTCTGCCAACATTCACCATTGGTAGTCTGGCTTATCCCTGCCCGGGGGGCCCTAAGGGGAACAGTGGGGTGAGGAAGCATCTGTTACACCAGGGAAGTTGGTCAGGGGCCAGGCACAGTGTGCTGTGTGGTTGGAGGCATGAGGGAGGCCTACTGAAGGCTGTTATCTGGTGCTGCAGAGTGGCCATGTTTCCATTTTTCTGGGACACTCCCCCACCTCCCACAATGCATGTAGCCACGCCAGCATCCTGGGGTGGGGGCATTCGGCAGCATGTGGTTGCCCACACCACTAAGAATTCCTCTATGAACTACCACCAGGAGCCACTATGACAGCAGTGCACTACAGCCCAACCCCAGGAGGGAAGCATCCAAGGGACACTTTTAATTCCATCCCTGCTGGCCTCGGCTCCTGGCAAGCAGACTTGGGGAACAAACCCTGATCACCAGTGTGCCAGAGCGATGCCCCATTACTCAGTACCACAGAGCCAGCAGCATATCATGGCTTAAGGACTCTCTCACAGGAAGTCACAAATAGTAAAAGTCAATGGAGCAACCTCCTCACCACAAACCCTTAGTCTAAGTGTCACCTAAGGCTCTATATTTTGACCTCTGCTATTCCACTTATTCATCAATTATCTCACTTTTGTCTGCAGAAACTCTGATACTAACATACTCCTCTATGCTGATGACACTGCTGTCTACAAAACCTAGCACAGAATTCAACAGTTAATTATAAGCAGTCTTTGGCAATACATAGAGATGGCTGAATGACAATAGTATCCTGTGAAATAGCACTAAAACTAAAAGTATGTTGTTTTCCTGCAAAATGACTCTGAGAAACTCTTAACATTAAATCTTCCCACAATGTAGCCTAGCCCTAGAAAATGTACAAAACCCTGGCGTATTACTGAACCATAACTTAGACATCTGTGAGCACATCACTAAGACTTTATGAAGAACGCACCAAAAACATGGTCTCCAGTATCACAGCCACAGATGTTTAAATTTAATTATCAGAAAAATGTTACTATGCCAATCCCTCCTACCTGCCTTGGAATATGAGAATGTGGTACACAGGATGGACAGTCCTTCATTGTTTCATAAAGTTCAATCAATCAATTTGAATTTTTTTTAATAGCTCCTCATCCAGGAGGTTGTAGGCACTGGTCAAGATATTCAGAACAAATGCACCTGGCACAACTGAGCTGTGCTGGTGCATCTCCAGAATTGTGCCCCAGGGCTTTGTTCAAACCCTGGAGATGTGCTGCACAACTGCAGTTGCAACCAGGTACATCTATAAGGTATGCGGCGCACCGGGGTGCTCATGCATATGTGGCACATCTTGATATTCAGCTGACATGTGCGGTGCATCTGCCAGCATGGGCACAAAGTTACATCTGTAAAAAATAGGCCTAACTGGTAGCCACCGACAGGCAGGCTGCTGTATTGCATGGTGCAACACAGCAGCCACCAGCCCCTGGATGGCTACCTCCCCCCCCGTGCCCCAACTACCAGAACTGTTTGGACAACTTAAATCCATACTCTTGTGGTTCATCGGCACCCTTTCCTCATTTGAGTCCCGATCCCCGCAAATGTAACATAAACAAATTCCTTGGTAGTCCAGTGGTCCCCCTTCTGATCCCTGTGTCCCGATCCCAGTAAATGTAAATGCAAAATAAACTCTGGTAGTCCAATGGTACTCCCCACCCCATCCCCAAGTCTGAACAACAACCCAGTGGTCCAGTGGTACCCCCCCACACCCACATGACCCTCATCCCACCCCGTTCCCCATCCCAGAAATGGTCAGATGTCAGTGAGCAGTAAATTAATCTCAAGACATTTTCCATGGCTGCTCGCTGACTGATAGCTTCATAGAGATTGTAAGTCACTTGGTCAACAGTGTAAACAATGGGTTTCGCAGTGTATACTGTACACTTACATTCACAAAATATGAATGGAAGTGTACAGTAAGGTGTGAGCCATTGGCTGACACTGTCAACCAATGAGCTTGCAAGTGATACTGTAATCTGTCTGTCAGTGGGCAGCTGTGGAGGTGTGTGGGCGGGTTTTGTTGCTTGCAATATACTGCCACTTCTGGAATGGGGGGGAGTGGGTGGGATGAGGGTCCTGTGGGAGAGGAAGGTACCAGTAGACCACCAGGTTGTTCTCTATTGTCCATTATGGGGATTGGACTTGGGTATGGGGTTGGGAAGGTACCACTGGGCTACCAGGGTTTATTTTTCATTTACATTTATGGGGATCAGGACTCGGGAATGAGAAGGAAAACCACTGGACTACCAGGAAAGTTTTTGATTTTATATTTATGGGGATCGGGTCTCAAGGAGGGAAGAGGGGCCACTAGACTGCCTGGGATCGGTTCGGCAAGCATGTGCAGGGTGCTCAGCACATTTTGCCAGGCCAGCCCTGCACAACTCATGCAAATGGAGCCATAATGACATATAAATGGCCCCATTTGCACCTTTTTTTTTTTTTTTTTTAGTTTTTGTTGACCGGTAAGTGCACTACACAAATCCTGCCTATTTTCAGGTACGACCCGGGGGAGGGGGATACAGATGAATGCCAACTGACCTTGAACCAGATTAAGCTGTTGGTGGTATTTTTTTAGTGAATGAGGGAAATTTGGCCAGCACACTAGGGAAATTCCCCTACTCTTTTCGAGAAGTGCCATGGGATCTTTAACATCCACCTGAACTACCACCAATCCAGGCAGATAGGACTTCGGTTTAACGTCTCTTCCGAAAGACGGCACCTCACAAGTGCAGCACCCCTCTCATGCTGCACTATAGTGTCAGTATTGGGATATTAACCCAAGTGCCAAATGTGGGAACTGAACCCACAGCCCTCTGATCTCCCAGCCTCAGAGGCGAGTGTGCTACCTACTGAGCCACTGACACCTTGCATGCATAATGGCCCCATTTGCATGTTTGGGTTTGAATATCTGGGAATTTCACCTTGCGCATCTCTAGATGCACTGGTGCATTCACATTCCAGGTATTCTGCCCTGTCTGGGGGGGATGCGCCAGCACATCATAGCTGTGCCTCATGCATTTTATGGTATATTCAGCTGAGAAGCACCATTGTGCATCTCATTTGAATATAGCACTTTTGTGCTCCTGCACAACTCAGTTGCGTGGAGCAACCCCTTGCGCCATAGCCAGGAGCAAGTTTGAATATTGGGGCCACTGTATATAAAAGACATAAAAAAGACATCAACAGAAGAGATTTCAGTTAATAAATATAACATATAAAACACAGTAAAACAAAGCACTATATGAGGAGCAAAGAATTTAACTAGGTTCATGGAAAGCCAGGGGAACAGCTACAGTTTTAAAGACCTCCACTGAGGAGATATGCATAAGATGAGGAGGAAAGGAATTCCACAGCTTGGAAGCTGCCACTGAAAATGCTCTTCCACCAGAAAATTTTAATCACATATGAGGAAATCCCAACAGATTCTACACAGCAAAGCCAGCCAAGTAGCATATAGGGTTGTGGTGCTGGATGCCACACCTGCAAGCGAACCAAGTTCTGGAATGAGCCTGGGTCACTGAGGATCAGCCAGGGTGGAAGAGGATTGAGTGTCTGATGACAGCTTTCATTCCCAGGGAAGTTGAGCATGCAGCAACATTCTAGTATTGCCACAAAGTTGTGGCACAGTGGCAGCACAGCAGATGTCACTCAGAAGAGGTTGGCCGGTGGCAGATGCAAAGTGCATATACATCTACATGCACATGCATGACTGCATCTTTGCATGCTACCTGCCTAGAGGAAAACAGAGGAAAAATAACAGACACAGGATAATTCTTTGTTCACTGCAGTCCCTTCACCACCTACTGCTGGGGGGCTATCTGAATTTTGCTTCAGGGTGGAGAGAACGGCTCTCCACCCCTGATCCTTCTACAGTGGGAATATCTGTGGGGGATTTCACCCCTTCCCCAGTTAAGTGCCTGAGATACTGATATATGGGTGTGGATGAAAAAGGGGGAAGGGGTGGCTGCTAGAGGAAGAAACACCTTAATAAAAATTAAAAAGATTCTACACAGCAGAGTGGAGAAGGCAATCTGGAGTACAGGGGTGAAGGAGGTCTTTAATGTAGCATATTGTGCAGGCCTTGAAGACAAACAAGATGATCTCAAAGGTGGCATGTCATCTAACTTTAAGCCAGTGCAGATCACACAACACAGGAGTGATATGTTGGAAAATGCTTGTACCAGAAATCAGCCTGGTCATGGCATTCTGCACCAGTTCATGGGATTTTAAAGAATTATTTGATATGTGGGTTGGTAGAAAAAAATTGTAAAACCAAAACATGGTTGTAATTTGAGAAACAAAAATGGCTAGAGAGTTAGTAATTCCTAAATACAAAAACAAATTCACATATATGACCTTTCAGTACAAAGCAGCTATTTGTTGGAATCAACTTCCTTTGTACCTTAAAGACCCACACATGAAATCAGATGTTTTTAAAACTGCTGTTTATAGGGAATTTGAGCATTGTTGCACCTGTAATAGTTAGACTAAATATATAGGCGTATATGAGGTGAATAGTTGGACAGAATGCTTGTTGATGTAATAGTGTGTATTTATTCCCTGTATTTGTTCATTTTCCCCTTGAATGTAATCTGGGCTGATTTGAGATACATTTGCCATTGTATTTTTGTACTTTAGTATTTACATGTATACATGTCATAAATTCCAAGCGACCAAAAAAAGGGAACTGAAGGGAAATCCTATCTAAGATAAAGGGTCGAACACAAACTTGGAAGGGGAAAAGTAAAGGAAAACCAAGAGTGGGGGAGTTAGTGATAAGGGAAGTTACAGGCAGAGGAAAGGCAGGGAAGCAAAAAGTCAGGTGGATAAAGAAATCTTCAGGCGTGGGAGTGGTGCAATGTAATGGTTGTGGTGCCGCAATCTTCAGAGACACGTTCTGGAGACTGAGGTGTTGCTTCATCTGCAGGTACTGCTCCTGGCTGAGAGCAGAAATTGCTAGACTCTAGGCCAAACTGGCATGAGTACAGGGCACCATCTGCTACAACCAAGGACCACTTAGACTGCTGTCGCTCCCACAAAGGATTCCAGCAAGGAGGCAGAGTGGCTGGACCTTGGTGTGCTCTGAGATGGTTGGGGGAGGAAAGAGGGAGAGCACCCCTCAAACCTTATCCCTGCACAATTCCTTCACCTTTCCAGAAGTATGTGGAAGACAAGAGGAGACCCCTCAGGCAGGAGTAAGACAGGAAGTGGGGGGTCAAAGGAGCAGGTCCCAAGGAGGGTGGGAGAATTCCCTAATCAAGGAAGTGGCAGTTCCTGGTGGGAGACTGCATAATCAGAGGGATTGAATTGGGAGCAGGAGCAGGGAGAGACAGGGTGGTACAGTTTATTCCAGGCACTTTGGTGGGGAGGGCTGGAGGGTGGATCTTGGAGATTGCTAAGGAAAAGGGGATAGGGAGGGAGCTGAATATTGTTGTTCACCTGGGGATGCATGATCTGGCAAGGGAAGTTGTAGACATAGTGCAGGATAGGTTTAGGGAGCTGGGGAGGGACTTGAACCAGTTAGCTTGCACAGTGGCCTTCACTGAGGTGCTGCCTGTGCACAGTCAGAAAAGGCTAGGGAACTCCACACTGGGTCCTTGAATGAGTAGTTGAAGGCATGGTGTAGGGAGGAGGCTTTGGCTACATTGGGGATGGGGTCATATCTGGGGGGATGGAGGACTATGTAAGGGAGATGGCCATCGTCCAGTCTGGAGAGGAACTGCAGTCCTGGATGGAAGTTTTAAATGCTACTTTGACTAGCATTTATGCTAGCCAAGGAGGGAGGCAGAAAGACTGAGGTAGATAGAGATTGCACCCCCCCAAGACAAGTGCAACAGGGAAGGTTAACGCCAGAAGAAGAAATTCCCTGGAGATTGAAGGAAGCAAAGAGAAGGGCAGGGCAGGCAAGTCTGGAGGAGGAACTTTAGTTGGAATAAAGAGGAAGGAGGCAAGGCAGCAAGACAATGTAACAGGAAGGCAGGACTGGGGTAACAGAGGAGGCAAGGGAAGAGCAGGAAGGGGAGACAGGTTAGAGGAAGAGAGGGACAGAGAGAATGGAGAGCCAAGTGTGCCAGTGCAAGAAGTCTGGGAAACAAAATTCCTGACCTTGAGGCAATTATTGCACAGGCAGACCTGGATCTAGTGGCTATAACAGAATCATGGTGCACGGACAACTACAGCTGGGAATTGGCCAGCCCAGGCTATGCCATGTTCTGGAAGGATAGGTCAGCAAGAAAAGGCAGAGGAGTTGTTTTATATGTGAAGTAGGGTATCAGAGCTACTGAGATACAGGGGCAATATAGGAACAAAGAAAGGCTGGAGGTACTATGGGTCAGCCTAGAGATGGGGTTGGGGGTCATTATTAGAGATGCTGCAAAACTAAAATCCACTGGCGAACTGAATGTGAAGTGGCCAGTTCGCATTGTCATAATGCTACGTGAAGTGACCATTGTAAAGTGCTCGCTTGACCATGTTATTGTGACTTTGTGTTGTCATTCCACCTTAATGTGAAGTAAGGCAAAGTGACAACAATATAGGCCGCCCCTCATATATCACATGGCTTACAGTACTGTAAGTCACATGCTTTAGCCAGGCAGGAAGGAAGTGAGTCATACAAGCAGATACTTTCATGTTCTTCTGTGCTGAGAAACAGAGAGGAGGCATTTTGTCGGAGGAGAGTAGATAGGGTTGTTGTTAGTGAAGTGATCAAACCCAAAAGCGTTTTTAAAAACTAATTGTTTAGTTTTAGTTTTTGTACTGTTTTGGCAGTTAATTGTTTCTTGTGCTGACTGATTTCTTTGTTTTATAATTTTGTTTTTTGTGTGTGTTGTGTGTGTGTGTGTGTGTGTGTGTGACTGTGTGGGTGCCTGTGTTGTGTGAGTGTGTGTTCTGTGTTGTGCAGTGTGTGTGAAGTTGTTAGCGACAGCGTTGCTAGTCAGACAAGGAAGGAGAGATTCTTTTGAAATGGAGCAAGGACAGGATCTGGACCGTCCAAGTCAGGACTCAGAGGGAATGAGTGGAACTGTGCTGGGGCAGTGGAGCCACGTGGCAGCATTGCTGGCAGCAGGGGAGGAGTGCGCAGACGTGAGGCCGTGGCCAGGTAGTGTTGGGCAGCTCAAAAGTCTTTGGTCGTCCAACCCCCCTTAAGAGGAAGCAGCATCACCATGACCACCAAGTCCACCACCACCATCAGTGGCAGCTGCAGAAGCTCCAGCAGCACTGCCTCCAGAGCAGCAGGTCAAGCCCCACCATGACCATACTGCCGGCACTGCGTCTGCCCCTCCCATGCCTGGTCCTCTCTGCAGCTCCCCAGATTGGCAGTTTTTCAACTGTGTTGGGGGGACAGCAATCTTGTCGCATGCAGACTTTGTGGGTTGGAGGTGCACCGTGGCCCCTGGGGGACATATCTGGGGACTAGGAGCCAGTGCACCCATATGTTGAACCACCACAAGGTTGAGTGGCAGGCTGCCACAGAAGAAGCCAGGCCTCCATCTGATAGCCCTTTTGTGGCAGTGGCAGAGGGTGCTACTGTTGTTGTGCATCACTGAAGCAGGAGGAGGGCCACAGCAGCAGCTGCTCCACCACCACCACCACCAGCACCTCCCTCACCACCACCACTACCTGGTGTACCACCACCAGTGGACCCCACAATGCCTGCAACTCAGGAGACATTGTACTTTTGTGGGCCATGTTGGAAGAAAATAATGAGAGTGCGGGTGCTGTCCAGCAGCAGTTGGAGCAGATAAAGCAACACCAGTAACATATTCTGTTGATGCTCCATCTGCTGCTGGACCAGCAGGGGATCCCCTATTAGTTTTTTTTTTTTTGCAGCACACCTCCCCACTCCCCACTGCTGTACTATTTTGTCTTTTGTTTAATAACAGAGAGAGGGAAGGCCACAGTAGTAGTTTAAATATATACATAGACATACATACTCCTTATTGCCCTGTTATTATAATCTGGTGCCTCAGTAATGTTTATTTTCTGTTGTGGAGTGGTTGTGGAAAAGCAGGACTGAGCAGTGCAAGAATAATGTGCTAAATTGCATGTGTGCAGTCAGTGTTGTTTCGTGTGTGTGTGTGTGTGTGTGTGACTTCAGATATTGTCCAGCTTCATGCAAACATATATATGCTGACTTGTTGCACTGTTTATGGTATAAAGAATAGAAATAAGAATATATAACATATCAATCAATCAATCAGTCTTTATTTTACCAGGTGAAGCACCGTTGAGCAAGCTCACTTCCAAGGTGGGCCTGGACATACAGACATGACATGGGATAAGTAAAAGATATACATATGCATAAACAGGAACAGCAGTACTTATCCTAGTAAGGAGCAGCACCAGTGTAACAGCAAGTAAAAATACAAGGCTGTACATAAAATAGATAATCACGCAAGATACAAATGTAGCAGCATATATTATATACAAAACTATACATAAGACGGATAATCAAGCAAGATATAGAAGATTCACTCATAAAATGTTAGTATTGAACAATACGTTATACACCCTGGGAGGGTGAAGAGCATCCGAGGCAAAGTCGTGCCTAAGACAAAACAGGAAACAGAGTCCTGGAGAGGAATGTTCTAGGTAGAGCATATAAGAGGTAAAGGTTGATCTAAGGCTGTCGGAACCTGACAAGGCACATCAGGAATAGCACTTACAGCGTTCAGAGAAAAGTCTTGCATAAAGGAGTTTGAATTCAGGGACTTTTGTGAGAATTGCTAATTTTAGAGTTTTTTGAAGCTTGTTCTATGTCTGGAGTAGGATAACACTAAAGGATGATCTGCCAAAGAGGGTTTTTACCTTAGGAATCGTTATGGAGATATAAGTGTGGTTCTTAGGGCATAGTTACCCAAGGCGTATGGGGCAGACAGTCAGAGATATACTGGGGCAACATCTTGACAATTGCTCTGTAGGTCCAAAGGGCAATGTTCCTTTGTCTCCCAAATGCCAGAGACGGCCAACTCACTACCGAGTACAGGTATTTTATTGTCACCATTATCAGCAGCGGACTAAGTGATATGATATTTTTCAGAGGTGTATGGCCAGAGTGCACCTTAGTCACATACTGCACACTTGAATTTTAGGAGAGCATGCATTTTTTTGTGCTATTATTTCCACAAAGTCATGTGTGCACTGTGAGAGACTGAGGTGCACAGTGGCCTGAGATCTCTGAAAAAATATCATATCACTTACTCCGCCAGTGCTGATGGTACAAATAAAATATACGTCATGTATTCTTTCTTATTTTTATTTTTTATATACTGCAACAAGTCACACTATATATATGTTTGCATGAAGTTGGACATTGTCTGCACACACAGGAAAGAACACTGACAGCACACATGCAGTTTAGCACAGCACACTTGCACTGCTCAGTCCTACTTTTTGCGAAACACTTCACGAGTCCCGACACAAAGTAAACATTACTGAGGCTCCAGAAATATACTTTTTTAAATATACATTAAAGCAGCAGTGCAACAATCTGGTGAAAATTTTGACCTACAGTTTTTTACACTATTTTACATTGCCACTTTACTTAACTCTTGACTTGTGTGATACCATTCTTTCCAGTATATGAATCGCTTTAGTACTTTTTCATGTCTGAAATAATAAAAGGAGCTCTCCTTTTAATACAGTGCAGACCAGATCTTCATCGGTATTTTCTGCAGTTTTTGTCCATCAGTTGTTTATATATCACTTCTGTTGTGACTAAAGTTAACAATTATGTAGTAGACAGTGTTTTCTGACCTCACAGAACAATATGTATTCAAAAACATCTGTAAATACTGATGAAAACCTGGTTTGAGCCATATTAAAAGGAGTGCTCCTTTAATTTTTTCAGACATGAGAAAAAGCACTAAACAGACACAAATTGTGAAAAGAAGGGTATCATACAAAGTCTGGAGGTAAGTGGCTGGCAATCTAAAATAGCATAAAAAGTGTAGGTCAAACTTTTCACCAGATTGTTGTACTGCTGTTTTAATTTATAATTTAATTATGACATTATGTGCTCACAACACACAAAATGCAACTGTTTTGTTTCCAGAAAATTCCCAAGTGCTGATGAAGTGAAATGGGAGTGGTACATCTTATGCAAAGTCCCCCAGAATGTATTGCACAGTTACTCATACGTGCAGTGGTCACACAGAGTCCCCAGAATTCTTCTGCATCCCCAAAATGCAACTGTCTTGTGTCCAGAAAATTTTCATACTGTGATGATGATGTCATGATGCACAGTGTCTTGCCAAACCATGTGAAGGAGGGATAACATGACATGAATGACCATTCAGTGTTCTGTCACAAATGATGACAGTGAGAGAACTGTTGCTTGCCCAAAGTGAGCTGCAAATGTGATGCCATAACCTCAATCAGATGGAAGGGTGTCCTTTGTGTGTACACTAATAGTAGCCTTTGTGAGCTGATACACATAGATATATATATATATATATATATATATATATATATATATATATATATATATATATACATATGTGTGTATTTTCTAGGTGGGAGTTAACATATATATATATATACATGTACTCATTGTATTGTTTTATATCACAGGTCACATACTGTTGTTGTGCACATTCCTGTGCTTGGTGAGAAATGTTGGCGTTGGAATTGGAAATGGAATGCTCTCAAGATGATGAAAGTAAGTAATTTTTTGGGGGGGCATATTTGTGAGTAGGTCTCATTAATGGTTTCTTAATTGGTTACTTCTTCACAGATTTCATCTGCATCCTTCTCCAGTCCGGCAATGGTGGTCATGGTCATCATCGATTGAAGTGACTTCTGCTTGTTGCATGTCTGCCCCAGCCCGGGGGGGCATGATGTTGAAGAAGTTTTTTTGGATGAGGCAACTACGACACCACAAAGCATCTGGAAGTTTCCTAAAAAAATAAATAAAGGACTTATTACAACTTGATTGCAGCAGTAATACATTATGTTTAAGCTGTGGCTGTTCCACCACGGGTATCTGGATTAACACAGATAGCAAGCTGTCCCACTGCAATCATCAGATCACAATTTAATTTTGTACCAGGCTGTGTAACAAATATACTGTGTCAGTGTCCCTGCATCTCAATTCAAGCTACTTTTTAAAACCACATCTTGTCAAGTAACACGACCTGGGTCTAACTTTTTCAACACTGTCATAACTGCACAGCTGCAAATTTGAAATACAGTGCATGATATGTTACAGAAATAATTTTGGTGATGTACATGTCACCTAGTTTATGAATCATCAGTTGGATTTTTTGCACTCTTATTGAACAAAAAAGGAACAGATTAAATAAAATTGATATACTTACCAGTATGGATTGGAAATGGATATCCCATAGGTTACTGCAGACAGTACTGCTGCTGTACCATTGATACAGACCTTCAGCGAAGGAAAGTCGTTTGTTGTTAACCTGTAAAAAATAAAAAATAATAAGTTGACTGTATGTGTTTGACCATTGCAACTCAGAAAAGCAGCAGAAAAAAAAACACATAGCTAAAGGAAGTTGAATAGCATGAAAAACATTAGTACACATACTCACATTATAGTTTTAATAGTAAGAAGCCTTGTGCCTGTGGCTGATGGATGTGATGGCCTCCTGTTCGACTCCCTCTGCCTTGGCATGGTCAAGACACGTAATGGAAAACATTGTCACAATGGTGGTGGTGGGTGATGGTGGTCATAGCTGAGGCACATGATGACATTCCCTCTCACATGTTGCTGCATCTGGTGGTGGTGGCAGTGGCTAACAGTGGTCTTATGGTGGTGGTAGTACAGGGGGACACATGATCACATTCCCTATGGAGGCAGTGGCGAACAGCAGTCTTATGGTGGTGGTAGTCCAGGGGAGCACACGGTCACATTCCATATGTTGGCAGTGGTGAACAGTGGTCTTATGGTGGTGGTAGTCCAGGGACACACACGGTCACATTCCCTAGGGTGGCAATGGTGAACAGCAGTCTTATGGTGGTGGTAGTCCAGGGGAACACACCGTCACATTCCATATGTTGGCAGTGGTGAACAGCAGTCTTATGGTGGTGGTAGTCCAGGGGGACACATGGTCACATTCCCTAGGGTGGCAGTGGTGAACAGGTAACAGCGGTCTTATGGTTGTGGTAGTCCAGGGGCCAGGATATACTATGCACTGTGTTAGAAATGAGATGTGACATATGAAATTTGAGTCACTATGAATGGGACACTGATTTAACTTTATGAAAAAGAAAACATGTATCATACAAGAAATGTGACAGCCTTTAAACCACTTAAGTTAAAACCTGCCAACATTAACCTCATCATCATTCATCATCATCCTCATAAAGAAAGATGCCCTTGAAGTCTTCTGTGTCTGAATTCTGACCACTGGGAAATTCTTTCTCCATTGTGTTAACATCTATGTCAGTGTAGGCCATTTCATACTGCCAGTGCCACCAGGATGGTCCCTTTCTACAGCATGAGCAAAACCATAACTATGCAGGGGTACAAATACTGAGGTTGCAGTCTGTGCTGGTATGTGCCTCTCATTCATTTTTATGAATGTCAGCAAACTGACATTTGCAGGAGAGAGGTTTGTACAGTGATCCCAAGCTATTGTACCTGCTGAGCTGAATACACTCTCAACACTCACACTGGAGGGTGGGCATGCCAGGTACTTCAGTGCCACAGCGGTCAGCTCTGTCCATTCACTGACCCTTCCACTCCAGTATAAAAGGAGATCATCAGTGATTGGCAGATGCCTGTTTTCAGACAAATATAACTCAACCATTCGTTGTGCTGCACTAAGTTCAGTGGTTGAAACATGATCCACTTCTCCGGAATCATTTATGTCTCAAATCCCCACTTGGGACAAAGCCTCCCAAAGTGGGTTAACGCCAACTACTTTTGATGACAGACCACCTGGAACTGCAGTCCCCTTCCCCTTTCAGGATATGCTTGATACTACTCCTCCTCGAGGTTCACCTTCGGCCTGATTATGCTGCTGAGGTTTGCAGACCTTGGCACGTGACTTCTGTGCCCCATGAACCAAGCACACCAGTTGCCCACTGACCGTTTTTACCTGGTCAGACCCGCCCTCCAGTACTGAGGCAATTCCACATTTTTTTGTGGGTCCAGTATTGTTGCTATTGCAAAGTTTCCACTACGCTGAATGCTCAAGATGTGATGATTCTGGTTGAATACTGCCAGCATGTGTTTCAGCTACACACTGCTAGCATTATCTCCTTCAACATCAAAGCTATGCTGTACATTCACTAATGTCTGTCTCAGCACATGCAGCAGTGGAATTGATTGGCTAATGGAGGCAGACTTGCCACTCACTTCCTGTGTGGCATGTTCAAAAGGCCTCAGGATTGTTATTATAGAGTCCATGAGGCGCCACTGTTTAGTCATCACAGACATGGAGGCCCAGGAACTGTCAGAGCTAGTGTGCATGACAAGATATTCTGAGATGGCTTTGTACTATTCATACAACCTCTCTGCCATGTATAAAGTGAAGCTCCACCAGGTGACAACTTCCAGCTTTAAGCGGTGCTGTGGGAGGCTGTTTCAGATCTGCAACTGCCGAAGTTGGTCACGGGCCATTGCAAAGCATGAAAAGTGAGAACAGATATGGCGTGCAACTGTCAGCATTTCCTTTATATCAGGGTGCTGCAGAAACTCCTGCACCACAAGATTTAAACAGTGGGCCATGCATGGAACGTGAAAAAAGCCACCACTCATGATGCATTTCACCACATTTGACCCATTGTCACTTGCTATGAACCCAGCTCTCAGGGACAGAGGGTTCAGCCACTTGTCAATTTCAGTCATTATCAAGTCCAACATGTTTCAATTTCACCAGTGTGTGATCAGGTCACATTGTGCATAGAAATCATTGCATGCTGTCGAATTCCTGGAAGATTGCTACCATGACACTCCACCTTACTACACTGATAAATCACACTACCAACAGCACAAACAACACCCAGCACCTGTGCCCAATGTGCAGTTATACACAAACATGAACTCCCTGCTGTGTTGCCACTTGTCCACATATCCATACTTAAATGGATGAATGGAGAAGTCGGACACAGTATGGTACAACTCGGGGACAGCACGAGTCGAAAGAATGTCCTGGATGGGACTTTCCATTTTGGACAGGCACATGCAGCAAACCACCAGAACCCAGAATTCTACACAAAGGAGAAGGGCAAACAATCAATTGCCAGCATTTCAGCTACAACAGCATTAAGCTCACGTGACACTGGCCCTCTGTGCAGACAGTTGGTAAGACCACATCTGGAGTACTGTGTACAGTTCTGGAGACCGCATCTCTGCAAAGACATAGACAGGGTGGAGGCTGTCCAGAGGAGAGCAACCGACATGGTGCAGGGTCTGCACCAGAAGACATATGAAGAAAGATTAAAGGAGCTTAAGATGTATAGCCTCAAGGAAAGGAGGGAGAGATGGGACATGATAGAAACTTTCAAATACCACAAGGGAATCAACAAAGTCCAAGAGGGTAGCATCTTTCAGAAAAAGAGATGTGCAAGAACAAGGGGGCACCATTTGAAGATCGAGGGGGGACGGCTCAGAGGTAATGTGAGGAAGTATTTCTTCACAGAGAGGTTTGTAGATGCATGGAATGGCCTTCCTGAGGAGGTTGTAGAGTCAAAAACAGCAAGGGAATTCAAGAATGCATGGGACAGACATGAGGCAATTCTAGTGGGGGTAGGAGGAAGTAGGCTGTTGGTTAAGATGAAGAAGAATCAGTATTTATATAGCGCTTTTCATACACAGTATTCCAAAGCACTTTACAAGCAATGCTAGACTGGCAGTGAAGTGACTGAATGTGTGGTGGCGGCCATATCACACATCATCACCCACACACAGCCTGGATAATTGCATGAACCAGTTTATGGGAAGGGGAATGTTGGCCAGGACACCGGGAATGTTCCCTGCTCTTTACGAAGAGTGCCCTGGGTTCCTTTACTTCCACCTGGACACCCACCAGGACAACACCAGGATGGGCAGAAGGGACCTCGGTTTAACGTCTCATCCGAAGGACGGCACACCCCAGCAGTACAGCACCCCCCAATACTGCACTTGGATGCCAGCGATTTTTAGGTGCAAGTTCAATACCGGTGTGGGACGAGAACCCACGATCTTCTGGTCCAGATGTGCTACCAACTGAGCCACGCTGACACCCTAACTAGGATCTGCAGCTTATCCATTAGGTTGGGAAATAGGCAGACTTGGTGGGCCAAGCAGCCCTTATCTGCCATCAAATTCTATGTTTCTATGTCTATGTTTCTAGGACACTGTATGATTAGGTAGGTACTTCAACTTATGCGCAAAAACAATCTAGCGTGGGCTGACTTAAATGTTTTACATGGGGTGTGATGACAAATGGTTCTGGCTCTGCGCTTCACGGGGGGTGGAGTGTGGACATGTGATGAAGACAGTTGCACAGGTGATGACAAACCCAAAAATGCAGTTATTTTCTCAAATTTACAAATAGGGGTTGATGTACCACTTGCACTAGACATACTGCATTGACCACCACCACCACCAAAACTGCTACTCTCACCACCACTGGACAACATTTCAAAATCATTATGCTCCTCCACCTCATCATGCCTGTAGTAATCATCTGCTGTTATTTCATCACTACTGCACACATTTAATTTTCTACTTGATGTTACAGCCATGGAAGGGGATAACATGCTCGTTATGGTTGATGACGAGAGTGAACGTCCCACTGTGGTACAGGTATTAGCTGCCATCTTGTGCTAGGTCCACAGTGCCATGTGCCTGTTCTTAAGATGTATAAGCTGCCCCCCTCTGCCCAGATAGCTCCCCTTTTTACCTCGACTCACACACACCTAGTAAACCTGGCAGATTGCAAGTGACTCATCATTTGTATCATGCACAAAAAAATTCCAAACAAGGGATTGTGATGTTCTAGTTTTAACATGTCCCTGATGCTGCTTATTGGACTCTGTTTCTTTAAGCCATGAAGTGGGGGGGTGTGCTACATGATTTTTCAGGCAGGACACACTTGGACTGCAACTGACCACCATGACTACCTATCATTATTACTGGGTCATCATCATCAACTGAAACTGGTAAATCACAACGTTTTACAGGGGCCGGGGGTGTTAATGCACAGACCCAGCCACAGCCACCTTGAATTTCTTTTTCTCCAGTTCCCAACAGGGGTCACTGACATCATCATCATATTCATCAACATCATCCACATCTTCTGCTTGGATGCTGGCATGTGGAACTGCATGTTGCAACCACAGCAACATCATCATCATCAGAGTCATCATCATCATCAACACCACCATCACCCAATATTTTTTCACCACACTGTGAATCACTGCATGGCAAATCAGTGACCTGAACTGCAGAGGAAGAAATGTGACATTGCGTGCTATCGTTGACATGATGATCGCATCCTCATTTGAGTTACTGGGATGTTACTGGGGAGTATGACATCATCTACACTGTCACTCACTGGCATTGCTTCACACTCCACTATATTTTTGGACATGGAAAACTGGTCAGAAGTAGAACTTGATGCAGTAATACTCATGCCACCACCAGCAACTGCACTAACACCACCAGCTGGGACATCATCTCCTCCAACTATGAATGAAGCTACCGATTGCACTGTAAAAAACATTGAAGGAGAAATTTCTTTCATCACATCAACAATGCACTTCTGCAACTGTGTAGTACCATACCCACAGACGATCTTACCACTGGCAGCAGTGCCACGGCAAGAACCATCTTTGCTTGCACATCTCTATGTGGGCATTTTGGGGGGAGCAACAAGAATATTCTAAACAAATTTATATTTTGGAAAATTCACTCTGCATGGGGGATGGGGTGGGGGGATGCTGGATGTGAAGCCAAACAAACAACTGTGGCTTCAACAAGAGATACAGAAGCAAAGTCACAACGAGTTCAACAACACCTTAACTAACCCGTGGTGCTCTCAAGTCATAAACAATCCAATCTGGAAAAGGATACCTTTTGCTGTTGGGGGGGGGCACTGACTGCAGAATATGGCAGTGCAAAAGCAAGAAAAGATACCACAATGGCAGTACAAAATCACGCAGGTGCAGTGGATAGCAGGTTCACACTGCTGCACCTGCAATTACACTGTGACACAATAAAAGGTGTATTAATTGATGTCATGCACCGCACGCACACACACAATTTGTCTACAAGTAAATGCGCAGCAAATTGAAAACTTCAGTAATAGACCACATATTTTAAACAACCTGAAATTATGCACTGCTGCACCAGGTCCACAACACACACAATCAGCAAAAAAAATGTCAACAATTACTGAAAATATTACTGTGTGTACATTAACACAGTCAGTTATACAAGAAAAATATAACCAAAAA
This sequence comes from Neoceratodus forsteri, assembly GCA_016271365.2. Classification (NCBI taxonomy): domain Eukaryota; kingdom Metazoa; phylum Chordata; order Ceratodontiformes; family Ceratodontidae; genus Neoceratodus; species Neoceratodus forsteri. Next base: position 581,176,781 of record CM057456.1, read on the forward strand.
ACAAAGAACTCCCTATTTCTCCAACTTAAGTTTATGTACACCACAGATACGCCCCTCTCCCAAAGCACACTTCCACTGTTTTTCAGTACACAGGCTGAATGTTGTACATTAACATTCAAAATCCACACACAAACAATAAACGCTCAATGATATGAGCACAGGAGGATTTCCTAAAATCGATAATCTAAAGTTTCAGCAAAAAAAAAAATGACTCAAAAAGACTTTTTTAACAGCTTTTAGAAGGTTTGAATTGCAGAGAGCTCTCAGAGCAGACTGTCTCCTACAGCGTCCTACACACACTACCCTAAACTGAGGCTGTGCAGAACAATCTAGAGCCCATGTGACCTGAAATCCCATGAATCACTGCAAAATTCGCCTTTGGAGCTTAAAACAAGGTGAAGTGAGGCGAAGTGCATTGTTTTCAATGTACTTCACCTTGAAATTTGTGGAGTAGTGGTTTGGGGAAGGCAGAGTAATGCAAAGTCATTGTTTTTAATGGACTTCGCATTACCCATTATGATGCAAAGTACTCCGATTCATGCTGCGGAGCACTTTGCGGATTCACCTTCACTCCATGAATTGGTTTGTGGAGCGAATTGAGGCCACTTCGCCCACCACTAGTCATTATTCACACGGGGTGGTGTACAGGCCTCTGACACAGGGGGAGGATTCAGACAGAGCCCTGCAGAAGCCATTAGCAAAACGGCCAACAAGGGGGAATTTCTGATAATGGAGGATTTTAATCTGCTGGATGTAGATTGAGGCATTCTTGATGCAGCTACATCAAGAGGCAGGGCCATCCTTGACACCATACAAGGGGTATGTCTCAGGCAGCTGGTTTTGGAACCCACTAGGGATGAGGCAGTGCAGGACCTCATACTCACAGAGACCTCATTGCTGACGTCACAGTGAGCAGTCCCCTCAGTACAAGTGATCAGCATACAGTGTGGTTTGGCATATGAATAGGATAGGAAAACAAAAACACTAGAACAAGTTTCCTGAACTTCAGGAGGGCAGATTTTAAAGAAATGGGAAACTGCCTCAGAGAATGCTTTAAAGGGGGGAGGGCAGAGAGTAGTGGAGACTCAATGGAGAAAAATTAAAGAGGCTATAGCCAAGGCAACAGTATGCTGTTTGAAGGAAATGAGCAAGGGAAAGAGGAGGAAGAAGCTACTATGGTTCTGTAAGGAGGTGGCAAAATCAGGAAAGGTGAATAAAACATCATTTAGAAAGTGGAAGGAGAACCTGACGGATGAAGAAAACGAGGCACATCTGGTAAAGCAATGGGAGGCAGGAAGGAGGGTGAGGACAGCTGAAGCACTAACAGAGGAGAGGATAGCTAAGGAGGTCAAGAAAGAGGACAAGACCTTTTTAGATATGTGGGGGAAGAGAAAGACAAGGGGAGGGATGGTGAGAATCAGGTGGGTGGAGGACTGCACAGGAGAAGATCAAGAGAAACCAGAAATACAGAAGGATCACTTCTGCTTTGTCTTTATGGTTTGGGGGGGGGATGGACTAGCATGCTGCAGTAAGCAACAGGGAGAGGGGGGGGGGAGTGGACAGATGTCCATTCTTGGTGGAGAGGGTCTGGAAGGGTTTGGAAGCCTTAAAGGAGAATAAGACAATGGAGCTGGATGGGATTCATCCAAGGGTCCTAAAGGAACTGAGTATAATTCTGGCCACCCCTCTGGTAGCATGTTTTAGCACCTCACTGGAGATGGGGAAAGTTCCAGAGGATTGGAGGAGGGCTGATGTGGTCCCTCTGCACAAAAGTGGCAGTAGGGAGGATGCTAGCAACTACAGGCCATCAATCTCACATCAGTGGTGGGAAAGTTAATGGAGACACTACTTAAGGAGAAGCTTGTGAAGCACCTGGAGGTAAAAGGGCTACAGGACCAATGGCAGAATGGTTTCATAGGACAGAGGTCATGTCACATTAATCTCATAGCTTTCACTGACTGTGTTACCAGGGAGGTGGATCAAAGGAGATCAGTCGACATGGCCTACCTGGACTTCAGTAAGACTTTTGACACTGTGCCACACATGAGGCTAGTTAAGATACTAAGCAGCTTGAGGTAGAGGAGAAAGTGACAAGCTGGGTATCAAACTGGTTACATGACAGGAGCCAAAGGGTGGTAGTAAACAGTAGCCACTCAGGCAATAAGTGAGTGACTAATAGGGTGCCACAGGGTTCGGTGCTGGGACCGGTCCTTTTTAATGTCTTTGTAAGCGACATTGTGGAGGAGCTTGAGGGTAAGGTGTGCCTCTTTATGGATGATAGAAAAATATGCAACAGGACTGACACTCAGAAAGGGGTGCAGAGAATGCAAAGGGATCTGAGGAAACTAGAGGAATGATCTAGGGGATGGCAGCTGGGTTTCAATGCCAAAAAATGCGAGATTATACACTTAGGGCTATGGAACCCAGGGCCTGTGTATAAGATGGGAAAAGTGGAGCTTACAGTCACCAAGCAAGAAAGAGACCTAGGGGTCATCATATCTGATGACCTCAGGGTAGCTGGACAGAGTGACAAAGCAATGAGAAAGGCTAGCAGGATGCTGGGGCACACTGGGAGAGGGATTTCTAGCAGGAGGGAGGTGGTGCTGCTATTGTATTACTCACTGGTGAGACCCCACCTGAAGTACTATATTCAGTTCTCGAGGCTGCACCTCAGCAAGGACATTGAAAGAATGGAAATGGTACAGAGGAGGGCAACCAAAATGGTGAGGGGGTTGCACAAGAAGCCATATGAGGAAAGGCTGCAGGAACTCAACATGTACTCCCTGAAAGAGAGGAGAGTGAGAGGGAACTTGCCTGAAATCTACAAATGCCTCACAGAAGCGAACAAGGTGCAACTGGAGGGTCTATTTCAGAGAATGGAAAGCACCAGAATAAGAGGGCATGCAATGAATCTAAGAGGGGGAAGTTCAAGAGAGATGTGCAGAAATACTCATTCATGGAAAGGGTAGTGGATGACTGAAACAGCCTGCCAGAGGAGGTAGTGGGGGCAAAGACTGTGGGGAGCTTCAAGCATGGTCCATATAGGTATAGGCACAGGGACATATTAGGCAGAGGAATGGGGGAGGGAGTGACACCTATACCCAACTAGGGTCAATGGTGAAGGAACAGGCTGTGACAAGGGGCAGACTGGATGGGTTTTCTGCCAACAAAATCTGTGTTTCTATGTTTAAGTTAATCGAGTGTATATGATAATGTGTTAGAGAAGGTATGGTATTTGGTGATGGTTTATGTCTATTGGTCAGTATCCTGTACACCGTATTTTTGCTGATAGTTATTTTAATAAAAAATACCCATACTCTTGCATGAAGTGCACTGGGTTCTTTTACTTCCACCTAGACACTCACCAGGGCAGCACCAGAGATGGGTAGAAGGGACCTTGGTCTAATGTTTCATCTGATGGATGTCACACCCTGACAGTACCACATGGACATAGTACTGCACATAGGTGCTAGCATTTATGAGATTAGCACAATCCCAGAGTGGGACAAGAACCCATGACCTTCTGGCCCAGAGGCAGAAGTACTACCAACCAAGCAATGCTGGCACTTACACAATAAGCCCTGACCACATACTACAAATAATTAAACAACCACACTGTAGCAGGGTAATCTCATTCTGCAATGTTACAAATACAGTATAATCAATTATTTTCATAATAAAAATGCAAGCTAAAAACATACCATAGTTACATTGTTTCAGATCCTTGCATTATTTATGACTTTTTTTGTAGTTTCCATCTGAAATCAATGGTTTACCAAAAGCCAAATACAGTAGTCTAATAATGCAGATGATTTTCAGACCTGTCAAAATTGCCACAGTTTTTTCCGAAATTGCTTAAAAATGAATAGTATATCCGAAACTGCAATTATAAATAAAAATTCATCTGAAATGCTAGTTTTCCCTTTGTCGTCTTTTTGAATCCATGAATAAAACATATGTCACCTTCTATAACAACTTACATTTTATGCAGATGTTCACATTTTATAAGCTGGTGCATTTTAAATGTTCAGGGAGACAATGTTGCATTAATCGACACATTGCCAAGTTCTCTAACTTCAGATAAAACCCAACACTGTTACACTGCATTAAAATAACCAAAAGATGTTGACACTAGTGCCTTATTAAGGTAAATAGTAATTAGTTCACACCTTTGTTCTAGTCCCATTGTTTCTGTTCAGACAGTTTTATAGTTGTTGAGCTTCCTGCACTGGTACAAAAGGGAACAGCTTTTAAAATGAATGTTTACATGCTGTGGGACAGATCTGAGGAAACAGTGGACCTGAACTGTTTTGTGTCTGTCTCCCAAAACATAACATTCACATACACATTAACAAATATTCTTAATGGCCATAGTAATTAATTTTTACAGCTGCAGAAGGTGTAGCCCTGCAGACGTCTTGCGATGACAGTAGAGAAAAGGGAGTTTACCAGATTCAGAACGGACTTTTAAATAGTGGAGGTGAACGGCAGTCACTGCGTGTTCATCGGAAAATTTTGTCTGTCAGTGTTGGTGGAATATGGCACTGTCTGCTGTGTCCAAGATGTCTGTCAGAGTTCTCTTCAGATATGCAATGACTCGTGCATGTGCATTGAACTCTGGGGGCATGGCAGCACAGTCTGCCATGGCCAAGCTGGCCGCTGGAGCCCAGTGCACATGCACGAGTCATTGTTCATGCACAGAGAACTCCAATGGTCATCTTGGACACAGTGGACTGTGTCGCCATGCCCCCAGAGTTCAGTGTGCATGCACAAGTACTCGTGGATGTTCAGAGAACTCCCACAGCCGTCTTGGACATGGCAGACGGTGCTGTGTTACTCTGTGACTTCAACTGCAGCCATACTGGCACTGGCCAGAGTTTGTTAGCTAGACTATGGTAACTTAGTCATTGGAATTCTATATTCCATGGCACTGTATGTTGTTAACTGCTATAGTATAGAAACATAGAGGCTGATGACAGATAAGGGCTGCATGACCCATCCAGTCTGCCCTTTTTTGTTGCATTACTTACATTGTAGATCCCTCTAGGTCAACAGCACTTTCTCTGCCATCCCCTTACATATCCCATATGACTCCCTTGTGCTATCCCAGGCATTTTTGAATCCCACCACTGTTTTCATACCCAAGTGTAATGATTATTGCTAAGAAACCTATGGTAACCATTATATCTGGAATTATCTGAAATTGCATCTTTTTTATCACCAAAATTTGAGAAATTCCATATCTGAAAGTCTCTGGCCCTACTTATAACCATGCTGCTGTGGGACAGGACAGTTCCATAAATAGTACCTCTGTCTTGCTGATTGTATCCTGTAATAGAATTACATTAACTGAACTGCAGTAGTGTTCATCAGACAGCTAATTTACTGGAGCACAGTTCACTAACCTCCAGGGCTAATACTGTGATGCAGGCCAGCTGACTCAGTCAGTCTTTCTCAGTAGCGGCTTTCATACGTGCTTCAGGCTCAATATTATGTTTGGCACACTAATTACGGGTACAAGAGGAAGTCAGCCACAGGCTAAGGCCAACCTTGTTATCTTTAAGTAATTAAACTCTCATAAGAGCTTTCTCTGAAGTCTGAAACCTTATTAACAGCTCAAGACTAGAAATGCAGAGCGGGGGTGACAAGGGAGCAATGAACTTCCCTGCTATTTTATTCAGCTGGGAAGCATATCACATCCTCCATGGCTTGCATTGTCACATTCCAGGAAAATATCAGGTTTCCCCATGGTCAGGTTAGGCACACAGGCTATAAATTACACTACTTATTTAGCTGACTTTTCCCAATGAATATATGCTACTATTATCACATTATAGCAATTATAACAGATTTAACAGTCAAAGATAATTAAACCACTAGTTTGGCAGCTGGGAGATCATGCAGGTTCAAACCTCAGCAGGGTCAAATGGTTACTGTGTGACCCTAGGCAAGTCATGTAATTTTTTTAGTGCTTATGTCCACCCAGCTGGTGAAATGGGTAGCAGAAGAGTAGAACTCCACTGGAAATGAGATGTTGCCTCTCAACTGAGCTATCCCAAGTAAACAAGTCATAAAAATGTGAAATTTCTAAACTGACAGGGTTGACTCCAGTCTACCAATGAGCAGAATCAAAAAATTCTGCTTCTGTGGAGTTCAGTGGATTTAGATTTAGCTGAAACCAAATTCTGCAGAGATCCACTGATTCCACTATTTCCTAGGAGGAACTCTGCATTCCATGGAATGGCATGGGTAAAATGCAGAACACCACATGGTAGAAGTCTATGAACCACACAGAAAATTCAACAGAAACTCTACAAAATGGATTTAATATTTTGCAACAGTTCCACTGTGAGATTGTTGTTAATTCTGAACACCAGTACTCTGCTTTACTAGTATCCATTACTTTACCAGTATCTTGAATCCAGGGGGTTACAAGACCTGGGGCAGCATGGGAGTGGAAAGAATGCACAGAGACCTGAGAAAACTTGAAGAGTGGTCAAGGGCAAGGCAGCTGAGTTTTAATGTGAAAAAGTGCAAAATCATGCACTTGGGGCACAGAAACCTAGCAGTTGAATACAAAATAGAAGAGGTGTTGACAGTCACCAAACAGGAAACAGACCTGGGAATGATCATATCTGATGACCTCCAGGTGGCGAGGCAGTGTCACAAGGCAGTTGATAGGGCCAGTGGAATGTTGGAGTGCAAAGGGAGGAATATCACCAGTAAAAGGAGGGAGGTGGTGTTTTTGCTGTATGGATCGATGGTGTGACCCCACCTGGAATACTGTGACCAGTTTTGGAGACCACAGGCCCAATTCTCAAAGCCCTTAGATTTACGCAAGGCGCCTTAATCAAACTTAAATGATTCAAGTGGCGCCTTGTGTTAAAAAATGCGCCCTGAGCTTTTCCGAAAAGCAGCGTGAATCAAACACAAGCTGGACGCACCAAATGGGGCTTGTGCCAGCCATACACCACAAAATGGGCTGCGGCATTGCACTAGGGGGCTTGCGGCATTCTCAGGCTGCTAAATACCCTAATTGGGCATTCATAAACCCCTCCCAGGGAGCAATGTTCTAAATACCGTTAGACCAGTCAACAGCTGGTCTAAGGATACTTAGAAATCTTCTGGGAGGGTGCACCAATGAATCCTCTTATGACTAGAATTATTAATGTGCCTGGTAGTCTAGCCCCCCCAGCCCCAGTCCCTGTATGAATATATTTAATAATGACCCTGGTAGTCCAGCGCCCCCCCAACCCTGATCCTTTTGTGAATATAATTAACAATGTTCCTGGTGGGCTGGCATTCTTCCCCAAGCCCTGATCCCCTGTTATGTATAATTAAACAGCCCTAGTGGTTTAGTGGACCCCACCCCAGCAGGCACTTTCCACCACCCCACCCCCACCGTAACAGAGCTTGTGACTGGCATAGCCCTCTTCACACCACTGCATCCGGCCACCGACTGAGCTGTCAATAAGGAGCACGTACTATATATAGTATGAGCTCCTTATTGACAGTTCAGTCAGCAGCCAGATGTGGTGGTGTGAGGAAGACTAAACTGGTCCCCTGCTCTGTTTCGGGTTGGCAGTGGAGCACAATGGTGGGACACTGCCTGCCAGGATGGGGTGATGGTGGTCCGCTAGACCACCATGGCTGTTTAATTATTCATAAAGGTGGATTGGGGCTTGAGGGGGTACCACTAGCCCAGCAGGGACATTATTATATTCATAAAGGGATCAGGGTTGGGGGGAGCCACTAGACTACCAGGGTCATTATTAAATATATTCATAAAGGAATCAGGGCTGGGGGGGCGCTAGACAACCAGAGTCATTATTAAATATATTCATAAAGGGATCAGGGTTGGGGGGAGCCACTAGACTACCAGGGTCATTATTAAATATATTCATACAGAGATCAGGGCTGGGGGAGCCACTAGACTACCAGGGTCATTATTAAATATATTCATAAAGGGATCAGGGCTGTAGGGCTGCTAGACTACCAGGGACATTAATAATTATATTCGTAATGGGACTGGGGCTGGGAGGACTGCTAGGCCACTGGGGACTGGCGCAAGGCTGCCTAGGCTTGCGGCAACCTGTCCTGATGCACTCTCTGTTTGGCGCATGGCTATGGTTGCCACAAGACATGGGACTTTGCCGCTGGGAACCTACCCTATAGAGAGTCAGATGCAGGGTCCCTGGAGCACCGACAATCAACACAAACCACTTTTGCTGGAGCCTGCACCAACTTTTGAAAATCTGGCCCCACATCTCAGGAAGGACATAGAGTGGAGGCTGTCCAGAGGAGGGCAACTAAAATGGTGCAGGGTCTGCATCAGAAGCCCTATAATGAGAGACTGAAGGACCTCAATATGTACACCCTGCCTGGGGTGGTGGATATATGATAAAGACCCATAAATACCTCACTGTGATAAAGAAGGTAGAAAAGGGGAGTATTTTTCAGGGGAAGAGATGTAAAAAAACAAGGAGACATGCAATGAATCTGAAAGGGGATAAATACAAGATAGATGTGAAACACAGTAACATAGAATTTGACGGCAGATAATGACCGCCTGGCCAACCTAGTCTGCCTGTTTTTCCCCAAACTACTGTATCACCACAGACCCTACTTGACCTCCAGCGTATCTCCCCCTTGTGTCATCTCTAAGATTCCTTTGTGCCTATCACATGCTTCTGTGAACCTCATTAAGAGCTACTGATGCCCGAAAGAAAACTTTGAAAAACATAATAAGTAGGTAAAATTCTGCTTGTATTCCATATATACAGTATTCTAGAGTTTGTCCTCCCTATTATTTATTACTGAGGAAATGTGCATGAACACATGATTTGTATCCCTTAGTTACTTTAAAGTTAATCTGTTTCTATAGCTTACTCCCTACTTCAAGTAGTAATGCTCTGTTGTGACATCACAATCGATTGCCTCGAGAGTAACCGTGATGTCACTAGTAGTGCATTATGACCTCAGGTAGGGAGACAGCAACAGAAATAGATGAACTCTTCAGGAACAAAAATCTTGTTTTCATGCAATTGACCTCAGCAATAAATAATGGGGAGGAGGAATATTTAGGATAGTGTATGAGTAACCATGCATTACAAGGCTATTCTGCCACCAAGTGGATACAATGCTGACTGATGACCTCGAGAGAGCGAAGCTCGAGAGGTCCCCAAGTCAGCATTGTATCCACGTGGTGAAAGAATAGCTGAGTAGTGTATGGGTAACCATACACTATTCTATATAGTGTATGGTGACTACAAAATAAAAAAAAAAACAGTAACTTTTCCACATTTTGCAACTGCTCTGCCAAGCGCCCTTGATTAACAACTGCTGGCCAGCACACTTGCGCGCCACTCTTACACAGCAAGGGACGACAAATCACAACGGCTGCTGGAGTCCCTTGTATTATGACGCCCTCATGAACACACAAAGAAAAGTTGTTCTGCGTTAGTAAGGACATCACTACTGCAGCAGAACAACTTTTTGAGGTGTATGGATTTCCATACACAACCATATTCCACCATACACTATATATAGGATAGTGCATGGGGAACGGTTGACAACAGGGCTATTCTTCCACCGAGTTGGCACTATAACAACGGCTTACCTCGAGAGTGCGGCTCGAGAGGTAAGCACGTTAATCTCATGCAACGAGGAATAACCTGATTGACAACAATTCCCATGCTACTATTTATAGTGTGATGTGAGAATGAAGCGTTTTTCGACAAAAAAAAACAATCAATGCTCTGTGCTAAATGGCTGTCTCTGAGGAAGCTATGGATCTGCCAATGACATTCCGGGTTTTTTTTTTCCGTTTTTTCTATTCTCCTGCTCAAGGATGAATGTATCCTGCTCAGAAAGTGGCTTTGAAAGTACCTCCGCCGACATTGCTGCTAACGCTATCTGTAATGTCAAATCATTGAACTCTGTCAAATTGTGCTCAAGGACATGGTTTGTGATGTGCGCAGTGCAATGAGACTAATAGTTCTGCTGCTCTGTGATCGTCACTACTGTGTGACTACAAGGTTTAGAAAACGATCGATTTCGGTGGAGAACGACGTTCCACCATACACTATAAAGAACTAATGTGAAATACAAGCTGAACTTTATCTAAATATTATGTTTTGTTAAAGTTCTCCTGAAGTTGTCAGCTGCTCTTTACAGTTTTTGCCTGTGCCACCTTTGCTGGGAGGCTATTCTATGCATCTACCACCTTCTCCATGAAAAAGTACTTCCTCTCATCAGCTCTGAATCTACCCCCTTCCAGCTTCATAGCATGACCCCTTGTACTTTGGCATCTATTTTTCTGCAAAAATGCTTCCCTTTTGAACCTTATTCATACCTGTGAGGTATTTGAAAGTTTCTATCATATCCCCCCCCTTTCCTCCAGGGTATACATATTGAGGTCCTTCAGTCTTTCCTAATAGGGCTTTTGATGCAGACCCTGCACCATTTTGATTGCCCTCCTCTAGACTATCGCCACTCTTTCTATGTCCTTCAAGAGATGAGGTTTCCAGAACTGGATTCAATACCCAAGGTGAAGTCTCAACAGTGATCTATACAGGGATAACACCAACTCCCTCTTTCTGTTGGTGATACCCCTCCCTATGCATCCCAGCATCCTGCTAGATCTTCTGACTCTCTTGTCACACTGCCTAGCCACCTTTAGGTCATCGGATATGATAACAGGTCTCTCTCCTGTTTCGTGGTTGACAATACCTCTGTTCTCAATTTGTACTCCACCTCTGGGTTTCTGTGCCCCAAGTGTAAGATTTTGCACATTTTTGCATTGAAGCCCAGTTGCCACACCCTTGACCACTCCTCTAACCTTTTCAGATCCCCTCTCATTTTTTCTACCCCACACCCCCTGGTGTGCCTACCCTGTTGCAGATTTTAGTGCCATCTGTGAGCAGGCAAACCTTCCCACCCAACCCCCCTGCAATGTTGCTAATAAAGACATTAAAGTGGACTGGTCACAGTATAGATCCCTGTGGTACTCCACTGGTCATCCTCCCTTCATCAGCGTGAGCTCTGTTTACCACCACCCTCTATCTCCTATCACTTATCCAATTACTCACCCAGTTTGCCACCTTTGGTTCCACTCCTAGGCTACCCAACTTGCTTTCTAATCTCCCATGTGGAATGATGTCAAAGGCCTTGCTGACATCTAGGTAGGCCACATCCACTGCTCATCCCTGATCCAATTCCCTGAATACCCACTCAAAGAACTCTATTAGCTTTGTTTGACAAGACCTCCCCCTGTGAATCCATGTTATTTCAGGTCCTGTAAGCCACTGGATTCAAGGTATTCTACTACCCTTTCCTTCAGTAGTGATTCCAATAGTTTCCCCTCAGCAAAATATCTGTCTGACTGGCCTGTAGTTGCCAATCTCCTCCCTACTACCACTTTTGTGAACTGGGACTACATCTGTCCTCCTCCAGTCCCCCAGAATCACTGCCATCTCCAGTGAGAGATTGAACAGGGCTGTCAGAGGTTCAGCCAACACCTCCCTGAGTTTAGTCAGTATCCTTGCATGGACTCCGTCTTGCCCCATTGCCTTATCCAATTTCAGATCTGCGAGTTCCTTCAGGAATCTTTCTTCTGTAAATGGACTAGTGTCAGACTCCCTTCCTTCGATGCTCCTGTCCCTTTTCTGTGGACCCTCACCTTTCCCTTCTTCTGTGAACATTGAGCTAAAATATTTCTTCAAGATGTCTGCTTTTATTGGTCCCCCTCCACACAATTCCTCTCTTCTCTTCTTAGTCTTAAAATCCCTCCCCTGATCTTTCTCTTTTTGCTTGTATACTTAACAAATGTCTTGTCTCCTTTTTTAACTTCCTGGGCTATTTTCTCTGTTTGTGCCTTTGTGCATCTAACTGATTTCCCTGTCTCACTCTGTTTTTCCAGATACAGCTCCCTATCCTCCTACTTCTATGTCTTCTTATGTCTCCTGAATGCTGACTTTTTTGCCCTTACCTTTCCAGCCACCTCCTTTGAGAACCATAGCAGTCTTTTTTTTTCCTGTTGCCTTTGCGTAGTAGCCTGACACAGAGGTTTGTTGCTTTTTCTATGCCCCCTTTTGGTTTCATCCAAAGTTCCTCCACTCCACCCAAGTCCTCCCCTGCCAGAGCATCCCACAGGCATTCCCCCATCTTTTTAAAATTTGCCCTCCTGAAGTCCAAGACCCTCATTCTTTTGTTGTTCAGTTCTGCCCCAGTACTTATATAAGTTGCTTTGGTAGTTATTTCTGCACTGCTGTGTTTTATTAAGCTGATTAGTATTTATTTCTGCATTGCTGTTGCTTATGAGTTGCTTTGGTAGTTATTTCTACACTGCTATTTTTTATTGAACTGTTTGGTAGTTATTTCGGCACTACTTTTTCCAGCTTTATTACTCTTCACCTCTTACTTTTTTCCCCTACTGTCTCCCTGCATTTTTTTATTTTTATTTTTGTTACTGCTCTCTCTCTGTAATTTCTTGGTTTTCTGGTCTCTCCCTGCTATAAATAGTGAAACCCTTTCCTCCCCCCTCCTCCGTCAGCCATTGATGCCTTCTTACTTAACTGCAGAGGTTAATTTTCTTTTGTCATAGAAACATAGAATTTGACAGCAGATAAGAACCGCTTGGCCCACCCAGTCTACCCATTTCCCTACCTAATGGATAAGCTGCAGATCCTAGTTAACCAGCAGCCTACTTCTTCCTACCACCACCCCCTAGAATTGCCTTATGACTGTCCCATGCATGCTTGAATTCCACCACTGTTTTTGACTCCACAACCTCCTCTGGAAGGCCGTTCCATGCGTCCACAACCCTCTCTGTGAAAAAATACTTCCTTAAATTATCTCTGAGCCACCCCCCCATCTTCAAATTGTGCCCCCATGTTCTTGCACACCTCTCCGCAAGAACACAGACAGGATGGATGCTGTCTAGAGGAGGGCAACTAAAATGGTGCAGGGTCTGCACTAGAAGACATATGAAGAAAGACTAAAGGAGCTTAATATGTATAGCCTCGAGGAAAGGAGGGAGAGGGGGGACACGATAGAAACTTTCAAGTACATCAAGGGAATCAACAAAGTCCAAGAGGGTAGCATCTTTCAAAAAAAGAGGTGTGCAAGAACAAGGGGGCACAATATGAAGATGGGGGAGGCTCAGAGGTAATGTAAGGAAGTATTTTTTCACAGAGAGGGTTGTGGATGCATGGAACGGCCTTCTGGAGGAGGTTGTGGAGTCAAAATAGTGGTTGAATTCAAGCATGCATGGGACAGTCATAAGGCAATTCTAGAGGGTGGGGGTAGAAAGAAGTAGGCTGCTGGTTAACTAGGATCTGCAGCTTATCCATTAGGTAGGGGAAATGGGCAGACTGTGTGGGCCAAGCGGTCCTTATCTGCCGTCAAATTCTATGTTTCTATGCTCTCCCTCGCGTCTATCAATATATGTAGTCTTCTATGTAAGTTAAACAACCTCAAGATATGGATTACGCAACACAACCCTGATATTCTTTCTGTTGTAGAAACTTGGTTGTCACCCAAAATCCCTGATTCTTCTATCAGCATACCTGGCTACTCTATTTTTAGGCAGGATTGACTCACTAAAAAGAGGTGGTGGCTGTGTTATGTACTTAAAAGAAACTCTAATGGGTCACAACCTTGAACTGTCTTGCATAGGAAACTCCTCTCAGGCCCTGGCCATCAAGATACTCCTAAGGGCCCAAAAGAAAACATTAACTGTGCTATCTCTTTACATACCACCTAATGAATCTGCCTCTGGCATTCATAACTTCAAGGCATATATTCAGAGTGTGCCTTGGAACACTGAAACCATAATACTGGGAGATAGCAATGTAAACTGGCTCTCATCTGACATTGGACACATTTAGGATGCCATCTCTTCCTTGCACCATACCCAGCTAGTTAACACCCTGACTAGAATTAACTATAGAACTGGATGAAGTACCTTACTGGATTGGGCTCTGTCTAGTCACCCCGAACGAATCACAAATGTCTCTGTACTCCCTGACACCCTAAGCGACCACTCCCCTATACTTTGTAGTTGGTCCAACAAGTTCAGCAAATCTCCACCTAAGGTTATTCTCAGTAGAGTCCTAACTCCAGGACACCTAGAACCGCTCATATCACACCTTCAAAGCCAGGATTGGTCTCCACTGAACTCTACCAATGACATTGATGAGACACTTGATTTCTTCATCAACCGCTTTAATGCTGTATGTAATATCCATGCCCTCTAAAAAAACAGAAAGTTAAGGGGGTATTCAACCCTTGGATAACACCTGAACTACTGGGACTTATGAAGACTAGGGACCACCTCTGGCACCGCGCCAAAGCCATAGGCAAGCAAGCAGATATTCAGGCTTATAAAAAATCCAGAATTGTTTGTCCCAGAGCCATCTGTTTTGCAAAATATTAATACTTTAGGGAGGCACTTTCCAACTCGTGGAGTGACAGTAAACATTTGTGGAGCAACATAAAGGAAGTCACTGGCAAAGACCTCAAGAGAGCACCCACCATGCTTAATATTGATGGAAGCCCGACTCTTGACCCAATAGCTATAGCCAATATTTTTAACAATGTCTTTACAGACCTCAGCAGTGTCCTGCCCCCTGATTTTTCATTGTCTCTGCCCCTGCCACCCCCCAGTCTGTGATGCTCAGCAGCAGGCTTCCCCCCTTTTTTACTTCAAAGAGGTTACTAAGCATGAGGCTAGAAAGTACATATGTGAAGTACTCGGTAAAGCAAGATTCAGTGGGGACAATCTAGATCTCAAATTTCTTGCCCTCACCCTCGAGGAAACTCTTACACCTCTTACCAAGATTCTGAACCTTTCTCTAAGGCTTGGGCAATTTCTCCAAAAATGGAAACAGGCCCTAGTAACCCCGGTGCGCAAAGGTGGAGATAGGGCACAGAATACAAACTACAGGCCAATCTCCATTCTACCTCCCCTATCGAAAGCACTAGAGCGTATAATTGCAGATCAGCTTATGGAATAACTGGACGAATACAATATCCAATGTCCCCAGTAGCATGGCTTTCGTGAGGGTCATAGTACTACCACTGCACTGTTAGAATTCACTGGTTTCATACATAACACACTTGACCAAGGCCATCTGGTTGGGGCTGCCTTTATCAACCTGACAAAGGCCTTTGATACTGTGAACCACTCACTGCTACTCGGGCAATTATCGCTCTCAGGGATGTTGAATGATGCCACCAGCTAGTTCAAAAGTTACTTAGAAGACTGTTTGCAGCAGGTCAAGATAACCAATATCCTCTCCAAAAGGAAGCCAGTCCATTCTGGAGTGCCTCAGGCATCTATACTGGTGCCCGTTCTCTTCAGTGTCTACTTGAATAACCTCCCAAGAGCCTGTCATGAACAGATTCTGCTTTACATGGATGATGCTGTGATCTACTCTAGTAACCCTGACCCTAAGAGCCTCCAGTATAACCTTCAATGCAGTGTCTCAGAAGTGGAAAAGTGGTTCAGCACTCAAAAACTGGTGCTAAACTCTAAAAAGACCAAAGTGGTACTTTTCAACAATGCCCATAAGAAACACAGGTCCAAACCCTTGTTCATCACAAACTGCATTGGCACCCCACTTGAACAGATCCACTCCTTCAAATATCTAGGGGTCACTGTTGATAGCTCACTCATCTACTCGCAACATATTGATAACATAGCTCGAGCTGTCAACATAAGGATTGGCCTACTCCACAGGCACAAGCATAACCTCACTCCCAAGGCACTAAGAATAGCAATTTTCGGCTCTGTCATCACCATCATTGATTATGGACTGGTTGTTTATAGCTTTGCCTCTGCTACATCCCTTCACAGGATCACTGTTGCTCTTGACAAAGCATGCAGACTCCTTACTGGGGCTGCCCACCTCACACAGATGTGTGACCTATATGCTCAGACTGGGTGTCTTTAATTATTCAGCTGGATCCAATAACCTGTTTACTTGCCAAGAAGGCACACCTTGGTTTGTTACCCTCTGGGGTCCAACCGCTCCTTAGCCCTTGTCACAGTACCCAACATACTCGCAGCTTGGCAACTCAGGTCTTTACTGTTCCCAGATGCCACAGCACCTTAGGTCAGTGGTCTTTTGCTTACAGAGCCCCCCTCTAGCTCAACTCCCTGGGTAGGGACATCTCTGCTGAGTCAAAACTCGGCCCTTTTGAGCACAAACTCCGGCAACATCTATTAGCAAACAGTATATGTCATTGCTGCCCTTAGTAGCCTTCTTCTTATTTTATCATTGTACTTGCACCTTTTGGCACTTTTAACTCTTGGCAATTCATTTCGATCCTACCTTAGAGCCTTTTCCCTTCCACCCCTCACCCCTGCTTCTTCTCTGCTCACGCATCTTCAAGTTCTTCCCTTGCTCCTCCTCACCTTCCTTCTTCCACCCTCCACCCATTCTCTTATCTCATGCCACCTCTTTTGCAACTTCTTCCCCTACTTCTCCCTACGTTTTTCTCTCCCATCCATATTACTCTTTCTCTTGGGTTTTCAACAAGGCCTGCTAGGCTGCCCCCTCTCCTGACTAAACACTACCTTGTCTTCTTATACTATTAGTTTGTCTTCCTCCCCTCACTTCACCAGCACTCCCCCTTCTCTCTGCACTCACCCCATTTCCCTCCTTCCATCTCCCCATCCTCTCATCTTTCTATCCCCATTACCTCTTTTACAACTCTGCTCCTTTCCTCCGCACCTCCTGTGCAACTCATCTCCTTCTCCCTCTTGTTTCTCCCATCCCCCACCTTACACCCCATTACCTTCTCTCCTAGATTTTGACAAGGCCTCCCAGGCTACCCTCTCTTCTAGCCCACTCTACTGTTATACTGAGCAACGTTCAGTGCTATTTCGATTGCTTTTGATGTATAAATTTTTTTTAAGTATATTCTTGATATCTGCTATCTACTTATCTATTGTTTACCTTGTTTTGTTTTTGTACTACTGACATGGAACCTTTGTAAATGAGCTGTATTGCTCAAATGTATTGTAATCCAAAACTCAATAAATAAATAAATGAATTAATACATAAATATATATATATATATATGTATATATATATATATATATATATTGAAGCACACAGTACGATGATCATTGGTCCCCAGATGGCCACCCACCATGATGTCTGCGACACACTCCCTGTTAGTTAGTACAAGGTCCAGTATTGCTCCCCCAAGAGTGGGGTCCCTAGCAAGTTGCCTGAGGAATACCCCCTGCAGGGAGTCCAGTATGTCCCTTCTCCTAGCTGAAACTGCAGCTGGGATTCTCCAATCTACATCCGGCATAAAGAAGTCCCCCACCAGCAGCACCTCCCCCTTATTTGTCATCTTTTGGTTGCCTTCCCCCAGAATCTTATCTAACTCTCCCCCCATGCTGGAGATCTGTAAATCATGCTTGTGTGTACAGTGGCTTAATTCCCCTTCTTTAGGGTGACCCACAATACCTCCACCCTCCCTATATTCCCTGTACCTCTGTCACTTTTATGCTATCTCTCACATAAAAAGCAACCCTTCCCCCTTTTTTTCCCACCCAGTCCTTCCTGAATGGAGTATAGCCTGCTATGGCTATAGCCCAGTCATCGTTCTTAGTGCACCATGACTCTGTGATGCCAACAGTGTCCAGGTCAGTCTCTGCCATAATGGCCTCTAAGTCTGGAATTTTAGTCCCCAGACTTCAAGTGTTGGCATACATGACTTTCCATCTTATAGTACCACCCTGCTCACCAGCTCCCCATTTTCCCTTTTGCCTTTTTTTCTTACTGCCTCTGTTCTCATTCCCATCTCTCTCTTCATTACTACAGATTTGTTTTTTTTTTCTACTAGGTACCCTTGGGGATTTGTCTCCCTTAAGGTTCTCCATTCTACTTCAACTTGAGAGGGGGGCAGTTTATGTCTTCCTGCTTCCTTCACCACCACCCTTGGCTGCTTTAAATCTTCACCAATGTAACATTTAAACTGTTCACTGAGGACTGTGGTTCCCCTCCTGGATGGATGCAGGTTATCTCCCCTGTACAGGCCTTTATCCCTCCTGGTGTGACCCCAGTCCTCAATGTAAGTGAACTCTTCTTCCCTGCACCATTCCTTCAACCACAGGTTGAAGCTCCTGGTAAAGAGTACCCTATCCTTTCCCCTGTCATAGACAGGCAGCACTTTAGATAAGGTCACTGAGCTTGCTACCTGTCTAAGACTCCTCCCTCATTCCCATAACTCCTCCTGTACTATCCCCTCCCTGTCCCTAGCCAGGTCATTTCTCCCAAGGTGGACAATGGCATCCTGCTGCCCAAGCAATCCTCAGGATCCTCTGTCCATCCCTCCTAACCATGGTGCCGGTAAGGCACCTAACCCCCCCTCTTCCCCTCCCCCTCGCTTCCTGTCCCCAGATCTATCCCTCTCATGATGGAGTCCCCTATGAGGAGTTGCTTCCTGCTCCTCTGGGGTCCTCTGCCACCCTCCTTGGGGTCTCCACTATGGAGGATCCCCACAGCCTCCCTGGTCATTACCTCAGGTGCCTCCATGGGACAATCCTGCCCCACCAAAGTGACATAAGAGTTGCATAGTGTTACCAGATTGCGGATGTGTCTCTGTCCCTCTGCCCTCACCCTCCCTGAGCCCACTGTTGTCCAGCCCCTCCTCTTTTGAGGCATCCTTTGACATAGCAGTGTTAGATTTGGTGGTTCCTGGGTGGGGGATGAAGTTCCGCGAATCCTAGACAACTTGGCCAGGAGACTAGCAACGTCACTCCTCAGCCCAGAGTGGTGCATGCAGATGGGGCAGCACTGCAGTCTCTAGGTCTCTCTGAAAACTGCTGTCCTGCAACTTCTGATGGAAGTACTTTTTCACGGAAAGAGTGATGGATGCCTCTAACAGTCTTCCAGTAGACTTCTTGGGGGCAAAAGCAGTGGTGGGATTCAAGAATGCATGGGATAGGCATACGAGAATCTTAGTGGAAAGTGGGGGGGAGGGAGCCAGAGATCAAGTAATGTCTGCAGTGACTATATAGGCAGAGAAAAAATGGGCAGACTGGCTGGGCCAGACGGTCCTTATCTGCTGTCAAATTCTGTTTCTGGCCGGCCTGTTGGTGCAGTGGTAGTGCTACATACTAACATACTAAGATGCCAGCAGAGTAGGCCTAATGGTCTATCGAGTCTGCTCAAAAATCAGCACCTGGTCAGGACACCACTGCTGCCCTCCCTGCGCCCCTGTAAATCCCCTTGACCCCACCCCCCATTGGAGTTACACCTTCAGATCTGACATTTCTCATTTTAACCCTCCCCTTATACCTGTCTCAGCCCCTCTTGAATCATTCCACTGTATTAACAGCCACCAGTTACACAGGCAGTGTGTTCCAAGGGTCTACCACCCTCTTGGTGAAGTAGAGCCTCTTAGTCTCCCCCAGAGCCTCCCACCAATCAACCTCATGGAGTGCCCCATGGTGGTCCCCCTCAGATGGAACACCCTATTTAGGCTGGCCCTATTTACTCCCTTCAGATATTTAAAGACCTCAATCATATCCCCTCTGTCCCTCCTATCCTCCAGGGAGTACAAGTTGAGCTCCTCAAGTCTCTCCTCATAGGATCTTTCCCCCAGACTCTGTATCATCCTGGTCACCCTCCTGTGGACCCTCTCCAGAAGTGCAATGTCCCTTTTTCAGGTATGGGAGCCAAAACTGCATGCAGTACTCTAGGTGCAGTCTAACCAGGCAATTATACAGAGGGAGAAGCATCTCTGATCTCCTCGAGGTTATCCGCCGGCAATCAAGCGGAGCTTTTTATTTGCTTTCACTGCAGCCCTCCTACACTGCTCCGAGTTATTCATTTTGGCATCCACAACCACCCCAATATCCTTTTCCCTTCCAGAAACTTGCAGCTTCTCCCCACCCACAAAGTACTCATGAGCTGGGTTCCTAAGCCCCAAGTGGAGAACACTACATTTCTTGGGATTGACCTTCAGTTTTCAGGTGCATGACCACCTCTCCAGAGTCTCCAGGTCCCCCTGTAGGGCTTGTCTACCCTCCTCCTGATCCACCACCACCCTCAGCTTTGAGTCATTGGCAAAGAGGCTCATCTTACTCCTGATACCATCCCTGATGTCTGAGATGTAAGCATTAAATAGGAATGGACCCAGCACTGACCCTTGTGGGACCTCACTAATGACCCTCCTAGGTGATGATGCCTCCCCCCTGACCACTACCTTCTGAAACCACCCAGTTAGCCAGTTTTGTATCCACCTAACCATCCTACCACCCCCCACCATTCCCCCCAGCTTGTCCAGCAACCCAGGGTGTGGCGCCAAATCAAATGCCTTGCTAAAGTCTAGAAAGAGGACATCCTTGTCACACCTTTGTCACCCAATCGTAGAACTCCACAAGGTTTGTCTGACATGATCTGCCCTTAGCAAAGCCATATTGGTGCTCATCCAGATGGCACCATGTTTCCAGAAACACCTCCAGCCTTTCTTTCTAGATCGCCTACATCATTTTGCCTACCACCGACGTTAGGTTGACTGGCCTGTCAGGGCGGGGGGGTGCAAGTAATGCCACTGCACCAGGGACCAGAGGGATAGGGGGCCCATGGCTGGGCCCTTTAAGTTGGTCAAAATAATGAATTTTTAATTTCATTAGTTACTTACTGGCTGCTGATGCTGAGCAACTGTATTTTCTGTGCAAGTGAGCATCCTGATCATCAGCCGTGGCACCGATTCAGACAGCCCCCAAGTGCCCTGCCTGCTGCACGGCACCCCACCTGGCTGGAGTCCCCTGGACATTTACATTTAAATCCCCATCCCTTCCCCTGCACTGCATGCTCATCCGACGAAAGACCTCCCTCGTATGGTACCTGGCTGTTGCTCCTCCTCAGCTCCTCCTCCCATGCTGGCAATGCTCCAATCGGATCCTCGTCTCCGGACTCTGGTCTCCGGCTCTCTCTGGGATTATTGGTCTCCACTCTCTCTGCTGAGCCTGCTCCCTCCTGCCGGCTCCCTTGTCAATGCCACTGGGTGGCTGTTCTGTCTTTCCATTATTGTGGGTGGGGGCGGGTGACTGGGAGCAGCAGGCAGCAGGCAGCAGCTGAGAACAAGTTTGCTTGTATGACACCCACCCAGTCAGTGCAGTCACCAGACCAATCTCTAGTTGGTCATGTGGGTGCTGTTTGTTGATGCCTCACGGGACTTGACTCTGTGAGAAATCATCATCAGTGCAGACTGAATGAGTGATGGAGCGGGAACAGACGGCGGAATCGGATTGCTTGTGCATTTTGTTGTGCTCAATAATTTCAGACAGTTTAAAAACACTAACACACACACTTTCAGCACAGAAGATTGACTGATTCTTTCTCATATTGGGGAAAATTATTTAAAAGGACAAAGTGAGGTGAGCAGAGTTAAAAATATAGCTGGCAGCAGGTAGCAGGAGTGGGAGTGGAGAGGACAGGACAGGACTCGAGCTGCCTAGGTCCCAGTAGGTGGTAGGGGGTGGCGGGGGGGAGAATTGAGAATAAATCCAGCATCCATCCCAGTCTGTGTCTGGCTGGTGATGAGCCATGGGGGGGCTGGGGCTGGCCTGCCTCCTAGTGACAGACTATTTCTTCTGTGACTCGTGTGAGGAGGACTCAACTATACTGCAGCAGACTAGCAGTGGTGGTGTGGTGTGTGGACAGAGTCAGATTAGAGAGCACTGCAGAGCTGGCCTGGCCTGCTGGAGGGAGTAGACTCTGGACTGAGTTTTTGAAAATTGATTTTGTGGGTCTCTGGAATCTGGACTGACTGCTGAGTTACTTTCTTACTGGGGGCCTGGGTAAAAAAATAGAAAAACTTAACTTTTAGGCAGACAGCAGCAAATAAAAAAATTCACGTGTGTTGAACTAACTTAGGGAGATGATGAAGTAAAAAGACGAGAATAAAAGCTGAGCTCCTCTAGTCTCTTGTCTCATTATGCAGGCTTGCATTTTTTTTATTTTGTGAACAAGGATTCTTTGGCCAGCATTAAAAAATAACAAGTTATTCTCTGGCTCTGCTGCTGCAGCCTGTCTAGTCTTCTTAAGAGTAAGCCAACGGCAAGCATCGTAGCCAGCCCAGGTGGTGGTGTGAGAGGGCCTGCTCGGGTGGAGGGGCACTTGGGGGCATGGACGGGGCCACTACAAATTTGCACCAGGGCCCAGTACATCCTGGAACTGGCCCTGAGGCTTGTAGTTACCCTGCTCATCCCGTGAGCCGCCTTTGTGGGTAGGCATGACATGAGCCATCCTCCAATCCTGAGGCATACACCCCGTCTGAAGTGAGGAGTTAAAAAGGTCCACCAGAGGTGCAGCAAGGACATCCACCATCTCCTTTAGCACCCTGGGGTGAAGGCCATCCAGACCCAGTGCCTTATCCATTTTCAGGGACCTAAGTGCTTCCCTCACCCTACCAACCTGAATTCCAACATCCATGACCCCCCCCTCATTCCTAGCCCACCTCCCCCACTTGCAATGTCAATGACCCAGGTTTGGGAATGAGCCTGGGTCATTGGGGGCTGACCAGGATCATGAGGGCTGAGCATCCCAGAGGACGCTCACCTCCTATGGAGAGGGTGGGTCACTGTCCTCCCTGCAATACATACTCCTGCCTGGAGTACAGTGTCCATTTCTGGAGACCTTACCTACATAAGGATATAGACAGGGTGGAGAATGTTCTGAGGAGGGCAACAAAGATGGTACAGGGATTGCAACACAAGTCCTATGAGGACAGGCTGAAGGACTTGAATATGTACTCCCTGGAGGAGAGAAGGGAGAGAGGGGATATCATAGAGACATACAAGTACCTTATGGGAAGGAACAGGGTGCAGGAAAGTGCTATTTTCCAGCAAAAAAGATGTTGCAGGACTAGAGGGCATGGGATGAAGTTGAAGGGAGGCCGATTCAGAGGAAATGTGAGAAAGGGTGGTGGACAAGTGGAACACCAGGCTTGAGGAAGTGGTGGGGGCTGAAAAATCACGGGATTTAAGAATGCATGGGATAGATAGACATAAGGGAATCCTGGAGGTCAGGGGTAAGGGGCAACAGACTTCGAGAAAAACTTAAGTGATCTTATGAACTCAAATGGGCAGACTGCATGGGCCATAGACCCTTATCTGCTGACAGTATCTATGTATGTATGTATGTATCTATGTACTGCTACCTGGGTGACCAATGAAAATAAGTAAACACCAGTTCAGCACACTTGCCTCTAAGTCCAACAGAATATGGAACAGATCTTAATGATACTACAGCTATGAGCATACCTCCCAATCTCTCAGCATTAAAATTCACAGCACTGCCCTTCAAAATTCAGAGCAAATGGCCAGAACATGTAGCACTTTCTTATTTTAAAGAATCATATGACTATAAAATGACCAGTGAGGCTGTGAGGATCATCCATAGTGGAGACCCCAAGGAGGGTGGCAGAGGACCCCAGAGGAGAAGGAAGCAACTCCTCATGTGGGACTCCATCATGAGAGGGATAGATCTGGGGACAGGAAGTGAGGGGGAGGGGAAGAGGGGTGTTAGGTGCCTTACTGGCACCATGGTTAGGAGGGATGGACAGAGGATCCTGAGGATTGCTTGGGCAGCAGGATGCCATAGTCCACCTTGGGAGAAATGACCTGGCTAGGGACAGGGAGAGGATAGTACAGGAGGAGTTCAGGGAATGGGGGAGGAGTCTTAGGCATGGGTGGGATGGACACAGGCTAGGGGTTCGGCATGGCAGTTCTTTTGACATGCATAGAAGCCTTGAATCCAACTATCCCACCTGAATCTGTGGAAATGGGAAGAAACACAGGAAAATGGTCCCACAGCCCGAAGGATGAAATACCTCAGGTGGACAGAACAAAAGTGGTCCAGGACCCCTCAGTGAAATTGTCTGATGAGAATATAGCAGTCTGAAGAGTACACCCCCTCAACCCCAATTGGGAAGGGTGACACAGTCACAATAGCATGGAGGTAGGCAGTTGGTGAGGGACAGGGTCCAGCAAACCAGGCACCTTGGGGAACCAGAGGGAGTTCAAGGCAGTGGAGTGTAGGGGGATAAACAAAGAATAAAAAAATGAAAATAAAAACAAATTCTATGTTTCTAAGAAGTGCTCCTAATATTTTCCCAGCACATGAAAACTAGGTGACCCAGAAGTGATGATATTTTCTATTTTCCTGTCGTTAGAACAAATTTCCAGGAAGACCTTTTATGTTTCATCCAGACCCCTGAACAGCTGCAACTTTACCTCCCATTTTACTTAACCCAGCCCACAGCCATACTTCTCAACTGCTATGAATTTTGCGCAGTGCTATGATTTTTATACTGAAATTTACCCCTGGCTTTGTCAAGGTTCTTAATAATATTGGAGCTATTTCTGGACACACAAACTATTAAATTATTGATCTACCTTGGTGGAAACATTCCTTAACACTAAATACATTGGGCCCACTATTTGTAGTCATATGATTCTTTAAAATAAGAAAGTGCTACATGTTCTGGCCATTTGCTCTGAATTTTGAAGGGCAGTGCTGTGAATTTTAATGCTGAGGGATTGGGAGGTATGCTCATAGCTGTAGTATCATTCAGATCTGTTCCATATTCTGCTGGACTTAGATGCAAGTGTGCTGAACTGGTGTTTACCTCTGGCATTTTCTCTTTCAAAAGCTACAGTATTTAAAGTTCAGGTTAGACCAGAAGATGGAGCTGTTTGATCATTTCTAGGATGAGGATGAGCTACAGTGAGTTTGATAAACTCAGCTGTGTTACACTGAGAGCTAATACTGATTTAACATGTTTCTTAACAAGAAAGAACTGGAAGTCCTGTTGATGGTGTAACAATATCGGGGGGGGACAGACTAGTATGATGGAATCTTGTTAAGATGACTGATGATTCATTTACATTTTCCTTCTATATCCTTAGTGTGAGGATGAGCTTCAGACCTTCCATAATTCCTTGATTTTATGCTTATTTGAGTAGTCAATACTGACCTACAGATACCTTTCAACTCCTTTGAGAGACAGTTTGGCTAATGGCCTGATCCATATGTAACCCCCAGGGGGCGCTATCCTAAGGGCTACTACCCCTGCCTGCCCTAACTGTGGCAGGGTGAGGGGCCCAGATCCATTGGCGGGTGCCTCCACCCAGAGGTCGGGGTTGAAACTGTCGTGGTTGACTCGGTCGCAGCCCTCTGGGTTGCTGCAACCCCCTTCTTCCCACTAGTGGCCCACACAGTTCAATTTCAGTGTCTCTACCACTTACACTTACCCCCTGGCTCGAATCAGTCAGCTCACTCTGGGGGCCCCCTGGAAAGTAAGGTACACTTACACCACATTCACTGTGTAATATTTCACCATTAATACACAAACTAGCCAGTGTGCTTTTGCAAAACAAGCAATCTGATTTATTTAAGGGGAGATAACAAGGACCGGGGGGGAAATCAGGTTGATTGGCTTACCACTACAGTATATAGAAATCTACCTATGGCTCTTTGCACAGGCCTAGTAAGTATTGTCTATGGGTACTCAAGCCCTAATGGTGAGTTCCTCGATGCAGCTGGTTGGGGCCCTGACACACGCGAGCAGTTAATCCCTGAGCAGGTCGGATAGAGCCAGAAAGCTCAATTAGTGCTGTCAGCAATACAACAAAATGATTTAGGCTTTGTTTGTAACCTTTAGCAGGGAGCTACCCTGATTCAGTACTCACAACTCCAGCAGAGGACCACACTTTCCCACTCACAGGGCTGAGCCTGAGCTTCAAGGCCTCCTCATACACTTATATGGAAAAACACAGAGGGGTACCATACCAGGCAGCTGCTTTCAGGATCCGGCCGAACTCACAGCCATATGGGTGTTTCACTGCAGCTTCACTGTCCTGACAGACCGAGTGTGATTCAGCAGATTCTCCAGTCCTCTTCAGGTGTAGCCTGGTAGGTAGCTGTGTTTGTACACAGCCTCCTCTGACCCCAAGCCTGCAGATTTTGTCCGTGGAACGCTGGCAATGCAAATGGCTGCCTCAGGCCTTTCATGCGCTTTCCACGCGAACACTCAACGGCACAGGAGCTCAGAGTTCCCTTCTCCTTCACAATCACAATGCATCTTCCCCTAACAGCATGGGGCAATCCTCACAGCTCGGGCGCACACCCGATTCCATTGGCTGGTTACAAATGCCAGTCACTTAATCTGGCCCTCAATGGTGCGAAAAGGCACCATGGCCCAGAATGCCACTTCCAAGAATTACAAGCTGTGTCCACATTGGTCAGGTGGCTCCAGCCAGAGTCCTGATTCCTGGTTGGTCACCTACACGCCAATTCCGATGCCCCTTAGCTACTTTTGGACCCCTTTCACACAGTCCGGGTCCAATATGGAGGGGCACAACACAAAGTCCCAGCTGCAATAAAAAGAAGTTAGACAAACTGCAATTTAACCAATACTATACATGTTTTTAAGGGGACAACTATATCTGTTAGATAGGCCCCCTCAGCGCTCCTTGCGACCACAGAAACTGAGCGATCAAACAGCAGTCCAGAGCGGGACTCGAGCAGGGAAACCCCAGTCCCCCTATTGTTACCACTAAAACCTGCGAGCAGGCAGCTCTTAGAGAGGCAGTACTGGAGGCTTTTTAAAAGCACTCACAACGCCCACAGAAGCGGCCTTACGCCAAACACCAGTCGGGCAGGGAGCATTTAGGCAAGCTCCAGGAAAGGCTTCTAGGAACCCTCATTAGTAGGGGGGTTACACCCTTCCTGGCCTGGAAAGAACTTGGCGTCCACATCAAGTAGTTACCCTTAAATTACTTTAAGGCAAACAGCTTAATTAACATTATATCAGACTTTAGATTACATGCATTGATACTGTATTCACAGTTTTCTATGGTTTATGCAATATTACCCACACATACAACCTTTTCCCTTTTTAAATCAGGTCATTATCTCCTGCCCATGACACCTGGAAAGAGGGGACCCCTCCCTATCAGCTACTTGTGGGCTACCTAAAGCAGGGGTACCACACTCGAAGGGCAATACTAACAGGCTGGAGTTATCCCCCAAGGCTAGCTTAGGCAAGGAGCTCGGGGACACATACACCCCTTTATGGACCACATTTAAGGGCAGGTCCACAGGCTGATCCAGAGACTCATAACTCAACTTTACTACAGGCCGTACTTCTCGGCTAGAGCGTCTAGGGGTCTCGGGAAACCCTGCTACAGACCCCGACTCCATCTCAGCCTCACTTAGCTTAACAGGGGGAACCTCCATAGGGGAAAGAGACCCAGGGCCCCTAGCACCTTCGAGAACAGGGCCCTCTATTTCAGAACCCACACTACTTGGATCAGCTGGGGACATTTCAGGGGCGGGTAAAGAACTATCAGGGCACTTAAAATATTCTTCAGGTTCTGGCATATCACTGGCTTGCTCCCCCACATCACTTTCTTCTTCTGAAAAGTCAGATAGTTCAGCCAGGCTAGACAGTTCAGCCAGATCTAAGGATCCCACCCCCTTCAGCTTGGCTGCCACTCACTTCATCTCCTGGGAGCATTGGTTCCAGTGACAATGTTGGGGGCTCAAACAGTCCAGAAAGCCCGACTTTGTCTTCAGAGTTGACTAGGGGATTGCCCCGAAACAGTTGACTCAGTTCATAAGAGGGATAGTATTCAGTATTATTCTCATTGTCTTCAGACACAGACTGATGATCATCTTCATCGGGGGGTTTGGAGAAGGCCCTCTAATTTCGCTTGCTGAAGAATCAAGTGGTCTGGGTCTTTTCTTGGCAGCAGACCTAGTCGTAGTCCCAGAGGGGAGAGCATTGGGAGGTTCACCTTCAATCAAGAT
Source organism: Neoceratodus forsteri (assembly GCA_016271365.2). Lineage (NCBI taxonomy): Eukaryota > Metazoa > Chordata > Ceratodontiformes > Ceratodontidae > Neoceratodus > Neoceratodus forsteri. The sequence continues at coordinate 581,204,629 of CM057456.1, forward strand.
CTGCCTGATCGGCAGCAGATGATTTCTGTGGATAGTTTTCACATCTTTTGAATTGTTTCCAGGCCGCACTTTGTATACAGGTAAATCTGCCAGCTTTCCCACGACAATATGAGGGAGGTGATGCCATCTGTCAGCAATCTTATGTTTGCCATGCAGTCCCAAATTCCTCAATAGCACTCTATCCCCTTCTCTCAGTTCCATGGCTTTCACTTTTTTGTCATACCTTTCTTTGTTGGCCAGATTTCTTTTGGCAGCCATGGTTTGAGCTAGTTGGTATGCATGATTTAGCTGGGCCTTTAACTTTTGCACATACTGTAGATGGTTGTCTGCTCGAACCCCATCAGGAGAAACCCCAAAACACACATCCACTGGCAGTCTAGCCTCTCTCCCAAACATCAGTCTGTATGGGGAAAATCCAGCGACATCACTTTTGGTGCAGTTATAAGCATGTACCAGGTTGCTAATCTGCTGGCTCCATCTAGGATTATCTTTAGGTTGCAGTGTGCCCAACATATCAAGCAATGTGCGGTTAAACCTTTCAGGTTGGGGATCCCCTTGGGGGTGGTACGGGATGGTTCTTGACTTTCGCACTCCACATAAGGATAGCATTTCTTTGATTAGGCGGCTCTCAAAATCTCTGCCCTGGTTGGAATGAATTCATTGAGGTGCCCCATAGTGAACAAAGAAATTTTCCACAAGTACTTTAGCTACAGTGGTTGCTTTTTGATCTTTAGTAGGTAAAGCCTATGCATACCGAGTAAAATGATCAGTGACTACCAATATGTTGCTGGTGTTTTTCAGATCTGGCTCTAGACTCAGGAAATCAATGCAGACCAGTTCCATAGGGGCACTAGTAGTGATATTGACCAGGGGAGCGGCCCTCTGGGGCAGGGTCTTTCTTTGCAAACATTGACTACAAGTCTTGATATACTGCTCCACATCAGCCCCCATCTTGGGCCAATAAAATCGGGACCGCACTAAGTCAAGGGTTCAGTCTGTGCTGAGGTGTCCCATGTGATTGTGCAGGGACCTCAACACCAGTTCTCTAAAAGCAGTGGGCAGCACCAGTTGTTGTTTGTCTACCCGGGCCTGCTTGTCCACAGTCTCCCTGTATAGTAGTTGGTTAATCAGCTTCAACTTTGAACCTTCTTTGTAAAACAAGGCAGTTCTCAGGTCAGTGGAATGCAGTTTGGACACGTCTCTCCCTGCCTGCAAAGCCACCAAAGCAGCTTTTATCATGGGGTCCCGGGATTGAGCCCGTTGGAGACTATCATTGTTGAATTTGGGCAGCACACTAGTGTCTAATGCAGAGAAATGACAATAAGCAGCAGGTATGCAGTTCTCAGATGGCCCCAAGCAGTCCACCATGCAATCCACAGCATCAGGAGACACCTGTTCCTCCTTGTCAAATTTTTGGCAAAGGGCTCTTATGTCAGGTTCTGACAACCTGACCCAGTCGGTTTGGGGCACAGGCCACCTAGAGAGAGCATCTGCATCTATATGGTTGAGACCTGCTCTGTACTCAACAGCATAGTCGTAGGTGGCCAGCACAGAGAGCCACCTATGGCCAGTGGCATCTAACTTGGCTGAGGTCTGCACATAGGTCAGAGGATTGTTATCAGTCTTTACCAGTATCTTGGCACCATACAAATAGTCATGAAATTGATCAACAATGGCCCACTTCAGGGCCAGGAACTCTAGTTTGTGCACGGGATAGTTTTTTTCTGAAGGAGTCAGACTTTTGCTGTCAAAAGCCACAGGTCTCAGACCGTTTGAGTGCTCCTGATATAACACAGTCCCCAATCCTTGTAGACTGGCATCAGTATGAAGAACATATGGCTTGGCCGGGTCAGCATAGGCTAGCACTAGGGCATGGGTAAGTTGACAGATGATGTCGTAGAAAGCTTCCTCACACTCAGTAGTCCAGCGGTCTCCAAACACATCATTCGGATGAAAATACTTCTCTGCCTCAGACTGCACCACTTTCTTATACTTTTTGTGGGTGGGGGGGTACCCCTGAGTAAGATTGAGGAGGGGGCAGATCACTCGAGAATAGTCTTTGACAAACCACCTATAATATCTGCAAAACCCCAGGAACCGTTGCAGCTCTTTCAAATTCTTTGGCTGAGGCCAAGTAGTCAAAGCCTCCACTTTGCTGGGGTCAGTCTCTATGCCTTTGGTGGATACTATGTGGCCCACATACTTCACAGAAGTTTGAAAGAACTGACACTTGTCTATAGATAGCTTGAGACTGAAATCCTCCAGTCGATCCAGGACCTTGAACAACCGACGTTCATGTTCTTCTAACGAACTGCCAAACACTATGACATCATCCAAGTAGACAAAACACTTGTGTAAATTCATGTCCCCCACAGCACGTTCCATCAGGTGCTGAAAAGTAGCTGGGGCACCTGAAATCCCTTAAGGCATCCGGATAAACTCATAGAAACCCAGGGGGCAAATGAATGCAGTCTTCTCTCGGTCCTCTGGAGCCATGGGGATCTGATAGTACCCACTGCAGAGGTCTAACACAGAGAACCACTGACTGCCATTTAGACAATCCAAAGCATCCTGTATACGTGGCATGGTATACTGATCCAGGATGGTCTGCCGATTCAAGGTACGGTAATCTACACACATCCAAACCGCCCCGTTCTTTTTCCTCACTACTACAATGGGAGAAGCATAGGGGCTTCTGGATTCTTGTATCACACCAGCAGCAAGCATCTCTTGCAAACGCTGCCACACATCATCGATGTCAGCAGGGGCCAGGCGCCCAGATCTTTCTCGAAAAGGCCTTTCATCGTGCAGCCAGATGTGGTGCTCAGCCCCTTGCACACATCCCATGTCCCATTCTTTTAGGGAAAATACCTGATCTCTCTTGGCAAGCTTCTCACTGATCCTCACTTTCCATTCAGCAGGCAACGGAGAGTCCCCAAAATCAAACAAGTCGGGAGTTACTTATTCACCCTTCTTCGGGCTCTTACTGTTGGGCAGCACTGCAGTATCAGCACATTGTACACTTGCTAGGGTGCAACCTCTATTTACTCGAATCTCCTTATCAGACACATTATGAACTTGAACCATCACCCTCCTGGCGTAAGCATGGGCTCTAGCAGGCAAAATACTGGGCTTAACCAGCAGTCCCTCAGGCAATCTTCCCACCCCATGGGCATCCAACATCAGTAGCTTATTCTTAACTTCTTTTCTAATTTGGACTTCCCCTTGCAGGACACACTGGGTATTTGGGGCAAGTACCAATGGTGCCAGATCCTTTTTCCATACTACACCCACCTAGCCTTCAGGTTCCTCCTGGCTAACCCTCCGCTGAGTCTCATAGGCCTTTTGGATCAAAGCGGGTATTCTTAGGGCCCTTCCAGTCCTAACTGCTTGCTTCTCTGAACACAATTGGGCCAACCAACCAAACATATGAGCATTTGTCCCGATCAACAGGGGCACTCCATCGTACAGTCCAGTGGGGGGACAGACTAAAATCAAGGTCTCCACCTGTTCGTCCACGCCAGTCACAGAAGTAGTGAATGACAACCAGATTCAGATATACCCTAAATACGGATAGGCCTTGTCACTCAGCCCCCATACATGTAGACCATCCAAGGGTTATAGTGGCACCTCAGGTAGGTGTGTTTGATACCAGTCCTGAAACATGATGGTTACCTGAGAGCTACTATCTAACACAGCTCGGGTGGGAATCCCATTTACTCGCACCGGGGCCTCCATCAAGGGCCCGACCACATCAGACCATTCCGGAGGCACAGTGTTGGCAGTGGCTGAGGCATTGGCCCGGGTCACAAAGCCCTTCCTGGGGGGGTCGAATGTGGGCCCTGCGATGCCAAGTGATCAGTCTGCTGTTGACCTTCCTTAAATTCTCTGGCAGCTGGCACTCAGGCTGAAAGTGTCCATCCTCCCCACAATGGTAACAAAACTTGGGGTCCCGGGGGTCTCTATTGGGAGGAGAGTACTTTGTCTGCTGGGAGCCCTCCGGGGGCAAGGGGGTTCCCTGGGGCTAGAACATTGGTTTCTAAATGACTCAGGTTCCCCAGACCTAACTGGGTGGGTAGTGGACCACCTCAAATCCCTAACCAATTCTCGTAAGTTTCTAACCTCGGCCCTCAACTCGCTCTCTACTTGGGGGTCAGAGGAAGTGGCACGCACCCCCACATCACCCTGAAATTCTGGGGACGCATCAGGCCTCCCTGAAAGGTGGGTCTCCTTGGGTGCACTAGACTCAGGGGTTTGGCTTGAGTTCACAGCTCCCACATAGGGTTCCCACCCCTCATCATCAGTCTCTACTTCTCTAATCTCCCTCATCAATTGACAGTATTCAAGAGGGGCAGACCGTCTATCATGTAACTTAAGTTTTAACAATATCACACTAGAAAATCTAGCAGACTTCAAAACATGTTCCAACCTGACCTGGTTCAAGGCTGTGGCTGTGATCCCCCCTTTTCGATAGACCTTTTGCAAGGCCCGCTCCACCCTAGTAACAAAGGTGGACAGCTTCTCCTTTCTCCATTGCTTGGCAGACTTGAATTTCCATAATAAGTCTTCTCCAGTCTCAGTACTCCCAAACACTCCCTCCAAAGCAGAAAGATACTCTGCTGCGGTGGCTTCCAGGTTAGTGGCCCGCAAGAACCTAATGGCTTCTAAAGCGGGGCCCTGCAGACTCTCCATCAATCGCTTTCTTTTCTCCCCCTCAGAGCATTGCCACTCCTGAACTAAGGGGGTGGCGTAGTCCATCCATGCCTCCAAGTCATACTCCCCTGAAGGCACCGGCACTGTGCCAGACAAAAGTTTCAGCCTACGGCAAGAATCGAGCTGTATAGGGGGAACCACTAGGAGCAGTGGAGCCAAAATAGAACTCTTGGGGGGACAGGGAGAGGTACCTGGGGAAACCTGGGGGGTGATGTCACTAGAGAGGTCCAATGCTTGCAGCAACTCCTGGGTAGTCCTCCCCTCCACAGCCAGCAATTTAAGCAGTTTATCTTTGAAACTATTAGTCTGGGGGGCCCCCCCCAGGAGTGACTGACCCACTCTGAATGTGAACAAGCCTCCACCCCTGAGCGGCACACTCTGGGCAAATCACTGGAGGTACCCTCTCGGGGTCGATGACCACACTACATAAAAGTAGCACCTGCAGGGTCTGATCGAGCAGGTCAGCCATACGCCCCTTCACCTCCACCTTGCCCAAACATTTAACACGCTCTGCTGTAGAAATAATGTCAGCTGTCGGTGTTCCCAGAGGCACATCTAATAGTAACACAATTCTCTGGGAGTCCAGCTCTTCGGCTTCGCCCCACCCCACCAGTTTGTGTACCATTGTCTTAATAGGGTCCAACTTAATTTTTGCCATAATCTTCCCTTCCAGTTTCCCTGTCAGCTTTTCCATTTTTATGCACTTCACCCACTTGGCCACTAGGGGATGCTAATCCCAATGGTGCCTCCAAGTTGTAACCCCCAGGGCATGCTATCCTAAGAGCTACTACCCCTGCCTGCCCTAACTGTGGCAGGGTGAGGGGCCCAGATCCATTGGCGGTTGCCTCCACCCAGAGGTCGGGGTTGAAACTGTCATGGTTGACTCGGTCGCAGCCCTCTGGGTTGCTGCAACCCCCCTTCTTCTCACTAGTGGCCCATGCAGTTCAATTTCAGTGTCTCTACCACTTACACTTACCCCCCCGGCTTGAACCAGTCAGCTCACTCTGGGGACCCCTTGGAAAGTAAGGTACAGTTACTCCACATTCACTGTGCAGTATTTCACCTTAATACACAAACTAGCCAGTGTACTTCTGCAAAACAAGCAATCTGATTTATTTAAGGGGAGATAACAAGGACCGGGGGAAATCAGGTTGATTGGCTTACCACTACAGTATATAGAAATCTACCTATGGCTCTGTGCACAGGCCTAGTAAGTACTGTCTATGGGTACCCAAGCCCTAATGGCGAGTTCCTCGATGCAGCTGGATGGGGCCCTGACACACACAAGCAGTTAATCCCTGAGCAGGTCAGATGGAGCCAGAAAGCTCAATTAGTGCTGTCAGCAATACAACAAAACGATTTAGGCTTTGTTTGTAACCTTTAGCAGGGAGCTACCCTGATTCAGTACTCACAACTCCAGCAGAGGACCACGCTTTCACACTCACAGGGCTGAGCCTGAGCTTCAAGGCCTCCTCATACACTTATATGGAAAAACACAGAGGGGTACCATACCAGGCAGCTGCTTTCAGGATCCGGCCAAACTCACAGCCATATGGGCGTTTCACTGCAGCTTCACTGTCCTGACAGACCGAGTGCGATTCAGCAGATTCTCCAGTCCTCTTCAGGTGTAGCCTGGTAGGTAGCTGTGTTTGTACACAGCCTCCTCTGACCCCAAGCCTGCGGATTTTGTCCGTGGAATGCTGGCAATGCAAACGGCTGCCTCAGGCCTTTCATGTGCTTCCCGTGTGAACACTCAACGGCGCAGGAGCTCAGAGCTCCCTTCTCCTTCACAATCACAACGCATCTGCCCCTAACAGCATGGGGCAATCCTCACAGCTCGGGCACCACCTGATTCCATTGGCTGGTTACAAATGCCAGTCACTTAGTTTGGCCCTCAGTGGTGCGAAAAGGCGCCATGGCCCAGAATGCCACTTCCAAGAATTACCAGCTGTGTCCCCATTGGTCAGGTGGCTCCAGCCAGAGTCCTGATTCATGGTTGGTCACCTACACGCCAATTCCGATGCCCCTTAGCTACTATTGGACCCCTTTCACACAGTCCGGGTCCAATATGGAGGGGCACAACACAAAGTCCCAGCTGCAATAAAAAGAAGTTAGACAAACTGCAATTTAACCAATACTATACATGTTTTTAAGGGGACAACTATATCTGTTAGATAGGCCCCCTCAGCGCTCCTTGCGACCACAGAAACTGAGCGATCAAACAGCAGTCCAGAGCGGGACTCGAGCAGGGAAACCCCAGTCCCCCTATTGGTACCACTAAAACCTGCGAGCAGGCAGCTCTTAGAGAGGCAGTACTGGAGGCTTTTTAAAAGCACTCACAATGCCCACAGAAGCGGCCTTACGCCAAACACCAGTCGGGCAGGGAGCATTTAGGCAAGCTCCAGGAAAGGCTTCTAGGAACCCCCATTAGTAGGGGGTTTACACATATGCACAGTACATATGTGCATACAAAATAGCCAGTAGAAGAAGGCCTTGTGGTCTGTCTCATCTGCTCGATGGTGGAGCCCCTAATCCAGAGATTACAGTGGACCATGCCTCTCCTCTCCTCCAGTTTTGACCATTGCATTCTCCCTAGCCCACCCTGTCTTGAACCCTCCACTGTCTTCTGAGTAATTACATCAGCTGGTAATTTATTCCATCCCAACAACAATCTCTCTGTAAAAAAGTACCTTCTGGCTCCCTTGATCTTCCCCTCTCCAGTTTATAACAGTGCCCCCGGGTTCATTTGTTTTCACTGAGACAAACAAACTCTGGTCAGAACCGATATGGCAGTGGAGAGTTTTTTGGGGTGGCAAGAGCATGTAAAAGAATATGCGGTGTGATTGCTGCAGCCATAAGTAATACTGCAGCAATTACAGTACTGCGTAGGTGTGAAACTCGCACATGTGCAGTTTGTCCTATAGTCAGCCCTGTTCAACATGGCGGTGCTGACATAACTATGTATGGACAGTAGTCATACATGCGCAGTTTAAATCAATGTCACCATGTTGCACATGATGGCCATCACTGCTGCAGTTGCGGAATGGAAATGTAGTGCGCCAGGAAGTAGGTATGTTTATGCTGCCCATGGAGGGGAAGGGCTGCATAAACAGAATCACTGGAAACTATGTCAGAGCATTGTGGCAGCACATCAGACAGCTGTCCATTTACGTGCTTCCACAGTGCTCTTATACAAATCTGATGATGGCATAACATCCATGGAGCTTGGCTCAAGCAGCTGTACAAGTCAGATTCAGGAGGAGTCTATTAACAAACTAGAGATCTGGTCTGGGACTTGCTCGTCATCACAGTCACTTTCTCATTCTTTTCTAAGCAGTTATTTCTGTCAAATGTGCCTTAGCCATATTGATCTCAGTGCTGGTAGACAACTTCTGGTTTCTCCTGATTGTATTAGGTGAGGGTTGTAGCAGTCTTGAAGTGGTAGCTGCCTGTGGTGGCATGCTGTGGAAAAAAGTGGTCCCCATGCTCATCTGCACATTTTAGAAATGATGCCTTTCCTTGTTTTTGCTGTAAAGAAACTGATCCCTTTAACATAAAAACAAGGAGTCAGTTATGGCCTCTACCCCCCCCCGCTTCAAATGAGGAACATGATTAGGGGTTTGCATCAGATGTACAGTGGCAGCCATAGATGCATAATATTGTTAAACAGTAATCAACTGTATCTAAAAGCTCTTTTTTTAATGTGTGCTTTCCTAATGTTGTCAATACCACTCCACCCATGTGTACTCTGCCCCTGGATATCTGTGCTCCAAGTGCATTATTTTACATTGTTGTGCTTAGGACAAAAAGCCCTTTCAAATGAGGGTAGTCACTAATCTAACTTCTTTATAGTTTTTTGTTTCCTTGCACGTGCGCAAGAAACATCTTATGGTAGAATGACATTTCAGAGGTGTGTCAGGGACGAGTCCAATGCACAGCATTCTACAGGGGGCTTGTCCCTGACAGACCAATGAGCATGCAACCAGGCTGTGAAACCAGTCACAGTTTCATAGCTGGAAGCTATTCTCTAGCTGAAAGAAATGAAGTGCTCCAATAAGAGTGCTTCATTCCTTTCATTCAACCCCTTTCTGATCTTACCATTTATCTCCCCACCCACTCTGCAGATGTCCAGGTACCCAGCCATACACTGCATCCCCTCTCCCTGTGCCATAAACAGTAAACAGTCCTAGCAGTAAAGAACAAATAAATATAATTTATCCTTGCCTCGACAGACATCCGCGTTGAACTTGTTTGTGTCTCTGTGTGAATGAGAGTGCGTGTTCTTGTCCCTGAGCTCATCTCCCTTTGGTGCTTCATCTGTGCCACAATGCCCAGCCTGAGCATTGCTCTCTGTGATGGTTCCCACTGACCTGCCCCATGGATTGGAGTGAGAGTGCTGAGAAGTGAGGCAGCATTGCCTGCAGAGCTGTAGCTTAACCCTGGACTGTGAGGAGAGAGAGACATGGACTGCAGGGACAAGCACTGAGAAGGAGAGGCAGAAGTGCCCCCCCAAAAGAGAGCTCAGGATTGAAAGAGGTGGTGAGTGGCACCAGTGTCAGGGACAGAGCAGAGAGAGAGAGTCCCCAAACAGTGACAGCAACATGCTGAGATGTGGCGAGTAAGCAGAATGAGAGTGATCACTAGGTGACAGGCTGTCTCTATTGCAACACCACCTTAGCAGTATGAAATTGAGGCAGTGCAATGTAGTGACCATAACCACGATGACTGGTGGCTCCCAGACCTGCAACTGAACAAACATTCATTTCAATGGGTGTCCCTTCCCCTAGCAGTGCCTACTCCCCCCCACCCCCACTACCCTAGACAGACACAGCAACAGTGAGAGCAGCATCCAGTGCAGCATATATGTGCAGATCCAATCCATTCCAGTCAGAAATGGTGTCAACACCCCCTTAAAAGAGAGAAGTGGAGTATAGTGTGCACCTGAGCTCGGTTGCCATCCATTTTATTCACACTCACTCTTCTGGCACCTTGCTGTTGGTCTGACTCTCTGTTTGTCTTTCTGAAGCCCAGTGGAAGTGGACAGCACATACAGAGAAGCAGAGAAAGTGGCAACAAGAGTGCCATGACCAGGACAGAGAGCAGTGATGCAGAGTTTTCCTTTTGCCTGGGGGAGCAGAGGACAGAGAGAGACAGAGAAAGAGAAACAGACCAGGAGAGACACAGTGTAAAACAAACTTGGTGCATCTATTCCACCACTGCACAAGAGAAGCACCCAAACAGAGACAGAGACAGATATGTGAGTCACATATCTGCCCCTTCACATTGACTAGCACAGTGTAGGGTGGGCATTGGATGGGCACCCTTGGGCAGTTGCTGCCCTCTACACATCCAGCTCACATTAGCGCATATGGAACAATCTGCAGTAGCCAGAGACTGATGTAGGTTACTCTTCTTGCCTCCACACCTATCCTACTCCACACAGGTTGGCACAATGACAAGGTAACCACCAGGTGGGCAGCCCAAGGCAAATAGTGGACTGTGGCCTGGAAGACATCGGTGATTGGTGCCCTCTCCACAACTATCCCACCACTGCACATTGGTTGCCCCAGCCAGAGACAGACATGTGAATTGCACAGTTGCCATACCACACCTGTTTCTATCTAGCCTGATGGGCTCCAGGTGTGTGGAAATGGGGCTGTGGTCCAGATCCACTGGGTGACCCAAGGCCATTGGCACCCAACACACCATTCTGCATCTCTGCACATGTGAAGCATTTTCTCCTTCCATTACAGCTCCTGCACACGAGGAGCACTCTGTAGGAGCCAATGACAGATACGGTTCACACATCTGTCCATCTTCTGAGTTCCAAGAATGCTGGAACTGGCATTGGGTGGGCTCCAGGCAGGTGGCTCTGGGAGAATGATGCCCCATCCTTTCCCCCATACCACCTCCACACATGGGTAACACCCTGCAGCAGCCATGGATAGAGATGCAAGTTGCACATCTGCCCCTTCTAGACCCCGGAGTCAGTTGAGAAAACAATTATGATTGACTTACCACACATTATGACTGATTTTTTCAACTAGTCTGAAATTTGTGACTTCAACTAACTAAAGAAAATCCAATTGATTTTTTCAACTTTCACCATCATTGAATTTTATGTAGTAGTTTGTCACTTTTTTAACTTCATATCTCGTGCCACATTACACCACTAGGGGGTAATTAACAGACAGTTAATCAGTAGTCATGCCTCATTGCTTAATAAATTGCACTTTGGTTTAGATCCGATTCTGTACACACATCACAACCACTCGCAGGGGTCAACCTTAATCTTTCTTTGCACTAGCCAGCAGGACAAGGTGATTAAAAATTGCAGTAGCCCACAATTATAATGGCAAATTTTGATAACTTATACAGGAAACAATTCAAGCCAAGAAATAATCTGATTATTGCACATTTACCATGTTTCTCTATTCCTTCCTGCCCCATCTGCAAAAAAAAAAAAATGGCTGCAATGCCATCACATACAGTGAACCCCACATTGTTTTGTACCACGACCTTCTATCTTACGCTTTCTTCCCAAACCCCCAACTCGAGAACATCACAACAGCAAATGTCCAGTCAAGCAGACATAGCTCTGCGCACACAGCAGCTGACACCATCATGCACCTCACCACAATCTCGCCGCCATCCACAGGGCAATGAACAGAGCCTGGCAGAAAAAAAAACACGTCACTCAGCCCCCACCCTACAGTCAACTGGAGACATGCACTTCTGGAAGTTTTTGTACAGTGAGCCAGGAGCACATCTAAGATTTCTTTGGGTGGGGCTTCACAGACCTAAGGGGTTTGAGAAATAGAAAACTATTGCATTTTTATTTTTAAAAGCATTGATTTTACTATGCTGTGCCCCAACAAAAATACATTTTTCTTTAACTGTGTCCTTTCATCCTTTTGTCTGTCCAGGGGAAACAGTGCACAGACATGATGCTATAGTACCTCTGTTTCTATACAGGATGATCTATGCACCCCAGGAATGCCTATGTTAACCTTCAAACTATGTGTTTAATTATTTTTTTGGGGGGGGAAACCAGACATGATCTAAAGCTTTGTTTAGCTGGGTGGGATAAGGGTGGGAATGTAGGGTGAGACTGTATGGATGGTGTTAACATACTAACATACTATGAAGCCAGCAGAATAGGCCCTATGGTCTATTGAGTCTGCTCGGGATCAGTGCCTGTTTAGGGCATCGTTTTCTGCCCCCCCCCCCGTGGTCCCACTCCCTTTTCCCCTGACTTGACAGCCTCCACAATGCTGACCCCATTTAGATGCAGCCTCCCTCTATACCTGTCCCAGCCCCTCTTGAACCCCTCCATGGTCAATCAATCAATCAAACTTTATTTAACCAGGCGTGTACACCATTGAGCAAGCTCATTTTCAAGGTGTCCTGGACATAAATACAGAACAAGGGTAACAAAAAAAGGGTAAACTTGAAAAGACATAATACATTTGAGGAGTATTCAGGCTTATACATATGTAACTCACATAGGATACATAAATGCGAGGTCTTATGCCAGTATGCCAAGATATATGTAACTAACATTGTGTCAAGTCTTAATTAGATTTCAAGAGGCAACATATGAGATATGGAAGGTCATCGGAACAATCAGTTATAACAATAAGAAGCGAAGTATGCAAGGGGGGAGAGGAGGGAAGAATGTAAAGGGGCAGAGGAGGGACAAGGGGAAGGGAGGGAGGCTAATAAGTGCTTGATGCTCCCTTGAGGGGAGATGGCCTAGGGTGAGTTACAGTGATATTCGAGTCATAGCGATACTGGTGGTAAAAGGAACTTGTATATACAGTGGGGGGCAGGAGGGGGAGGGTAGAGGAAAGAGGAGAGAGATTAAGAGGTTCTAGGCACCCCCGGACATGGGGCTAAATCAGGTGATAGCAGTGATGCCAGATATAGGAATGGTACAAGGGGCTGCAGATGTCCGGCCACTTAAAACAGCTACAGGTTTCCTTAAGGTATTTAGCTAAAAGGGCTTTAAGAGTGGACAGACCAGGAAGGGTTGAGAATTTAAATGTACTTTGCATGACGTTCCATAAGGACGGGAGAAAAGAAATTGATTGCAGCCACACTATGGGTTGTTTTTACTCTGGATATCTGGTAGCAGAGTAAGGAAAAGTGTCTCAGTCCATAAGATCCCTTGGCACGCTCAAAGAAGTTTGAAATGTAAGCAGGGAGTTTGTTGGACAAGGCTCTGGAGAACCAAAGAAGGGCATTCCTTTTCCTCCTTGTAGAGAGGGATGACCATCCCAACTGTCGGTACAGAATGCAGTGGCGAGTGCCAGACGGCAGATTTAGGATAAACCTTATGGCCTGGTGGTAGACAGTGTCCAGTTTGCTGAGCACAACAGTGGGGCAATGAATGTAGAGAAAGTCAGCATTGTCAAGTAAGGGTAAAAATGTAGATTGCACTAATCTCTTTCTAGCTTCTTTGGTAAGTAGGTGCTTAATATGGTAGAACATGCCTAGACGCTGCCTTCATTTTTTTGAGACCTTGTTTAGGTGGTACAGGAAGTTGAGCTTATTATCCAGCCAGAACCCTAGGTATTTGAAGGTATCTACTGTTTCAATGGGTTCGTCCAGCATCGTTAGAATCATATGCTTACATGTTAGTCCTGGTGCTGCATTGGGTGACAGGATCATGGCTTTGTTTTTTTTTTGCATTGAGTAGGAGCTTATATTTGATAAGGTTATACTGGAGAGAGATGAAGTCTTGCTGTAGGTCCTCAAAGGCTGTATTTAGGGATGGGCTAGAAGTATACAGGACAGTATTACCTGCGAATATGTGCAAATTGTCAGTGGTCAGATGGGCATCAAGGTTATTAATATAAATTGCAAACAGGATCAGACCTAGGATGGAGCCTTGGGGAACACCTCGTGAAAGTGTTTTTAATAGGGAGAATTCACCTGATGTTTTAACCTGTTGTAACCCTTTGGTAAGGTAACAGATGAATCATTTAATGGCAGTCATATCAAGGCCGATATTGCACAGCACGGTAAGCATTATATCATGGTCCACAGTATCCACAGCCACCAGTGTTAGCTGGCTAGGTCCATTTAGAAGAGCTGGGGACCCCCTACGCTTTCAAGCAATGGCAGCTATGGATCTGTGGATGGTCATTTTAGAGTCTGGCCTGCAGTAGTGTCCAGGGAAAGAACAGAGTTAAGAGATTTGGATAGGAAAGGAAAGCTATGGTGATGCTGTGATAAAACCCACCACCTGCGGGGCAGACCCTGTATACCACTTAGCATTTTGTCACTGAAATGTTGGATACAGACACTCAAAATGTAGGGGAATGAGGGGCACTGGTCTTAATATGGGACAAATTGTCAGACAGGCATGCATGAGGACAAAAATCTGCTAAATAGAGACTTTTATTAACTTCATTAACAGCCATGAAAACATGCACTAGTCAAGCCAGACAAGTAGAGTTAACTGAGGTTAGCAACTGAGGTTCAATGCAAAAACATGCAATATAATGCACCTGGGTAGAGGCAACCCTGAGGAGAGCTATAGGTTGGGGGGGCTGACTGTCACCAAGAAGGAAAGGGACTTAAGGGTTTTTATCTCTGATAACCTCAAGTTATCAAAGCAGTGCACAAAGGCGGCGGGGAGGGCCAGTGGCATGCTAGGATGTATAGGCAGTGGTATCACTAGCAGGAGGTGGGAGGTGGTGATGCCATTGTATAAAACATTGGTAAGGCCTCACATGGAGTACTGCATGCAATTCTGGAGGCAACACCTGTGCAAGGACATAAACAAGGTGGAGACTATCCAGAAAAGGGCAATAAAGATGGTGCAGGGCTTGCACCACAGAACATATGAGGAGAGACTAAGGGACCTTAATATGTACTTACTGGAGGAGAAGAGAGTACAGGGAGACATGATTGAACCTTTCAAGTACCTCAAGGGCATAAACAAGTTGCAGGTGGGGGACCTTTCCCAATGTAGAAAAAGTACTAGAATAAGGGGGCACAATATAAAACTGGAGAGAGGATAGATTAGGAGGTAACGTGAGAAAGATTTTCTACACAGAAAGTGTAGTTGTTGCTTGGAATAGTCTGCCACAGGAGGTCGTGGGGGCAAGCACAGTGAAGGGGATTAAGCATGCCTGAGACAGGCACAAGGGAACCTTGAGAGGGAGGGAGTGATGGAGACATTGATCACATAGGGTCAGTGGCCACATACAATGTATAGGGCCTATGGGCAGATAAGATGGGCCTAACGGCTAGCGGTCCATATCTGCCAACAGTTTCTATGTCACTGCATTAGCCCTACTCGATTTTCACTAGGGTTTGGACTAGTAAAACTATGTTAAGATCGCCCCCCCCACACACACTCACTGTGAGAGTCCATCCAGGATATGAACAGACTGAGTGTGTTTGCTAAAGCGGAAAAATCTGTTGCAGTTTTGCTGCCCAGGTATATGCCATTTTTTTTCAGCAGAATGGCACACTGCATGGCTGAAGAGGGAGTAGACCAGGATGGCCTGATAGGAGACTCAGACACCAACAGAAAAAGAAAAACAGCACTTGTGTCATGTACCTTAAGCACTTTTACTACAAGAAGGGTGTTTAAAATAAATTCATAATAACAACAGTTCTAGTCTATTTCTACCACTGACGTAAACCTGGGTCAGCAGTAAAGGAGCTCTCCTTTTATTTAATTTCTTTGGAATCTGAAAAAAATATGCCAAGGGGATTCTGTCAGGGAGAGGACTAGGAGACTCATAGTGGGATGCTCATGCACTGTATTGACTACATGGGGGATGGGGTAGACTGAGGTTTTCATATTTTTTGCCACAGCTACAGATGAGCTGCCTGAGCGCTCTCTCTCATACACTGCACAGTATAGTACAAACTTTGTGTTTCCTTCTTCTCTGCCTGTGATTCTAACCTGTAAAAAAAATGCATTGCAGCACTTTTATAGTTTACTTTTCCAGTTCAGAATCCTTATCTGGACTGATTCTCCCTCCAAACTTCCTTCCACCTGAGAGACTGAAGTGAACTCACTCTCTCCACAATGACTGAGATGCGTGCTGTGCCACAGCCTAGGATGGCTCCTCCAGGATCCGTCTGGACTCCCACCAAGCAAGGGCAAGGCAGGCCGCACTGATACTGCCACCCATCGATGACACAGACTCGGGCTGTGCCCAGCACCATGACAAGATGACTGACTACAGAGGATGCCAGACCTGGTCCTGCTGCTGTAGCTGCTACTAGGCCTTACTGAATCTCTACATTTAGCAAAGCCAAGTCAACTGCACTGTGTCTGCTATGGTGGAAAAGCTGCCAACTGCTTTCTGGGGTGGGGGATGAGTGGACTGACTGGCAAGTACCTGGAGGTGCATGTAGTGCCATCTTGACCAATGTGGCCTGCAAGGATAATGGTCAGTCCATGCAATCAAAGGCAATATATGCCTGCCCCAACAAAGCCTTCACCTTGCCACCCCTGGGCAACTTCTCTTTCACCATTATGCCATTTAAAAATGTGAAATATTAAACAGAGCTTTTAGTGTCAACCACACACCAGCACTCTAATAATAATGGTATAGCAACTGTACCTGTGCAAAGTTTGTCTTATGAGGGTTTTTCACACACCTCAGGTGTGTGGAAAATCCCCATAATACACTAGTGCACAGGCAATATTCTCTGTATAACAACCATCTACAGTCTCAAAGGTGCAATCTTTGGTATGAGAGGTCATTATCCTAAAAAAAGATTATAGTAAACATAACTAGGCAGAGTACATCCCCCCACAATGTAATTATGAGTAATTTAATAATTACTGGAGTAATGCTTCCAGTTCTGGAGACCCCATCTCTGCAAGGACATAGACAGGATAGAGGCAGTCCAGAGGAGGGCAACTAAAATGGTGCAGGGACTGCAAGAGGAGCCATACGAGGAGAGACTAAAGGAGCTTAATATGTATACCCTTGAGGAAAGGGGGGGGACATTATAGAAACTTTTAAGTACCTCAGTGGAATCAACAAAGTCCAAGAGGATAGCATCTTTCAGAAAAAGAGATGTGCAAGAACAAGGGATAAAATTTAAAGATGGGGTGGTTCAGGGCAATGTGAGGAAGTATTTTCCACAGAGGGTGGTGGACACATGGAACAGCCTTCCTGAGGAGGTTGTGGGGTCTAAAACTATGGGAAAATTCAAGAATACATGGGACAGACATAGGGCAATTCTTGTGGGGGGTAAGAAGAGATAGGCTGTTGGTTAACTAGGATCTGTAGCCTATCCTGTATGTAGGGAAATGGGCAGACTAGGTGGGCCAAGCGGTTCTTATCTGCCGTCAAAGTCTATGCTTCTGTGTTTCTATGTTTAACAGTTTCTCATCAAGTTTCCCTATAGAATGCTCTTTTATTTTTCTTTTGCAACAGGCCTGACCAGACAGTCCAATTCAGGCTATTAAAGGAGCTGCACATGGAGGGGAACTCAGCAATTTTAATAAATACAGTACAAGAGACACTGGCAACTTTCTATTTAGATATTATGGAAGTCTGTTCATTCATTGAAAGAAAAGGAGCAACTGTTTAAAACTAGATATTTTCTGAAAATAGATAGCATACTAACATACTAGAATGCCAGCAGAGTAGGCCTCACGGTCTATCGAGTCTGCTCCAAAGTCTGTACCCTGAGTGGGCACGATGCCCCCCGCCCCCAACATTCCCAACTTGTTCTTTGAACTTTTACAAGCATTAATAATTCTCAGGAAAATGCATGCCTTGGAAAGTGACTGACACTATTCAAGGAAAACTTACAGCTAGGCCAGCCCACCTTCTATCCAGTTCCTGGTGTGAAATTCAAAGAAAAAGCAACTAAAAACATGAAGCAATGACCAATATTTTCCCTCAGCCAATCCAAAAGGCAACTCAGAACAAAGCCCCAGGCACATTTTAAAGAGTAGAGCATAGACAAAGAGGGGGCATATATGCAAACAATTACAGGAAAGGGAGCATATATTCCATGGCATGCATCATTTTAAACCAGAGGGCTAGAGGGCACCGAACATAAATAAAAGTCTAGTCTCACACTGGAGTAACATTCTGCATTGATTTCACCCCCTGGGGCTAGCTTCCATGTGATCAGTGCCCATAAATTTAAGTGCATCAGTCAGAGTGCCACTGTCAAAAGCAGTAACCCTTTTTGGCACCTTAATCATCCATTAATCTCTTAGAAAGGACTGGCTCAGAAAACACAGCAAAAGAGCAGCACAAAAACAAGAACAAAAAGTAAAACCATATTAAAACAGCAAAGTTAAAATGATGTTTTACAAGTTCTTCATCCTATAGATTTGTAACACAAAATCAACCTTGGCACAGGGCATTTCATGGGGGATTAATGTCTGGCTTCAGCCCCCAACCCTCCTCAGCTGCCAGCTGTTCAGTAATGTTTTGGAAATGGCTCATATCTTAACTGTTATTGTTACATGGCAATAATCAGAATGCTAGAATGGGCACCGGCGATTGGTGAAAGGGCATCATGGGGTTCAACTTGGAGCGGGTATTAATCCACAACAGATGCCGTGCCCGAAATAGTAGTACCAAAGTGAGCCAGACCCCTAGCTTAGCAGCACTGGGCACAGGTGGGGAGCGAGTGTAACAGGTGCAAGAGTGGCACAGCAATGGGGAGACCAGCTACACGCTGACAGAATTGGGGAGGGGGGACAAGAACGAGCAGCGCACAGAACTGATAGATAGGACAATGCTAGATAGAAATAGCGGATGAGTCAGCGAGTGTCAAGGGGAAGTGACCGCAGGCTCCATGCAATTCTGGATGCGATCACACACTGCGGCGAGTGAACAGTGCAGTGGAGACCTCCAATGCCGGGTATGAAGCAAATACCCGCGCAGATCGGCAGAATTTCTGGACTGTGATGTGAGCGGCAGTATGTTCTTTAGTTCCAGCTACTGATTATGTTGACCGCATCAGTATGTTAATGTTGGTATCTACTAAGATTTCAAAGTGCAGTCAAAATGTTTCCTCACAGCTCTGACTCCCTGTGTTATGTTGTTTGACGCACACCAGGCAGGCTTCTGGCGACTCCATCGTCACGCGGCCTATGTAACAAGCGCATTAAGCCACTCCGGCAGTGGCATCTAATGCATTGATGCATGGTTGGGCAGTTGTTCGCCCTCGGCCTCTGGCCTCGGGCCACAACCCTCCCAACCATGCATTGATCCAGCATTAGATGCCACCTTCATCGTGGCTTAATGCTTACTTGTTTACTTCTCTCCCAATCATTTTTCAAACTACCATTTCATACTCATACTTGTCTCAGATATAATGCTTGAATGTATGATCAGATTCTTGTACCTGTTATGCTATAGTTACCTAAACACCTATAAGGTAAAAAAATCCAACCAGTGCAGTCTGTAGCTTGACTTTCTCATGGGGCATTTGAATATATGTAGGCAAGGCATGCAAATCATAGTGCCCCATCACCTCCCCACAGGACTGCAGTGGCAAACAGGCAAAGGTCACAGCAAGTGATCCCTGCAAACGATGCCCTGTGATCTCCTCTTGCACCACAGTGATCTGCCTGTGGACCAAAAGTTTAAACTATAACTCAGTGCCATGATGGGTAAGTGGTGCCCAAATAATACCGTCCATGGCCGAGCTCGCTGGGCACCAGTTGTTTTCATCAATATTGTGTGAGCTGCATGGCACTCACCTCAGACTGATTATAATTTTGTTAGGCCAGAGTAAAGTTCAAGAAAAGTGCAGCTGCCTCTGAAATCCTAATCCAGCAGCCCAGATCCACCCGAAGTGCCACCCATCCCTATTCCCTAACAGTGTCAGTCACTCACCTCGGTTCTATGTGATAACGGCGAATGCCTAAAGGCGATCACCATTATCGCACAGTCAGAGTGCTGAAAACATTTTCAGCACTCTAACAACCCCGGCGCACAGGACAATGGTGCCGGGACATGTATTAATGCTTTCTGTTGGGGAGCTGTACCACAACCCCCTCACCCTGTGGGGCTATGCCTCAGCACCTCTGCATTTCAAAAGGATTCTCAGCTCCAGGGGGGTGCATGTTGGGGGGGTGAAAGCATTAAAAAATAAAGGTTCAGGCTGAGCGCACTAAAATCGCACCAGCACCCGGACCCGGACCCGGTACCTCACTCACCCCAACCACTAGCCAACTCTCAACACCACAATGCAGCTCGGCAATCCACTGTAGCACCACCCCCTACAGCTTCTCCACCCTCTACCAGCCCATGCTCACCGTGCTCACTCCCCCCCATGCATGCGTACACATAGCAACATCCTGTCGCCCAGTGCCCACCCCCTCATCCTGTCACCCTACCCTCCCATCACCATGAGAGATTGTGCTGGGAAGGAGTCGCTGTTACGGACAGCGCCCTTCCCCATGTGCCCACCTCACGGGATACCACTCATCTCAGTGCAGGGCAGGCCTGCCCATGGTGTGGTGGATCTCCAATCCATGTAAAGCACAGAAGCTGGCAGACGCTTTCTCTCCTTAGGCCCTGCTGGCCCGCTCACCTTGACATCTTTGCCATGGCCACCTCAACTTTCACTCAGTCCATCCAGACTCCTCCTGCTGTTTCTGTTAGTTAAGGGACCCTGCACATTGTGCAACAACCCACCTGTCCCTCCCTACTCTTCCCAGACTCGCTCCACTGTCAGCTTCTGTTCGGTCTCCCCAAGATCCCACCCATCAACTGATCAAACTCATGTGTAGCTATCTGGAAACACCTTTATAAATTTATCAAGTGGGGCAAATACCGCTTTATGCAGTTTAATATTATTCACAACCTGTCCTATACTCCTTTTCCTCTACATAGAATAGGTAAACTCCCAGATGACCTCTGTTCCAGGTGCAGTAAAGAGCCTGGCAATTTACTCCATATTCTATGGTCCTGTGAAAGAGTGGCCCCTTTTTGGAACTCTATTCGAACCCATCTAGATCCCCTCTTGGGATTGAATAATGCTTTCCTCCCTGAAATATGCATTTTGGGGGACTATACTAATGTCTTGGCTGGGAATCAGAAACCACACACATGGCCTTGATTTCTGTATGTGCAAAGAAAGTTATCCAGCGACATTGGCTTGATAAAGGGATACCTCAATATCTTGAGTGGCACAAGGAGATATTATTTGCCCTGCAAGCTGAGCACCTTATTGCCAGTATGGCTGGCTGATTCTCACATTACCAAAATATTTGGGAACCCCTCCAGGATCTACGGAGATCCTAAATATTCCCATTATAACACAGGTGCCTCCTTCCCTGACAATTTGAATCATTCCAACTAGTTCTATTCTTCTGGGTATCCTCCGGTGGAGGGAGGGAAGGGGGATTTTGGGGTAGTAGTGGGGGAAGGGAAAGTAAGACTTAATTTAAATTGTACACCATTTGGTTTATTCTTGTCTCTATTATTGCTCATTAGTGTAACCATATTCTACAAACTTTTTTGGAATATTCCTTCTTTTGGTATGCTAAATAAAGCTTATTCAATTGGAAAAAAACAAACTCATGTGTAGCACTCCGTGACAACTCCTGGCTCCTCCCTCTGTCTTGCATTCTATTGGATGAGGACAGGACGCTGAGTGGCAGTAGCACTTGGCATTGGTTGGGACTCATGAGAGGGATGAAAGCGCTGTGGCCAGCAGGCATTCATAAATTATGTCTGACTTCACCTCAGCAGTTGGCTCCTGGGGGGAGGGGAGAGAGACTGCGTCAGGGCAAGCAGCAGCCACTGCAAACTACGGCAATCTGTGACAGAGTCATGGACTTTAAATAAATAGAACTACACTCAATTTTGGCTGCAACTCAGGGCAATTCCAGTTAATTGCAACTGCCCTGAATTGCAGCCCATGATCCTGACGATCAACGGCGGCTCCAGGGTCTAACCCCTTCATATCTGTCCCTGATCTACCAGGGCTAGCATGAAGGTTGAAGTGGGCTTTGAGTGACTGGCACGTCCTCCCTCTATGAAACACCTCTACACTTGCAGAAGACTCTGCTTCAGACAGAGGCTCTCCCACCTAACGTGCTCTGCCCATGAAGAGCACTCTGAGGTACTGAGATATAAAAATGTGGATCCTGTATCTGCCCCTCCACAACTGTTCCCACTCTGCTGGGTGAGTGGGGGGGGGCAGGATACAGTGGGTACCCCTGCATGACTGGTGCCCCCTCTTGCACTCCCATCTATCAACCCAATATTTTACAGCAGCCAGAGAAGAGATGTGGGTTGCACATCTACACCATCATAAACTGCCCCCATTTCAAACAATTTCACACACAGGCTGGAGTGGGGTCTAAGTGACTGTCCCCCACCTTCATCCCACCTCCACACATGGGGAGCACTCCTCCCCCTCCATTACACATTTACACGTAGAGAGCACTCAGCCCACTCCATGCCTTCTTTGCATATGGGAAGCAATTCTCCTTTTCCAGCCCTCTTCCACATAGTGGACATAGTGTCTTATGCAATCGTATTTAGTCTCAATCCTGGCTGAATTCAACATTGCACATATTCTGCTGGGAGAGGCCTCCTTGGAGTTCCTAGGGTTAGATTGCGGCATTCTGGGGACAGGGCATTCTTGCTGGCCGCGCCTATCCAGTGGAACTCTTTCCTGTCTATTAAAGGAGGATCCCTCAGTAGAAGGCTGTAAGAAGGGCCTAAAAACTTACCTGTTCCAGCAAGCTTTTATTGATCAATTGTTTGATGTTAGCGGGCTAGATAGATGCATTTTAAATCTGCTCCTAGTTGAATTTTACACACATTTTTGGTGTATGATTTCATATTGTTTGTTTGTATTGTACAGTGCCCAGAGTCCCAGGAAATGGGCTCTTTTGTAAATCAATATATATCTGTCTATCTATCTATTGCATATACTAATGTAAAGAAAATTGCTTTATTTTAATTTATTTTATGTGTTCTTACTTTTTGTATCTCACACCATGTATTGTCTTTATCATTGCTTGCACAAGGGAACTCCTTGCAAATGAGCTTGCTCAATAGATGTTATCCCTTCACAATAAACTTGAACATGGAAAGCACTCTTCCCTCCATTCCATCTCCACACATAGGTAGCATTGTTCCACCTCCATCCCACCTCCATACATTGTGAGCACTGATCCCCTGACCCCCCTCCAGTGTTTCTCCCATTGCATTTTACCTCCCTTACATGGAGAGCACTTCTCCCACTGCATCCCACCTCCAGCACATACGGAGCACTCCTCCCCCTCCATTCAACCTCCACACATGGGAAACTTTCCTCCCACTTCATATCAGTTCTGTACATGGGGAGCAATCGACCCCTTCATCCCACCGCCTCAACATGGGGAGCATTGCTCCCCATCCATCGCTTTCCTACACATGGGGACACCTCCACACATTTGCATCACTCCTCCTCTAACACCATCCCACCTCTGCATATACAGAGTATTCCTAACCCCATTCCACCTTTGCACATGGGAGCACTCTGTAACAGCCAGAGGCAAAGATGTCAGTCAGGCATCTGCCTTTCCACACCTACAGTAATCTCACTCCATATGATAAGCTCCAAGTTGGGCAGAACATCCTTGGAGTTGAGATGTAATGAGTGAGCTGCCCTGGGAGATGGTGCCAATAGCCCTCACCACTTCTCTGAGTGAAAGTAGTCCCCTCCCCCAAATCAATCGTTATTCTTTTCTCCACTCACCACTCTTCTGCTGTTTATCCTCCTGTTGGCTTGCCTTAACATTCGATCCCCTCCCAAGAGAGGACTACAGGCCACTAGGCCAGGGCAGATTTTTCCTCGACCTCTCCTGTCATCTCTTCAGACAACACCACCAGTCCAGCCAGCATCCAGCATAGTCAAAAAGATGCACAGCGTGTTACTCACAGGTTGACCCTGGACAGGTCTGTTCTTTCTGTGGTAAACTATACCTCAGGTTCTCCCACAGTTCAACTGAGGCTAGAGAAGAGCAGCACACAGTCCTGCTCTACCACCAAGACAGTCAACGGGACACCACAACTTGCGCGGTGCTGTACCGATGACGCAGCACAACAGGATGCCCACTTGTCTGTCTCACCAGGCTTCTCCCACTCTCTCTGTTGATGATGTCGCTATCTCCCCTAGCCATCAATGGTCCCGTGCATGCACACTGTGTTGCAACTAGCTCCAGCCACTATGGAAACTGCTGAGACACTGAGTGTTTCAGCATCGGAACCTGAGCCAACCTGAAAATAAAATACAGGAATCTGAACATTTCTGAGATAATTTGGGGTTGAACACCCTGTGCACCCTCCTCTGCCTACATCCATGCAATCCACATCAGTTCAGACACATGCAATCCTTACACTTAAAGGCACTCCTCCCAGCTCAGCTAGCCCCCCTGCCTGCCCTGGCAAACAAATGAACACCAGCTGCTACCCCTCCCATTTCCTTTTCAAGCAGTGAGGATCCCTCGCTCTCAAGCGGTCAGTCCTATACAAGTAGCAGAGTTGGGAGCCCAGGACTGCAGTTAGACCTGTTGCTGTAATGGAGCTCAAGCCTGCCTGAATACAACAGAACAGCTAAATTGAGTCCCCTTAATCCCTACAGGTGGAGGGCTGCTGCACAGATGATTGTTACAGCCACTCAGACACCACCAGGGATTTAAAACAAGAGCTGGACTATGGCAGACAGCCTGCCATCCTCCTCCTCCTCCTCCTCCTCCTCCTCCTACACTGACTGCTTGCAGCACTTGCCTATCTCCTCCTCTGCTACTGGTGCCCAGCAGCGGACAATAATGTTAGTGGGTGGCCACTGTTGGAGTGGTCAAGCGAGCTCCTTAACTTGTTACTGGCCCCTGCAACCGATAACTCTCTTTTGACTTCCTTCCATGTCTGGTTGCATTTGCTTGTTTCCAGACACCCAATAAACTTTTTTGCTAGTGTCTACTTAGATACAGAATATTAAATATATCAAACCAAAAAATAATTGCTTTGAAAAACACAAAAGCCTTTATTATGGCTCAGCTTAAATGTAAGGTCAGAGAATGCTGAAATCTCATCTTGATTGTTTTACTTCCTTATTGCTTTTTTGTATTTTCAGGATAAATCAAATATAATAAAATATAATTGTATTTTTGAGAAGATAGAAACTTTTATTATGGCTCTTTTTGAGAACACAGAAGCATTGAACCAGTGAGACTGTCACCATTTTGGCAGCCTTGCACCATTCCTCTGATCCTAAAAATATGTATTACAATGGTTGTGTAATTGTAGGTCTATATTCAAATGTCTTTAATTCATTATGATTACACACTAAAAAGAATGCTCTTAATGAGTTCATTCAATTATTCATAATTTGACCTTTTGCAATTTTAATGACCTCCCAATCCTGGAGTCATCAATTTGTTTTATCTAAACATTTCTTTGCTCAGTTCATCAATAGTCCAATAAGATTTAGAATAAAATTACTTTAGAGCAAAAACTATATAAACTTTGGGTTTGATTTTGCGCAACTATTAACTTCTCTCCGAGTTGAAAATGCATAGGAGGTTAGTTGTACATACTTTTGTATTTCTCCACACTTTCACTTCAGAAATTTTTAAAAAAATATGAAAAAATAACACTTGACCCTTTGCATAGGTCTTGATCTCCCAAAAAGGGAATGGCTTAAAACTTATTTAGGAGTCATTCAAGAGTTATCCCAAGGTCAAAATATAGTAAACTATACACTAAATGCGTTTTAATAGTAGAAGTTGCCAAAGAGGATATAATAAAAGAAAACAGTTAGTGGTGCAGCATAGATGCTTAAAAGATATCAAACCATTTGCTTCTAAGAGTTTCACAGACAGCCACGTCTTCTTTATGTGTGTGAGCACTGTTTTCTTCTGTGTTTTCCTTCTTCTCCTATCTGGTCAGTGTCAGCTTCACTTATAGATTTTGCTGGCTAATAATTACTCAAATTAATCTGCTGCCTTTTTCCTGAAAAGATTTAACATGATCCCATCCTGAAAATATCTAATGTGCCCTCAATAAGTAGATCATTTTGTTTCAAGCTGGTTTTTATGTTGCTTGCACGCATGTGCAAGAAACATAGTGCCATCATCCAAGTTTTCAGAGGTGTGGCACCCATCTTCCAATTCAGTCAGTGTGTTTGCAGGCACGGCCCCAGTTCCCCAATCACTGCTGCAGCTGTCTATGACAGCAGTTGAAAATGCAGTGGTCATACAGTTGAAAGGGAGAGCTCCGCTTCAGTGAGCAGAGCTCTCCCCCCACACACACCCCACACACACATGCAAGCATGCATACTGCGTGCTGATGCACTCCCCCCTGCACACTGTATGGCTGATGGAGGTGCCCAATCCCCCGTTGGATCCACGCCCCCCCCACAACAAAAGCTGTCCAGGTGCCACGCTGGGAACCTACCCCAGCTTGGCAAAAACTGTTATAACCCACGATGAGTGCCCAATCCCATGCACTCCATGGCTGCACACCCCCAAAGCTTTCAAAGTGCCACACTGAGGAGCCCCTCCCAGCATGGCAAAGCTTGTTAAACCAGCAGAGGTGCCCAATCCCCGCTGGCTCACGGCTGCATGCCCCAAAAGCTTTCCAGGTGCCACACTGGGGCCACCCAACATGGCAAAGCTTGTTATAGCCAGCAGGGGTGCCAATCCCGATCGGCTCCACCCCCCAAACAGCCTTTCCAGCTGCCATGCTGGGAGCCCACTCCAGCGTGGCAAATGTCTCGTGCGTCTTAATAAAAAAAAACCTGTAAACAAAAAAAGCAGTCCCTCGTAGTCTCCCTGCCCCCCACAGCCGCGCACCCACCACTGCGCACCCTGCCTCCCACCCCCTCACCTCCCATACCTACCTGCGAATGTGGCACGGCGATCTTCGGTGGACCGGGAACACGTCTGCACTCTTCAAAGTCGACCACGAACTGAGGAAATGCAGGTAAGCTGTATAATGGAATAAATAGGGTTTTTTCAACTTTGCTGCATATCTCAGGCATTTTGG
Source organism: Neoceratodus forsteri (assembly GCA_016271365.2). Lineage (NCBI taxonomy): Eukaryota > Metazoa > Chordata > Ceratodontiformes > Ceratodontidae > Neoceratodus > Neoceratodus forsteri. The sequence goes on from CM057456.1 coordinate 581,231,346, forward strand.
GGAATTCTGGGCCCAAATTTTCAACATGGGTTTTTAGGACCCCTCCTCATGAATTCTTTTACTGTCATGGCGTTAATTGGGCCCGAAGGGTGATTTCACAGTCACTGCGTGAAATCACCTTTTTGGGACCACAATTAATGAAATGACACTGCCAAGCGTTCATAAGGTGGGTTATCAAAAGTCTATGTTGAAAATTTGATGACAATCCTAAAATGACTGTTTCACAGCGTGTGTTGCGCGGTTCCTACGCTGCGTCATAAGTTCATGAAATTTTCAATATTTTCACTCCAGATTTTCAACATTACTATTTACCACACCTCCTTTTGAGCAGTACAGCTGTCATTTCACATCTCACCCAAAAGCGTGTTTCCACTTCCATGTTGCACACACAATGGCGCAGTCAGTGTGAGAAATCAATGTATAGGACACATTAAGAAAATCACAGTGACACTGTTCATGAGCAGAGGTTTAAAATGGCTATGTTGAAAATTTGATGAAAGAATCTAAAAATGACTATTTTCACGGCGTGCATTGCGTAGTTCCTATAGTACGCTCGTAAGTTCACGAATTTTCAATATTTTCACTCCAGATTTTCAACATTGCCATTTTACCACACCTCCTTATGAGCAGTACAGCTGTCATTTTTCACATATCACCAAAATGTGTTTCTGTGCATGTAGCGCACAATGGCGCAGTCAGTGTGTGCAATCAATGTTTGGGAAAATTAAGAAAATCACAGTGACACTGTTCATGAGCAGAGGTCTTGAAATGGCTATGTTGAAAATTTGGTGAAAAAATTCCCTTCAGCTGTTCTGCAATGTTACTAATGAAGACCCTGCAGCACCCCACTGGTCACCCCCTCTCCCTAGACTGCACCCCATTTACCACCACTCTCTCTACCATCCTGTCTGTTAGCCAGTTTCTAACCCAGTTTACCACCCTTTCCCCATGCCCAGCCTACCCAGCTAGTTTATCAGCCTCCTATGTAGGATGGTGTCAAAGCTTTGTTGAAATCAAGGTAAGCGTTGTCCACTGCCCAACCCTGATTCACTTCCTTTGTCACCCACTCAAAGAAATCAACCAGATTTGTCTGACATGATGTCCCCACTGTGAATCCATGTTGTCTATGGTTCTGGGCTCCAATGGCTTCTAGATGCCCCACTATCCTTTCTTTAAGCAATGCCTCCATGATCTTCCCCACTACTGAGGTGAGGCTGAATGGCCTATTGTTCCCTGCCTCCTCCCTGCTGCTGCATTTGTGTAGAGGGACCACATGTGCCCTCCTCCAATTCATTCATGTTGAATGACTCAGTGAACATGGCTGCCAGAGGTACTGCTATCTCCCTTCGCAGTTCTGTTAATATCCTTGGGCGTATGCCATCTGGTTCCATCGCTTTGTCCACCTTCAATTTAGTGAGCTTCTGCAGGACTCTTTTGCCTTTGAATGGACTATTGTCCACCTCTTCACCCCCTTGACAACTGCTGTACTGCTGTGGCCCTTGCCCCTCCCGCTCTTCTGTGGATACTGAGCAGAAAGACACAGTGGATGACTTGGGAGGAAGGCATGGAACTATCACTTCCAAATACATAAACAGCACTTACAAGAAAGCAACATTCAGCATTGACAAATGCTTGTTTCCTTCATATTAAGAACTAAAGAATTCCATTGACGTATTCTACATTCCTAGAATAACTTCAGGATCTGCTGTTAAATTAGGCATGACAAGATATAAACCATGGCACAGATATTCAGAAATGTGCCAAAGTCTGGCGCAAGTCCAGCATAGCGCAAATCCGCTGTGCCCTGGTGCAGCAGGAGCCATATTCGGTGGTTGCACATGCCTCAGTGCACCAGAGCAACCCAGCTGAATATTTATTGCACCATGGCGCAACTGTGTTTGCACCATGGCACAACCAGACATGCACCATGGCGCAAACACAGTTGCTCCATGGTGCAGACAGAGAAGCTCCAGCACAACTGTGGGAGCAGAGCAGCATAGCCACAGAGGGGGGCACGGCACAGAGAGGAGATCCAGGGACAGTGCCAAGGAAGCACAGTGACAGGCCACAGGAGGCCACCACCAGTAGGGCACAGCAGGGTGCACACATGCACCCAGACCCCCCCAACACAGCAGGGGCACATAGAGTAGGTAACAAGAGGTGCCAATGGCCACTGGAGGGCCAGCAAGAGATCCCCCCTAAGGCAACAAGTCATACACCCCCACAGCAGTCCACACCCAGGACAAGGCAGCCAAGCACACACACACACACACCACACAGGCACACAGGTGGCCCACACAGCAGGCATGGAATGGGCCGGGAGGCACGGAGTCCGGCAGACCACATGGGACAGGTGGCACAACGTCAAGCAGGGGCCCCAATACAGGGTGCGCCCAGTAACTGACCAAAGACCATGGCCATGTGCTAGCACCATGCACACACCTGCCACGCACCCCTGGCAGCCGTCCAATGGGCACCCAAAGGCACAGCCACCGACCAAGGGGAGGGACGCCACCACAGTGGGTCACACCACAGCACACAGCAGTGAACCACAGAAGCACAACACACCCTGCAACATGCACACCACACGGACAGGCACTGGGCCACTGCAGCATGGCTCCTCACGCCATCTGCAAAGCAGACACTGACACAGGCAGGTAAGTCAAAAATATATATTGTAGGAAAACTATGTACAGTAACAAGGGGGTAGGACAGGGTAGAAAAGCAAGGGAAGGGGACAGGGAACAGGGACAGTACAGAGGGATGGGGGACTGTAGGGGAGGTACAGCTGGGGTAATGGAACTGCTGGGGCCTGACTACAGGCGGCCACGGCCTGCTGCACCTTGCTGTGGTTGGTGCCTTCAGTCAGCCAGCATCATTCTCCTCGTCTGCAGGACCGCCTCCATCACCATGGACGTTATGAGGATGAGTTGGCGGAGCAGCTGGCAATACAGTGGCATCCTACCCCTCCTCTGGACACCTGTGACAAGGGACAGGACAGGTGATCAGTGCAATGTCTCAAGGAACCAAGCCCACCCAGAGCATGCAATGGACAGCGGGATCACCCCCCCGGAGAACCCATACCGGCCACCCACAGGGGGGTGAGCCAGCAATGCAGCACACCAAGATAGTGCACAGCAGTGGTCCCCACTACACAGTGGCCACCCGACTGTGCAATGGCAGTCACATGGCACATTGCACCGGCAGCAGCACAGCAACGTCAGTGGCAGTAGGGTGCACACCCACCCCACCAGCAGCTGGTACAAGTGTCCAATGGATGCACCACAGTGGCAGGCGCCAGGCACAGTGCGACACACATCTGCAACGGCACAAGGCACAGGCAGCCATGCCCGCAGCCATGCCCCTGCCACCCCATGTACACTGCGAAGGACCATGTCAGTGCCTAACTGCCCTTTGTGGACCCACTGGTGCTGGAGCCACTTCTGTGCCACCACCCTGTTCCCACTGCGGCCTGTCATCCTGCTGCTGCCACTGCTGCCGCTGCTGCTCTCCTTCAATTTTCAGGCCCTGGGAATGGAACATAGACAGGTACACATCAGTAAACATCCACAGCAGCTGCCCACCATCTCCACCCCTGTGCACAGGGTGAGCCCCTACCCGACACGTCCCGCACAGCTGCATTACAACACAAGCGGCGGCAGGCGATGCCACCCCACGATGCGCACGATGGCAGTGCACCACTCTGTAGGGCATAGAAACATAGAATTGGACGGCAGATAAGGGACCGCTGGCCACCTAGTCTGCCCATTTCCTACCTAATGCATAGGCTGCAGATCCTAGTTAACCAACAGCCTACTTCCTCCTACCCCCACTAGAATTGCCTCTATGTCTGTCCCATGCATTCTTGAATTTCCCCACTGTTTTGACTCCACTACCTCTTCAGGAAGGCTGTTCCATGCATCTACAACCCTCTTCATGAAAAAATGCTTCTTCACATTACCTCTGAGCCGTCCCCCTCTATCTTCAAATTGTGCCCCCTTGTTCTTGAACATCTTTTTTTCTGACAGATGCTACCATCTTGGACTCTGTTGATTCCCTTGATGTACTTGAAAGTTTCTATCATGTCCCCCCTCTCCCTCCTCTCCTCGAGAGTATACATATTAAGCTTCTTTAATCTCTTTTTGTATGTCTTCTGGTGTAGACCCTGCACCACTTTAGTTGCCCTCATCTGGACAACCTCGATCCTTTCTATGTCCTTGTGGAGATGGGGCCTCCAGAACTGGATGCAGAACTCCAGATGGGGTCTCACCAACTGTCTGTACAGAGGGATAACGACTTCCTATTTTCTACTGGTGATGCCTCTCCCTATGCATCCCAGTATCCCACCAGCCCTCCTTATCACCTTCTCACATTGCTTGCCCACCTTAAGGTCATCAGATAGGACTACCCCCAGGTCCCTTTCCATTTCTGTTGTTGTTATTATCTCACCACCCATTGTGTACTCTTCCTCTGGATTTTTGTTTCACAGGTGCATTACTTCACACTTCTTTGCATTGAATCTAAGCTGCCATACATTTGACCATTCCTCCAACCCTGCTAAGTTCCTTTGCATCCTCTCCACCCCACCTTCTGTGTCAACCCTGTTGCAGATCTTTGTGTCGTCTGCAAAGAGGCATACTTTTCCTTCCAGTCCCTTTGCAATGTCACTTATAAAGACATTAAAGAGGACCGGTCCCAGTACCTAACCCTGCGGTACCCCACTAGCAACCCCCCCTTTCTTCAGAGTAAACTCTGTTTACAATTACCCTCTGTATCCTGTTGTCCAGCCAATTTTTTACCCTGGCTACCACCTTGGGACCCACTCCAAGGCTGGCTAATCTGTATATTAATCTTTTGTGTGGGACTGTGTCAAATGCCTTGCTAAAATCTAGGTAGGCCATGTCCACAGCCCCTCCCTGGTCTACTACATTGGTAACCCAGTCAAATAAATCTATTAGATTCACCTGACATGACCTTCCCACTGTGAATCCATGCTGCCTTGGGTCCTGTGCCCCACTGGCCTCTAGGAAGTCAACAATTTGTTCCTTTAGAAGTGATTCCATCATTTTCCCTACCACTGAGGTCAAACTAACTGGTCTGTAGTTTCCTGCCTCTGTCTTGCTCCCACTTTTATGAAGGGGAATCATGTCTGCCCTTCTCCAGTCCTCCACTACCACACCATCCTCCCATGATTTGTTAAAAAGGGTAGTCAGTGGTGTCACTAATTCTACCCTTAGTTCTTTAAGAATTCTTAGGTGAATCACCATCGGGCCCCATTGCTTTGTCCACCTTCAGTATTAAGAGTTCTTTCAGAACCCTTTCTTCTGTGAATGGACTGGTATCAACCTCCCTATCCAGAGTGCTTCTATTCTTTGATTTAGGTACCTCCTCCTCCTCTTCTTTAGTGAATACTGAGCAGAAGTATTCATTCAGTATCCCTGCCTTTGCTATGTCCTGCCCAACCTCCCTTCCCTTTGTAAGCCATTACTGTCCCTTCCTTCATCTTTCTTCGCTCCCTAATGTACCTATAAAAGGTTTTATCCCCCTTCTTTACTGAGTTGGCTATATTTTCCTCAGTTTGGGCTTTTGCTATTCTGACTGCCTTCCCCACTTTCTTCTGCTTTAACTCGTACAATTCTCTGTCCTGCTCCTTCTGTGTTTTCTTATACTTCCTGAATGATACCTTTTTCTCCTTAACGTTCCCCACCACCTCTTTTGAGAACCATAGTGGTTTTTTCCTTCGTTTTGCTTTATTGATTTGCTTCACACAAAGGCTTGTTGCCTCTGTGATGGCTGTTCTGATTGTTCCTCATTGTTCCTCCACCCCTTCTTCCTGCCATTTTGCTAGTGCTTTTCTGAAGCACTCTCCCATTTTCCCAAAGTCAACCTTCCTAAAGTCAAACATTCTTGCTTTTGTATGGCTCATCTCTATGGCCATGCTTATCGTGAACCACACTGTTTGGTGGTCACTTGTTCCCAGATGACTACCCACTTCTAAATCTGAGATCCTTTCTCCATCCCCATTTAACAGTACCAGGTCTAAGACTGCACCCTCCCTAGTGGGTTCCAACACTAGCTGTCTGAAGTATGCCCCCATAGGGCACGTGAGAATAAACCTGCTTTTTGATGTGGCTGCAGCTAGGGTACTCCAGCTAATGTTTGGCATATCCAGGTCCCCCATTAACAATATTTCCCCTTTTTCCTGCCATTCTAAGGATGCCTTCTATCATTTCCTTGTACATTGCCAGGCACCCAGCCAACATCACAGTACAGCACCAGGGCACACATGCAAAAAGGGCCTATTCACTTGAGTGTGGCACAGCCCCACACCTGATTCGCACCTTCAGCCTCCGCAGGTGCTCTGGGTCCTTCCTCACCAGGTCTCCATAGCAGTTGTGGCATTGCTCCCCCATCCTGGCCACCCCAGTCTGCTGCTGCAGTGTGGCAGCAATGTTCTGCCTCACCGCGACCCTGGTCTGCTGCAGGGGCAACTGGCCAAAGAGTTGGGGTGCATGGGGCTGGACTCAGGCAACCAGGTTCACCAGCTCCACCTGCATCCAGTTTGCTACCCTTGGTGCCCTTTGCTGCACCATGCTGTGAGTAGTAGCTGGTGAGAGAAAATGGAACCAGTAGCACTGCGTGGCCCTTGTCACGCCCAGTCTCGGGGATCTGAGGGAACATGCTGTGTCCACCATTGCCGCAGCCTCTCTGAGATGTGTGGCATGGATGTGGCTAGGTGAGGTCATGGGTGCAGGGGTCACCCAGGGCAGAGGTCACAGCAGGGCTCAGGGGTTGGCCACCTCAGTGCAGTGCACACATGCTCGATAGCAGGCCTGGTGCACCATGAGCCATAGCCCCCATCATGCAGTCTGCACCCAGTGCACAATTGATGACATGATACCGTTCAGCACATGTGCACTTTGGGCCTGCTTACTGCGCATGCATGCACATTGCTCCACGACTTGCTCCGGAACAATCTCATTGAGCACGGAGCAAAATCATGATATTCAGATGCCACATGCAAATGAGCTCATCAGCCAATGTGAGGTACACTGGGGGAATTAGCATGTCATTTCCATTGCACCAAAGCTCATTTGCATGCAAAGCGCTATATAAGTGCCACGGAACAGCACAGGCCATAGACTAGTATTGCATGCTTTGAGGTGGGTTGCTCATGCCACTGCAGCTCCCTGACAGCAGACAGTACAGCAGGGTAGGACACTACAGGGGGATGCTGCCAGTAATACACTGTGCTGTCTATGTCCACAGGAGGTGACATGTCCGGACGTGAGGAAGGTGAGGAGCGGGAGGATCGTGGGCCTGCCCCCAAGCACAGGCCCAATTTCACTAAGGATGAAACAGAGGCCCTGTTTGATGCCTACCTTGATAGGGAGCCACTGTTGAGTGGTGCCATGGGCACACCACTGGCCATGGCTGGGGCCTGGGAGGAGGTGGCAGGCTATGTTAATCAGCATGGCATCCAGCAGTGGTCGGTGCAGAAGTGCCTTAAAAAGGTGGGCAAAGACAGGAGGCACATAAAGGAGAAGGTGGCAGCCATCCATTTCTCCCGGAAGGCCACCAGAGGGGGCCTCCTGATGTGCCACTGCTCACAGTGCAGGAGAAGTTGGTGGCAGCCTCCATGCGCCACAGCATGGTGGGGAGTGTGCCTGGAGGAGGATTCCAGATGGGTGGCAGCCCATCACTGCATGGTAAGTATGTCAGACATGCACAGCTGGTGGCACAGAGGGTGTGTACAAGGGCATGCTGGCATGCATGCTGCTGGCATGCATGTCCTATGCATGTGTGTGCACCAATGCACATGCCATGCTGCCAGACACATGCAGTGGCAGTTTGGGGGTGGCACACGTGGGCATTGCATCACTGACACACCTTTCTTCTCTTTCAGCACCAGCACACCTGCGTGCAGAGGATGGGGTGCCAGCAGTGGCTGTGAATGCAGAACCCGCCCCAGAGGACCTGCCTCCCACCTCCACTGGCATCCAGGGGCCCAACAGGCTGTGGCACACCACCACAGTCCAGGAAGATGTCCTGGGCATGGGGTCAGATAAGGCCCTAGATGTGTTCCTTCGGGATGCCAGTCTTGGTGTCCTCTACATGGAGACACAGATTGGGGCAGGGTCCCACGCCGATGATGACATCACCATCATCCTTGACAGCATGGTTGATGTTGTGGGGGAGATGCCCATGTCAGCCACCAATGCAGGCAGGATGCCCAGCGCCCTGCCAGCGGGGAACAGCTGCCTGCCACCACTGCAGGTGCAGCTGTGTGCACTGCCATGGCTGTACCCTGTGGTGGTGGTGATGCAGCCATGCAGGTGCTGGGCAGCATTCAGCAGCTGGATGGCAATGGCAGCAGGCTGTGGGTGCCACAGGGCAGCCGGACGCTGGGTCCATCACCAGGGTGCCAGCTATAGACATTCCTCATGAGGACCCCACTGTGCAGCATCCACCAGAGAGGTGGTCTGTACAGCATGGCCGGTCACCACAGGAGTGTCAGCGTCCCACCCTGGTTCCCCAGGACACTGACCCACTGGCTGAGCACACCCATTTTCTGCAGGCCTCCATAGAGCAACAGGTGCTGCTTGCCGCTGAGGTGCACCAGTTGGCCAAGCAGCATGAGGGGGCACTGCACAGCTCCTGGAGGGGATGCAGCACATGCAGGAGGCCATGACTGCATCCCTGGATCACACTGCCAATGTGATCACAGATGTCTTTGCAATGCTGGCTGCCACAGGGCATGGCTGGGCACCACTGACCCCACACAGTGCACTGTCCACCCCACGAACCCGGTGTCAGGTGACACCCACACTTTTGATGCCGGGCTCTGATGTTGGCATTCCAGGCATGCTTGGAACAGGCCTGTTTGGGTGCATATGCACCCCTGCATGGACCTAGTCATGGTCCCATGGTTCATCCCTGGGGGGCTGTTGCAAACACCCCTTGTGGCTGATGTGCAGCCTGTGGCTGCTGACTGGCCACAGCATGGCCACCCCATGGCCATGGTGTCCATGGTTCCATGCAGCAGCCCTGATGTGTGTGTGCTGCCCTGACCGCAGTCTGCAGCTGCTGCCCTGAGCACACATGGGTGGCGCATGTGTGTGTGCATGCCACTGGTGTGGCGCCTGTGTATCACACCGCACACTTCCTGTGTGCATGCTTGTCTGGCCACTGGACCACATGGTGTGGGTGTGGGTGTGATGAGGGCAGTTCAGCACCAGCTGTGTCTGTGCACCGGTGCACTACATGTGATCCACGCCACATGCCAACACCTGGGTGTGTGAGTGCGTGGGTTTGTGTGTGTGTTGCTGCATGTGGTTGTGTGCCACTGACTCCTCTACCCCATGCCTCTGTGTGTGCATGCCCATTGCCATGCACACCCCTGCATGTGAGCTGTACCTGTGTGTGTGGCCCATGCATATGTATCGCCACCTACCTGCGTGCACCATAGTGCTCCTGTGTGATGGTGGACCAGTGTTGGCGGGCCTGCCATTGCAGCCAGGGATCCCTCCACTCGGGGGAGCTGTCCATCACCCTACAGCCCATTGCCTTCATCGCCCCGCACCACTGTCACCCTCATCAGCCTTGGACAGCTATCCCACTGTCAATGCCACAGGCAGTTGCAGTGGCAGGTAGTAACAGCAGGCCAGGACGAGGCCAGTGCATCGAGGGGCTGTACCCGTAGGCACCGCCAGACTGTCTATAAAGAAGCATGCCTCAGCATGCCAAATACATGTTCAATAATGTTACGATGCTAGCATGTACTGCTAGCTGCTCTCTGCTGGGGACGAAGGCTCCTAGTAGTGGGTGAGCAGCCAGAGCCTCAGTGGATAGGCACTGTCTCCTGTGTGGATAATGACATGGTTAGCCTCTGCCATCCTTTGTTGTGCTCCTTGCCTGTCCCTGGCACCCACACCAGCATGCCCACCCTGCCCTCCCCATCCCATGGCCTGCCCTGCCCATCCCCCTTGCCCATACCCATTCTCACCCACTAGGTGGCCTTTGGGGATGTCCCCATGTTCTAACCTGTGGCACAGCACAGAGCTGTGCCAGATGAATGCATCATGTGCACTCCAAGGTGTGTGTGCAGACATTGGTGATGCACCCTTATTGCATACACTCACCTGGCAGTTGATGCTTGGGCCCTTCCTGTTAATGTACACCACACCCTCAGGGCCATGTGATATGCGGATGGGCATGTGGGTGCAGTCAATGGCCCCAATCATGCCAGGCATGTGTGCTACCCTGTGGAAGTCCTGCATGGTTGCTGTATGCTCCACCTGTGTGCTGGGGAAATGGATGTATTCTGAAGCAGAGCATTGAGGAACTGTGTTAGGATGCAGGATGTGGCCAACTGGGTTATGCCTGTGGTGTCCCCTGTTGGTCTCTGGAAGGTGCCCGTGGTGAGCAGGCACATGACAGCTGTCACCTTCATCTCTGTGGACATGATGTGGCTCCGTCTGGTGGGTGCCTGCATCTCCTCACTGCACAGCTCACAGAGCTGCCTCAGAATGGCCCTGTTCAGGTGGTACCAGCCCACTATCTCCGTGTCACTGTAGTTCTTAAAGGTGATGTGGGCACGGTACCACCTATGTTGGGCCTACCACTGATGGGCCCTTCCTCTGCCACACCACTGTTCTTCCTGCCCCCTCACACCCCTCATTATGGCCTCCATCATGAAAGGCGCACTATCCATGGCCCTTATTGTCCAATATTCCCCTCTGGGTAGTTGGCTGCTGTGGGCTGTGAATCACCCTGGTGCATTTCCTGGCAGTGTGTCTGCCTGTCTCTCACACTCTCTCTCTCTTCCCCTGTCTCCCTCTCCACTGCCACCTCTGTCCCTCTCCCTCTGTGTTTGCCTCAGTATGTCTGTCTGTCTGACTCTCACTCTGTCTCTCTCTCTGTCTGTTTTTCTGTCTGTCTTTCTTTTTCTCTCTCTCGCCTGGCACAAGTGCTTTCTGTGTGCTTGCACCCTGCATTTATAGCAACAAGTCTGCTGGGTGCATCTCTGATTTGCTCCGCACTTGTGCCATGGTTTCATGGTTGAATATTGCACTGCGCTGGATATTCATGGGCATGCCCCCTGTACTTGCGCCTGCATTCATTATAGTTGCACATTGGCACAATGAGATTTGTGCTGCGCACTGGCTCCCACTGAATATCGCTCCTTGGCGCAAGTCCTCATTTGCACCAGCGCAACTCAGTTGCACCATGTGCAACTGCTTTGAATATCTGGGCCCATATGTTCTGGTCTCAGCGTAGTGGCTTCAGAAATCAGGCTGTCAGAAATTCAATAGCAGTTATCCCAAACAAATGTAAATATCTCTAAAAGTATAGGAGTTATTCATAACTCATCAGTATGAAAGTTGTTCAGGACAAAAGTAGCTTTCAAATGAGCCTATTCATTAATCTGCACTAATTATATTTTTCAAACTATGGCCATCTGATTACCTCGATTTTTCATTTTTTCATCACCATTTTCACCTTTTGTATGGTTATATTTAAAAATATCTAATGAATTCAAATTAGTGACTACCCTCATTTGAAAGGTTATTTTGTCCTGAACAACTTTCATGTTCATTGTATATTGGTAAGTTGTGTACTTTCTGAGATATTTACATTTGTTTGTCATGACTCCTACTGTGTTCACTCAGAAAGGAAAAAAATGAGATTGTTTGGAAGACTATATTTCACAAAATATAAAGAATTCAGATTAGTGACTACACTCATGTGAAAGGTCTTTTTGCCCTGAACAACTTTCACACTGGTTATTTTTGTGCACCTTGAATAGTTTTAAAGATATTTAGATTTGTTTGGAAGGTGTGCACATTTGCTCTCAGAGAAAAGCAGCTTTGAGTTCTGTGTCCATCATTCTAAACAGAAAGAAGGGAGTATTTTTTCAACTGCCATGGGGATTTGCAGTGTTATGGAAGGATACACTGAAAACTACTAAAAAACATGTTCCATGGAAACCCCTTTTCAAGCTAGGGGATACGGCTGTAGGGTCTGCCCACAGCCATAAAAAGGTCCCCAATCCACCTTGTTTTATCTATCTGGTATTTGAAGGTCTCAATCATGTCCCCTCTATCCTGCCTCTCCTCCAGTGAGTACACACTAAGTTATTTCAGTCTGTCCTCATATGCTGTGCTGTGCTGACCCAGAACAACCTTTGTTGCCCTCCTGTGGACCAGGAGTGTAGCCAGGAATTTTAAACTTGTACTTGAGAGTTGACAGAACTGTTGCCCCCAACATAAACACAAATCAAAAGATGTGCTGCCCCACCACTCAGACATTACCTACCACCATTTCAGTCAACAATATGTAGTAGTGCCAATGACGGTTATAGATTCACAACATTTTATTTTATCTAACACACACACACACAAACACACACACACATACACACACACAACCAATCAGACAGAAGCTGGCTGGGATGTTATTTACGCTGTTTAGAATACATTGTGATAAGTCTCTGTAGCACATCAAGGTAGCCAGCTTTACAGATGCCCAAAGGAACAAACTTCATGGGGTTCAACTGATGTCTTGTAGCCCCTACCCCACCTCCACTCAATGTGATCACTCACAAGTTCACTTGAGTACTTGCTGTCTGCTGCATAGTTCCCCAGGCACAAGAATGGGAAAGGAAGCTTAATTATTTTACTCTGGCTCAGTTTGTATTTGCTGCCCTGGCCTGAGGCTCATGTTGCCCTTGGATTATCCAGATTTTACTGTACTCTGCAAAGTACACTGAGTATGCCTACCAATATATTTTTTTCCATAGAGATTTTTCTTTTACCCTGAAGGCTGGAGCAGCAGTTCACCCCTGTCCCCACCTCCTCAAACTGGCCACTGCTTCTCCCAGGGACTCACTTGGATATTGAGTTCCCCATATCTTCCCTCCATGGTTGGGTGAAGGATAAAGGGCCATCTTCCCTCACTAGTCCATTATCCAGTTTAGACCTGGGGCCCCCAGGCAGCAATGTGGGTCAGAGGTAGGCAGGCAGGGCTTCATGAAGCCCCCAATATCACAGTTTCCATTTTCTGGTTCTGTTCTTTGTTACAGTGCATGTATACATGTGTGAGGAGGCACATTTACATCATGCACTTGCAACCCCTCCTAACTTGCTGTTCAAGCCGCACCACCACCACAAGCACTTTTCCTGGTGGCAGTCTCATGCTGGGCAGGAGGTAAGACAGCCAGTATCTTAACCCTCCATGTTACTGGGCTGGCAATGATATCCTTTTCTAGGTATGATGTCCAGTAATGCACACCATAAATAATCCAGGTGAGGTCATAGTCAGGACCTGTACAGTGTCAGTATGACCTCCTTCCTTCTGCCCATGAACCCTCTAGCAGTACTTCCCAGCATTTCATTTGCCTTGGCTGTTGCCTTCCTACACTATGTCCGTGTAGCTTGCTTAAAGTCACTGGTGATGGCTATCTGTAAGTTCCTTTCCTCCTCAGATTCAATAATCTTTAACCCACCTAAACTGTACTCGACCCTCAGGTTCATTCTTTCTATGTGCATAACTGTGCACTTCTCCACATTAAACCTGAGTTACCATATGCCTGACCACCTCTCCAGCTTTGCTAGGTCTTCATTTATGTCATGTGCTCCTTCAACTGTGTTCACCTTCCCACAGAGCTTGGTGTCATCCATAACAGGGGAGATATTGCCTTTAATTTATTTTTATTTATTTAGTTTTTGTTAACCTGGTAGGTGCACTAGCCACGAAATGACTATTTTCAGGCACGACCCAGGACAGTACAACAATCAAAAACAGGTACATAGCATGAGTACAATGAAATTACAATAGCATAGGTCAAAACAGTTAGTAGTAATGAATACATGCATCCAGAACAATAACAATCAATACAATTCACATAGCATTTTAGGCAGAGAAAACCTACACAGTCTAGGAAGAGATACCACAACATAGCAGCAAGAAATATTGTTAAAATTAGTCACAACAGTGAAGATTCAAATAGGCAGCGAAACAAGGCAAGGGCAAATTCCTGACTGGGCAGGATGCATTATCATGGCCTCTGAAACAAGCCTCTGGGGTGTGCGTGTGTGGGGAGAGTTGGGTAGATTATCTGTCAAGGAGCTAGTAAGGGTAAGAAGTGCTAAGAGGTAGGAAGGTTAAAGTTAGGCCAGGCAGCATCTGGCAGATGAGTGGATTAGGGGGGATTAAAATAAGTGCAGGGATCAGAAAGGGATAGAGGGAAGCACAGATGCTTTTTGAAGCTGTCATGGGATCCAGATATTCGAAGTGCTTGTGGGGGAGAGAGTTCCAAAGCTTCGGAGCAGAATGATTGAAGGCAACAGAGCCTTTTGATGTTTTACATCTAGGTACATTCGGTAGGGATTTATCTACCGATCGCAGTCTATAGGAGGACGTTTGAGGTACCAGCAATGTTGCAAGTGCTGAAGGGGTCTGGTTTCTGAGCATAGAGTCAATCAGGGAGCCCAGAGAGTATTGATGGCAAGCTGAGGGGCATAACCAGCCCAGGTCCCTGTACAGTTGGCAGTGGTGCTTAAGCCGTGGTGACAAGGAGGCATATCGACAGATATTATTATAAGTGACATCCCACTTATGAAGGATGGTTTTGTGTGTGGCAGCAAAAGTCGACATGCCATAGGTGAGGACAGGGAGTAATATGCCTCTGACAATAGCAAGTTTTGCAGAGGGGAGTCAACATGAAACTGGACTTGTAAGCAACCCCCAGTTTAGCATTCACTGCCTTGCAGGCAAATTGTATATGCAGGCTGAAGTCCAGGGATTGGTCCAGTAGAATTCTGAGGTACTTAAAAGATGTAACATATTCTATTTGTGTGCCACTGAGGTCTTGCACCAGTAGGGGGAGTTTGACATTTCTTGAGTTTAGGGGCAGATCCAAGTAACATTGCTTGGGTTTTCTTAGTATTAAGTACAAGCTTGTGTGTAGAAAGCCAATTTTGGACATTTGTGAAATCTGAAGAAAGGGATGCATTTATGCTGGTGACCTTATCAGAGCTTGAATAGAGTACACGATCATCTGCATAGAGAATAGATGAGCTTGACAGAAAAACCTCATCTATGTTATTAATAAAAAGTGAGAAAAGAAGAGGTCCCAGAATAGAGCCCTGGGGAACCCCAATATTGATGGTAGCACCATCAGATAAAGAGGAGTGGAATTTCACAATTTGAGTTCTGTTTGACAGATAGCTTCCATACCAGGCAACAACTGGTGGTGAAAAGCTCAGACTGCAAAGAGTGGAGAGGAGCAGGGTGTGATCAACAAGATCAAAGGCCTTTGTAAGGTCTATAAAAACTGCCCCTGTCAGCTGGCCAGCGTCCATACTGGTAAGCACATCGGTAGTGAATTTGAGAAGCGCTGTAGAGGTACTGTGACCTTTACGGAAGCCATGTTGTGTGTTCAGAGAGAAGGCTGTACTTTGTGAGGTAGTCAATGGTTTGATTTGCCACAAGTTTTTCCAGAATTTTACTTAGGACCAATAGGATGACTAATAGGCCTGTAGTTAGTAATCTCCTTGGTATCACCTTTTTTAAGGACCAGCGTTACACGAGCAATCTTCCAGAGGTCAGGAACTTGGCTATTAGAGAGAGACAAGGTTAAAATTCTAGCCAGAGGGGAGGTTATGTATGGTACTGCTAGTTTCAGGAGCCAAGGCTCAAGTGTATCTGATCCAGAGCTAGTGTTGTCAGAGACAGTCCGCAATAGTTTTACGACCTCAGTCTTTGAGATTGCCTTGAAGCAGAATGGAGGATTTTTAGACATTTGTTGGGAAGGATAGATGAGGGTAGTGGACTGTGCTAATGTTGCAAGCAGAGAGGCTGCCTGGGGAGATGGGGAGGCAAAGGTATACTGAGACAGGTCCAAGAACATTTGATTGAAGGAATTAGCAATGGTATTGGAGTCATTGCAATGTACTCCATTTAATACCATGTCACTGATGCTAGTTGACTGGGACACACCAAGAAAGTTCTCGACATTGGCTCAGAATTTCCTAGGGTCCACAGCAGAGCTTAGCAGCAATTCTTACAATAGGCACTCTTAGGGCCGGCCCGGTGGTGCTGAGGGTTGAGGCACTGGACGCCACACCTCGCGCCATGCCAGTGACCCGTGTTTGGGAATGGACACGGGCTGCTGAGGGTCAGCAGCGAGTGGGTAGGATGAAGCACCTGGAGGACTGCTCTCCTTCCCTGGGGAAGGGGGTTTCATGGCACTGATACCTGAGTGCCCTCTAGCAGAGGCTGGGGAGTAAGGTATACGGGTGTGTCCTTGCCACCTCCAATGTGACCTCAGACTGAATCCCCAACCCGAACCGACATTCGCGACACAGGTAAGTGCCGCGACCCCTCCCTGGGGGGCAAGCCAGGTGGCATAGGGGAGTACAGCTCATTTGAGGGCAGGAGGAGGTGGGGGATGTGACCAGGGCTGAAGTTCAGCGCAGGGCTGGCCGAAAAAGTATAATAAAAAGTACAAAAAAAACCCAATAGGCACTCTTAGCTGTTCTGACCTGTTTTTTACAGAAGTTACGTAGGGTTCTGTAGGTAGCATAGTCAGATTGTAGCCCCGAGGCTTTGTATTTTTTCCAGCATTTGTCCCTAGAGCGTATATTTTTCAGCAACTCTTTCTGAAGCCAGCTTATTTGTTTAGCCCTCACCCTCCATGTCACCTTGGGGGCATGCTTGTTCTGGAGGGCCAGGAATTCATTAAGGAAGATACTTAGTGCAGATTCAACATTAATGCCTTGCCAGTGTCATTTATGAATATATTAAGCAACACAGGGCCTTGCACTGACCCTTGAGGGATTCCAATGGTGACTTCCCTCAATCCTAAATGCTGCTCACCACAGTCCATTGTGTCCTACTATTGAACCCATCTTCCACACACCATTTTAATTTGTTTCCCACTCTTAAGTTCCCAAATCTCTGGATTAACCTCTTGTAGGGTACTGAGCCAAATGCTTCACTGAAATCCAAGTATATAATATCAACAACTTATCCCTTGTTTGTCATCTTTGTTACCCAGTCAAAGATTCAGATTCAGATTCTTTATTAATACAAAAATGTATAAAAACAGTACAGTTCATTACATGTAAAACACCAATCATCTTAACAAAAGTTAAAAATATCGGAACAATTTCCATGAGACTGAAAATAGTTTAAGTGTAAATTTTGCAATGTCATAATACATTACATTATTTGCAGAAAAGAGCAGTTTGATCATTTTACTTTCGTATAGGTCATAGAAGCAAGTTCTTTTTTTTTTGACTTTCTTTATCCTCTGATCTCTGGTCCCTTAGACTTCCTCTCCAGTGGGTCATTTGGAGTGGCTGTATCCTGCCCAGCCTGAGATTCTCCTGACCAGTTTCTCTGCTGACCAGCACTCTCCCCCAACTCTGCCAATTGCCCTGCCCCCTGGCTCTGAGTCCCCTGGGGCGGGACCACCTTTAACTCCTCCAGCACTCTTTATAATTTAGAAGGGCTGCTGGTGAGCAGAGGAAAGTTGGAGACTAGTCAGGTCGGACCCGGCAGAGGGCATAGTGGTCATCCACTGGCCCCACCCTTGCCTGTCTGGGTGCCGGGTTTTTTCCTTTTTTTTGTTCTGGTTCCCAGAGGTGTGGATGTGCAATGATATCCAGTGCACTGTGGGCACACTTCTGCCTGCAGGGTGTCTGCCGTTGCCTCCATACCTCTGCATGTGGCTCCCGCAAGTGGTGATACCCCCAGTCTCCACTGGGAGCCATGCAACAGTGGGAAACCGAATCCACCCACCCCCAAGAGAAGAGCAGTCCTCCAGATGCTCAATCCTCTCCTGCCCTTTCCCCTGCTGACCCCGATGACCTGAGCTTGTTGCTGAACTCGGGTCGCTGGCATTCATGAAGTGTGGTGTCCAGTGCTTCAACCCTCAGCACCACCGGGCCAGCTCATAAAAGCAAGTTCTAATAAAATAATTTATATACTTCTGTTTGTTTTCTAATTAAGTGCATCCAAACAGTAAATGTTCAAGGGTCTTTGTCCAATTATGATTACATTCACAACAGTTGCCTCTCCTTATGGCTGACCAGTAATTCAGCCTTCCTTTATGCTGATTTTTTCAATCCTAAAGGTAAACCAAGTATAACTTTTCTATGCATTCTGTCTTCACAATAGATATGGCTCATAATTTCTATTTGCCTTGAACTCTTTATATAACTTCATTATTGGAGTATTCCCCAGTCTTGCCAATTCTTTTTGTAGAAATGTATCACTTAGTCTCTGCTTAATCACCACTATATACTTCCCCAAATGTTCATGTAATTTGGGATACCAAATAGAACATAGGCCTACTCTTACAAGTTTGTTATTCAGCTTATGAAACTAAAGTTATATTCATCTCTGAAGTTTTAGTTTCTTCCCAGCAATTTTTTGGAATTCTGCCATCCTCCATGTTCATTATTTTCTGCAAATTGCCCACAGCTCTACTGGGAGCCTGGAGTTCCATTGCCTTCATACTGGGCTCTAGCCTCAATAGAGATGTGGATATATCACTGTGAAGGCCCAGAGCCATTCTGATAAAAAAAAAACTTTTGCATTGACTCTGTGTTCCTTGGACTACAATTAAGGGCCCATATTTTGGCTTTGTAAAGTAGTTGACTATTGACCTTGGCTTCAGATGCCCTACACATGACTACATATGAGTTACCACAAAATTCTCTGACAAATCGTTTGATTGGTTTAGCTGGTCCTTTTGCAAGTTAAAGGGGCCCAATCCTGGTGTGACATCCAGTTCATATTTTTACTGATTGAAACACCTAAATATATAAATTCTGACACTTCTATCAGGGCCACCTGCACTTTCCAATGAATATAAGTCAAATTTCTCATCCCATATACTATTATTTCATTTTTTTTCTGATTAATATACACATCAAAAGATCATACATGATTAATGGTTACTGTTAAGGCCCTCTTTAGAGCAACTGGAGTTCTTGCAAGTAAAATAATATAACTAGCATACAACAAAATGTGCACTGACATGTCTTCTACTTTTGGCAGTGCATATCAAACTCATGTAGCTTTTTAACAAGGAGTTCTATGTATAGGGAGAACAACAAGTGGACTAATATAAGCACCCCTGTTTTACTCCTCTCTCTATAAATAACTGGTCTGTCTGTGACTGCCCCATCTCTTGGGACTTCATTGTAAATGAGCTATGCTCAATTGAATGCTTTCCTATTCTTACGAATAAAAAAGATTTACTATTACTACTACTACTACTACTTGTAACCTGTACCCTGGCTGTGATGTTCCTGTGCAACATTTATAATACTAGCAGGTGTCTATTCTTTGCTCTTTGGGTGTTTTCCACAGAAGTCACAGCTGAAGATATATCCATAAAGACTAAAGTTAGCTTCCCTTTCTTCAGCTTAACATATTTATATTCCAAATAGTCAAAAGTAAATATTTGATCTTGTCTACCATACTTCTTCCAAAACCTCACCTGAAATGGAGAGATAAGCATCCCGCTTATTACACAGTTTTCTAATATACTGTAGATAAAATTATTCTGGTATAAATAGTAATACCTGTACAGAGCAGTGTTATTGTTCTATAACAGGTTGATTGCCCTGTCTCCTTTTTAGGGCTGCAGTGGGCACAGCCCTGCAGACCTCTTGCTGTCAAAAAAGGACTCAGTGCATTACTTCTGACTGAACAACATACTGCAGTTGCACCACAGTCTCCTCCATGGGATGTGAATAACTCCACTGTCTCTATTCATTGCAGCAGTCCCACAGTACTATTTTTTCTATATGTGGGATAGGCAATAGCACTACGTTTTGTACATGTGGGAGGGACAAAAAAAGAAAACACAAAGTCCATTCCCTCCCTCCCTCTCTGTCTCTTTCCCTCTCTCTTTCTCTCTGTATCACTCCCTTCCTCTCTCTCTCTCTCTCTCTCTCTCTCTGTCTTTATCTGCTTCCAGTGAACTGTGTTGCCTGCATGCTGATGTTAAATGATGGATCAATTACCTGCAGTGTGTGGAGCTGGTGAAGTTCTGTCTTACAAAACTATCTTAGATTGTTTCCCATTTCCATTCTGCTTTCTCTCTCTCTGTCTTTGTCTGCCTCCTGTAACCTGTGTTGCCCGAATGCTGATGTTTAATGATGGATCAATTACCCACAGTGTGTAGAGTTGAAGTTCTGCCATACAAAACTGTCTTAGATTGTTTCCCATTTCCATTCTGCTGTCTCTCTCTGTCTTTGTCTGCCTCCTGTAACCTGTGTTGCCCGAATGCTGATGTTTAATGATGGATCAATTACCCACAGTGTGTAGAGTTGAAGTTCTGCCATACAAAACTGTCTTAGATTGTTTCCCATTTCCATTCTGCTGTCTCTATCTCTGTCTTTGTCTGCCTCCTGTAACCTGTGTTGCCCGAATGCTGATGTTTAATGACGGATCAATTACCCACAGTGTGTAGAGTTGAAGTTCTGCCATACAAAACTGTCTTAGTTTGCTTCCTATCTGTGCATAGGCATGCTCCATTGTTTATCCCATGTGATAGTTCAGTGGAGTGCCCGAATGCTGATGTTTAATGATGGATCAGTTCATACTAATTGATGCTCAGTCCCTGCCACAGTATCTGTCTGCCCAAGGTGCCAGCCTCTGTGTTTCTAAAGTTTTAAGACAAAACCTCACACTGTTATTATTATCCTTCCAACAAAACAAACTGCATGTCCTGCAGTCACCACTGAACATTGTCAGCATAGACTCATTTGTCTCAATTTTGAATCGTTACCTTAATCCTTCTGCAGTTAGTATTCCAGTTCTTTAATGGTAGAATCAAGTGTTTCTCTAGTATTACATGCCTGATTTCTTGACCATCATATGAACAAACCAAAACCAGAATGTTTGACTTAAGCAAATGTTAAAAACTGAAGTACATTTATTACATGACCACACTTAACTACTTCGGCATAACCTAATCATCATGGTTTACGACTGCACGTCTTCGATCTTCATTGATTTTGGAGAACATTCAAGTACAACTATGTCAGCAGATGACACTAATTGATATACTTAAGTGTTCAAAGAGTAGAAAACAGCTGCTTGATTAAAGAAAAGTACAGTTACATAAGAACTTACCGTAACAGTAGATCTTTGAGAGAAGGTCTTGCAGCAGGCCACACCAGTAAGACCAAGCCACCAGATGCCAGGACCACATGGAAAACATCTAGTTAGCAGTCTATCATGGGGAACTGCCCACTGTCAACATAAGCCACTGACATCAGCCTATCCTATAAAGGTGGGTAGTCCCCATATACCTACCTTAGTTCTCCTGCTGGAGACCCTAAACAAGCAGTGTATGGAGAACCAAGGAGGTTCCCAAGAGCCAAAAGAAAGGCAGAAGTAGTGCAAGAAAAAACAAAGAGTAGCAGGGGGAAGGAGGGAGGGAAAGCAAGGCCTGCTGCAAGAGCTTATCTCGAAGATCTACTGTTATGGTAAGTTCTTACATAACTGTACTGTCTTACTCAAGACAAAGTAGAGATTCGTTGGACCTTAAACTTGTTGCCCTCACCTTAGATGAAATACTGGAACCCCTTACTAAGATTCTCAAACTCTCGTTACAACTGGCACAATTTCACCCACAATGGAAGTCAGCCCTAGTAACCTCTATACATAAAAACGGGGCTTGAGCCTTACACACAAATTATAGGCCAATATCTATCCTCCCTCCATTACCTAAAGTGCTTGAACTCATAGTTGCTGATCAGCTGGTGGACTACCTTGAAAAATACTCAATCCAATGCCCACAGCAACATGGTTTCAGAAAAGGGCATAGTACCACTACGGCACTGCTGGAGTTCACCAGTTTCATTCATTAATCTCTAGACCAAGATAACTTAGTTGGTGTGACATTCTTTGACCTAACACAGGCCTTTGATACCGTTCATCACCCCCTTCTTCGGCAGTTGACTTCCATTGGTCTTTCCTCCCAAATGATGCACTGGTTCAAGAGATATTTGGAAGACTGCTCCCAGCGGGTGAAAATAGCCAATGTCACCTCTGACCGGCAGCTCATCTGCTCTGGAGTACCTCAGGGTTCTATAATAGGACCACTTCATTTCAGAATCTTCCTCAACAGCCTCCCTCAGGCCTGCCACTGATGAATCCTCCTTTATGTGGATGACGCCATCATCTTTACTAGTAACCCTGACCCCAAGTAACTGGAACACCACCTACAGTGTAGCTTTAAGAAAGTGGAGGATTGGTTCTAAAAACACAGATTGGTCCTGAATTACAAGAAAACTAAAGTCATTATGTTCGGCAGCGCTAGCAGTAAACACAAATCCCAACCCCTTACCATCAGAAAATGACTGGGTGTCACCCTTGAACAAATCCAACACTTCAGATATCTTGGGGTCACCCTGGACAGCTCCCTGCCTTTTGCCCAGCACATTTATAATGTGGCCAGAGCTGTCAATATCAAGGGTAGATTACTTCACAGACACAAGCACTGTCTGTTGCCTGAAGCCCTCAACATTGCAATACTTAGTTCTGTCATATCCATTGTTGACTATGGCCTTGTCATCGATGGTGCAGCCTCCACTTCATCTCTCTGTAGGATATCCATGGCACTAAATAAGGCATGCAGACTTCTCACTGGTGCAGCATGCCTCACCCACACATGTGATCTGTATGCTCAAACAGTCTGGCTTCAGCTAAGTGGAAGGATACAATATCAAACCTGCCTGCTAGCTAAAAAACACTTCTCAGCCTCCTGCCCCTGGCACTGAAAGTCTATTAAAACCTCACTGCAGTTCTCAGCATACCTGAAGTTCAGCCAACCAATTTCTCCATGATTCTAGATGTTGGACGATGCAAGGTCAGTGCTCATTTGCCTACAGAACACCTCTTTGCTTTAACATACTCAACAGAGACATCTCAACCATACAAAAACTGGGTCCTTTTAAATACATGCTCCATCAACATCTCATGCTAACAGTTCATGTGACTGCTCCACCTATGATACCACCATTGCCAGTATGTAGTATCCAAGTTTTCTCACTTTCTCCCTATAATAGAAGGACCCGTATGCCCCATGCTCACCCTTCTCCCCCCACCTATCCCATCTCCCTTCCTCTAAACTTGTTACCCTTTCCTCTCTACTGCATCCCCTATCCACCCCACTGCTAGTACCCCACTCTCACTATCTCTATCTACCCTCATTTGGCAAGGCCTTTTGGCTGCCTCCACTTTTTCTTGGTTCTCTTGATCATCCCATTCTCTCTGCTTCACATTGTCCACCCTCCAATCTATAGCTTTTTACTTCTAGATACATAGTCTCTCATTATTGCTTGACTGATTTGTTTGTAACTTGTTTTTTAGAGCCTTTGTATGTTTGTTTATCCTTCCTCACTAATGTGGAACCTTTGTAAATGAGTCGCTTTGTGCTCAAAGGTACTGTAATCCAAGACTGAATAAATAAAATAAATACTTTGAGGAAGGCTCTTGCAGCAGGCTACACTAGTGGGACTGAGTCCCAAGTAGTACCAATTATCACCAGGAAAATAACATTGGGAGGAGGACAGATCAGGAGCCAAATGCTCAGAAGAGAAGGCCCTGAAGTACTGCTATGCAAAAAATGGCCCTGCCCCCAGAGGTGAAGTCCAGAATATAATGCTTGCTGAAAGTGTGGACAGAACTCCAGGTGGCAGCTGCACAGATGTCCACAGTGCACACGTTTCTGAAAGAAGATGTTGAGGTGGCCATACCCCTGGTAGAATGGCCCTTGATCACTCCCGGAAGGGTCTTGTTGTACTTGCAGTAGCAATAAACAATGCAATTCTTAACCACTTAGACAAAAACACTGTTTTGAAATAGGAGCACTCTCTTTCTTGGAGGTGAACAAAACAAACAACTTGTTAAATTTCCTTAAAGACCTGGTGCAGTTCGTATAGTACCACAAAATCCGATGTACATCTAAAGTACGGAGCAAGTCTCCCCTCTATTAAAATACTCAGGAAAATAAGCTGGAAGGTGGATGGATTGATTCAAAGTAAACTCTGACACCACCTTAGGTAAAAACTTAGATTTAGTACACAAACATACCCTGTCTTTGTGAAAAAAACAAATAAGGCTCCTTACACATGAGAGCCTGGCACTCAGAACTCCTTCGAGCTGAAGTAACAGCAACTAAAAGAGCACTTTCTATGGCAGAAAGGGCAGCTCACAACTCGCAGCTGTTTCAAAGTGAGGTAAAGTGAGTTTCTCCAACATAAAGTTGAGGTACTATGGAGAGACCAGCTACCAAATGGGAGGTTTCAGATGCAAAATGCCCCACAGGATAGTGTGGGACACTTTGAGTTGGGCAGCAGTTTTGCCTTCAATAGGTGCAAGGTATGCAGAGATGGTGGAAAGGTGCACCTTGAGGGAGGAGTTCCCCAAGCTGGAGTCTGAAAGGAAAAGAAGTTACTCCAACACCTGATTCACAGGGCAGGTAGAAGGGTCCAAATGGTGAGAAGCAGCCCAAAGGGTGAAACATTTCCATTTCTTAGCATATGTGGCCCTGTTGAAGGGTTTTCTAGCAGCCACCAAGATGTCTGCGACCCTAGAGGGCACCCCGAAGCAGGCAATAGCTGTATCTGCAGGAGCCAAACATGGAGATGCAGGAAATTTATGTCTGATGGACTAGGATGCCCCGGTCCTGGAGGAGCAAGCTGGTGCCTAGGGGCAAGAGCACCGGAGGTTCCACCACCAGCTGTTGCAGCAAGGGGAATCAAATTTGATGCAGCCAGAAGGGGGCTATGAGAATCATCTCCACCCCTTCCAACTGGAGCTTGAGCAGAATCCTCTGTAGAAGTGAGAAGTGAAGAAAGGCATACAGAAACCTCCCCTTCCAGGACAGAGACAATGCATCTCACCAGTAAATTCAGGCCCAGGATCAAGTGAGCAGAAAAGCATAAGTTTTGCATTGTGGGGATGCAAACAGGTCCAACTCTGGATGACCCCACCTGTTGAAGAGATCTTCGACCACTGAGGTTAGAAGTTCCTACTCGTGAGACCGTGACCTGAAGTGACTAAGACTGTCAGTCAAAATGTTTTGAATGGTGCATTGATATGAAGTAGAAGAGTTGATGGGGATTTTTTTCCTTTTTTTCTCCTCTTTTAAGGGGGAGGGAAAGGGGAAAACGGGGGTTACTTTGTGATAAGAAGGGTTAAATAAAAATATTCACATATTAATAAGGAAAGCAGTGGATTGGGAAAGTAAAACTCCCACGAGAGAATCGACAATATCAAGAGGAGGAATTGAAATTGATTTGAACACTAGACTGGGACATTCTCATGGGCCACATTATGAAGAACTGAAACCACCAACTAAAAGCCTTGAGCATAATAATGTGAACCCATAAATGGACTGTACTGCTGGATCTGAGAACTGATTAGTTTATTTAAAATAGAAGAGGTAGAATGATAGATGATAAGAAAAGAGTAGGGAATGAAACAGAATGGATTGGAATTAATATACACATGTCTTTAAAAGATGTCTGTTGGAACTGAATGTAAAAAATGAGATGGTCATGAATAAAATATCAGAAGGTAAAAAAGAAATGTTTTGAATGCCTGGAACATGTACGGCAAAGAGCTCCAGACCATGCTCAGTGGTCCAATACCTGAATCTCATCACCTCCCGACACAGGGGGTAAGAATGGGTCCCCTCCTGCTTGTTGATGCAATATACTACACACATGTCCATCTGCACCAGCACTGCCCCAAGCAGGAGATGTGTCTGAAAAGCATGCAGATTGTAAAGGAATGCCTGCATATCCAGGACATTGATATGGAGACCCTGTTCTATGTCTGTCCATGTACCCTGGGTCCAGTGATTGGCCAGATGAGTACCTCATCCCAGGCTGGATGCATCTGTTATGAGAATCTGATGGGGGGGAGTGGAGAACTGAAAGGAGACTCCCCGAAGAAGGATGGCTGGATACAGCCGCCATGACAGAACTCTTCAGACTAAGTTGGAGACCAGAACCAATTGGTCAATGTCATCCATGCATTGTTTCCACTGGGCCCTCAAGGTTCACTGAGGAACCCAAATATGCAGGTGGGCCAGGGGAACCGTAGCAATTGCTGCCACCATATGGCCCAGAAGACACAGGAAAACCCTGGCAGGGATCTGCCGACTGGGGGAAATCAGATGGTCCTGCTTCATCAGTCTCTTCACCCTGTCCTCAGGCAAAAAGGCCTTGCCTTGGCTAGTGTCCAGGATTGCCCCATGTATTAAAGATGCTGGCAAGGGGAGAGGCAAGACCTCAGCAGATTGGCAATGATCCCTAAGGCCTGAAAAAGACAGAACATATATTCCAGAGTCAGAACCAGGCAGTCTCTGGAGGGGGCTACTAGCAGCCAATCCTTTAGATTGGGGAACACATAGAACCCCTGTCTCCATAGAGCAGCTGACACTACTGCCAGACATTTAGTAAATACCCAGGTGGACTAAGAAAGGCCAAAAGGGAGGACCCAGAATTAAGAATGGGCTCACTGACAGTGAAAGCGGAGGAAGCGATGATGGGAAGAAAGAATTTTGATGAGCAAGTAAGCATCCTGCATGTCCAGTGAGCAGAGCCAATACCCCGGTGCAAGAAGAGTAACAGTCCCTGAAGAGTGACCATTCAGAAGTGCTTGTACTTGATGTACAGATTCTGATGGCTCAGGTCCAGGATGGGGCTAAGACCCCTGGTCTTTTGAGGGATGAGGAAGAAGTGGGAGTAAAACTCCTTTCCTCAGTGAGCTGGAAGGACGGGCTCTATGACTTTTTTTTTGGAGGAGAGCCTGAATTTCCTCCCAAACTAGAGACAGGTGGGCAGGAGTGTAAGTGGAATTTACAGGTGGATTTTCTGGAGGCCACTCTAGAAACTCCAGTGTGACTGTGCTCTATGACTTAAAGCACCCAGTTGCCCATGGCTACCCCCCCGTCACCCTTGTAGGTGGAGGGAGAACTGACCCCCGTCCACCTCCCTTGGATCCTTGGCCAGAGGGAAGGGGTGGCTAAGGATTCAGGAGGTGGGGGCGGATGCTGGCAGGGTGGCTGCAGGTGCCCATGTGGCTCTGGTGGTGGCAGCTGCAGGAGTTGCTGTGGCCTTATGCTTGTGCTGGCTTTTTGGCAAGCTGGTTCCGAGATTACTTATGGGAGGACCTGCGAAAGGACATTGGCCCTCTCTAGGTATGATAGAGCAAATGGACCAATTGGAGGGCCTCTCTTATGAAAATGGAATATATTGTAATATATTGAAAAATATGTCTTAATATATGTCAATACACCAAGAAATACGTTGTCCCAATGTAATGCATTATATAATGTATTATGAAATATATCTTTAAATATACTGACATAATATATTTTTAACCCATAATATGCAAAAATACTGTATATGTCACTATATTGAGAAATACATTGACTCAGTGAAATATAATACACAGCTTGAGAGGGGAGGGAATGATGAAAAGCCACTGATCATATAGGGTCGGTGGCCAGGGAGTGGAGTTAGGGACACCTAGCAGGGGAAAGAGGGAGGTCAAGTGGCTGCGGTGTGGAGTTAGGGATACCTAGCAGAGGCGAGAGGGAGGCCAAGTGCCTCCCAGGAAGCGCTACATGGAGGGATGAGAAGCGGATCCATAGGATCTCTATGGCAATAGCTGGAAGGGAGCAGCTGGATGTCATTGTCCACCAGGGGACCAATGACCTGGCCAGAAGAAGGGTGGAGATAGCCACAGTCCATGAGGATTTCAGGATGCAGGGGGGGAACCTGAAACAGATAGCATGCACCATCTCATTCTCTGAGGTGTTACCTGTCCAGGGCATAGGGGAAGCTAGAGCACTCCGCATCCATACCTTCAACTCCTGTTTAAGGATTGGTGTGGAAGGGAGGCTTTTGGCTTCATATGGGACTGGGGCCTGACCTGGACAGATGCAAGTTTATATAAGGAGGATGGCCTGCACCTGTCCAAGAAGGGGCCCTTGGTCCTTTGTGAGATGTTTAAATGCTTCAGCTGTGAGCATTTAATCTGGCCAAGGGGGGGGGGAGAGCTAAGAGGGTCAGGAGGCTTAGGAACACCTCCCAATGGGAACATGCAGGAACATAAGGTGACTACAGGAACAGTTAAAGCAGGCAGAGAGGGGCAAGCAGGCGAAGAATGTATAAAGAATGATACGGGGAGGGTCAAGAGCAAATAGGAAAGTAAACCAGAGTGAGGGGAAGACACTGGAGAGGGAGAACAAGAGTAGATGGAAAGAAGACTGTAAAGCATGGAAAGTCATGCTAACAAATGACCATAGCCTAGGAAATAAGGTTCCAGACCTGGAAGCTTTGGTGGCAGATGCAGACCTTGACACAGAAGCAATAGCAAAGACGTGGTACTCTGCTAATCATGGCTGGGAAGTGAATGTACCAGGCTATACATTGCTCAGGAAGGACAGGAGGGGTAAAAAGGGTGGAGGAGTGGCCCTGTACATCAGAGATGGTATAAAGGCTACAGAAGTTCAGGAAAGACATGGGGAGGCCGAGGTAATGTGGGTCATCCTGGAGCCAGGGAATGGAACAACAATACGCACAGGGGTGATCTATAGACCTCCAGCATAGAGGGAGGAAGCAGACAGGGAACTAGAGAAGAATATGTATGATGTGGCAGCTAAAGGTGAAATCCTGCTACTGGGGGATTTCAATATGCAGTACGTGGATTGGGCCATCCAGGTGGCTACTTCAGCAAGAATCACAGCAATCCTGGAATCCCTGAAGGGGGTTGGACTCAGGTAGCTGGTGCTTGAGCCAACCAGGGACAGGTCAATTCTGGACCTGGTATGGACCAGTGGGAACAGAGTCAAAGAAATACAGGTGGAAGGGCAGCAGGGATCGAGTGACCACCACATGGTGTGGTTCGGCATGGAGACATGAATTCAATTAAGCCACACGAGGGCAAGAGTATTAGATTTCAGGAGGATGGATTTCACTGAAATGGATATATGTATGCAACCAGTGCTGGGGAAGGGAGAGGTAATAGATGGGGTGGAAGAACAATGGGAGAAACAGAAAGGAGCCATAGTGGATATAACAAACCAATGTGTTATGATAGTGGCCAAAGAGAAAAGAAGAAGGAAACCACTATGTTTCTCCAAAAAGGTGGAGGACAAAGTCAGGGCTAAAAGGCTGAGTTTCAGGAAATAAAAGGGGAGCCAAAGGGCAGAGGACAGAGAGGTGTACCTTGAACATCTAAGGGAAGCAGAAAAGGCTGTTAGGAGGGCAAAGGCACACACAAAAGAAGGCTTAGCATGGTCTGTAAACAAAGGGGATAAGGCATTTTATAGGTACATCAGTGAAAGAAGAAAAAATGGGGAGGGGGATTATGAGGCTCAAAGGGGAGATGGGAGAGTGTAAGGAGGGGGATCTGGAAGAGGCAGAAATACTGAACAAATACTTCTGCTCAGTATTCACTAGGGAGGGGGAAGATCAAGGACCACAGTTGGGTTGCAGAGGCAATGGGGGGAGAGAGAAGTGGACACCAGTCCATTTACAGTGGAGAGAGTTCTGGAAGAACTCACAAAGCTGAAGGTGGATAAGGCCATGGGGCCAGATGGCAGCCACCCAAGGATATTAAAGGAGCTGCAAAGGGAACTAGCAGGCACCTCTGGAGGGCCCTGTTTATGGAGTCACTCAACACGGGTGTCATTCCAGATGACTGGAGGAGGGCACATGTAGTCCCACTGCACAAAAGCGGCAGTAGGGAGGAGGTGGGGAACTACAGGCCAGTCAGCCTCACCTCAGTGGTGGGAAAGATCATGGAAACACTGCTGAAAAAAGGATGGTTGCATATATGGAATCCAGTGGAGGAGAGGAGACAGTGGGGAGACATGATTGAAACTCTCAGGTACCTCAAGGACATAAACAAGTTGCAGGTGTGGGACCTTTTCCAATGTAGAAAAAGTACTAGAACAAGGAGGTACAATATGAAATTGGAAGACGGTAGATTAAGAGGTAATGTGAGGACGTTTTTCTGCACAGAAAGGGTAGTTGATGCTTGGAATAGTCTGCCACAGGAGGTAGTGGGGGTAAGCACAGTGGAGGGGGTTACGCATGCCTGGGACAGGCACAAGGAAACCTTGAGAGAGGGGGGAATGATGAAAAGTCATTGACCACATTCGGTCAGTGGCTACATACAATGTATAGGACCTACAGGCAAACTGGATGGGCCTAGCGGTCTTTATCTGCCAACAATTTCTACATTTCTATGTATTTCAACATATACTGAAACAATATATTCTGCCTCATGCATTGCTTGAAAGCATGTCAATCTATTTAGTAATAAATTGAAATATATTATTAGTATATTTCAAAATATGTACTGCATTCTTTGTATGTTACATATATTTTTAATATATGTTACATATATTTTTATATATGTTGCATATATTTTATGTATGTTACATATATTTTATACATGTTACATATATTTTTATATATGTTACATTTATTTTTGTAAATGCTTAGTTTCATCCCATGTGTACATTTGCAGAACTAATTTGTATATTTCAAAAGCATAGTTTATCAGCCCAAATCATGATAATTTCTAGTTTTACAATACTTTCGAATTTACAACTTTAGCTTACAGACTGAAAAGAAAGGTACAAGTTATAAAATAAGTACTTGTAAGATCTCTCCCTGACCTAAAAGTGAAACGAAATGGGGTAGTATAAATCTCAATCTGAGCCTTTAACAAACATCAGCTTGTGAGGTAAGTCATATGTGTAAGTATAAAATGTATGTTTGAATTAAAGCTGCACTGTAAACCAATAATTCAATGTAAATATATCCATGTTTAGTAACAAGAAGAACTCCAGCTGTACATATAGAAATAGGACCCCTGAAGAGCGCATCCAAAATGCTGAACCGGACATCTGAGGCAAAGCTAGATACTCCGAGCCAAGAATGGTGCCAGAGACAGACCCCATAAGCTACCCTATGCCCAGAGGCATTTATAGCATCATAAGCAACCCTGAGGATGTAATTGCCAATATCCAAGCTAGATTCCAAGAGTTGGGTGAGTTGCATCTCAGTGAAATCCTCTGGCAAAGTCTGCACCAGGTCTCAAAGAAGATTTTAGTATTGGACCATGTAGGCTAGATAATTCAGGGCCAGGATAGTGTATGTGAACATGCGTTTGCCCGGGTGGTCCAGCTGCCTGGACTCCCGGTCGAGGGGAAAGGGCACTAAGGTGCTTGAGCTTTTTGGCATGGTCATGTGCCGTATTGACAACCACAGAATCCACCTTAGGGTGGCCCCCTAAAAAGGATTTGCCTGCTAGGGTATGGTAAAGATGGTATATCTTCTTGGCAAATGAGGGTGGTAGATGGGTGATTCCATGCTGCCTTTGTGATGTCCTCATAGGACTCAATCAAAGGGGGCAACACCATAGGAAGGGCATCCCACTGCCTTAGATAAATGGCCAGACAGCACCTCTGTGGGTCTTGCTCCTCTGTCTCATAACCCATAATAGACTGGATGTGGCACATGACATCCATAAAAGTTGGATCATTAGATGGGACTTGTGACCCTCCTTGGGAGGGTCTTCACTCTCAGAGGAGTCCCCTGTTGATGAGAAAGGCTCTGAAGAATTTGATTCATCCTCAGTAGTCTCACTGTCTGGGGTCAATGCCAGTGGCTGGCACTCATTCTTGCAAAAGCCTGTGCCGATATCGGGTCGAGCCCTAGATGACCCTGACATTTGAAGTTTGCTAGGTCCAGCCTGGCTTAGATACTGGGACAGTGGGTCCCATGGAGGATGGAGGGGAGATGCTGGAGGCAACCCTTGAGGGCCGAGGGTCTGCCTATGAACAAAGGACCAGCACGGCGAGAAGTAGGCATTATAATCCACCAGGAGCAGGAGGTCATACACTGGAAGATAAGGATAACAGGGCACCGGGTAGGGGTACGATGGTGGCAGGGCCAGTGTAGGGTACCCAGATGCAGGATCGCCTGGCACTGGCTCAGAATCTGGCATCAGCCCAATGGGTGTCGGCTGTGGCATAGTTTGCAGCAGAGGTGATGGAGTTGTGCCCACAGGCTTAGGCAGCAGCAATACTGGCAGGGAGCCAGCGGGCATTTGTCTGGAGTGCCATGGGGAAGGATTCATCAGCACTGGCCTAGTTGGAGAAGCAGGTGCCTGAGAGGAAGAAGACCCTGAGGCAAAGGCAGAGGTGACACTGGAAAAGAAGAAGTAGTGTTAGTCTGCTGTGGGCATTGCCTGGAGGACTGACATCAGCCCCAGTAGCAGGAGCTGATGAAGGCAGCTCCAAGGCTGAGGGGGCGCCAGTGAAGGAACTGATGCCTGATGAACCATCAACAGCTGAGCCACCTGGCTGAGAGCCCATCAAAGATAAGGGCTTGAGCATCAGAGGCTGGGGAGAAGGAAATTAAGTCCCCTGCCCTGAAGAGCCATCACCCGAAATAGCTATGAGGGTAGGTGGCAGAGCCCCCTGGAGCCTGGAGGAAGAGAGAGCTGTCAGGGCTGAAGGGACTGACTCCCTGTGGGAGGATGACCCTGTCACAGTTGACGGTTTGTGGTGTGACCATGAGTGGGAGGCTGACCGGTCCCAGTCCCAGTGTTTGTCCAGGTGCTTGTGCTTCCCACTGGATTTCTCTTTTTGAGAAGAGGAGGAGGCACTGGAGGATTACACTGGCAAGGTTGAAGAGCTCCTGGCCTGCAGCTCCTTTTCCATCGCAACCAACTTCTTCTTCAAAAGATGGCTCTTCAGAGTTTTAAGACAATGTCTCCTAGTGACCTGGTTGAATTTTTGGCAAAACTGGCAAGCTTCATTGTTGTGGCTGGTGCCAAGGCAGATGAGACATGCAGAGTGGCCATCCTTTTCAGGGATCTACTTGCTACAGTCACACTTCGAGGAGCAGTAGGAAGATGAGGCTGGTGGAGAAGACATAAACTCGTTGACGAAAACATCGAAAAATTGATGTTTAATACTGAAGAAGAATGAAAATTAAAAAATGTGGCAAGCACTGATAATGGCAGTCAACTGTAACTGTAGCATCTGCTAAGGTCCAATGTGCATGGGTCGATGGCAGGAAAAGAACTGAGGTAGGTGTGGGGGACTGTCCGCCTTTATTGGATAGGCTGACATCAGTGGCTGACATTGGCAGGGGGTGGTCCCCCATGGCTGAGTGCTAACTGGAAGTTTTCCATGTGGTCCTGGTGCCTGTGGCTTAGTCCTACCAGTGTGGCCTGCTGCAAGAGCCTACCTTGCAGTAAGATTTAGAAATACAGTACAGGAAAATGTTTTCTGTATTAGGCTAAATAGAAATAGAGTTTTGAGGGGAAAACATAAAACTTGTTAAATTAGTGAAAAGAAATCAATGAATTACTTCATCATAAGGTTACAACCAATATACATTACTCCTATTTGCATCAATCCAGTATTCCTGAGATGTGCAGTAAGCTAGATGATAATACCAGCTAGTTTTAAACAGGACTGCTTTCTCTCTCTGTTTCTCTTTCTCTCACTGTGACTGTCTTACATCAAGGGATCTTTCAGGATAAAAAAAAAAAAACCATCAGGGCTTAATGCCTTTGACTTTCCAAAACCAGAATTCAATTATCTATAATTTGCCTTTGAATTAGCACAGTTCAGAAACATAATACAGAAGAAAGGGAACTCTGAAATGTGACAAGCAGACTAAACTAAAAATATACTTACACTTAGTACGGTATATCTGGACTGTCTTGTACGGTATGGGCTGCATGCCCATTGGTTCTTGCTCTGCACCAATGGGTGTGCAGCCCTACCGGGCAGTCAGTCGGCGGGTGGCGGGTGTCAGGCGGGTGGGATGCTGCCACCTGCTGGGGGAGCGGGTGGTGGCACGTGGGTGGTGGGGTGGGGGACACTAGATCACCAGGGAGCTGTTCTGTGGGGGGTGTTTCACCAGTATGCAGCCTGCGATTGGGCTTAGCGGTCCACTGGACTACCAGGGATATGTCCTTGAGGGGGCTGGACTCTGTGCTGCCACGTCGGGGCCAGTCGGGGGTGGGGGATTCTTTACACCTTTGCCTGTGATTGGGCTGCAGGGGGGCACAGGAGTAGGTTGAGGGCCAGACACAGGTGGCAGCTGCTGTGTTGCGCCCTGCAATCTGACAACTCACCTGTTGGTGGCCCTTGACCTCCTTTTTTGGGCTCAAAGTTGTGCAGGCGCAGGTTAGGGGTTGCGCCTGCACAACTCTTGCACAGCCCGGCTGAATATCGGGCTGTGCAGTTTATGCATGGTTCCTCCCTCCAGTTCAGCATGCATTCATTTGCATTGTGCTGTTCCTCATCTTGCCTTTGGTATGCAACTGCTTCCTGCTGAATATCGAGAATGGTGTACTTCAGACTTCATGTATGCTAACCCTATTGCGCATGGTGCAACCCTTTTGAATATCCCACCCAAAGTCTTTAAGCTACAATGGTGTTTTGTATTTGAAACCATGAACTAAAAGTGAGTACCTCTCTGACTGTGGGAAATGCCTTTCGAGGCCGTAGACATTTTTCAGCTGACATTGCAGAGTCCCTTTGTTTCCATATTATAATCTTGAACATTGCTGTTGCATATTGTAAAGCCTAATTATATACTCTCTGGATAGTGAATTACTTTTTCTCTGTTTCAGGGCATCCTCTTTATAATTCCCATCATACAGTACAGCTTTTATTTAATACTACATTTTGAACAGTTTTTCTATTATATTGGAAATGTAAATATGTCTCTGGCATGATACAAACTTTCTCTGATTATGGACATGAGATTTTTAAACTCCATTTTGGGTAAAGGCTTAAACTTTGAATAGCAATATGTAGGTAACACTAGCTTTTCAACATAGCACTTTCAGCCTAACTTGTTTTTCTGAAGCGCTGCTCAGATTTCAAAAGCACCAGTTAGGCTGGAAGTGTTATGTTGAACAGCTAGTGTTGCACACATGTTGCTATTTAAAGTTTAAGCCTCTGAACACTGTTCAAACTGTGGTATTAAATAACAAAGTCTAGCCAGAGCCCATATGGCGGTGGCGAGCTTGAAGAAACTCTGAGGTATGAGCACCATGAGCACAGCCGAATGCCATCCCACATGCACCATGCAAGAAAACCTTTGGCATTGACAAATGCTTGTTTTTTTTATCTTTGCACAGCTTCCAGCAGTCTTACCGAGATGAAGACATAAATCTCTGATGGTACACTACAGTCACTAAACATTTTAATATAATTCATCTTGCTCTGTGCTGTATATTAGAATCTAATCCAGTCTATAGTTTTAATTTCTGACATGACCACACTTACACATTGTACAAACCTGTTGTAATAGAAAAATAACTTCATCACTGTTGTAATTAATAGCATCTTCAGCAATAACAGTGGCAAGTCCAAATCTTAGCTCTGAAGTAACAAAATGTAGTGATCTGAAATGTGTCATAGAAAACCTGACAGTAAAACGTGATACATCAGATTTATGGCACAAAAAAAAAAACAACATTCTGCAGTCTTACATTTACAAAGTTGTTACCTGGCTTGAGATAAATTAATCTCCTGCTTCAAATCCCACAAGAGCCACTTATACATGATGGCCCAGGAACACTTGTGTTTGATCAGGGATACTTTCATCATGTTTTGGCTACTTTTACAAAATAGAATCTATGCACACATATTTATTTTTTAAATCTGCATTGAATACATTTTGCTGTAGAATGGACTTCCATTTCCCCGCTACAGCAAGGTTAAACTGGTCCCAAAGAGATACATTATGTAAATTGACAGTAAATGTATGCAGATGGAATAAAAGAACAGAATTTAAAGGATACTTAAACCCTATTTTTGTGCCTGAAATTCCAGTTAAAATGGATCCCAGAATGAAGCAGAATAGGCAGTGTCCATTTACAGAATGTGCCTCCTTAGCATGGAATCAGTTTAACCTTGTTGCAACTGGCAAATGGACACACATTCTACAGCAAAATATATTTAAATGCGTTTAAATAAAATATATTATGTATATATATATATATATATACGTGTGCTTAAATCTCACATAACAACAGTAGCCATAAACATGATGAAAGTAACCCTGATCTAATACAAGTGCTCCCTAGTCTTCATGTAGAAGTGTGTGGTGGGCTATGAATGAAGCATTCATTTATCTCAAGCTGGGTAGCAACTTTGTAAACATAAGACTGCAGAATTCTCTTTTCTGGTGTGCCATAAATCTACTGTATCACATTTTACTGTCATGTTTTCTATGACACATTTCAGATCACTGCAGTTCGCTACTTCAGATCTGAGATTTATAAATGCTACTTTTATAGTCGTATGCAGATGCTATTACATTGAAAGAGTGATAGAGTTATTTTTCCATTATTACAAGTTGTACAAGGGGTAAGGGTGGTCATGTCAGAAATTAACAATATAGACTGGACTACACTGTAATATACAGCACAGAGCAAGATACATTTATTGAAATGTTTAGTGATTGCAGTGTACAGTCAGAGATCGTGTCTTCCTGTATGTCAGGCTGCTGGGAGTCATGGGAAGATCGAACATAAAACAGGTAGCAAGTATATACAGAATATTCAGGCTCTGGAGTTAGTTCAGCACTTAAACTGACATAAAACATCTTTGCACTTTATTAACTGAGATAACAAAACAGTTTCTAAATGCCACACATATTACTTCTAACTACATTCTAATTTACAATGTGGAAGAATGTGCAAAGTCCATTTACGCCACACTGTATGGTACACATGCAACAGGTGTTATTTGTTAGGGAAGAACTGAGGCTACAGTTAGTAAGAGCCTACAAAACTAGTCATAACAAATACTATTACAAATGGAAAGAGATACTGCATGCTATCAGTATAATCTATTTACAGTGCATGAATATAATAGACTAAAGTAGAGGAGATAATGCATGCTATTACATATTATACCACAGGTATCTAGTCTTAGCCAATCAGAACACAGGAAAACTGTAAGTTATTGTCCCACAAACTACCACATACATGCTCACAGTAGTTTATTCACCTATAGCCATGCCCACAGTAGCTTATTCATCTGCCCACAGTTGGTTATTCATCATTATAAAATGGGTCTGAACAATGCTACATCCTGATTGGCTGAGAGGTGCCTCTGGCCGTGTCCTTATCAAGACATATTGTGCCAACCGGCACCTCTTCAGCCAGTCAGGACGCAGCACCTCTGGAAATCCATACATGCCAGAAGAGATTAACAAAAGTATAGAAGCTGCTGTCCTGGCGATCTATGGTCACTGCCAGCCAGCCCCAGCGCATGGTCTCTCTCCTAATTCAGTGAAACTCCACCCAGTGTCTTTAAAAAATCTAACCTTGCCACTTTTGGTCAGAAGTTAGTAGTACGTAGCGAAAAGCTGACCGAGATGAAATGGACATCCCGCGTGCTGCGACAACGCAGCTTTCAAATCACAAATGCAGCTCAAAGTACGATGCCACTGTCTGCACTAACATGCTGCTGCTTTCCCTTCTGCTCGGTCACACTGCACATGGACACAACCCTGAAGGACGAGCTCCTACTTAACCACTACCTAGTACCGGAACACAATTCTCGCACAACAGATACTCATCATTTCCACTGTCTGAGTGAGCAAGAGGCCCTTACTGCACTTTTGTCACCATCTTGAGCTGCTGAGTGTTTCTCCTGGCAGCGGAACATGGGGGGGATTGCAAGAGGAGCATAAAGATCTACTATGTGACTTAAAACAAGAAGTTAACATGCTAAAATGAATGTTAACATGATCTACTGTTACAATTCTCTTTTCAACGGACATCCCGCGTGCTGCGACAACGCAGCTTTAAAATCATAAACGCAGCTCAAAGTACGGTGCCACTCTCTGCACTAACATGCTGCCATTCACCATCTTGACCTGCTGAGTGTTTCTCCTGGCAGTGGGACGTGGGGGGGATTGCAAGAGGAGCATCAAGATCTGCTATGTGACTTAAAACTAGAAGTTAACATGTTAAAATGAATGTTAACATGATCTACTGTTGCAATTCTCTTTTCTTTTTTTAGAAAACTGATTCTAATGAATCCAGTTAGGAACTATTTTATCTTATTTTTAAGATTGTTGTCAAATAAATATCTTCAACTTTTAAACCAGACAAC
Organism: Neoceratodus forsteri; assembly: GCA_016271365.2. Lineage (NCBI taxonomy): Eukaryota > Metazoa > Chordata > Ceratodontiformes > Ceratodontidae > Neoceratodus > Neoceratodus forsteri. Next base: position 581,269,573 of record CM057456.1, read on the forward strand.
TCTGTTTCTACTTTATTTACAAAGTGCAGTGCCCATTTTATAAGTGGGTCAAGACACTCAGGGTGGTTTATGGCTTGATAAGAGCACTTCCCAGGTGCTAAAGTCACTCGGCGCAAGCGCCTCGTGCCTCATTACGCACCTGGGGCATGCTCTTATCAAGCCATAAACCACACCGCGTCATGTCTTATTCCTTACATAACCACACTCACAGTTGTTTATTCACATTCCCTTCCATTCCTATCCACTCAGTCACAGGGAATGTCATACACAGACACAGTTGCAGTGCTCCGTATAACTCATTTTCAAACAATGGCACAAACTGTGTAATCCCATTTCAAAGATCTGTACAATTTTCCTTCAATTTCTCTTCATTGCTAAAAGAAAATTTCACCTCACATCTTACACCGCACAGAAAAATTTCTTCTTCCGTACATCTCAAAGCTGTAGTGCCGTGGGAGCAACTAAGAACATTGTTCCTAACTAACTGATACTTTTGTGGCTTTATGTCTAAAAGTAGTAATATGGCACACTTACTGGTACACAGAGTTATAAAGTTGGTCCTATTTAAAACTGAGCACTACAAGCCTTTTTATTTTCTCTTACAAAATTGAATCCGTGATTCTGGACATGTGCAGTACCGCCTTGTCTAATGCGCATGTCCAGAATCATGGATTCGATTTCAGAACAGAAAATAAAAATGCTTTAGCGCTCAGTTTTCAACAGGACCAACTTTAAAATAATCTAACTACCAGTAAGTCTTCCATATTACTACTTTCACACATAGCCCCACAAAACCATGATTTAGTTATAAATGACCTTCCTAGTTGCTCTAAGGCACTACAGTTCAGAGACTCATGCAGCACAAATTACCTTCGCTCCAACTTAAATTTAATTTCTACATAAAAATAAAACTTTACCACAAATTCTAGTGGTGTAATAGTAATAACATTAGGTTTTGAGTATACTCGCAATAACCGGCTTTTGTAGGGATTAAACACCTCAGCTTCTCCTTGGTGTTTAATCATCCACTGAAGCCAGTTATTGCTTCGTATACGCTATAAAACCAAATGTTATCACTTAAATACATAGAGGACTTCACAATAACCTCAGGTTAATATGTATTTGTTCACTCTTCTGTTTTTTTTTTTTTTTTTCAGAAAACAGTGGATGTTCTGTGAGTAAAGATTTAATGACTATTAGGAGATCCCTATGAGAGATGGAAAGCTGATACAGGCTAGCTCCAGAAGGTCAGTTTGAGGTGAGACTTCAAACCAGGTGCTGTTTGTTAGAACTGTCTGTTTGTTAACATGACTAATGATTATTACTTGTTGTAGTAAATCCATGTGCCTGATCTACTAAACAAGACAGTTGTTTCTGTGCACTTTGAAACGTTTTAATGCTATTTAGATTTGTTTGGAAGGTGTGCACATTTGCTCTCAGAGAAAAGCAGCTTGGATTTCTGTCTCCAACATTGTAAACAGAAAGAAGGGAGTATTTCATTTAACTGTCATTGTGATTTGTAGTTATGGAAGGATACAATGAAAATTACTGAAAAATGTGTTCCACGATATCCAATTTTTCAAGCTAGAGCAAGATGTCTGTAGGCTCTACCCACAGCCATAAAAACTGTAGGAGGGAATTATAAATACAGTGTCCTAAACCAGAAAAAAATTCAGCCAATAGCCAGAGAGTAGATAACTACGCTTTACATTAAAAAAGAGCAGTGTTCAAGAATAAACTGCCAGGACCACAGATCTTTTGTTTGAAGTAAGGGACACACCGTTTATATACACATATTTTTTTTTCAATAAAATATCCACTTAAAAACTAAAATCTATGCTGGTAGTATCATTCTTACTCTGGATTGCATTTCAGTAACCTAATTGCAAGACATATCTTTTCTGTCTTCTCTGAGATCCCACTCGAGCAGCCCCCACCCACACACAAGACAGAAGTCCACTCCACCCCAGTTCGGTTAAAGAGCTCATACCCAACCACCTACTAGCCCACCTCCATCCTCCTTCAGCACTCAGAAGATACACTGTGAAATCATTAATTTTTGTCCCACAGTGCAGCTGCTTGCAGTGGTCTTCTTATTGTTCCGGTATATAGTACACCACCAAAAAAAAAAAAAGTCACTCTTTAGTTAACATTCAATTAGCAATGCCGGCTTTCATAAAATACAAATTTCTATTCAACAGAGCAGGACTAGTTATTATAAGCTATTTTTATTTAATTATTTAATCTTCAGTTTGTCAGAGATTTATTTTGATGGCTGTGGGTTTATAAAACTTTCTGGCTTTCTTTTTGCTCCTGGTTTCTTTCTTCTCCTTCTGCCAATTTGTTCTATTGTCAGCTCCATGTCTATCCTCTGCATTCTGCAAAACAGGTAGCACACTGCTACCTGCAGGAAAAGGCATGGAGGACTAAACACCAGACACAGAATTCATTAGGGGGATAAACAGTATCATTATTTCATGCCATATTCTCTGTCAGATGCCCTATCCTGAGTAAATACATTGTAAAAATGGATAAAAGCTGGACTCCACTGAAAATGAGATGTTGCATCTCAACTTATCCATCACAAGTGAATATATTGCAGAACAGTGAGAAAGCAGAACCCTTTTAAAAAATGAGATACTGCTTCTCAGCTGAGCTATTCTGGATGCATATATAGCAAAATGTGTAATAGCAGGATGCTACTGAAAATGAGATCTCGGCTAGGCTACCCTTGATTAAATCTATTGTAAAATAGGTAAAAGTGGTACTCCACTGAGAACAACATGTTACCTCTCCATTGGGCTGTCTGCTCCAGATTGAAAACAAGATCTGTGAAGAGTTTTTTCATGTTCTGATGAGTCGGAACTAAGTGTCTCATTCAGATGTAACTGCTTTTATTGGAATCATTTTTCACTGTTTAACTCACCTATTGGAAACAATACCAACATATTTTCAATTTAAAATGCAAAGAGGGGGGGACAACAATGTTTAATAAAAAATACAGAGAGAAAATATATTACAAAAGGAAGCATTGAATGCCACCCACAGCACACATTTCACACTACCAATGCCAAACCTGAACATGTCTAATTTAAATTGAATTTACATTTAAATTGCATATACCTGCAGCCATTGTGGCTGCTGTCAGAGTTTGTTTTAAATAGAGGTATAATAAGATCTTCATTCCACCCATTTGGAATTTTCAGAGTGTTATTTATATGGGTGAAAACAATTGCCAATCTATTAGTTCACCTCTCTGGTGCTGTCTTGTGTATTTTTGCAGGGATAATGTCAATGCCTCAGGACCTGTTGTACTTTAGCTGTTGAATTGCCTACAAAACTTCAGCTTGTGTTACTTCTGGTCGTTTATCTACTGCATTCGAAGATATACCTGTGCCCTCTAAAGCTTGCCCCTTCTGTCCACATAGAACACTATAATGTTCATGTCAAGTTTTATGCATGATTATACAACCGGTATTAACATTTCTGTTATTTGTCCCATATGAAATTAAATCCCAGAATAATTTACTATCTTTGTTCACTATGGACTTTTGCAGGTTGGATCAAAGTTGCTAATTGTGGTTTTCTTTTCTGATGTTTTGTTATATATTTGTACTTTTTGTCTTAGATATCCTTCTCTTAGTACAATGTTATTGGTACTTTTACTGAGCTTTCCCACCTTAGTGAGTGTCTTTCTAAATGTTTCACACTCCTTATCATACCTCTAGTTATTTTTTGGAACACCGTTATTATTGTAGTTCCTATCTTCCTTCCTTCCCTAATTCAGCTACTAGAACCTCAATAATATTTTCAAAGTTTGCAAGTTTAGCACATATTTCCTCATTTGTACATATAAATAGAGTATTCTCTATTAAAATCACAAAACCAGAGATAATAATTGTGACAAATATCCCATCACCAACAACTTCAAGTTCACTACCACCACCACCTGGTTTTTACCAATAGGAATCAGGAAACCTGTTTATTTCCTCCTCCTTTGCACAAGATCATGAAGATCAGCACAATAACTGTGGATAGAGTGCCCCTTCAGAGATGGACTGTAAACAGAGCCCAGCATAAATAACTAAATTATCTTACCAAATACACAGGCAGGCATTTGTTCTATCAAAATATGATTCTTTACTAAAAGAATCCCAGACAAGATTAGTTGACGGGGTATTTTATAATATAGTATTGCTGTAAATTATAATGTATGATTTTATGAATCTGGATTTTAATAAGTTTATTTTGGTTTATGTGTATGCACAACACCTTAATCTTTGGAAATGTGCTTTTATAAATAAACTTGATTTGATTTGAGGTGTTTACAACAGGATTTATGTACAGACAAAAGGATTACAGTTTACTAGAAAGGAAAATAAATGGGAGTTACACCAGACTGTTAGCAGATGAAAGAATCTGAGCTATTCTCACTCTACAACCAATTTATTTACCTGCTGCTGTCTGAAGGAACACTATTCCCTAGCTGTAGTTCTCACCAGATTTTTATAGTAGCTGCAGGGCTCTCTTTTTTCAGATGTTATTGGGTCCAAAGAGAGCAAGCTGAATCTCAGCTCTGATTTATTTACTCGCTGAATGTGGGAGGTGTTTTGGCCCCTTTGATTGACACTTTGACCATGCCTCCCCCATCCCCAGATCTGTGTGTGTGGAGAGATGACATCATCATGGCCAGCTGGCTTCTACACACATTCAGAAATTCTCAGTCCAATTTTATGATTTGCTTTCTCAGGATATCTGAGGCATGCAACTGCATGCCTCTGCTTTTCGGGCTGACTGAGGCATTCAAAATGGCACTCTCCCATCTGCCTTACAGGGTATGTAGCTACAGATTCTCATGATGAAAGTTTTCTGCAGCTGAGTTGGTTAATTATTTCCAATGAGGCCTGCTTGGTCATGTGACATTGGAAGCCATGTTTTGTGTGTCCACTTTGCTGATAGCACAACTTGCAACACAAGCAAGACTGTATTCACAAAGGAAATTAACAAAAAGAAATTAATAGATTACTCTGGTCACATGTCTATCACATTCCCCCAACCCCCTGGTAAATGAAGGTGTGTCACTTTTGGCAACACCCAAGAGACGCTGCCATTCATGTAGGGTCTGAGGAACACCTAAAGAAACATGTCATGCACTCAGCCCTGCCTCAACAGTCCATGTGCACTGGCACTCTGTGCCCCCAATGTTGGTGCTAGATGATCATATTATATGACTGTAGTACCTAACTCCAGCACAATCATTTTGTGTTTTGTCCACTAGTCCTATGGATCCTTGTCAAGGAGTTATGATATGTGACCAGAGTGAATTCCCTCCTGTGCAGACATGGCTGCAGCTTTTGAAGAGCTCACACTATCCCCAGATATTCCCTCCCAACAGTGGTACTGTATATGCCTTTTCCCTGGGCAGAATCTTTCAGTTCTGATACACTATGGGATGCTCCTCCCCCTGTGGTGTAACCTCACTCAGAATGACACCCAGCTCATGGTCTGAGGCATCCACATGTACTACGAACTTTAGGTCATAACTGTGGCTAGCAAGCATGGGTGACCCATATTATGTCTCCTTCAAGCGTTGGAAGGCAGACTCACAGTCCTCTGTCCAGAGAACTTTCTCAGGCATTCTCTTTTTCATCAGGTCTGTCAGAGGCTTGGCCACATCACAGTAGTGAGGGATAAACCTCCTGTAGTACCCAGCTGTTCCCAGAAATGTCTTTATCTGTTTCTTTGTGGCAGGGGTGGGCCAGGTCTGGATGGCATCAACCATCACTGGCTCTGGAAGGATGCATCCACTGCCCACCCAGTGCCCAAGGTAGGACACTTTGGCCATGCCTACTTGGCATTTTTCCACCATAACCGTCATCCCTGCAGCCTTGAGTCTGTGGAACACCTCTCTCATGTGCCTGACATGATCCTCCCAGGTCTGGCTGTAAATGGTGATGTCTTCCATGTAAGTCAGTGCATATTCACCTGCCCCAGCCAGGATGTTATCCACAAGCCTCTGGAAGGTTGCAGGAGCATTCTTCATCCCAAATGGCATTACTTGGAATTCAAATAAGCCAAATGGGGTTATGAAGACAGACCTCTCTCTGGCTATGGGGGTTAACGGCACCTGCCAGTGGCCCATTGTCAGGTCTGTCATGGTCAGGAACTGGGCTCCTCCCAGCCATTCCAAGGTCTCATCTGTTCTGGGCATGGGATAGGCATCAGGCTTCATACAGCTGTTGAGCCTCCAGTAGACAACACAACTGTGTGGTACCATCCTTCTTGGGGATCAGGACCATGGGCAAAACCCAGGGGCTACTGGACTACTGGATCCCTCCAAGGGCCAGCATCTCCCTGAGTTCCTCTGGCATGGTCTTCTTAAACCCCTCTGGTACCCTGTATGGGACTACTTCAGCAAAACTTGGGACCCAGTGTCCACGTGGTGTTCAGCCATTGTGGTGTACTCCAGATTACATGTGAACATGTCCCAAAAATCTTGCAGCACCCCCCGATCTCCTCAGCCTGGGCCACCATCAGCTGCCCTGAGAGGGTGAGGTTATCTACTAAGGATCACTCCTGGGCTTTCCCAAGGAGGTCCACCAAGGAATCAGCCTTGTTCCCCACCTCTGGCACACTGCACATGGTGAGGATCATCTCCAAAGAGGTGGCTAAGGCAGTGAAAGATAAAAGGGCAGCATACAAGAAAAGCAAAAGATCTGCAAGGGAATAGGATGATGATGAGTATCAAGGGCTGACTAAACTAGCAAAAAGGGAGGTAATACAGGAAAAAGCAAAAAAGGAGCTCCATATAGCAGAGGGGATAAAAAAGGGGGATAAGGCCTTCTTTCGATACATCAAAGAAAAAAGGGACAACAAGGACAGCATCGTCAGGCTAAAGAAAGGGGAAGGTATAGTGGTGGAAGACAGGGCAAAAGTTGAGATATTAAACAACTACTTCTGCTCTGTCTTTACCAAAGAAAGAAAGGCCCAATACCACACAGTGAAAGGAGTGGGAAGGAAGCTGGAGAGGACCCACTGGGGACCATAAATACAGAGAGGGTGAGGGAGGGGCTCAAGAATTTGAAGGTAGAAAAATCTCTGGGGCCAGATGAAATTTTATTTTTATTTAGTTTTTGTTGACCTGGTAAGTGCACTAGACAAATCCTGCCTATTTTCAGGCATGACCCGGGGGATACAGATCAGATGAATGCCAACTGACCTTGAACCAGATTAAGCTGCTGGTGGTATTTTTAGTGAATGAGGGAAATTTGGCCAGGACACCGGGGAAATTCCCCTACTGCATTGCTGTCAGTAGGGGGAAACCTATGGCCACTGCAATGGCCAGTCCAGACTTGTAGTTGGAGAGGATGGCGGTGCAAGTTTTACAGGAGTCTGAAATCCCTCAGATGGTTCATGGTATGGAATTTGAGCATTTGGTAGAGAATTTGTTACACTCTGGTGATGAAGGTAGTACTCCAGCAGAATTTTTTCCCATGGAGGATCTTACTGTTAATTCAAAAAAAGCGGTGAAGGCCACAAACCCTAAAGATACAGCCGAAGAAGCTGAGCAGACTTTACATTTATTTCTGCAAAAAGAGGAACTGAGGCATACTCAGGAAAAAGATAAATTACAAGCTAAACTCGAGGAGGTACAACGTCTGGCTTTAAGTGTTACTTCAGCGGAGAAGCCTATCAGGGAAATCTCTGACGCAGCAAGATCAAAGGCCCAGCTGGGACAGGGTGAGTCAGTCACTATTTACAGCGTTTCTTCTTTGGTCTCTGAAAAAGTGAATGGGAAAAATCAGCCGGCTGGCAATTTAAACGCAGTAGATTCAAGAGTGTGCCTACAGCCGAGACCCTCAGCTAAAAGTGTTGAAAATACAGGGATTAGTGAGATGGTCCCAAAGCCTCTTATACAGAAGGAGATTAAAAATACTGACACTAACCTAAAACCAAGGCATTCCATGCTGTCAAAAACTTTGGACTTTGTGGCCCTTCCTGATGTCCAGGTGGCTGTCAGATTTCAAACTAACAACTTGGACTCTCAAGCTACAGCTACGCATTTTTCTTTTTCAAATCTAACAAAATTCAGTCAAAAAGATACACAGAAAGAAAAAAGGCTTGCACAAACCTTAGCCAACAGACATTTACATGCGAGAACTTTAAAAGCTGAGCTGGTACCAGCTCATAAAACAGCTGAGTTGCAAGACACAACATGGACTTCAGGTGAAGCATTGTCCCGGTCTGGTTAGAAGCAAAACCCTGCAGGGATTTGGGTACCAGATCTGGAATGGGACGATAAACTATCATTTACTCCTTCTTCATCTACTTGGATTCCAGGACAGATTTTGGATCAAATACTAACTACCCCTAAAGGCCAAGAAGCGCCAGATTTAACATCTGCAGATGTTTCAATTCCCAAAAATGATATCATAGTAGTGCCTTCTCAGACAGAGGGAGTTGAGCTCATAAGACCGGTTGAAAAAGACCTAAATATCGATGTGGAACAGGAGACTGATCAAAAACTGGATGAATCCGCAGACAAACAACCTTTATTATTTGAATTATTTGCAAATATAAAAAAGGAAGCGGCTCCTAGTAGGAATGCAGTGCGAATCCGGTATAAAGGTGGTTTGGAGGACAGACCAGACAGACATTTTGTGGGTAAAACCCTATTAAAGGACTCCTTAAAGTTATCTCCCTGAGATGTGTTGGCTTTTATAAACATCTCAGGGGAGGACAATTTTGACATAAGTGTTCGCTCTGCCCATTTTTTAGACATTTTTTGGGAGAGGTACGCCCAAGTGAAATATTCCCCCTTATGGTATCCCTTTGTGGTTATTCCACTTTCTAAACCATTGGTTAAATTCATTACAGTAATGTTTTGTAATGAGGGTGTGCTTGTAGCAGATATTACATACTGGTTGTCTCAGCGATGTGAAATTTTAAGTGACCCTGAGGCCATTTTGGATACAGAACTTTTTTGGACCGGGGGTTGGAGGTATAAGATAAAATTACAAAACACAGATTCTGGTATTGTCCATATTCCAAATTCATTTATGCTAGGTAGAGACAGGGGGGTATGTTTTTATGCAGGGCAGCCCTGAGCCTGTTATAAATGTGGTTCACGTACCCATATTTCAAGCACATGTGATAAACCTCAATGTGGTAATTGTGGGGAGGTGGGACACATTTCTTTTCAATGTGCATCGCACACAAAATGTGACTTATGCGAGGATGTGGGGCACGCCTTTAAGGACTGCCACTGGGCAGCAAAAAATGCAGCTTGTAATGTCAATCCAGATCTCCTAATTCAACAAGCTCAGGACATAGCTGAAGTACCTGGAAAGCCTCAACAAGATGAATTGGGAAAAAAAGGCTTTCTTCTGATAGAAAATTTTGCCAGGTGAAAGTTAAGGATTCATCCACCCCGAGTATTGTCCCTACCCCTGCCCCCTCCTTCCCCTCAAGCATTGGAGCATCAGGTTTTGCAGCAGGAGTGTCTTACTCTGGTATGTTATAGTGAACCAGTACAGGACAGTGCCCATTTAGCTCTATCCCCACCTCAGAGGCGGTGATCCTCTAGGAATCAATGGTCAATCAGTATTCCCCCTCCTTCTACTCCCCCTTTGGATACTATTTAATCAGATAACCCTTTTGCAGTGCTGGCACCAGAATGGGGGGATTTAGATATGGATCAAGAGGAAGGAGATAGTACTCCAAGGGACCAAGACATGGAAATACAAAAAACAGGTTTTGCAGGGTATAAAGGGAAAAAGAAACAAAGAAGAAAAAAAAGTTGATCACCGTGCAGATTTAAAAACTCCATTATGTGGTAAACTTAAAAATTGGATCAATAAATGTACATAGTCTTTTAAACTCAGGTAAAAGACAATTAGTGCTTGATCATGTTCATAGGTTCAATTTGGAAATGTGTTTCTTACAGGAAACCTGGGCCTTTTCTGCATACAATATACGAAACTTTCAGGGAGAATGGATTTGGGGACCTTCTTATTGGTCCTATGGAAAAGATACTGCAGATGGGGTGGAGATTGTATTTAATTCATTTTCTTTCCATTTAACAAAATGAGTGGATATTCTACCTGGAAGAGCTTTGTTATTGGATGGGATATGGAAGAATAAAAAATATAGGTTGATTAATATTTATAGTCCACAGACTAAAGCAGGGAGAGTGGCACTGTTTACAGCAGTTAAACCATACCTAATGACCACTTATAATACCATTTTCTGTGGTGATTTTAATTGTGAGATTCCATCTAATATCAAAACAAAAAAAAATGGCTAAAATTTATTGTGATTCAAATGCCCTTATTGATTTAATATGTTCAGCTAACTTGAGAGATTGTAACAAATTTAGGAAATGGGGTCCCAACTTTATGTTTAGAAAGGGTAACAGTAAGTCTATCATAGATTATGTTCAGGTGTCTAATACTTTGCCTGTTATTGAAATGGAAACTTGTCCAGTGGAATTTACAGATCATTCAGGAAGTATAAGGAAACACAGAAGGAGCAGGACAGAGAGCTGTACCAGTTAAGGCAGAAGGAAGCAGGAAGGGAAATCAAAATAGCAAAGGCCCAAACTGAGGAAAAGATAGCCAACTCAGTTAAGAAGGGGGATAAAACCTTTTATAGGTATATCAGACAGCGTAGAAAGACAAAGGGAGGGATAGTGAGGCTGAATAGAATGAATGGTGGGTGGGCAGAGGGGGACAGTGAAAAAACAGGGATACTGAACGAATATTTCTGCTCAGTATTCACAAAAGAGGAGGGGGAAGTGCCTAATCCAATTAACAGAAGCACTCTTGATAGGGGGGTCGATCCCAGTCCTTTCACAGAAGAAAGGGTTCTGTAAGAACTCCTAAAACTGAAGGTGGACAAAGCAATGGGGCCTGATGGAATTCACCCTAGAATTCTAAAAGAATTAAGGCAGGAACTAGTGAAACCACTGACTACTCTTTTTAATAAATCATGAGAGGATGGTGTGGTATCTGAGGAATGGGGGAAGGCAGATGTGATTCTCCTTCACAAAAGTGGGAGCAAGACAGAGGCAGGAAACTACAGACCTGTCAGTTTGACCTCTGTGGTAGAGAAAGTGATGGAGTCACTTCTGAAGGAAAGAATTGTTGAGTACCTTGAGGCCAGTGGGGCACAGGACCCAAGGCAGCATGGGTTCACAGCGGGAAGGTCATGTCAGATGAATCTAATAGATTTCTTTGACTGGGTGACCAAAGTAATAGACCAGGGAGGGGCTGTGGACATGGCCTACCTAGACTTTAGCAAGGCATTTGACACAGTCCCACACAAAAGATTAATAGTCAAATTAACCAGCCTGGGAGTGGGTCCCAGGGTGGTAGCCTAGGTAAAACATTGGCTGGACAACAGGACACAGAAGGTAATTGTAAATGGAGTCTACTCTGAAGAAAGAGGGGATACTAGTGGGGTACCGCAGGGTTCGGTACTGGGTCCAGTCCTTTTTAATGTCTTTATAAGTGACATTGCAGAGGGACTGGAAGGAAAAGTATGCCTCTTTGCAGATGACACAAAGATCTGCAACAGGGTTGATACACAAGGAGGCATGGGAAGGATGAGAAGAGACTTAGCAATGTTGGAGGAATGGTCAGAAGTATGGCAACTAGGATTCAATGCAAAGAAGTACAAAATAATGCATCTGGGAAGCAAGAACCTGGGGGAAGATTACACAATGGGGGGGTAGTAACAACAACAACAAAGTAAAGGGACCTGGGGGTAAACATATCAGATGACCTTAAGGTTAGCAAGCAATGTGAGAAGGCAGTAGGGAGGGCTGGGGGGATACTGGGATACATAGGGAGAGGCATCACCAGCAGAAAACAGGAAGTTGTTATCCCTCTGTACAGACAGTTGGTAAGACCCCATCTGGAGTACTGCGTCCAGTTATGGAAACCCCATCTCTGCAAAGACATAGACAGGATAGATGCAGTCCAGAGGAGGCAACTAAAATGGTGCAGGGTCTGCATGAGAAGCTGTATGAGGAGAGACTAAAGGAGCTTAATATGTATACCCTTGAGGAAAGAAGGGAGAGGGGGGACATGATAGAAACTTTTAAGTACCTCAGTGGAATCAACAAAGTCCAAGAAGGTAACATCTTTCAGAAAAAGAGACGTGCAATAACAAGGGGACACAATTTAAAGATGTGGGGGCGGTTCTGGGGCAATGTGAGGAAGTATTTTTTCACAGAGAGGGTAGTGGATGCATGGAACAGCCTTCCTGAGGAGGTTGTGGGGTCTAAAACTGTGGGAAAATTCAAGAATGCATGGGACAGACATAAGGCAGTTCTTGTGGGGGGTAGGAAGAAATAGGCTGTTGGTTAACTAGGATATGCGGTCTATCCTGTAGGTAGGGAAATAGGCAGACTAGGTGGGCCAAGCGGTCCTATCTGCCATCAAAGTCTACGTTTCTATATTTCTATGTTTTATTAATCATAAATATTTCTGAACTCCCTGAAAGTATATCCTTTTCTACCAGATGGAAGCGGAATATAAAAGCATTGGATGAACTAAGGGTCCAACAAGGTATAAGTGCTCTTATTAAAGTGAGATGTTCAGTCTGTTTTTTATATACGGATATTGGCCAATGGTGGCTGGACTCCAAACAAGACTTCCAAGCCTGGTTAAAAAAATATAGGAAACATCAGGTGAATGATAATTTTTTTTAAATATCTTTCCTTGCGCCAACAATTATATAAATTGTATACTTGGTCTAATACTTCAAGATTTAATTATTCAGAACAAATCAAAAAGATCAAATTGGAAATGTTATCCTATCAATATGACACCTAAAACCTTGAAAGCATAATTTAAAAAATGGGATAAAAATATCCCCTGCAGGTGACCCTTTTCAGGCTTGCAAAGCCATAAGGGAAAATATGGAAATAATAGCTCTTTTTGATTCTCAAGGGGTGTTACATAGCTCTAAAAAAGATTTGTTTTTCATTATAAAAAATTATTGAGGAACATTATCACCTAACAGAAATCCCACAGTTCAGGATATTGGAACCTACTTAAAGCATATACAAGTTCCTCCTATACCTTTGGAACTTTTATACAATGTTATAAGTATTGCTCCCTCTGAAATAAAATTAGCAATTCAGAAAACAACATCAGGAAAATTTCCAGGGTTGGATGAGTTGCCCATTGAATTTTATAAAAAGTTTGAGGGCGAATTATCTGAATGTTTAGAAGTAGTTTTTGATTATTTTTTAACAACGAACAGAATTCCATCTACCTTTATGGATGGTCTTCTTTTGTACATTTATAAATCAGGTGATAGGCAGAATATTTCTAATTGGAGACCGATTACTATTTGGAATTCGGATTATAAAATTTTTACACATATTTTAAACAACCGGTTAAAACTTTTTGCTGACCAAGTGATATCCCCAGCTCAATACTGTAGTTTACCATCTCGCAAACTACAATCCGCCCTAATGGTGGTGAGGGATGTTATCGAACATCTCTCTCTTTCAGGCAAATTTGGTACATTTATAACAATAGATCAAGAAAAAGCTTTTGATATGGTTTCCCATACTTATTTGTTTCTGGTGTTACAGTACAATGGGATTCCAGATTATTTAATAAAACTTATCAAATTAATTTATGGATCAACAACAGTTTATCCAATCATACGAAGTCAAATTGATTGCAGCTTTAGGACCCAGCTTGAGTACGCTAGGTGTCCCTGAGCCCCTTCTTTATGTCTTTGCCTTAGATCCTTTTTTAAGAGTTTTAACGGATAATCCAAAATGGAAAGGCATTCAAGGAACAGGCATAAAATCAGCTATAAATGCCCAAGCCTTTACTGACGATCTTTGTCTTTTTTTTTTCAAAACCCTCACAATTTCAGAAATTAAAAAAAAAAATGTCAGACTTTACCATTGTATCCAATTCTAAAATAAACATTGCTAAAAGTCAAGGTTTATATATCGGGTTAGGATACCCAGAGGCTCAGATGATAGAGGGTCTTTGTGTATCTCCTGAACCACTGAAACCTTTGGGTATAACCTTTGGACCCCACAATATGACCTTGTTTAATTGGGAACAATCTTTACAAAAAGTGGAATTAAAGTATCCAAGTGGAAAAAATGGAGTATGTCAAAATTAAAACACATACAGATAATAAAATAATTCCTGGTTCCAATGTTACTCTATGTAGCAATGCTGTATCCTCCACCAAGACAGTTGGAGGTAAGATTAAATTATGTTTTCTTTCAGATGCTCTGGGGTAATCATTTAAATCCCATTCTGAGGTGTTTTACATGTCTACCAATTAAAAAGGGAAGGTTGGGAATGCTAGACCCCATTTTTTTATACCCTTTTTATATCTCAGATGGTTAAATGTGGTCTAGGATCATCACCGTCACCTCAAAGGTCATGGTGTAAATTAAGTTTGGATAGATATTTTAGGACATGTGGGTGGTGGCACCATGATTATGGACTTTTTTGAATGTTCCTGATTTTTTTAGATCAGCTGTTTCTAAACTATAGAAATGGAACCTCATAAAAATGGAGATTTAGGTTTAATCTGGGAAACAATTATATCAAATAGTTTTAGATAAAATATATCCAAAAGAGCCTAGTTTTAAATGCTGTATTCTGGAGTGTAATAATTATATTCTGGCTCAGGCAACCCTAGAATCCCACCTCATATGTGGGAACATTTATAGCTGTCAGTATATGGTAGAACACAGGTAAGGGGGAATGCCAAGCACAAAGCTGTAGAGGAAAGGAACTGTCTTTATCTGGATTATATAAATCTGGAAGAAACCAAGGACCATTTTTTATTTTCTTGTTCCTACTCAAAGTCGTTGTGGGGTTATTTAGCCAAGGTATGGAGTATGCCTTGGCTTAATAATTTATCTTATGAACTATTTGTTATAGGCAATTATACCTTTTTGGGCTCCAGTTTTCATTTGGATACCTTTACCATATTTTTATGCTGTTTAAAATTTTATTTATGGCAGGCAAGATGTAGTTGGGTACTACATCAGAATAGAATGTCCTTTGAAACTGTTAGGATCTAAATCAGTGACACTATGTGGCAAGTTTATGTTAAACATACTACATATTCAATGGTAAGGCAAGTTCAAAGGTGGTGGAAAGGTTTTTCCTTTTTTATTAAATATAAATAAGGAGATTAGAATTCATAATGATGAATTAATTTCAGTTTTTTGGATATTACACTACTTTGTACAGATGGAGACTTTAGGATAAGAGCTAACACAAGAGGTGAAGGGAAAAGGGGATTTAAGGAAGTTTTCTCTAATGTTTGTTTTTACGAAATCTGTTATTATAAATTTAAATTTTGTTGCTTTATTTTTATGATGTATGGATTGCCATTTTCTTTGTATTATTATGTACATGCTGCCCTTGTTTTTCAAATTGTAGAATGGATATCCTTATAATGTTTTTTTTCAAATAAAACTACCCCTACTCTTTTCATAAGTGCCATGGGATCTTTAGCATCCACTTGAACTACCACCAGTCCAGGCAGATGGCACCTCGGTTTAACATCTCATCCAAAAGACGGCACCTCAGAAGTGCAGCACCCCCTCTCATGCTGTACTACAGTGTCAGTACTGGGATATTAACCCAAGTGCCAGATGTGGGAACTGAACCCACAGCCCTCTGATCTCCCAGACTCAGAGTCAAGTATGCTACCTACTGAGCCACTGACACTGACACCCCAGGATACTAAAAGAGACTGCAGAAGAGCTAGCTGGTCCACTGACAACACTTTTCAAAAGATCTCTTGACACAGGGGTAGTGCCAGAGGAATGGAGAGTAGCCCAAGTGGTGCCACTCCATAACAGTGGCACTAAGGAGGATCCTGGCAACTACAGGCCAGTCAGCCTGACCTCAAATTTGTGTAAACTAATGGAGCCGATATTGAAGGAGGGATTGGTCAAGTTCTTAGAGGAAAATAGCCGGCAGGATAGCAAGCAGCATGGGTTCGTGGCAGGCAGGTCATGTCAAATGAATTTGATTGAGTTCTTTGACTGGGTCACCCAGACAGTGGACAAAGGACAGGCGATGTATATTATATATCTGGACTTTAACAAAGCCTTTTACTCTGTACCACACAGAAGGCTGATAATGAAACTGAAGGACCTAGGGGTGGGGGAAAGGTTGGTTAGATGGGTCAATAACTGGCTGAGTGGAAGGACACAGAAAGTGGTGGTAGGGTAGGAGTTCTCCAGTACAAGGGAAGTCACCAGTGGGGTCCCTCAGTGTTCGATGCTGGGGCCAGTGCTGTTTAACATCTTCATTAGGGACATAGGGAAAGGCATTCAGGGAAAAATGTGCATGTTCATGGATGACACCAAACTCAGTGGGAGGGTGGACGCCCAAGAAGGGATAAAGGAGATGAGAGATAACCTAGCCAAGCTAGTGAGAAGGGCAGGGATATGGCAGCTCAGGTTCTATGCCAAAAAGTGCAAAGTGATGCACATAGGGGCGAAGAACCCGAGAACAGAGTACTACGTTGGAAAAGTCCAGGTTATGCCATCAGAGGAGGAGAAAGACCTGGGGGTGATAATTTGTAAGGAACTGAAGCATTCGACACAATGCAAAGGTGAATAGGATGTTAGGTTGTATTGCTAGGGGACTTAGCATTAGGGGGAGTGAGGTTATTCTGCTGCTGTACAGGTCTTTGGTTAGACCTCACTTAAAGTATGGAGTAAGATATTGGCACCCACACCTGAAGAAAGAGATAAACATGATGGAGAGGGTACAGAGGACACCAACTAAAATGATAGAAGGACAACGGGACAGATCATATGCATAGAGGTTGGAGGACAGGGAGATGTACAGGCTGGAGGAGAGGAGAGGAGGCAGAGGGGGGATATGATAGAGATGTTCAAGTACTTGAGGGGACTTAACAGAGTGGACTAGGGGAACCTATTCAATAGGAGGACCATCACCACCAGAGTGCACAGCTTTAAGCTGGTGGGAGGGAGATGTAAAAGGGATGTAAGGAAACACTTCTTTACAGAGATAGTGGTAATGGCATGGAATGAACTGCCACAGGACGTGGTGGAGTCAAGGACAGTGGGATCCTTCAAAACAGCCTGGAATGGGCATAAAGGAATGGCAGGAGGACTTGTTAGGGGGAAGACCAGAAATCCAGAGGGAGGAGAAGGGGGACACAGAGGTAAACCGAAAGTCGGAAACAACCCTTATTATTATGAGCATACCTGATAGACCGAGAGGTCTCCTTCTGCTGGCCATTTTCTTATGTTCTTATGTCCTCCCTGTCTTAGTAGGTCTTCATCATGTTCACATGATATACCCTCTGCCTGCGCCTTCTTTCAGGCAGCCCTACTACATAGTTAACATCACTCACCTTCCAGATTATGGAGAATAGGCTCTCTCATGCTTCCTGCAGTTTAATGTGTTGGACTGAGGCAAGTAACATCCCTCGCTGTACGACTTTGTACTCCTGGTATCTGGCCCCATGGCTGTACTAGGTTTTCTGTTGCTATCGTGCAGTGATCAAGTGCTCCTGGGTGAACCCCATAAGTTCTTTAAGCTGGACCCTGAAATTTAGGATGTACTCCACAACAGACTCCCATAGGAAGGCATGGCACTTTCCCATTTATCACTGACTAAATCCAGAGGCTCACTCATCCTGTGATGAAACGGGAGCTTGAAGGGTGATAACCCTGTGAACTCCTGTGGGACTTCCCTGTATGCAAACAGGAGGTGAGGAAAATATTTGTCCAACTCCCTTTTGTGCTGGTTGGCAAATGTCCTGAGCACAGTTTTGAGGGTCCCATTGAACCATTCGACCAGGCCATTTGTCTCTGGGGTGATAGAGAGAAGCATGGAGCTGTTTCACTCCACATGTTTCCCACAAACCGGTCATTAAGGACGGCATGAAATTTGTCCCCTGGTCTGACAAAATCTCCTGGGGAAATCCCACTCAACTAAAGATTCCCAGGAACTCATCAGCCACCTTTTCTGCCTCAATGGAGGACATGGCTACTGCCTCAGGGTACCTGGTTGCGTAATCCACAACAACCAGTATGCATCATTTGCCCATGCTCAGGGACCTCACTATGTCCACAGCTACCCTCTTAAAGGGTTCATTGATAAAAAGCATGGGCACTAAAGCTGCCTTAGCCTTGTCCCAGACCTTTCCTACATTCTGACACTGTGGACAAGTCCAACAGTAATTTACCACATCTGTGCACATGTTCAGCCAAACAAAGTTGTTGGCAAGCCACTTTTTTGTGCGGTTAATACACAGGTGGCCTGAAAAAAGGGGTGTCATGGTCCAGAGCCAGAAGCTGCTTTCAGTAGTCACTGGGAACAACCAGCTGATGGAATACCTCTTCCTCGAGCACCATCTGTGGTGTACACTACCTGTAGAACAGCCCATTCTACCAATAGACTGAATTTTTACTTCCCTGAGAGTCCTCAGCACTATCTGCTATCTCTCTCAGTTTTTGGAAGGTAGAGTCAGCTCACTGTGCCCTGCCTAGCACCTCCCATCTGACTCTCCCAAATTTCCCTTTAGGAGGAAAGATGCCCTTAGCGGTGACCTCCTCTGCTTGCAGCTGGGGCTCAGGGATTCTACTCCTAGCTAGCCCCTCACCAACACTAGCAGCTTCCTCAGCTGCTAAGGAAGGGGTCTTCACAGGCTGTGTCACCCTCTCCTCCCCCTCAGAAGCTTGCCCTTTTGCCTGGCTATGGGTAGTAACTCATTCTAGGTTTTCCCCATGGTCAAAATCATTCCCCATGATCACAACCACATGGAGATCAGGTACGAATACCACCTACTGTACCCCATGGCTGCCCTCCCAGCTCAGGAAAACCTAAGCCATTGGCACTTGGACCACTGGAACGGTGTCTACCCGAATCTTGGAGAACTGCCCTGGAAGAATCTGCTCTGCCTGGATCAGATCCTACCTCAACATGGAGAAGGAGGCACCACTGTCCCTTAATCCCTGTGTTACTGTCCCATTGATTAGAATAGGGTGTATATATGCTTGGTGGAGTTTGGTGGCACTAAAGTGTGTGCACAGTTTGCCAACTGCTGGGTGCTGTCTTGGGCACCCCCTCCCCAGGCCTTTGCCCTTTACTCCTGTTTTTAGGGCAGTCTTAGGATAGATGCCCCACTTTCTGGCAAATCCAGCATTCCTTTGCCCCAGCTCCTTGTTCCCTTTAGAACTGGTAGGTTCTGTTTTGGGCTTAGGTGCAGACTGATTTCCTTTAGGCTGCCCCCCTTGGGTCCCCTTAAAACCATGTGCTACCCCACCCCATAGTTCTTACTCTGCGAATGTGGTCTGCTGGCCACATACAAATCAGCACTTTCTGCTACCTCCTTTGTGGAGTTGCATGCCCGGTCCAGCAGCCATATGCACAGGTCATAAAGTACAATTTTAAGAAATTGTTCCCTTACAATTTAATCGTTAATTTTCTACAGTCCTTGCCTTAGCCGCATCTACCCAATGGTCTAAATAGGCACACATTTGGCCATGCAGTTCTATATATCTGTCTCCTAAGCCTTTTCTCAATTCTCTAAATTTCTGCCTATAAGCCTCAGGAGTTAGTTCTAAACATTTCAGTAATACTCTTTTAACTTTATCATAGTCCATGCAATCATTATTGTCCATTCTAACAAATGCACGCAAAGCATGGCCAGTAAGCATTGGGGTCAGACAGGTCATCCATGAACTCTTGTCTAATTTATACTGCCCACAAACCCTCTCAAATGATTTTCAAAATAAATCCAGATCATCTCCCTCTCAGTATTGTGGAAACATTTTAGAATTAAGTGTTGCTTCATGGGTTGAACCCATTTCACCATTACCTTTGGTTTGCTGTGGTGGTTGCTGGCTCAATTTTACAAACTCAGTCTCATGCTGTAATTCTTTCTCTCACTCTACTCTTTCCTTCTCTTGCTCTGCTCATTCCTTCTCTCTTTCCTCTCACATTGGCATCGTGCTGGTGAACTTTCTCTCTTTCCTCTGCCTCTAGCCTTACTTTCCCACTTTCAGCATCCTTCAGCACAAACTCTGCCTTCAGGATCTCCAGCTGGTGTTGGTTCAATGCTGCACTGGTTCTCAGCTCAGGTTTGGTCTGTACAGCTTCCCCAGTTTGTGCCATGAGGTGCCCCCCTTGCTCAGCAGTTGGGACCTCAGTCTCACTTCCTGGGTCACCATCCTCGGTGACCACCAGCTGCACAAGTATTAGAACATCCACAGCTGGAACCATCTGCCCACCTGGCATTTGATCATGCACCCTGATGAAGTGGTAGCGTACCCTGAAGTGCCAAGGCTGGGATGAGTGTGGGAGCATAAAATTCTTAATATGCACTTTGTGTGTTTCAATCATCCTGCTGTTTGTAAGTAAGCTTTTAATTTAAGTAAAAGCTACTCTCACTTGAATTTCAGTTGTCTGGAGTACTGTTTTTTTTTTATTTCTATATTGGAACATCCACTTCTGGGACCATTTTCCCCCCCTGGCATTCGGTCATGCACCAACAGGGCTTCCATGAGTGCACTGTTTGTCAGGCCCTCATGGGCAATCCCCTTCTCAGCACACAGATCACAAAGCTGCTGTACATGAAATTTGACATAGGTTGTGGAGTTCATATTCTCTAGCTATACTGCACTAAGCTGTATAGAATAAAAAAAAAACAGTAGTAACCACTGCAATCTTTTGAATATCCTGTGGAATGACTATTAAGGTATATTTCTGCTGGCACTCTGTCCCCAGTGTGCATAGATAAAACTTTACCTCTCTCTCAGAGTTCCTGCCTCACAGGAAAGCACACTGCACTGCACACTGATCCCACTGCTACCACCAATGTGATGGACCCCGCCCCCAACTAGGGACTTCAAGTTCACTGCCACCACCAGGTTTCTACCAATAGGAACCAAGAAACCTGTTTCTTGCCTCCTCCTCTGCACAAGATCATGAAGATCAGCACAATAACTGTGGATAAAGTGCCCTTCAGAGATGGACTGCAAACAGAGTCCAGCAGAAATAACCAAATTACCTTACCAAATACACAGGCAGTCACTTGCTCTATCAAAATGTTATTACTTTCTAAAAGACTACAAGTATTTACAGCAGGATTTATGTACAGACAGACAAAAGAATGACGGTTTACTAGAAAGGAAAATAAATGGGAGTTACACCTGACTGTTAGCAGATAGAAGAATCTGAGCTATTCTCACTCTACAACTAATTTATTTACCTGCTTCTGTCTGAAGGAGCCCTAGTCCCTAAGCTGTATTTCTCACCAGATTTCTATAGTAGCCGCAGGGCTCTCTGTTTTCAGATGTTATTGGGTCCAAAGAAAGCGAGCTGAATCTCAGCTCCCTGATTTATTCACTCTCTGACTGTGGGATGTGGTTTGGCCCCTTTGAGTGACAGTTTATCTTGTTCCCCTTCCCCAGATTTGTGTGTGTGTGTGTGTGTGTGTGTATGGAGGGATGACATCATCCAGGCCAGCTGGCTTCTACATACATTCAGAAATTCTCAGTCCAATTTTATTATTTGATTTCTTAGGTTATCTAAGGTGTGCAACCGCATACCGCTGCCTTTCAAGCTGACTAAGGCATTCAAGATGGCACTCTCCAATCTGCCTTACAGGGTCTGTAGTTACTGATTCCCATGAGAAAATTTTTCTGCAGCTGAGTTGACTAATTATTTCCCATGAGGCCTGCTTGGTCATGTGACATTGGAAGCCATGTTTTGTGTGTCCACTTTGCCAATACTACAACTTACAACACAAGTATGACTATATTCACAACGAAATTAACAAAAAAAATTAATAGATTATTCTGGTCACATGTCCATCACAATAATATTATCATTAATTGAGTTCACAATTGTTTCCTGACTGAAGGGGTCCATTTTTCTGTTGTTTAACACAACCACATGTTCATTAGCATCTTTAGGGGTTTACACTATCACAGTTCTTTCCATATCTTCACTTTACAATTGCTATATAACCAGATTGAAATTAGAAAATGATCATTCATCCATTGTTCTATGACCTTAGATTCACAAACCAATTAGTAAAACAAAGCATCAATAATTGCTAAATCAATAACCTTACCAGCTATTCTGTGGGGCAGATTACTGTATATTACCTTGCAGGTTCCCTTCATTCTCCCATTCAGGATTCTAAGCCATGTTTGGACAGCCAGTTCCAAGAACTGTTTACTCCGACTATTAATTTTTTTTGTCAGTGGAGCTTCTATTTGGGACTACTAATGTGTTGTCAATCTCGCAATTAGTATACTTCCAACCCATTGGCAGTTCTAGCATTTGTATCCTCCATAATCCCTCCTCTTCTTACTCTCTTTGCTCAAGGAATTCCTGCACCTTCTCTGTTTCCCATCCTCACTCATGTACTGGGCAGACTGCTTTCTCCTATCATCTCCCCTCCATCTGGAACCTGCTCCCCTCTTCCCTTTGTCTCTTCCCCTTTCTCTATGCCTTTAAATACCTGCTAAAGCATGAACCTGACACCCCCTACCTGTCACTCCTCTTCTTGAATCTCTCATCCTTTTTCTCACAGTCTCTCCTGTCCCCCTGCCTGCCTTTGACTCCTTAAATCACTGCTAGCTGTGCTCCTGACCCACAGTTTGCTCTCTATTCACCGCAATGCTTAAGCTATACACCCTATCATGCTTTGGTCAGTGTATCAATGCACTGAATCCATGCTCTGCTCATTGCATTCTATGTAAAATCCCATACTGTTGCTACTTCATGTGGGACTTCTTACTTAATCCCCTCACTTTGACTGATTATGTAGTATGCACTTTGTACTTTGTATTTTGTATTTTTGTAATTCAGAAGTTTTTAATGTCTTTATATTTGTAGTTCCATTCCTCACACCCTCAGGTCACACCTGAAAATGAGCCTTGGCTCAGTATGCTTTTGCTAGTTACCAAAATTTTAAATAAATAAATAAAACAAATAATTAAGATGGGTACATAGCTATCATTTTCATTTATTAATGCAAGCAGCTATGACAGGGAGTCAAAGGTCTACAATTCTGTCTTTTTCTGGGGAGCTTCATTGGTACGTACATATAAATACAAATACATATAAGATCAACAGATTCTGCCAAAAGAGTACACAGGAAATATGGATAACCAACAAAGAAACAAAGAAACACAGAATTTGATGGCAGATAAGGACAGCTTGGCCCACCCAGTCTTCCCATTTTTCCCTACCTGCAATATCACTGCATACCCTACTAGATCTCCAGCTCTTTCTCCCTCCTACTTACTTTCCACTAAGATTCCCTTATGTCTATATCATACATTCTTGAACTCTACCACTGTTTTCACCCCCACCACCTCTGCTAGAAGGCTGCTCCAGGATTCCACCACGTTTTCTATGAAGAAGTACTTCCTCCCATCTTTACTGAATCTACCCCCTCTAGTTTCATAGCATGCCCCATTGTTCTTGGACACCTTTTTTTTTCTCTGAAAAAGTGCTTCACTCCTGTACCTCATATACCCATGTGAGGTATTTAAAGGTCTCTGTCATATCCCCTTCTCCCTCTTATTTTCCAGGGTATACATATTGAGGATCTTTAGTCTCTTCTCATAGGGCATTTGATGCAGACCCTGCACCATTTTAGTTGACCTTCTCTGGACATCCTCCACTCCATTTATATCCTTCCATAGATGTGGTCTGCAGAACTGGACACAGTAGTCTAGGTGGGGTCTAACCAGTGATCTATACAGAGGCAACACCACTTCCCTCTTTTTGCTGATAATACTCCTCCCTATGCATCCCAGCATCCCACTTGTCTTCCCAGGTGCCTTGTTGCTCTGCCTGGCCACCTTTAGATCATCAGGCATGGTTATCCCCAGGTCTTTTTCCTGTTTTGTGGCCATCAATACTACTCCAACCATTTTGTACTCCGGCCCTGGGTTTCTGTGCCCGAAGTGTATTACTTTGCACTTTTTCGCATTGAAACCCAGTTGCCATACCCTTGACCACTCCTTGAGTTTTCTCAGGTCTCTGCTCAGCCTTTCCACCCACCCGCCAGAGTGTCTACTCTTTTGCAGAGTTTGATGTCATCTGCAAAGAAGCAGACTTTTCCTGACAGCTCCTCTGCAATGTCACTTACAAAGACATTAAAGAAGTGCCTGTCCCAGCACTGATCCCTGAGGCACCCTGCTGGTTACCCTTTTTTTCTTCGAGTGAACTCCATTTACCACCCCCAGTCACCAATCCCCTAATCAATTTCTTACCCAGTTTACCACCTTTCATCCCACTCATAAGCTACCCAGCTTGCTTACTAGTCAGCTATGTGGAACGGTGTTGAAAGTCTTGCTGAAATCTACGTAGACCACATCTTCCACTCCACCCTGATCTAATTCCTTGATCAGCCCATCAAAGAAATCTATCAGATTCATTTAACTTGACTCCCCTTCCCCACCACCCATGAATCCATACCTGCTACTGCTTTTGTAAAGTGTACATCTGGCCTCCTCCATTCCTCTGGAATCACTCCTGTTTCCAGTGAGCTGTTAAATAGGATTGTCAGAGGTGCATCCAGTACAACCCTGAACTCCCTCAATGCCCTTGGATACACCCATTTAGCCACATTACTTGGCCAATATTCAGATTAGCAAGTTCCTTCAGGACTCTCTCCTGTGAAAAAGGACCAGTGTCCACATCCCTCCCTTCAAAGCTCCTGTTACTTTTTTGTTGCCTCTCCCCTTCTCCATCCTCTGTGAACACTGGAGAAAAGTACTTGTTCAAGATGTCTGGATTTTCCAGTTCCCCTTCAGTCCACCCCTTTCCCTTTCCATTTTAAACCTTACAATCCCTCACCTGGCCTTCCTCTTTTTGCTTACATACCTAAAAAATGTCTTGTCCCATTTCGTTACCACTTGGGCTATTCTCTCTTCAGTTTGTGTCTTTGCACTCCTTACTGCTTTCCCTGTTTCCCCTCTGTTTCCCCTGTTTCCCATGATACACCACTCTATCCTTTTCCTTGCCCCTCTTCCTCTCCTTATACCTTCTGAAACCTACCCTTTACATTTTCTGCTACCTCTTCTTTCTCTTGCTTTTCCTCACTTGCTTGACACAGAAGTTTGCTTCCTTCGCTATGCCCCATCTTATCTTCACCCACTCTTCCTCCAGCCCACCCAGGTCAAGCCCCCAACCAGGTCATCCCTGAGACATTTAGTTATCTCTATAAAACCTCCCCTCCTGAAGTCCAGGACCCTCACACTTGTGTAGCTCAATTACATAGCTGTCCTTATATTGAACCACACTGTATAATGATCACTGGTTTCCAGGTGGCCTCCAACCTTGATGTCTGCAACAATGGCCCTGTTAGTGAGTAGCAGGTCCAGTATTGCCTCAACATGTGTGGGTTCACTGACTAGTTGCCTGAGGATTGCCACCTGCAGGGTGTTCATGATGTCCCTGTTTCTAGCTGAAGCCATAGCTGGGAGGATCCAATCTACATCTGGCAGATTGAAGTCCCTTTTCTGCCATCTTGCCAGTGGCTTCCACCAGTACCTTATTTAACTCCTACCACTGTGCTGATATCTTTAGATCACACCAGTGTGAAAGGCTTCATTCCTCATCTCCAGGGTAATCCATAGTACCTCTACCCCCAGTATACTGTGTATCTCTGTCACGTTTATGCTTTCCCTTTCATAAAACACCACACACCCTCCTTTCCTTTCCTCTCTATATCTGGGTTGTCCTCTGCCATGATGACATCCGGGTCAAAAATCTTACTTTCTTGACTTTTAGCATTTGGACACATGGACTTCCAGATTTTGTTTCCACTCTGCTTGTTACCCCTTTTTGCTTTTTTTGCCCACCCTCCTTCCTCCTTTCTTTTTAATTCTCCCATTCCCATCCCCCTTCATTTCCACCACCCTGCTTCCGTTATTAATTTGCACCTTGGGGGATTTTCTCCCAAGGGGTTCTCCCTACTCTCTACTTCAGCCGGTTGGTGGGGGGGGGGAGTTTCTGCCTCCCCATTTCCTTCTGCCATCTTGTTAATCAAAGTAATAGTTAAACTATGCACTGAGGACTGTGGTTTCTCTCTCGGATGGATGCAGGCCATCACCCATGATTAGGCCCTTATCCCTCCAAGTGGTTCCCCAGGTCTAATGTAGCTGAACCTCTCTTCTCTGCACCATTCCTTCAATCATGCACTAAAGCTCCTGATGTAGTGATCCCTCCTCCCCCTTTCATAGATAGGTAGCACCTCAGCAAAAAGCCACTGAACACAGTACCTGCCCAAGACCCGTCCCCAGCTCCTAAACTCCCCATATACTAGGTTCCAGCCCTGTCCCTAGCCAGATCATTAGTCCTCAGGCAATGACATCAAGCTCTCCCTCCTGTCCTGCTGCCCTAATATTCCTCAGAATTTGAAGTGGGCAAAGTTAGAAAACTTTGCTTCAAAGAGAAATTTGTGAATTTTACTGAATGCACAAAATTTCCTTTAAGGTGAATTTTTGCTTCACATTAAAGAACTGCGTAAATGGCAAAATTGTGAACTTCTGTTAATTTTGGCTCTAAGGTGTAGTTTGTAAGAATCCATGGGATTGAAGGTCACATGATGCTGCAATAAGCTGTACTGTCATGTGTAGGCTGAATTCAGTGTAGTGTGAGGAAGAGACAGTTGGTGTTAAGTGTGCTCTTTATCTTCGTGCCTAAAACCTTGGGACAGCATTTAAAACAAGTAGGTTTTTACAACAAATCCCTCCATCAAGTGTCTACTGTGCCTTGTGCCTCTAAATTACCAATTATCTGTTGTATTTTTTGTGATTTAGTTAGTTTAAAGTTGTAGTTTCATTTCTGTATTGTGTAGTGAGACAGTTCTGTGAATTTGGGAGGGGAGCTTAGCTACAGAAACTAGCACAGGTTCTGGGCACTAGACACATTTGTTTCTGCCTACTGCAGTACTCCTCCTGTGCTCGCTTACCTTCTCCTTCCCCAGTAACCTGTTACAGTCTTCCCCTTCTATATATTTTCCCCCACCTGACCCACCCTCCTCCCTCTCAGCAACCACCCCCACCCAGAAATGTAACAGCTAATGGCACTGGGGGTGCCCAGTCCCCAGTGCCATGATCAGGATTTTCCTCCCCCCTACCCAACTGTCCCTCTCAGCACCCACCACCCCACACTCCCCCAGAAATGTAACAGTGACACTAGGGGATGCCCAAGCCCCATGTGCAGGCATCCTCAATCATTGTTGTTTTTTTTCACCTGTAAAAAAAAATCCACTGATGTCTTGCAGTGACAGTGGGGATGCCCAATCCCCCAGTGCAGGAATCCTGTATTTTTTAACCTGTAAAAGAAAAAAAAATCCATCAATGTATTATTCAGCCATTACAGTCCCCCCACCCTCCCTTCCCACTCAGCACCCAACACACCCCCAAGCCCTTACTTACCCATCAGGGGTCCAATGCTGTAATCCTCTCTGGAGCACATAAACATCTTCACTTTTCAAAGCCAGACTGTGAACTTAAGAAAGAGGTATATGGTTTAATGTATTTCAATGGCATTTTGAACTTAGTGGCGTAACTTGGCCATTTTTGCATATCTTTGGCCCACATTTTCAGCATGCCTTTTTTGGGACTTCGCTTCATTAAAAATTGCACTAACATTAGGTAAATCTGCCCCAAAAGGTGATTTTATGGTCCCTACATGAAATCACCTTTCAGACAAGAGCTGAAAATTTCCTCTGTCCTTGCTCATGAGGTAGGGTCATAAGAAGGCTATGTTGAAAATTTGGTGTAAAAATATTAAAAAACATCAACATTATGAGCTTACATTGAATTTTGTGAATGCAGGCTCATAACTTTGGTGATTTTCAATATTTGTACACCAAATTTAGGACAAAGTCATATCTTTACAGCACCTGATGAATATGACAGCTGTCATTTTTCAAATCCTGGCCAAAATGTTTTTTTTACATCCTGAAAGGTAAAGCTACTTCCAGGAGCCTTACACCAGCACAGCCGGACCATGTACATGTTCTTTGTGGGCAGATGTACACCCTTCCCCTTGCTTCCTTCTGCTTCTGGACTCCTCCAGCCACTCCCAGGAGCCTTACACCAATGCAGCCAGACTGCAAACAAGGTGTCAGTGGGTAGGTGCAGTCTTTCTCCTGTCTCCCCCCCCCCACTTACTTCTTCTCCCGGACTCCTAAAGCTACTTCTAGGAGCCTTACACCAATGCAGCCGGACCACGAACAGGGTCTCCATGGGCAAGTGCAGTCTTGCTCCTGTCCCCCCTCCCCCTGCTTCCTTCTGCTCCTGGACTCCTCAAGCTACTCCCAGGAGCCTTACACCAGCACAGTCAGACTGTGAATAGGTTCTCTGTGGGCAGGTGCAGTCTTGCTCCTTTCCCCCATCCCCCTGCTTCCTTCTGCTCCTGGACTGATCAAGATACTCTCAGGAGCCATACAGGTGTGCAGCCAGACTGCAAACAGGGTATCACTGGGCAGGTGCAGTCTTGCTCCTGTCCTCCCATTCCCCCTGCTTCCTTCTGCTACCAGACTCTTCAAGCTACTTCCAGGAGCTTTACACCAGCATAGCCTGACCCTGAACAGGGTTTCCATGGGCGGGTGCAGTCTTGCTCCTGCCCCCTTCCCCCTGCTTCCTTCTGCTCCCGGACTCTTCAAGCTATTCCCAGGTACCTGTTCCAGCAGCAGCAGATCCGAACAGCTGTGCATGGTCATCATTTTGTCTGCTCTGTCCATGTGGCGTGTCAGGGGATCAGCGTACTAGCATTGATTGCTTTTTGCTATTTATGCTCACAATTCAGTACCTTGTATTTGTTCCATATAATTGCATGGGTTTAGGCTTATTTTCCTATTTCTTTGCACACAGTATATGCCTTGTGCTCTAACCTTCTCTTCTGGCTTTTAAAGCTCTTAAAGGAAATGTTTTAGTTTACTTTGCAGTCATGAACAAACAAGACCCAGTATGTCTTCTGGCTAATGTATAGTTTTCCTTGTCTAGTAGTTGCTTCGCTAAGCACAAGACTCCAGAATGTATTTTGCTGGCTGCAGCCAGTTGTTGTTTTAGTGCAGTATAGCCTGTTAACCCAGTTTTACATCTAAATCTAGGACAGATTCTGGGCACTGGATGAATTTGTTTCTGCCTCCTGCAGTTTTCCTCCTGTGCTTGCTCACATTCTCCTCCCCCAGTATCCTGTTACAGACCTTCTCTTATGCCTAACCCTTATTCCTTCTGTTTCTCTCCTCAGGAGCCTTACACCAGTGCAGCTGGACCATGAACAAGGTCTCCATGGGCAGGTGCAGTCTTGCTCCTACTTGCCCCTCCCCCTACTTCCTTCTGCTCACAGGCTCCTCAAGCTACTTCCAGGTACCTGTTCCAGCAGCAGCAGATCAGAACAGCTGTGCACGTCACACAACACTGTTAAGTTTGGCCTGCCCATCAGTCCCTACCACCCTGTCTCCCAGAGGTCGCTCCTTTATTGTGTTGTAGAACCAATCAGCCCACTTCTTCACCCCATCACATCCTGAATTGGCCCTTTCCCTTCTCCACCTATCACCTCCTTGGTTGCTTTCACCCTACTTCCTTTTATACTATTCATCTCTCTGCTCTCTCCAAGGAACTGGCTGCATGCTTTAAACTTCAGTGATCTCTGCACCTATAGCCTCATAACACTCACTGACTCTTCTCTACATACCTTTGGGTAGCACCTTTGAGTAGCACAACAGATGATACGTTCTTACTGTCACTACCAATCTCCCTAAGCTTTTCACTAGCCTCATTCTTACTTCACATTTGTTCTACCCTCTCCTTTCTATTATGGCCCTTCTACTAAATGTCAGAAAATACTGGGCTGTATTCTGTCAAATATCAAAAGTAGAGATATAGAGGTGATTCTCCTACTTTATACCAGTCTGGTAAGGCCAAATTTTGAATATCGTTCCCAGTTCTCCACTGCAGCTACTGTAGGAAGTTGGAAATTGAAAGGAGGAGTGCAAAGAAAAATAACAAAAAAAGTGAGGACAACATAATGTGCTATACAGTAACAGGCTACAGAATTTGGGACTGTACACAACTGAATATAGACAACTAAGAGGGGACCTGTGTTTAGTATTTAGAGCCACCAAAGATCAGGGGCTAATGAAAAGCATATGTAACCAGGGGTCAGGTTGATGTTATTTTTTTGTTTTTATGCGTGGTGCCTCTATTTTTGTAACCCACTACCTGGATGCCTGGGTTCGGGGATAAAACTGTTGCTCTGCATTTTGGCTAGGTGCACAGGGGCACCCAAGTAATCCAGACACAGGAAGCAATAACTGAAATGTCCAAACCAGGGGTGGGATTCTAGAGTGTGGCTTTTATTCACAACAACAACAGAATAATAAAGCATAGATGGACCCCCATGGGGCTACACTCCCTGGTAATGCAGATTAATGGAGACTAGAACACATCTTCTTCACAACACTGTAACCCTCAGGTTCTGAACACACTGGGCTCTCAGCCCGAACTGGTACTCTTCTCTTGGATTCCCTGTCGTGGCACCTCGGCCCGCACTGGGACATTTCTCCATATAGCATGAATATTTATCTGGTGGATCCCTCTACCACCCAAGAGCACTTCCTAGCTCCAAAGGAAAAACATCATCCTCAATCCCATGTCTGGGTACTTTCTGCTAACACTGGCCAAGTGCCCGGAAGAAAGCTATAAGTGCCCAAAGTGAACCTGTGGAGGTAAATCTGGTTACTCCAGCTGGGGGTCTCCTACCACTCACTCCCAAATCCATACCCGGCCATTCATTTGGAATCAACACCTGTTCTTGTGAGCCTCTCTGATTGTAGAATGCTATCTCGAACCATATATCACATTTAACACTCTACTCTTCATGAACTGGTGTCCTGACTTGTAATGTTCTCTTAGCGGCTGATCCATCCCTGTAGACCCCAACTGTTTAGATGCATTTTAAGCCATACACAAACTTCAAGTACTGTACTTGGCTGTCCTTCCCTGACCCCACAGTAGCAGATACTTTACACACTGTCTCAGTGAAAACATGAGATCTATATCAGAACAGACTCACCAACTGGTTTGCTGGTGCCCCAGGGCTTTTGGCAAAGAAAAACACATATTTTGGTGCCTCAGTACTTGCTCTACAAATCATCAGGCAGCTTTCCCTCCTTCAGCAGGGCCAGGGGATTGCCCCTGAAATTGCTGGTCTCTTCCCCCCATCCCTCCAGAAATGGGGCACTGGAACAAGCCACGGAGTGGTCTCTACCACTATATCAGGTTTCTTCTGTGTCCTTCTCTAGGGCGAGAACACTCCCCCTCTACCCCTGGTCAGCTCTATATCAGAGCTAGGCTCTGAGGGGCTGCCACCTGCAGCACACCTCCTTCTTCCACTTTTTCACTGCCCAAGACTGACTAAAAAATCCCCAACATTCTAAGCTAACCCCTTGCTGCAGCATTCCAATGTGGCTTATGCTACTGTGAGAATTCTATATGATGTCGTCCCTCCAGAACAGCTGAGACTGAGGACAGAGTGAGACAGTGTGAAACCTATTTAACTGGTGTCTCACAAGCTGCCTTTCCCTGCCTTCCACTAGATCTAAGTGGGATTCTTGTAACCCCGGGTGACAAGGGGGTTACACATAGGAATTAAAAGATGTGAGGAACAAAATAAAAAGACTAGATCACACAACTGTAGATTAAAAGGTGACATAAATATGACAAACAAAGTTTGGATTTCTTTACCCAAAGAGTAATAAAAAGCTGCAATGAATTACCCACATACTTGATTGAAAGTGAAACTATGGGAAGTTTCAAATATAAATTAGATGAATACATGGGAAGTGAAAAATTCATGTACCACCAATAATTAGGTGGCGAGTTCATTAAGGACAAATTGTCTACAGAACTCAAAATTAACCATGAACCTATGAACCTACTTATTTTACCACCTTGAGTTACTGCTTACTACTAACTTCCTACTTCCTGTTCTGCCTCATGCCTGCCCCCTACTGTCCATCTGCTAATACCTTATTTCAAGATCGCAATGATTTCACTTTTTCAAACCAGCTAGTATCTCCCAACAGTTGCCCAAATCCAACTCCACTTCTCTCCTCAATAATCTTTCTTTACACAGTGTCTTATGCTACAAAGAAATGTCTAAACTGTCCCTCATATTTACTTTCTCCCCATGTTTACTTCCTCCCTTTATCCATCGCAAACTTAGGTACCTATGTCTTCTTGCACTTATCCTGGCTAGAGATGTTGAGTCTAACTCTAGACCAATGCTCCCCATCTCCCACTCTGATCCAATCTGGAAGGGCACTAAAGGTGTTCAAATTGTTCACCCGAACATAAGAAGCCTTCTTCATAACCTTATAAACTTAGAGGCTTGGGTAGATTTATACCACATGGATATTTTATGCCTCTCAGAGACATGGTTAAAGCCTTCCATTCCTGATTGAGCATACTCCTTACCCAATTACAACTTCCTATGGCATGACTGTTCCTCACCTAAGCGTGGGGGTGGGGTTGTGATATACTTCAAATCCCACTTAAACCTCTCTGATCTCCCCTCCCCCCCCCACACTGTGAAGTACTGTATGCTGTCATCTGTCTTGGGGATACAAAGAAACTTCACATTGTCTGTGCTTACAACCCCACCCCCACACTGGAGGCATCTCTGGTCTCTCAGTAATTTTATCTAGCACAATAACCTCTGCTAGTCATAATGCAATTATTATCCTAGGTGATATAAACCTAGACTGGCTGGTAAAATCTAATAAAACCTTCAACACTATCATCAAAGGGTTTCATCTGCACCAGCTTATCACTGATCCCACTAGAGTCTTGTCTAATGCTAACTCACGTACCCTAATAGAATGGGTCCTGACCAGAAGAATGGATAGGACAGTGCTGGCACACTCTCCGATGTCATTTCAGACCACTCCCCTATCTATTGCATCTGGCATGCAATCTCTTTTCCCTCCCCTCCCCAGAAAATCATCTCTTTTCATCACTTTGCTAATTTTGACCAATCATAATTCCTGGTAGATCTCTCTCTAGAATAGACTGGTCATACAGCTATGCTACAAGCAATGTTAGAGTGACGCGTGACAATTTCTTAAAGGAGTTCAGTGCTCTTCAAAACTTACATGTTCCCAAAATCTACCACTGGATTCATGGTGCACAAACCAGGTGGCTTAAACAAGACCTTCTTACTGAACTAAAATCCAGGGACAAAAGCTGGGTTTGATATAAGGCCTCAGGCCTCCTCTCTGACCTCCACAATTACAGTGCAATGATGAATCCTTGTAAACATAAAATATGTCTGGCTAAAAGCTCTTATTGCAAAAAACATCCTAACTACTGTCACTAGGTATCCTAAAAAGTTTTGGATGCATATCAAAACCTTCCTCAGGTCTAAACTTACCCAGACAGTAAATGACATAGTTATAAATGGTGTGCACTGCAATAACCCTACCACCATGGCAAATTATTTTAACAAACTCTTCTCAGATCTTTCCACCTACACTGCTACATTTGCTGCATCACAGCACTCCAACCCAAACCCAAGCGTCAATATGTCCCACTCCCTTCCTCCATTTTGCTTCTGGCTCATTACTAGAAAGAAGTTCTAAAACTGCTTAAATCCATCTCTTGTCTGTTCTAGTGTTGGAGCAGACGGTCTTGAACCCAAACTTCTAAAGCTGGCAATTTGTCTTCTTGCCTCTCCCCTTGCTAGAATCTATAACCTGTCTCTCTGCAGTGGTACTGTCCTAGACATTTGGGAGATTGCTAGCATAACTCCAGTCTTCAAAAAAGGTGACTTCAAATCCATTATAAACTATTGGCCTATTGCCCTACTCTCGGTGCAAAGAAAGATTCTCAAAAAACTGATCTTTTTACAAACCCTTACTTATTTACAAGATCACAACCTCCTCTCTGACTCCCAACATGGTTTCAGAAAGGGACACAGTACCACTACTGCCCATTTAAACTTCATAAATGATGTCAAAGTAGCTATGAACAATGGCCTTCTAACACGGGCAGTCTTCATAGATCTAACTAAGGCATTTGACCTAGTCAGTCACCCACTTCTTCTAACTAAAATGCTATCCTTAAGTTTCTCATCTGATGTCTCCTGATTTAACATCTACTTGTCTGATAGAAAACAAGGGGTTAAATTTAACTCTGCTGTCTCAGGTCTCTCCACTATAAATATTGATGTCCCTCAGGGCTCTATCCTTTGTCCTTTACTTTTCACTCTCTTTATTAATGACATCTCAAAAATTCCCTCTACTTGCTCTTTCCTGCTTTATGCAGATGATCTGGTTCTCTGTCACAGTACAAATACCATCACTGACCAAAATACCACTCTCACATCTGATTTTCTCCTTATCAAAGGCTGGCTCACTGGAAACAACCTGGTTCTAAATGCTAGTAAAACACAGTCCATGTTATTTGTCTCAGCCACTGTACTGGGAAGCTATCTATTTCTAGTGCTGATGATTCCCCTTTGGAAAACTTTAAATCATTCAAATATCTTGGGATCACACTTGATCCCTCACTAGACTATGACCTTCACATTTCTAACACATGTAGGGCAGTAAACTCTAAACATGGTATTGCTTATAAAACACGCTGTGAACTGCAAGAACTGCTATTGTGCAGGGTGTTCTTCTCCCCCCTGCCTTACCTATGACTCTGTAGCCTATGCTGGAGCTGCAAAAACCCACCTTCTTAAGTGGGATGCCACCTATAATAGTATTTGCCGCTATGCTGTAGCAGATCCCTGCCTCACTCACCACTGTAAGCTTTACAGTTACCTAAATTGGCCCTTCCCGTCTACCCACTGATTTATATCCTTTGGCTGCGTTATAGATAGTATAATTCACTCTGGTGTTCCCTCCTCTCTTGCAATTATGCTGACACTAGCAAACCCATGTTATAACGTTTGATCTGGGGATCAAACCTTTCTATGCGTACCTTGGTGCAAAACGCAAATGGGTACCTGTGCCTTTCCTCATGCTGCGCCCCAGTTCTGGAACTCTCTACCAATCGGTCTTAGGCTCACTCTTACCCATGAAAACTTCAAAAGAAAGCTATGTACTCACATGTCTATAGTCTATAGTCTATAGACTTGTGCAATTGTTTCCATCCCTCTTGAATTCCCTCTACATTTCATTCTCTGCTCTGTTTCTCATTTCCCTTCCCCCCCGACTTGGCTACTTGCCCCAAGCTGTCTCCTTGCACTTAATACCCTCATTACCCCTCTCCTAACCTTCTTTATGCTATGTTGCCCTATTTTCTCTTTTCAGCCCATGTTAGTACCTGCTTCTGTCTCTCACATTGTAGATTGTTCCAAAACTCTTTTTTTCCCTCCTGGTTTTACCCAAGCACCCAGGCAGCTCACTCAGAAAGTGCAGAGCTATATCATGCTTGTATTTATATTGGAATCTGTTTCCATGTATATCTAATTGTAAAAAGTCTGTTTATCTTGTATATTTTGTATAATATTACAATGTATGCTACCCATTATCTAATTTGTACTATTATTGTGATGTTTTTGACAAATGTAATGACTTGCACTATTTTTGTCCTGCGCTATATTGTATTTGTATTTTGACTGTTTTCTCATTTGTACTCTCCCGGGTCATGCCTGAAAATAGGCATTTCTTTGTCTAGTGCACTTACCCAGTTATCAAAAACAGAATAAAAGTAGCCAGCCTGGTGGTGCTGAGGGTTGAGGCACTGGATGCCACACCTCACATCACGCCGGCGACCCATGTTTGTGAGTGAGTGAGCTCGGGTTGCCGGGGGTCGACCAGGGAGGAAAGGATTGAGAATCCAGAGGACAGCTCTCCTCTCCTGGGGAGGGTTGGCTTGTGGTCCCACCACAGCAGCGACTCCCAGTGGAGACTGAAAGCACTGAAGCTGGGATCGTGTACACAAGGGGAGGAGACGATGGCAGAAGCTCATGAGAGGGGTGCGGGAGCATGCCCAGCTCATGCTGAGTGTTATTGCATGACTGTGCCTCCACAGGGTTCACATCATGAGCCAGCACAAATGAAAAACCCAGCTCCTGGAGAGGTGACAGCACATCAGCCCCACACCCACTGCCAGATCCCACCCACCCCAGGTCCCGATATCCTCCAGGCCTGCACCTCACTACCATATCAGATTTGAAGGAGCGCCCAAGGTAGGAGTGGGCAGCCCCACCCTGGGGGGCACAAACCAGGGGGGAAATAAGGTGTCTCAAAGTGCTAGGTCAGGGGTCCAGGGGACCTGGAGTTGTGGGGTTCTCAGACAGGATGGGATCAGCTGGGGATGCCTGAGAGATGTTTCAGGACCAGCAACCAGAGGGAAACAAATGGGAAAAAAATAAAACAAAATAAAAAATGTTGTGGTCCCTGAACAAAATCACCTTTGGGACAGGAGTTGAGAATTTTCTCTGCTCTTGTTCATGAGGTTGGCTTATAAGAAGACTATGTTCTAAATTTGGTGCAAAAACTTTTTTTAAAAAGTTATGCGGCTTTGCTTGAATTTTGCAAACGCGGGCTCATAACTTTGACGATATTCAATATGTTTACCCAAAATTTTCAAAATAACCATTTCTTTACAGCACCTCATGACTGTGACAACTGTCTCTTTTCAACTCCTCTCTAAAATGCATTTTTGCATCCCAAATGTTTATTTTGCAATCCCTGTGCAAAATCACTTTTAAGCCAGAAGTTGAACATTTTCTCTGCCCTTCTTCATGAAGCAAGGTCATAACAAGGCAATGTTGAATATCTGGTGTAAAAATAGCAAGAAACATCAAATTTATAAGAACATATGAACATACGAATTTGCCAGCGGATAAAGGCCTTATGATCTATCGAGTCTGCTTGAGTGTGCAGCTAGCAACCTTTATACTACGGCTGCCCCTCCCTCCCCTCCCTCCTCTATCCCATCCCCTTTTGTAGCAGTTCACTGTTCTACAGGATACCACTTCCACAGGCAATGTGTTCCACCCAGACATCACTCTCTCCGTAAAAAAGTGTCTTCTCATTTCCCTCATGAACCTTCCCCCTTTCCAATCTGAGATTGTGACTTCAAGTGTCCCTACGCCCATTAACTTGAATCATCCCTCCATGCCTGTCTTGTTTATTCCCTTCATGTACTTGAAGGTTTCAGTCATAACTTCCCTGTTTCACCTCTCCTCCAGTGAGTACATGTTCAACTCCCTCAGCCTGCTCATGTAGGGTATGTCCCCTAGTCCCTGGATCATCTTTGTTGCCCTGCACTGCGCCCCCTCCAGTAACTTAATGTCCCACTTCAGGCATGGGCACCAGTACTGCATGCAGTACTCCAGGTGTGGCCTAACCAGTGACCTATACAATGGCAGGATTATCTCCCGTCTGCTTGAAGATATACCCCTGGCAATACAACCTATCATTTTGTTGGCCTTTGTAGCTGCCTTCCTGAAAGGCGATTTCACAGTCTTTGCATAAAATCATCTTTCAGACAGGAGTTGACAATTTTCTCTGCCCTTGTTTATGAGGTGGGTCCATGAGAAGGCTATGCTGAAAATGTGGGGTAAAAATACTAAAAAACAATAAAGTTATGAACCTATATTGAGTTTTTCAAATGCAGGCTCATAACTTTGGTAATTTTCAATAATTTACCCCAAATTTACAACACAATATTTTTACCCCAAATTTACAACATAGCCATATCTTTACTGGCCAAAATGTTTTTTTTTTGTTTGTTTATATCCCAAAAGGTGATTTCGTGATTCCTGCATGAAATCACCTTTCAGACAGGAGTTGAACATTTTCTCTGCTTTTGTTCATGAGGTGGGGTCATAAGAAGGCTATGTTCTAAATCTGGTGTAAAAATATATATTTTTTAGAAAGTTATGAGGCAATGCTGAATTTTGCAAATGCAGGCTCATAACTATGGTAATAGTCAATATTTTTACCCCAAATTTTCAACATAGCCATTTCTTTACAGCACCTCATGAATGTGACAGCTGCCATTGTTCAACAACTGCCCAAAGTGTGTTTTTGTGTCCCAAAAGCTGATTTTGCAGTCTCTGCATGAAATCACCTTTAAGCCAGGAGTTGAACATTTTGTCTGCCCTTCTTCAAGAGGCAGGGTTATAACAAGGATATATTGAAACTTTGGCGTAAAAATATCGCAAAACAACAAATTTATGAGCCTATGTTACATTTTGCAAATGTGGGCTCATAATTTATTTTCAATATTTGTACACCCAAATTCCTCAGCTGCAGCCCTATCAGCTCTTGACAGACTTTGTTTTTCTTTGCTGCTGCTTTTTGTGGTATAGTATAACTGCTCGGGTTGGAATGTTTACTATTGTTGTCCCACAAGCACTAAGTAAGGCATCACACACACACACACACACACACACACACACAGGCGCTGCTTAGTAGAACTTTATGTTTTGCACATTAACCGCTAGTGACCGGATTCATCATGTCTTACCAGCCTTGCAAACATGCTTGTTCCAGACCCAGCAAAGCAGCTGCACTGCTGGACCTTAGTGCCAGAGAGGGACAGGATGATAGACTCACAGAAGCACAGCACATCCAGGAGATTACTGCTGGTGCTGTCCTTGGGCTGCCAAACCCCAAAACAATCTATGAAGAACAAAGTAAGCAGTCGGGGGGGTGGGACTGGCAGTAACAAAGTATAGTTAAGAACAGAGCATAAAGTTGTCAGTACATTTATTTGGGCTGAGGATGGAGGATGCCAATAAAGCCCTGGTGCTTTGATAAGAACCTGTTCTTTGTCAGGGGGCACATCAGCAACATACGAACACACTATGAATATACAACCCTTAGAGAAACACACAGCATAAATAAGTAAAGTTAATAAATGAGACTGAGAAGCCCTTCTAAACAAACATTCCTAAAGTACCATGGCCAAGGATGAAACACTGTGTCAAGATTACAAAACATCACAAAATTAGTTCATACAGCAGAGCTAGACAGCATGCAATGTAGTATCTTGCAAGATTACTGCAATATGCTGCAAGGAGCAGTGTAATTCAATGGCAATTAAGTCCTCTTGTCATACAATATTTTATGACATGTTATTTATTGCAAACTACTGAACTGCATCCAGTCTTGCTCCACTGTACATAATTGACACATAATACAATTCCAGAGCAGGGGGTGATATAGACTGCATAGACCAGAGATGTCCAACCCTTTCAGGGTCATGAGCCACATTTGAATTTCTGAGTAAGATGTGAGCCACAGCAACATGCAGCCCATACCATACCTAATATGTTGCCCTTACCATACCCATATTTATCCATATTTAGGAATTAAAATAATAACATAGTCAATAGTCAATAATGGTATTTTA
Source organism: Neoceratodus forsteri (assembly GCA_016271365.2). Taxonomy (NCBI): domain Eukaryota; kingdom Metazoa; phylum Chordata; order Ceratodontiformes; family Ceratodontidae; genus Neoceratodus; species Neoceratodus forsteri. Next base: position 581,308,991 of record CM057456.1, read on the forward strand.
TTCAGTTACAGTATTTTTAAAAAAATAGTTATAATTTTAAAAATAATTATTCAGAGCCACTCTGGAGCTTTAAATTTGCATGCCGGCTTCATAAACCTAGCTTGTTGAGCACTTAGGGCATTTTTCAGCTCCTGAACTATGACTTTTCTCAGATTTAAAAGACTGTGATGTGTACTTGACATGAAACTGACAAGCGAATTGAAAGCCACATCAAACTGCTTCAAGAACAACCTGTGGTTCCCGAGCTACAGGTTGGCCACCCCTGACATAGACAATGCCAGACTGGTGTCTCTCTGTATTCAGCAGGCTCAAATATTTTTCTCTCCAAGCAAGCCTTTCAGTTCTGGTAGCACTGAGAATACTACTACAACTACTAATACCACCAATAGTACTACTACTATTACTACTAGTAGTGTCACCACCTGTTCCATCTGCACATTCACTGTCACATCCTTCTATGGCAGTAGTAGGAGGTTGTTAGAGCTTACATGCCTTGTGCAGGAAGTAGCAGACACCACCACCAGTGTTCTCACTGCTACCACTATAGCTGCTGTATCCACAGCCAGAATACTGTCCACCACCACCAGTGTCATTCTTGCTGCAGCCACCCTTTCAGCTGTCACCACCACCACCACTACAGGCATTGTTACCACTATTCCAATGCCCATAGCCAAAGCACCTTCTGCCCTGTGACTGTGACCATAAACACCCTACAGCGTTTGCACAACCCAGTGTTTGATATCATTTCCACAGTGCTATGTGTGTTGTGTGGTGCATCCAGTGTGCACATGTAGCTTGTGCTGCATTAGTGACAGCTTTATGTTGTTGTGGACAGAAACATTCAACTACCTCAAGGGTATAAACAAGGTGCAGGGGGAGACATTTTCCAATACAGGAAGAGCACAGAGTGAGGGGGCATGACATGAAATTGGAAGGTGGGAGGTTGAGAGGAAATGTGAGGAAGTTCTCCTTCACAGAGAGGGTGGTGCACACATGGAATGGTCTGCCTCGGGAGGTGGTGGGAGCTAACACAATGGATGGATTCAAGCATGCTTGGGACAGGCATAGGGGAACAATAGAAGTACAGCAGCGGGGGTGGGTCGAAAGCAGTAATCCAGTACAAGGGCAGACTAGATGGGCCTAGGCGGTCCTTATCTGCTGACAATTTCTATGTTTCTATGTGGAAGTGTCACTGAGGTGTATATGGTATACCAGGTTTGAAGGGGTATTAACGGTGTTGTTTTTTTAAGCTATCCTTAAAAAAATTCCTTTCCTGGCTGAATACTGAATACCTGAATACCTGGGACTGAAACGGCATCCCGTTGCTAGGGTGCTGTAATGTTGGCACTGCAATAAGGGCGTGAGTGACAGAGGTGATCTGGATTTTAGATTGCCCCACACTCACACACTGTTGGGCATCTCCAACATTCTCTTCCTCTTCACAGCATGCATGGTCTGGAGGTGGTTATATTTAGTTAAGGTGGTGTGGGGAGTAAAGCCCCCCTCAAAACCTACTTCTTTCAGGGGTCGGTGCTTTGCCGCTGCAACTGCTGGGTGGCACAATGTCACCCACAATAATCCCAGGTGACATATTTCTTGCACCCTGAAGTACATTGCCCACGCACCGGCATTGGTGAACCAACCTGAATACCTAATATTTGGCCAAATATTCAGAAAAGGTATTGACACAGCTCTACTGCTAGCGATGCTGGTTCAGAAGGAGTTTGAACTTCAACTGAGGGTACTGCCTCTTCCAAAGGGTGCGCCCACTGCCCCACCATGACATGGGAACTTCCCTTATGCTCTCCACAAACTGTTGCCAGCATGGACAGGCCACCACCTCCATCACCCCCACTCACCACTTCCCTCTGCTTTTCCTCCCACTCAGCCCCATGATTTGCCATGAGATGGGTCCTCTGGCCCTCAGTACCCATGTGGGTCCCCTGATTGAACTGGGGAACATATTTATTGCATAGGTTGGAGGGACTACACTAAACCTAACCTTAACTCTAACCTAACCCTAATGTCTCAAGCTGCAACTCTGCCAGTCTTTCGAGTTAAGGAACACTCTGTATATCCAAATAAAGGTCTCAATGAGTACTACAGTAGTAACATATAATAGCCTCAGAAATATTCATGGGATATGCAGCATACCCAAAATATTCCTCCCAACTTCATAATGGTGCCAAATCCACAATTTATGTTTGATAATCATCACAAATGCACTACATGTGCATTTCCTCTTGGACTATAACCATACCAAGTTTCAGAAAAATGCAAAAAGAACTAACCAAGTTATACTTAAAAAAACTAAAAAGAGTAGTTGTTGGAAGCGGGGTGATGGCATCCGTGTTGCCAAATTATTCTCTGCCACATCTGGTACCCATGTAGGTGGGTGCTGGGGGAGGTGGCAACAAGAGGATCAGTCTGAGAGGTAGCAAAATCTCTGGCTCTGGAACAGTGGTAAAGGAGGAGATTGTTAGTATCCCCTTGACTGCTGGTGATGTGGTGGCACTGAGCCTGATCTAGATAACAGGTTCCCAGTATGGATATATGGACCAGTGATCAAACAGCTGGTAGCTCCTTTCTGTGCATTACAGCACACTAGGCACAGGTAACTGGGGAAAAAATTGTACTAAGTCCAATTGCAGTGATAGCAACCCTCTGGGTATTTGCCAACATGTCACAGTGGCAGTGAAGAGTGTAACTGGATCAGAAATGTAGGTCATAAAATGTTAGAATTGTTCCTGACTGAGATTGATGAGTGGATATAGCCTGTGGTGGTGGAGCCACAGGGGTGGGAGTGGCACAGGGTCTTCATACTGCAGAATGTGGGAAACAGGGGACTGCTGGCCTTGAGATTTTGAGTGCATCAGTATCTTAATTTTAACCAAACTTTGCCTTGGTGTACACCAAGGAGAAGTTACAGGCAAAATTGCAAGGTAAATTGACCCAAATTCACCTTGGTGTACGCCAAGGAGAAGTTACAGGCAAAGTTACCAGTGGTAAATTTCTATAAAATAGAAAAACTTTGTGAAATCATCTGCAAAGGTAAATTCACCTTAACATTGTCTGTGAAATAAAACTTTGCATCATCTCTACTTATGATCTACTTCCCATCCCTCTGTGTTGTGGCACCATGTAGGCACCTAACTTCTCTCTCCTCCCTTACTATTCCCAAATCTGTCCTCCTCACAACTGAGTTCCCCACCAGAAGTTGAATCCTCCTCCTTTGGTGTCCTCTACCACTGACCTTGGTGTCTGCACTATGGAGGAACCTCACATCCTCCTTGGTCTATACCATGGGCACCCCTTTCCTAGCAGTCCTGCTCCATCAAAGTGGTGTAGGTACTATGTAGTGGTACCAGTCGAGGAATGTGCCTCTGATGAACCACACCTACCCTCTCAGAGCCCAACAAAGTCCAGCCGTTCCTCCTCCCCCCTGGCATCCTCTGAGGTAACAGTGGCAGATTTGGTGGCCCCTAGTTGGGGGTGGAGGTCACTTAAATCCTAGCCAACTCAGCCTCAAGTCTAGTGACCTCCTTCCTCAACCCAGAGAGGTGCATGCAGATGGTGCAGCCCTGCAGTCTCCACAAGTCCTCTCTGAAAACTGCATTCCTACAGCCACTGCACAGCACCACTCCCAGCATTCCCAGCTCCTACTCTCTCTGTTACTTGGAAATACTTTTTTACCCTGACCTGTGATAGGGTGCTTCTGGTTTTCTCCTTTATTGTTTGCTATGAGCCTTTGTACCTTTACCCTAGATAGGGGTTTTCCTTTCTACCACTCACAAGTGGTTCCCTAGTGTCTGAAGAATTTTCCTCCTTCCTTTACCCCTTACCTTTCTCTCCCTTAGGGTGCTCAGAGTGGCGGCATTATGACACCAGTCAATCAGGGTACCAAATGCAAGATTTGCCACTCCCTCCCTGAGGTCCATCCTCCCCAGAGTAGGAATCCATAAGTGGGGGTGTGTGGGTGGTGCAGACCCCCATAAGGGGGGGTGTGGGGGTGCAGCCTCATCCCAGAAAAGCAATTGGTGACATTGCCGATTGACTCCCTAATTGTCCGGCGCCAGAACACCCATGCATTCCGATGGTGGAACCCCTTTCTCTGCTATTTCTTATTGTGGTAGCAGCACTTTCACTTTCCCCTAACCCTTTGCCATCTGTCCATAGATAGGTTGGTATTAGTGTTCCAGGTATGCTGTTTAAATCTCTTCACAATTATTTTGGCATCTCTAAAAGCATCTGTGGCAATCAAGGTAGCTAACCCACCACTAAGACACCCATACCTTGCATATCTTTTAGCAGAAATATAACACATAATATATCATTCTACAATATTTGGGCCACTTTCTCTAACCAGGTTTCCTGCAGCATTATAAGAGAATATTTATTAAATAACTCCAGTCATTTCCTGTCTTCTAGCTTCCCACTCATCCCTGCAGTATTCCAACTTAAAGCTGAAATCCCTTTTGGTTCACCTTTCTGGTCTGGATTGTTATTCTTTTCTGGTCTTTGGTTACTATCCAGTTTTATCAGAGGAAACTCACTATCTCCCTCTGTTGGTAGCAGCTTACTGTTGTCTTTCTGCACTGGTGATGACATAGCCAGAGTCAGCATAGAGCTGGATTCCAGTACTAGACTTGAGTTTATTCTGGCACCTTATTAATTTCTACCTCTTATCAGCTGGCCAGTATCATCTTCTACGTCATTTCCAAAAGAGTATGATAGTTCAACTGGATATAACAATCACGTAATTCTTTACCATTTGACATCCTTTTTCTTGCCCTTATTGCTTACTTTCTTATAATGTCCATTATTCTGTTTAACACCTGATAATCTGCATTTCCATTGGCGTCTTTTCTGACACATTTCTCTTAATGCTACATCTAGACAAATCCCTTTGTTTTTAAAATCCTCAGTATATTTTAACAATGTTTGCTGAATATCTGGATCCTTCAGGGTAATACATACTCACCCTTTTGCATCCCCATTTGAAGATCTATAAACAGTCTTCATGTCCACTCAAAAAATGATATTCCCCATTATGCCTCAACACATATTACAGGCCATTATAACATGAGGTAGGGAGAGTGAGGTAGGTGATTGGTAGAGTGCCATCAGGTGACACTGCATTAATGCACATTATTGGCATAGTTAGGGTGAAGGAGTCCCCAAGATAGTGAATCCATGGGCAGAATGGCTCTTTTTTTTCCTGCCTGACAGACTCAACATCAAAAGCAGCCATTTGCAATAGGCAGCTTAACAAGAGGTACAGTACTGGCTCCCCACCCACCCACCCACCCTACGGATCTCCAGGGACCAAGGGAACAGTGTATGGGGAGAGGGAAGAGTGTGTATGTGTGTGTGTGTCTCTCTCTCTCTCTCAACTGACCTGACACCCCCTGATAGCCCATTCATGCATTAATCTCTGTGCTGTGCAGTGTGACAGCTACCAGACCACGAATGAGAAAAAGAGAGAGAGAGAGAGAAAGGAAGGCAGAGGAGCAATATCGGGTGCAGCACAGTTCAGAAAAGAGACAGAGATTGGCTATAGCAGAGTCACCCTTGCCATGTATAATAGGGGACAGAGTACACAGTGAAGCTCCTGGTGTGCTGCTGAATGTGTAGCTGCTACACCGAGTGACACCCTTCCATCCTTTGTGTCTACCATTGCAGTACATGGCAAAGTGGATGACAGTTTTAGAAAGCAAGAGAGTGGTGCAGCACAGAGTGGAATTATACTGAAGGGTTTGCTATAAGTGCTACAGTGTGGCAAATGACAACTAGAGAAAGTCCTGTCTTCTCCCCTCCCATCTCACAGCATTTGAAGCTGCCGTGCCCCACACTGGTTGTTGTTCTCCCTCCTATCCCCTACTGAACCATTTGTCTCCACCACACTCAGTTATACAGTACCATGTATTCAGTACACAGTCAGACCAGGACACTAAATGAACTGTAAGCGGGCTTCAGATTTCCATAGTGTACTGTGTGCCCCACCCCCCCCGTGGGAGAGAGTGACAGAGAACAGGGTATGTGATGTCTGGTTTCGTGAGGTAGCCAACCCTATCCCAATGATGTGTGCTCCCCATAATCAAGCTACAGTATGTCACAGAGCTCGGGAGATGATAAGCCACACAGTGGGAGTGACAGTCTGTGAGACACCATGAAGGTGACAGGAGAGTGAGCCCGCTATTGTCGGCAATGGTCGGTACCGGTGGATTTGCTGTTACTGAAGTGTTTCTGTCATGGCCACACAGTGGAGAGACACAGACAGGTCAGTATGGATGATGTGCACTGACCATAATCAAGGTACAGTATGTCACAGAGTTCAGGAGATGGTAAAAGAGACAGCAGGAGCCACAGTGAGTGAGACACTGTGAAGGTGACAGGGGAGAGAGTCTGCTGTTGTCAGTGATGGTCGGTATTAGTGGGTGCAAAAGTGCAAAATGGCAAAAGTTTTAAACAATTACAAATAAGACTAAAACTATGATATGATCTGCAAAAAAAGTCTTTAATATGATTTAGCCACACTAACAAAAGATAACAGAAAAAAGTTTTATAACTATGTCGGTTCCCTAAAAAGAAAGGCTCTGGTAGTTGGCCCTTTACTTAAGGATCAATGACTAACCACAGATGAACAAAGCATGGCTGAAGAATTTAAGACCTACTTTCTCAGTGTGTACAAAATTAAAGAACTTGTATGTCTTAATGACTTGAAAAAACAAGAGCAACCCTTGACTTTTATCAAATAAGATATTTTGGCAGCTATAAAAACCATTAAATCTAACTCATCAGCTGGACCTGACAATATTCCATCTTTCTTCATTGAGGAACTTTCTGAGGAATTAACAGACTTACTCACTCTCTTGTTTAACACTTCTATTAATGATGGTATTGCAAATTCTGACTGGAAGACAACTACCATTATACCTATTCATAAAGGTGGCACAAAACAAAATGTAGCTAATTACAGACCCAAAAGTCTAACTTCTTGTATTGCTAAATTAATGGAAATAAACTTACAGCAGAAAAGTATTATACATCTTCAAGATATGGGAATTTTCGACATAACACAGTATGGATTTACTCAGAGAAGATCTTGCCTAAACAACTTAATCAACTATTTTGAGCCAATTAGCAAGGCACTGAATAACGGGCTACCTGTGAATGTTATTTTCTTGGATTATGAAAAGGCATTTGATTCCGTCTCCCATAGAATACTGATCAAGCAACTAGTTAGGATTAATCTCCGTCCGAATATTATTAAATGGATAGAGTTTTGGCTTAGTGACAAGATGCAGAGAGTCAGCATAAAGGACCAAATGTCTGACTGGGGCAACATTACCAGTGGGGGTCCCCCAGGGCTCTGTTTTGGGGCCCATATTGTTTAATACTTTGATCTCTACCATGCAAACTACTGATGGGGTCTAGATCAACAAATATGCAGATGACAGTAAACTTGGCTGTATTCTGAATAACAAATACTCCATTAAATCCTTACAAACAAATTTGGATTGCCTGGCATGTTGGGCAATAGACACCACATTGATTTTCAACACTACTAAATGTAAGGTAATGCACCTAGGCAAAAAATAATAGTCTGGCAAACTGTACTATAAATAACATTCAATTGCAAGTAGTAACCTCAGAAAGAGACTTAGGTATTGCCATAACTAATAACTTAAAATGTAATACTCATATAAACAGAATGGTTAAAAAGTGTCATGACATAATATGATGCATTCTCAAATGCATCAAAAGCTGAGAACCAGAGGTCCTTGTTCCATTATATACTAGCCTGGTCAGATCCCATCTAGAGTATTGTGCCCCCTTCTGTGCATCTACATTGTTAGGAGGAAAAACCATTGTCGAAAAAGTACAGAGGAAGATCACTAGAAACATAAAAATCTTTAAAAATATTGAATATCAAGATAGACTAGAATCTGTGGGGCTGTAATCTCTCGAATACAGAGCTCTTCAAGGAGATCTGTGTCTGGTATACAGGGCCCTTCAAGATCCTGCCTTGCTAGAAACTATATGCCTTGAGAGACAAACTTCCAGTAATAATACAAGGTCACATAAATTAAAACTTAAAGCTAGTCATAACAAATCAGTTAAAAGATGTAACTTCATTATGCAGAGGCTGCCTCCAATTTGGAATGCTCTACCCATGTCTGTGGTTACCGGTGAAACTTTGGAACAGTTTAAAAGCAATCTTGATCAGCATATGGCAATAAAAAATTCCATTTCCACCATTAATGGCTAATGGTGGTGAGTTCAATTTGGGTTCACCCCTCAAACTCATAATGACCTATGAACCTATAAGTACCTTTTTGCTGGATATCATTTCTGCATGTTCCCACAAAGCACACATCATGGTAGGTGTTCAGCTTTGACTAAACATACACCTTTTTTCAGCTGGGAGCCCAATGGTGTTCCATGGTCAAGGGAGGTGCCCCCTCCTAATAGTTATCCCAGTCCACCATGCATTGGAAATAAATAAAAGGCTCACAGCTATTGTCCTCCCCAGTTTAATCTCCTGGCTGTCATTCCTGTTATGCCTTTTGCTGTGTATGGTGATCACAGAAAATAAATTCAGTGCTCCAATGTTACCCCTTGTATTTTCCCATTTAGTAAGCTTTATTGAGTTTACCAAACAAAAAACAACGTATAAAGACATTATATAACATGACGTGATACACCACGGCAGTAACTAATACTATGGTGCTGGTCAAAGCTTATGGTGTTTCAAGACAACCTGTCACAAAAAAAAAAAAAAAGAAAAAGGTAAAAAAGGAGCCAATATACAATATACAAATAAAACATCCCCCCTCCCTCCCTTCTACCCCTACACCTCCCCCCTCGCCCCTACCCTCCATACCCCTTGCTATCAGGAAAAGGATAAAAGAAAAGAGGAGGAAAAAAGAAAAAGGAGACAAAAGCCAAGGGAGGGTAGCAGGAAACCAGTGAGAACAATCACCTACTGCTGATTTTTTCCAGATATTTTAAGGTAAATTCCCCACATCAATACGAGGAGTATTATTTACATAGCAAGGTATGCAGTGGGGCCCATATCCTCTGATATTTTTTACCATTTCTAGCATAACTCGCTATGGTATATTCTGCTTGCAGAGCAAAAAGAATTTCTTGATGCCATTCCGCATATGTGGGAGTCTGTTGATCTAGCCAGTGACGCAATATCACCTTCTTAGCACATAAGGAAATTAACATCATGTGTTTCCTTTGGATACCAGTAAGGATATTACTTGAATCTCCCAAAATGCAAATTTCTGGTTGGAAAGCATTTTGCAAACCAAGCAATGGGCTAAGTCTAGAACTAATACTCTCCCAGAGAGGGGAAGCTTTGTCACATTCCCATAAAATGTGGAATAATGTTCCCACTGTTTCCCACATCTAGTGCACAGGTCTGCCTGGAGTTTACTTTTACGAAGTTTTACAGGAGTGTAGTATAAGTCCTGTATTAACTGAAATTGTAGCAATCTATAACGATCCCACCTAACATCCTTAAACAATCTTTTCCAAATTTGTGACCACTGGCGGGGACCTTCGATGGTTGGGGGGAGGGAGTTATCCCAGACATAATGGGAAGTGCCGTCTAGCCCTGTAACTATTTTCTGCAGCTCTTTATAGTAGAATGAAATGAGAATTAGGCCTTATATGCAACGTACTAAGTATGGGTCCAAACAAATAATGCTCCCATAACCCACTACCGAAATACCTTAAGAGGATCTGGGAAATTTGGAGATACTTAAAACAAAAAGATACAGGCACCTTGTATTTAGCCTTTATCTCTGAAAAGGTTAATAACCTATAGTTTTCTGTTAGGTCTATGACCTTTTTCCCTACTCTCTCCACCCAAAACCTTTGAGTAATGGTCTTCCCCCCAATTTTAAAGTTCAGGTTGCCCAGAATATACTGTGAGGTGTCTTTCTCCATGGTATCCTTTACAGCATAATTCAACTGTTTGTGGATGTGAAGGGTTCTCATAATGGGGGTGTTTTTAAGCTGTCCTGGGACCTTAGTAAGTGGAAGGTATGGCAAAGTCCTTATATCAGTTCCAGCAGAGGCACAGAACGATTTCTCTATCTGCAGCCACAGTGGGACATAAGTTTCCAAACTAGGAGTCGGAACTGAGGTCAGCCATTGTGAGACAACTAAGCAGTTAGTGGCTAGGTAATAATGATATATGTTAGTGATTTGTAAGCCCCCTAGTTCTTTTGGCCTCTGTAATTTGGATAACGCCCTATGTGGAGATTTATGCTTCCAGATGAAGTTGGATATAATACCGTGTACGTGAGCAAACAAAGTCTTAGGTAAATATTGATGACATAACTGAAGAGGGTATAACAGCCGGGGCAAAATATTCATTTTAATAATGTTGATTCACCCCCAAAGGGAAATAGGAAGCATTGCCCAGTGGTTCAGGTCAATTTTAATGTGAGCTACTAACTGATCTAAATTATACTGCTTCATTTTAGAATTAGACAATGATAGATAAATACCCAGATATTTCAATTTATCTTTAACCCAAGTAAGCCCAAGGTGTTGAATGTCGGTTTTTAAGGTCCAGTTGTTTAAAGGCATATCCTCAGTCTTGGACAGATTTAACTTATAATTGGATAACCAACCAAAATCCTGGATGATATCCAATGCAGCCGGTATACATTTGGATGGATGTGTTACATGGAGCAAAATGTCATCAGCATATACTGATATTTTATATTGAAGATGATTGATAGTAATACCCGTAACCGAGGCAGAAGTGTTCAATTTTCTGATGAGAGGTTCTAAAAACAAGTTAAACAAATAAGGAGAGAGCGGGCAACCTTGGCGGGTACCCTGGTGTAATATAAAGGGAGAAGAGAGCACACCATTACAAAAGATATGGGCTGATGGGGAGGAATAAAGGACTTTAATCCATCTTATAAACTGTACCGGAATGTGATACTTCGGGAGTAATTGAAATAAGTAGTCCCATGACACCCAATCAAAGGCCTTCTCTGCATCCAGGGACATCAAGACTGATGGTATATCGGAGTCCCTGGACGCAGAGATAAGATGGGAAATTTTCCTTGTGTGGTTTGCTAAGAGGCGTCCACACGAACCCCACTTCCGCTCGACTAAGCAAAGTTTGCCATACTTGGGCTAAACGACTAGCTAGGATTTTGCTAGAATCTTCAAATCTACATTTATAAAAGATATTGGCGTAGCCTGACATCATTATGGGGTCCTTGTCTGGCTTTAATATAACCACTATGGTAGCAGAGGTGAAATTGTGATCTGAAAGGCCATTTTCGTAGATGTAATTATAAAAATCTAGGAGTTTAGGACTTATTTGGGCTTTAAATGCTTTATAAAAATTGGATGTACAGCCATCAGGGCCTGGTGCCTTATCTGCCGGTAAGGTGCCGATGGCTTGATAGACCTCGTTTAGAGTTAGAGGGGCTTGTAAAATTGAAAATTGATTCTGAGAGAGTTGTGGGAGTACTATGTCTTGAAGAAAGTAATCCAATGAGGTGTGATTTAGGGCCATAGGGGAGCTTGAGTAGAGCTTCTGGTAATAGTCCTTAAAGGAGGAGGCAATATCCCTGGGGGACGTGTGTAGAGTGCCGGAGGCATCTCGCACAGCTACAATAAACCTATCAGCCATCTGGGCTCTAAGTCTCATGGCGAGTAATTTCCCAGCCTTATCACCTTGGTCAAAGTATGTAATTTTAGAGTACAAAAGGAGGTGTTCAACTTTATCACTGAGGAGGATATTATAATGGAAGCGAAGACTTTCTAACTTTTCTAAGTCCTCAGGTTTAGGATGGGGCATAAGACCTCACTCTAGCACTCTGATTTGTTGTAATAATAAAGAAGATTCAGAAGAGATTTTCTTTTTTCTTATTGAAGCAACACAAATTAAAATTGTGATCCAAGATGTGCTAAATAAACTAAATTGTATCTGAAAAATGAAATAGTGCTTCAGGATGCCCTACTTGGCAAACTTCTTAACCCCGTTAGAATAATATAGAATAATTGTGAATTTAATGGGCAGACTAGATGGGTCAAGTGGTCCTTATCTGCCGTCAAAGTCTATGAATAACTTCTCCTCTTAAAGAGCAATGTTACCCCTTGTATGTCTGTCCTGCATGTTCATTCCACTCACATATTCCCCCATACCCTTTTAGATGACCCTCTATTTCAGCACTGTGTCCTTATAATCAAAAATGTTTCCTTTTCCAGATGTATTGTATCTGTCATCCCCCCGTCCACCCCCTCCCCAAATGTGATCCAACCCAGTCTCCTACAAGTGTTTTTCCCTTCCTTTCCTCATCATCACATTAATTACATGTTTTACATATTCTACAAATCAGTGTGTAAAAATAGGATCCTACAGCAGCCCCCCTTTCCCTCTGGAAAAGGAGATGTTATATCCTATCTGTTCTGTCATAGGCAAAAACATTATAAAGCAGGACCACTTTTAAAATGAGAATGAGATATCACATCTCATTGCTACCGTCCTGGGCAAACGCACTATAAAACTGTGTTAAATCAAGACTCCATTACAAAGGACAATGCATCTCATCTGGTCTATTTTTCTGCTAAAAATATAGAATAAATGTGTAAAAGCAAGACCCATTTCAAAAAGATTACAAGCAATGATCTTTCTGCAGTGACAAATGTTTACTTATAAATTCCTGCCATTTTGTGGAACACAGGGTTAAGAGGTTTGCCAAGTAGGGTATCCTGAAGTACTATTTCATTTTTCAGATACAATTTAGTTTATTTAGCACATCTTGGAGCTCTACAGCTCACTATGCAATTGACCTGTGTTTGTGAACGGATTCAGGTCCCTCGGGGGCCAGTGTGGGGATGGAAGATTGGTGCACAGTGTCCCAGCAGTGGACTGATGTTAATGATGTGTCGGGAGTGAGGCAGCCCCAGTTGTGATTAGGAGCATGGTGTCTCAACAGCTTTGTGTGTTTCTGTGCCTATGTCAGGGAAGCCATAACAGACCCAGAGGAGCGGAGAGGTGTTACCTGGTACCAATGGCAGAGCGCAATGACCTACAGTCAGGTGTATTAGGAGTGCAGTGTAATAGTGGCTCGCACAGTCACTCTGCTTGTGAGTCTCTCATTCACTTGTCCCATTGTTGTGACACCTATCCCTGTTGTCTGTGTACCAGTGGCTCGCTCAGCCAATGTGTTCCTGTGTCATTCATGGGACCCATTACTTGCTGTATGTGTTCTCAACTCTGTGAGTTGTGGGGTGAGATGTCTGTCAGGAGCACTTGTGCTGAGTGACAGAACCAGAGAGAGAGTGAGTGACAGATGGAGAAATATGGCAGAAGTCAGTGAGAGACCAGGGGCTAGCAGAGGTGTGTTTGCAGCCACATTCCTTAAAACACACCCCAGGCCTGCATTAAATGCCTATAAACCCAAACACTGGAGTGGGTTATTGCTTACCTATTACACCATACATGCTCTGCAATATAATGAACTTTATTAAGAACATTTCTCATACAAAAGAGATTACCAAAATCCAAAACAATAAAATATACAGAACAATACTCATAATGATTCAATACACACTAAAACTTAACACATTAACAACACAAAAAGAAAACAAAAAAACACAGACACCCTATCCCTCCTCCCTCCCCTCCACCCATATGCCATCCCTTCTTGTGCAGCATAACTTAATACTCATATGGAAAATAAAAGTTTCCCAGCTGTGGACTCAATAAGGGAAAACCAACTAAAAGACAGAACACACATGACTTGTTTATGTCGCCTTAGTAAGTTTTGTCAAAAATGCAGAAAAGGGGGATCACCAGTGCTGGAAGGAAAACCAAGTGCCCTGGAAAAGTGCAACTGCTCATTCTGCTGCGTAAGCAGTCAAAAATTCCTGATACCACTCCACATAAGAAGGGGTCCTGGTGCTTTTCCAGTGCCATAAAATTACCAGTTTAGTAACTAAAGACACCAATGTCATACAGTATTTGTCCCTGGTAGAGGAAATGGGAGAATAATCACCTAAAAGGCAAACCTCGTGGGTGAAATATTTGGCATGGCTAAATACAGGTGCAATTTTATCTTTAATTAGTTGCCAGAAATCCTTGGCCACTGGGCACATCTAGAATTTATGATATAAGGTCCCTTCTAAATTTCTGCAGGAATCACAGGTAGGCGATGTCAACTTGCCCATTTTGAAAAGACAGAAACGGTAGAAATATAAGTCATGCAATACATTAAATCGGAGTAGGCAAAGTCTATCTTGCTTAACAAACTGATAAATATCATGTCAAATTTTATGCTGAAAGGAATGGGGTTGATCTAAATGTAGCACATTCTTCCAATAGAAGGAGTACAGTGGCAACTGACTCCAGGACCTACCACAAAGTTCCTTATATATACCCAAAATAGATTTGTCTTTAGGTTTGTGGAACCCTATGAGAAGAGACTAAAGGACCTCAATATGTACAACCTGGAACAATGTAGGGCTAAAGGAGATATGATAGAGACCTTTAAATACCTCATGGGGGCTAAATAAAGTACAGGAGGGAAAGATACTGTGTCAGCAGGGTAAGGTTTATGAAGAGAGGTTGAGGGCACTGAACATGTACTCCCTGGAGGAAGAAGAGCGAGAGGGGACATCATCGGGACATTTCAAGTACTTGAAAGAGATAAATAAGGTAAAATGAGGGTCTCTTTAAGCTGAGTGGCAACCTTAACTCAACGGGGCACAGTCTTAAGATGAAGGGTGGGAGTTTAGGAGAGAGGTCAGGAAGCACTTCTTCACAGAGAGGATGGTGGACACTTGGAATACACTGCCAGAAGTGGTGGTCTCACTGAAGACAGTGGGCAGCTTCAAGAGAGGCTGGGATAGGCATAGGGGGAAGGTAAGGATCATGGGTAGGGAGGATGGTAAGAGTGGGGAGTGAGGGCAGGAGCAGGAGCAGTAGCTTAAGAAACATAGAAACATAGACTTTGACGGCAGATAAGGACCGCTAGGCCCATCTAGTCTGCCCATTTCCCTACCTACAGGATAGGCCGCAGATCCTAGTTAACCAACAGCCTATATCTTCCTGCCCCCCACAAGAATTGCCTTATGTCTGTCCCATGCATTCTTGAATTCTCCCACAGTTTTAGACCCCACAACTTCCTCAGGAAGGCTGTACCATGCATCCACTACCCTCTCTGTGAAATAATACTCTCACATTGCCCCTGAACAGCCCTCCTTCTATCTTTTAAATTGTGTCCCCTTGTTCTTGCAAGTCTCTTTTTCTGAAAGATGCTACCCTCTTGGACTTTGTTGATTCCCTTGAGGTACTTGAAAGTTTCTATCATGTCCCCCCTCTCCCTTCTTTTCTCAAGGGTATACATATTAAGCTCCTTTAGTCTCTCCTCATACGGCTTCTCTTGCAGACCCTGCACCATTTTAGTTGCCCTCCTCTGGACTGCCTCTATCCTGTCTATGTCCTTGTGGAGATGGGGTCTCCAGAACTGGACACAGTATTCCAGATGGGGTCTCACCAACTGTCTGTACAGAGGGATAACAACTTCCTGTTTTCTGCTGATGCCTCTCCCTATACATCCCAGTATCCCCGCCCTCCTACTGCCTTCTCATATTGCTTGCTAACCTTAAGGTCATCTGATATGATTACCCCAGGTCCCTTTCCTGTTTTGTTGTTGTTACTACCTCCCACCCATTGTGTATTCTTCCCTGGGTTCTTGTTTCACAGGTGCATTATTTTGCACTTTTGCATTGAACTAGCTGCCATATATCTGACCATTCCTCCAACCTTGCCAAGTCCCTTTTCATCCTTTCCACGCCTCCTTGTGTATCAACCCTGTTGCAGATCTTTGTGTCATCTGCAAAAGGCATACTTTCCTTCCAGTCCCTCTGCGATGCCACTGATGAAGAACATTAAAGGACTGGACCCAATACTGAACCCTCATGTACCCACCAGTAACCGCCTTTCTTCAAAGTGGACTCCATTTACAATTACCTTCTGTCTCCTGTAGTCAGCCAATGTTTTATCAGGCTACCACCCTGGGACCCACTCCCAGGCTGGTTAATTTGACTAATAATCTTTTGTGTGGGACTGTGTCAAATGCCTGCTAAAGTCTAGGTAGGCCATGTCCACAGCCCCTCCCTGGTCTACTACTTTGGTCACCCAGTCAAAGAAATCTATTAGATTCATCTGACATGACCTTCCCACTGTGAACCCATGCTGCCTTGGATCCTGTGCTCCACTGACCTCTAGGTACTCAACTATTCTTTCCTTCAGAAGTGACTCCATCACTTTCCCTACCACAGAGGTCAGACTGACAGGTCTGTAATTTCCTGCCTCTGTCTTGGTCCCACTTTTGTGAAAGGGAATCACATCCGCCTTCCTCCAGTCCTCGGGTACCACACCATCCTCCCATGATTTATTAAAAAGAGTAGCCAGTGGTTTCACTAGTTCCTTCCTTAATTCTTTTAGAATTCTGGGGTGAATTCCATCAGGACCCATTGCTTTGTCCACCTTCAGTTTTAGGAGTTCTTGCAGAACCCTTTCTTCTGTGAAAGGACTGGGATCGACCCCTATCAAGAGTGCTTCTGTTAATTGATTAGGCACTTCCTCCTCTTTTGTGAATACTGAGCAGAAATATTCGCTCAGTATTCCTGCTTTTTCACTGTCCCCTCTGTCCACCCACCGCTCATTCTATTCAGCCTCACTATCCCCTTTGTCTTTCTACGCCGCTGATGTACCTATAAAAGGTTTTATCCCCTTCTTAACTGAGTTGGCTATCTTTTCCTCAGTTTGGGCCTTTGCTATTCTGACTTCCTCCCTGCTTCTTTCTGCCTTAACTGGTACTGCTCTCTGTCCTGCTCCTTCTGTGTTTCTTTATACTCCGGAATGCTATCTTTTCTTCCTGACTTTCACAGCCACCTCTTTGAGAACCATAGTGGCTTTTTTTTCATTTTGATTTGTTTATTTGCTTCACACAAAGGTTTGTTGCCTCAGTGATGGCAGTTTTGATAATTCCCCATTGTTGCTCCACACCTCCTTCTAGCCTGTTTGCAGTGCTTTTCTGAGGCACTCTCCCATCTTGCCAAAGTCAGCCTTCCTAAAGTCCAGTACCCTCACTTTTGTATGGCTTGACTCTGTAGCTGAGTTTAACGTGAACCACACTGTTTGATGGTCACTTGTCCCCAGATGGCAAAACTGTGGACCCTGCAATATGAGCAGACTAGATAGACCAAATTGCCTTCTTCTGCAGGCTTCTTCATATGTTCATATGACTTTTCAGAAGAAAAAATTATCAAGAACAAAGGATGTGCTATGAAGCTTGGGGGGGTAGCTTCAGGAGATATGTGAGGAAGTACTTCTTCACAGAAAAAGTGGTGGATTCTTGGAACAGCCCTCCAGCAGAGGTGGTTGGGGCAAAAACAGTGGTGGAGTTCAAGAATGCATGGGTTAAGCAGAAAGGAATCATAGTGGAAAGGAAGGGGGAGGGAGGAAGAGCTGTAGATTGGGCATGGTCTGTGGTAATAGTGTAGGTAGGGAGAAATGGGCAGACTGGATAGGCTACCCGGTCCCTATCTGCCATCAGTCTATGTTTACATGTTTCTCTATATGTGTCATTTATGTATGGCTGGCATAATCATCTCTGACCCTGATGCACACATTATAAAATATTCAGCCTGTGGCCAGTATGTGAGTGTTGAGCATCATGCCAAGATAAGGGGCAATGAGAGAGAGAGAGAGAGTGAGAGAGACAGAGATAGAGATAGAGTGAGAGAGAGAGAGAGAGAGAGAGAGAGAGAGAGAAAGAGATATATGAGCTGGACATCTGCCTTCTAGTAGGAGGTCTAAGTCAGTAAAGAGTGGATCCCCTGGTCCATGTGAGCACTGGATTGAGGGTAATAACAGTCCACTATATCGCCTTAAAATAATAATTGAAATAAAAAAAGGTTTGTCACTCCATGCCCGTTAGCCCTCCATGCTGATTCAGAAGGCTGCAAGCAACAATTGGGGAGGAGGACTGGTTCAGTGTCCAAGGCACTACTGTGCAGCTTTGCTGGCAGATGCAATGAGCTGACAGCATAGGTCCTCCTGGTATTGCCTCTGTCCCAACCAGGAGGCTTCTACAATGAAAATGTGTGCTTAGGATGGCTGCAAAGTACAGCCACACCCCCTTTCAGCTGCCAACCTTCTACATACTGTAGATCAGCAGATCATGTCAACCTGGATTGGTGAGTTTTTGAGAATGTACCAAGGCCTACACAACTGCCGGCAGGGGCCCTGTATGCATCCTAGTCCTGTATGCCTCGGTGTTAGGGTGCCTGCATCTCTGTGGATTGAGTACTAACACCTGAGGAGCTGCAGTGTTTGGTAGCAAACATAATTTCACTGTTCTGGGTATGTACATGGTCTATTGGGCTCAAAGGAGCTCAGTATTTGAAATAATTTCAGAGAGAAAGACTTCACGTCATGGAGGCTGGGACATGGAGAAGTTGTTTAATGAGTGAGGATGACTGTACGAATCTGGGGGAGACTACAGTTGCAGAAATTGGCATGGTCAGATATTTCCTGAAATGTTTGTGATATCTCTAGAGAAATTCTCTTCATGTATGAGGTGCCTCTGAAGGGCCACCAGAGAGAATCTCTTTTAAGAGTCAGACTAGGGAGGGCCAAGTGGGCCTTATCTGCTCAGACATTATATGTTTCTGTTTAGAAATATTGCAAAATATCTGGTAATATCCGACAATGTCAATTGCTGCAACTGTATTCCAGAGGTAGAAGACTTGGTTTGCTGGCCAAGGCACCTAGCTTCACCTGAGCTCTTTCCTTCTAAGACTGCTTGAAAGACAGAGTAGAGAAACTTACCAGAGCAAGGGAGAAGGATTAAGACTTAGTTTGGCTAAGCAGATTTACTGTGTGGTGGTGTTTTTATTTTTTACTCACAGGGATTGCTACTGTTTGTTGCTAACATTTCATTGCTTTATTTTTTCTCTGATTCAAATTGTTGTTGCTGGTATACCTTCTTCTGCATTATTACAAGGTGTGCCTACAGGTGTGTGCTAACAGATTACTGCTGTAATCTTCTGATTCAAATTGTCTTTTGCAAGGTATATCTTCTGTTACTGCTTATTTTCTCTGGAGCAAAGTGTTTCTTACAGGGTATATCTTCTCTGAAATTATTACAGGTGGTGCTTTACAGGTTTAACAGTTTTATCTAACATTAGGATAAGCTTTCAGGGTTACTGCATTTGTTGTTGACTGATTGTTTCTGCTCTTACCTCCTTGTTCTTTCGTCCGGTGGTTCTTCTTTTAGGCAGGGAAGGGCCCAGCCACCCACCCCATCCCCAACCACCCCAGGCTACACTCCCTTTATAGGGTACACAGTTGTGACATTTCCTGTGGCAGAGCAGGAGAGGCGGATCAGTGGGGCCTCCACAAGGTGATCTCATTTACAGGGCACTAGTAATTTAACTTGTTATAACAAGTTAAACAAAGCACAATTAAACCATTACTTGCATTTTTTTCCTTCTAATTACTCTGACTAGGTTACAAACCCAGCAACTTATTTGGAATGGATTTCATTAACTGCAGGTACTGTGGAACAATTTTCAGAAGGACAGTCTTACAGGATTTAGGACACTGTCCTACATGCTGGGCCTTTGGAGATCTTAGGTCTCAGCTCCAGGCAGCATGGGCAGAGATTGCACACCTCAAATTTCATATTGAAGAGGAAATACATGATAAGAACCACCCGTCATTTCCCCAGCATCCAACAGAAAAACCTCGACCGCAGAGGGTAGTTGGTCCAGGAGGTTGGCAGGTGGTTAGGAGGAGGAAATCAGGTGCCCCATCGCTCTCTGCTCTCCAACACATTACCTCCAAAAACCATATAAACACTACAAACAGGTATCTGCCTCTATCTCTGAAATCAAATAAAGAGGCAGAAGACACTGCAGAGCAGGACACTGCATGCACAGGAGCTAGCACAACAATACTCACCCAAATCAGGAACCAAAACTAAACAAGCACAAAGGAAATCCAAAAAACTTCTGATCATAGGAGACTCCATGATTCGGGGAGTTGATACCCATCTCCAGCCAGGGGTGATGGTCAGATGTCTCCCAGGTACATCAGCATGGAGAAACACTGACCGCATTGCTAAAATTGTTCACAAAGCAGGAGAAAACATTGATGTCCTAGTACACATAGGGACTAATGATCTCGCCAGCCGGTCAGTTGTGGAGACCAAGGAACACCTGACTAGGCTGGGTGACAAACCATCATCTATTTCTGCCCGGCATCTCCTTCTCTGAGATCCCGCCAGTCTGGGAGAAGGAGCAGATGGACGGAAGGTCAGAGAAGGGGAGATAGGGAAGCTAAACACGTGGCTCAAGGACTGGTGCCAGGAAAAAGGACACAGATTTGTAGGAACTGGTAACAGTTCTGGGAGCGAAAGTTCTTTAATTTGATGGACTGCATCTGACTAAAGAGGAGCCAGTGCATTGGGGCAGAAGTTTGACGCCTTTGCAGAATATTTAAACTAGCAAATGGGGAGAGGTGCAGCACCCCATACGTCGAATGGGAAGAACACCCTCCTCCCTCAGCTAGTGGTCAAACAGGAATTCAGCGTGTTTGCCGCTCATTTGCATCACCAGGTAAGAAAAAGGTTTGTCTCCTTACGATGCACAGGGTAATGCCAAACTCACCCAACAACTAACACACCAAAATCTGGCCAATGGAAAATCATGTACACAAATGCTCACAGCCTGGGAAATAAGATCCCAGACCTGCAGGCACAATGTCAGAGGCTAAACTGGACATAGTAGCAATTAGTGAGACGTGGTTTCCAGTAACCACACTTGGGAGACTTCAGTACCTGGCTATGTATTGTTCAGAAGAGACCGAGCTGCAAAAGGGGGAGGAGTGGCCCTGTATGTTAATGAAAATATCAAAGCTACAGAAATTCAGAATACACATAAGGAGCCAGAAGAACTGTGGGTCACCCTGAAACAGGAAATGGGACAGCCATAAGAACTGGGGTTGTCTACAGGCCCCAGACCAGAGGGAGGACATAGACACATTACTGTTAGAAGATATACAAAACATGACAGCTAAAGGAGGTTCTAATAATGGAGACTTCAACATGCCAGATACAGATTGGTCAATACCAGCAGGAACATCTGCCAGAACTAGACTCATAGTGGATTCCTGCAGGGGAGGGTCTCAAACAACTGGTACAGCAACCCACAAGAGACAGGGCTATCCTAGATCTAGTACTGACTAACAAAGAAGGGATCACAGATCTCCAGGTAGAAGGTCACCTGGGGGCCAGTGACCATCACATGGTATGGTTCAATTTGGCTACTACATCTAAATCATCCCATTCCAAGGCAAAATATGGGACTTCAGAGGAGCTGACTTTGATAAGATGGCCAACAGAGTTAAGCTAGCCCTGGCAAAAAGAAACACAGGTGAGGAGGTACAGGCAAAGTGGGCAAGCATTAAGGATACAATACTTGAAGCAACATCCCATTGTGTTAGACAGAAAAGGAAGTGCAAAGAAGAAGGAAACCACTTTGGTTCTCAAATACAGTAGCAGAAAAGGTCAGAGCCAAAAGGCTGGCCTCAGAAAATATAAGGGAACACAGCGGATGAAGATAGGAGGCATACCAAACTGCCCTAAGGGAAGCAGGTAAGGCAGTAAGGCAGGCAAAGTCCCAAACTGAGGAAACACTAGACGAACAGTAAAGAAGGTGACAAGACTTTCTATAGATACATTAGTGAAAGGAGAAAGTCCAGAGGGGTATTGCTAGTTTAATGGAGAAAAGGAGCATGGAGGAGGAGGACCCTGTAAAGGCATCTATCCTAAATAGATACTTTTGCTCAGTATTTACTGAAGAAGAACGTAGGGCAGGGCCCACAGCTCAGCATCATGGACACAGGGGAGGAGGTGAGCACTACTCCTTCACAAAAGAAAGGGTCCTACAAGAGCTTGCTAAGCTCAGGGTGGATAAGGCAATGGGACCTGATGGCATACATCCCAGGGTACTTAAGGAGCTAAAGGAGGAACTAGGAGCCATTAGCAGAATTGTTTAGTGAGTCTCTGAGCACAGGAGAGGTCCCAGAAGACTGGAGAAGGGCTCATGTGATCCCACTCCACAAGAGTGGTAGCAGGGAGGAGGCGGGAACTACAGACCGGCCAGTCTTACCTCAGTAGTGGGCAAGATTATGGAGGCACTCCTTAAGGAAAGGATAGTGCAACACCTGGAATCCATAGGGCACAGGATCCAAGACAGCATGGGTTTACAAAGGAAGGTCCTGTCAAACTAATCTCGTAGATTTCTTTGACTGGGTAACCAGAGTGGTGGACCAAGGGAGCAGTTGATGTCGCCACCTTGACTTCAGCAAAGCTTTTGACACTGTTCCACATAGAAGATTGATAAATAAGCTAGGTAGGCTCGGGTGGTCAGAAGTTGGTCAACTGGGTGGCAAACTGGTTGACGGGCAGAAAACAGAGAGTGGTGGTAAATGGCATACAGTCAGAAGAGATGCAAGTCACAAGTGGGTACCTCAGGGATCAGTCCTGGGGCCAGTCCTATTCAACATCTTCATTAGTGATCTCGCAGATGGACTAGAGGGTAAGGCTTGTCTGTTTGCAGATGACACCAAGATCTGCAACAGAGTAGATGATCCAGATGGGTGGGCAGAATGAGAAGAGATCTGGATAAACTAGCAGAATGGTCAGAAGAGTGGCAACTGGGATTTAATGCAAAGAAGTGCAAAATCATGCACATAGGGAAGAGAAACCCTGAAGCCACTTATAGGCTGGGAGGGGAGTTGCTAGCAGTCACAAAGGAAGAAAGAGACTTGGGCATCATTATCACTGATGACCTAAAATCATCCAAGCAGACCTCTAAAGCAGTAGGTAAGGCTAGGGGTGTTAGGGGTATTAGTGGGGTATCACAAGTCGTAAGAGGGAGGTAATAATCCTCTGTACAAGACATTGGTTAGGCCCCATCTGGAGTACTGGCAGTATTGGAGGCCACACCTTCACAAGGACATTAACCAAATTGAGGCAGTCCAGAGAAGGCAACCAAATGGTGCAGGGACTGCATCAGAAGACATATGAGGACAGATTAACGGAGTTCAATATGTATACCCTTGAGCAAAGGAGGAGAGAGGTGATATGATCGAGACATTTAAACACCTTAAGGGCATAAACAAGGTGAAAGAGTCTAACATGTTTAAATATAAGAAAAATAGCAGGACAAGAGGACACAGCATGAGATTAGAGGGAGGCCGATTAAGGGGAATGTGAGGAAATTTCTTTTCACAGAAAGGGTGGTAGATGCATGGAATGGCTTACCACAAGAAGTGGTGGCTATGAATACAGTGCAGGGCTTCAAACAGGCATGGGATAGGCATAAGGGAGCAATACAAATGACTATGAATAGATAGGTCACTGACAGAGCAAAGGCCGATGGCACATTTATAAGGTAGAAAAAGAAATGGGCAGACTGGATGGGCCTTGCGGTCCTTATCTGCCGTCAACTTCTATGTTTCTATGTTACAGTCCATGCCAGGTAGACGGGACGCAGTTAAGCGGGATGGCCACTGAAGCAGTATATCCACTGGGGAACAAATTTTCACCTGATGAAAGCAATCAGCAGAATTTGCAGATTAGCGAGACAGTGTCAACACATTACTTCGGGTTAGTGGGACGATTGACAGTGTGATTACTGCCTCAGCCAGTGATTTTAATCACTCTATTAGCACCCAATTAATATCACAGTTAACCTCTCAGCCATTAAAAACTGATCTCCTGTCACACTGTCTCATTCTAACAATAAGATGGCACTTCCCCAGAACGAGATGTCACTCGCTGACACAGTAAAAGTTCTTGAAGCTTTAGAAAACCCTACCTGCTCACTGTCTGCTGTAGCCAGTCAGTTTAAAATCAGCAAAAGTTAAGCAGGTCGCAGCAACAAAAACAGAGATGTGATTTTGGCAGAGTGGCCTCCAATTCAAATCCACAATGCAAATGAAAGAGGGAGGGCAAGGACTTTACTGTGGAAGATGCTTTGATGGTATGGTTCCAGAGTGCACTGACCAAGGTTGCACATATCTCTGGGCAGATGTTAACACAAAAGGCAAGTGATTTGGCTGCTCAGATGGGCACTTGAATTTTGAGCCAACAGGTGATTGGTTATCATGATGGAAAATTAACCACCAAATCGTGTTCAAGTGTGAGCATGGGGGAGAAGCAGGATGCTGACATGTCAACTGCGGATTCTTGGATCACAGATATTATTCTCCCTGGTTTATTGAAAGGTTTCAGGAAGGAGGAGGTCTTTAACACAGATGAAACTGGCCTTTTACAGAAGATACCCTGACTAAAGACATGCCATGAAAGATCAGGATATAACAGGGAAAGGCTAATGACCACATCTCAGTCCTCTGTTGTGCAAACTATCAAATAACTGGAACTGAGGAAAAAAATAACTTGTTACAGGTAAGAGCAGAAGACCGAGATGCCTGCCTGAGGACTTACACATCCTTCCTGTCTAGTACACAAGTTCCTCGAATGTCTGGATGACCTCAGCAATTTTTTGGCACTAGCTGATGGCCTGGGAGGGTGAGCTTCACAGATCAAGATGAAAAGTCCTACTGTTTCTGGATAACTGCAGCACTCGCCCTCACAATCTCTCCCAGTGGCTTTGTAACAAAACCTTTGCCTTCTTCCTTCTGAACACCACCAGCATACTGCAACCTATGGATATGGGGGTGTAAAAAATATGAACGGCCATTGTAGATCCCTTGTTGCTGGTAAGATTATCAAAATGACTGATGAGGGAACAAGTGCTCACGCCGCTGGGAGTGCCAGGAAAGTGAATTTAATGGATGCAATTTACATGCTTCATAGAGCAAGTTCCAGTGTGAAACCAAGTGCTATGTAGCACTGCTTTAAGAAAGCTGGCTTTAGGGCAGACACCTGGACAGATTAGTGTTCCCATTTCAGTGTTTGAAGATGCCCCTGTCCCAGCATTTATGGACAGCACAACTTTCTCTGCTTCTGTGGAGAAGGATGATGATGAACCTAGAATGGGTGACTTAACAGATGAGCAAGTCATCACAGTGATTCGCAAGGCTACTGAGACAGAGACTGAGACAAAAGGTGAGAAGGAAAGTGACACTCAGGAGGAAATTGCAGTCCTCATTTTGGATGTCCATGCTGGTCTTCACTGTGCCATGAAATGGTCTCAGCAAAAATGGTAGGTAACCAGTTGGGACAGATTGCTTAGTGCAGAGGCAGTGATATGACAACAATTCATTCAAGAAGGCAAACAGAAGAAAATTGCTGATTTTTTGGGATCCACAGTGGAAGAGAAAGAAAAGGCTACCGATGACTCTGCTTCACAGTGATTCAATAACCTGAACCCAGACTTGAACACTGCAACATAAAACAAGTCAAATAAGTTAAAGCACCAACACAAACCTGCACATACCTCACAGTACATATTTCACTGAATTTAATGGCCCAGATATTCAGAATTGCGCCAAATGCCAGTGCAAGTCCAGCGCAGCACAAATCCGATGTGCCATGGTGCAACAGGAGCCATATTCAGAGGTTGCGCTGGCCACACTGTGCCAGCGCAACCTGGCTGAATATGGCACAGATGCGCCATGGCGCAACCAGGAATGTGCCATGGTGCAAACACAGTTGCACCATGGCACAGAAAGAGATGCTCCAGCACAACTGTGTGAGCAGAGCAGCAGAGCAAGAGAGGGGGGCACGGCACAGAGAAGAGACCCAGGGACAGATCCAGGGAAGCATAGTGACAGGCCACAGGAGGCCACCACCAGCAGGGCACACCAGGGCACACAGAGGCACGTAGACCCCTCCCAGAACACAACAGTGACACAGATAGTAGGCAACAGGAGATGCCAATGGCCAATGGAGGGCCACCAAGGGAGACCCCCCCAGGCTGCAGGCTGTGCCCCCCCACACACCCAGACCAGAGCAGGCCACACCCAGAACCATGCAGCCAAGCACACACACACTCGCCACACAGGCACACAGGCGGCCCACAGAGGAGGCACAGAACGTGCCGGGAGCCATGAAGTGCAGCAGACCACATGGGACAGGCTGCACAACACCAAGCAGGGGCCCCAACACAGTGTGCAGCCAGTACCCAACCAAAGACCATGGCTGTGTGCCATCACCATGCACACACCAACCACACACTCCTGACAGCCTCCCCTTGGGCACCCCAAGGCACAGCCAATGACTGCGGGAAGGGACACCACCACAGTGGGACACACCACAGCACACAGCAGTAAACTACAGGTGCACAACACGCATCCCAACACATGCACACCACACGGACAGGCACTCGGCCACTGCAGCATGGCTCCTCACGCCATCTGCAAAGCAAACACTGACAAAGGCAGGTAAGTCAAAATAGATATATATTCAGAAAACTATATACAGTAACAAGGGGGTGGGAAAGGGTAGGATATGGAGGGAAGGGGACAGGGAACAGGGACTGTACAGTAGGATGAGGGACTATAGGGGGAGGTACAGCAGGGAAAACAGGGGAATGCTGGGGCCCATTATCTGTGGCCATGGCCTGCCTCCCCTTGGCGCCCTTGCCACTGCTGATCCTCCAGCAGCATGTGGCATATCTGAAGCACAGCCTCCATGATAGTCGATGTTATTAAAATCAGCTGCCGGAGCAGCTGGCAGTACATGGGCCTCAGTCCTCTACGCCGGACACCTAAAACAAGGGACAGGACAGGTGATCAGTGCAATGTCCCAAGGAACCATGTCCACCCACAACACGCAATGGGCAGTGGGAACACCCCCTCTCAGGAGGGCCCGTACTAGCCACCCTCAGTGGGGTGGGCCAATGCCTGCCAGCAATGTGGCACACCACGACAATGCACAGTGGTGGTCCCCACCTCACACTGGCCACCCAACTGCACAATGACAGTCACGTGGCACAGTGCACCAACAGCACCACAGCAACATCAGTGGCAGCTGGGCGCACACCCACCCCACCAACAGCTGGCACATGTGTCCAATGGATCCACCACAGTGGCAAGCACCATGCACAGTGCAACACACACAGTTGCCATGGCACACGGCACAGACAGTCATGCCCACAGCCACACCCCCATGTAAAGTGCGAAGGACTATGACAGTGCCTACCTGCCCTCTGTGGCCCCGCTGGTGCCAGAGCTGCTCCTGCACCGCCTCCAGGTCCCGCTGCAGCCTGCCGCCCTGCCACTGCCACTGCTGCCACCCTGCAGCAATTCTCAGACCCTGGGAATGGAACATAAACAGTTACACATCAGTAAATATCCACAGCAGCTGCCCACCACCTCCACCTCTGTGCACAGGGTAAGCCCTTGCCTGCCACGTCCCACACAGCTGCATTGCAAAGCAAGCAGCGGCTGGAATTGCCACCCCACAATGCACATGATAGCAGTGCACCACTCTGCAGGGCATGCCAGGAAGTCTAGCCAACATCACAGTACAGCACCAGGTCACACATGCAATATGGGCCTACTCACCTGCCTGTGGCACAGCCCCATGCCTGACATGCACCTCCAGCCTCCTCAGGCACTCTGAATCCCTCCTCACCAGGTCTCCATATCGGTGGCAGCACTGCTGTCCCATCCTGGCCACTCCGGTCCACTGCTGCAGTGTGGCAGCAATCCTCTACCACACCGCGGCCCTGGGCTGCTGCAGGGGCACCTGGCCAAACAGTTGGGAGCTGTGGGGCTGGACGCAGGTGACCAGGTTCACCAGCTCCAACTGCGTCTAGTTTTCTACCCTCAGTGCCTTTCGCTGCACCATGCTGCGAGTTGTAACCAGTGAGCAAAATGGCGGCAGTAAGTGCACGTGGGAATGGCATGCGCCAGATGCGTGATGCAAGGGAACATGTACTGTGTCCACCCATTGCGCAGTCTCAGAGATGCACGGCATGGGCATGGCTAGGCAGAGTGACAGATACGAGGATGACCCAGGGGCAGAGGTCACAGCAGGGGTCAGGGGTCACCCACCTCCACATAGTGCACACGTGCATGATAGCAGGCCTGGCGCACCATGCCCCATGGCTCCCATTGTGCAGTCAGTGCACAGTGCATGATTAATGACATGATACCTTTCAGCGAATGTGCACTGTGGGCTGCACACTGCGACTAGCTCCAGAGCAATCTCATTGCGCACAGAGCAAAATTGCGATATTCAGACACCACATGCAAATGAGCTCATCAGTCAATGCATGGCGCACTGGGGGAATTAGCATGTCATTACTGTTGTACCAAAGCTCATTTGCATGCGATGCACTATAGAAGTGCCACGGAACAGCACAGGCCATGGACCGGTAGTACATCCTTTTGAGGTAAGTTGCGCTTGCTGCTGCAGCTCACTGGGAGCAGCCAGCACAGCAGGGGAGATGGAAAAGGGTGATACTGCCACTGACACACTGTGCTGTCCATGTCCACAGGAAGCGACATGTTAGGAACATGAGGAGGGTGAGGAGCATGGGCCTACTCACAAGTGCAGGCCCAATTTCACAAAGTCGGAGACAGAGGCCCTGTTTGAAGCCTACCCTGACAGGGAGCCCCTGTTGAATGATGCCACGGGCACACCACAGGCCAGGGCTGGGGCCTGGGTGGAGGTGGTGGCATGCATCGACCAGCAGGGCAGCCACCAGCGCTCAGCGCAGGAGTGCAGGAAGAAGGTGGGCATGGACAAGAGGTGCATCAAGGAGAAGGCGGTGGCCATCCGTGCCTCTCAGAATGCCATTGATGTGGAGCCTGCAGCTGCACCACTGCTCAAAGTGAAGGAGGAGTTGGTGGCAGCCACCATGCACTGCAGCACGGTGGAGGGTGTGCCTGGTGGCAGATTCCAGATGGGTGGCAGCCCATCACTGAATGGTAAGTATGTCAGCCACACACAGCTAGGGGTGTGAAGGGTGCATACACGGCTATGCTGGCGTGCATTCAGCTGGCATGTCTGTCATGTGCAAGTGTGTGCACCCACGCACATGCCATGCTGCAGGACACATTTAGTGGCGGTGTGGTGGGGCACATGTGGTCAATGCATCACTAACATGCCTCTCTTTCTCTTGCAGCACCAGCATGCCTTCGTGTAGATGATGGGGCACCGGCAGCAGCCGTGGCAATTGGACCAGCTCCAGAGGACCAGCCTTCCACCTCCATGGGCATCCAAGGGCCTGACAAGCTGCAGCTCACCACCACTGTGCAGGCGGATGTCCTGGACCTGGGATCGAATGAGGCCCTGGATGTGTTCCTGCAGGATGCCAGCCTTGGGGTCCTGTGCACAGAGACACAGACCGGGACGAGGTCCGACAGCGATGATGATGTAACACTCATCCTGGACAGCATGGCCACCATCGTGGTGGAGATGACCCTGCTGGCCACTGACACAGGCAGCACACCCAGAGCTCTGACAGTGGTGGAACAGCTGCCCACCACCACTGCAGGTGCAGCAGTGTGCGCTGCCAAAGCTTTGCCCTGCGGTGGAGGTAGTGCAGCCATGCAGGCACTGGGTGGAGTGCAGCAGCTGGACAGGCAACAGCAGCAGGCTGCAGGTGCCACCGGGCAGCCGGACACAGGGTCCATTGCTGGTACACCTGCCATACCTAATCCCCCTGCAGATCCGACTGTGCAGCATCCACCAGAACGGGGGGCTGTGCAGCGTAGCCAGTCACCACATGGGGATTGGCTTCTGGCCCAAAAGCCCCAGGACACCGACCAGCTGGCTGAGCACACCCGTTTACTGCGGGAGTCTGTTCAGCAACAGGTGCTGCTCATCACTGGGGTGTGCGCACTGCACGCGGAGGTGTGCCAGCTAGCCAAGCAGCAGGAGAGGGGCACTGTGCAGATCCTGGCGGCGGGGATGCAGTGCATGCAGGAGGCCATGACTGCATCCCTGGATTGCATTGCCACTGTGATTTAGGATGTCTTTGCCCTGCTGGCTGCCTCAGGGCATGGCCGGGCACAGACCACCCCCCTCAGTCCGCTGCCCACCCCGCGTACCTGGCGTTGGGCAACCCCTATGCAGTCGATGCTGAGCTCAGATGTCGGCATCCCAGGCATGCCTGGGGCTGGTCTGTTTGGGCACCTCAACACCCTCGCACGGACGCAGTCGCAGTCCCTCAGTCCTATCCCGGGGTTCTGTTGCACCCTTCCCATGGCTGATGCACAGCCTGTGGCTGCTGTTCAGCCCATGGGTGGCTGCCCCATGGTTGTGGTAGCCATGGTTCCGCAGAGCGGAGCTGATGTGCATCTCACCCCACCTGCAGCTGTTGCCCAGTGCACACATGGGCGGTATGTGTGTGCCTACCACAGGTGTGGCACCTGTGTGTTGTGCTACATGCTGCCTGTGTGTGTGCTTGTCCGGCTGCTGGGCCATGTGGTGTGGGCATGATGACAGCAGTCCTGCACTGGTTGTGCCTGTGCACTGGTGCGATACATCTGATCCATGCCGCATACCCATGCCTGTGTGTGTAGGTGCATGTGTGTGGGGGGGGGGGCTGTGAGGAGTGCTGCCTGTGGTTGTGTGTGGGTGTGTGCCCCTGTCTTCCTTACCCCTGCTTCCCACCTCAGTGAGTGCTTGCCCATTGCCATGCACACCCCTGCATGTGTGCTGTACCTGTTTGTGTGGCCTATGCATGTGTATCATACTACCTACCTGTGTGCACACCATAGAGCTACTGTGCTATGGTGTCCCGGTGACATCTTGCCTGCTGGATCAGCCAGGGCTCCCTCCACCCAGAGGATGGCTGTCCACCTTGCTCCGGCCCATTGCCTCCATCATCCCCACTACTCTCACCCTCATCAGCCTCGACAACTATACCACGGTCATTGTGCAGTGTGCAGCAGGCCAGGAATAGGCCACAGACTTTCAAGGGGCAGTACTGCAGAGCACCTCCTGACCTGCCTAGGCAATGGAGCCATGTTTCCATCATGCCAAAGACTTGCTCAATGATGTTGCACATGCTGGTGTGTGCCTCATTGTAACATTCCTCTGCTGGGGATGACTGGCGCCAGTAGGGGGTGAGCAGCCAGGGCTGCAGTGGATAGGCGCTGTCCCCTGTGTGGATATTGACATGGTTAGCCCTCTGCTATGTTCTGCTGCACCCTTTGCTTGTCCCTGGTGCCCATGCTAACATACACACCGTGCCCTCCCCCATCCCAAGGTATGCTCTGCCCTTCGCTCCTTGCCTGTGCCATACTCACCCACTAGGTGGCTCGTGGGGATATCCCCACATTCAAACCTGTGGCACAGCACAGAGCTGTGCCAGATGAATGCATCATGTGCACTCCCAGGGTGTGTGGCCCAGACACTGGTTATGCACCCTGTGGCATTGCACTTCACCTGGCAGTTAACACTCGGGATCCCCTTCCTGTTGATGTACGCCATGCCCTCAGGGCCAGGTGGCATGCGGATGCCAAATGGATGCAGTCAATGGCCCCAATCACGCCAGGCATACGCGCTACCCTGTGGAAGTCCTGCATGGTTGCTGTATGCTCCACTTGTGTGCTGGGGAAACAGATGTGTTCTGATGCACATGGCAGCAAAGCATTGAGGAACTGTGTGAGGAGGCAGGACGTGGCCAACTGGGTTATGCCTGTGGTGTCCCCTGTTGGTCTCTGGAAGGTGCCTGTGGTGAGCAGGCACATGGTGACTGTCACCTTCATCTACACAGACATGGTGTGCCTCCATCTGGTGGGTGCCTGCATCTCCTCACTGCACAGCTTGCAGAGCTGCCTCAGAATGGCCCTGTTCAGGCAGTACCGGTCTGTACTGCTCGAATGTGGTGCAGGCGTGGTACCACATGTGTCGGGCATACCACTGATGGGCTCTTCCATGGCCACATCACTGTTCCTGCTGCCTCCTCACACCCCTCACTATGGCCTTCATCATGAAGGGTGCACTATCCATGGCCCTTGCTCTCCAATATCCCCCTGGGCGGTTGGCTGCTGCTGGCTGTGTGCCACCCTGGTGCACTGCCTGCCAGTGTGTCTGCCTGTCTCTCACATTCTCTCTGCCCCTGTCTCTCTCTTCACTGCCACCTCTGTCCTTTTCCCTCTGTGTCTGCCTTGGTCTGTTTGTCTCTCTCTATCTCGCCCTCTCTGTCTCTCTCTGTATGTCCTTCTTTCTTTCTCTCTCTCTCTCTCTCTCTCTCAATCCCTCTCACCTGGTGCAAGTGCTTTCTGTGTGCTTGCATCCTGCATTTATAGGAACAAGTCTGCTTGGAGCATCTCTGATTTGCTTCGCACTTGCGCCATGGTTTCACGGTTGAATATTGCGCTGCGCTGGATATTCATGGACATGACCCTGGACTTGCACCTGCATTCATTATAGTTGCACATTGGTGCAATGAGATTTACACTGCGCACTGGCTCCCACTGAATATCGCTCCTTAGCGCAAGTCTGCACGACTTGCGCCATGCACAACTGCTTTGAATATCCGGGCCTATGAAAACAATTAAAATCTAATAAAGAATAAAATAAGCTGCACTAATTATGTCCTAATCACTCCCAACTGCATACAGAAGCCCCGATTAACTGAAAAAAAAGCCCACCTTCATTTTAGTGATGATAAGCTGCAGGAGAGAAGCTGCAGTGAATACAGAAAAGAGGAAGGATAAGGGAAACTGGAGCAAGACTGGATAAGAGGTCAGTGGGAAAGAAGAATGGGTTTGGCCCAGAAGGAGGGGGAAATCAGATGAACTGAAGGGATATGTTCACAAATGCTAGGAGTTTGGGGAACAAGATCAGTGATCTGGAAGCAGTCGGACTGAGGCATACCAAGCCTGGTGGCAATCATTGAAATATGGATTACCTAGTGCCATGAGTACATGACAGTGCTGGAGTATGCTGTGTTTAGGAGAGCTAAAAAAATAGGAAAGAGATAGGGAGAGGACATTATATGCATGGGACAGTATAAAAGCTTCAGAGATGAAGGATATGATGTAGAGCAAACACGCATGACAATATGGGTGCCAGCAGCAACAGTAGGGGGAAAATATCAGAAGAGTGGTGGTATATTGACCACTATCACAAATGGAGGAAGCAGATGGGGAATTAGAGGAGAAGAAAAGGGTATCAAGGTTAAAGGGAGATCTGCTAATAGGGAACTTCAATATGCCAGACATGAGCTGGAGGATCCCAATAGCAATACGTACAAGAAGCCAACAGCTGGTAGAAGCCTTTCAGGACACATTCATAGCATAGAGAGTAGAGGAGCCTACTCAGGAGACAGTCTACCTAGACTTAATACTTTCTAATAGCAATCATGTTTGGGAAGTCAGAAAGTTGGACCCCCTTGGAGCCAAGAATCATCAGGCGGTTTGGCTCAATATTAAACTTGAGACAGAGATAAATCAGTCCCAAACTAATGTTCTGGAATGATTTGGCGAAATTGAGTAAGCTGTGACAGGGGAACATTGAGATATTATGAGCAACAGAGTACAAGCTAAATGGGAATTGATAGAAATAAGATAATAGCGGTTACAAATCTCTATGTGAGGGTAGTAGGTAAGAGAAAGATAGTTTAAAAACATTATGGTTAGGGCAGAGAAAAAAGCATTTCAAAGCATAGCCCATGCCAGATAGAAAAGGAGAGAATCGAGTTACACAGCAGGATGAAAGAGGACAACAGAATAATAAGGGAGGCTAAAGCTAACATGGAATTGAGGGTTGTGAAGGGTATGAAGAAGGGAGACAAGACCTTGTGCCATTACATACAGAAGAGGAAGTCTAGGGAAGGAGTAGTTGAACTGAAGCATAGAGAATGTTGGGACGAGGAGGACATCCTGAACAGATGTTTCTGCATGGTGTTCACAGTGGAGGAAAAAGATCTGGTGCCCAACTGTGCCATCATGGCAGGTGTGGCAATGTGACTCCTATTTAGAGATGTGCCAACATTTTAATTCACCAGTAAAGTTGTCACAAAGTGGCCAAAAGTTGCATTAGTGGAGTTTTGTGAAATTTTCCCTACCTTTGGCAACTTTGACTACACCTGAATCGTGAAGTTTTCGACACAAAGTGTGGAATTTCACCCACGAAGTGCAGAATTTCATCTGTGAAGTGCGGAATTTCACTCATGAATGGCAGAATTTCACAAAAGGCATAATTTTGCCTGCAAATGGAGAAATTCCAGTGTTCACAGGTAAAATTCTGCTGTTCCCAGGTGAAATTTCTCACTTTGTTGGTGAAACTTCGTAATACATGGTGAAACTTTGCACTTTGTGGATTGATCCACACTCCACAAATTGCACTAAATTCACAGATTAATTTGCAGAGCGAATTTTACCAACTTCACCCATCTCTACTCCTATCCCAGTAAAAGGGTATTAGAGGGCTTTAAGCACACTGAAAGTAGATATATCCATGGTCCTGGATTTGATATATCCCTGTGTGCTTAAGAAGATGGGGCAGGACCTAGCTGAACTGCTAGCTGAGCTATTCAGCAGCTGACAGGAGAGAGAGAGAGAGAGAGAGATAGTACCCAGGGACTGAAGGATGGTAAATGTAGTTCCCCTGCACAACAGCAGGAGCAGGGGTGACCCGGGGAACTACAGACCTGTCACCCCAACATCCATTGTTGGTACACAGCTAGAAACCACTGTAAAATGCATGTAACTAAGTGCTCCCCTATGACAAGCAGGGTGTCTGGGTAGGCTACACACAAATAGGCTGCATCAGATAATGAGAATGACAGCATCTACGGAGATTAGAATTTCATTTTGTTAGTGTGACTTTCAGCAAACACTTCCATTCTCAGTAGCCTGGAGAACTTGATGTGTTTTACAATTTGATTAAAGGCTTGTGTCTGTACATTTCAAGTAGTCAAAACAATGTTCCTGCTGCCACAAACTGACTACCCCATGCACTCCAGACACCTCAGTAAGCACCTGCTAACGTTTTATCACAAGGGTTCTTCAGAGCATGCTACATTACATCTTTGGTCCCTAGTAATACACAGACATTAAAGTGGCAGCGCAACATTTTGTTTATTTTTAAGTGCAACAATAGGGATACCATAAATTCAAGTGACAGTGAAAAAACAGAATAAGGAAAAAAAGAAGGGAAAGGGGGGCAGGGGGTAAAGAAAATGTAATTTTTAAGACATGGAAAAGTAGAAACAAGACACAAATATACAGTTAGTTACAGATAACAGAGTTACAAGAAAGCATATCACATGTATACAGATGTTTTCAATAAAGCTAAAATAAGTACATCAGTTCAGGGGAAACAAAAGAAATGTCAAGGATGTTCTCAAGCCATAAGTACCCTAGCTATGCAGTCACAAACACCTACTGTATAATAGAGGGAAAAAACATCCAGGCAGACTCTGTTACAACCCAAAACCAACACAGAAATGAAAAATAACAGACTGACCCTGGTCATAGACAATTGTCTGTGAGAAATGGACAGATAATTGAAAAAAAATTGCTACAATGTACAATGAGATGAACAAAGATTCAATAATTTCACTAGTACATTATCATTTATATCTTACAGGAGAGGGAGAAATCTTTTTTTTATCATATCATAGTTTTAAAGCCTGCTGCGGTGACTTACTGGCGAGGGCATCCAGCCGCTGGCCCTGCCTGCCAGGACAGCAGCAGCAGGATCACTCGCATGATGGGGGGTATGGAATGGCCATTGCTGACTCACTGGGGGCTCCCGTATGCCCTGCCTAGCCGAGCCAGCCCTGGACCCCCCCAGCGAGATTCCACAACAGTCCTCCTGGCACCACAGGGTGTGGTCATCAAGCTGCTTCGGTCGTGCCAAGCCATTTTCCTCCAGTAGGTCCCCGATGGGGTGTGGACATGCAGTGACCTCCATGCACTGATGTGCAGATGTCTGCTGCACTCCCCCTTTGCTGACACCTGCATCTGCAGTGCCTCCGGGCATCCCCAGGGGCTGCTGCAGCACGGTGTGCTTCCCCAACCCACCCCAGGGCTAGGAGGGCTGTCTGTGGACACTCAATCCTAGTCCTCCCTTGCCGACCCCCAACGATCCGGGGTCATTCCTAAAGCCGGGTCGCTGGCATGGTGCAAGGTGTGGCAACCAGCGCCTCAACCCTCAGCTCCACTGGGCCAGCAGAGAGGGAGAAATCTGAAAGGCATTTTAATTATAACACAATTACCTTAAGAACCAAAACAAAATGCGTGACTAACAGCCCTACCATTGGGAAACTAATACCTTATGGTGAAACATTAGCGGGTGCGTGCTTACGTGTCTGGAGTGCACGGAGTAGTCGGCTTGTGGCAGAAGGAACATTGTTTTAACTGTTTGAGATGCACTGACACAAGTCTTGAATAAATTTTTGAAACAAGTCAAGTTTTCTGGACCACTAAGCATGGAATGTTTTCTGAAAGCCACTCTACCAAAATTAAATTCTTATCTCCATAGATGTAGCTGCTCTAAATATCTAATGTCTTGCACCAGAGATTCTGAGTGTGAGGTAAGGGAAGGTTTTTTTGTTTAATTTAGCTCCCTTTTTATTGTATGTTAAATAAATGTATTTGGAACCTATCCCAAGTGTTTTGCAGCCTATTTGTTTGTAGCCTGCCCCTCAGTTGTGTGTTTCTTTTTCTTATTTTTATAGTTTGCAGTACCCCAGGTACAGCACCCATTTTCTGTTGTAGCACCATGCACCACAACATTTCTGCTGGAGAGCTCCGTAAGCAAAATGATAGTAAGTTTCATGGAGGCCAATGGACTGCAGGACAGAAGACAGAATATGTTCATGGTGGAGAGATTGTGTCAGACAAATCTGACTGATTTCTTCGATTGGGTGACAAAGGCAGTAGACAAGGGGCAGGCTGTGGGCATACTGTGCCTTGATTTCAGTAAAGGCTTCAGTTCCATCCCATATGGACAGTTGGTTAAGAAGGTGCAGGATCATGAGATAGGGAACACAATCTCTAGATGGGTGAGAAATTGGTTAAGTGGCGGGACACATAGGGGGTTGGGGTAACTGGGGGGGGTCCACAGCAATCGGCCTTGGGACTAATCCTCTTCAACATCTTTATCTGCAACAAAGGCAAAGGGATACAAGGCAATATATGCTTCTTCACAGATGATGCTAAGATCTGTGGCTGGGTGGATAGTGATGAGGGTATCGAAATTATGAAAAAGAATCTGGGTAGATTGGAGAATTAGTCAAATGCTATATATGACATTTAACATTTAACTCCATTGAGTGCAAGGTGATGCATGTGCGGGCAAAGAATCCTAACCCTGAATATGGAATGGGGAAGTAGCAGTGGAAAGCACTACAGAGGACAAGGACTTAGGAGTACTGATTTCAGACAGTCTGAAGACATCAGCACAATTCAGTAGGGTGGTGGGTAGGGAAGTAAGATGCTGGGGTGTATAAGGAGGGTGAAGACATCAAGATGAGGGAGGTATCGCTACCACTGTATAGGTCATGGGTTCAACCTCATCTAGAATAGCATGAGCAGTTTGGGTTTTCACAATTGAAGAACAGGGTCAGAGTGGAGGCAGTGCAGAGGAGGGTAACCAGAATGATCTAGTGACAGCAGCACAGGACTTACTGTATCAAGAGGGGCTGGTAGACCTAAACATGTTCACACTGGAGGAAAGAAGGGAGAAAAGGGACATGAGTGAAACATAATACCTCCATGGGGTAAATCAAGTGGATAAGGGGAAATTGTTTAGAATGAGTAGGGACACAAACATCAGAGGCAACTCCGTGAAACTAGAAGGAGGAAACTTTATGGGGAATACCAGGAACTACTTTTTCACAGAAAGAGTGGAGGGACGGAATACAATGCTGAAAGAAGTAGTCTATATGGAATCAGTGGTGAGATTCAAGCATAGGAGGAACAGACACAAGGGTTGGTTGAAACTGTATAAGGAAGGGAGGATGAAAAAGAGGAGTGGAGAGCCACTAGGGCTCTCTCATTAACCATTAGATAGGTGGGAATGGGCAGACATGATGGTCCAGTGGGCCTTTCTCTGCTGACAGATTCAGTGTTTCCATGTTTCTATAACTGAATCCATATACCAAAGCAAAGAAAGTTACTTTATATACCACATTAATTAAATCAATACACCACAGCAATTAAATCCATATATACCGCAGCAGTAAAAACAATGGCACTTAAAAATTAACTGCAATTAGTCCAATTAGTACCCAATCAAAAATTAACAAATTACCATTAAAAATGTTTCTACAAAAAAACATTTGCCTTGACCATCATTATTTATTGCATAGAAAAAAAACTACGAAACTGCTATGTACCCTTGTAAAATGCTATCATGGTGGGCTAATGAGGTCAAAAAGAGGAGGGGTACCATTTTGTGGGAGACTGGGGAGACTTGTAGGGCAGGAAGTTCTTCATGGGTGATATCCTTCACCTAAAAAGGAAGGGGGCCAGTGTGCTTGGACAGAAGTTTGATGTCTACATAGGTGGACATTTAAACTTTAGCAGGGGTGAGAGATTGAGGCTGGGGGAACTACAGAGAACAGAGAACAAAAGGTGAACCTAGCTAGGATTCCCCCAGAGATGGGGTCTAGGAGCAATGGGGATGAAAACAACAAAGCAGGGATCCATAATAAGTTAAGCAAGGGTACCAGGGAAGGGGGGCTCCTAAAGTCAGCAGGGAGCAGGAAAGCAAAAATGCTAAGTAGGGTGGGTGAAGACACAGACAGAGGGAAGCTTATATGGGGGGGGGGGATGGTATAAGCACAAGATGGAAGGCAGTCTGCCAAAATGCCAGAAGCCTAGGAAACACAATTAGTGAGCTCCAGGTGATGGTGTGGGAGGCTGGATTAGTCCTTCTAGCCATTACAGAAACATGGGCCACCAAAAAGTAACAACTTTGACTTGGCAGTACCTGGGTATACCATGTACAAGAAAGATGGGGTAAGGGAAAAAGAGTCTGGTTAGCTGTCTATGTCAAGGAAAACATAGAGGCAGTAGAGGATGGGTCCATCAAGAGAGGAAATGGGGAGACAGAATTGCTCTGCGGAAGGCTCACAACAGCATCAGGAAAGAAGTTGTGTATGGGGTGATCTATAAATCACTGGGACAGGGAGACAAGGGGTATAGGGAAGTAGGGGCAGAAATTAGGAAGGGGGCCAAAAAGGGGATGTAATGGTTTGGGGGGATCTCAATCTACCTGACATAGATTGGGATAGTCTAGCAGCTAAGAGCACCAGAAGTCAGACCATGCTAGATATGTTGCAGGACTGACTGCTGTTAGTCAGGGAACCTACAAGACAGGCTGCCTTTCTCGACATGGTACTTATCACCTCGGAAATGGTAGGTGAAGTGTGGGTTGGGGAACCACTGGCATCCGGTGAGCATAACTCCATATGCTTTGAACTGGCCATAGGTATCAGAATAACCCTTCTGGATTTTAACTGAGCAGACTTTGATCACGTGCAAGAATTAGTCAAGGGCAAGTTTGCTGGAGTGAGCAGAACAGTGAAGTATAGACAATAGATGAGCAGAAATTAATGGGACCATTCTGAAGTCACCAAATAATGCCTGGAAATGGATACCAAGGGTAAAAGCACAAGAGATCAATCCGGTTGTCATAGGAGGTCAGGGAGGCAGTGAGGGACAAAAAAGGACATTCATCAGCTAAAAGGAGAAATAGGGGATGAGGAATGGAGCAAATACCATGTAAAGCTGAAGGAGGCCAAGAAGGCAGTCAAAGATGTAAAGCAGATACAGAGTAGTGTATAACAGAGGTGGTCAAGGGAAGGTAGAAAGGGAAGGGAAAACAGTTCTTCAGATATAATACATCTGGGAAAAAAGGAATATGAGAGGGGAAATTGATAGGCTGATGGAGGGGACAGGGTAGTTGAGGAATATGAACAGAACAAAGCCATTTTAAACAACTACTTCTGCTCAGCATTCATAGTGCAGGACTGGAGACTCCTATCTGAAACCTGCATAAAGGCTGCTACAAGGGGATCCTAGAAATGAGACAGGCGATAATTGCAGGAGAAAGGGTCAGAAAAGGGTTTGCAGCCCTGAAAACAGACAGTGTTCTAGGGCTAGATAGGATGCACCTGAAGGTGCCCAGGGAATTAGTATCAGAATTGGCTGAACACCTGGCAGGGCTATTCAGCAGCTCAGTACAGTCAGGGTGGCTCAGAGGGATTGGAGAATAATGAATTTAGTGCTGCTCAACAAAGGAGGAGACAGGAAGAAACCTGAAAATTTCAGACCCATCAGTCTTACCTCCATTGTAGGCAAACTAATGGAGGCACAAAGGAGGATCAATAAAACTACATGGAGAGAAAATGAGCTCCAGAATAGTAAGCAGCATGGGTTTGAGGTAAGGACATCTTGTAGATCAACATGATAGTATTCTTTGACTGGGTAACAAGGGTGGTAGGTAAGGGAGAAGCAGCAGATTTACTCTAGTTCAACATCAGCAAGGTATTTGTCTTGTTGATACACAGAAGGTTGTTGAAGAAATCAGTGGATCCAGCAGCAGTAAAGGTTCTAGTTAAATAAAGTGAGAAGCTGCTTAAGAGTTAGACAGCAGAGGATAGTGGTAAATAAGGTTAAACTGAGTGGAAAAGGAGGTCACATGAATAGGATACCACAGGGGTCAATCCTGGGACCAGTCCTTTGCAATACATTCATCAGCAACATAGAAGGAAAACAAAGTGAAATGTGTCTCTTCACAGATGACACTAATCTGTGTGGCAGGGTAGACAGTAAAGACAGTCTAAAGGAGTTGCAGAGTGACCTGCACAGGTTAAAGAGGTGGCTCAAGGTCTGTCTGTTGAAATTCAATGCCAAAAAGTGCAAGGTGATGCACATAGGGAACAAGAACTGGCCTCTACTTAAGAGGAAAGGTACTTGGAAGTCATTGTGTGTGACTCCCTAAAATGAACATAGCCAATGTAGTTACCTACAGCAAGGCAACTAATCTGTTGGGAATGTACTGCAATGGTTTTCAATTGCAGGAGGAAGGAGGTCATACTACCTCTCTCTATAGATCACTAGCAAGACCCAATTGAATCCTGTGAAACATAGAATAACGAAAATGATTCGGGGTCAATGGGGTAAGTCCTATAAGAACTGACACAGAGCACTGAATATGTACTCACTGGAGGCCAGAAGGGAGAGGGAGTACATGAATGAGATGTTCAAGCTCCTAAAAGTAAAGTAAACTCTGAGGAACTATTTAGCAGGAATGGCGAGTCAAAAACAAGGGGTCATATTCATGCTGGTGGTGGTGGGGGTGGGGAATTCTGGAGGGATGCGAGAATGTGTAAGCAATAATGCCCAACAAGGTGGGTGGTACTGGGCTATACTGGACCACCCAGGGGTGTAATGAGGCCCAATGCCATAAGTGGAGGTCCTTATAGCCCTTGGAAGGTCCTGTATAGCCCAATACCACCCACCCTGGAAGGTATTATTACGCTTAGAAAATGGGCACTGTCATAACAAAAATTAATGAAAATGTGAATAAAAAAATAGTTTAAAATAGGTTTTTGTAGTAAAATAGTTCCTCCGCTTATATTGGAATCCTTTTTTTTTTCTTTTTTTCTCTTGTCTGAGCAAGGGTCTTTAGTTCTACTAGAGTAGTTTAAATCACAAATAAACTAATCCACCTATTTCTCCAGAGGTGTTTTTAATTTTGCAGCTCAACATCCTCGCTCTTTATCTCATGACCACCTGTCCCTCGGAGCAGCTGCATAGCTCTAAATAAACCTGACCATCATGGCTAACACTGTTCCTCCATTGGGCCGACTATTTCCCTGCTGCAAAGAAAAAATTGTAGCCAGATGAGTTCCTCAAGCTTGAATGTGCAGGCAGAAACTACCAAATAATGAAGTAATCCACCTGTTTCTACAGAGCTATTTCTTTAATCTACAGCTCGCTTGATCCCCCCACTGCTCTTTAACTCCTGACCTCCCGTCCCTCTATGCAGCTTCAGAGTGCTGCTGCCCATGGTTTCTAACTTTCACACCTGATCGCCTGTCATGCTTCTGCATTGTACTACCTCAGCCATCTTATTTTAAAAAATTCAAATCAACCCCCCTTTGGCAACTCCATATGGCAACAGGACATCAATCGGCAAAATTAGTTTTCCTAGCCACGAAGGTCGGGTTTATCTTGCAGTTTTTTTTAAATAGAGCTATGATGAGCTGCTCCGAGGGATGGGAGCTGAAGAGCGAGGGGGTTGATTGAGCTGCAGAAGAAAAAAACACCTCTGGTGGGCAGGCAAGTTAACAGTAAAAAAGCAAAAGTAAGCCTGCTAGATATGTTTGTATTTTAATTATCTGCTTTGCCATTCTTGTAATGCTATGTTTTCTTCTGGGGTGCTGTAAGCAGGCAAGTGAATACAACTGAGACATTAGTGAGAAGTGATGGTGGTGGGTGGCTGTATAATGAAACTGTCCAGCATGGGCAGAAGGTCCATAGATTTTGAGTAAGGTGGCTAGCCAGAGCTTGGAGGAAAAAACAGGAAGATTTCTGTGTTTATAGTTTTCAGTGATAAGCTGGGTTACTGAGCAGGGTATTGTTTATAAACTTCAGTATGTTGGGAAGATGCAACCCAAGTGGGGACCCAAGGATCGTTGACAGGGGGGCATGTATCACAGGCTGGCACCATGGGCAGGGTTATGTGTGGGAGTGAGTATGTATGTGTGTGGTGGGGCAGTCTCGGGCTTTTGTCTGGCTAAAAAAAATGTAGATGTAAATGACCCCAGCTGAGGTTGGGTGCCATAGGGTCAGGCAGCTGGTATTGAGAGGACAGTATCTCTCGCTATGCGAGAGAAAAAAATGATGGTGTTTGAAATTCAAATGAGATTGTTTTAGCCAATTAGGGAGCAGGGTGGGCACTAGGATACTTCAATTGGGTGAAGGAGCACTATAGGCTGGCACTTTTTATTTCCTGATTGTCAACTGAAAATTAATGTACCCCGGAGCACTAGCCAATCAGAGACCAGGAAATAAAAAGCTCATTTTCTAATTTACTTTACTGAGACAGTGGCTGAGCAGGGGAACAGTCTACCAGCAGAGGTGGTGGGCACAAAAACCATTAATGGGCTCAAGCATGGCTGCGACAGAGTAAAAGGGCTTAATAGTTATTCAAGGGGACATCAGTAAGGCAGGGAGCATGGGGGGAGAGAGGAGGGCAAAAACCACATCAGACAGTTGGTCGTTGGGTTGTGTAGAGTTTTCTCACCATTTTATAAACAACATCCTACACCCCGGGGTATGTGGTTACAGTGTAATAACAATTCTTCCCCGGTGGTTGAAAACCCTCAGCTGCACATTGTGCCTCTTAACCCACTGCATTGTGCATTTATCATGACATCACTGAATCGCATGTCCTGCATTATAGCTTAAATACTTACAGTATATATAGAGCTGTGTTAGTGTCTGTGTCCAAAATG
Source organism: Neoceratodus forsteri (assembly GCA_016271365.2). Classification (NCBI taxonomy): domain Eukaryota; kingdom Metazoa; phylum Chordata; order Ceratodontiformes; family Ceratodontidae; genus Neoceratodus; species Neoceratodus forsteri. The sequence goes on from CM057456.1 coordinate 581,352,476, forward strand.
TTTTTTTTGACAGCTTATATATCAGCAATCTTAGCCTCTAGAACTGTAAAATTTGAGGTGCACAGTTTCAGTCCTGGGTGCTAATTATTTATCCCCAGGCCTCCCTTTCCCATTTTATGGTATTATAGTGTATAGTGGAGTGTTGTTCTGCATATAATTCCATCCCTTTCAAACTGCTGTCCTACCACAGTTCCAATGTCATGGAATGCTGCTCTACCCTAATGTGGTAAAACAGCATTCTAGAATCTCTAGAAACTGCATGAGTCAGTTTCATTTTGAAAGCAAAATAACTGACAAAACACATTTTTCACACAGTGCCATACACTATAAAAAATACAGGATGAGCAACTCTATGAACAACCAGTGTGTGTCACCTCAGGATTCTGATTCCCAGGGACCTTTCGAGCTTTGCCCTCAAGGTCAGAGGGAATCAGAATCCCTCTGTGGCAGAACACACTGGTTCTGCATAGTTGCCCATCCAGTATTCTCTACGTCCAGTGCTTTCGACCATATACTAAGTTACTTCACCTTAGGTACCTTATAGTATTGTATTACTCTTCATAAAATGTTTGTTGCTTGTACAACTATTCATTTATTGGACTCGTTGCACCTTATTTTATTGCCTACTTTTGCCCTCCCCCAGGACACATCTAGAAAGAGCTGTTACCATCTCATTATATTTTTCCTGGTAAAACCTTTGAAATCAATCAATAAATCAATCACACAACCAATAATTTGGCAAGTTTGGTCAAAATTGGTTTGGTGGTTAAAAGGTTGTTTATTTTTATGATATTATGTACAAATCTTCAAGTCAGCCTTTGTTTTTATCATGAATAGTAACAAGAAAAATTTTTAAATTATGAAACTTAGAGGTGTGTTAGGTTTTTGCCAAGAACAGAGCCTTTACATGGTTTTATAATTTTTTTTAAGTTATGGTTTTAAACTGTTCAGTTTAAAAAAAATAAATAAATTAGCTGAAAAAAAACCTGAAGCTTTTCCCAAGGTAAAGTTGGTTGCCAATGAAAACTTTAAAATAAAGCCATGTGGCAATCTTGAATTTGTAGAAATACAATGGCATTCCACAGAATTTTGTGAAATTCTATTGAATTTCATGAAATGTTTGAAATTTCTTTAATTGGGCATATCTCAGCCATGTACTGTGCTGAAGACCTGCAGTCTGGAATGATGTCTTGTTGACAGCTGCCCTAAAGAAATATTAAATATAATGGCATTTGCATGAGTTCTTTAAAACATATAGGGGCTCAGAGATTGGCATTTTTTAGGACATTTTGTGAAAATATTTATCTGCTTTTAACTCATCCACCTTTGGAGCTGGGCATTTGAAAATTAGCACACATAACCTTTTCTAAGGGCCATAGAACTGACCAAATCTGGCAAGATTTTGTGTAGGAATTTTTAAGTTACAGACAGGGATTTGAAATGTCACTATATAATTACAGCAGAAGTCATTTAATCAGGAAGCGAATAATCAGGGTGTCCATTTTATTAGAATGTCCTGCTGGGAAATGATTAAGTGGCCATTACATTTTATGGCATTTTGATCTGTTTAATGGGAAGGGGGGTTCTGGATTATTGGAATGATTCAGTCCCATTACCTGCAGTTAATGGGCAGCCAGGTCCTACTTCCTGACTGGTGTGACCATCCTGAGTCCTATCTAATTGACCACTGATTAGCCACTGAGCAGGTGTGAATGTGTAAATAACGATGCGAATAATGCTGTCAGTCACACACAGACACAAACACGTGTAATTCATTTAAATGAATACATCTTCAAATGAGCTCTCTTCAGTCAGTCATTGAACTTAGTTAACCTCCCACCGACCCACCAGAACTCTATGCTTGTCTGCTGTCTGCTAAGATTACACTGTAAATTTGATAAAATCTAAATCAGAGTAATTTACGGCAGCAGTGTGTGTGGTTAGTACTGTAATACCAATGCATTGTAACATACTTGCTTGGCTCTGAGGTACTGGAATCAGATGCTGAAAGCAAAAGGCAGGAGTTCAGCAATCAGTGTTTCTGCTGGATTTCAGTTGCTCTGCTTAGAAGTAGGCAGATAAGTGTGTCTCTAATGACTCTTGTGCCATATGTATTAAGTATTTAGTGTGATCAAAGCATCTGGGTGTGTGCATAATGTGTGGGAGATGCTGACAGCATTTGGCAAGAGCAAGCCATCAGTGCAGTTTAACAATTTAACATTAATACAATGAGCTTCTGATATATGGGACGGCCGCTTAATCAGGACAAAATACTCCCCACTCCGGTGTCCTGATTAAGTGGCTTCCATTGTATTTATGAAGCTGAACATTTTCTAAAAATGTGGATGTTTGTAACTTCTCTGCCCTTGCAGAAAATAGACCTGACATTTGTCATACATATCCAATGTCAGCGTATCCGGATATCTAACAAAACTGAAAAGCAATTAAGTTTTCAGGTTTTAAATCGACAGTGGAAACACCAAAAATTACTGGCAGCATTTTCTTAAATATTTATGGTAGTATAATAGGTGATGCCTCCTTAACTCCACTTGAAGATTTTAACATTCACAAAGCACATATCACTGCTTAATATGAGAAGCTGAGGTTAACTGTTTTCTATCCTGTATATCCTTCCTGGGAGACTATTTTCCCTCTCCTGTTATTCTCTCATAACATAAGATAGGCTCAGTGGGACTGCTTGTCCCATGATATCCTCCTTGCTCTTCACAGTGACAGGTTCCTTTAAAAAGAGTCTTACCATCTTACTGATGAGCACAGCAGAATAGCTACTACTTTTGATGTCGATGAACCAGGTTTGAGAACAAGGGTGGAAGGGCCATATGTTGTGGGGTAGGGGACTGAGCATCCATAGGGCTGCTGTCTTGTCCTGCAGAGAGAGGTTCACTGCATTGCTTATCAACCACCACGAGCTGGAGGCTTAGTGGTGGTGCCATGTGGGTGACACTGAAGGGATGGGCTGCCACTTGGTGTGTAGTGCGTGACTGTCTCCATATGTATGTTTCCCCACATCATATCATGGCATACAGCAGGGGAGAGGAAAACAGGTTGAAAATCTCTTGCTAGCAGGATGAGAGCCCAGCCCTACAGCAGAATCTGCCCCCACTTTAGTGGGCACTCCTCCTCACTCTGCATTGTGCTTCAGGGGCCTGGTAACCCCCTCAGCCCTGTCAGGAGGGATAATTCATGGGGAACCCTCAGTGGAAGGTAAGACCAGGGATGGTGGGGTGACAGCCATGCAGGCTGAAAGAGGATGGGTGTCAATCAACCATAGGAAGAAACAACACGGATAAAAAAAGAGTCACCTACTCCTTTTCTTATCAGACCTAATTCATTTGAATAATCAGAATTCCTTCTTCTTCCTGCCCTGGATATCCCCCCTTCCACTACATTTCTTTGAGTGCTTCTAAGTCCTAGACATGCAAGTAAATCAGACTCTCAGGATAATCAATCTAAATGGGTGTGATTCTTATATGAACAGAATTTAAGTTGGAACTGTTGTCCCTCTATGCTTTTTTGTTCCAACTTTGCACTACTGTTCCCATGCTACCTTGATCAGCTTGGTGATCTCATGCATCTAACTCATGCATCTGGTCACCTCCTACACTAGCTGCTTCCACAACCCCGATCCTTTAATTTAGATCTGCTAGACCTCATGTCCCTTAACAAGACCAGTACCCCTTTCTCTTTAGCACAACTGCAGCACATCATGAATATCCAGGCATTCCTAGCACCAGAATGCCCTTTAACTTGCCAGAAAAAGAATACTCGCCCCTTGAACAGAATATTTGCAAATATTATCTTGTCTCACTGTTGCCACTGTAATTTATCTAAGGTCCCAGAATCATGTGGACATTAGAGAAGATCTCACTGAACATCTTTCCCCTTAGGAATACTTTTAGGTGTCAGCGTGACTCAGTTGGTAGCACATCCACCTCTGGACATAAAAAGGACATGGGTTCTTATCCCACACCGGGATTGTACTCGTACCTAAAAACAATGGCACCAGAGTGCAGTATTAGGGGGGTACTGTACTGTTGGGATGTGCTGTCCTTAGGATGAGATGTTAAACTGAGGTCCCTTCTACCTATCCTGGTGGGTGTCCAGGTGAAAGTAAAAGAACCCAAGGTATTCTTCATAAAGAGTAGGGGACATTCCCGGTGTCTTGACCAATATTTCCCTTCCCATAAAACCGGTTCATGCAATTGTCCAGGCTGTGTGTGGGTGTTGATGTGTGATATGGCTGCCACTACACATTCAGTCACTTCACTACTAGTCCAGCATTGCTTGTAACGCATTTTGGGATACATTGTGTATGGAAAACTCTATATAAGTTATGATTCTTCTCTCCTCCTCCTTCTCACCTCATAACTTTTATTTCACATCATAGTGTGCACAACAATCAGCAAATCACTCTACGTGAATACTTAGCTATAGAATACACTCATTTAATCTGCACTGTAGGCAGGAAAATTACCATACTGGCATTAACATAAAGGTCATGCAATGCCCCTTCAGTGCTCCTGTACTTTTACAATGCAGTCCCCAAACAAACCTTACTGCTACTGTACTCTCACCAGCCTTTTTATTTCACATCCATTTCAGATCAGGTGTATGACTGTGCAATATTCATGGATGTGTCTTCCACAGTAATTACCATGATATTCCACAATTTTCACAGGACTCATGGAATTCAACTTTAAGTGCACATGATTTGTTGACATTTTTGATAGTTTATAACATGTACGTCCTTATAGCAAGAGATTGAAAAATTATTGTGCACCGATTCCTATGTAAAGTGTATGAATCAGCCAAATGTAATGACATTGCAATTTCTAATTTTCAAGTTACAAGGGCTTATAATTTTGTAGTACACATTTTCTTTCAAATCTTAATTAAAAAAAATGTTGAATGTTTGGAAACTTATGACACACTCCCATTTAAAGTGGTAAATGTGAAATATGGCACACATATTTATGTGGTACAATAGTTTAAATATTTCAAATTTTGTAAAATTTAGAGAAGTCATTTAAAAAGTAGATGGGCATAACTGACATTTAAATTTTGGTAAAATGTTTAGCTGCCTATTTATTTATTTATTTATTCAGAAAAAACCTTTGAGCACAAGCTCTTTTACAAAGGTTCCATATCATAGATTGCAAAACAAAATATAGTAGGAGAAATCAAAGGTACATTACAATGAGCGATGCAGCTCGGATTCAGAACTTACAGAATAACTCAAAAACATTAGTACAAGTTAAATAGAAAAAAAACACTTTATGAGGGTGGGGGGATAATCGGCCACAAAGTGCCTTGTCAGAAGTTCAGAGGAACAGGGATAGCCGGCAGAGGGGTGAAGAAGGGAGGTACGAGAGAGAGGTAAGTACTGCGATGGAGGTGAAAGGGTGGGGAAGAGGGATGATAAGGTATAGGGAGAAATGGGGTGAGGGCAGGCTGAGCAGAGATGACATGCTAGAATAAAATGGTGGGGTGTGAGGGGGCATGGTCAGGCAGCCAGCATTAGTAATGACTGTTTGGGAAACTCATGGGACTGTGAATTGGGGGAGGGTGAGAAGGTGGCAGGTGCTGAAGGAGCATGACGCAAACTGATTGCTGGGGCAAGTCATGAGATGGGACAGAGGGAGGGGGTACCTGAGGCCTGCCTAGTGCTTGCTGGGGGGGCATAGAGAGCAGGTTGGCTGGACTCAGGGGCAAGTGCACTTAGAGAGTGTTACAGTATAAGGTGCTTTTTGAGGTCAGTTTTGAATTGTACCAGACAATTGGTGGCCAAGAGGTTCCCAGGAAGTTCATTCATCCGTGGGGGGCCCAGTAGGCAAATGCATGTTGCCCAAGTGAGGTGCGATGGAAGGGGATTGCCAAGGCCCCTCTAGTCCTCCCTCTGGTGACTGGTAATGAGTTGGCCACCTTGATCAACTTGCCTACACAAGGTGGTGTTTTACCCCATAGAGCCTTCTTCCCTAGGATGCAAGTCTGGAATTTGACACTGTTTCTTAATGATGACCAGTCTGCATGTTCGTACAGAGTACAGGTGTGAGTGCCACGCTCAGCATCCAGGGTGAGTCTGCAGATTTTGCTGAGTGCAGTTTGCACCCTCTTGAGTGCTGTATCCATTGCAGCCAAATAGCCCACTAGTTCATAGTCAATAGTAGATATAATTGAGCTGTGGACTGAGAGGTGGAGGGCCCCTGAAGAGAGGTATTGCCTGTGCCTGTACAGGACACCAATCTTGGTACTGACTGTCTAGACCAGAGAGTCAATATGGTGCCCAAAAGTGAGGGTATCATCTATTATGACCCCCAGATACTTGAACAAGTGAACTTGTTCCAGTGGTTCACTACATGAGTTGGAGATGATGCGGGGATGGTGCTTATTTTTATTGTGGGGGCTGGACATAAGCAAGGCCTTGGTCTTCTTGTAGTTTAGTAGTAACTTATGACTACAGAACCAGTCCTCAAGTTTGGAGAAGGAGTTCTGCAGCTCAGATTGTAGGGCAGCCTGAGATGTGCTGCTGCTCAGGAGCACAGCATCATCTGCATATAGTATGAGTTTGGTGTTGCAGGCTGAGGGAAGGTCATTTAAGAAGAGGTTGAAGAGTAGAGGCCCCAGTATTGATCCCTAGGGTACTCCTAATGATACCTCTCTTGCACTGGATACTGTTTGCCCAATTTTGACACATTGATTTCTCCATATCAGGTAGTCTTGGAACCAGCAAAGGGCATTGGGTGCCACATCCATGTTTCACAGTTGGGTCAGCAACAGGGAGTGGTTGACTGTATTGCAGGCTTTGGTGAGGTCGATAAAGACAGACCCCACCAGTTTATCTTCATCCAGAGCCTTATGTGCATAGTTTGTGTAGTCCAGCAGGGCAGTGGTGGTACTATGATTTTGTCTGAAGCCATACTGGTTGGGGCATAGCAGATAATACTTATTGAGGAAGTCGACGAGTTGATCCACCACAATCTTTTCCAGTGTCTTGGACAGGGGGGAGAGGATCGAGATGGGTCTATAGTTGACTGCCAGAGACTTGTCACCTCCTTTATGCACTGGCGTAACTAGGGCCTGCTTCCAAACCTCTGAGAATTGGGCCAGGGCCGGGGACTTATTGTACAGCGTGGTAATGGGCACTATAAGAACATAGAGGGTGAGGTATAGAAGTTTCATTGTCTACCCTGTCACTGCCCAGTCTGGTCTTACTTAGTATTTTCTTGTCCACAGTAAGGGCCTCCTTCACTGTCAGCCTTTTAAAGTAGAAGGTCAGGTGAGAACACTGGGTAGATACATTGTTGGAGTGGTTCAAGCCAGGCTGAAAATAGGCAGGTGATAGCACTGGCGTAAAATCAGTGAATGCCTTATTGAGGGCTTCTGCAATAGCTAGAGGGTCTTTAGTGGGGGGGGTGTTACTGATACGGAGCAGCTGAGGGTGTTTCTTGTCCTCCTTTCCAAGGATGCTTTTGATGTTATCCCAGAATCTTTTCCCATCACCCCAAAGAATTGCAAAGCTGGGCCTTGTGATAGTTGGCTTTGGCGAGCCGGATTAGCTTGGTGCATCACTTCCTGGCTGTTCTGTAGCACTGGTAATCATGCTTGCTACCTGTGTTTCTGGCCTTCTCCCAGAGTATGTCTCTTTCTTTCAAGTGTGAGAGGAGCTCCCCATCAATCCAGCAATTTGCCTGCCCCAAAATTTTTCTTTTTGTGAGTGGGCCATAGCTGTCACAGATGGAGCTAAAGCCCTTAATGAAGTAACTGAGGGCCTGATCAAGGGTAGGCGCCAGGTCAATAGGAGTCTAGTCATGCAGGGCAAGGGCTGATTTGAGGGCTCCAAGTTTACCCTTCCTCAAGACCCTGCTTTCAATGAGGATGGGTGGGATTTTGGTACATTTATTAGTCCACAGGAAGGTGATTGGGGAGTGGTCACTTAGCGTGTCTGGAAGAACCTTGATCTCAGAGATCCAGGATGGTGAGCTTGCTAGGATCCAGTCAAGGAGGGTACTGTTTCCTGTCTTATAGTTCTGCCTGGTGGGGCAGGTGACAAGTTGTGTCAGGTTGGGGTGGCTATCAGATCCCTGAAAGGGGCAGCCTCCTTTCCATCCCAGTTTATGTTAAAGTCCCAGGTAATGACAAGCTCCATCACTTTTGGAAGGGTACCGCTAATGTCCTTAATTGTAAGAAAGCCTGCTGTAGCTTTCTTGGGGGGGTAGGTAGATTGTGGCAAGGATGAGAGTTTTGCCATTCTGCAGACCTGAGCCTATAATTCAGCCCTCTTTAAAGCTTGAGACCCCCAAACTCTGTACATATAACCATGCTTTATGGTTCTACAAAGCATGAAACTGTGGAGAAATTTAAAAAGTAAATTTAAAATTACATGGAAATAACTGAAAATTAAATTACAATGAAATTTTTGGGCACCAATAATTCAACCACTTTTACAGCTAGGAATCTACAATTTATACATGAGCTATGAACCTGTTTACTGTCCAGATTTAGTAACATTTGATGACTGCTTCTAAAGTAAGACTGAAATAGCTGATAATTGAAATTTGGTGGAATTTCACAGAATGTTTACAGAAAAGCTGCAAAATATTATGTAATAGGAATGGTAATTCTGTCTGAATTCTGTCAGTGGACTTTTATATGCCACACAGCTCTAATTAATAGCAAACATTGTAACAAATACATAACTGTAAAGGTTGACAATTATCTGGTGTGTCAGTAAACAGTCTAAAGAGACACCTAAGCTGACATTAAAAAAAATAATTGACTACTGTTAGTATTTTATTATTTATTTATTTATTGAATTTTGTTGACCCGGTAAGCCCACTGGGCCTAGAAGTCCCTTTCTCAGGGGCGACTGGGGGAAGGGGGGATACAGATGGTAAGCAACTGAAATTGAACCAGATTAAGCTGTTGGTGGTATTTTTTCAGTGAATGGGAGAAATTTGGTTAGGACACCAGGGAAATTCCCCTACTTCCTGCTTCCTGTGAGCAGGGGGGACCCATTTTCTGGTGGGACCAAGATGGCGGAGGAGGAGGAGGATGTCTGCTTGGTAGGAGAGAGAGCCTCGTCTTCTACTATTTTCATGTTAGAGGCTGCAGCGGTGTTTGACTGAATTTATTTCAGAATTTAAGCTCTCGAAAGGAGAATCTTCAGGGGAGCTTACTAAGAATTTACTGAAGAACTACAGCCAGAGGTGTTGCCTGTAAAGGCATCTGCAGATCTTGAGGAAGAGAGTGGCTCTGAGCACAAGATTACAACTTCGGTTGTGAATTCCCTTATTTGCTGCAGCAGGATTGAACCTGGAACCTACGTTTGCAATGGCAATACAAGGATAGATGAAAAAATGGTGGAAACAAGGCAACCAGAGGTGGTCATGGAGCAAGAAGAAGAAGGAAGAGATTGGGAGAGTCTGTGAGCTGGCGGCTGTCCAATGGAACTGTGCCCGGGTAAAAGGCGCCGAAATTCAAACAGGTACTTTTTATTTTCCCAACATCGAGAATTTGCCTGTTCTAGCTCCAGAAATGACTGTAAAGTTGTCCAAACAGGTAGAATTGCCTGTCATCTTGCAGCCAAGCTCGTTTTCCAAAATTAACACTGCTACTGTTTCGGGTGTAAAAACGGAGCTCAGATCTCGGCTTTTAATGACAGAAAATAGCGCTATGAATGACCGGAGCTCTGAAGCGCTCTGCTGCAATATAGTCGGGGAGGATTTAAAAGAAGAAAAGTCTGGGATGCCTGAAAGCCTCAAAAAAAACTGTAGCCTGTCTTTTCAGCCTGCACAAAGGAAGGAGGAACAGGACATTATTTCAACTAATGCTGAAAAGAGCTGTACCACTTTGCCTATGGATTTTACTGACTTTGCTGTCCCTATGGATAAAATAAAAGGTTTTGTGTTGAATAATAATCTGAAGCAGGGGATGCAGTAGAGGCAAATAAAATGTGGTTTACCAGTCTAATGTAGGTTCGCAATTAGGGGTTACAGAATTTTCTTTTCTGAGGGGCACAGGAAAATGTAATTCCCATGCCAAATGCATTAGGTTTAGGTAATAAAGCAGCTCTATTATAAATAATGAGGGCAAAAGACTGGACGCCAGAAAAAGCTCTAAGTGGGGCAGGTTGGTCTCTGTTGGAATCAGGTGGATGGATTCTTGACCCCACTTGGGCGAAAGTCATCCTTTTTCTCAGGATTCTCCTGAGTGGGCTCCAAAGAGTGCAACTGCAGGAAAATGTTTCAGGTACAGATAAGAAGGTAGAGGTGTATGTTTTTAGGTACTGCAGGTAACCTGAATAACTTGAGTGATTCAGCTTGAGGCTGCTGTGCCTCATAAGGCCTTACCTAAACCTGCAGTGGGTGTTAGTACCCCCAAAAGGAACCAGATAAAAGCCTTTGCTGTCGGAGCTCTTTTCCAATGCACAAAGAGAAGCTGCTCCAAGGAGGAATGCAGTGGTTTACGGTATAAAGGGGATTGGAAGTCAGACCCGACAGACATTACGTAGGGAAAGTTTTACTGAAAGATTCTTTGCATTTTCTCCTAAGGATGTTTATGCATTTATACACATTTCGGGTGAAGATAATTTTGATATCAGCTTTAGGTCTCAACAAGCACTTGACCTTTTCTGGTTACGCTATGGGCAAGTAAAATTTTCCCAACATGGACCCCTTTATTGTGATACCATTGTCAAAGCCCTTGATTAAATTTGTCACTATAATGTTTGGAATGAAGGGGTCTGGGTAGAAGATATTACATTCTGGCTAAAAAAGGTGTGATGTTTTTAAGTGAACCTAATTTCTTTTAGACTCAGAACAATTTGGGACGGGAGGGTGAAATATAAAGTTAAGCTTAAGCAAAATGAAGCAGGAATTGAGCACATTTCCAAACTCTTTTTGTTAGGAAAGGACAGAGGTGTGCTTTTACAGTGGACAGCCTCGTGCCTGCTATAAATGTGGAGCAAAGACTCACCTGTCTAGCGTTTGTGATCAACCCAGATCGATAATTGTGGGAGGGTAGGGCACGTAACTATGTTTTGTGGTAATCCATCTTGCTGCGATTTATGTGAGGCAAAGGTCATGTGTTTAAATTCTGCCCTTGGGCCACATAATTTTGTCACATAGTTCTGGTTCTGAGTCTTATATACAGAAAGCACAAGAAGCTGTGGTTCTATCCACCCCTTGCAGGAGGGTTCCATTTCTGTTCCTAGTTCTTGTGGTACAACTCCCTGAGGTCAGAGGTACAACAGAAAGGAAAACTAGCTTGGTTTCAAAAATGGTGGTAACAGGGGAAAAGTGTTTCCTGAAAATCAAAGAAATAAGCAGGGTACTGATGTTAGCAAAGGACACTTAAAAAGGATGGAATGGGTCCTCTGAATATCTTAAACATTCCCCCGTATGTTTTCTGATGAGAAAGTAGGAAAACAGAAATGGTAAAAAGTCAGAGGATACTTTTAGTACGGTTCCATGGCATGATCAGCAAGAAATCTGCATGCTAAACCCCAGATTGCCAGATGGAGACTAGCAATACTTATGCAGCTCTGTTTACATCTTGGGTAAGACAGAAGGGGACGAATCAGACTCCCAAAATCCACTATTTCAACCAAATCTCAGATACTAGACAACTATAAGGATAAAAAAAAAAAAAAGGAAAAATGAAGGGTATTGACCATCATGAAGGACTATGGTGTGCTCCTGGGGTTCATTAAACATTCATAGCTTATTAAATAAAACTAAACGGCTAGCTGTGTTTAATTTTATACATGATTTTCCTTTGTCAGTCTGGTTTTACAGGAGACATGGATGTCCACCATTGACCAAAGGTTAGCATTTAAAAAGATTGGCTGTGGGGCCCATCCTATTGGTCTTTGGGGAGGATGTTATGGATGGAGGGGGATTTTATTCAACTCTTTTCATTTCAGTTGCATAATCTGATAGACTTGGTACCAGGGAGAGTTTTGATTTTGGATGGGAAATGGTGTGGGTTTTGTTTTCGCTTCATTAATATCTACAATCCTCAAACTAAATCAGGTAGGGTGAACTGCCTAACACTGGTGCAGCCTTTTTATTCACGACGGTCAGAGTTTTATGGGAGGGACTTTAACTGCACAGTTCCAGATCTTATACATGGTAAACAAAGTGGCAAGAAAACCTACCCTGATACTAACGCTTTAGGTAAAATCCTTAGAGATGCAGGTTTAGTGAGTTGTAATACCTCTTTAAATCTTAAGAATAAGTTTTCTTTTCAAAAGGAAATCTTTTCTCTCATCGACCATATGTTTGTTTCTTCAAACATTCACATAAACTCATTCAAAATTTTCCTGTGAATTTTCAGATCATTCATTTTGGTAAGCACCTTTTCCTTCCAGAGATGACAGAAATAAGACACATAAGATGGAAGCTTAATAATTCAGTGCTAGAACTAAATTTTATCCAGATTAGGATAAGAAACCTATTGAAGGCTAGGCTTTCAGTAGCTTTTATACACAGATATATGTATATGGTGGTTAGACACAAAAGCAGATCTCGTAACCTGTTCAAAAATACTGGGAGGAAAATTAAAATGAAAATTTCTGCGCTATCTAAGTTTGAGACAGCAACTTCAGAGAATTTTATCCTTAGCTACACATCTAGGTGGGATTACTCAGATCAAATCTCCTTATTAAAAGATGCTATGAAAGAATATCAGTATGACAGAAGTAAAACAATGCAGGCCATATTACTTAATGGAGTAAAAATCACCTCTTGGGACCCCTTTCAGATGTGCAAAGAACTTAGAGATTCAATGGGTTTGGAGGAGCTAAAAAGATCTGATGGGGTGTAGTAACTTCAGAGCAGGAATTAAGAGAGGTAATTAAGGAACATTTTGGTTCCCTTAATCCTAAAAACTATTTCTATAACAGAGATAGAGGATTATTTAAATAAATTCGGTATCATGTATAAGGCATAACAAGGAAGCAGAATGGGATACTATCTCCAGAAAGAAATTATGGAAACTATCAGGTCTCTAAAATTAAATATTTCACCTGGTCTAGATCTCACAAATAACTTGTATAAACAGTTTTCGGATGAACTAAGTCAATGCCTGGGCCTATTATTTCAAGATTTTCTAGACAAGAATCGCATCTACCCCTCCTTTTCAGAAGGTTTATTAACTTATATTTTTAAATCAGGTGACAGGCAAGATATGGGGAATTGGAGACCAATCACCCTATTAAATACTGACTATAAAATCTTTGCCAAAATATTGAATGAAAGGCTTAAACATCATGCAGGGGAAGTGATTTCGCCAAATCAATATTGTGGCTTGCCAGGGAGAAGAATTCAATCTGCCATCATGCAGATAAGAGATGTAATTGACTATTTCAATGAGATGGGATTAACAGGTTGTTTAGTAGCAGCTGATCTGGATAAAGCATTTGACAGGGTCCATTTGCCATTTCTTTTTAAAACTTTGAGGCATTATGGGTGCAGGTTAAGCTGACAAATTTAATTGAGCAATTGTACCAGAGTGGGATGGTTTTTCCTTTTGTGAGGAGAGCCGAGCTGCTGGATTTCCTTAACCACGGGGTTCGCAAGGGTGCCCTTAAGCCCCTTTTATATACATTTGCTATTGATCCCTTTTATGAACTGCATTGGAGGCAAAGAAATGGAAGGGGATACAATATAGAGAAAACAGTCTAGCACAGCTACATATTCAAGCTTATGCTGATGATCTGGTTATATATTTGGAGGACTGTTCATCAGTTACGGGTTTATGAGAGCATTTGAGGAATTTACTACAGTGTCTAACGCAAAAATAAACATAAATAAAACAAAAAGGACTGATTATTGGGGGTGTGGGATTTTGGAACTATGGCTGGAGAAAATTCATTTTTCTAGAGACCCGTCAATTTTGGGCATTAACTTTGGTCCTCAGAATGTTCCTAATGATAATTGGCAGAGGATACTTAGAGTGTTGAAAATAAAGTTTCTAGATGGAAGCAATGGCATTTGTCTAAAATTAAAAGAGTTCAAATAATTAAACAATTCCTTTGCCCATTATTCAATTTGTGGCAATGATATTTCCACTACCAACAGAATTTGAAACCAAGTTATATAGCATCTTTTTCAGATGCTTTGGGGTAACCTCTAAACCCCGTTAAAGAAGTTTTACTTACCTAACAATAAAACAGGGGGTTAGGAATGATAGACCCAGTGGTATACCATGTTTTCTTTATTACCAACTCCTTGAAAGAAGGGTTGATATCGGAATCAGATCTGAAAATTCATGGAATTTAATAATTATGGGGAAATACTTTAAGTGTTGGACTTCTTTAGCCCCTAAACTTAATAAATATCTACATATTCCAGAGCACTTTGCCAAGGCACAAAATTATATAAATGGGAAATACAGAAGACAGTAGCACTACATATAGTACAAGGGACTTGTATACCATCTAATGGAAAACTATACCCACAAGAGCCGAATTTAAAACTGCCCATTAACTTTGAACCCCATCGTAGTGGCTCAATTGAATAATCCTAGGTTGCCCAAAAATCAATGGGAGGTACAGTGGTTAATTTTCTATGGAAGACTGAATGTTAGGGGAATGCGAAATATAAAGTCTTACAGGAAAGGTTATGCCTTACCTTGAATGCATTAATAAGGAGGAATCCATGGTCCATTTTTACTAGATTGTTCCTATGCTTCAGGATTGTGGGTTTTTAGCAGATGTATGGAACCTGACATGGCTGAAAATATGACATATGAATTTTAGCTTTAGGAGTGTCTCCAGTGGGTTCATTCGGATTGCATAAGGGACTTTGACTTTATTTTTGGGATGTCTCAAATACTTCCTGTGGCAAGCCAGAATACAATGGGTTATATATCAAAAGAAAATGTCGTATGTTTGCATTAGTAGGCTAATTGTTAAAGAGTTGGAGAACATTTTTGCCTCTGATATGTTAAAAGTATCCCCAGGATTACTAAAGAAATTATGGAAAGGGTTTTTTCATTTTATTAAGTATAAATAAAGAAACTGAAGAAGCAAGAATAAATGTGAAAAACAGTTTGATAGCAGGTGTTCAAGAAGTGGATCTAAGAAGTTAAATGGATATAGTGTTGTAGTCTTTTGGCTATTATTTGATTTCTGTGAAAACGTAGTTGTATTCTATGTTTATTTTGCAAATAAAAACACCCCTACTCTTTTTTGATAAGTGCCATGGGATCTTTAGCATCCACCTGAACTACCACCAATCCAGGCAGATGGGACCTCAGTTTAACATCTCATCTGAAAGACGGCACCTCAGAAGTGCAGCACCCCCCCCATGCTGCCCTACAGTGTCAGTATTGGGATATTAACCCAAGTGCCAGGAGTGGGAACTGAACCCACATCCCTCTGATATAGTTAGAAAAAATTTTCATGATTGCCCCAAAAGATAATCAACAAAGACATTATCAGACTTAATATGTGCATAATAAATACTACATGCACTTGGTAAAATAACAAAAAACACAGAGATTAAATTCGTCATGAACAAGACAGAAAAAAAAAAAAAAATATCAGTTTTTCTTTGGTTTGTGTGTTACTTGAGGAATTATAAAAACTATTCTGAAGCAATTTCTAAGTCTAACACAAACAAAATTCATAAAGCCATGAAACATGAAAAACTGCCAGGAACATGGCTAGAAAAATAACCCTGCATGGATTTTGAACAGCAATTAAAGTCACAGATGAACACAAAATTGATATATCTCATCTCTCTGCAGGGCCCCAAATGAAGCAAGTTAGGATTCACCTCCTACTTTGAGCAGGGCCCAAAGGCCCATTTGATAAGCTAGCTAGGATTCACCTGTTGCCTAATCAGGACCTGAAGGGCCCTGCACATTCTGCTTTGCGCTGGGCCTGAAGAGCCTCACATGAAGCAAGTTAGGACTTATTGCCTGATTCATTTAGGGCCCAGAGGGTCCAGCAAAGAGCAAGTTATAACTCTATTGTATACAAAAGTAATATCTCCTGCTTTGTTCAGGGCCCGAAGGGCCTAGCACAAAGCGAGTTATAACTCTATAGTATGAAAAAATAAGGAAATGTATTGCAAAAGTCTACATTAATGCATACATTAGGGTTATAAAACTATGGTTTGCAAAACAATGGTTCTTAAAAAAGGTGGCTGAAAAGGAGAAAAAAAGGAAACAGGGAAAGCAGTAAAGAGTGCAAAGGCACAAACTGAAGTGAGAATTGCCCAGGAAGTAACAAGACATTTTTTTAGGTATGTAAGTGAAAAGAGGAAGACTAGGGTGGTGGTGGGGAGGGGTTGCAAGGTTAACAAGCATTTGTCAATGCTGAATGTTGATTGCGTTGGTCTGTTGAGCTCGTTCAGTGGCCCTCTGTCACTGGCTCAGTCTGTTTGTCGCAGGCTGCTCTTTAGTACTGGGCTGCTGCCTGCGTTGGCACCTTGTTCTGCTGAGGAAGAAATCCACAGCTGTCCCAACAGAGCTCCATGGAGGTGGCTCACTCCCCCCCCACTCGCTCATTCTGTTTCTCCTGGTGCTGCAGGCTGCCCTTTTGTACTGGGCTCCTGCCTGTGTTGGTGGCTTTTTCTACCCACAAAGAAATCCACAGCTGTCCCAACAGAGCTCCGTTGAGGTTGCTCACTCCCCCTGTCTCACTCACTCAGTCTGGTTCTCCTGGCACTGCAGGCTGCCCTTTTGTACTGGGCTCCTGCCTCTGTTGGCGCCTTTTTCTGCCCATAAAGAAATCTGCAGCAGTCCCTACAAAGCTGCATTGAGCTCGCTCACTGCCCTTCTCTCACTCGCTCATTCTGTTCTGCTGGTGCCGCAGGCTGCCGTTTTCTACTGGGCTCCTGCCTGCGTTGCTGCCTTCTTATGCCCACAAAGAAATTTGCAGCAGTTATAATGCAGCTCTGCTGAGCTCACTCACTTACTCATTCTGGTTTTCCTGCCACTGCAGGCTGCCCTTTTGTACTGGGCCCCTGCATGCATTGCTGCCTTTTTCTGCCCACAAACAAATCAGCAGCAGTCCCAACAGAGCCCCCTTGAGCTCACTAACTCCCCTTCCCTCACTTGCTCGTTCTGTGTCTCCTGGCGCTGCAGGCTGCCCTTTTGTACTGGGTTCCTGCCTGCATTGGCAGCTTTTTCTGGCCAGAAAGAATTCTGAAGCAGTCCCGACACAGCTCCACTGAGCTCGCTCACTCCCCCTCTGTCACTCTTGCATTCCATTTATGCCGGTGGTGCAAGCTTGCATTTTGTACTGGGCTCCTGACTGCATTGCCGCATTTTCTGCCCACAAAGAAATCTGCAGCAGTCACACAAGAGCTCCATTGAGGTCGCTCACTACCGCTCTGTCACTTGCTCATTCTGCTTCTCTTGGCGCTGCAGACTGCGCTTTTGTATGGGGCTCCTGGCTGCATTGGCACCTTTGTCTGTTCACAAAGAAATCCGCAGCTGTCCTGACAGAGCTCTGTTGAGGTCGCTCAGTCTCTCTCTCTCATCGCTCATTCTGTTTGTCCTGGCGCTGCAAGCTGCCCTTTTGTACAGGGCTCCTGCATGCATTGTTG
The DNA here is from genome assembly GCA_016271365.2 of Neoceratodus forsteri. Taxonomy (NCBI): domain Eukaryota; kingdom Metazoa; phylum Chordata; order Ceratodontiformes; family Ceratodontidae; genus Neoceratodus; species Neoceratodus forsteri. The sequence continues at coordinate 581,370,058 of CM057456.1, forward strand.
CCTTTTTCTGCCCACAAAGAAATCCCAGCAGTCCTGATAGAGCTCCGTTGAGCTCACTAAGTCCACTTGTCTCACTCGCTTGTACTCTTTCTCCCACAGTTGCAGGCTGGCCTTTTCTACTGGGACCCTGCCTGTATTAATGCCTTTTTCTGCCCACAAGAAAATCCACAGCAGTCCTGACAGCACTTCAGTGAGTTCGCTCACTCCACCTCCCTCACTCTTTCTGTTTCTCCCAGTGCTGTAGGCTGTCCTTATGTACTGGACTCTTGTTTTGGGGCCTTTGTCTGTCCACAAACAAATATGCAGCAGTCCCAACAGAGCTCAGTTGAGCTCGGTCACTCCCTCCATCACTCAATCAATCTTAATCTGTCCCAAACACTGATTTCCCAGAGTGACCGTGCTATTGTCCGGCAGGAGTGCAAAAACATATTTTAGTCAGGATGTGAAAAATCACAGCTGTAGTGTTCATAGGGAGTTGTGAAAAAATGCCACTGTTGAAAATGTGGCATGACAGTATTACAAATTTGCGAAGTTACAAGGGTGCGTGGAAACAGTTCAACGCACGCTTGTAACACGGTCATGTTATGGAGTTTTGTCATCAAATTTTCAACATAGGGATTTTAGGACCTCTGCTCATGAACAGTGCCACTGTCATTTTCTTAATCTGTCCTGAACACTGACTTCCCACAGTGACCATGTTATTCTGTGCCGGAACTGTGAAAACACATTTCAGTCAAGATGTGAAAAATGACAGCTGTACTGCTTATAAAGAGGTGTGGAAAAATGACACTGTTGAAAATCTGGTCTGACAATATTACAAATCTGCGAAGTTACAAGGGTGCATGGAAAGTGCGCAATGCACACTTGTAACACAGTCAATTGATGGGTTATCATCACCAAATTTTCAACATAGGCATTTTAGGACCTCTGCTCATGAACAGTATCATTGTCATTTTCTTAATCTGTCCTGAATAGTGATTTCCCACAGCGACCGCTCTATTCTGAGCCAGAAGTGCGAAAACACATTTCAGCCAGGATGGGAAACATGACAGCTGCACTGTTCATAAGTAGATCTGGGAAAATGGCAATGTTGAAAATCTGGAATGAAAATATCATAAATTCACGAAGCTACAAGCGTGCGTGCCAACTGCGCGACTCATGCTCATAACACAGTCATTTTATGGAGTATTGTTACCAAATTTTCAACATAGGCATTTTAGGACCTCTGCTCATGAACAGTGTCACTGTCATTTTCTTACTCTGTCCTGAACACTGATTTCCCACAGCGACCGCTCTATTCTGCACTGGAAGTGTGGAAACACATTTTGGCCAGGATGTCAACAATGACAGCTGTACTGCTCACAAGGAGGTGTGACAAAATGCCAATGTTGAAAATCTGGCTTGAAAATATTGTAAATTCATGAAGTTACGAGTGTACGCAGCAACTGCACAAGGCACGCTAGTAAAACAGTCATTTTTTGGATTTTTTCCACCAGATTTGCAACATAGGTTTTTGAGATTCACCCTCATGAACACTGGCACCGTTATTTTGCCATTCTCGCCCTGAAGGGTGATTCCGCACAGTGACGGCAAAACCACCTTTCGGGGCCGATTTCATGAGGAGGGGTCCCAAAAACCCCATGTTGAAAATTTGGTGAAACAATTCCCAAAAATGCCCGAGATATGCACTAAAGTTGAAAAAACCCTATTCATTACATTATACACCTTACTGGCATTTCCTCAGTTCGCGGTTGGCTTTGAAGAGTGCAGACGTGTTCCCGGTCCACAGAAGATCGTCGTGCCAAGCTCCGGAGGTAGGTATGGGGTGAGGGGGGTGTGTGGAGGCAGGGTGTGTAGTGGGTGGGTGCAGGTTGTGGGAGGGGGGCACCAGAGACTACGAGGGACTGTTTCCTTTTTCAGGTAAAAAAAGTTGTGGGACCATTTTAACTTTCCTGGGGCATGTGGTGCCACGAGTCTTGCAGGGGGGGGCAGCTGTAGCCAACATGGGATTGGGCACCCTAGTAGGCAAACAACAGAAGGGGATTCCTTTCTGCCGATGGGGGATTGGGCACTCCATCAGCAGACAATAAAATTGGGGGGGGTTACAGTATGCTGACGGGGAGTGGGGTCCCCCATCGGCAAATAAACATTGGGGGGGTAGATATTGTTTGTGAATACAGCGGCAAGCCACCACCATGTTCACAAACAACATCAGACATCCTACATCCCGCCCTGCAATGACGGGTTGCTCCCTTATTGCAGCGGATGGCTGACACTGCAGTGACGAGGCAGCCCCTGATTGCAGTGGCTGATTTTTCTCAAAAGTTGTGGCATGCTGGCTGAACTAGTGTCAGCAGCAGTGTGCCACGTCATTGGGGGATGGGGGACAAGCCTTTGCAGACTCTGGGGACATTGGGCACAACAGTGCCATGCCTCCTCAACCTGCTTGTGGAAAAAGCTGACGCAACATGTTTCTTGCGCATGAGCGCAATCAACATAAAAAGGGAAGGGGTGACTGTGCAGAGGCGGAACAGGAAAAGCTAGACATCCTGAACAAATACTTCTGTTCAGTGTTCACAGAGGAAGAAGAGAAGAGAAGGGGGCATACAAAAGTAATAGGGGCTTTGGAGAGAGGGAGGGAGGTGGAGATTAGTCCTTTTGAAGGAGAGAGTCCTTAAGGGACTCGCTAGTCTGAAAATAGACAATACAATGGAGCCAGATGGGGTGCATCTAAAGGTACTGACGGAGCTCTGGGAGGTACTGGCTGCACCTCTGACAGTCCTATTTAACAGTTCACTGGAAACTGCAGTGGTTCTGAAGGACTGGAGGAAGGCACATATAGTTCCACTTCACAAAAGCAGTAGCAGGGAGGAGGCTGTCAGTTATAGGCCAGTCAGCCTGACATCTGTAGTGGGTATGCTAATGTCATCAGTGCTGAAGGAAAGGATTTTGAAATATCTTGAATCCTGTGGGTTACAAGACCCAAGGCAGCATGGATTCATGTGTGTGTATGTGATGGTGGTGGTGGTGGGGGGGGGATAATGTTAAACAAATCTGATAGATTTCTTTGACCGGGTGACCAAGAAATTAGATCAGGGAGGAGTGGTGGATGTGGCCTACTTCGATTTCAGTTAGGCTTTCAACACCCTTCCACATAGGAGACTAGTAAGCAACCTGGGTAGCTTAGGAGCAGGTCCAAAGGTTGGTAAACTGGTAAGAAACAGGTTAAGGGTAGGTGACAGAGGGTGGTGGTAAACAGAGTTCACTCAGAGGAAAGGAGGGTAACCAGCAGGGTGCGTCAGGGATCAGTGCTGAAACTGGTCCTCTTTAATGTCTTTATAAATGACATAGCAGAGGAGCTGGAAGGGAAGGTCTGCCATTTTGTGAATGACACTAAAATATGTAATACAGCGGAGACTCCATAGAGATGGAAAGGTGAAGTAGAGACCTGAGAAAACCTGAGGAGTGGTCAAGGGTATGGCAGCTGAGTTTCAGTGCAAAAAAGTACAAAATATCGCACTTAAGGTACCGAAACGTGGGGCTTGCAGTACAGCCTAGAGGTTATAGTAACAAGCTGTGAATGAGCTTGGGACATTCAGCGGGCCTGGATATAAGTCTCACAACCTATGCTTGCATACTGTGTAACTGTAAGCAAATCACTTAACCTCCCCAGTGCTCCTGGCTTGCTCCTGAAAACAGGAACTTGTGCCTAGTTGGCCTTACCTGGTTACCAAAAGAGCTATTACCAAAAATAAAGAAAAGAAATCCTGGGGCAGAGTACAAAACAGGTGTAGTGATGCTTATGACCACCAAGCAGGAAAAAAAACTGGGAGTAATCATATCTGATGGCCTAAAGATGGCCAGGCAGTATGACACAAGGCAATTGGGAGGAACAGTGGGATGCCGGGGTGAATAGGGAGCAGTATCACAAGCAGAAAGAGGGAGGTGGTGTTACCTCTGTATACAGTAGATTGCTGGTAGGACCCCACCTTGAGTACTGTGTTCAGTTCTAGGAACCACATCCCCTAAAGGACATAGACAAATTGGAGGTAGTACAGATGAGGCAACTAAAATGGTGCAGGATCTGCATCAAAAGTCTTACACGGAAGAAAGGAGAGAGAGAGGGGGGATATGATGAAGAACCTTAAATACCTCATGGGGTAAACAAGGTACAGGAAGGAAGGAAGTATTTTTCAGAAAAAAAGGTGCTCAAGAAGAAGTGGATATGTTATGAAGCAGGAAGGTTAGATTCCAGAGGGATGTAAGGAGGTACTTCTTCAAAGAAGGAGTGGTGGATTCCTGAAACAGCCTTCCAGCGAAGGTGGTGGGAGAGAAAACAGTGGTGGAGTTCAAGAATGCATGTGATAGGCATAAGGGAATTTTAGTGGAAAGGAAGGGGGAGGGAGGAAGAGATGAAGCGGGGTCTGCAGTGATACAGGAGGTAGGGAAAGATGGGCAGATGGAGTGGGCAAGCAGTCCTAAGCAGTCTTTATCTGCTGTTAATTTCCATGTTTCTATAAAAGGAGGGAAATGGGGCATTAGGGTTTTACAGCTTTAGAACCCACCCTGTCCGCCAGCCCCAAGCCTTATGACCCAATGCTATGCTACAGGGTTATGGATATTCCCCATGGTCTGCTGCTTAAAATTAAAGATCTGGGACCCTTTGCAAATAGACTTTTGAATAATCTCCTGCTTCACACAGGGCCCACAGAGCCCTGCATGATGACGGTCATGATTGAGCTCCTGCTTTATGCATTGCCCATAAGACTCTGTGAAAAGAAAGTTATGATTGATCCCCTGTCTCACACAGGGCCCACGGGCCATGCATGAAGGCAGTTATGCCCGATCGTGTTCTTTGCAGGGGGTACACAGGACCCTTTGCAAAGAGTGCTATGACTGATTATGTAGGCCCTATGTGAAGCAGCAGAGTTGTGAAGCATTGCTCTGGACTTGTACCCTGAAGCATCAGACCTGTGGGACACGACCCTGAACCTGTAGCTTGGTTTTTGTTCATGAAGAGGCTTGGAGCTGGGGGAGAGAATGGGCATTGGGGTTGAAAAAGCTCTAGTACCACAGTTCCCTCCTTTTGTTGCTTTGTAAACCTAATATATGTTTTAATGTAGTTTATTTTTTTCTGGGAACCTGCTTGTGAGACCTGGATGTAATTTTCAATCAAGCATTCTTAAGCAGTCATGTCCAAACATTCTCCTTACTGTAGTGGGCAGGACTCACAAAACACTTTGAAGGAGAAAAAAATGCTCAAATCCCCAAGATTTGCACAGTTGTGGAAAAAAGGGGATAATTGTGCTGTATCATATACAGTACACAAAAAGCTCACAGCTGTGGAAAAAATACACTGTGGACTGAGGAAAATACACAGCTGCAGAAAATTCCTGCACAAAAAAATTAGTTTGAAAAGTATGGCATATCCCCTTAAAGGCTATTCTCAGCCACTGTTTTTTCTGCAGTTGCAGAAAAAATGTTGCTCACATGCTGCACCAAGAAGAGTGAGGCGTAACTCACCCTGAGCAAAAAGCAGTGTACTAACACTTAGGAAACAATCATAGTGGGGGTTCAGGCACCAAACAACAGCAAACCTGTGAGCTGTATAGAAGTGACAGCTGCTATACCTAAAATAGCACACATTTCCATTAAAAGGCAACAAAGCACAACCACATGACCCTGTGCAGCCCATAAAGGAGCCCCACAGGTAGTAGAGGCAGAGATGGTAACAGCCAGAAGGGTGTGCTACAGACGCAGGAGAAAGAAACACCTCAGAGATACAACCAACAGATATATATTGCTAGTGGGTGCAAGGTCCTGCTGGTACAGGTGGATCTACAATGGTCCCAGTTGTGGGACTGGCTGCTTGCTTCACTGGGAGTGCTAGTTCTGCTGCAACTTTTGCAAGACTGTCAAAGTCTCCTTATCCTTAATATGGATCACGTGCTGTTGTTCTGTCTGCTGTGTCTTTTATATGATTTCTGTAGTTGTGGAAAAAATCTTTGCTGATTTTCAGCACTTGTAAAATTTCACAACCCGCCTGTTTTGCGATTTTCTGCACCTGCGGAAATTTTGACTGTGAATACACCGTAGTTGCATTTCCGCAGTTTTGCAAGCCTTTTTTCCTCACATGTGGATTGTTTTGCTCTCCCTTCATAAATCTAGTCCATTGTCTTCAGGCAAGTACCAAAACACAGTACTGAATATACTAAAACTATGCGCTTTCCCAATTTTGATTTGTGCACGTGCTAGTTCACTACATGTGGTTTCAAGGGACATAGGGAAGGAAAAAAACATTGTTTAGCATAGTAGTTTGCAACGCAAAACTGGATTGACAGTTTGGATTTATGGCATTTAGAGAGGCAAGAAAACAACTACTTATTAATTTCTTTTTTTAATGAAATTTATTTTATTCAATTTTCAACAAACAACGGACAGCCAACATCAAATAAAAAACAAGAACAAGACAACCGTAGAACTATTTACAAAATGAGTGCAATCCATAACAGCAATAACCACGGCATTGCTAACAATGTTTACATAAATAAAAGGAATGCAGGGTGGTAGCCTAAAGTCTTAGCAGTAAAAAAAAAAAAAAAAGAGTACATGATTGTGTTAGGTTTAATTGTCATGGAGAAGCAATAGATAAAATTAACTCACATTGGAAGCTGCATTGAGAGCATGGAGAGTGTATAACTTGGACCATCTCTTCTCATAAACTGGGTAGTCTATGATGAATACTGGCAATGAGTTTTTCCATACAAAGATTAGACAAAAGCTCATTGAGCCATTCTGTATAAGAAAGTGGTGCCTGGTCTTTCCAGTGCCGGAGAACCAAATGCTTGATGGAAAGACCAAGCTCCTAGGTGATAGGTTTAAATGCTTCCTTGGCAAGCTTTTAAACTAGCCAAGGGGGGAGGCGCTGATAAAAGGCAGGAAATTTCAAGCCTCCCCCAACAAAACATGGCAGGTAGTTAGGTAAACACTGAGGTACAGAGCTCAACACAGGGCAGGGCAGTGGTAAATGGAAAAATAAACAAGGGCAATAAGAGCAGGGATGGGGAAAAAAGGATAAAGCCAACATTAAATGGAGGGCAATGAGTACCAATGCCCGTAGTCTGGGAAACAAGCTTCCTGAGCTAGTAGCCCTGATGGAAGATGAACAGCTGGATATTGTGGCAGTCACGGAAACATGGTACACCGAGAACCATGACTGGGATGTCAACATACCAGGGTACACAATCTACAGAAGGGACAGGGAAGGTAAAAGAGGAGGTGGAGTAGCTCTATACATAAGGGAAAGGATCAAAGCTACAGAACTAAAAAGTAAAGGGGGAGGACGAGAGGCACTCTGGGTCACCTTGGAGACAGGGAATGGCATCACAATCCACAGGGGTTGTATACAGACCCCGTCTCAAGGGGAGGAAATGGACAACAAAATGATAGAGGACATTCTCAAAATGGCTGAAAAAGGGGAGATACTGTTGATGGGGGACCTGAATATGCCAGATGTTAACTGGATGACATGTACTGCAGCCACATCCAAGAGCAGGGTCATTCTCGATGCCCTGCAGGCAGGCCTTAGACAGCTTGTGTTGGAACCCACTCGGAGGGAGCAATATTAGACCTGGTACTTCAAATGGAGAGAGGATCACAAATTTAGAAGTCAGTAGACATCTGGGAACAATGACCACTGCACAGTGTGCTTCACAATGAGCACAACCATGAAGATAAGCCATACAAAAACAAGGATACTGGACTTTAGAAGAGCTGACTTTGGCAAAATGGGTGAATACCTGAAAAATGCACTAGCAAATGACCAAAAAGGAGGGGTGGAAGAACAATGGAGAAAAATCAAAACTGCCATCATAGAGGCAACACGCCTTTATGTGAAGCAAATAAAGAAAACAAAGCGGAGTAAAAAAAACACTATGGTTTTCAAACGAGGTGACAGGGAAGGTTAAGGAGAAAAAGGCTGCATTCAAAAAATATAAGGAATCACAAAAGGATCATGACAGGGAACTGTATCAATTAAAGCAGAAAGAAGTGGGGAAGGCAGTCAGACTAGCAAAGGCCCAAACCAAATAAAAAATAGCCAACTCAGTTAAGAAGGGGGATAAAACCTTTTATAGGTACATTAGGGAGCATAGGAAGGTTAAGAGTGGAATAGTGAAGATTAATAAAGGAGAGGGGAGGTGGGCAGAGGGAGACAGCGAAAAGGCAGAGATACTGAATGAATACTTTTGCTCAGTATTCACAAAAGAAGATGAGGAGGAGTTACCTAAACCAGACAATAGAAGCACTCTGGGTAGAGGGGTTGACACTAGTCCATTCACAGAAGAAAGAGTCCTGAAAGAACTCCTAAAACTCAAGGTGGACAAAGCAATGGGGCCTGACGGGATTCACCCCAGAATCCTAAAAGAATGAAAGGAGGACCTAGTGACACCACTGACCACGCTTTTTAACCGATCATGGCAGGATGGGGCGGTACCTGAGGACTAGGGGAGGGCAGATGTGATTCCCCTTCACAAAAGTGGGAGCAAGGCAGAAGCGGGAAACTACAGACCTGTAAGTTTGACCTCAGTGGTAGGGAAAATGATGGAATCACTTCTGAAAAAAAGAATTGTTGAGTACCTAGAGGCCAGCAGGGCACAGGAGCCAAAGCAGCATAGATTTACAGCAGGAAGGTCATGTCAGATGAATCTAATTGATTTCTTTGACTGGGTGACCAAAGTAATAGACCAGGGAGGGGCTGTGGATATGGCCTACCTAGACTTTAGCAAGGCATTTGACGAGTCCCACACAAAAGATTAATAATCAAGTTAGCCAGCCTGGGAGTGGGTCCCAGGCTGGTAGCCTGGGTAGCAAACTGGCTGCACAACAGGACACAGAAGGTAATAGTGAATGGAACACATTCTGAAGAAAGGGGGGTTACTAGTGGAGTTCCTCAGGGCTCAGTACTGGGTCCAGTCCTCTTTAACATCTTTATAGGTGACATTGCAGAGGGTCTGGAGGAAAGGTATGCCTCTTTGCAGATGACACAAAGATCTGTAACAGAGTTGATACACAAGGGGGGGGTAGAAAAGATGAGAAGGGACTTGGCAAGGTTGGAGGCATGGTCAGACATGTGGCAAATTAGATTCAATACAAAGAAGTGCAAAGTAATGCACCTGGGAAACAAAAACTCAGGAGAAGAGTACACAATAGCAGGGGAAGCACTAACAACAACAAAAATGGAAAGGGACCTGGGGGTAGTCATATCAGATGACGTAAAGGTGGGTAAGCAATGTGAAAAGTCGGTAAGGAGAGCCAGGGGGATACTGGGATGCATAGGAAGGGGCATCACAAGTAGAAAAAGGAAGTGGTGATCCCTCTGTACAGACAGTTGGTGAGACCCCATCTGGAGTACTGCGTGCAGTTTTGGAGACCTCATCTACGCAAGGACATAGACAGGATGGAAGCAGTCCAGAGGAGGGCAACTGAAATGGTGCAGGGTCTGCAGCAGAAGCCATATGAGGAGAGACTGAGAGAGCTTAATATGTATACTCTTGATGAAAGGAGGGACGGGGGTACATGATACAAATGTTGAAGTACCTCAAGGGAATCAACAAAGTCCAGGAGGGTAGCATCTTTCAGAAAAAGAGATGTGTAAGAACAAGGGGGCGCAATTTAAAGATAGAGGGGGGATGGCTCAGGGGTAATGTGAGGACATTTTTTTCACGGAGAGAGTGGTGGATACATGGAACAGCCTTCCTGAGGAGGTTGTTGGGTCTAAAACAGTGGGGGAATTCAAACACGCAAGGGACAGACACAAGGCAATTATAGTTGGGGGTTGTAGGAAGTAGGCTGTTGGTTAACTAGAATCTGCAGCGTATCCAGTAGGTAGGGAAATGGGCAGACTGGGTGGGCCAAGTGGTCCTTATCTGCCGTCAAAGTCTATGTTTCTATGTTTCTAAGAGAGATAAACACCATATGATATTTCTGCTGCTTAGCAGAGAGAGCATGGAGAGCTCCAAGAATGCAGATCTTTGGAGCAAAAAAGTTGTTTAGTCCATGGTGAGGGTTCAACCTAGCCTGAATTTCCATCCAGAGTTTATGAACTAACACAGTCCCAGAAAATATATAACAAAGTAACCTCCCCAGACCCACACCTAATAAAATTCAAGGATTGAGACCTGCCCATTTTCATCAGCTTTTGAGGGGTGTAATATGGCTTATGTAGAATAAAAAATTGGGCAAGTTACAACTGATCTTGTGTAATATATAGAAAAAGATCTTCCATATCTTGGACCAAGAGAATGTAGCCTCTGGGAAAATATTGAGCCAGTATGGACAGGAGCTATCACAGTCCTTAGGGCTCTATATATTTTAGAGATGGCATGCGGAAGAGATGCCAGAGTTTCCAAAGAAGATATTAAAGGGGCAGAAGTTGACAACCATGGTGGATGGGGGTGTCCCATGCATTGTGCCACTGCATGTTGGAGATGGAAGTATTTGAATGCCATAGAGTTAGATAGAGCTAAGAGATTTTTCATCTGGTCAAAGGAGAGAAAACTCCACCCACTAAGTAGTTCTGAATGGGGATCATTTTCCAAGTTAGATAACCAGCCTGGGGGGATAGTCTTTAGGGAGTAGGCTGTAATCATTTGTTTGTGTATTGAAAGGGAAATTCCAATTATCAAGCATTTAAATGCTTAGGGGAGGGATCTTAAATTTCACATATCGTAGTGAATAAGAAGATAGATTGGATGAATTAATCAGATCCTGTTCTATCCATAGTCATAGTGGGAAATAAAGTAACTGGTCCTCTATGTCCATGGGGTGCAACCATTGAAGGAATTTGCTAATTTGAGCAGACCAATATAAAGCCGAAAGTCTAGTAGTTGCAGTTCCCCAATACATTTAGGGGTGGCCAGTTTATTATACAGTGGCGTGAAAAAGTATTTTCCCCCTTCCTGATTTTCTCTATTATTGCATATTTGTCACACTGGATGTTTTCGGGTCTTTAGACAAAATATAATATTAGATAAGGGGAACCTGAGTGGACAAATAACACTTTTTTTTTTTACTTATTTCATTTATTTAGTGAAAAAAAGTTAACCAACACCAACTGGCACTGTGTGAAAAAGTAATTGCCCCCTAGTTAAATCAACCCAATTAAAGGGATAATTAGAGTCAGCTGATTGAACACAGCCAGGCTTGATTACAGCCAGCCCTGCTCAATATAAACCTCACTTATTTTGGCCTTACCATCAGAATCACATTGCCAGCACAAAGATTCAACAAGCACATTATGCCATGATCAAAGGAAGTGCCTGAAAAGATCAGAAAAACATTTTGTTGCCCTCTATCAGTCTGGAAAGGGTTACAAAGCTATTTCTAAGGCTCTGGAACTCCATTGAGCCACAGTGAGAGCCATAATCTCCAAATGGAGAACACTTGGAACAATAGTGAACCTTCCCAGGAGTGGGTGGCCTGCCAAAATTACTCCAAGGGCGCAGTGTAAAATCATCCAAGAAGTCTCAAAGGATCCTAAAACAACATCCAAAGAACTGCAGGCTTCTCTTGCCTCAGCTAAGGTCAGTGTTCATGACTCCACAATCAGAAAAGAGACTAGGCAAAAATGGGCTTCATGTGAGAGTAGCAAGGCGGAAACCACTGCTAACCAAGAAGAACATAAATGCTCATCTCTCATTTGCCAAGAAGCACCTGGATGATCCACAAGCCTTTTGGGAAAATGTTCTATGGACATATGAGTCCAAAGTGGAACTTTTGGACAACATGGATCCCATAATGTCTCACGTAAAGCAAACACAGCATTCCACAGTAAGAACACCATACCAACAGTCAAACATGGTGGTGGTAGTGTGATGGTGTGGGATGCTTTGCTGCCTAAGGACTTGGATGACTTGCCATAATTAAAGGAACCATGAATTCTGCTCTGTACCAGAAAATTCTTAAGGAGAATGTCCAGTCATCCTTCTGTCAGCTGAAGCTGAAGCGTAGTTGGGTCATGCAGCAAGACAATGATCCAAAACACAAAAGCAAATCCACATCAGAATGGCTAAAAAAGTAAAATTAAAGTTTTGGAGTGGCTAGTCAAAGTCCAGACTTAAACCCAATAGAGATGCTGTGGCAGGACCTGAAATGAGCAGTTCATGCTCAAAACCTACCAAATGTTACTGAATTAAAGCAGTTCTGCGAGGAAGAGTGGGTTAAAATTACTCCACAACGATGTGAAAGACTGATATTGAATTATAGGAAGTGTTTGGTTGCAGTCATTGCAGCTAAATGTGGCGTAACCAGTTATTAAGTGTAAGGGGGCAATGACTTTTTCACACAGTGCCAATTGGTGTTGGTTAACTTTTTTTCATTAAATAAGTGAAATAAAAAAAAAAAACAAGTGTTATTTGTTCACTCAGGTTCCCTTTTTCTAATATTACATTTTGTCTAAAGACCTGAAAACATCCAGTGTGACAAATATGCAATAATAGAGAAAATCAGGAAGGGGGCAAATACTTTTTCACGCCACTGTACACCCTAAGGGGAGGTTTACCAGTTGAAATAAAAGTAAAAATAATAGAATGTACCTTTTTGAACCAGGACAAAGGGATCTACATGTGTATCATTTGTAAGGGGTTGAAAATCCTCTGCCCCAGATGGAGCAGCCTGCAGGCATTTCAAGCTCTCGGAACTGCATACTTTCCCCCACAGGAGCACTGGAGCCCTTCCACCTCAGAAGGAGCAGTCTGCAAGCATTTCAGGCTCTTGGAACAGCACAGTTTCCCCCACAGGAGCACTGGAGCCCTCCCGCACCAGATGGAGTAGCCTGCAAGCATTTCAGCAGGCTGTCAGAAGGCACACTTCCCCCCGCAGGAGCACTGGAGCCCTCCCGCCCCAGACTGAGCAGCCTGCAGCATTTCAGGTATTAACCATGGCAGAAGGAGATTTTACTGTTTCCACCAAGTGGATTGCAACCCCAGCTATTTGACTCACGCAGTGATTTCCGTAGCCCAAGGTTTACAGATTGTTTTTGGGATAGGGCTACGGTCTACTCAGACCAGCTGTGGACACTGTTTTGCCGGGAAACTTTGAAAATGGTGGTGGTTACTGCTTGGGTTTTACTATCTAGCTAGTAAGGTCTGTTTTTGTTACTGTTAGTTACTGGTTAACATTTTGGGTCTGACACCTCGAGAAATATACAGTGAGGGAAACAGCAGGGCTATACTAGGACAGGAATGTATTGTTACAGCATTACCAATGGTTGATTACCTGCCTCTGTTCTTCCTGTTTTGTCTCTCTCTGTCTCCGAGTGCCCCCAGGTCAGGCACCATTCTGTCTGTCCATCTTTAGCCATGCATGTACCTGTCTTGTTTATTCCTTTCATGTACTTAAAGGCTTCAATCATGTCCCCCCTGTCCCTTCTCTCCTCCTCATCTTCATCCCCAGAGGCATCTTTCTCTTTGTTCTAACCAGGATTCAAACCCTGCGCTTTCTGCGCCGAAGGCTGCAACACTAACCTCTATTCTAACTGGCAGCCACAAGTACATAACACCTCAAGAAAACCTTTATCCTTACAACCCAATACATTTTTTCCCCGTCCTCTCTCCCCTGCAGTAAGTAACTCACTCTCTCCTTCTGCTTCTGCTTCTGCTTCCTATCTTCACTCGGCACCCACTATGTTAATCATTCTCCTTCTCCTGGTACATCTAGATCCCCCCACATGTATCGCCCAACTACCACCCACCCTCAGCCACCCCTGGCCACTATACACCCATGTCATACACCAAACCTTTAAACTCTTCACAGCCCCATGACTCTTTCTCCCATCACTCTTTTCCCTTGTCCCTACACTGCCCCTGGTTTCACACCTTCCGGTCACCTGCCACTTCACTTATACACTGCAGATCTAAAAAACTGAAGTCACTAAAACTCATCTCAATTTTCTCCAGGACCCTCATTCTTCTCCTACTCCTTTCTGGCACCATCCATCGTAACCCTGGCCCAGGAAACCCCAGCACCTCGACCAAATTGCCCCTCCCCAATATGAAAGGAAACATAAGCATAGTCCTCCTTAACATTCAGAGTCTACCTGCCAAATTTGAAGCTTTTCAAGCCTGGATTGCCTTGCATGACTTTGATGTCATCGCCTTCTCTGAAACCTGGATTTCCCACAAAATCTCTGATGGGGAGATCAAGCTCAGCAGCTACACCTCAGTCAGAAAGGACAGACAAAGTAAGAAAGGGGATGGTTGCATGTTCTTTGTCTCCAACAAATTCTCCTTTATGGAACACAACCCCATCTCCAATTTTGCCATACCAGAAACCCTCTCAATCCTCCTTCTCCTGGGCCCCAACAAAACCATCACCCTCAACGCCACCTATCTCCCCCTAGGGAACCCACACTCTATCTTTGAGTCACTGCTAGCCCTCAGACATTCCCTCCCACTGAATAGAGAGTGGATCCTTCTTGGGGACTTTAACGTAAACTGGGACTCCTACCATGCAGATAATGTGAAATCCTGTAAAGAAAATCTAGGTCTCCACCAGCTCATCTCCTCACCCACTAGATCCAACCACAAAATAGGCACTCAGATACTTATTGACTGGATCATTGTCTCTCACCCCTCCCGCATCACCAACTCAGGTGTCTTGCTGGACTGTATCAGCGATCACTGCACCATATTTTGCAAATGGTTGGCCTGTCTACCCAAACCCCACCCCAAATTCATTTTCATCAGGTGACTAAATGACCAGAAAATTGACCACAACCTCAGACTAGTTGCCTGGTCTTTCACCGAGGGGCCTGGGAGACTGCAACTCTATCCTAGAAAAATTCTCCAGGATCTTTGTCAGTGTCTGTGACAGGCATGCTTCTTTAAAAAGAATCAGGGTCAGGGATCATGAATGAATGGATCTCCACCTTTATTATCAAACTCATGAGAACCAGGCACAAAGCATGGGCCCACTACCAAAAGCACAGTGACTCTGCCCAACTATCCCTTTACAGGTCACTGAGAAAGAAGTGCAAATCAGATGTAAGAAAAGCTAAAGTCAATTTCCTGCATGACAAACAACTCAGTGGATCTCCTAACCCATGTCAGCTCTGGGGAACCCTCAAATCACTACTGCACAAGTCCAATAATTCTGGCCCTATCACCTTGCACCATGGTAACATCCAGATGAACAACCATTCTGAAGTAATGAACATTTTCAACACCGTTTTTGGAGACCTCGATAAATACATGTCTTCTTCCTCCTCCTCCCCTATACCCATCTCTTCCCCCCATCACCCCCTGGCCCAAACCCCAAAAGGCAAGCATCTCCCCAAATTCTATCTTAAGGCCATAAAATCTGCTGACACCAAAAAGCTCATTCTTTGGAACAACCCCAAACCTAGTAAAGGTGGTGACAGCATAGACTACAAAATCCTGAAACTCTCCATCAGTGTACTGGCGATCCCCATTACCAACCTTCTAAATCACTCCCCCTGCACTGGCAATTTCCCTACCACTTGGAAAACCACTGCAATCAGACCCTTATTCAAGTCTGGGTCAAGAAATGAAGTTGTCAGCTACCGTCCAATTTCCCTCCTCACCCCCCTCTTAAAAATCATTGAAAAGGTTGTATAGATTCAATTCTCTGCCTATCTTGAATCCAACAACCTGCTTTCTAGTGCCCAACATGGGTTCAGATCTGGGCACAGCACAGAAACAGCTCTGGTCTGGTTCACCAGTGACATTATGAAAGCCAATGACAAAGGCCAGTACACTGGTTCCATATCTGTCGACCTCACCAAGGTGTTTGACCTTGTGGACCATGTCCTCCTCCTAAACACAATAGAAGGGCTATATCTTTCAGAAAATCCCATAAAATGGGTCAGAAGCTACCTCTCTGGTAGATCCCACAAGACCATCACTGAAGGCCACTTTTCCTCAGAATGTCTAATTAAATATGGGGCCCCCCAAGGATCGATCCTCTGCCCTCATCTTTTCTCACTCTTTATAAATAACCTCCCCACCATATACCACGCAACCCAACTTGTCCTCTATGCTGATGACTCTGCTCTTTTCTGCAGTAACAATAACCCTGCCACTATGTTCCAGAATCTGCAGTCCGATTTCTTGAAGTTGCACTCCTGGTTTTCCAGAAATGGCTTGGTCCTCAGTTCCAAGAAGACCAAGCTCATGATCTTCTCAGGACCAAGGAAAGCCCCAGCCCCTGGGTTTAAACTACTCGACAATTCTGGCAACCTCATCGATCAAATGTCTGAATTCAAGTACCTAGGTCTCCACCTCTACTCCCACCTCTCCTTGAATCTCCACATTAGTAACCTCATAAAGAAGGTCCATGTTAGGCTTGGTTTTCTCTACAGGATCAGAAAGTTTCTTATCCCAGCATCCAGACTTCACCTTGCTAGCTTTCTAGGCCAGCCCCTTATCAACTATGGATACACTGTCTTCTCCCCTCCCTCCTCTTCCCTTCTGTTCTCCAATCTCAGAACCACATACAACAACATAGCTTGTTTCATCACTGGTCTCCCATGGAAAACACACCACTGCTCACAATATTTCTCCCTTCCTCAGTTGGCCCAATCTTGAAGGAAGATACCAGCTAAAGATGTTATCCTTCTTCCACAAGGTACACCTTAATATTCTTTCCCCAAGCGTCAACTCCTTATTCCCACTCGCAGCCCCCAGGTGAGTGACCAGAGGTGCCTCCAGTCTGATTTTTGACACTCCCTTCTTCAGGACCAAGCAGGCCCAGAACTCTATCATGTTCACGGGAACAAAGCTCTACAACAAACTACCCCCTGAAATTCAGGCCTGTGGGTCCATGTGCTCTTTCAACTCTGCCCTCATGGACCACCTCCTCTTATTGTCCAACTGCTGCTGCCCTGATAGGACAATTCCCTGGCTAACTCATTAAACCTCAGCAGCACTCTCTCCTCAATGTGACCCATACTTCTCTACACACCTAGTGCACTACAATCTTCTCTGAACCTGTTACAACAGCCGGTCTCCCCGCCATCCCTGATTTGGAACCCTTTCACCCAGGGTACACATCGCTAGCCCTCTATTCCTCCTTTGCTTCTCCTGTCTCTGCTCAGTTAATCTCTTCAGCTACCAAGGCATGTAAACATCATTGTACTCTGTCTGGCATCAATTTGAGTCTTGTATATTCTCACTCCTTGAAATATGATATTTTTAGTTTGTACTTGTTATCTCATTGTGCTTCTATCTCTGTAACTATTACGTATTTACAATATTTGTATGTTCTTTGTATTCAAATGTTCTCTGTAATTGTTTGTCTGTTATATTCCAACACTGGACATTTGTAAAATTGCGCATTTTTGCTCTCATACTTTCCAGTATATAAATAAAACTGACTGATTGAAATAGATTAACATTATTTCTGCCATACAAATTAAAGGGAAGAGTGGCCCAAAGCTCCAGGTCAGGTTTAAAAGTATCTAGTGATACATCTAGATTAAGTTTTTACTTACTCATTTCTAACATGTGCTTTGCTGCTTGAAATGCCTTGCTAGATAGTGATCTATAAGATTGGCAGGACATATCATACAAACATGGAATCTGTTGGCAGAAAAGAAGAGGCAGACCCATCCACTCTGCCCTCTTTTTCCCTGCTTGTTCCAACACCTTGGAGCCAATTTGGTCACTGACATTCTTCACGCCTCCCTTTCCTCTACTTACTATGCCCAGGTGTCTATCCCACACACGCCTAAAACTCTCTATTGTTTTCACCCCCCCACCTCTTCTGGAAGGCTGTTCTAGGCATCCACCACCCTTTCCATGAAAAAGTATTTATCATGTCTAACAGCTGCACTACACTCTATCTCATGTTTAAAAAAAAACAAAACTTTTTTTCACCTACTGTAGCTAGGGAGCTAAACTATAAACACAAAGATGCACAGGCACTCCTCATGGGTGCCTCATCCAAATGCTACTGAGTACAATATGAACAAACAGAAGGAGCAGTGCATGCCACCGTGTCTGTGCTATGACAGACACATTTATTAAGGTATCTTTCCTCTGGAAGCCTGATTGGAGGCAAAGCATTTGGGTGCCTATCATGTATCTGAAATTCTTCATGTTGATGCGTTAATAAATGTATTGGTCATAGCAGCTAATTGCTGGTGTGTACCACTCTTTCATTTTGTTAGTAATTAATTAATTTTTTGTTGTTTAACCAGGTATAGCACACTAAGCTGAAACCTTTTTTACAGGAGCGACCTGGAGGTTAAGTGACTTGCTCAGGATCACACAGTATGCAAGTGGAAGCTGTGGGATTCAAACCCAGGTCTGGTCTGCTGGATGTTACCAGATTTGCAGCTCAGAGCCTTAGACTGCTGCACTATACTACCTCCAGTAGGGAGCTGAATGCCGGTGAACCATGTAACTATTTTTTTGGTGTTGTTTTAAAAATGCATGCTACTAACTATTGTAGAAAAGCTGTTGTTCAATCAGCATCTGTTGGTTTAGATGAACAAAGTAAGTAATTTGATACATTATATTGAACTAACATGAGATTTTCAGAACATAAACTTTCAGTCTCACAGTGTCCTTCCTCAGGTGATGGCAGATTTTACAAAACTTTTTTCTTGAACAATGTTTATGAGGTTGCTCAGTTTAAATTCATTGCTTCTCTGTTGGCTTGCCCTCACATGCTGATCCACTCTATGCTTAAATGGTCCCTATCAGCACTGATACAAGCTGTGCTGGAGAGGGGTCATGAGTTCAGTGGCTGGGTGGGAGGATGCTTCTTGAAGTATTTCACACACACAGGGGTGTCCACTGTGTGCCACAGCAAGCAGTGCAGCCTCTCCACATGGCTGTTTACACCGCTCACTCTGGAAAATGTTCCCTGAATTGCAACAGCTTGGGGAGAGGTTCAGTAAGTGACTCACTGGGATTGGGTAGGTGTCCACACATCTGCATTTGCACTGCAGCAACCCACGTGATTGGGTTGCTATGGTGCAGATGATGCCATGTAAACTGGCCTTTCTATATATAGGCTACGGAAGCCTCCTTGTAGCAGTTAACATATTCCCAAAAGAGAGGAGAAGTAGGTTTACAACAAGTAGGCTATTCACAGGGATGTACTAATAGCAACTAGGTTGCATGTTAAGGCCCAAAAAATTAAATTTGTTTTAATTAAGAGGCATTAAAACACTCAAAGCTTGGCAAAAACTGCAATGCAACTTGATTAGGAAATAATTTAGCTCGAGTTGCTGTATGCATTTAGACCCACGTAGGTCTAATGAATTTGATATCATGGTGAAGTCAATTATGTGAAAATGTATGCCCAACAGCAATGAAAAGCTCAGTGTGACTGTACACTGTGTTCATTTGTCTTTTTTTTTACTTCAAGTGATGAGTAACTATTCATCCCTTTCTGTGTTAAGCAGTTTCTCTCCTAAACCAAATTACTTGAAAGCATTCATATTTCTTTATTATTGCTGTTCCCTGTGATTAGTTTTTGAAAATAATCAAACATTTCTTTGACTTTGTTGAATTTTTTTTTTTTTGGCACAATGCTGGATGATGTTGGCATGTCTGAACTTAGGGCACAATTTGTTAAATCTCAAACTCAAAAGTGAGAGCTTTGCTTCCTACTGACACCCAGTCCTAACATAATTGTAATCTTTGCTTAAGGAACAAATGTTTTACCTATTTTGTTCAAAGCTTAAGAGTGCTTGGTGAGTAGTCCCTTGTTGACACAGTACCGCCAGCCTCATGTGTGCTGACTACAGTGGCCTACTATGGGAAAGATGTCCCACTGTCTCTTTTGATCACCCCATGTGTCCTAGGAAAGTAAACAGAAATGCTGAGATCTTCTGCTAATTTTACCTTGCTTCAGGTAACCCATGGGAGGCAGGAATCATAGGGACAACCAGAGAATCACTGACTACAATTTAAACCCTGTAAAAATTGTCTTTTTTGGAAATTGTATTAGGTGTTGGTAGCATAAGCGATTGTTACTTTCTATTTTAAGATTCTTTTAATCAGTAGTTCTTAATTGTACTTCATTTATTAGAGGTTGTTACTAAGGATCACATAATGTTTACATGGGCTTGCCAAAGCTGCAAAGTGACATTTTTGTATTTTCAGTTCAATCAGCCTTAAGGTAGCAGCTGCTCTCACAGATGCTTCTCTTGCTCTGCTCCATACTGTCTCCTTCAAACTCATTTTATCGACTTTGCATGTCTTATGAGCCATAATGTGGGCCAGAATCTCTTCATGGCATTGGCAGTTGTTTTGCAGACTTCTTTCCCAAAGCTGGCCATCAAGCATAGCACAGCATTCAATCCCATATTGTCTTCAGTCTGTTATAACACTTTCCCATGTGGTGGAATATAGATAATGACAGCTCATTTGAGTGACAGAATCATCACAAATGTCATTCAAATGACATGAACTACTTTGTGAGGTCATAGATAAAGTCCGACTTTGATGTTGACTTCTATTCTGTCTTGTTCAGTACTTCAAAAATTAAAGAACCAGTACGTTTGTTGGTCTCAATGTCATGGAAGTTACAGCAGCCTGACATAACGAATAAGCTTCTCAGGCCTACACAAATGTTACAAGGCATACAAGAGACATACTGTTATAATAACCATAACATTTATTAATAGATGGGTGAACTGGTTTTGATTCAAATCAACCCCAGGTGAGAAGTTTTAATTGGCTATGATCATCCAGGTCAAATGCATAGAAATTTAGGCTGGAATCTGAACTCGGCCACAGCTCTCATTTCTGTACACAGTTTATTTCTAGGTGTGCTGTGTGCTTCTGTTATTGTCAGAGGGGCAAGAAATATTTAAAATAGCAAAAGAAATTGAACAGATGATTAACAAGGCCTTTGTCACTGTGGCACATGATAACTTTCTGGGCAAAGTATGTCAGTGTGGCATATGTGAAGCATATACAAGGTGGATTGCTGACTGGCTTGAGGGCAGGAAGCAGAAGATTGTGGTGAACTGACACTATTCTGAGTGGAGAAGGGTACTTAGTGGAATCCATCAGAGATCAGTGCTTTAGCCACTGCTGTTTAGCATTTTAATACATAATCTGGAAGCTGGGGTCTTTCACAGGCTCCTTAAGTTTGCTGATGACACTAAGATGAACAGAGTGATCGCCACACTTCAGGAGGATCTGAACAAGCTAGGTGATTGGTCATATTCCTGGAGTGTCACATTCAATGTCACCAAATGCAAGGGAGTATACCTGGGGAGAAAAAACAGAAGTAGGACCTCCACACTATGTGGGGCTCTTTCTGCTTCAGTACAAGAGAAAAAAGGCACTGGAGTTCTAATAGACAAGAGGGTGAAGCATGACAAGCAATGTGCAATTGTGTATATACTGTAACAGTGCCTTGTAGTCAAAGTCTTGTGCTGTGTCCTGGTCAGCCTCACAGACCTTATCAGCCCCTCTCTCTCCCTTTCTGTACACGTTCCTGCTCCAACACCATGACACCTCCCCCATACTCATGCTTCACTCTTCTTGAATGAGGTAATGCGCCTAGCTGCTGCTGCCATGTCCCTCCCTAATTCCCTCCTCTAAGCCCTGGATAAACCCTACCCTTTTACTGTCACCTTCATTTTACCCTGTGCACCTCCACCCCCCAAACTTCTAACTCTCCTTCCCTTCCCCCAAATTGTTCCCTCTTACTGGCGTCCCATGATCTCTCACAGAATGTAAGGGATGCCAAATGTTCTCCATGGGCCCCTCTCCTACCCCCTAGGGGCTTGTATCCCTCATCTACTCCCTTCTTCCTATATCCCTCCACCTCACCCCTCCCTCTCCTTTCCCCCTTTTCTTTCACGTAAGCACTTATTTACTTACTAACCCGGCACTTATTATTGTTCACTTTTTCTACATATTGTGCATAACTCTGTTTTTACACTGTTTGTAACACCTGTCTTACAACTGTATGTTAATGTTGATCTTGTAACTTGAATGTAACTTGAACACGACTCTTCCCCTTCCCCCACCTCACCCCTCCCTCTCCTTTTCCCCTTTCACCACCCCCCCTTTTCTTTCATGTAAGCACTTGTTTACTTATTAACCTGGCACTTATTGTTCACTCTTTCTATTATGCGCAGCACTGTTGTGCCACTGCTTGTAACACCTGCCTTAGAACTGTATGTTAATGTTGATCTTGTAACTTGAATGTTTAATGTTTCACTCCTATTGTACCCCTTCCCCCTGGGTCACACCAGGAGATGAGCGACTTGTCATTCAGTGTGCCTTACTGGTGAAATATTTCAATAAATAAATAAATAATGCTGGGGGTGTTGGGGCAGGCTGCTGGGGCTAATGTTGGATGTATTTACTTTGCTTAATAGACCAAAAGAGCCAGAGGATGACAAAGAAGAAAAGGAAAAGGAAAAGGGATAGAATTTAGAAAAGAGTTTCTATAAGCTGGACCAGGGAGAACTGGTCAGCTGGTTTCGCAATATTTGTGGGTATATTGACCCAGGTAAATCCCATTAAGACAGGCAGTCTATGGAATTATTACAGTCAGTTGATGGCCATGCACAACAGTGCCATGAGGGATTTCATTGCAGAAAGTAAAATGACCAGGCCAGGACCTGGGATGGTACCATGTGATAATGGCGACTGCATAATAACGATTGCCGTTTGGGCGAGTCTACATTGCACAAAAAGTAGACTAGCAGAAGCACAGAAAAATGGCACCTGACACTTTGAATGGAGTTTTTGCAGGGGCTGCACTCTGCAACCACCCCTTGCACCTCCTACTAAAGGATTCTTAACCCAGAGGGGCATGTTGGGGTTGGAAAATGTGGAAGAATAAAAAAAAATGACTGTCGCAAAAAGTGAGCTGGCACCAGGAACTGAACCCGCCACCCTCCCAACTGTTGCCTGCCACCAACCCGCCACACTGCATGGCTAGCTTGGCAACCCACTCCTGCAGTACGCCCCATAAACCCTCCCTCCCCTTCTGCCCGTCACACGGCACGGTCCCTCCCCCCAACGCATGTATACATAGCGACAGGATATCTCTATATTCGCCTATCCTGTTGCCCTCCATGACTGTAGCCCCGTGTAAAAGTGTCGAGACAGAGTCACCCTTTTTGAAAACACTCAATCATGGCTGCTCAATACACGGGCTGCCCCTGTGACATGTTGGACCTTCCATTGTTCCCCGGGTGGCACCTGGAAATGAGCCTCGGCTCAGCGTGCTTTCCCAGTTACCAAATTTTAATTCAAATAAATAACTTCAAATAAGGATCACTGATCTTAGTGTGGAGATGGGTTAACACACTGACAGTTGCTTTACAGTCATGTGGCAGCAATCATTGTAAGAAAGGGGGATAGGGCACTAGTGGGAAGGAGTTAGGGAGAGAAGAACTGCTATAACTTTAATCAAGGGACATGAAAGGCAGAAACTTGTAAGTATAAGCATAAGCTCTTGGCATGTGGATAGCTACACCAATTCACCCAGTGCAGCCCACCTGCTGCAATTCACCCAGTGCAAATCAGGTACTACCACGATGCAGCCCTTTCGGATGTGGCAGAACAAGCCTCCTAACACCCATAAGGACAGATCACATATGGGCTTCGTTGATCGATTACCCAGATTGAGTGGCCACTCATATTCTGGCAGAAGGCTTCAGATAAGGTTGCCAAATATCATATGATGCCCCCTCCCCAAAAATGTACAAGGCTGAGAACCTGAAGCCTTTCAGGGAGCAACCGGAGGTGGTCCAGGTCAAGCTAACAAGGAAAGTTGCAGCAGGTGGGATCAATAGGCCATTACCCAGTACCACACCAGCCACATCTCTGTGTGCCCCCATCAGCCTAGTCCCCAAGAAATTGCCAGGTGAGTTCAGGATGATTAATCATTTCTTTTACCCGGTGGTGGACTCAGCCACTGACTGCATTGATCTATACTTCATAGTAGTGTCTTATGCACTGTTCAGTAGGGCAACAGTGGTGGTCCTAGCAGTAGGGTATGGGTCCCTGTCAGCTAAGTGGACACAGAGTTTGCATTCTGGCTTTTACTGTGTTACCCAGATGACAGGGGTTTATTGGGTATACAGTTTAAAGGCAAGTACAGTGTTGATAACTGCATTCCAGTGGGGTATGTAATGACATTGCTGTGGTTGAACAGTTTAGCACATTCCTGCACTGGGCAACTACATGCAGGTAAGGTTGTTTGGAGGTACAGTAGTTCACTACGTGGATGACTTCCTGTTCCTAGGCAGGCAGGGAACTAGAGAATGCTTGCACTTACTGGGTTCCTTCTGGGTGGTGTGCACTGACATGGGGTGCCTCTGGCACAGAACAATAAAGCAGAACCATGCACCATACTGTCATTCCTGTGCAATGAGATCAACGCTGTGATCACTGAGTTTCACCAACTGTAGGAGAAAGTTGTGGCACTGAGGGAGTTGCTGGACAAGGCAGTGAAGGTGCATAGGATTACTTTGCATGAACTACAGCAGTTGCTTGGCCACCTCAACTTTGGTTGCAAGGTAATTCCCATGGGCAGAACTTTTCTGCATTGCTTGGCAAAAGTGGGCACATGATTTCAGAAGCCTCACCATAGACTCTGGGTCACAGAGAACATGAAAGAGATCCTGGGGTTTTTAATGACTTTCCTAAAGTGCTTCAATGGGATGTCAATCTGGCCCAAAGTAACCACCATCCAAGAGTTTGAGCAGTTAATAGATGTGTCCAGGGGCTTTGGAGCTTACTTTGAAGAGAATGGTGCCTTGGGCATTGGCCCCCTTCCTGGGGGAAGAAGGCTTGATGAAGCAAATCACAGTATACGATTTCTTTCCAGTCATGTTTGCCTTGGTAGTGTAGGGTGAGTGTTTTTGACATAAGAAGGTAACCTATAAGACAGGCCACACTGAGATGATCCACACTATTAATGAGCATTTAGGGGCCAAGGGCCTGCTGGGTGACCTAATGCACTCAAACATTTGGTGCTTAAAGCCAAATTTAAAGCTGTACTTGTGCTAGGTATGGATAACAGTTTTGCTGATGCTCTTTGTCATTTGCAGTGGCAGAGTTCCTGGGAGATGGCCCTCGAAGCAGAGGTGCTTCCCAGGGAAGTCCCAACCAACCTTTGGGAGTTGGTGATCCAGAGGCTTGAGAGTTACTCAGGAATGTGTTGGCGTAAATCACAAGGGCAGAATACAAGAGGTGTTGAGAACTTCCTGACTGTGTGACAGGCCTAGGTGTGGCAGAATGCATGGCCCATCCCTGCTGACCAGCAATTCCTTTATTTAGTACAGATAAAATGAGAAGGTTTGAAGCCAGGGCAGTGGGCCAGTATTTGGCAGAAAGTTTGTGGTTCTCTAATGTCGCTGGTGTGGAGGACAACACTGGGGCATTTTGTCTCTACAGAATTTTGGAGGGATACACCATGGAGGAAATGGCCTGAGACTGGTGAAGTCACTGGAGCTGCTGCACCAGATGAAGGAGGACCTAGGTTGGTTTCAGGAATCCTGTCCAAGTGTGCACATAGTCTGGTTGCAAATCATCCAATGCAGGCATTGGGGACATGCAAGACACCCTGCTGCAATCAAAAATCCCGAAGGTTGACCAACATGACCATGCAGAGTTTTATGGACTCTATCTCATTATGCCTTAGAACACTCCCCCCACTAGTCACTGCTATATCCAAGTTCTATGCCAGGTATGGTGTGCATTTGTCAGACATAGGTTGTGATAGGTTTTTGACTGAGCTACAAAGTGCTATGGAGAAATTGCTAACATGAAGTGCTTGGGGGGATGAGCACCAAGAGTAGTGCTAATCCTATGGTGGCATGGTAATCTTGCAAAAAATGTACAAAGGGGTAATGGGGAAACACATCTTCTGCAAGTGGTTCTCTCTGAGGCTGGCAGAAGGTGAGGGTCAGGATGGCTGGAGTACTCCCTGCAGTGGGGCAGTGCAGGTGTAGTGCAGTCCAATGGGGAGGGGGGCACCTGTCACATAGCCCAGGAGCCACCTCTTATGCCTTGGAGGCAAGAGTACCTCTGGAGGCCATACCTTTTGTAGGATCTCCTTTGGGGAAAGGGGATGGCTGTGATAAAGTTTGACCATCCAAATCCTTGTTATGAATTCCTTGCTGCACACATCACACTGCTAAGGTAACTTGGGTTACAATTATGATTTCAATAAACACATGGCTGTGGCCATTTTTCTACAAAGCATTGTATATGTCTCAGTATGTTTAGGTGAATGGAGGGGAAATGTGGCCTGCTAAGACAAGAGAGTCTGCAAAGGATTGCTGCAGGTTGGGATTTGTCTATTGCTACTGCACCTCCTGACAACAGAACTGGCAGGTCAGGGAGGTAGGAAGGTAGACTCCCACTAGGGTATGGGCTAGACAGGCAAGTAGGGTTTACCAAGAGTTGGAGGGCTTCTGACCAGAGGTGGAGGAGAAAGAGAGCATTTAACTGGAAGCACTACAGTGCAGAGTCCTCTTGCATCACCACTCCAACTGGAATTCCCACCCTAGTAAAAGCAGGACATGGGAACAGCAATGTGTAGGAAACTCACTGTCCCACAATGGGTGACCATCTTAGGGGTCAAGGAGGGACGTTCCTGTTTTTTACCATAAGGTTTTACATAAGGTTTATTACCTTCTCCAGCAAGTTTAAAGAGTTTTTAGCATAGGTTTAGTGGTAGGATGTCACAGTCATGTAATTTGTGATGGCATGGTAGTCTCACAAGGAGTGTACAAAAGAGGGTAACAGGGAAACTCACACCTTCTGCAGATGGTTCTCCCCAAGGCTGGTAGAAGTTGAGGGCCTGGACAGTGGAATTACCCTCTGTGCATGGCAGTCATGAGATAAGCTCTTCAAGCATGGCCTGCATGTTTAGCACCATCTGACAAGGGAGGAGCAAACCTCACATGGCCTAGAGCCACCTCTTATGCCTCGTAGGCTAGAGTACCTCCAGAGGTCATACCCTTTGTTGGATTCTTTTTGGGGTAAGGGGATGGTCTAGGTCAAGTCTGATCATCCAAAGCCTTGCTATGACTTTCTTTAGTGCATGTGATGCTGCTAAGGTAACTCCAAAGCACTGTGTACATATCAGTCTATTTGGGTGAAGGGAGGGGAAATGTGGTCTGCTAAGACAAAGGCACCCCTCCCATTGTTTCCAAATTTACCATTTGTTCTCTCCAGCTCATCTTTCTCACTTTTAGGTTATTTCTAACTATAAATGTACATAAAGAATACTAAATGATAATTAACATTGGTTCTGTGTTCTCTACATCATCCTTGACTGTATTCTCAGCAAGTATTTCTGTCTTTCAAACAGTATGATATCATTGCCAGGGATAACGAACCCACCTTTTATAAAGAATAGGAAGAACAGCTCATGTCTACAGCCGAAAAACAAGCGGAGGCACAGGCAGAGTACAGGACAGCACCCAAACAGCAGGCACATCCAGATGAATGGGCAGCAACTGAGAAGCGGGCTCATTCTGAGAAGAGGGCAGCACTCGAGCAGCAGGCAGGGGCACACCATAAGGAAAGGAGCAGGAGGAGGAGGAATATCTAAAGGAAAGGGAAGATCCAATGTAGATTGCAAAACCAGCAAGGATAACAAAGAGAAGGGGACAGAGCACAAAGTTCAAGCATGTTGTGAGGAACAGCCTAAAACAAACTCAGCTGGAACAGCAACAACTGAGGGACATAATGGTGCAGATAAGAACCAGACAACTCCAGCTGTGGTCCATGACACAAAAAACCGAGAAGGGAATTGAGGAATATGGCTACCAATGTCGTTGATATTAACAACTATGGAGAGGCACACAACAGCCAGTCTTTTTAATGACAATGTGGTAGAGGTGTAGGATATTATTTTTATTTTATTTATATCAAGTCTTGGAATTACAACCCTTTGAATCAGGGACTCATTTGCAAAGGCTCCACGTCATACATAGAATGAAGACAGATACAGAGTAGACTATATTACAGTGACTAAGTACAGAGACAGTAATGGTTAATACATACATAGAGCAACACCAAAGATGTGAAACAGCAAATCATAAATTATATTAGGATCAGGTACAGATGGAAACATTGCCCTTGTTTGAGTGGTTTAACTGCAATCGCATATAGAGCTGGATATATAAAACATATGTAGTATACAGTATGTTGTTGTGTAGAAAATGCTAGCACCGGCAGATGAACCAGGTGCTGACCCAGTGCAAATCATGGACACTGTGACGGAAGTGATGGCAGCGGAATGGGGATCTGTGTCACACAGGTATCATAGCCCACAGTTCATGGGCCAGTGCATGCAGGCAGTGGGTCCACTGTGGGTCATGTGAACATTCTACTGTACAAAAGCATTGTGCCTCTCATGAGTGAAAAAAAATGATCTGAGGTGCTGGTGCTCTGAGAAACCAAAACATTTTACAGCTCTGTTTTTCCTTTTTTTTTTGTGTGCCCTTGTGCCATTTGACCTATATGTACAGTGATCAAATAATGTGAACTGTGACAGCATAAAGGGCAACAAAGGGTTACCTAGGAACCTGATAAACATTTATCCTAACCCATGTCTGAGAGTATTTTGATTTGACGCCACCTGTTCTAGCAAAAATAAAAGACAGGATCAAGGAAGAGCTACGAATGGTGCAGAAAGGGAAAGGCCCCCACTGATATAAACATGCATACAGTAACTATTGTTTTAAGTTTATTGAATAACATGGTGCAATTAAGGGGCTCAATTTCAGTATTTGTATTTGTGCGTCTGGTATTTGTATATGTACAGTATTTTTATTTGAAACATAGCAGTGTCTGCAAAATATTGTATTTTTCTTTCTAGACTTGTTTCTGTAAAAAAGTGCAATGTTTCTGTGTTTTTGACCCATACAGTATCTGTTTTGCACATTCCTATACAATACATTGTGGCATACTGTTATATTGGTTGGTGGACAATAAGTTACTAAAAAGGAATTTGACATCTCTGTTATTTGTCAACATACAGTGATTCAAAATATAAAATAGGTTGTTACATGAATGCCATCATTACCATGACTTAACAATGGGGAGGTAAAAATAAATCAATGCCAATTAATATAATAGAATTCTGTGGTGCAGAGGTAAGGTACTAAATCTATGTGGGGGGATGGGATGTGATAATAAAGGAGAAATGTTAGCTAGTGTATGATCTGTTTTCTATTTGGCATGGTTCCTCAGACATGGGGGGAGGGGATGGTTGCAAGGTTGCCCTTACATAAAGAAAAAGTATTGGTGCTATCAGACACAAATGTGTATTGGGTGTTGCTTGTAAATATGTATTCCATGTTGCCAGCAGCTGAGGAAGTATGCCAAATGGAACAATGGATAACAAAACCACCTAGCAGAAGATAGAAGTATAAAAGTCAGCATTTGTTGCTCTGACATTGGACTTCCTGATCATCGCCTGATAGCATGCCACAGTGCACCATAACATCTGATAACATTCACTGTGGTGATGTCTGCCATTGTACTGTAGGGAAGATTTGGAGGAGCTGTGATAGACTCTGACACAGTACTGTAGATAAGGTTGGATAGCAAGATCCCATTATAGGTGACCAGTTAAGCTTTTATTGTGAGTCTAGATGCCACCTGCAGGCCAGGCCCAATATGAAATTAACTGAATTACATGTAGTATATAGGGAGATGTCTAGGGAGGGGTACAAGGTGGCACCTTGGTACTTAAAGGAGGATGTACTCTCAAGTAAAGTATCCAGCCAAGCCATAAACTGAGATACAGGCAGGCCAATGGTGAAGCATGAACAACAGAGCATGCATTGTTTTCTGAGTGTTCAAGACTAGTTTATTTTGTATCAGCCAGCAGTTGATGCAGCCAGAGTCATTGTTTGCATAATGTAAAAATTCATGTATACATAATGTATAGGAACTTCTGTTTCGTCCACACTTCTTCTTAGCATCACCCTCACATCCTTAAAGATTGTAGAACAAAGCACTATATATTAGATCATAAAAGGCCTTATTTTTCCTTTCATCCACAATCAGGAAGGGGAGTTACAAAACAATCCCTTCAACAAAATGAACATAGCTAGCTGCGTGAATTGTGGGGCACTGTACATAAAGTCATATACTCAGCAGTCGAGACCCTGTCACACTTGTTGCATCATAATAGATCTCAGAGCCCAGCTTCTGGATGCCTGGGCCATGATCTATGATTTACAATGCAAGGCACTCCATAACAAACCTCCTCAACCCCCATACCATCCAGGCCAAATTGTCGGTCATGGTCCAATACAGGACACAGGGTCAAGGGACTGGCAGGTGGTTAGGAGAAAGAGGCAAAGCAGGGGTCCAGGAAGAAAAGTTATACACTGGTTCCTAACCCAGCCATTTGAACCAGGAACAGGTTCACACTACTTAAAAAAAGCCTCAGACATGACAAATCTCAGTGTAGGAGGGGGTTCCATCGTCCGCAGACTGGAAGCTTACCTAGGCCAATGGAACAACAAAGAAACTGCGGTAAAGTGTCGCTCAGAAGCCTTGGTACAAAATAAACAACCTGCAACTGCAGAAAAACACAATATAACCAATGCAAATATAAACAAGACTAAAAAGAAACTTCTCATAGTGGGGGATTCAATGATCCGAGGAGTGGAAAACCACCTAAACCAAAACACTGAGGAAATTGTGGTTGCGTGTCTCCCAGGATCATCTGCGGAAAGAGACACAGACTGCATAATGAAAATAGTCCAAAAAGCAGGAAATCTAACCCACATAGCAATACACCTCGGGACAAATGACTTGGCAAACCATGCAGTGGAAGAAACCAAAACACATTTTGAGGCTTTTGCCACCAACTTGACTTCATTTTCATCCAATATAGCCTTCTCAGAGGTTCTGCCAGTATGGAATAAAGGGAAAGGCACCAAGCGAGTCAGGGAGGATGACATTGGCAAATTCAACTCATGACTGTGCAACTGGTGCCTTGCGAAAGGGTTCCACTTTATAGGAAACTGACAAAACTTCTGGGAGAGGGGATGTTTTTAAGTATGATGGGCTGCACCTAAATAAAGAAGGCATGCAAGCACTATGACAAAAAATTTGATTCCAGGCAGGATCTTTAAACTATGTAAGGTGGAGCTGGGGACTACACACACCCAGACCACCAGTGTGTTAATCACCACTCTCCAAAAGAACACAGATGCACATCAAACCCCAAAAGAAAGAAATGAAATAATTTGTACCCAGGCCGCTGGTATGCCAGTGGTCACGCCCCAAGGATCCAATGCCTCACAAAAGCTCTTAGTTGAAAACAGCAGATCAGGTCAGTCCAGGAAGGGGGTGCACTCTCACACAAAAGACAGAGCACACTTTTGGAGGACAATGGTTACAAATGCTAGGAGCCTGGCAAATAAACTTTGAGACCTCATGGCTGTCATAGAAGTGGAAAGGTTAGACTGAGTGGCTGTGACAGAGACCTGGTACACAGAAAACCATGACTGGGACACAGCCATACCAGGGTTTAACCTGTTCAGAAAGGACAGAAATGGTAAAAAAAAGGGTGGGGGAGGAGTAACTATTTATGTCCTGGAAGAAATAAAAGCAACAGTGCTGCAGACATCCTCAGGCAGGAACAAGTCACTATGGCTAACAGCAGATGCAGGTAAGGGACCATCCTTCAGAATAGGCATCATATACAGACACCCAAATCAAGGGGAAAAGGAGGCCAGAGATTTAACTGAGGAAATACACAAAATGACAGACAGAGGCGATGTAACACTGGTGGGGGATTTTAACCTCCCAGATATAAACTGGGGCACACAAACAGCAGCAACAACAAAAGGCAGGGACTTCTTGTTGGGCCTAAAGGGTGCTGGACTGGTGCAGCTTATCAAAGCCCCAACTAGGGAAGACACTGTTCTTGATCTGATTCTCACAAACAGTGAGAAGGTTAAAGGAATCAATGTTGGGTACAATTTAGGAAACAGCGATCATCGTATGGTAAGTTTCCAAGTAAACATAGTAGAAGACTTCTGTCACTCAAAGGTTAAGGTCCTAGATTTCAAGAAAGCAGACTTCCAAAAAATGAGAGCCAACATAAAAGAATACTTAACTAAAGAGACAGACGGAGAGGTAGAAGTCTTGTGGGAAAGGATAAAGGAAGCAATCAAGACAGCCATGGATCAATGCACCAGGGGGGCCAGCAAGGCAAAAAAAAGAAGAAATCCTCTCTGGTTCTCCAGAGAGGTGACTACCATAGTAAAAGGAAAAAAGAAGGCATATGTGACATACCAGGAAACCAAAAATGACAGAGATGGGGATTCATACCAAGAAAAATAGAGAGAAGCAAATAAATACGAAAAGCCAAAGCCCAGATGGAGGAAAAGATCACAGAGGGGACCAAGAAAGGGGATAAATCCTTCTTTAGGTACATCAGGGAAAGAAGGAAAACAAAGGGGGGGTTATAGTAATGATTGCTACAGGAGATGGGAAATTAACAGAGGTGGACCATGAGAAGGCTGAAATCCTAAATAGGTACGGGATGCAGGAAACAACCCAGCTCTAAAGAAAAACAGCATCCCCAGACTAGGAATCGACACTAGCCCATTCACAGAAGAGCATGTATTGGAGGCACTACGTAAGCTGAAGGTGGACAAGGCCATGGGGCCAGATAAGGTACATCCCAGAATCCTTAAAGAACTGAGGAATGAATTGGCAGCACCATTGACAAAACTATTCACCAGTTCCCTGAAGAGTGGAGTGATACCCCAGGACTGAAAAAGGGCAACTGTTGTCCCACTCCATTAATCAGGCAGCAGGGATATGTCAGAAAACTACCAACCAGTTAGTCTTACGTCTATAGTGGGAAAATGGTGGAGTTACTGCTCAAAGATAGAATAATAGCATTTCTCATAGCAAGCTTGCTGGACCCAAAACAGCATGGCTTCACATTGGGAAGGTCGTGCCAAACAAATCTGGTAGAAGTTTTCGACTGGATTACCAGGGCTGTGGACAATGGCAGGGCAGTGGGTGTGGTCTACCTAGACTTTAGCAAAACCTTTGACTCAGTTCCTCACAGAAGGCTAGTAAAAAAGTTAAACTACACAGGGGTTGGACAGGAGGCCGTAAAATGGATACAGAACTGGCTGCAAGGCAGAACACAGATGGTCCAGGTAAATGGCATAGTATTGACAGCAGGTAAGGTAAGGTAACCATCGGTGTCCCCCCAGGGTTCAGTACTGGGGCCTCTACTCTTCAATATCTTCATTACTGACATCGCTGACAAACTAGAGGGGAAGGTGTGTCTATTTGCTGATGACACCAAGATCTGTAACAGAGTGGACTCCATAGATGGAGTATGCAAGATGAAATCAGACCTCAAAAAGCTTGAGGAGTGGTCTGGAGCATGGCAGCTGAGATTTAATGCCAAAAAGTGCAAAGTCAAGCATATGGGTAGAGGAAACCCAAACGTGGCATATTACTTGGGAGGGGTAAAACTAACTGCCTCAAACTAAGAGCATGATCTGGGAATCATGATTTCAGAAGACTTAAAAAAGGGGAAACAATGCGAAAAGGCAGTGCCAAAGGCCTCTGGCATACTGGAATGTATAGGAAGGGAAATCACAGGTAGTACAAGAGAGGTAGTCATGCCACTGTATAGAGCCCCAGTCAGGCCGCACCTGGAATATTGTGTTTAGTTTTGAAGGCCACACCTCAAAAAGGACGTTGACTGTTTAGAAACAGTACAACGAAAGGCAACAAAAAAGGTTCAGAGGTTGCAGAAATTGCCTTATGAGGAAAGATTAAGGGAAAGAAACGTACTCCCTGGAGCAGAGAAGTGAGATGGGAGACATGATAGACACCTTCAAATACATGAAGGGCATAAATAAAGTACAAACACAGGACCTCTTCCAATTAAAGGAGAACAGTAGAATTAGGGGGCATGATATGAGGCTAAAGGGAGGGAGGTTCAACACCAATATAAGGAAGTTATTTTTCACAGAGAGAGTGATGGATACATGGAATAGCCTACCCCAGGGGTGGTGGGGGCAAAGACAGTGGGGGAATTCAATACAGTGTGGGAGACACATGGGAGCCCTCACATGCAAGGGTGGGTGGGGGCAGATTTAAACCAAGGGCAGACTTGCTAGACCAAACAGTCTCCTTCTGTGGTCACCTTCTATGTTTCAATGTTTCTGTGTTTAGACATTGATTTACTGTGGCCAGATTTTGAGAACTCTAGTAAATAACTAGGTTATCATCATAGAGGGGAGTACTACATTATGCCAAGAATTTAGGAAGCCCATTTATAAAAAGAAGGAAAAGCGAAGGATTCAGTATTGACCCATGGGGATGCTAATAGAGATTCCAGTTAAACTAGAGATAGAAGTTAGATTTTGCCCTGTTGACATCAACAAGAAGGGCAGCCTAGGAGCCAAGATAGTGTTAATGGAGAGACACTACCACAGAGAGTTTCCTGAAGAGGATATTATGAATTACAAGCTCAAAGGCCTTTGAGAAGTTAGGTACATCCAGACCATTATCCATACAGGCACCAGTATTATTTGAAAGCTTTAGTAAGGCTGTGGTAATTCCATGATCCTTCATAAAACCACGTTGAAAGATAGAGAAGAGGGAGTGTTTAATCAAGTGATCAGTTCACTGAAGGTGAACAACTGTCTCCAGGAGCTTGTT
Source organism: Neoceratodus forsteri (assembly GCA_016271365.2). NCBI lineage: Eukaryota > Metazoa > Chordata > Ceratodontiformes > Ceratodontidae > Neoceratodus > Neoceratodus forsteri. Next base: position 581,404,749 of record CM057456.1, read on the forward strand.
TATAGTGGAGAGAATAGCAACTGGATGGTGCTTATCCATAGAGAAAGGTTCTCCGTGTCTGAACACAGATACAATATAAACTGTTTTGCAGATGTATGGAATAACACCAGATTCAAAGGACAAAATGAAGATTGGAGCAATAGGAGCAGAAATTACATGAGCTGCAAGTTGTAACATTTGGGGCTAAAGGTATTCGGGACCAGCATTACCTTCCATTTTGATTCCAAGAAGCAGCTTTGTAACATCAGTAGGTTTAACCAAGTGGATGTAGAAATAGGCAGGGAACACTGAGGCTGAAGGGCAGCTGTGGGTGAGACAGGTCAGAGGGATAATGTGGCTCATTGGGAGTAAGAGTAAATACATCTGAAAATATATTGTTGAAAGCATTTGCAATCAAGGCAGGATGACTGCAATTAATACCATCAACAAGTATGTTGGAGAAATGATTTGTGCCATTTGGTCACAAAAGGTGTTTCATGTTGCCTCAAAATTTCCAAGGGTCAGAGCCATTTGGTTAATTCCTGTAAGAGGCACGCTTTCAGAACTGACAGCCTTTTTTCAGATGTTCTCTAGGTTCTATATTTAAGCCAGTGGGAATGGAGATTAGTCAGTTAAAAAATGTTTGCCAGCACTTGCAGGGTTGTTTGAATTGCAAGTGGTAGTGCTACCACTGCACCTGTGGGCCGGCCTATTCTAGGACCTCCTGATTTTATCAATAGAATTAAATAGTTCAGAGTCCTCAGAAGTATAGATCTGCTCACCACCCGACACTGACCCAAAAGGACCTAGAAAAACTGAGAAATTCACCAGCAGTTTCTCCCAGTGCCCTGCCTGATCTTGTCTGAAAAGTCTCGTTAAACAAGTAGGTACAGTACAGTCTCAGTCAAATGAACCCACCTCACTATCTGAACATTCCTATTGAGCAAACTAGCAGCATGCTTCAGTTGAATACACTCTGAATGTTTTACTCCTACTTATATGAACTGCAGATTATCTAATTTTATGTCTTCCAGCCCGTTTGGATTATCAATGTTATATTGTACATATGACCAAGTATTGTCGTGAAACCCTTTGCAAATTCAAACCTACTTTTTTTCTAATAAATGTTGATGAAAATGGACACAAGTTCATAACACTAAGCTACAGTACTGTGAAGCAACATACAATTATAAAGATGCTCACAAAGCTGGCAGAGAGTAAACTCGGGGTACACGGACTTGCAACAAGGTAACACACTCTGTCCTGTGCAATGCATAAAGAGGTGTTTGAACAAATTACCACCCAATATCAAGTTTTTCTACCTTCATCCAAAGATGCTGCTTCAGCATTTTCTGGGCACAGTCCAATGTGTTACAACAAGGTGACAACAGGCCATAACTACTTGAGTACTATGATGTCTCACCTCAGCAGAGAGGTAGAGTTCCAGAAGGTACAACAACCACAGTCTTAGGGCAACAGCAGTGCAAACACTTTCTGATGCAGGGTTGGAGACTCATCCGATTATGACTGTAACTGTCCATATCTCTGAGGCCAGTCTATGATCTTACTGGGCATAGTAACCCCAAAACAGAGTCTAATGGACTGGTTTTCTCACTGGGTAACGTGAAAATAAGAGTGAAGAAAAAGACTGTATGGCAACTGTAAACATTTCAAGAGGTATCTTTCCAATGCCATCTAGTGGCCAAACAAAAGTCTGCATCAAGTATTCCTTCTTCTGAACTGTATACGATAATAGACAGTCAGTTTCATAAACTACAGTGTGCTGTACAGGTGCAGTATTTTGCCCAGACCTCTGTAGTACAATGAAGTTCCATGTACATTTTTTTTCTTTGCCCATTTCTCCACCACAACAGCCCTAAGATCTGGGGATATTATTCCCCACACATAGCTGTACATTACATAAATAAACTATTTAAAACTGATATATTTTTCTGTATATTTATTTCTATAGCAGAAACTCATTTTCTAAGTGCAATAAGACACTCCAGAGGGGACACTGTTCTGAGATAAATACACATCCAGAGGTTGGAGGCACTTGGCCAGCAGACTCCGGACTTACTATGCCTCAGGGCATGCATTTATCTCAGTGCAATGCACATACAACTACTGTACATCTTCTTATTGCTTACATGAGGTATTCTCAGATGATATCAATTCATTTCTAGTCTTAGATTGAGAAGATTCTTAGAGTGTACATATACTGTGGCTTTTAGGACATTGTGAGAATCGAATCACTGATGAGCACCCATTAACAGACCAATCCCAAACTCAGGTTGTTTAAGAAGGCTCTGAAAACACTGGCCCTATTGCAAGTAAGGCTGATGGGACTACTAAAATTGTAACTTTCAAGACACTGCTCATATCACTGAATGTGTCCTGGGGGTCAGACTGGAGCAAGCTTAGGGCCCCATTCTCATTTGCAGTGGGTGGCAGCACAAAACAGAGTGCAAACAGGTGCCTTGCTCTGCCATCACTAAATTCTGGCAGACACTGAGAAAGTGTATAGTCTCAAGGGGGGGGTCACTTCATGTATTTATTTATTAATTTTAAATTTGTTTACTGGGTAGGAACCCTGGAGCAAATGCCCTTTTTCAGGCTTGATCCACAGGCTCATGACTTTGTTACAATGCAAATCACCTACCTATATGCTCCAACATGCTGATTAATGACTCCCATTGTAAGGTTAAGGTGCAGTGCAGTTCCATGCTGTGACTTCATGTGGGCTGGTGGTGCCACCAACAGTTGCACTCAACTCACTCTCCTTTACCTGAGGGCCTGCTTCTGGGCCACTGGTTCATGGAATTTTCTCTTCAGTCCAGTATTTTCCATAGGTAGTCCAGTGGTCTCCCACTCACTCCCCAATCCTGACTGACTCTCAGTGTTGCTTGGTGGAGCCCCCCAAATCTATTCTCCATGTCTGCCAGCTGCCACTGCATGTCATTCAGTGAGCTCCTCCCACCCCACCACTGGCTTCTGCTGTCCCATAATAGCTTTGCAGCAATCCTACCACTTCTTTTAGCAGTTTCACAGGAAAAAGATGTCACTTTTGTCTATGATGGAGTTTGCAGGGGTTTCTATATTATGTGACTGTATCAGCAGGCTATTTCCATGGAAACTCCTGCTTCTTTCCTCACTTAGTCACTTAAGTTTATGTGACAGTGTAGAGAAGAGAAGTGTTGCTAATATGTGGGCATGACAACCACTTAACAACTCTCTATTGTGACTGTGTATCAGGCACTCTGCATTTTGTGTGCAGTTAATCTATATTTTTAACAGTTCTAGCCCTTCATGGCTGTTAGTTGGAAATATTTTCCACCAATAGTTAAATAATTATGGTAAGAGTTTAAACAATTCTCCTGAACCATCCACAAGTTCTGCAAAAGCTTTGTAAAATCATAATTAGTTTGTAAGATGAAGCCAGGCCAAGCATGATTTTAGTTTGTTTCAGAACTGATTTTGTTTTTGTTTGTTTTTGTCTGGGGGGATTCAGACAACTTTGTTTTGCCCAAGGCTTACATCCACTGAGTTATGTCATCAACAACATGCAATACTGTCAATCATAAAGTAACTGTGAACAGAAAAAAGTTATGGAAAATGAGCGAAGTTTGGATACAGTTAAATTTGCTAAATTATTGTGTGAACAAAATGCAGTGTTGAAATATTATTTCTGTGGACAAAACTTAATAAATGTTAAGAAAGCTTCTTCCAGCTCCACCCAAGTTGCATGCAATAACACTACAGTAAAAATCGCTTCTTACACTTACTGATTAATACTCTCCATTTTGACCCAAAGTATTTTTAACAGCACAGAGTGATCTTTCTTCACTTCTTTAAAGCTCAGTCAGTGAAATCATTGATCTTGACAGCAGAGTGTATTATGGACAGACTCTTAAATTATCCAAGGTTGGGCTATTTCTGAAGCTGCCATGGAGGAGACATCAAGTCATTTGTGAAGAGCACCCATAAGTCTGGCTAGGATGCAATGACTTTCAAGGTCTTCCTGAAAGCCTTTAGTACTGCTTTCTGCTTGATTGCCAAATGATTACTATAGGTTTTATCAATATAGTAACCAAGAAAATCTCCCCATTTAAGAACATGTAAATCCTCATGGATGGTTGTTTTGTTGGTAGTGCAACCCACCAAAGAGAAACATTCTCTCCAATTTTTAACTCAGCATTTTATTTAACTTTATTCATGATTGTCCATGATTAGAAGCAAAGCAGATGCCCTACAGCACTTGTGAGTTAGATATGCAATAGTTATAACAAAAGTCCTGGCTGTTCCAACTTTCTGGCTATATGAGTTTAAAGGACTTCTTCACAGCTTTTTATAACCATGGTATGCAATTAGCTCAGTACTATAAATAGATTAATTAGCAAGCTCATACTTGCTGTTCAGTTTCTGACATCATTAAATGTCTTGAGTGATAGAGGTCAGGCCTCACAAGGGAAGTGCTATATGTGAAACACACGCCCAGCTTTCAGCTGGCCTTTCATGTTTCCTATCAGTCTCCTAATGGTGCCAAACCCCCAAATCTGAACATTTATGAAAGCTGCCCTCAGTGATTGCCTTCATGTTTTAGTTAGCACCCTTAAGAGTGTCTTCTAGTGTGATAAGTGGATAGTCTAGTTCTATAGATCTCTGTAAGCCATCACCCTATGAGACTAAAGTTATGTTTGCTGTTAACAACTTAATCAGGGGCCCAAAATGTACTGGTTTCTTTATATAAAATGTTGTGAGTAGGACAAGCACACTGAGCTATGGGTTGTTTCCAGATGTAACCCGAGTTAAAAAGATTAAGATGAAATAAATTAAGATGAAAAATGTTTCTTATTCACCTAGTACAGCCATAGGTATGCTCATCTAGAATGGTATTTATGTTTCACCAGAATGTGTATTATGTGACCAAGGTCCAAAGCATTTTGTCCCTCATGCACCCACCTACTCTATTTGTCTTCACATAACTGTGCAATATTTGTATAGTCATCATCAACATATATTATAATACTCCTAATGGTATCACTAGAGCAGGCTTTACCTAAAGTAAGCCATCAGATATTAAAATAGTATTATTTTTTGATTTGGGCGGAGTAATATAGAAACACAGAAACACAGAATGTGATGACAGATAAGGGCCACCGGGCCCACCTAGTCTGACCATGTTATATGTAAGTATATACAAATTAATGATTAGCACTTCGGCAATTTAATTATCTTCAAAAACAACCATCGCCCCAAAATGTGTCTACTCTCAACTTTAGTTTATTATCAAGCTTTAGTAACAAATGCAGGCATGGTGATATAGGATTTGACACTTTGTCGGATGAGAAACGTACTAGTCTATCTATTTCATAGTTGAGAGACCTGTTTTTTGCAACACCCTAGGACTAACTTCTGCACTGACTTTGACTTTCTACAGATTAGTTTGGCCAAGTTCTGAGGCAGAAGATTAAGTGTTAAATCACATTAGTAAAAGGGCCTGCAAATCTAAAATTATTTTTTACATCTATCGCCTCCAGTGGAGCTGCCCCTTAGAAAGTGAACATTTTCTGGTAGTACTCATATGTCAACAATTTTAAGGGGGATGGAAGGAATAAACCAATCACTGCATCAGCAAAAATATAATTTTTGCCACTGTGAGCTGTTTGTTTTCACTAGGGGCAGAATTCTCCTTTAATGGTCTTTATAGTGCAGGGGAGGCAAATAAAGCATGTTGTCCTGTGCAACACTTAATATTTGCTGTGGCTAGCTGTGCACCATGGTTGGCTTATCAGAGTGACTATGGGTGTGCCCTTTTCATGATATGGGCAACACAGGCTGTTATCACTATACATGCATCTGTGAACACTAAGACATAGACTACCTGGTGCCATCCTGAGCTGAAAGTCAGCGGTAATTTTCAAAAAGTAATTTGCCACAGGACAGTTTCACACCAAGCCTCGTTGTATGGATGTGGCTGTGCACTACTAGACACAGAAGCCAGGGTGCCATTTAGAAATGGTAGCCAGCAGAGCTGGAGTTTAAAAAAGTGACTGCTTGCTGCAGGTAGGTGCTATGGGCAAACACCACAGCATGCATGTGTCTGTACACAACAGGACATGGAAACACAGGCACCATCCTAAACCAGTGGATGATGATTTAACCAGGCATCTGCCTGCCATGGGACACCACTGTAAGCGAGTGTGTCTAATAATGTGGCTATGTACTGCATGACATAGAACTGTGGGTGCCATCCTGAACTAACAGATGGTCCAGCAGGTTGATTTTACCGCAAAATGTAGCAGTGATTGCTAACCTAAATGCACTTAGCATAGCATTAGGTCACCTTTTATTATGTAGCACTTTAGTTTAGATAGGTACCTTTTAGCAGTCCCCTCAGCACTGATACACACATGCATGCATGCTTTCATGTTAACAGTCATGCATGCACAAAGGCACACACACACACACACATACATACACACACACACACACACATTATCAAGTAAGCACTAATGGCTACATTTACAGTTTAGCAAATACTAGGGCTAAATGAGTGGGTTATTTTATAAGAAAGCAGCTGGAACCTTTACTAATTATAGTATTTATAATTGGGAGTGATCTGTGTGCTTTTTTATGGTTGCACTATAAGTAGTTTGATGAAATGAAAAGTTTTAAAAGCAAAATATTTACTCTTGCTGGCTAGACCTGACACACACAAAGAGAACAAAAATTTTAAATTAAAGCTGTTTAGTGGAGGCCAGCAAATCAGGCTCCAGTCTCTAGTACTTGCTCAGTCAGTGGTTTCGGACTCATCACAGTCACATGGGATAGGATGCATTATAGGAAAAAGAAGAGCAATTAACCTTGTTAAGATGGAGACCACCAGTGGCCATAGAACTACTGTACTATATAACTAGCAGGCTAATTTAGAAAACACTCTTAATAGCAAACAAAGGGGAGGACACAGCAGGACTGCACACACAAAATCAAAACACTCTGCACAACATACGTTTTCACAAATGTTCATTGTACTACTCCTTTAATAAATCCCTCTCGTCTAGTTTATTTTCCTGCCTCAATTCTGCCAAGGCTGTAGTGATAGCATGTTATTTTCTTCCATGCTTGGTAGCAGTAATGAAATTAATAAAAACTGTAATTTTTTAAAGTTCATAGTTTTAGTTTGCATGATTACTGATACCATGATTGGCGGGGTAACACTGATTCACAATTTCTGATAATTCAGCATGTTAATTACATCACAGTCACAGCAGATTATTTGTTTCTAATGTCATATCAGGTAAAATGTTCACTGCAGAAGAATGCTGATTCTTACTAACCCTCTGCTTAATGGGGACCACAGGTGAGTCCTACTGCATAGATGTAGCTGTCCACTGCAGGTGTTTCATGGTTTGTAATTGTTATCTGAATTAGATAACAAACAATTAAGACATATGAAAAATACATATTCATCAGCATGTATTGTTTGCAGTGAAAAATACTTTTTAGTATTTATACAAATAAAGCCAAATACACTGTTCACTCTGAAAACCTGATGTCTTGCACTCCACAGAACAATTTATGCAAACACTACAGGACAGCCACAAGGCTCCGATGGCTTTGAGCTAACACTCTTCTTTAAGGAGTCAAGTTTAGACTAAGAACATGTAACTTTTGTTCAAATCTCACCACCCCACCATACTGCTACAGTAATGAATCAAATGTTGAACTTAGAGATGCTTGGAAACTCATTTGATATTCCCGAATATGCCTGGTCTAATCTATTGTTTGACCATAGCAGATAATATGGATAAGCAGAATTCTGCACCAGGTTAAAACTGGAGTATTTTACCATAGGAGTTAATCGTTATTTTATAATCATTAACCATGGTCTTCAGCATTTGCATTCCTCATTGTTAGAGTCATAACTAACCTTTTCCAAGGTGTTTCCAGGTTACATTTGATAAACTAGCATGTTAGAGCACTGAGATGGGCAGGCAGTCATTTCCGGGAGACAGAGAGAGAGAGAGAGAGAGAGAGGGAGAGAGAAGAAACTTTTTTTGAGAGCTCTTGCAAGTATTGTTAGAAAAAATAATCTTAACTAGAAATAGTGTAATTGAAGTGAGTAGCACACTATGAACTAGAGAAGTGCTAGGTGTAGCAGTTATTTCATTTTCCTGTGTATTTTTGCATCCTTTTTCATGTTTGGTGTGCTGATTTTTTCATGGTGTTTCTTTGGTGGCCGAACAGTGCAAGGCACACCACGATGACTGTCACTGGCTGCAGGGTGTGGGTGGGGGTGGAATGGTGTGAGCATTACAGCCAATTATCCCAAGTCACAACCCTGATGCCTGTCAGTCTCTACAGGATGGGGTGCTACAGTTGGAAACCCTAACATTGTAGGCATGTGTTGGTATTTTCACTCTAAATTTTCAACATGGGCTTTTAGTGAGCCCACCTCATGAAAAGCAGTACTATCAGTTTGTTAGCTGAAAGGTGGTTTTGCACAGCGGCTATGCCATTTGGCGACACAGAGATGAAAACACATTTTGGGCAGGATGTGGAAAATGACAACTGTATTGTTCATGAGGAGATGTAAAAAAATGGCAGCGTTGAACATCTGGAGTGAAAATATGAAAAATTGGTGAAGGTATGAACATGCATAGAAACTATGCAACATACGTCAGTAGCCCAATTATTTTTGGGATTTTTTTTACCACATCTTTAACATAGGCATTTGGGACCTCCCTCATGAACAGTGGCAGTGTGATTCTGTTAATGTGTCGGCAAATGTTGATTTCGTGACAGTGACCACGATTGTGCTACCCCCAGATGTGAAAAGACATTTAGTGGATGTGAAAATGACAGCTGTACTGTTCATAAGGAGGTGTAAAAAATGCCAGTGTTGAAAATGTGGCATGAAAATAAGTGCAAATTTGGAAGTTACAAGGGTGCATGGAAACTGCACAACACACGCTTAACACAGTCATTTATGGAATTTTGTCACAAATTTTCAACATAGGCATTTTAGGACTTCTGCTCATGAACAGTGTCACCGTCATTCCTGAAACTGTCCCAAAAACTGATTTCGCGGAGCGACCATGCTATTCTGCACCGGACATGCGAAAACACATTTCAGCCAGGATATGTAAAATGACAGCTGTACTGTTCATAAGAAGGTGTGGAAAAATGCCAATTTTGAAAATCTAGAGTGGAAATATCACAAATTCGCGAAGTTATGAGCGTGCTTGGAAACTGCGCAACACATGCTCATAAAGCAGTCATTTTTGGGATTTTTTCCACCAAATTTGCAACATAGGTTTTTTGAGAGCCCACCTCACGAACACTGACACTGACAATTCATTAATCAGTCCCAAAAGGTGATTCCATGCAGTGACCAAGAAATCACCTTCCTGGGCCAATTAACGTCATGACAGTGCCAGAATTCATGAGGAGGGGTCCCAAAAACTCCTTGTTGAAAATTTGGTACCAAAATTCCAAAAAGTGGCTGAGATATGCATCAAAGTTGAAAAAAACATATTTATTCCATTATACAGCTTACCGGCATTTCCTCAGTTCGCGGTCAGCTTTGAAGAGTGCAGACGTGTTCCTGATCCAATGAAGATCATCAGCTGGACTCCAAAGGTAAGTATGGGGTGAGGGGGTGTGGGGAGGCAGGGAGTGCAGTGGGTGAGTGCAGATTGTGGGAGGGAGGCAGGGAGACCACGAGGGACTGTTTTCTTTTGACAGTAACAAAAAAAAAAAACTTGCAGGTACAATTTTTTTAAACTGGGCATATGGCATGCTGGGTGAGCTCCCAGCATGCCAAGCAGCTTTTTGGGGAGCAGCTGTAGCCAATGGGGATTGTGCACCCCATCAGCATACAACAAAAGGGGGTTACATTATGACGGTGATTGACACTTTGCGGCACACAACAAAAGTGGTGGGGGGTTGACATTATGGTGACGGGGATTGGGCACTCTGTCGGCATACAACAAAAGTGGGGGAGTGTTACATAAGTGCTGATGGGAATAGCTCCCCATCGGCAATATCACTTGGGCACTGAAGCCGATGGGGATTGGGGCCCCGTCGGCGAAAAAAAAAACTGTTGAGGCGCGCATGATGCTGAAGTGGATTGGGCACCTTGGCATATGTGTAAATGGGAGGGTTGTGTGCTGATGGGGAGGGGCTTCCCCACAATAGCATTCTGACAGGAGGCAGTGCAGTGTTGCATGCACGTCAGAGGCGTGTTATGGTCATGCTGCATGAAAGCTCCGCTCTCACTGCAGGGGACCTTTTGTTAGATCTGGTGGCCACTTTCCAAATTGCTGATGTGGTGCCTGCTGCTGCCTGATTGGGGAATGAGGGACGCACCTACTGATGCATGCCCTGCATTCACCCAACAGTGACTGCACCTCCAAATCTGCTACTACCGCAATATGTTGGCTGCGCATGTGCAAGCCAACATAAAGATTGCTTGTCCTGGTAAATAACTGGATGAAGCACATTTCTGAAAATCATGCACACCAAAATGTAAAGTAGGCATTATACCAACTTGTTCCAGAATATTAGTTTATTATGTAAATGTAAATATGGATGAGCAGACTGGGTGATTTGATACCTTTTATTGGCTCAACAAGAACTTGTCAGTACACAAGTCTTAAGGCTACACAAAGGCCTTCTTCTGGTATGGCAGTTTATACAGAAAACACATTTTTATTCAGTGGAGAATGTAATCTATGGATATCAGATTTTTTTATTTTTTGAAAATTTCAGAGAATACTTTTGAGCGTAAGTGCTCTTTTACAAAGGTTCCGTATCAATAATAGAGATTACAAAGCAACATAACATACATTAGGTGAGTTCCAATGGAATGAAGTAAAACAAGTACAGTCGAACAAGTGAAAATAAATAGGCTAGATCAATTGCATGCAATTTTACAATAAGGCAGGTAGACAGAATCACTGTAATGCCAGCATAGCAGTGGTACATGGCCTTATAGCCATAGTTTAAAACAGCACAAATTGTATACCTGGAGCTGAAAGCATGCGTTTTGTAAATCTCATGTTGGTCCAATAAAAGGTATCAAATCACCCGCTTTGTTCATCTTTTTGTACAAGGACCAATATGGCTGCAAACAATTCTCTACAAATATATATATATATATATATATATATATATATATATATAGTATATATATATATATATATATATATATATATATATATATATATATATATATATATGCAGTATTTGCCAACATAGAATTGTTTTAGATAGATTTCAGTAGTTAGTTCTATGTGTGGTACATAGCTTAGTGCTTGTGATACCTAAGAGCTTGAGAGATATGGTTGGTGCTTAGGTACATTAGAGCTGGATTGGTACGTAAGACAGTGCTTTTAGTATTTAGGAACTGGATGAGATATGGTTAGTGCTTAGATACGTTAGCATGGGATAGGAACATAGGTCAGTGCTTGTAGTACGTAGGAAGGATGAGATTTGATTGGTGCTTAAATATGTTTGAACTGGATGAGATATAGTTGTTGTTAGAACTTGATCTTTTGGCCTTTCTCTGTATCCTACCTTTGGCAGGATGCTAGTTAAGTGTAAGATTGAAGGTTCAAAAGAAATGTAATAACTGATGTGATTACCTCCTCCAACTCCGAAGAGTGTGGCCAGTAATACGCAGGAGAGGAACAACCCCCTTAGGGGGAACATCCAAGGAACCATGGCTACTGACCTGCCCATCCTCTAGGCATACTAAAGGAGAGTAATCCTAAGGTAAGCAAGTATTAATAAGTTGTCTTCTAACCAGATCCTGAGTTTGATTAAAGGGCAGACCTTTACTTCGATTGCAGCAAGTAATCCTGGAAGATGAGGTACTAATGAATGAGTGTCCACCATGGAGAGACCGTAGCATATCGTGTTAGTGAATCCCAGTCCATTATGTCTATAGGTGTAACAGGTGAGGAGTTTACATATCAGGCAGCTTGGCCAATAGCTGTTTGTGAAATCACATCTTTGAAGGGTGAGAATGTAGAACTGGTCAATGGTCAATCCTGTAGTGTGAAGAAGAAGTCTGTTCCAAAGATGTACTGGACTACAGTGCGCAAACAGCTAGTCTTCCTTTGCGGTCATAGTAGGAGAGAATGGCAGATTCCATGTGATCTGATATATATAGTTCCAGTAGAATAGGCACCAGGCCCCTTGAGAGGTGAAGCTGGATGCAGTAAGCAGGTAGCCAGGCCTTTTGCGGGTGAAACAGATAGAAACCTCCAGGCCCCCTTATGGAGCAAAGTAGGAATGTGAGCGCAAGCAATATAGGCCCAGTAGAAGGCACTGTAGGAGTGCATTGAGCATGAAGCCAGGACCTTTGTGGGTGAAGTGGATAGAAACCTCTAGGTCTCCTTGTGGGGTGAAGCAGGAATATGTAGAGCAAACAATATAGGCCCCATTGAGGGTAAAGTAGGAGTGCATTGAGCATGAAGCCAGGCCCTTTGTGGGGCGAAGCTGGGGACATGGTGGACCCTATGTGGTGCGCATGACTAAGGTCCAATAAAAATGGCAAGACCCATATGGTCGGCAAAAGAAGATGGAATGCAGCTCAGATGAGGCGGAGTGTAAATAAGCAGGCAGGCAGCCAGGCCCTATGAGGGAGAAGCCAGGAGATGGTGGGACCCCATGTAGTCCACTAGTGTAGGTTAGTGTAGAAAGCGGGAACCCCATGTAGGTCAGCCAAGGTGAAATTGAATAGGCTGAGCCATCACTAGAACCTTCCTTGGTGGGGTGAAGCAGCAGTAGAGATATAGCCCAGGATAATGCTGAAACCAGAGGCCTGGTGGTAGGCTAGCAAGGATGGGAATTACATGAAGAAGGATGCCATTGACACTAGCAAAGGGAAGCAGATGTAGAATCAGCAATTGTTGTCCTAGATGGGAGCAGAACTAGGTACAGGCCGGCGAGAAGGTAGACAATATCTTCACTCAAAAATGTATATAGGCTGATGAAGGCTAGACTTCCATGTTAGATTTCCAGATCCTGATGTCCAAGTCAATGATAGGTAGGAAGTCAACGCTGAAGATGAAGTTCCGGCAGATGGATATCCAACTATGAATGATGACTGGGAGAGAGGTGAAGGTAATCAGAGATCGAGGGAGCTGTGACCGAACAACAGTTTTATCATTCATTTACAGTCAGCATGGTTGGGGATGATTGCCAATGTAGTATCATTGAGAATGAGAATCATAGAGGGTGATATGGCTGCAGTAATGCAGGAAGGGAACAGATGAGGTAGGAGTCTATACTAATGTCAGGCTCCCGTGATGCAGAAAGTTCAGTGCAAGTGTGGATACAACTGGGAACCTTATGTGAAGGGAATTGTCCGAAGAAGTCCAAGGGAACAATGATGAGGTAGGAGTCTATGGGAAAGGGAGGCTTTCCAGAGCTGGAATTCCAGTGCAATAGTTGGTTACAATCGAGTACTTATCAGGAGGAGAATTGTCCCAAGATGTCCAAGGAATGAGGAATACTCTACAGAGATGAGCAGCATAGATACAACATTGGAACTGGACCGGAATGGAATGGATTGTAATAGAAGAAGTTATGAAAGATGTGTTAGGGAGGTTGGAGCACATATCCCTTGAGGTCCAGATTAAGCAAAGTGAGAATGCTTGAGCGATGGAGTAGGTATCGGGTAGTCAGTTGAAAGACGATGAGACCCCCACATGGGTCAACTTGCAAAGATGGCAAGATAATTGAGGAAGGAGACATGCCTCTGCGGAGCATGGTGTTTTAGGATGGCATGACCCCCACGTGGGTACACCATTGTCATGATAAGGTATGCTAGTGAAGAAAGGGCCCCTTTGAGGAGCGTGCACATATTAGATGGTGGGAACCTCTGTGGTCCACCACGCCACAGAGTCGAGCTTCTGAGTAACAGATGGTGGAGCCCCCTGTGGTCCACCATTTTGGTAGTGTTGTCTTGTCCAAATAAGAGGATGAGCCTCCAGTAAGTCCAGTATAATTATGAATCAAAACGATGAGGAGACGCCCTCTGGTGGGTATGGATGAGTAAGAAGCTAGAACCATCCACATTCCAAGAAGGAGTTGAAAAGAATGAGTTGGCTAAGCATCCATGTAGGCTAGCTAGATCAGCAGAACCCCCAAGTAGGGCTGCATGAGACATAAGAGAAGAAAGCGGTCAAGCTATGCCTCTATGTAGGCAAGCTGGACTGGCAGGACCTCCAGGTAGATCTGCTTTATGAGTAGGGGGGTAAGACAGCTGGGCTGCCACATAGGCAAGCTGGATTGGCAGGACCTCCATGTAGGTCTGCATGAGGAGAGAGTAGAAATGAGTGAGTTGAGCTGGCCTCCACGTAGGTGAGCTGGACTAGCAGGACCTCCATGCAGGTCAGCATAAGGAGATAGGAGAAGTGAGTGAGTCGTGCTGGCCTCCATGCAGGCAAGCTAGACTAGCAGGACCTCCATGTAGGTCTGCATGAGGAAGGAGTAGAATGAAGAGTGGAGCTAGGCTTCTACATAAGCTAGCTAGACCGGCAGGGTTCCGGTGTCTTATGTTCAGAGTGCTGGTCATAGTAAGCTGAGGGCAAATGATTGACTGCAGGTTAGGATCCAGGCTATGAAGCTAAGGAAGGTAAAGCCACGTGGCCTGCCTTGACGAGCCATAGGATGATGCTTAGAGCACTGAGCAATTTCCTGTCACAGATATAGGGAAGGGATGGTGAACCTTTACGTCTGTGAGTCTGCTGTACCATAGGAATACTACTAGCAGAATATGGGCAGCAACCTTATTTGTAGCTTGAGAAAGGTTAGGTGGAGGATCTGGGCTAAGCCGCTATGCAGGTTCAGCTAGTATGACTGTACTGCTGGAGTTGCTAGGCAGTGGAGCGTTGATATGGAGACAATGATTAGAACATGGTAACAGGTCTCTGAGTAAGAGGTAGCCAAGTTTCAGTACCAATTATAGAAGTAGGGGAATTGCAGACATATTAGGTTGCATAAAATGTAGTCAAGTCCACAAGCTGAAGCTTGTAATGCAGAAGATCAGAGAATGCTGTAGAGCTGTCAAGTGGGCAACATTTAAAGGACAAAGTAGTAATCGTAGGAACCCACCACAAGTCAGGCAATGGTGAAGAGGTACAAGACATAGATTGACATCACACCAGAGGTGCGGCATGCAAGGAGTACTGTCCAGGGCAGGAGGAGTGTGGAGCACTGCAAGAAGGCAGTCCTGGTTAGAAGAGGTAGGTGCTGTAAAGTTGTCCAGAGCAGCAACAGAGCAATACTGGTAGGCATCCAGCAGAGAGGAATTCCGTCAGAACTACAGGCAGCGTGGTGCGAAGGCTGCTCAAAAATGGTGGACTGCGTGGCAGCATGGTGCATGCGGCTGCTCAGAAGGAAGAGAAAGGCAACAACGGCTGTGGAGAAAAGAGTGTCGCTGAGCAAGGAATGAGCGGCATTAGGGAGAAGCAGCAGAGCAGCAGCATCATGGAGCGAGCAGCTGCGGGAAGAACAAGCACAGCGCGGCATGGAGTGAGCGGTTGCAAGGAGGAAACCCCCACAAATGAAAGAGAAAAACAAGGTACAGGGGAAAATGGAAACAAACAGGAAAACAGGAGCACAAAAGGGGGGAGGAGGGCAGGAGAGGGGACATAAACACGGTAGGGGGAAAGAAAGAAAGAGGCAAGAGAAGGGCACAGGAGCCACAGGAGGAATGGAAAAAAAAGGGAAAGAGCAGCCATGGACCAACAGCATATGACTGAGTGTGACTCACTCTAAGCAGAGAGGGCGTTACTGGACAGTTTAAGTAGAGGATGGGAGAGGAGCTATCCCCCCCCCCCACCAGAACCACAGGCTGCAGCCTTTCAATTGAAGTGGCACCTACAGCACATTAAGCACCACTGTACTGTTTCACAAGCACATAAAACTTGTGGCCAGTGTTGAATTTTTCACTCAAAGTCCTCCATGACAACACCTTACTAAATAGTATGCAATAGATCAGTTTGTAGTGACCTTCCTTTATAAATCTATGTCCCATTTATTAAGTAAAATCTATAAAGTTACATTTTTTTTATTTCAAGCTCCAGTAAACTCTGGTGTTACAGAAAATTGTGCTGATGTTGTTACTTGAGAAATGGCATAAATGCAACTTTTTACCTTCATTACATTGCACAAACTGAAGATATTTGCTATGTGGTTTAGGTTTCATTTTAGTTAACACTAGCCAATTTTTCTTTGCTTTGGAAAATGTAGTGGTTAGCAGTGCTGGGGGAATATTTTCACTCTGAATCATTTTCATTTCACAGGTCTGGGACTCATAAATTTCTGCATGGTCTGTTTGAATTTATATACACAGTGCTATAATGAGATAACAGAATAAACAAATGTTATTCTAGAGTGATGGATGGTAGCAGAACAATTTAGGGCAAATATCAACACCACAACAGCCCACAATGTGAATGAGTGAGAAGTTCACATTTATACTGCTAATGGATTAGGCTGCTGAAAGCATCCACTGATGCTAAAAAACAGTGTGGGGGGGGCACCCCACTACTGTGGGTATATTCAGATATTCTTTTGCAAAAACTTTAGGAAATGTTCTAAGTACTACTGGCCCTTGTAAATGTTATGAGAAATAACTTACTTGTTGTTTGTGTTTATTGATGTATGTAACAGTCTCTTTGTGATATGTATTTTTTCTATGGTTGCCTATGAAAAGGGGCATTTTTGTCCATAAGCTTTCATTTAAAAAAAAATGAAATGAACTATTTCATTACAGAAAACAGGATTTCATTGGCTATTATAGATAGCAGGATTTTAACATTGGTTTACTTCCCTGAAAATGAGTTACCCACAATTTTTGGAAATACTCTCCTCTTCCAAATATAGCTATATCTCTGAGCATCACATCAAAGCTTTTGCTATTGTGCACCCCTTAACTACCCACAACTCACTCTCCAATGCAATCCAACAGCTCATTAGCCTTAAAAGTGTTGCACTGCCATCCTCTGCCTTGTCTACTATCTTCTTCCAGGTAACTATAACTCTTTCAGTTCACTAAAACATGGTGTCCACCACCTCTTCCTCTTTTCTTCTCCCCATGTCTTTTTGCTCTTGAAATGCATATGCATATGCAGACTTCTACATACTGTAAGTCTACCCATCACATTTTGAGGATTTTGAAGTGTACAGATTAAATCAGTGCTTTAGCAACGACCCTGTGCACTGAAAGGCTTGCACCAGGTATCATTAGAAGTGAAATGGCAGTTAATGAAGCATAAATACACTTCAACAAGTGTCCAATGTATGAATTTCTAGTCTGACCCCAAACATTTGAATCACAGGATCAAACTCACCCTAAATTTATTAGAACTAATGCAAGCCATCACATCAAATCTGGTGACCTTATATGCATGCATTCTTTACTGTATCATGAAATTCTACATTGGGTTACCACCTCATATCTACTCTATGTGTAGTTTGCTATAAAATGTCCCCCTCAACCCTCTTTTAAAGTACACTAGGTAGTCTATCTAGTTGAGGCCAGGGCCACCCTGGTGTGTACAGATTCAAGTTTAAAAAAAAAAATCAGGAGAGTTTACATTTTTTGAAAGCCCATGAAATAACCTTAGTAACCATATCAGTTTTGGTTGCAGGAATATTGTCTGAGTCGGTCTCCCCTACTTCCTGCTAGTGTTGTCAAGCTACAATATCTCTATTTAATATCTGTATAGAAAAACAGGTGCAGTCCTCTGCAATATGTCTGTTCTTTAAAGGGTACCTAAACAAGCCACTTTTTAAAACTGCAAACTCCAAAATCTGGCTTCATTGTGAAGTAAAGTAAATGCTGCTGTTTACATTTATGCTAAAACTGCATTTATGTAAATTACATAAATGCAGTTTCATAGCTTTTGAAAAATGTAAACATCAGCCTTTCGCTTTCAAAAAACAGTCTTGGTTTCCCCCTAAGATGTCTGCCAAGTGTGTTAAGTGATGAGTCATGATGACATCATCGAAGTCAGAGAGAGAGACCCACATATATTCATATATAGTGCTAACTAGTTCTTCTTTCCCTCATTGTTTTGAATTGTTGTACCAGAATGATCAACACTATGTATTAACTCATGGATTATTTTGATCAGTACACATGTTAGGCTATGATCTAGGCCCCTGGAATTCTGCAGTTCTGTGGTTGCGGAATTTGCGCAGAATTTGCATCATGCGCCAGAGATATATATAGTGCCTTGAGAATTCATTGTTTTGGTGAATTTTCATATAAATATACTGTTTTCCTTAGTGTCAGGCTTTCTTTCCCACCTTGTTTATCCTGAAGCCCCTCCTCTATGCTCAGCATATGATGTCATCGATGACATCACATCATATTTAACCAATAACAGGACTGCATTCTGCCAGAGAAATGAATAAATCATGCCGCAGAAATCAGAAAATGCTGCTGCAGAAGTCAAGGAGCCCTGCCTCAGAAATCAGAAAATTCTGCCGCAGAACACCAGGGGCCCTGGCTATGATTTTGTTCATTTTGTTTGCTTTAACTTGTGGAAAATGTTTTACAATCCAGCTGACTTTTTCTTTGGAAAACTGCAATACAGTACAACATTTCAAATACCTGATGACTAGTGGTTATGTGATACACTGAATTTTGTTTTTTGTTAACCAGGAGAGACACACTAAGCTGAAAGGTTGTTTACAGGTGTGGCCTGGGAGCACAAGGAAGTTTAATGACTTGCTCAGGGTCACACTGCAAAGTACCAGTCTGGTTCAGTTCCAAAGCTCATGCTGTTTTGTTAACCCACAAATAAGGCTTTCTTTTTCCACGTGAACACCCTGCACCTAGCCTACTTTCTGTTGAACACGCCATCATCCATACACTGTCCTTAGTACTGACTGGGGTTGCATATGTGCTTATGGTCTCATGAAGAGAATTGTCACACTTCAGACTGTAATCTTGTATCTCAGAGAGTTGTGCACACCTGTACCGGTATGCATCATCAGTTGGCACTGTTAAAAAATGCCTCAGAAATCACTCTCCAGTCCACATTCTCAGTGTTTGACTTCTGCTCCTACCGTAAACATTGAGTAGATCACCACCTTTCTGCACAGTGAAGGTAGTATGTATAGTTCCCCTGTTGTGTTTTTTTCCTGCCTCATTAACCAACAACTAGGTCTTCCTGGAGGGCCAAACAATAAGTATCATAACCCACCAGAAGAACTGCTGTCCATGCCCTCATAAGGGCTGCACTTACAATGGATAACAATATTATTAGCAGGAGAGGTGTACTAATGCCATGAGCGAATCCACCCAAATTCCAATGTCAGTCTGCTCCTTTACCTGTGATCTGCAGAACCCTGCAGGACAGTTACCAGCAATTCTTTTCCAGTACTTCTCTGTGCTGTACTCCACAATGAAAGTTGGCTGGCTACCACCCTTCCAAATCTTGAATGAGCTATACTCAACTCCCTCAATACTGTCCTAACAGATGTCAACATCCCCCCAACCCGATGGTAATCTCCCCACACTGAATTCAAGTAACAGCTATGGGGCAGCCCTTCCACTCTGAGTATTTGTCATTGCTGTCTACTCTCATCCACAGTCAGGTAATGATCACGATACTGGCAGCCCCACATTTCAGATCTCACAGTGATCTGCTCAACGTCCTCCTTCATGTCTTCAACTAATCTGAATATAGCTGTAGCCTGCTAGAATGGCCTCTTCAGTCCCTCTCTGGCATTCATTCTTCTCACCTGCTCCCCACACCAAAAACTGGTGAGTTCACTACCCTTCTGCATCATGAATGTGATTAGTACAGTCTCCCATGCTATTTTTACATATTAATAATACACATGATCTTCTGGTAAGCCAGGCTGATAGCAGCTTGGCACAAGTGAAACAACAGACTTTCCTACCCATATAAGATGTAAGTCACCTATGATTAGACACTATTTAGTGATGTGCATAGTGATGTGCACACTGTCATTTAATAGTTCCTAATCAAAGGTAGCCTGGATCTTTTAAGGATAGGAAAGCCCATCATTCCCCCTGTTCCCTGTTGCTATCAGCCTAACTTACTGGAAAGATATGTTTATATGTCATATGTCAAAATAAAACAGGGACAGTACTACTTCAGTCATGATGCAGAAGGGTGATGAGCTCACCAGTTTTCAGTGTGAGAAGGAATAGTGAAGAATGAATACCAGAGGGGGACTGAGAAGGCCACTTTTGCAAGGTACTGCTATAATCAGGGAAGGGGAGGACAGAAGGAAAGAAATATAAGCAGATTACTGTGAGAAATAAGATATGGGGCTGCCAGCACCTTGATCACTACCTGACCCCATTATCTTGGCCAATATTCCCCTTCTGGTAAAACCAGTTCATGCAATTGTCCAAAGATGTGTGTGGATATTAATGTATGAAATGGCTGCCACTACACGTTCAGTCACGTCACTGTCAGTCTAGTATTGCTTGTAAAGCACTTTGGGATACAATGTGTATGAAAAGCACTATGTAAGTGCTGATTCTACTTATTATTATTACTTCCCATGGAAAAAGAATACAAGACAAGCATATATTTGATTTTCAAGAAGGTATGAACTCTAACATTGGACTGCACAAGAACTTTGCTACAAAGAAGTGATGGATCCAGGCGGTGGTGAAGGGAGTGGCTGCACCCCCCCACACACACACACATAGTAACATACTTGCTTGCTGCTGCTGCTGCATTTCACTTTGTTGAAGAAGTCCGATTTATTGGTTGTACAAATGTTTACATTCAAACTATGGATTACATTTGTAGGTTCTGTCAAAAATGTACTAGGAAAGAATAATAGCAGGAAATATAAAGGTATCATAAAAATTTTAAAAAATGCATATTAAGCATATACACCATGCCAGCACCCCCACTGTAGCATCCTGGATCCACCATAACCACTAAACCACCAGATTATCCAAGATGTGTACTGCACTGTGAAAGTCACAGAGAAAGTCGGTTGGATTAAAACACAATTTCAGCATGTTAAAGTAAACAAAATGAACACAACCGTAGCCTAACATGTGTATTATACAAAATAATGCACATGGCTGTGACCATTTGGGTGAAACAATTCTATATAAAAAGGGAAAAAAGAACTACTTAGCACTACAGAGAGTCATATATCTCTCTGACTTTGGCTCCGAGATGTCATCACATAACACATTTGGTAGCCATTTTAAGAAGCAGGTACTGTAAGACAGTTTTTTTGAAATTGGAAGGCTGATTTTTACAGTTTTCATATGCTCAGGAACCACATTTAGGTAAATTATATACATGTAGTTTTAGCATTAATGAATACAACAGCCTTTCCTTTAGTCACCTACAGAGTCAGATTTTTGAATAGTTTGTTGTCAAAATGTTGTTTAGGTATCCTTTAAACTTTTACGAAGGTAATATATGACTTGCAATCTGCACCATGATCCCCAATAAAGATAGTTATGAGAAGACTGGCTGACTCTTGGAGCTTGATAAAATTAGCGAATTCTGAATTCAAAGAATTTTCATGAAATTCTGTGAAATGTGAATTTTTGTGGAAGTTTTGGAATTTTCTGAAATTCTTTATTTGGCTATAACTCAGCCCATGTTGTGGCTAAAGGTCTGCAATGTGGCATGTGTATTGTATGCCAAGTGTCATTACATTTGGATGAAGGGTGGAGAAGTTATAAGGGCTCAAAACCTGGCAATTTAATATTCATGTGAAAATGTCTGAAATATTTCTATGCTTACAACTTAGCCATCTTTGTAGTTAGATAATTGAAAGCTTAGATGTACACTTTCTTGGAAGAGTCCTAGAAACTACTAAAGAGAAAAGGACTGGTTATGTAAATTGTAGGTTTTAGCCATGACCTGCCTCCCCACATGACTTGCTGGGCTCACTTCCAACCCGGGTTGTCATCATGGCAACATGACGTTTGGATGCTGGACCTTGGAGGTTGCCTTAAAGTCTAATAATCTGTAGTGTTAGTGGCTCAGCAGGTTGCACACTTGCCTCTGAGGCTGGAGGATCGGAAGCCTGTGGGTTTTATCCACACACCAGGCACTTGGGTGAAATCCCAGTACTGACACTGTAGTACAGCATGAGGGGGGTACTGCACTGCTGAGGTGCCACCTTTCAGATGAGATGTTAAACCGAGGTCCCATCTGACTGTTCTGGTGGCAGTTCAGGTGGATGTTAAAGATCCCATGACACTTCTCAAAAAAGAGTAGGGGAATTTTATTGGCGGATAAGGGATATATAATTCAGTGATCAAACATACTCATCTCTTCACCAGAAGTTTTTTTGCATTTTCCTCTCTTACTGAAAAGGTAAAAAATGTTCTTTCTTCACCTATTCATTTCCATATTCACTCACTTTTCTTATCTTTCTCCTCAGGTGTTCCCCCCCCCTTTTTTTCTGAAACTTAATCCCATTAAGTCTTCTTCTTTTTCCATTTTTTTTTTATGAATATATATTTTTTGCTGGTGCTACCATCACCCAAAACACCAAAAACACTTATTAAACCACCATTTCCTCTCCCTATACAAATCCATCATATCAAAAGTTGATTACAACCTCTCTAAAGTGCAATCATTTTCTGAACTGCATCATTCTTTAAATCCTTGTCATAGGCCTGTTGTAAATAAATGCTCACATTATGAAATATTACTTCATGTGTCATTAACTGTTGCTGTAACACCTGGCTTGCCAGATGTAATATTTACAAATGGCAAAGAGTACTTGTTAAGTTTCCTTATTGAAATTTGTCCATCTCTGTGAATATATTGCCAGAATCAGTTCATGATATGTCATAGTCATAAAATAAAGTATATTCCATACTACTGCGTCTTGGTTCCATAAGGTTTTAGCATAGTCACATTCTAAGAAAAGGTGTTCTTGTGTCTCAGGAATTTGGTGACACTCTTGTCTTGGACAATATCTTTAATTGATAGGTTTATGTTTGTTATTATTCTTAGCATTCAATCTTCCATGAACAGTCAGCCATACTAAATCCCATCCGAAAGCTGGTATCCTGGTATTAGTCAACTGGGATAATGCCTCTTTATTTTGGTTTATAGGGCACTTGGGCAGGACCATTGCTTCCTGGGCTGCAAATATCCTTATAGTCTCAAATATAGTTCTTGTCTAGTGCTTATTAACATAGTGGGTAGGTTCCATCTAATCATTTTCTGTATAGTTGAGACCACATGCATCCTTGTCAGCAATCTACTTTTACCCAGTGTCCAAGCTGCTATGCAGACATCTGCCCACTCACGTACTATCTTTTGCCAAGGTTTAGTCATTTGTTTAAACCCCTCAAAAATATTATAATGTAAAGATACATAAAAGAAAGCCAAGGGATGGATCATTCCTAACCCACCTTCTTTGATAGGCCTATAAGTGGTATCTCTCTTTGTGACTTCCCAATAGTGCCCTAAAGAATACACTAAACAGTCTGGTTTCTAGCTGGGCTGGAGGGGGAAATATATAGCTTATGTACAAAAAAAATTGGAACTAACAAGTTCTTTATCAATAAAACTTGTTTCCTTTTAGATAACTGTTTATGTATCCAGCTGTTGGTTTGATTTTCAACTTGTTTTATTTTTTGTTCCCAGTTTAGTACTGCTAAATCTCCTGTCCCAAACAGGATCCCTAAGACTGAAATAGGGTCAGTAACTAAATGAATTGAAGCATCATTTTGTCTAGTTTGGTACTTCTGCCCTAACTGCCTCCCTTTACTTTTTCTGGGTTTATCTTAGATCCGGAGACTGCTGAAAACATTTTGCATTGTTCTATTACTTCAAATTCATCTATGGTACTATTAACTAGAGTCACTACGTCATCTGCATATGCCAATACCTTGACTGGAGGAATAGTTGCTGATAGAGAAATACCCTGAATTTGAGGTTTCATCATAACTGAATGTAAAAAGGGGTCTATACAAAATACATACAGTAAGGGACTTAATGGGCTTCCCTGCCTTACACTTCTCCATATCTGCACCATCTACCCTTTCCACCCATTCACCCTGGGTTGTACCATAGCTATTTTATAAAACACCTCTAACCATTCAGCAAATTTCTGTGGAATCCCAAAGGCTGACAATACTGCAAACATGTACTCATGAGACACTGAGTTGAAGGCTTTCTACTGATCCAAACACAGCAGAAAATCATCTTCAGTTCCTTCTTGACTTCTTTGAAATGTTTCCTGGAATGTAATTCATTTATCTTGTATGCCCCATCCTGGTACAGTGCATGCTTCTGCTACACTTATTTGAGTTTCTGATACTCGAGTTAATCTTGTAGATAAGATTTTGCCTAGGATTTTAAAATCACAATGTAATAAACTGACGGGCCTCCAATTCTTAAGCTTATGCCTATCTCTTTTTTTATGGAGAAATATGAGGTCTGCTAGGGTCATTGATGGAGGAATTCCTTGTGAGTTCAGTATTTCATTAAATAATTGTGTTCATTCTGGAAGCAATTCAGGTAGAAAGACCATATAGAACTCTGGTGTGAGCCCATCTACTCCTGGGGCAGTACTGTTTTTCAGTGCTGTTATCATTTGTTTTACTTCCTCTGCTACTATTGACTGGAGCAACTGATCAGACTGGACCTCTGTCAATGATGGTACTTGTAGTTTCTCTAAATATTCTTTGTGATAATGTATTTCCGATGGAGTCCCAAAGGCCTTACGTACATATTTATTCACAATCTGTAAAATTATTTCTTTTTCATGTTGAATGCATCCATTCTCATCTTCCAGTTGTCGAATTAATTTATCTACCCTCTTTTGACTATCTTTAAAGGGATCATATGTTTGCTTCTTGTTTTCTGTTCCTAATCTTAATTCTTGCTGAAGTGCATTGACCCTAACTGTATTTTAAACATTTATTTTTTTATCGGTGTTATCTGTTTACAATAATCTTGTTTTAACGTTTCCATTCTGGATATTAAGGAGTGTAATTGTTTTCTTAAAGTAAGGTAATTTAAATAAGATTCTGCTGTTTGTTTATGTGCTGTTTTTTGGAACAAAGTTTTAAATTCTATCTTGAAATCTTTCCAGCAATCCGATAGTGAGTTATATAGGCAGATGACTGACTTCCTGGCCACCCACAATCATTTCTATTCTTTACTAATGGTCTCAGATTCTAACAGAGTAGCATTTAACCTCCACGAGCCATTCCCAATGTTGGTTGATTCCCTCCCTATTATATGAATTTCTATGCCTCTATGATCTGTAAATGCTGAATCATGCATGTCAGCTGATGCTACTTCTAGAGTCTGGCAAATTAAAAAAAAAATAAATCAATACGTGTTAGGTGTGTCCCTCTATTGTAGGAAAAAAAAAACTTGTGTATGAATAGTGCTATAAGCATCCTCCAATCTAGCCAAACTAATAATATCTTTAAGAGTGTTTGTATCACAATACAATTTCTGAGTTTGGAAGCCTCTATCTGTCTGGTGTGAGCTACAGTTAAACCCCCCCCCCCCAGATTATTAGCCTAGCTGTACATAAATAGGGCTGAATTCTCTTAAGTAATTCTATCCTTTGTATCTTGGTCTGGGGGGCTTAGGAATTTATCAATCTGATTCTGGACTCTTCCAGCTGAATGTCCAAGATAAGCGCTCTTCCGGGATCCAACTCTATAAGTCTTGACCCCTTTAGATTAGGGTTTAGGAATAAAATTCCTAGTAGGTTACATAACTTAGAGTCTTGAGACCAAAAGGTAGCTCCTTTGGACCACAGTTTTGATGAATTGGCTATTTCCGCTAATGTTTTTAGTCGTGTATCCTGTAAGCATACTATATCCACTTTTTGTTGCTGTAGTTCTGTAAGAATTGTCAGCCTCCTCTTACTGCAGTTAATGCTATTGATGTTTACTGTAATTATTTTTAAATTTGACATAAGATGAGAAGATGTGACAATTTACATGTCGTTATCTGATTACTGATGTTGAGATCTGGTCACCCATTTTTTCTTAACTGCATCTCCGGGACCTTGGTCTTCCAAACCAGATGATCAATCCTTTGTAGATGAGGAGATAGATGAGGAGTCTGAGTCCACATTTTCATCCTTGAGTCTAATGGTGTGGTTTCTACTGGCAATGCCCTGTATTTGTTTGTCATGGACCATATCTTCTTTTCTTTTATAAGTTTTCTTTCCTTGCCTTTAGGTTCTGTTTGTTTCTCAAGTTTTGCTCTTGGTCTTTTCTTATACTTCACTTGTTGTAAGACTGGTTCTACTAACACCTTGGGGGGCACTAAGTCATCAATCTCTATGGCCTTGACTTGTTCCCTTGGTTCTGGTAACACTGTGCCATCTACTGCTTCCACATCCCATTCTTGGGTATTCTTGTCCACCTCCGGTTGATTTATTGTTTTGGTAACTTCCCAAGGTCCTCCTCCTGTAATGTCGACATACTGTTTCCAACTGTGGTCTGCAGACCCTCATCCTGGGTTTGTACTGCATCTGTCACCTGCATTCTATCCCTCTGGATATTCTGTCCATGAGATAACCCACCCTCTGTAACAATCGGGACTCCAGATTTCCCTTTTTCCTTTTCTCTGAAAATGTCCTGCATATGATTCTCTGATGCTGTAGCACAGCTTTTCTTTTGTGTCTGGGTTATTAAGGCTTCATGTGTTGAAACATCTGCTCCATTATGTGAGGCCCATTGTCAACGAACATAAGAGTGCCCTTTCTCTTTGCAGAGATTGCAGCGAAATGGATTGGTGCATGCTGTAGCCCAATGACCTGTATCTAAACAATGTGTTCATCTTGGGGTATCGTAGGCGTTTCTCAAATGCAGTCTGGACCCACACTTGTGGCAAGATTTTGGTTGGCACTGTAAAATAGGGATCCTCTTTCTCTACCTAAATAAATGCAGCTTGGGAGATGAATGATTCCATTGTTAGCTTACATTTCACTCCCCAACCTTCCATCCATATTTGTTCCGAATCCATGATAGGCAAGAGTTGTTCTAGAATGTAGCACCTTTTTTTAAGCCAAAATAAGATGCCTGCCACATGTACCCCTTCATTTTTAAATGAAATTGTGAGTGTCTGAACTGCTGGCTTGATGATGGGAATTGCTAGAAAGGGAGTCCATAGGGGTGTGTCTTTCACGGTGTTATGCTTTCCTCCAAAATGATCAAGAGCTTCAACTGTTTTAAAGCTAATATCATAATTATATTCATCTGTATGTATCAGGGCAAAGATTTCTGAGGCATAAAACTTTAAAGAATTTTTCAACGATGTCCTTCCCAGATAAACCCGGTCAGGTGGGAGTTCAAGGCCACCTTTGTATACCAGTCTAATGGCATTTTTGCATGGAGCTGGTTCTCCTTAGTTTTTAAACAAATCAGACATTCATAATAAAGGTTTATAAAACTGTCTCTTATTTGAGTCCTGTAAGTTCTGCACCCCTAGACCAATGGATAGGGATTACTTAGTTATACAGGTGTCAGGTAATTCTTTTAAAGCCTGCTTACTTGCCTGGGCCCCTTCATTTGGCCCTGTATCAGGATTATTTATTACAGACAGAGGGAGCTCCCTCTGTTTATCCCCAGTGGCTACTGTGTTATTAACAATAATCTCAGGTTCAAGAGGAAAATGATTCCTTTGTTCCCCTGTAGTCATTGGTACCTTATTTCCACACTCCACATTACTATCACCATTCTCATGCCTTGTCCCTTAAGAGGGTCTTCAGGTAATACAGCTTTCCCTGTTTCTATTACACATGACCTTTTCTGTTTCAGGGATTTAACAATTTACCTGTAGCACTGAATTCTTTGTCTGCAAAGTACTGTACTTTAGGATCCACAGGGTCTGGTTTCCATGACCCAGCTCGCTCTGCTATCCAACCTGCACTTTGTAAGGCTGTTGCAGCCATCCATTCTGCCTCAAGATTTGTGTCTTGTGGTTTCAACCCTTTTTGCCCAGCCTTATGATTGTCCATACCAAGATTTTTTCTTTGCAGTAGTCCAAATGATTTTATGACTGATTCGCCAGGTTCGTCACCTCGTATAGGAACTCCTGTTCGTGGTTTGGTCGATACAGTTGCTGCATCAGTTGTTTGAGGTGTGGCAACTGTTCACTGCTGCCGTGCAGCTGCTTCAAACTTTAGTTCTTCTTCTGTTATTTGCACAAGTAAAACTTCCCATTTTAGTTCCAGTTCTTTTTTCAAATCAGATTCTTCCAAGCTCCTGGCAGTTTCCAATGCGATGTGTGTCAGCTTCTGGTTCGAAACCAACCGCGTCCACATCTAATGCCTGTGACTGGTGGTATTCATAGTCCACGGACACCAGATAAGATCCAGGTATGTCTGTAGCAACCCTGAGTTCCATCTGGGCTTGATCACTATTATCCATCAGCATTAGTTGTACATACTGTGAGGTAGATATTGAGAGGGGTGAAAACAAAATCCCATCCTGAGCAATGGTCTCCAGCTGGGTTGAGATAAGGGAGGAGACCTGCTCCCCAACCTCCCGAACATCTATCTCCTGCAACAGTTCGCCAGGACTGGCCATTTCAGTAGACAGTCAGACATTCCCCCTGCTGGAGAGTAGGGGAATTTCCCCGGTGTCCTGGCCAAATTTCTCCCATTCACTAAAACAATACCACCAACAGCTTAATCTGGTTCAGTTTCAGTTGACTTCCATCTGTATCTCCCCTCTCCCCTGGGACATGGCTGAAAATAGGCAGAATTGTCTAGTCCTCCTTTCCTGGTTAACAAAAACTAAATAAATAATATTTAGTGTCAATAAACCTAACAACATTGGTGATATTCCATTCTCTAGATTTAAATTTATAGGGACATAAAATTCAGCAGATTACGTAATTACAAAATGTTATTTTAAAATTTCTGTACATTTGGAGGCTTATAACTCAGTCACCTTTAAAGCTAGAGATCTGAAACTTGTAACACAAATATATGGGAAGTGGTAAAGTCATCATGCCAAACCTGGTGTAATTTGGGCAAACAGTTTTAGTTTACATAGTTAACAAATTTGAAAACGTTTGGAGGCATATCACTCTTGTCACATTGAAAGACAGAGATATGAAACTCAGTACACTTTTTTATGGGCATTGGCACAGTCACTATACTAAATCTGATGCAATGTGGAAAAAATGTTATAAATTAGATGGAAATAACTGAAATTGCAATTTTGGCAAACTTTTTTGAAATGTTTGCAGAAATTTCTCAAAATGTTATGGAAGCGAAATCAGCATTTTGTCAGAATTCCACTGGCTTAAGATAAATGTCATGCAGCCCTACTGACTCTTCTTCCATGCATTGTCACCGTTGAATACAATCATCACAATAACTGAAAAAAAGTGGCGAATTAGAAATATTCACAAACAGGCAGGCAAGGGATGATGAACTAAAGTGAGAAAGAAGAGAATGATGAGGCTGGACTAGTATCATCTGACAGTAGTCAGTAATTTGTAGTTTTTGTCCAGGTCACCAACATCATCAATATACATTGAGCAGTAGACATCAGCACACAAAGGGAAAATGTGAAAGAACTCAGTTGTTGTCTCTGCAGAAACCTGCTGCACACAAACCATTTTGCTGCTAATTGAAGTCAAGCCCAGGAAATCAACAATATTGTTACTGTTTTTTTATCATTAAACAATAACACTTTTCTGCAGTAAGGAAGGAACCGAATGAGTTCAAGTGAATTCTGGAATTGCTGTGCTGTATACCTTGCACACTCTCTATATGTTTGATTACAGAATGCAAATTAAACACATTGGTAAAACTTTAATAGAGAAAAGCAGGTTCTGTATGTAACCCCCCTTCCCATTGGGGGGCTTACCTGGACTCTTGTTCTGCCACTCCAGAACTGCCATTGCCTGTTTTCTTGCTCACTCCAGCCCCAGGACTGCAGTTGAGAGGGAGACTGGAGGAGCTAGCACAACAACTGCCATACTTTTGCACAGTCAAAGTGTACACATTTGAGCAGCCACGTGCTGGAAGCTGCTTGTCCCTGAACAGGGCTGCTCCAGCTCACCCACGGTCGGCCGGCACCCAGCCAGCCACCGACCAAGACCAGGACACCCACCTGCAGCTCCTTGGAAGGTATGGTACAGCGCAGCCAATCGGAACACGGGTGCTTCCAGCAAACCCACTCTGATTGGCAGGAGTTTTCCCCTGCTATAGACACCTGGCACTTTATTAGATTTTCGATAGAACTAAGCACATTTCAACTGTGTTAGGAGTTTTTCAACTGTATTAGCTGGATTGTAATTTCTACTACTGTTTTAAAGTGCTTACACCTCTTCTGTCTGACTGCTCTTCCTGCAGCGCCCCCAATCCAAGCACTCTGCCTTGGTGCCGATAACTCTAACTACCTTTTTTTTTTTTTTAAGTGGCTAGTTTTCCATTAGCAGGTTATACAGACCTGCCACTAGAGGGATTCTTGGTCTTCTACATAAATCACTGTATTCATTCGTGGGCAATATAGCCTGCATTATCATTCTACTTCTTTCCCGGTTCTGCTACAAGGGGACTTGAGTCTGAAGGGTGGATGGCCACTAACTAAGCTGCTCCTGCTCTCCTTGTTCCCCTTTCTGCTGTATTTTCTCATCTAGGTTTTAAGTGAGTACCTAGGTGGGCAAATTTCTTGCCTAGAAAATATTGCACTAATACAAATCATGAGACCACTCAATCTGTGACCATGGCTCTCCTTATTGTGTTTTTATTGCTTCTAAGGTGCAGAGTTTTCAGTAATACAGTGCAATTCGAAGTACCTCAATGCAATTCAGTTCTCCAATGTACCTTATCAATACCTAATGTTATAACAGTCTACCATGCAGACACTATGTCATTCTCCTCTCCCCTTTTAGCCTATTCCCCCTGGTTAGCCTACACCCCCTTGCTACTGTCCTCACCTATGTCCACCCAAGCACTTACATTGATCACCATCAACTGTCATTACAGTAGTGCCGCCTCTTGCACAGCACGATATGGGTTGCCACGAAGAAATAAAAAAGCAGTCTCCATTCTTATAAGCTCCTTAAAGAAAGTTATACTTCTGCTTCTTCTCTGCTCAGGAAATGTGGAGTTCAACCCTGGCCCCCCCCTACAACTTACCTCGCCTATCGATTTTGCTGAGGCCACAGGTCTCAAAATGATGATGTTCAACATTTTAAGACTGCCTAAAAAACTTGTACAGCTGCAAGCCTGGGCTGCACACTTTAACCCAGACCTTATCATAATTACTGAGTCGTGGTTAAAAAAGACGAACACTGATCAACAAATATCACTGCAGGGCTACAATTTATTTAGAGCAGATAAAGAGTCTAGAGGCAGGGGTGTGGTTATCTATGCCAAATCTAAGTACTTGGTCACCAATATTAGTTGTAAATCTCTAGCCAAGGAATTTGAGTTAGTTTCGCTGAGCCTTCCTCTCCCATCCTCGGAATGTATCACTATCCTAGGTGGCTATAGACCCCCGTCTGGTGGTGATGAAGTCCTTAATCTTTGAAAGCCATGTTCAGTAGATGCAAAACTGAAACAATATTTCTAGGAGATCTAAATATGGACTGGCTGTCACCTAAATCACACAGCCTCAAATCCCTTTGTGACGAGCTAGGTCTTGGGCAATGAGTCAGTGAACCTACTAGGAACAACACTCTAAATACTGCCAACAGTTCCATTCTAGATGTGGTACTAACCACCCATCCACACAAAATATCTCATTTGGCAGTGTTTCACAATGACATGAGCGATCATGGAATTGTTGCTTGCATAAGATCTCAAATTAAGGCCCGTCCGCAACCCATCTTTATAACAAAAAGATCCTTTCACAAATTCAGTGCAGTAAACTTCCTATCTGACCTGAGCATGATCAGATGGCAAGATCTTTACCTAGCCAAAGATGTCAACAAGGCAGCTTGCATCCTTAATGACAAACTCACTACAATAATAAATAAGCATGCCCCTTTCATCAAAGTAAGGGTACGGAACAATTTCAAACCCTGGTTCACCTGTATCTCAAGGCAGCCCTTATAGCTCGAGATAAGCTCTGGGCTAAAGCTAGACATTCCAAAGAATCTTCTGGATTGGCAGGCCTTTAGAACAGCCAGGAATAACTGTGTGAAAATACTTCGTTCTGCTAAAGCTAACTATTATATTTCTACTCTCGAACAAGCTAAAGGTAACCCTCATAAAATATGGAAGACTATCAAAGCTATAGAAGGACGGCCCATGGCCCCCTCTGTCCCAACAAAGATAGTTGCAAGTGGCAAGATTGTGGAAAACAAGTTCCTAGTCCTGGAGGAACTTAACTCCCACTTTGCCATAGCTGGATTAGCTTTTGACTCGTCATCTTATGCTGGTGCTGCGGTGAGCCAGCATACCCCTCCTGCCACATCTAGTCCTGCACCCAGCCCCTTCCAACTGCGTGAGATAACTTATAAGGAAGTAGAAGATTCTCTTCTTAACTTAGACACCAAAAAAAGCGCAGGGGATGATGGCTTGGAACCCTTTTTCCTAAGGTCAGGCTATGCCCATCTCACTGCCCCAATTCCCACATCTTCAATCTTTCCATTACATCTGCTACTGTGCTGTCCTGCTGGAAATCAGCACATATCCTCCCTCTATTTAAATCTGGTGACCCATGTGATGTAAACAACTATAGGCCTATCTCCATATTGCCTATCCTTTCTAAAGTTCTCGAAAAACTGATCCATATTCAGTTAAAATCTCACTTGGAAACCTTCTCTCTCATTAACCCAGCTCAATCTGGCTTCCAGGCTAATCATAGCACAATCACTGTACTAGCAAAAGTAACCAATGATTGGATCTCTGCTATAGATGCTAAGAAGGTTACTGGTGCAGTCTTTTTGGACCTCAGCAAAGCTTTTGATACTGTTGATCACAAACTATTAGTCAATTGCCTTCCAAAGTTGGGTGCCACATACCATACCACCCAGTGGTTCTCTAGCTACCTAACTAGAAGATTCCAAAAAGTAAAGGCGGAAGGCTTTTTTTCTGCTGCCTTGCCAGTTGCAAGAGGAGTCCCCCAAGGATCCATCTTAGGCCCTATCTTGTTTTCTCTGTACATTAATGACTTAGATGCTAACATATCTACGTCCAATCTGCACTTTTTTGCAGATGATACTGTGTTGTATACTTCTGGCTCATCGTTATCTGAAGTCAAGGGAGTGCTTCAAGCGGACTTCGCACAACTTGAGCATAATCTAATAAAGGCAAAGCTTCTGCTCAATACTAAGAAGACTAAAGCGATGATATTCTCTGCAGTGCTGTCTCAGGCCCCCCCAATACCCTTGCCCAAGACTTCATTGTCACCACGCTAAACGAGCCTCTGGAAGTTGCAACCAAATTTAAATATCTAGGTATCTGGATCGACAATAAATTATCTTTCAGTGACACGTCGAAGATGTCTCTAGAAGGTTAAAAGCAAGGTTAGGTTTCTTCTACAGAAATAGGCCCTTTTTCCCCCTTGAAACTCGAAACAAGCTTGTACAGGCCACTTTTCTCCCCCTACTCGACTATGGCGATGTAATCTATTCCTTCACCACTCTTGCAAATCTAAGTAAACTGGACATCCTTTATCACCGTGCGTTATGGTTCATTACCAACTCCTCTTACCGTTCGCACCACTGTGACTTAAATGCAGCTGTTGGTTGGACATCCCTTACTACTAGATGCCTGCTCCATGCTGGGCTATGGACTCTTAAACTGCTCCTTCAGAAATTGCCAAGCTATCTCTCTTCCCTTATTAGTATCTCACATAGTGCATACTCGTTAAGAAAATCTGACTTTATTATGCTTGACATACCAAGGACGGGACTTCCTTGGTAAACGTGCTATTGCATATGCCCTTCCTCCATTTGGAACCAATTACAAACCATACTGAAACTAACTAGCACAGTTTCAATAAACTTCTACAAATCACTAAGTTCAGCCAAAATAAAAGACACCTGTAACTGTCATTAAGTATCTTCCTTCCCCATGTGTGCCATATTTATCCACTGGTAAGGTATAATTGATTTGTCATATTAACTGCTTTCCCTTCCCCTTCTATTCCTGGCTTTATCTTTGCTTCCGCTCCACTGCGACTCTATCAAATCACTCCTCCCCCCCATATCAGTTGTAGACTGTTGTTTGTTCTAGCTGCCAAAATACTGTATATGTATTGCACACACCACTCATCATGTTTCATTTATCAGTATGCAACCTGTAAGTCGCTTCCCTGTCTCACATCAATGTTTACCACCTGCGGTCATCCTATGTGGTACCCTTGTATGTATATCCAGCCTGTATCATGTAACGTGCATTTCATGTATATACTGTTATTACCTATCTGTGTTTGTACTTTAAGTGTTTATGTCACAGGACCTCCTTGTGAATGAGCTTGCTCAATGGAGTTTTCCTGCAATAAACTTGAACTTGAACACATTTGAGCAGCCACGTGCTGGAACATGCGAGCTGTCTGCAGCCAAGATGTTTTTGCACTGGGAGCGCCACAGCCACCACAACCAGCAAAACCACATCAGTGGTCAGCACAGCACCTCCACTAGTGTGCTGAGGCCTCAGAGATGCCAGTGGGCATCATGGGGCAAGGAAACACTAGGAGGGGAGAAGGACAAAGAAGTGGCCTTTGTGACTTTAGTGCACTGTCCCTTTAAGAAATAAAGACTGGCACCACATGGAGACTTTGCTTGTGCAAAGGGGGACAGATAACAGAGTTCCCAATGGGAAGCACCATTACAGGTATACTGGGTACAGGTGTGCCTATCCAGCCTGGGGGCACTTTTAATCTTAAAGTAAGGCAGGTGCCACATAAAGATAACTTTAAAATGTGGTGACTGTTTTATTCTAAAGACAGCCACCAGTTTTTCAACTGCTGACCCTGCTGCCAGCCAATCAGAGGTCAGGGATCTCAGCAGTTGAAACCAAGAGACTTCTGGGAGAAGGACTGTGCTTGTTACCTTTTCAGTCTGCCAATAAGGCATAATGTGAACATTCTGAACACTGATTAAGTGGATGGGCAGCTTCCTGCACCAATCAGAAGCTGCCTTTGCCCTAAGAAGTTGCTGGAGGGCAGAGGCAGAATGAGTCAGTCCAGAGTTAGCCTTCAAAGCCAGAGGAGGGCTAGCGAGCATTGCTTTGGAGCAGTCCCATGAAACCAGCCTGGGCTTCTACAGACACCAGCAGGGAGAGACTTCATAAAATTCTGCAACCTGAGAACCTATAAAGCCTGAAGGGTAAATTTGGTAGTCTGAAGTGTCAGACCAACATTTTCCTAAAAGACTCTGACCTGCCTTATTGAAGGAGGCATGCTCATGTCACAGTTCCCAGCCTGTGGGCCAGAGAGACTGTGTGAGAAGCCTGCCTTGATAAAAGGAAAAGCCTGCAAAATAGCCTGGGAGACAGATGATTAGTACTACGCCAGGTACTAGCTATCGCTCACACTGGGGTTTGGAAGTCTGGATGTGAGTGTGAGGCATCTGGCCTCTGTTCCTTAGACTGGTCTGAACTCCAGAGGAAGAAGAAGGGAAGAGTTCCAGAAGACTGCATCAGCAGCAGAGTCTGAGCATCATCCAGAGGCACCTAAGACCCGAAGCACCTTTGAATTGACTCCCAGCTACCAACTTAAGCCATCAACCTGACAGACCTGCATTTCCAAAGGAGGAGGAGGAGGAAAAGAAGCCCAGATTACAGGGAAGTGCTACAACAGAACCTTAAGTATTCTCAGGGCATGCCCTGCAACTGGGGAAATTTGTATAAAGTTCAGCACCAAAGCTACAGTTTGTACATTGGGCCAGGAAAATACGTATACCTCATTTAGAGGTTTGGCTGTTTAAGCAACTGAATGGCCTATGGGCTTCTGGTTAAAAGTGTTATTCTTGTTTAAAGTGCACCAATATCAACCATCCAGATGCAATGACACTGAGCTTGCACTGTTTCAATGGCTGGTTATGCAGTGAAGCAGAGAGCTCCATTTAGAATTTGTTTTGTGACTGCCCTCTGCTGTTCCAGGAAATGTTCTAGACACCAGCATCCACTGCAAACATCCATTTTTGTTAGGTTTGAATGTTGACATCCCTAACAAAAATGGATGTTTGCAGTGGATGCTGGTATCTAGAACATTTTCTGGAACAGCAGTGGGCAGTCACTAAACAATCTGATGTAACATAACATTGCTGACACAGATATAATACTCTTGACCAACAACAGGCTACTTATTTAAAATGTGTTTGTAACCCCCCTGCAAATGGGGGTTCCCAAAAGACTTCCAGGAGCTTGCTTGAATGCTCCAAGCCTGAATGGTGTTTGGCATTTAAGCCATTTATCAGTGAGTGTTTTTAGAGCCTCTGGTACTGTCTCTTTAAGAGCTGTCTGCTTGCAGACATAATTAGTTTGTATGGGGGGACTGTGTGCTTCTCTGAGTACCACTCGAGCTGCTGCAATTCACTTCATTTTTGCAGTCACTAGGAGTGCAAAGGAACCTATCTGAAAGATGTAACTGTTTGCCAGAAATTATTTAGAGTAATAATGAAATTACAGTTTGTCTAACCTGCTTTCTTTGCAGTCAGAACTGTGTCTGCTAGTTCCCCATTCTAGTTTTGAACTGCTGAACTGGACCAATCGAGTGTGGGGTAAGCTAGCTCTAAAATGGTGCCTTGGACGAATCAGAACTTGGACTCATAATCTGAGCCAGCCACAAGAGGATTGTATGGGCAGTGACTCTGGGAGATGTAGTTTAGACTTCAGTGCCTTTTGGACCAACAGCAGCAGTCTATTGTGAGTGACAGCCAATCCAGTCAAGAACTGGGAGGAACTCAAAGGAAGTGCCGGTTTTGTCGGTTGGAGTTTCAGTTGAGCTTTGGCAGTGAAGAAGGAAGGAGCCCTGTGCTTTTCAGTGTGCAGTTTTAGTCAAAAACGTGTAAGGCCCAGAGTTCCAGTCTGCAGCTTGTGTAACAGCTTGTTAGGACTGAATCCATCCTGTAAGAGAATCAAAGGATATCTGAAGAGTAGAAACCAGGCTCACCCTGTAGAAGACTGGAGGAATTGCTGAAAATTGCACTCGGTCTGTCAGAACTGAATCTGCTGTGTGTTCTCCGGATATTGTGCAGTAATTGCGATCGGGATACAGATGCAGCCTGCCTGGTATAGTGCTTTCTTTTATATAAATGGTGAAGAGTTTGTGTACCTCAAGTGAGCCCTGCTGACATTGAAGGACCCTATCTTATTTGGAGGTCGTGAGTACTAATTCAGGGTCACTCCCTGTTGAATTGCTACATTAAATCCAAATGGAATTACTGTACTGCTGACTGTTTAATTTTCCTTTTCTCTGTGTGAAAGGGCCCCTACCAGCTGCCACGGTTTGGACTAGCCATTAGGCTTGGGTACCCAGGGACAGTAACTGATAGGGATAGGCCTGTGCACAGAGCCATAGGTAGATTATTAGAGTGAAAAGCTAATTAACCTGATTTCCCCTGTCCTTGTTATACCCCCTAAATAAATCAGAGCTGCTTGTTTCAGCAAAGTTATACTGCCTGGTATTTGTCTATGTTAAAGTACTGTACTGTGATTGTTGCACTGTATCTCATTTCACAGGAGGTCCCAGTGCCGGAACCAGACCTGGGGGTAAGTGTATACTGTGAAGGTAATTTGATATATTGTGTGGGCCACTAGTGGGAAGAAATGGGGGTTGCAGTGTCCCAGAGGGCTGTGACCAAGTTAGTTTAACTATTGCAAACCCTGACCTCTGGGTGGAGGCACCCGCCATTGGATCCAGGCCCCTCAACCTGTTAGTGGCAAATCAGGCAGGGGTAGTAGCCCCTGGGATAGCGCCATCTAGGGGTTACATGTTCATAGTACTGAACCACTTAAGTTGGTCACATGGGAAGTCACCTCTAAGATGGCATCGTACCTGCAGATTGACTATTCCAATATTAAAAGGGAAGTCAATGGGCTTAATATTTTCCTCCCATAATAAATTAGCTGCTTTTTCCAGCTTTCTTTGTACACTAACTATATTTCAGATAAAACAGGGCGTCTGTGGTTGCATTCAACAAATACAACATCACCTTAGTTTCTTCTACCCTTTGTACAAAGTTACAGTTCAGCCCAAACTTTGTTTTTGAGATACCACTGCTTCCATTCTTGTAGACCCGTGGGTAAATTTCTAATAATTACCGTACTAATGGGAAGTCAAACCATCAGCAACAAAATATGTGTTGGCATCAGCTGAGTACAGTTGTACTATTGTCTAAAACAAATTGTTCATTTCAAGCCACGCTATTGTTCTTTATCAATGGTGTTTACACAAGACGAGAGAGGTACCTTTCTGAGTATATAGTGCAGAATATACAGAAAGTTGTATTTTGGAATCTATTTATGTAGGATAAGAACTTTCATTAGCAGTCACGTTTTCATTAGTCTAAAGAGAGTTTAAATATTTTATAAGACATTACAGTGTTTGATTGATAGATAAAAATCTTACAAGACATCAGTCTCCCACACTAATAAACAGGGATGTTGCATGACTTTTTAGATAAATGTTTTATGCTTTCAGATGACTACTTGTAGCACACTAGGGGCCCAATACACAGCCACAGCTTCTGTCACAAAATTGATGCAAAGTGTTTGTTGCTACAGCAGTGCGATTACAAATGCATTTCACCAGCAAATGCCTTACTGTACTGCATGGAGTGTTAGTTTGCACAACAAAGCAAGTGTGATAATAACAAAGTAAACACAATGACAGTCACAATGGTGTTTATGCATTCACAAATAAGTGCAAATTATCCCCCAGCAGTCTCAAACCGTGCTGTTTTGATCATGGTCATTATATTGGTTTGGTCATGATTTTAACTCATTCTATCTGATGCCGCCATTTTAGGTAAGGTTAATCAATGAATGGTTCTGATGCCATATGGCGCTAATGGGTACAATTTAACCATACTTATCTATGGACAACCACTGATGGTAAATGGCCCAGGAACATACCTTAGATGACCATGCTCAATCTAGTGAAATAATTATGTAGGTTGACTATGGTCATTTTGAGGGCTCCTCATGGTTTTAATTTCAGACATTTCCTGCAGTATAAGACACATTTCTACACTGCTCAGGTAATTCTATTGTTTTCCAACAACCCTAAACATTCCATAATGGATATGTTTTATCAACATATACTTTTTAAACAGCTTTCTGTTATGGAGTACATACCTATTCAGCACTGTTGTTGTTAATTTTTCTTCTGGAGTCCCATCTCCTTCTTGACTAATAGAATGACCTAATTACTATGTAACCCCCTTGTTACCTGGGGTTACTAGAATCCCAGTAAGACCTAGTGGTAGGCAGGGAAGGCAGCTTGTGAAACTCTAGTTAAATGGATTTCACACTGTCTCACTCTGTTCTCAGTCTCAGCTGAGACTGAGGGATGACATCACCATAGAACTGTCACAGCTGCATGAGCCACAATGGAATCTGCAGCAGGGAGTTGGAATAGAATGTTGGGAGGTTTGAACAGTAGTCTGAGGTCATTTGGAGTTTGGAGCTTGCTGAGAGAGCAGCACAGCAGCTCTGTGTAGGCTCGTGGAGCCTCAGCCCTGACATAGGGCTACTGTTATTTAAAAGGATGTGTGTTTCCACCTAAAAGAGAGACAAAGAAGCAATTTTAAAGTGGTGGAGACCGCTGAATCAGGTTTCAGTGCCCCATCCCTCAGGGGATGGGGCAGAAAAGGTAGTCCTGTATATTCCAGGGGAAACCCCCCAGTTTACTGCTAGTGGAAAAGCTGCCTTATTTGGTCCAAGAGTTTGGGAAACAAGAAGAGTTTGTGATTCACCTGTGGGGCACCTGCAACCAGAGAGTGAGTTCTGCTCTTTCTAAAGGGCCCATGTTTTCACCCTGGGACT
This sequence comes from Neoceratodus forsteri, assembly GCA_016271365.2. NCBI lineage: Eukaryota > Metazoa > Chordata > Ceratodontiformes > Ceratodontidae > Neoceratodus > Neoceratodus forsteri. The sequence goes on from CM057456.1 coordinate 581,444,679, forward strand.
TGTGTGACAGTGGGGATTGGACTACTGAAGTAGTGGGAGGCCTAGAGTAATAGACTTAGCCAAAAGTAGAAGTAAGTTCAAGTCCAGCACTTATGGGAAGTCAAAACATGTAGAGGAGATGTGACATACATCTACCCAGTAATCTACATTGCAAAGGTTTCAGAAAAAGAGTTGTTTAGTTTCCAGAGAAATGGCCAGGTATGGATTGTGGGAGCTGGAGGTGGGAGACCCCCCATCTTTAGTGACTAGGTCCACCTCTCACGGATTTGCTCTGTGGATTTCTACTTTGCCTCATGCACTTGGCCAGTGATGAGGGAAGTACCCAGACGTGGGACTGGAAGGAAAATTCCCTCTAGGAGTCGAAGGCTCTAAGGTGGTTTGAGGAGCCACAACAGGAAAACTGGTTCATTTCCCAAAATGGACCGTGGATCAAGTGGCCGGTGGGGGAGCCGGACCAGTGGGGAAAACCCAAGTAGTGTACAAGTTGGGCTGTGTACCCAAAGCTGCATGCAAGTCCAGGCTGTGTGCCTGGTGGGTTCAGAGCCTGAGGGCTGGAAATAGTGAAGAAGTGTTCTGTTGTCTCTGATCTGCATTACCAGGAATGTAGCCCTGTGGGGGTCCGTCTATGCTTTGTTTGTTCAGCTTGGATGTGAATAAAAGCCACACTGTAGAATCCCATTCCTGGTTCTGGACATTACAGTTATTGCTTCCCGTGTTCGGATTTACTTGGGTGCTCCTGTGCAGAGTAGCGAAACCTAGGCCCCCTGTGCCGAGTAACCTACTCCTCCCCGAACCCAGTCCTCACCAGGTACTGCTGTCAGCATCAACAGCATGCCACCTGTCATTTTGCAAAAAGGCAGGAGTCAGGGGTTACAAAAATGGAGGCACCGCTTTGGATTTAATTCTGGGAGGAAAGGTGCTTGGGCAAGGGGCTAGCATTTTGGCTATCTGGCAGTGGGTAGCCCAAAAAGCTGAAGCAATTTAATTAGTGTGTCACTGTGTGCTGTGGATCTTATGCTGCTGTTTAAATTGCCAACTGTTTACCAAGGTGCAGTAAAGTCAAAGATTGTGCCCTTGTCCTGCAACAATTGTTTACAGCATTTTTGCCTGCCTTTAAAAGAACTGTGGTAAAGAAAAGTGTGGAAGACTAGGGGCAGCAACAGGAAAATTGTGCCCTGGACGTTGGAAATGCTTTTTGAATGAACTGAGAGACTTGCAGGTGTAATGGCTATGTTAAATGGCTGAAATGGGCTCCCGCCGTTGAGTCAGTTGGAAAAAAAAAATGCATTCTGCAGTTTGAATTTTCCTGCTCGACGATCGCTGTGAGGAGAAGAGCACTCACAAGGAAGAAGAGGCTCATTTGCCTTGTGTTGTGTGATTGGTGAAGCTGCAATCAGTCCTGCCCCTCAGCCAGCTCTACAGTGACTGTCACAGCATTCGAGAGGGAGTGTGAGTGGAGTGAGTGTACTGGCTTGTGGAGGAGCATCGCAGAGTGTTAAAAACGCTGTAAACCTTCTAAAAATAGACTTGCTTGTTTAAAATTGGGCTCAACCCGCTAATCAATTGTCTAAATTGCGAGTGTGGTGGTCGAAGAGACGATCTGCAGGACTGCCCACCCGTTTCTGTTCTGAGGCCTCCAAGACTGGCTGCAGGCCGTTTTTTCCCCATCACAGTAAACTGCTACTGATAACAGTAAGTACCAACAGTGAAATTGCTCAAACAGTGATTTTCTGCCCAATGCCAGCAAAATATGTGTGCAGCAGTGTAGTCGCTTTGCAAGTATCGACTGTGGCAAGTCCTGCCAGCAAGTGCAAGTTTATTAAGCCATTGACTGAGTGCATGGTAACGAGTTCAGCCTCAGCTTAAAGTTTAGAGCCAGAGAGAGACTGTGAGTTGTAGCCAAATGTGCAGCACTAGTTTTACAGGCAATCCTGTGCTTAAAAACCTGAAGCTTTAAGGGACTGTGAGTCAAAGAAATGTTTCCAGCATGTAAAAAGTCCATGGAAAATCATGTAAATGTGCTTAGAACAAGAACAGAGCAAGTTTGTGCAGTTTGAGCAAAAGTTATCAGTAGTGTGTGTAAATCGGGTGCGCAGTGGCTTGACCCAATTTCTGAATGTTGATGCACAGGAGTGCTGCCGCCGCCATTACAGGGTGGGGTAGTAAAGTAAACACAGCAGCAGAGGAGCCATTTTAAAAGTAAAGAAGGTGTTCAATAAAGTGGGACTTTCAGTTACAGTGAACATTTGTTTGTTTTTTCTGCAGTTATGGCCTCAGGACCAACTTGCTACCCGGTTCATGCCCAGGCTGCAGTAACAGCAGCAGTGAATAGACTGAGGGATATTGAAAAGTGGTGCTATGGAGGACAACTGCCTCCTCGTGGCAATTCCTGGTTTTCCAGTGCATGTGTGTCAAATATGCTTGAGAGCTGGAAGGGACGTCTTCATGATACCTCACTGTTCTGGATGCCTAGAAAAATATGGCTTGTATAAAGTGCCCCAGATTCGTTTGGCTCCCACATGGACAAAGGTTCAGGAATCTGCAGTTGGCAGCACACAGCACCAGGTGGAGCCTGTTGAAGAAGACCCCTCGGGGGAGTGTGGCACAAAGCTAGAGGGTGCAGAGTTAGAGACAGAACCAGAAGTTGAAGTTTCGGATGCTGGATCCCAGAAGGAAAGTTCAGATAAAGCATCAGTAGACCCCTGGAGGGGGTGCCTAGCTCAAATCTCATAGGAGAAGGTGAGATGTGGGAGGCCTTTGAGTGGGAGGTGTCAACCTCCGTGCCTAGTGATGAGTGGATAGTCTCAGGAGTGAAGATGACTGCTCACTCCTGGGCTCAGATCCTCAGTGAGGAAGAAGATGAGGGGGAACCTATGTGGCTTTGTGAAAAAGGAACGGGTACACAGCCTCAAGATCTTGCCTTGGAGGAATGCATGGAAGAGAGTGGTGATGCCACTGCCCTGGCTATGCAAGAAAAAGAAGTCAGGGATCCATTTTTAAATTCTTCAAGGATGCGAAGCTGGCAGAACCAGGACTGGCCACCCCCAAGCCAGGCCAGCAGTCTCAGGTTAACCAATGCTAGTAAAGAGAGAGAGAGACTGGTTCGTAGAAAGGCGAATGAGATCTATGGTATGACCTTTCCTACCTTTCCTCGGAAAGTCTGGGAGGAGATTGAGAACAGCAGGAAATCCTGGATCTGGGCTGAAGCAATGAAAGGTGTGCATCCTGGGGCAAACAAGCATGTAATGAACAGACTGTTTCATGAGAAATATACCCAGTGAAGGAGAGGCAGGACAATGTTTATGGATAGAGTGCGAATGGTGGACGGAGAGGGATGTGAAATCTCCCACTGTGTGAATTATGTGTGCCCAGACGGGGTAATAATTCAAGCTCCTGACCCCCGGTACTATTGGCCTCAGTGCAAGGACCTCCCGGCAAATGTGCCCATGCCTACTAAATGGAAAGCTGAGCAGTGGTAGTCAATACTGCCACACCAGCCTGTGAAGTGCCTTTATTGATCTGCCAATATGGACATCCAGGACTCAGGTGCCCCACATTCATCAGTTCTACAGTGTACTGGCCTTTTCAGAATCCATTGACTGGCCCACCAGATGACTTCAGATCCAGAGAGGACACCATCCCAGCTGTATCCTGAGCCATCGCCTGGTAATCGGATGTCGTCGGACCAGCTGTTTTCTTTTTGTTCCTGTTCTAAGCTTCCATCTCCAGAGATGACATCAATCCAGCAGTATCCAGATGTGCCCTCCTGTGGTTCCCGGAAGATGTCCGCCCAGCTGTATCGGAAGAAATGCTGCCAGAGAGAGTCTTCAGCTGAGGTGCAGGTCAGTTCAGAACTTTTCGTACTACAAGGGGCAGGTAAGTCCGAACTTTTCTATCTTTATGACATTGCAGTACACACCCTACACTAGCAGACTCCAAAATGTGTGAACTCTCCTCAAAGACTCTCTCCTTCGGGACTTTGGTCTGTTAGAACTGTGCTTCACCAGGCTCCGGCCCAGGAGACACTCTTTAATGGACTAGCCTTCGGGCACTGTGGTCACTAACTGGGACTTTTAGGGCACTCCATCCCCCCAAATGTGCATTGTAAATAATGTTGTTGTTCTCTACTGTTTTCTAGTGTATATACTGTTTTTCTACCTTTTCTAAAAAGAAAATCTTTTTGGGATTCTTCAGTGTTTTGATGGTAGTGGTTTAGGTAGACTGTGTATGCAGATTAGGAGTGCGTGTTGTCTTTCTTTTTCTTACAGGTGTTCATGGAGAAGATAGAAGAGAAGACAAGAAGAGGAGGAGGGGTTCATCAGAGTTCCTCATTAGTACTTTAGTGTGTAGTGATTTAAAGTACTGTGGTGTTATTATTGTTGTTATTGTAGTAACCCTTTCCTTCCACAGGTGTGGTTGTGGGGGTAGGGAGGAGGCAGTAAAATGATATAATAATGTGGTATTAGTTTTTTGGTGTGTGGTTGCAGGTTGCCCAAGGTCAGGGAGGTCCCCGGTTTGTTTTTGTTTTTGGGGTATCAAGTTGGAGGCAGACAGATTTCCCTAGAGGGCTTGGGGGGGATAGACAGGCTGTGGCTCTGAACGGCAGTAGGGACTGCAGTGCTGAGCTATTAGGGCTATGCTCTGGGCAGTTCTACCAGAGTCACTAGGCGGCCATAGTAAGTGGATAGAGTAGAGGCTGATATGTCAGCTAAAGGCCTCTAGGCCCTTAGTGTTGCCTGCCTGTGCTCGCACATGGTAGGAGGGGGCCTGATCACCCCCTCCGCAGATAGCACATAGGGTGAGATGGCCTAAGCTGGGTAAACAATTACTGTGGACAGTCATTTTCCTGGTCAAGGGTGAGTGTAACCCCCTTGTTACCCGGGGTTACTAGAATTCCAGTAAGACCTAGTGGTAGGCAGGGAAGGCAGATTGTGAAACTCCAGTTAAATGGATTTCATACTGTCTCACTCTGTTCTCAGTCTCAGCTGAGATTGAGGGATAACATCACCATAGAACTGTCGCAGCTGCATGAGCCACACTGGAATCTGCAGCAGGGAGTTGGAATAGAATGTTGGGAGGTTTGAACAGTAGTCTGAGGTCAGTGGGAGTTTGGAGCTTGCTGAGAGAGCAGCACAGCAGCTCTGTGTAGGCTCGTGGAGCCTCAGCCCTGACATAGGGCTACAGTTAGGTAAAAGGGTGTGTGTTTCCACCTAAAAGAGAGACACAGAAGCAATTTTAAAGTGGTGGAGACCGCTGAATCGGGTCTCAGTGCCCCATCCCTCAGGGGATGGGGCAGGAAAAGTTGTCCTGTATATTCCAGAGGCAATCCCCCGAGTTTACTGCTAGTGGAAAAGCTGCCTTATTTGGTCCAAGAGTTTGGGAAACAAGAAGAGTTTGTGATTCGCCTGTGGGGCACCTGCAACCGGAGGGTGAGTTCTGCTCTTTCTAAAGGACCCATGTTTTCACCCTGGGAGTTGTGTGATAGTGGGGATTGGACTACTGAAGTAGTGGGAGGCCTAGAGTAATAGGCTTAGCCAAAAGTAAAAGTGTGTTCAAGTCCAGCACTTATGGGAAGTCAAAACATGTAGAGGAGATGTGACATACGTCTACCCAGTAATCTACATTGCAAAGGTTTCAGAAAAAGAGTTGTTTAGTTTCCAGAGAAATGGCCGGGTATGGATTGTGGGAGCTGGAGGTGGGAGACCCCCCATCTTTAGTGACTAGGTCCACCTCTATGGATTTGCTCTGTGGATTTCTACTTTGCCTCATGCACTTTTCCAGTGATGAGGGAAGTACCCAGACATGGGATTGGAAGGAAAATTCCTTCTAGGAGTCGAAGGCTCTAAGGTGGTTTGGGGAGCCACAACAGGGAAACTGGTTCATTTCCCAAAATGGACCGTGGATCAAGTGGCCAGCGGGGGAGCCGGGCCAGTGGGGAAAATCCAAGTAGTGTACAAGTCGGGCTGTGTACCCAAAGCTGCGTGCAAGTCCAGGCTGTGTGCCTGGTGAGTTCAGAGCCTGAGGGCTGGAAATAGTGAAGAAGTGTTCTGTTGTCTCTGATCTGCATTACCAGGAATGTAGCCCTGTGGGGGTCCGTCTATGCTTTGTTTGTTCAGCTTGGATGTGAATAAAAGCCACACTGTAGAATCCCATTCCTGTTTCTGGACATTACAGTTATTGCTTCCCGTGTTCGGATTTACTTGGGTGCTCCTGTGCAGAGTAGCGAAACCTAGGCTCCCTGTGCCGAGTAACCTAGTCCTCCCTGAACCCAGTCCCCACCAGGTACTGCTGTCAGCTTCAACAGCATGCCACCTGTCGTTTTGCAAAAAGGCAGGGGTTGGGGGTTACAACTATTTATACCACCATCAGATGAAAGTCTTATGACATGTGGTGAGTTATCACATTACTTTTTTGTACGAGAAAATAATTTATCTCCTGGTGTTAACCTTATTTTCTCTTAACAAAGTATAACCTTTTTATTATTGTGATTATTGACAACTCAAGTGTCAAATTCTGCATTCTGATATGTAAATAAATTATGCAAATGTGGTTACTGTCCCATACTTCTGTGACCATGGACATACCAAGGTCAAACATGGATGAACCATGGTTGATTATGGTGTTCCCACATGATTCAGCGAACATATTGAGAAAGGGCTATAACTCACAGAGATTCTTTTAAAATTATACTATATAGCAACTCTGACCAAGAATATCAGATAACTGGAACATAAACACTTTATTATTAAACATGGTCTACCGATGAAGCATAGATGTTAAGAATACTACTACAATTGGTATGTATTTTAAAGAACTGTTTTCTACTTAAAAACAAACAAAAATATGATTCTCTAGATAGCTGTCATTTGCAGAAAGGTCCTGGAATAAAAGATGTCATAAACTAAACAAAAGAGATGAAATAGAAATAAAACATATCATCGAAGTCAAGTTGTGTCTTTCAATCTGATCTTCACATGTAGGGTTGATACTTTTAACAGCTCTTCAAATTATCTATGCCTCTGCAAAGGGCTTCAAGTGATTCTTCTGAATTCCAGAAAACAAATTATAGCTGGCACCAGCAGAAGTTAGTTACAGTTTCCTCAAAATACACATTTCTGAGCATTTACAATTTTATTACTGCAAGCATTCTGCATGAAAACAGATGCTTAGCTCCTTAGTCTTTATTGAGTTAAGCTGCTCTTTCTGCCTTGAAGTCACAAGCCACAGAGCATGCTAGCTATAGTGAACAAATTGTCTAGCTCCAGAGGTGTTCTTTATAAAGAGGGACCACTGTACTTACTTTACTTGTGACAGCAGAACCTTTCTGTGGTGACAGGTCATGATGTCACAGCAGAAGCTTATGACTTCATTGCATGAAAAGTAGCAAGAACATATGAACTCTATGGGGCAAAGGCTAGGTCTGATTTAAGGGGCAGGTTGGCTGGTGGGAGACAGAGATTTGTGGTGAAAGTAGTGGATTGGGGCCCTGGCCAAGGATTCAGACCTTGGTGACTCGGTATCTGTTTTTAGTCTACTCAGGTATAGAGGGTGGCCTTGGGTACTGTGGCCATATGGAGACTGGGTCCATTTTGGGAGCAGTGACCCGGGAAGGAGTCAATAGCCTGCCTATGTGTATCACGGCACTAGGTTGGGCTGGGACCTAGTTCCTGTTTCAGAGGCTTGTGTTTGAAGTACCAGTGGGGGCAGCACAGTGGTGGTAGCCTGCATTTTGGAGCTCGGTGGTGGTGGCAGTCCACCAGCCTGTACCTATGTGGCACTCTGGTCCTGGTTTAGACAGCCTGTGTGGAGAGTTAGGAGAGCCCAGTGAGTCTCTCGGATCTCCTGTGGATTTTTTTGGCCCAGGAATGCTGGGAGCCTGGGTTCCATACTCTGTGTTGCAGGAAGAAGGAGACTCTAGTGTTGGGGGATGCAGCCTGTGGTAGCCACCGCGTAGTTCATCTGGGTCTAAGCGGTGTGCAGGAGTCAAGCTGTTTGGAGGATGCAGGCCATGGGTCAGTGTGTTTCAAGGCCTGCTACAGCTGCTGCCTGAAATTGAGCCCCTTGGCTCCTTATGAAGTCCAGCTCCGTGGCCTTCTCAGTCCCAAGTGTTGTGCCATGGCTCTGCACCACTGCCAGACTGTTTCTCCCTCAAAGTTGTGCCCCCCCAGCTCCGTGGAGCTGTTGTTTTTCTGGCCAGTAATAAATTTATTTTGTTTTTATCTTTCATTTGATTGTAGTCTCCTGCTACTTATGAATTGTATGCTGCCTGCTAACATCTGTTGACCCCACATCGGAGTCGTCAGTGTGCAGTCCCTCCCCTGCCTGGCTGCTCCATGCAGTTTTTTGAACCAATGAGCTATATTCTAGGTACTGTATGTGTCATCTTCTCTAATTTTATTGCTGGCTGGAACTCTACTAGTTGGGTGCCCCTCCCCATGCTTTTCCATAAGGCCCTAGACACGTTGGGGAGGGGTGGCTTACATATAGTTTAACAATCTATACCACAAGAAGTATGAATGACAGAAATACCAATGTGATGAATACAATGCTTATATTGTAATTAGGATACCATTTATGATAAAATCTTAAAAAGGACACAAAAGAGAATAACTTTAATAAGTAGTTTATTTATTAAAAAATTATAAATAAACATTATCAAGCACAGACACTGAAAACCATAATACGGTCATGGGCAATAATATCTACCACCTAAATTAAATTTACCCTCATCATTTCTCCGTCAGTTACCACATTTAAAATTGATTTAGTTCCCATATTTAGTTTCTCTGGATCGTGTGGCTTTCCAGGCATTTGTTCATGCTCATTTTCTCATCAACCATTGACAGTCTTGTCGAGGAACCATTGCAAACTGTGAATGGAGTTACACTGGACACAGATCAGTGGCAGAACAGGGATTTACTGTTGATGTCCATGCAGCACTACATTTGTACATGAAAACACAGACAACTTGAAAAATTCGGCATTCTATATACAATGCCAGTGTGCACTTAAACAACTGAAATGTGAATGCCAGTGTGTCAGAACAATAGAACACAGTTATAAACTACCCCAAACTCAAGTGCAAATAAATTAAAGGGCCATGACCAATAAAAACACACATTTATAAAAGCACAGTACATACAGCTATAACTTGGCCAAAATGTGTGTGTGTGTGTGTGTGTGTGTGGTAGGGGTAGGTGGGATTCTGTGTATACAAGAAAGCTGCTGCTATATATTCTTGTGCACTCAGCAAGTGTAGGTGGGGCTATAAGTACTGTATGGTGATTGATTGGATTGTGCATTGACAGATACCAGTCATAGTATTCTGCTGTAGTCATTGTTATGACTATCTGTAACAGTTCCAGGATGCCCATTGCCTTAAAAGGACATAATTCTAGATACAATATGTGTGGAGGAGTCCCTTCTTTAGCCAAACTTGTCAGTCCAATGAATAAAATGAAGACTCAGCTCCTACCTACATTGTATTGTGAATTTATTTCTTTCACCAATTAAGAATCATCAGTGTTTCTTGACACAAGCCACTTCTTCAAGCGAAGATGGTGGTTGCTCATTAGTTAATATATATGATTGTGCTAGGAACAATCAGGTCTGTGCTAGCTTGCACAAAGATGCACCAGCTAATATTGTGGCATGATGACATACAAATATACAAAAAGAGCCAGCAGAAGGAGGCCAAATTGGCCTATCAAGTCTACTCAATAGTAATGTAGTGTCCCTGACTTACGCCATTGACCCCCCCCTCACCTGTCAACCTTTCCTTCATAACCCCCCTCCATGGTTCCATAAGTTCCCTTTATGCCTATCCCAGGCCCTCTTAAATCTGCCCACCATTTTCACTGAGACTACCTCTTCTGGCCACGTATTCCATTTGTCCACGGCCCTCTCTCTGAAAAATGTTTCCTAAGATACTTCCTAGACCTTCCCTCTCACCAACTTCAAACTGTTCCCCCTCATGTTTCTGTTGTCACTTAGCTTAAAAAGACCTTCCCTACCCACTCTATTTATTCCCTTCAGGTACTTAAAGGTCTCAATCATATCTCCCCCTTTCTCTCCTCTCTTTCAGAGATGACATTATCAAGGCTCCTAGCCTCTCTTCATATGATTTCCCCTGCTGTCCACTGATCATCTTGATTGCCCTCCTTTGGACCCTCTCCACCAAGCTGATATCCTTCTTATGATATGGATTCCAGCACCTTACCCTATACCTAAATGCGGTCTCACCAGTGACCTGTACATGACATCCATGTCTTCATGAGAGCTGTAGTGTGAGTGGATAGCAAGATGACCATGAAAGTGTAGGTGACTGTGTGAGAAAGGAAGTGGGGCCACCATGCTACATTTATTGCTTCCGGCAACCCTCCTGCCTGTAAAACCTCTGCAGGTAGATGGCAAGTGTGGGGGTGGGGCAAAGCACTGTGACCCAAATGGTATAAAATGGAAAGGACTTACTTTGGGTTGGGGCAGAAGAACCTGTGTTAAACTGGACAGGAGGTAGGTAAGTAGGTAGGTAGAGGGTTGTCTCAGAATGCCAAGGAAAATAGTGTTTATTGGAAGTGGGTGGGGGTGCACTGGATTGCCAAAGAGAATACCACTGGGTCTCAAAAATGGAAGAATCCCCAGCCCATTGGGGCCCATACGGTATGCGGGGAGTTAAAGTGGGAGCAATTTCTGAGTAATGTGCCCAGCCAATACATACTCACAACATACAGTAGCATAGTAACATGTGACTGGTGCCATGCTATGACTAGGTCAATCAATCAATCAATTAATCAATCAGTTTTTTATTTATAAAAAAGGTGCTTTTCCAAAATAAAGGCACCTGTACAATAAAATAAAACAAATAAAGTAAAATTACATACATTATATAAATTCCAATAAATATGAATAAATAGGTCAGTATCGCTAAGCAGAATTTAGTGGATAAACATGTTGTTTCACACAGTAACATCTAGATCACTTATTTGCATTTTGAAATCTTCCCCGATGAACACTTTTGTGAAGAATGCAAATGTGTGGCTGGGTTACAGGGTGACAGTGCACTGCCTGCTTTGCTTAGCCACAAATTGTGACTGCATGTGTGGTCTAGCAAGTTTTAATTTTAGAGCTGACTGTCCATTACGGAGCCAGCAACTGACATTTATTGCACTCTACTATTACAGCAACGGAAGAATTATTAATAAGAAAACAATTTAATTCATAGTTTCCACAAAATATACCATATATCTCTGACTTGTTCTTGAAATAACAAGTAAGGCAAGCTCTGGACGTGCTCACTGTGATGTGACTGTGGGGAAATAAATCATCATTCCAGAACAAAGTGTCCAGATGGGTATTCAGCTCCTCAGTCCAGAGCAGAAATAGCATGCTAATGCTATTATTAGCAAAAAATAAACCCCTGTCAGATGAAATTAGGATATGTGACCAAGGCCCCTGCTGACTGCAGAGTGCTCTACTATATCCGAGAGCACAGAAGTCACTATGAATTGCCAGAAACATCAGCTCTCTTGGTAATTCAAAGACAAATAATCATGTCTGACAGAGGTTATTTTACTTGTCCTAGATTCTTTTAGTTCTCTGTCTCTTTGCTCATGTCCTCTTGAGAAAAATCAGAGCTAATTTAACCAGAAAAAAAAAATCTCTATGGGGGGTAGGCAGGATATTTTAAAATGTTAATGTGTCCAGATGTTCTTGTAGATTTCTTTTAGTAAGACCTTGGCAGAAGTGTAAAACCTGGATAGTCTGTAAATCTAGCTATTTTAAGGTAGGCTCAAAGGAGCGCAGAAGGTTTAAAAAATGATGGGAAAGTATAATGTTATTCTTTGCAGTTAAAATATTTATTTGTTTTAAGCACAATAACCTAAGAGATTGGCAATTGTATTTTCAGGTGGGAAACTTTCTTTCTAATGGCTTGAAATATACAGTGTAAGCACTGTTCGGAAAGACTTGATGGATCACTAGTCTTTTTCTGCCTACAAATTTCTATGTTTCTGTGAGTATGGATGCGTTTCCAATTTTTCTGAAATTCACGCACTGGTTAAACTGCGCAGTCAATCTTGTTTGCTGTCATGCACCCCAGTATGCTGGAAAAGGAGCAGAGACCTCAGTGATACAATAGTCACATTTATTTTGGGGGCTGTCCGAGGAATAGCTCATGCAGAGGAGGTACACCTATTGGAAATGGGTTTACCTCCCTGCGTATCCTCTAGACCATCAAGATGAGAGTTATTTTGTCAATGTTTCAGATATTTATGTGGCAACAAATATAATGCACCAAACAGAATTGCTATAAAACTATGTAAAACAAAGCTGTGATTTCATTGAGGGGCTTTGATGATATCATAAACCGTAAGAGTGAAGCTTGAGTGGTTTGTGATGACATCTGAACCCTTCACTGGAATAAGAGGCCCTCATCAACTTAATCTGATTAATGCTATCTTTTCATGCTGATGGCTGGTCTTACACACTAAACACAGCACAGCACCATACACAGTGCCTCTGCCATGATCTCATGCTCCCCATAAACCTTCCCATTTCTGCTCATCTTCATACGTTTTCAAAAGCCCACCCAGCAACCAGCTAATCAATCACCCACTTATCTGCTGTACCAAAAGCCCAGCAAACAGTGTAAAATTTGAGCACAACTCATCTCTATGTGTCAGTGTTTCTGGCTGTCGGAGTACTGCTGCAGCATAAGCCTGCAATGTACAGTCAGTCAGAAACACTGACACAAAGAGGAGAGAAGTCAGCACTCACCCTTGGATGTTAACAGCAATAAATGTACAGTGTTTACCTATTATGTACATAAATATAATTTAATTTCATAAAAGGGCCAAATGAAACATAAAAGCTATTTAAACAGCCACATTTGCACTGCAATAACTGGACTGCTTGGGCTGCTGTGGTGCAAATGCAACCATATGGACACTCACCTGAATGTGGTAAGTCAGTCACTGCATCTCTCAGGGAGCTGATGCAGAATTAAGACTGCTTCCAGAGCGAGCAGACTAAGCAGCCATTTGGACTGCCTGCACCACTTGCTCTGACTTAGAAAGGACCCCCTCACAGTGCCACCAAGCATTTCCCATTTAAAATAAACTCCCTGGTACTAGTGGTCCCCACTTCAATCGCCAACCCATATTTAAGATACCCTTTCTGGTGCTTGTGGTCCCTCCCAACTCTGATTGCTCGCTCATATGTAAAATACTCTCCCTGGTGCTAGTGGTCTCTCCCTACCTCTCTCTCTGATTGCCAGCCTGTAGTAAAAGTTACAATCCTCCCTGGCATCCAATGGTCCCCCTGGGCACCAATTCATTGTACTGACAGTCACAATGTCCTACTCCCTGGTGTCTAGCAACTCTGCTCTGTGGTACCAAGCACTCACCAGCACCAGTCACCTTACCAGTATACTTGGTGCTGTGGGTGCATACAGTGACCAGGACAGCCCTCCACACACCTCCTTGGCTGGCTGACCTATGTCAAGACTGGGAGCATGCCTCTTATTTATAGGACAAGGTGATGTGCCCTGTCCTATTAATAAGATGCATGCTCTCAGCTTGGACATACAGTGGTTGGCCAAGGAGGTGTGAGGAGGGCTGGGCCAGTCACTGTATGCACCTGTGGCACCGAGGAAACTGGTAAGGTAACTGGGGAGTGTGTGTGCTTGCTACTGCAGTGGGGGGGCTGCTAGACACCAGGGAGTAGGGCATTGCAACCAACGGTACCCTGGATTGGTGCCTAGGGGGGAGGCACTGGAAACAAGGGAGGATTGTAGCTTTTACTATAGGCTGACAATCGGGGAGAGGAGGACTACTAGCACCAGGGAGTATGTCTTACATACAAGCTGGCAATCATAGGGAGGGAGGACCACTAGCACCATGGAGTTTATTTTAAATATGGGCTGGTGATTGGGGGGGGGGCACTAGCACCAGGGAGTTTATTTTAAATAGGGGGCTGACAATTGGAGGGAGGTGGGAACACTAGCACCAGGGGGCATATTTTAAACACAGACCAGTGGTCATAGGGAGGAGACCACTAGTACTAGCGATAAGTACATGTTTTGGACCAAGGAAGGGGTGGGTGGTACTGCACTAACCTGCCTCCACTACCCATGCAAATGGACCTATAATGGGCATACAGATGGCCCCGTAACACCTTGAATGCCAAATAGGCTTATTTGTATGGATCCCTTTAAATACTGCAGATTGCGTTTGGGCACTATCCACTCTTGAGGCCCACTTCGGGACCCATGTCAAGGCAGTGCTATTTGACTTAGCACTGCACTGAGATGGCCTTATATTCAGTTGGACAGCATCAGTGTGCTATCTGACCGAATATAGCATCCTTGGACCCCTGGGAAAATGCAAATGGAAGCACAAACCTTTGTGCTCCGCTTTGCGTTTTATTGAGAATCAGACCCCTGAACATTCACATGCTTAATTTTTTTAGGTCTTAGAAACTGCTAAATATGGAAGAGATTAAGTAAACAAAATTTTAATTGCATGGGTTCATAATTTCACAATAAAATTATTTGTGAAACTTTGTGGAAACGTTCCCCCAAAATGTGGCTGATTATGTCTCCACTGCTATTATAGGTAAACACCCTACATTTGGCATGCATATCCAATGTCAGTGGGTCCTGGACTCTAACAAAACTGCATCAATTTGGTTTAGTACCTTCAAATTAATAGTAGGAATTTTGCAAATTACTAATTGGCAAAAGTTACTCAAAACATTATGTAAACATTGTAACAAATGCCACTAGCATTCCATTTGTGGAATTTAACTTTCACAAAGCACTTTTTACCACAGAATCCATTTAGCTGTGCTGAGCTGTTTGCAGTTTTGTAGGCCCTTTCTGAGTGACAGTTTTGTCTCCTACCCTATTTTTGTTTCTCTGAGCTTAAACAGTTGGACTCAATATCCTGGCTTGTCATGCCGATTTCCTCCTTGTTTTTCATAGACATCATCCTTCCACTTTGAAGTGCAACTTTCAGACCAGTCAGCTTTGCTGGGTGTGATTCTTGTGCAATTTGCTTTCAAGTTTATCCCTTTATGCTTCCTTGCTCCAGCTGGGGGTCTACTATTCATTTGCCATTTAGATTTGTTGCTCTTTCCTTGGAGAACTCATGCATCTAACTCTTGCCACTAGTGACCACTGCGCTAGCTACTGTACCTCCCCTAGCCTCTAGTTTAAATTCTCCTGACCTCTCTTTCCATTGACATGTCCATACCCACTCCTTCTTGCCAGAGTTGCAGTATGCTTGCCTTGGCTATGGATTTCATGTATTTGACTTGTACGGCAGGCTGGCAAATCACCTTACCAGCACTAGCATCATAGTCCTGCAATATCCCCTCTAACACTTCTGCAACAGCTGTGCCAAGCATCATGTTCCACCGTCACTAGAGATATACAGATACTTTGGTCACAATGGCCTCAGTTGCAAATCATTATAATGCCTGCTGCTACTTGGTGCCACTATTTCCAAATGCAAAAAATGTACATTATTATCTTCAGGGTTGTTAAATAGTCAGCAGGTGGCATTGCACAGAAACAATGCAGCGCATGTACGTGCCTCCACAAGCCTTTTAGTCTGTGGGCTCTAGTGGTTAGCTGGAAAATTGCAAAAAAAAGACACATGCAAAATAATGACCTTGACTCTTTTTGATGGTTCTTCACTCCATATATTTGTTTACATGAGGGTGCTTTATGTTGGGCACCTCTAGAGTTTTACTACCCAGCCTTTTCCTTCCTCCTCCATGGCAGCTCAAGTTTATGACTGGGCAAAATATGTGAATATGTTTCATACAAAATTTCACAATTTTCACATGAGATCATGAAATTCAATTGAATAACTGATGTTATTTTGCAATATTTGACAGCTTATAACTTGGCCATCCACAAAACAGATTAGACGCTGACATGCAGCCTAGTTTTTAAGTATACTAACCTACCAAAATTGGTGAAATGTGGTCTATAGTTTTAAAGTTATAAGGGCTTAAAACTGTGCAGTTTACATTCCTTCAAAATTAAATATAACATTTCTGAATGTCTGACTGCATATAACTCACTCCCCTTTAATGTTAAAGATCTAAAACTTGGCACATTTCTTTTTAGACATAGAATATTTGGTGCAATTTGGACAATTACTTCCAAAATTAGACAGAAATAACTGAAATTTTTACAGATTTTTGAGAAATTGTCAAGGCTAGTTCATGAAAATCCATAGAAGTGGAACTGTAATCTCACCAGAATTTGGCCATTAGAAGTTAAATTTCATCCAGCCCAACCACAGAGTATTCTCCCATGACAGTTGCACTCTGAGTCCCCCCCCCCAGCCAGTTACTAATCCAAAAAAAGAAAATACAGGGTGCACTGGATAGAAAAGGCTGCAGCACCTAAGCAAATGGAGAACAAAGAAGGCAAAATGTAAGGTGCACAAAAGCCACACAGCACACTGTAAATGCTGCAAAAAGGCATGTGGCCACTTTATTGCACACAATCACGAATGGCCAAACATAAACCCCGGTGCTTCAAACTCCTTATTAATAAACCTAATTAATTGTGTCTTCCACCCTCAGATCTCTCCATTTTTAACCAATCTCTTATACAATATGGTCAAAGGCCTTGTTAAAGTCCAGATATCATATGTCTGCTGCTTGGCCCTTGTTGACTGTCTTTGAGACCCAGCTGAACAAATCTGTCATGTTTGTCTGGTATGACACAAACCAATGCCCGGTCCTGTCTACATGGCCTATCTAGTCTGCCTATTTGCCTACATGAAGCTGTGTCCAGCCTATACTGGGCTCATGTTATTAGTCAATAGCCTATTGTTTTTTGACACACCCTTACCTAGGAATACCCCTGTCTCCGCATCCCATAATACATACTATTTATTTTGTGTCTCTTCCACCTGTGTTTGAAATCATTCACAGCCTTTGAATGGACCACCTCACTGAACAATCTATTCCACTATTTCATCACTCTTCCCATAAAGAAGAACTGCATTACACCCTTCCCGAACCTAGGTGTCTATCATTTCCACTTGCCTTTCTGGCAACCAGTGTGTACATGATGAAGCTCAAAGGCCCCTCTCCCATGATTTCTCTTCCTGTCCATGGATTACATTTATGCTCCTCCTCTGGACAGATTACTGGCAATGCCTCTTCTTCTTTAGTGGTGAATTCTAGCATTGCTTACAGTACTTCAGGTGTGGCCTCACCAGTGATCTGCACTGGGGCAATCTCACCTCCTCCTTCTACTGAAAAATCCTCTTCCTATGCACCCCAGCATCCTGTCAGGTTTCTCAATTGCTTTGTTGCATTGGTGGGCAGATTTGAATCTGTCACTGATAATGATTTCAGGGTCCCTTGCCTCAGAGGTATGATTCATCTTTGTCCCTCACTTTGTGTATTCTGTGCTATTTTTTTTTCAATGTGCAAAATTTTGCACTTTTTAGCATTATGTTTGTGTTGCCATATCCTGGCCCACCTCTCTAACACCCAGTTGCGTTATTAATGTCCCTTCTTTCCCCTCTTCAGTATCCACTCTGCCACAGATCCCAGTGTTATCTGCAAAGAGGCAGATCTTGCCCTGAATTCCTACCCTTATGTTGCAGATTGATATGTTAAACAGTAATGGTCCAAGTTTTGCTAGGGAGTTTATTTCTGTTGCCCACACACCCACCCAAATTTCTCCCCCGTCCAAGTTTCTTCCCCCTTCGTCCAAGTTCTGTGTCTCCTCATCTGTGTTCCACATTTCCTCCTCCAAGTTCTGAGTTCCATGCCCCTCCTCCAAGTTTCGTGCTCCATGGTTAGGCGCTGTCTGTAGCACTCACTGTTTTCTCTGAGTGTTATCTTTTGTGTAGCTTCTTTCCCTGTGCAGTTTTTGACAACGCTATGTTGCAGACACTCTTTTGACCCAGATCTGTTTAAAACAGATATTGACCTGTAATTCTCCACTTTTTGAGGGTCTCACCCTGCTTTTGCAATTAAAGAAACTATTGCTTTCATGAGTGATTGTGGTGTTTTGTATTGAACTTGTATTCCTAGATATAATTTCCCCAATAAAAGAGCATATCAAATAAAATCTGGTTATATTCTATGATGAAATCATCTTGTCCCATGAATTTTCCTTTTTTCATTTGTAAAACAACATCTTCAATATCTGCCTTTCGTATCGGGGTCTTTAAATCATCTAGTTCATTTGTGAAGAAGGGGTCAACAGTAATATACTTTTTTTAGTATATTAAATCTTGATTACTTGGTGTGCAATATGATGTGTATAAAGTAGTGTAATAGTTTAAAAAATAGAAATATTGACTCTTTCAGCATAAAAGACCTGAATTATCATAAACCAATGTTATTCCATTTTTATCTTCTTCTGCTTTAACTCTTTTTGCTGGAATTTTACCTTGAGTTTTGCTTTCAAGACACCAATTTCTTTTTGTTCTAGATCAATGGTTTTTACCTGTTTGGTTTGTGTCTGAATAATCATTTTTTTAGATTGTCATATTCAGATTGTCTGCCAGAGTTACCATTATTAATTTCAGTTCCAATCTTTTTTTTTGTTCCACTTCTTTTTCCCTAAGTTTCCTTTCTTTATTTTTGAATGCAGCATAGTATATAATTGCCCCTCTTATTGTAGCTTTGAAAGCATCCCAAAATTCTAAAATGTTATTCATCTGAATATCATTAAGTTCCCAAAATTGCCTTATTCCTATTTTTGCCTTTTCTATAAAAATCTCATCTTACAGTAGTGCACTGTTCAGTTTCCATGAGAATTGCGGTCTCTGGGAGGTTTCAATAAACATTTCAATGTTCACTGGATTATGGTATGATAGTATACCTGGTTCTGTCAAGTAGGAGATAGCTGAACTGCTAGCTAGTAGAGGTCTTGAAACCTAGAATGTCATTTATTCTGGACTAAGTTTATGTCTTTTGGATTAATGAGTGAGTTCTAAGGAGTTATTGTGATGATCTTGCCATAGATCTACTAGTAAAATGGCTTCTATAAATTTATTCAAAAAGGGATCTGTACGGAATCCTGACATAGAAAATCCCGGCACCATTTGCCCAACTTTTCATTTGCCAGACAAAAAAAGTGACTGACTATTGAAATCCCGACAAGTAAATCAAAAAGTTAATCACTTAAGAGTTAAACCAAATTAAAGAACAGTCATACAGTGAAGCATGTACCTGGATTGAATCATCAAAGTTAGTTCCATAGCAAAGGATGTACTTGAATTGGAGCACTTCATTTTGTCCCACAGTAAACATTAATCAAAGTAAGTAATAATACCTGACAGGGTAGGCATTATTGGGATATAACAGACTGCCAGGGATGTAAAGAGGCCCGAGGCTGCAGGCAGAAGGCCTTATAGCCCCTGGAAGATCCATTATATTCCATAACGCCCACTCTGGAGGGTATTATTATACATAGAAAATGGGCTATAGGTGTAATTTTATTGAAAAAAAAATAACAATAAAGTTTTATATATAAAAAATAAATAGAAAATAAAAAAAGGTAAATTTTATATTAAATTAATCCCTGTGCTGCTGAAATCACCACAGAAGGGCGCTACTGTGTTTGTATGTGTGTCATGAGCTTGTATATTTGCTTTGTTTCTTGACACACAAGATGGCTGCTTTTTGAGTTTTTTGTTTTGGTTTGTGTTTCTCGCTTAGTCACAGACGCAAACAGACAGAGATGAGAGCTATTTATTTTAGCTGGTTCGATCGTTAGTCAGAACAGGGAAATGTTACCTGGTTATTTATATTTGAAGACAGTTACAGTAAATTTTTTTGTGCTCTGAAATGTGGTGCTGTACGAGTTTGTAGCTCAGTAACAGTCAGCTGTGTGACACAGAGCTCAACTGCGCTCAGTAAGGAAAGTGAAATTACTAAAAAAAATTTACTGTTGCAGGTTTTGTATTTTTGGACTGTCCAGTGAGAGTGTCAATGGAAGTTAGTCTCATTAAGCGAGCAGGGCAAAAATGGCAGCTGGCTGGTTTTGAAATTCGGGGTGCCCAAGGACAGTTTTAGTAACAGATCACCCTGAATTGGAACTTGTTTTTTACCGGGCAATGTAAAGAAATAACAGCCTGGGTACCAGGCTGTTTCAGCCAATCAGAATGAGAGTTTTCGTTTGCCCATTTTCTAAGCAGAATTAAAGCACAGTCACACAGTAAAGCTTGTACCTGAATCAGAGCACTACACTTACGCGAACAGTAAGCTACTGTATATTTATAAACTGAGCAGTTCTTGGAGCAGTAAACATTTTGTCACCACATTTTGTCCCACAGAAAACATTACTCGAAGCAGAATTAAAGCACAGTTGCACAGAAAAGCATGTACCTGAATCGGAGCACCAGCATGTACCTGAATAGGAGCACCATACTTACACAAACAGTAAACAATAATCGAAGCAGCATCAGAACTACCAGCATTTATGTACACCATTATTGGACTGCACCCTTGACATTTAGTAGACATTATATTTGACTATGAGCATCCAATTTAATTGAGCAGCATTTACACAGTGAGCCCCTCCTACCCCCACACACACGTCATTGTGCTGTGAGAGTGAGGTGAGTTTTTCTTTTATTTGCTGTGGGAATTATTATGCAGTCTGTACTATGCAAGGAGCTTGGGGCTACTGTGTGACTAACTGTGGTATGTGCTCCAATTAATATACCATGCGACTAAATGGGATGCTTATAGTGTAACTGACTGTGGTGCTCTGATTCAACTTCCATTAAAGAGGAACTTTCACGATTGTCCAAAAAGCTACAGGTTATAGTCACTATATGCAGTACTAGACCTGTGTTTTTGAGCCCTGCTGCACTTGCTTTTGCTGTTCAGCTGCTGGGCTGCTAGCTTCTGATGAGATCACTGTAGGGTAGAGGAGTGACTCACACTGTGCAGTACCATGCAGTTGCAATAATGTTGCAAGGGAAACCTACCAGTATTCAGTGTACATACTGTGTTTCCTCTTCCCGAAGACACCCTGTTAGCAATGCATTATGCCAAAATCCAAATGCCTTGTCAGTATGTTTTTTTTTGTGTGTGTGAAATTGATTCTGCCCTATAGTGATGTCAGCAGTACAACCCTGGGCCCACATCAACACTAGGTTTGCTATAGAAGCTCTGGTACACCCTGCAGTTTTTAGCAGCTCAGGATGCAAAAATGAACTGCAGTGGACAGTAATGAAATATAGTTCCAGAATCAATGCAAGAAGGAGTAATTTATGCATGAAAGTCAAAAGGACTAGGGAAGTTCCACTTTAATGTTTACTGTGTGACTCCAAGAAATGCTCTATTTATAAACATGATGGTCCAGTTCATACACTGTGCTCCACTTTATATTAGTTACTTGATGATATTAAGTGTTTACTATGTGCTCCGAAGTATGTTAATTACAAGTTGGGATTTCACTAATCGGTCACTTTTTATGTCGGGCAAATGAAAAGTCGGGCAAAGGGTGCTGGGATTTTCTATGTTAGGCAAATCTGTCCCAGCTTTTGTATTTTAATGATTTATCTTTAATATTCCCCTGCAGGTAGTTCATATCTCCACTTATGATGAGATTTTCTGTATCCCATTCTAATAACAATTCATTTATTTCAGCAAAAAACTAGGGAGCTTTTTAAAAGATGCATACTGTATATAGAACCCATTATTAATGGAATTCCCCCAAAGCCAATTTTTAATAGAAGAATTCTTCCTTCAGTATCTGTTTTATATTCACAAATGAACCACTTGTTACCTCTCTGGCCTTTGAGTACTCCCCATTAATGACTAGCCTCTGAATCATTTCCCCTACAATTGTCCTTTCTACCTGCTCAGTTGGTACCCAAACCCAAGTCACCCAGCTGTTTCACTCTCCTTCTGCAGGACACAGAATCAAAGGCTTTATTGAAGTCTAGATGTAATATATTTACTGCCTCACACCTGTCCGCCACCCTTGTAACCCAACAACAAATATCATTCAGGTTAGTCTAACAGGATTTGCCTGCCACAGACCCATGTTACCACTTATCCTGAAGCCTGTTAACCTCAAAGAATTTCACTATGCACTCTTTTACCATGGCTTCTAGTAGTTTCCTAATGATCAAGGTCAGGCTGACTGGTTTGTAATTTCTAGGATTTTCCCTGTTTCCACTTTTGTGGAGTGGCACCCCACTGGCCATCCTCCAGTCCACCATAAACACCCCATTTCCTGGGATTAGTCAAAGAGCACAACCAGTGGTGCCACTAGGGATAATGTCACTTCATTGAGCACCCAAAGGTGCAATGCATCAGATCTGTTTGCGTCTCCACATTGGGGAGGCAGTGTAGTCTAGTGGTTAAGAGCACTGAGCTGCAAACGTGGAGAACAGGGTTTGAATCCCATAGCCACCTCTTACAGACTATGTGACCTCGAGGAAGTCACTTAACTTCCCTGTGCTCCCAAGAAGCACCAGGAACAAGCCTCAGCTTAGTCTGTCTTTCCTGGCCAAAAATTGTAAAATAAAAAACAAAATAAATAAATAAAAATTCAGTGACCTGAGTCCCTTGCACACTCTTTCTAGTGTGACCATCCTCATCCCGAGACCCTTCACCCTCTTCCCTTTAGTCTGTATCCCACATTTTGAGAGTGATCCTCCCTCCTCTGCTGTGAAGACTGAAAAGTAATACTCATTCAAGATGTCTACCTTCTTTTATCCAGACCGAATCTACCCTGGCCTTCCCCCCCCATTGGTATATCCATTGATGTGCCCACATGTAAAAGTTTATGTGGGCAAAACTATGAGATGCCTAAAAAAAAGAAAAGGGGAACATAAAAACAATACTCAGAATGACAATGAAAAATCATCTTTTGCTGTACACTTCAAGGAGACAGGTCATAATGCTGCATCATTATGGCTTTGGGGCACTGAATATGTCCAGGAGCCAATACGTGGTGTCTGTCTGGAAGAACGCTCTAGGTAGGATAAAGATGTTCTAGAGCTGTACTTTAGTAGTAGTAGTAACATTTATTTATATTTGGCACCCTTGTAAAGCACACAGGTAGAATAAATACATCACATAAATAAACAAAACAATAAGATAAATAATTCCATCGCTAAATAAATGAATAAGTAATTACCTGGCTAAACCTTAACAGCGATAAAACCAAATAAAAAAAACATGGTTGTCAGCTCAATGTGGAAGGGTATTAGTTCACACATGCTTTCAGAAACAGAAATGTCTTAAGACTACTCTTAAAGGCCTCCAATGAGGAGGCCTCACTCAGGGCCCTTGGGAGCAAGTTCCACAAGACTGGGCTAGCTATTTCAAAGGCCCAGTCTGCTGAGGTTTTCAGCCTAGTCCTGGGTACTACAAGGAGGCCCTCCTCAGTGGAGAAGAGAGGGCATAAGGACACATAAGGCTGCAGGAGATCTACCAGATAGCCTGGGCCCAATCCTTGTAGGACCATGTATGTTACAAAGGCAACTTTAAAGGAGATATGCCACTTTACTGGCAGCCAGTGCAAATCACACAGCACCGGGGAGACATGAAATTACCTTAAAAAGCATTTTAGTAACCCAACAGCTGCATTCTGCAGTAACTACAGTTGTGGTAGTGTACCACCACTGACCTTGAGCCTCAAATGTCAGATCCTCACTCAGAATGCCCCCAAGATTTTTCACCTTTGAGGCAGCCAAAAGCCCAGAGGAACCAAGCCAAAACCCTGTCTCTGTCTCAGTAACCAACTCACTGCCCCTTTGACCCAGTTCAACCACTAGTATTTCAATCTTGTCAGAACTGAGTCTAAATCAGCTCAATAACATTAAGTCCTGGATCTCGGCCAAGCATCTATTCAGTACATTGACCATACCTGGCATTCTGGGTGCAAATGACAGATAGAGTTGGATATTATTCCCATAACAGTGAAATGATCCTTTCCTGGGACAGCAGATACACTGCAGACAACATGGATAAAAGGACTGAGCCCTTGGGTATGCCACAGGACATTACCATTAGGGGTGAAGAGAACTTCCCAATACCATCTTCTGTGTCCTGTCTCTGAGATAAGATTCAAACTAATAGATCACTTAGCCAGTGAGTCCCACATACTCTTTGAGCTGGTCCAATAAAAGCCCATGGTCCACAGTATCAAAAGCTGAGTAGAGATCTAGGAGAATGAAAACTGACTGCCCTTCTTTATCTCTCACCCTAAGCAAGTCATTCTGCACCCTGACCAGTGCGATCTCTCTGCTATGCTTGGACCTAAAACCAGACTGAAGAGGCTCATAGATGCTGATGGCAAAGAAGTGTGCCTCGAGCCATTGCGCAACCACCTTCTCAATAACTTTACCCAAAAAGGGCTGGATAGAGACTGGTTGGTAATTCGCCAGGACATTCAAATCCAAACATGTTTTTTTCAGAAGGGGCTTCACCAGTGAATCTTCCAATGCAACTTCAAAAACCCTATCCAGTAAGGAATACTGGATAATCTCAGTGAATACTCAGCCCAGCTGAGCAACAAAGCTCACTAGTAATCATGTTTGGCCTGTATCCAGTTCACAAAACATAGGCTACAGCTAAAAGATCACCCTATTTACCTCATCCATCATCACTGGTCTAATCTCTCCCCCTCACCACTGAATGCATCTGTGACACATAGTCTCAACCCTGTTGGGCTGTAATGGCCCACTTGGTGAGATCCCTGGCTGAATAGAGGACACCCTGTGTGAGCAGAATCAAACAAACCCCTTGACTTTCATTGGTGAAATTGCTCTTTTAGGCTCCAGACAGACTGGACCCTGTCCACAGTCCAAAAAAGTTGAGACAATCATTTCCTGCCAGCAGTAATCTCCCTAGACAAACCCCTGCTTTCTTTTGGGTGCTAGCCTTTTGATACTCATTGTGATGAGTAATCAAAGCAAGTCGGTCCTCTTGGGCCCTGGATCTCCTCCAACAATGTTCCAACCTCTACCCCTTTGCTTTCATCTCCCTTAGTTCACCATTGTACCATGGTGAGTTAAGGCATGAAACCAGCAGGTGTACATTAGAGGGCACCACGAGATTGATAGCTGCCCAATGGTCCTACTGTAGGCCACCACACCTTCCTCTAGTCCCATGGTGCACACCACCAATATACTCAAGGTATCCAGCACTGCCAAGAGTCCCACTGGACATCACCCTCATAAAGAGCATTACTGAACCATCTCCACAAGTGGTGGACTACAAGGGGGGGGGCCTGAATGTGAACCTGATGGGGCAGTGATCCAACCAACTGACAGGATCAATCTTGACATCCTTGACCTCAAGCCCCAGGGAAAATACCAAATCCAAGGCATGGCCATGTTGGTGGGTCGTAGAGGTAACAACATGTGCAAGGCCCAGGGATTCTATACCCCAGAGATAATCTTGACCAAAATTCAAGAGTTTGTCATTGACCCAAAAATTGAAATTGTCCTGAATAAGTCACCTAGGCAACTCAACACTCTGTCAGTAACCAAGTCAGTGATTTCCTGTAGAAAATCTCCCTCACATCCCAGAGTCTGGTATACAAAAAGGTTTCTGCCATCAGAGAAGCTCTGAACTTAGAGGGGCTGGTCTGACTGAGGAGGAAAACTGGCAAGTATGCTGGCAGGATCCTCTTCTAGACTGATAAAGAGCATTAAGGATAGTACAAAGCAAGCCTTTTTCTTCTCCCCAGTATTCAGCAAACTCAACTGTGCCACCCATCCCCCCATATAGGGATACAGGGAGATATCACTGGGTAACCCCTTCCCCCCATGAATTGGTATGATGATAACAGAGTTAGTAGAAACATCAACTTAAGCAGGACTACTTTTGAGTGTTGGGATACTGGGCCTTGATAACCAGACTTGAACAGTTGTGACTGTCCCGTACCGGTCCAATTGGACTATCAGTATTGAGACTCCAATATTATGTTCCTTGGTTCATACTACATACCATCACTCGAGTTCATTTAGACACACCCCTGCATCTTTTTTGCTCCACTTAGACTTGACTCGGTCCTTGAAGTACTATTACAGAGTGTAACCAATCTACCTATTTATATAGCGATTTTGTTATGAATACCACAGACTACTGTATTTCAAGGGGATGCTTTACTGCACCTTGTTTGTTCAGACTAACTGCAATACTGTATATGCATGCAGGTACTGAAGTTCTGGCTTGGGGGTGAGAAGTGAGCTGGTAACAGTTAGGGTATCCAGTGCGTCAGGGTCCCTTTAACTGCAGTATTGTATTGTAGTTGTCATGTCAACGACACTGCTGCTCACCCATGGATACAAAATTCACCCATACAAAAAAGAAATATGCTAGTAAATACCCAATCTTTCCTTTTCACTAGGGAATAACTAATTAAAAAGTTGAGCATTAAGCTGTACCTTTGGTTTAGGTGTTTTGCTCAACTAATGTGTAATCCTTGCTATCTAACCATTAGTAGAGAAACTGTATTTTCACTTCTGCATTAATTGAGAAGTCAGACAATGAAAAATACTATAATTATGGATTAACTGAAATTTTCAACTCAAACATAATCCAGTTTATAATAGTTGTTTAATAGACTTAGAAAATGTTTTCTGTTGTTAAATATGTGAGATGCTAAACTTAGAATGTTTCTCAGTTATTAATTACTTGAGATTTTATTTTTTGCTGTTTGTCTCTCCAGCATACAAGAAAAGTAGTTTGCTAGAAAAGCAGTATAAGAGCTTGATTGTAGTATGCTAGCAGAGAAGTATCCAAATATATATTTTTTTTGCATCTCTCAAAACCATATGCAATATATATACTCTCAAGCCTCATTTCCAGAGCAAGGCATCATGGGTATGCAACTCCTTGTGCAAGTCAGGCTGCCAAGGTTTTGCAAGGACAGACATCACCTTTTAAACAGGGTTGAATGTCTGATCCTGTATAGACTGAGAATGATAAAGTACCAAAATGTGATTCATCTTCATTGGGACTCCTCAATGTACTGTACTCATACTCGCAACCAAGTACCACATCAGAATTCCAATACACAGCAGATCTGCTCACTGGGTCCCCCTCCTGAACACAAGCCTAGCCCTCTTGGCTCCTCCTGTAAACAAATCCAGCCCACTAGGTCTTCTCCTGCACACAAGCCCAGCCCAATGGTATCCTCCAGCACCAAAGCTCAGACCTCCAGGTTCCTTCCTCTTTCCATGCCTAGCCCAATTGACACCCCTCCTGCACCCAAGCCCGGCCACCAGGTCCCCTTCTGTACATATGCTGAGCCATTGGGTCCCATCTACATGCAAGCCCAGCCCATTGGGTCCCCTCCTGTTCCCAAGCCCAACTTACTGGGTCCCCTCCTTTTCCCTGGCTCAGACCACTGGGTTCCCTCTGGTAGACAAATCCAGCCTACTAGGTCCCCTCCTGCACATAAGCTCAGCCCTCAGGGTCCCCTCCCCTATCCAAGTCCAGCCCAGTTGGCCCCATCCTGTACCCAATCCTAGCTCCCTGGATTGCCTCATGTATACAAGCCCAGTCTGTTGGATCCCCTCCTGCACCCAAGGCCAAACAACTGTAATTCCTCCTATACACAGGCCCAGTCCACTCAGTCATCCTTCTGCATCCAAGCCCAGCCCCGTGGGATTCCTCCTACACCTAGACCTAAGCCCAGCCTGCTGGGTCCCCCTCCTGCAAACAAGCCCAGTCCTTTGGGACTCCTCCTGCTCATAACCCTAGCTTTCTGGGTCCCCTCCTGCACCCAAACCCAACCCACTGTGTCCCTTCCTGCACACATATGTCCCCTACTGCATCCAACTCCACTCCACTGGGTCCCCCTCCTGCTTGAAAGTCCAGCCTGCTGAGTCCCTCTCCTGCCACAAGTCAAGCCCATTGGTCATCTTCTGCTCTGCCCAGTCCTCTGGGTCAACCTCTTGCATACAAGCACAGGTCACTTTCTGCTTCTTCTGTAACCAAGCCCATCCAGGTGGGTCATCCCCTTCATCCAAGCCCTGCCTAATGTGTCTCCACTTGTACCTAGGCCCAGCCCAGTGGGTCCCCCTGAGTCCCCCTGTAACCTAAGCCTAGCCCACTGGGCCCCTTATTTTACCCAAGTGCAGCCCAGCTGTTCTTCCTGAAAACAAAGTCCAGTGGTTAATCCCTGTACGCCCATACAGTGGGTACCCCTTCACCAAATAAAACTGGACATCAGCAGCTACCAGCAGATGCCTCTCAAATAACTTGTTCCATGGTGTGGGTAGTGGCATGGCCACCAGTGTTTTACCATGGGGAGTTGAAGTGTCAATCAGTGGCAAATGAGAGAACCAGCATGGCCAGTGCTTTGCATGGGAGGAGAGTTTAATTGCCACTGAGTGGCAAATTCTGTAAAATGGGTAAGTGTCACATTAGCTTAATTTCACGGTTTCAGCTTTTCCAGTTTTTTAGCACTACATGAAGTTCGTGTTCTGACTCCAGGTGCAGAATACTAAATTTGCAGTGCTACCTAAAAAGAACAAGAAATGTAACAGCAGCAACCACTTTACACAAATTCAATCTTGCAATTCAATCTTGCAATCAGCTGGTAGGCGATGACTTGCAGACCTGCTGTCTGGCAGTCAACTGTTCCACCATTAGTGTTCTAGTTTCACTGTGAGTGACAGGCTGTAATCAGTTGTAATCAGCTGTACTCCGATGCTGTAATTAGTGCCAGTTCTACTTACTTACATATCTCACTGTCCCACTGGTGCTTACTCTTGTTCTGCTTTCTACTGCTGTCTGTTCTACTGCTTTGAGCTGAGAAAGAGTGTCTTTATTACACTGGCCACAAAGAAGCAAGGGAGTCAAAAGGGAGCTTTCTGTCATTGGTAAAATCACACTTTATTTTCCCCATCTTGCCTGGCATGCCTCTTTGGACCCCGTGACTCCCCCAGTCCCATTACCCCCTAACTCTGGGACTTACCTTAGGGGGCCACCTGTTCCTCCATAGATTCCCCCCTGTCGTGCGGTGGGGGGGTTCCCTCAAACCACCTATGGATGTCCATGTTGGTTCAGTGGTCCCTTGAGCTCAGTAGGTGACATGGGGTCTCCTTCAGTTTCTCAATTTCACCTGACCATAGTAGATGTGAAAATGAAATGGTCTATGCAGGTTCAAACATGCCCCTGGCAGGCTTAATTAAGATGGATGTGACCTTGATCTAGATGAAAATGTGCAGAGTCCCCTGCAGATCCGAGGATCCTCCTTGCATGATGTCCTGTAAGACACGTATACCAGATAAACATAGAAAAAAGTACAGCGAAGAAAATTACAGTGACAAACTCGAGATTATCACTGTAATGGCCCCACTGTACACTGGCACCATTTTTGCTGGTGTTTTCCCCCTTGTAAATCAACTCTGCTTCGGAGTTGATTATTAAAAAATCACGGTGTATTTTGGATACCCCCCCCCCAAAAAAACATAGTGATTTTTCTGATGGGTGAAATTTCGACACTTGAAGTTTAGCCTGTCGATGTTGGGGATTTCGACAACTCCATTGTCGAAGCGACTTGGTGGAACCCTGTAAGACAATATCCTACTCTTGCTCCATGGTCCTTCTGTTCTGGGTCACTCACATTAATGGTCACTTGGACCTCTGGGATTTAAATAATGGACTGTCAGAGTGCTATTGGGTGCTAACAATCAGGTGCCCCCTCCAACACGATGGCACCACTATTCCTACAGTATTTACTGTTCTACTTTAAGTGCAAACTTCAGATGAGTTCCTATTTGCTTCCTTCCTGGTCCCCATACCCTGGAGGCAGCTGTTCTGTTTAAGTCTTCTCCTCAGAGGAGTCAGTTTACATTCTGAACCAAAAGGTTTACATCCATGGTCACGATCACTCAGTACCACCTTCCAATTATCACCTAGCACTAGATCTTAGATCAAGTCGCTTCTCACCTAGCACCCTCCTCCTCCCCACCATTCTCAGGGCAAGATACAGCTCTTTATTATTGCTCCTTAATTACAGGCTGGTCTGACTGGTTTATACTGTTAGCCTTATAAACCCTTTTTTTCAATATATCCTGATTTACTACTTACCACCCCCTCCTGGGTTCAATTATTATGAGCTTTTTTCCTAGTCCCCACACCCTGGAGGCAGTTGCTCATTTAAAAACATGTTGCAGTGCTTTTGGGGTCAGTGGGTTACTGGGTGATTGATCAGCTGGGTGCAAGAGCAATTTTAAAACTCCACAAAGGCCAATTTTGCAACTTCACTGAAACTTTGCTGACAAAGTAGAACTACGCAACTTCTATAATCACTATTCATACCTGTCTGACTGTGGAAGCAAATCGGCACATAACATTTATGCTGACTTTTCAATCACTTCTGAGGATAGCTGTAGAAAGGAAAAATCTGAGTGCATTGTCAAAAAAATGTTGTAACCATATTCAGAACTACTCTTCTTAAATGAATTGGGCATATTATATTTTCAATGCCCTCTGTTACTTCGGAAAATGTAACAAAATATGTTCCCTGTGGCCATTCAGTACTTCAGTAAAGAAAAAAATGCATTCAGCAAAAACTTCTTGGCTACAATAAGAATCATGAAGAGACCTCTGAAGCCATCTTTAAAAACTAAGACTGCCTTCATCAAAATTTCAGCCTATTGTTTATGCCATGTCAAACTGTACGCTAGATACACAAGCAAGGCCCATGCCAGATTTGATGTTTAATTAATTCCCTTCTGCCAGAACTATACAGCATTTTTGGATCAGCAAACAAAGTGCACCTGCTAAAGAAAATGATTGCCTTTGTGGTCCAGGACTGGAAGAAGAATGTACAAAACGTAATTAGCAGGTGTCTCATTCATTCCTGCTGCAGCCCAGCTGGTAGAGTGTTGGCCAGTTATAAAAAGTTATTTTGGAACCCAAGGGTCAGTTAAGTGTCATCCCTCTATATTGACATTTCTAGAGGCAGATGAGGATGGTTACAGTGACCACAATGGTCTATCAGAGCCAGAGCGGTACCTTAATGTATGCACTTTATATTACACATTTTTCAGAAATCCTTTGCCCAGCTTGAAAGCAATACAGGTATTTAGTGTGATGCATCATTTACACACTGAACTTGAGGTGAAGTTTGGGGTTTGAAAGCCAATTTAGCTGTTAAGAAATTTCACTCTAATACTAGAGAGAGTTACTAGAGACTTAAGTAGCTTTTATGTTTGGGCAGTTGCATACCTCGGGAAACAGCCTGACTGTGACCAAAGCCTCTTGAAGTTGATGCAGATGTTCTGTCTGCAAACATCAGTGTCATGGTATGAACTATCTACCTCTATGGAGGTACTGAAGCTGCATAATTGTTTGGATAGGGATGCACTGTATGTAAGTTTTACAACACTACATGCAGCATTGTCATCCTTGCTTGAACTGAAAAAGGATTCTGTTGATGGCCGATGGGTGGCATTTTTAGCAAAGCCCCTTAGTTGAGGATGCTTTATAAGATTGTGCAGTTTGCACTTTTCATCCCTGCTGGCAACAGTTTTTATGTTTGCTTGCACCATGTACAAAGCAAACACATTGTCACAGTAATAGCCTACAGAGGCATGTCACTATTGGATCCAGTGCAGCTCAGACTGCAGCAAGCTCAACAGTCATGATGTTTTTCTTCTGGTTGATGGGAGGAAACTTCATGTAGTTGAAATAAAGCAGTCACACCTGTAGCAGCTTCATCCTTTCATCTGCAAGACAGCTGAGCAGCATCATTATCAGCTTGCTTGTACTTCTTTCAGTGCCTTTACCATCGAGTACGTCTTTCATGTAATAACTTCACAACCAATGCAGTGCACCCTCAACCTCTTTAAAATGTGCATTCCCCATGGTGTCCGCCCCGGTGCCACCAAACTTCAGTGCCACTGGCTTGGAACATGTTATTAATTACTCCCCTGTGCCAAGACCCACCATAAATGACAGCTTTCATGTAATCGCCCCAATACGGTTCACCCCCCAACCCTCTTAAAATGCCCAGATGCTGGGATGCCCACCCCTGGTGCCTCCAAACATCTGTGATAATGGGGTGCCAAATCCCCTGTGTCACCCTTGCTATAAGAAACAAGCATTTGTCAATGCCGAATGTTGTCACGCTTGCATTGGCATTGGCAGTGCCAGAGCTAGAGACGCATAATAGGAATGGCAGTGAAGTATTGAAGTGACGCCAACCCCATCCCCACCCTGTAGAGAGCAACAGGCATTGGGGTGTGCCTTTGGATCATCAGCTATAACGCTCATGCCATTGTACCTCACCCTACCCTGTAGACACTGACAAGTGTCGGGGTGTGCTTTGGGGTCTTTGGGCATTATACTTACCCCATCCATAAGGAAATATGCTGACGTGGGTGCAGTATAGGAACGTGGGGTGAACTTTGTGGCCGAACAGTGCAAGGCACACCACAATGCCTGTCAGTGACTGCAGGGTTGTGGTGGGGGGGTGGAATGGCGAGATCATTACATCCGATGATCCCAAGTCACACCCCTGATGCCTGTCAGTCTGTACCAGGTGGGGTGCTACAGTTGGAAACCCTAACACTGTAGGCATGTGGTGGTAGTTTCACTCCACATTTTCAACATGAGCTGCTTGTCAGGCCACCTTATGCAAAGCGGCGCAATCACTTTGTTAGCTGAAAGGTGGTTTTGCACAGTGGCTGTGCCATTAGGTGACAGAGGGATGAAAACACAGTTTTGGGCAGAATGCGGAGAATGACAACTGTACTGTTCATGAGGAGGCGTAAAAAAATGGTAACGTTGAAATCTGGAGTGATAATATGAAATATTAGTGAAGCAATGAGCATGCATACAAACTGAACAACACACATCTGTAACCCAATTATTTTGGGGAGTTTGGTAGCTACATTTGTAGCATAGACATTTTGGGACCTCCCCTTATGAACAGTGGCGATGAGATTTTGTTAATCTGTCCCAAAAGTTGATTTCCCACAGCGACCACGCCATTGTGTGCCACAGGTGCAGAAACATATTTTGGGCAGAATGTGAAAAATGACAGCTGTACTGTTCATAAGGAGGTGTGAAAAAATGCCAGTGTTGAAAATCTGGCATGGAAATATTGCAAATTTGCAAAGTTACAAGGGTGCGTGGAAACTGCGCAATGCACGCTTGCAGCACAGTCATTTTATGGACTTTCGGCTCCAAATTTTCAACATAAGAATGTTAGGACCTCTGCTCAAGAACAGTGTCACTGTCATTTCCTCAAACTGACCCAAAAAGTGATTTCGCACAGCAACCGCGCTATTCTGCTCCAGATGTGCAAAAACACATTCCGGGCAGGATTTGTAAAATGATAGCTGTACTGTTCATCAGGAGGTGTGGAAAAATGCCAAGTTTGAAAATCTGGGTGAAAATATTACAAATTCATGCCATTACGAGCGTGCATAGAAACAGCATAACACACACTCGTAAAACAGCCATTTTTGGGAGTTTTGTCACCAAATTTGCAACATGGGCTTTTTGAGAGCTCCCCTCATGAACAGTGGCACTGTTATTTCATTACTCAATCCTGAAAGGTGATTCTGTGCAGTGACTGTGAAATCACCTTTTGGGACTGAATAATGCCTTAACACCACCAGAATTCATGAGGAGGGGTCCCAAAAACCCCATTTTGAAAATTTATTGCAAAAATTTCAACAAATGCCTGAGATATGCCTCCAAGTTCAAAAAAACCCTATTTATTCCATTATACAGCTTACCGGCATTTCCTCAGTTTGTGGTAGGCTTTGAAGAGTGCAGACGTGTTCCCGGTCCACCGAAGATCATTGCGCAGGTAAGTATGGGGTGAGGGGGGGTGTGGGGAGGCAATATGCACAGTGGGTGGGCGCTGGTTGTGGGAGGGGTGCAGGGAGATTGCAGAGGGACCGTTTCCTTTTTCCACAGGTACAAAAAAAAACAAACATTGCAGGACCGTTTTTCTGTTTACAGGGGCATGTGGCACACTGGGGTGGGCTCCCAGTGTGCCAACAGAGCCTTGTTTTTTTGGGAGGGAGCTGTAGCTGATGGGGATTGGGCACCCCCATTGGCACACAACAAAATGGGGGGTTACTTTATGCTGATGGGGATTTGGCACCCTGTTGGCATACAAGGAAAGTAAGAGCCGAGGGGATTAAATTCTCGCATATAACAAATGGGGGTCTTTATGCCAACAGGGAGTGGACTCCATCGGTACACACATTGGGGTCAGGGTAAGCCAACAGGGGGATTGGGCACCCCTGAAGTCAGCAGTTTGGCGGGCAGTGTGCCGCCATGTTTGTGTCTCCAGGTAAGCTCATCAGGAGGTCTGCTGCATGTGACAAACTTTGTTCACATTGCAGTGGACCTTTCCTTAGATGTACTTGCCCAGGTGGTGTGGCGCTAGCATGCAGACTGATAGGGGAATGAGGGATGCACCTACTGATGTGTGCTTTGCATTCGCCCAACAGTGACCACGCCTCCAAATCTGCACTACCACAAGATGTTGGCTGCATAAGCACGCCAACATAAGAACAGCCCCTCATAGTAGGATTTTTTTTTGCAATTTTTATCATGAAAAACAGAAAAACATCCTTTGATGTCATTTAATGCTGACCTTGACCACTCCACCTACCCTGATCCCCCCACTCAGCAATCACCTCCCTACACCCCACTCTCTCACTCACATCAAAATTGTTCACCACTGCTCCGATAAAAAAAACATATCCTTCTTCTTCAGCCAGGAACTGAAGAAACAAGATATGTGTGGTCAATGTAATTTCAATGTATTTAGAACTTTTATTCATAATGTCATCATATATTATTATTATTTTCACCAAATTTTCATCATAGCCTTATTTGGACCCTTCCTCATGAACGAGGTAGGTACTTTTTTTCAAATTACGCCCAAAAGATGATTTTGTTGTCAAGCTTCGAACTCACCTTTAAGGCAGTTTTTGAAAATTTTCACCTACCTGAATCATTAGGTAGGGTCTTAAGAACATTGGCCCCTATGCACAAAAAATGATTGCCTATGCACCACGTATCTGTGATGCGCAGGCAACCCTAAATGGGAATGCCACACAGCAGGGGTCCTGTGGACCCCACCTGGCATTCACAGTGAGAATGTCAGCCAGTTGTGTGGTGGATCTCCCAGACATGCAGGCAGCTCTGCCAGGGGTAGTTGGGGGGAGTGTAGGGAGAATGCTTGCACTACACACAATTCACTAAGGCACATAGTGCCAGGCTCAGGGGGGCACAGGTTATGGCAGCTGGGACCCTCCCATAACTCAGTGCATGCCCCCATGATCATTGCCCTCAGGTTGCGGCAGGATCAGAAAACAATCCTCCTGCTACCCTGCCCATTATGCTGTTGGAGAGAGCTGAGGCAGCCATTTGGATGAGTGTACTGTTTGATTTTGCTGTACTGTTTAATTTTTTCACTGTGGTGTCAGATCCATAGGTGCTATGCACCACCGCCCCATGGGAGCAAGGGATCCACTCTGGGACCCAAGTTGAGCATACAGTTGGATGCCTGCCCGGGTCCACCACTTTGCTACGGGCCACCCCCTGTGCACCTTCACAATGGGGCGGCACCATGGACAGGTGCCCTGTGTGTCCTTGTGGTCATGCATACCATGCACCCTGTGCCTGTCCAGGGCCATGGAGCTACACTGGCAGGGTATGCCCCTTTGGCATGTACCTTCCACTCCATTAATGAATAGCAGCCAATGTATTGAAAATTTAGTGAACACATGTGGTAAAATGACCAAGTTATGAATGGATGTTGAAATATTTCAATGTTCACTCATAACATTGCTATTTTCAGTATTTTTCCACCAACCTTTTTTAACATGGCCTTTTTGGGACCCAACCTCATGAATGACATAGGTGAAATTGTATAAATCTGGCCCAAAAATATGATTTTGCAGTCACTGCACAAGATCAACATTTGTGCAAGATTTGAAAAAGTTCACCTAACACATTTGTAAGTGGAGTCATAAAAAGAAGAGGACAGCAGTCATCTTGCTGCAGCTAGGAATTGTCCTGTTTCATCTTCTGTGGGAGACATGGTGTGCAATGACATTATGGTGCATGTGTCAACATCTGCCATGCCTCCCTCTAGCTTCTAGCTTGGGCTATCTCTGCCCCGGCTTCTGCCAGTTGCCAGTCAAGCAACAGGCTCTTCCCAATCCTCCCCCAGAGGAAGAGAGCAGTCCAGTAGACGTTTGACCCTCCTCCTACCTGCCGGCCCTCTGACTCCTGGGGCTTGCTTCTGAACCCGGGTCACTGGCATTGCAAGAGGTAGTGCTACCGCTGCACTAGAGGGCCAATGGATCCCATTTCTGTTCACTTGCAGTTAGTCTTATCTTAGGGTTTTTTAATGGTATGCTGAAAATGTTGCTCACTTTTCTAAAATAAATGAAGTATACATTTGCTGTGCACCTTGCTCTTTCTGTCTGGTTGACTACATGATTTCAAATACACAAAAGACTGAGTCACATTTCCAACTTAAAAATGACTGCCACCAGCCATGAAAAACTTGACTCCAACAGCAACCACACAAAAAGGTAGGGTGATGAAAAATTATGGGAAGGTCAGCAAACAGTGTCCAAAAAGTTTATTTGTAACAGTCCATATAACCATATAATATAACCCAAGATGGTGGTTGCAACTAACAGCCCTGAGGAGGCATTATATCTACTCAGTATCTTTGATTAAATGGACTTCAACAATAACACATTTGAGACACTATTTGCTGATCTTTGCTAGTTCTCCACAGTGCCTTATGTGTGGTTGTTTCATGAGTTTTGAGTATGGCATTTCATTTTGAATGACTGGGAGGTGACAGGTATGTGACAGTTTTCATGGTACAATCTCTGTTGTCTTGGAAACTGTCAGAGACTTACTTTCTTGTTATAAATTAAATTAGTCATTTTGCAGCATTAATGGAGAAGGACATATTAATATACAATTGATGCACTTATGGTTGTATTTTTTATGGCTGTGGACGGAGATTACAGCCATCTTGCTGAAGCTCAGCTGGAAAATGGCTTATCATGGAATACATGTTTTGGACTTTTCAGTGTATTCTTCCACTATGCAAATCACTATGGCATTTGAATTAAATAATCACCTCTTTGTTTTTAAAGATCATGTGTAACACTTTATTTTTTACTGCAGATGGTAGTGTTAATAAAGAAATGCCTTTAAAGCAGTGCCCTGGTAGTTTTTTACACCTCTGCTTAATAAATACAGTAATTGTGCATGTTCGTAGCTTTGTTTTCCTCTGACTGCATAATATTTGTTCCAGATGCTCTGCTAGGCTGGGCTGCTGGTGTCGACAGTGTCATGACGTCAGTGGGTGGTCTGTGAGCATTGCCATCTGTCAGACATGCTGTTCCAGCTTAGTTCCTGGTCAGCAACAGGCTGCAATCAGGGCATTTTGGTTTGATTTAACACACACTCCTTTTCCCTATACTACGTCCTTCATAATTTTTTTTAAATTGTCAGATTTAACAGTCTATCATTGTAGTGTTTGTCTGTAATCTGAGTACTGGAGTGATCTGTGCCAGTGTTTGACCGACTCTCAAAATGTATTGTGTTTCCTGATGGTTTAAAATAGTACAGCTTAGAGTGGCTTTGCTTCAAACAGTGTGAATTATATTGCTGTATTCACCAATATAATCATTTTATTTCCCTGCTTTTATAATGCTATCAACTTGTTAACAAAGTTTGTTGCAGTATATTTTATTTTTAACTGACTTTAATGTCTATCTGTGTGGTTGCTTTTTGTTCAATTTTGTTGTTTCCTGTTTTAATTTTTTGCTGATATGAAGCATTGCTGTGCCATTGGTTCAAAGAATGGGAAAGGATATGCACACAGTTTCTATCACTTTCCTAAAGATAACCGTTGGTGCAAACAGTGGCCACTTGGTGTTAAATGTGCCTGCTAGGAACCAACTCTTTTAGATACTATTGGTTTTACTCTGTCAGTGTTGCTTGAAACCAGATGTATGTCCCATCATTTTTTTTTCGTTTAAACAGGAAAAACCAAAATGCCAAAGTAATGTCATTCAGAACAGGAAAAGGATTGAGGGAAGTGATAAATATGATAAGCCATATTACAGCTGTCATATCTGAATTGTTACTGAATGCTAACAGTGTGTCTGTAAAATTGTCAGAAAGAAACAGGTATTTATTTTGCTGTTACTGGCAATGTATTGTTTGTATTTTTGGGTTCATGATAGTACTACATATGTATGCATTGCTGTCTGCTTTTGCTGGTTAATATTAAGTAGGTGTGTATGTGCATAGATTTCTGTGATTGGTACTCTGACATGTCTCTGTGTTGCTGCAGGGTACCTTTAGATCACTTTTCAAAGTCAGTGGCTCACTACTCTTACATCTGTGCATATGGGTGAATGATATGGCGATCTGGGTGCATGACAGTTATGCCTGGTTTATAGTGCACTGCTCAGTAATATATCTTTATGGATGAAGTATT
Source organism: Neoceratodus forsteri (assembly GCA_016271365.2). Classification (NCBI taxonomy): domain Eukaryota; kingdom Metazoa; phylum Chordata; order Ceratodontiformes; family Ceratodontidae; genus Neoceratodus; species Neoceratodus forsteri. The sequence continues at coordinate 581,483,167 of CM057456.1, forward strand.
CTATTATGGAGTAGTGTATGGGTGAAGGGCAATAGTACAAATGTGTGTAAAGTTGCAAGACAGTTATCTGCACTCATTTGTGTGCTCAGCATTCTTGTGAATATCTGCATGAGTACACAGTACTATTATAGGGGTGTGTATGGGTGCAGAGCAATGGTACAAATGTACATACTGTATGTGTGCAGGGCACTTCTGTACTGTTATTTTAGTTCAGGCCATGGTTAAATATCTTTGTATTGATGCAGGATACTATTATGTGTGTATATTGGTGAAAGTCAATGGTACTAATGTGTGTGTAGGCACAGCTGACTTATGCCTGGTTATTGTAATGCAGAACACAGTTACATACAGTATCTTTGTATGACTGAGGGTTACTGCTATATGACTGCGCATGGGTGAAAGGCCATGGTATAAATCTGTGTATGTGTGCAGGACACTGCGATGTCTAGGGATTTGTTGAAGTGCATTGATATGTATCTATATAAGAGGCACAGAATAACCCTTCTCATCCAGTATTCTGTCCTGAGAGGCATTGCAGCAAGATGGCCACAGTGCAGCTCCTATCTCATCATGGCGTTTGTACATTTCTTTGTTACAAACTGCAAGCTAATCTGTTTAAGTCAAATTTGATGAATGAAACTGCTATGCAATATATGTTCCACTTACTGCCCTGAAGCTGTATCATTATTCTGCTCCTGGGAATCCCAGGTATGAGCACGCTGCCAGTACGCCTGAAGTTTGCCAGGCGTTGTACTGCAATAGTTTTTCTTTTGCCTGCTTAGGGTTTGGGCCACTTGAGAGGAGCTTTTGTTTGTTGTTAGCTCCATATATTTGATAGTGAGTGGGGTTGTCCTCGATGCGGGGAGTTGTGGCTGTCGGGGACGAGTGCTGCAATGTGATACATTAAGCTGGAGAAACACCATGTTCAAGGGGATTTTGGCATTAGAGAGGGGAAAAAAGGATGTCCAGGAGAGGAAAAGAGGATATCCAGGATGCTGATAGCACTTTTGATGCTGCCAGGCTTGCTTTGCCTGTTAAAAGGTACAGGTGCGGTCTCTTCAGAAGTGGAGAAGAGAGCCAGGTGGAGTTAATGTTCAGGTTGATGAGGAGTTGCCGAAAAGGAGCTAGCAACTGACAATATGCACCAATTTTCAAGACATCTTGGTGATTCATCTGACTGTGTTCAATGCAGAGGAATCCAGATGGAACAGATTATGCATGTATGCTGCTAGACACTGGAAATTTAGAAGACAGACTCCCCCTAAAAGGAGAAGCACGTACATTTTCAATTGAAAATTGGCTTAAATAATGTAAGGAAAATGTATGGTTTTCACAATGCCAGTATGGAGCAAAGTTTGGCTACTGCACCTCCTTAATTTTATACTAATATAGTCACTGTGATAAGTGGATGTATAAGATGTACTATTCTGTGGTGCTACACAAGGTTTTATATTTGAGGCTGTTGGGTTTTATTCAGCTTTTGAAAATGCTAGCACTTTCAGACTGTAGTCTAATGATTTTAAAACTATTGCAACAAACCACTGACTATCATTAAGAGCTGCATTAATCTTTTCTGAAGAAAGTAAAACATTTCAAGGTGACTCTGAATTATGAGGTATTGCTTTAAATTACTCCTCCTTACTAGAAAACTTGCTGACTGCGTAAACTTGACAGTGATTTAAACAAGCAAAATGAAGCTCCACTAATAGTTGAACTGTGAAACAGATATTGTGCTTGACTATTTCCTAGTCCTTGAAACTGAAAAAGAATTAAAACCTGACAACAGTATTTATAGAGCATAGACTCATAATATCTATTAAATGCTGTCTTATAACCTGATGGACATTTAAATGGAACCTTTCAAGTTCCTACTTGGCTGAGATTTATTTTTACTAATCTTATGTTTTTTTTTCTTATACTAAACTAGCAGCAGTAAGATCATTTTTTTTATGTTTTATACTCCTTATTATATTTTCTGTTTTTCTGGTCATATGTTTTATAAGAATGAGCTGTCCTAATTAGGGTGATGTCACTTTGAATATTTAATGCAGGTGCTGTGGTTTTATCAGGTAAAAACCCTGGTAATTCTATTTATAGAAGCTATTTAGAAGCTGTTAAATGCCTGTGCTAGCAAAAGAAGTATTATAAGCCCCATTTTTATAACGTGTTCTTTTGTCTGGGATATTTCTATACTGAGAGAATATATTATTTTATGCAATGAGTATATACTAGCTGAAATTTGTATGTGCCTTCAGGCCCCGATGGGGCTCTGAAGGATGAAATAACTAATGTGTTTTATGATAATTAGAACACTGGATGTTTGTATTTAATAGACTGTGTTTGCCTTTTTCCGCAGGGTGTGGGGTTAGTCTGGTTGGACCAGAGTGGTTCAATAATTTTACCAGTAACAAGGAGAGGTAACTTTCAGATTACTGCTAGTTCCATTCATGGCCACTAAGCATGGAAATTCTGGGACTAACAAGTACTGGTGGCCCAGATGTGTATACTGGGACAGGACCCAAGAAACACCACATTTTGTTGACATAATGATTTCTCAGGATCTTAAATTCCAATAGTGAGGTAAACCCAGTCCATAATTGGTTCAAATGGAGCATTCCCAGGCTTTGCAGCTAGGGTGGATATGTACGCAGAACCTGCAATTGCATAGTGGTGCCTCACGGTAAAAGGAACCAAAAGAGATATCACCATTGTCCACATTGAGAGGGATTGATACAGGTGGAGTCTCAGTGGGGAATACAAGTTAACGTTGATCCTAGATAACACCTGAAATGTGTAACATGTAATTGGTGACAGGTGTGCTCTGACAGAGGGCCCATTACTTGGAAAATGGGATTTTTGTTGTATTTTTATGTTTGCTTGCACGCATGTGCAAGAAACATAGTGCCATCATCCTAGCTTTCGGAGGTGTGGCAGCCCTCTTCCAGTTCAGTCAGTGTATTTGCAGGCGCGGCCGCAGTTCTCCAATGCCTGCTCAAGCTGTCTATGACAGCTCCAAAATGCAGTGGCGTACAGGTGAAAGGGGGAGCTACACTTCAGTGAGCAGCGATAAGATATCGCCTGCTCATGCGCGCTCCCCCTACACACACACACACACACACACACACTGCATGCTCGTCCCCCCCAGTTCACACACTGTATAGTTACACCAGGACAGCCGGTGGGTTTAACATATTGCGTGTGATCCCACGTCTACCTTCCACAACAAAGCAGGCGCACTACGGAGTGTTAGGGCTTCCACATCTACTTGAACTGGCCCACCGCCTCTGGGCCAACAAGTGATAATGAGCCCTTGGGGCTGCCGCATGAGGGGAGAGGCCAGGGTCCAACTTCTGAGTGAGAGAAGCCAAATGAAACAGAGTGTAACCCCTACAATTGCTCAGGGGAACAGAGCATTATCGGGTTCCCCAACTCGGCGTATACAATGCAAGCGCACCTCATATACAAACTGCATACAGGTTCTACTGCAATCTTGTCACCCAGTGTTTCAGCCAGCGTCACACACCCAGGGAAAACCACCAAACCAAAATCCTCTACCATTCAACCAGGCAGAAAGGTACGTTACTCACCTAGGTACACCACCATGGAAATTTCCAACACTTGGTTTCAGTTCTGCAGTTCCTGTTGGCAATGCTATGCTTTGTTAATCAGGGACAGAAGCCCATGTGTCGCCTCTGCTCCCAGTCTGAAAGATCCCAGCTCAGTCCCATCTCGGCTGCGTGTAGGTGCACTGAATGAGTAATCCACTTCTTATAGGGTCATCTCCACCTGCTGTCAGCAGTTGTTCATCAAGAACGCGCCCCGCTTGGTTGACTCTCCAGATGTCCCAGGTTTGCAGTGAAGCCTCTGCACTGACTCAGTCTCTCACCCCTCTCCGTCCTGTCACCGCATATCCTCTCGCAACAGCGCTTCTGCTGACGGCTTTTTCCACCTGTAGCACTCGACCTACAGTACTGCAACAGGGAACAGCTGATTGATGGCCGGCGTAGGCCGAAATACCAGCACAAGAGTCGTAACCTTTTCAGCCTGCCTCTTTCTAAAATCAAGGCTCAGCCTAGTACAGCTCTCCTTTAATTAGTGATTGGGTTGATTAGGACTTGTGTTGCATGGGGGCATTTCAGAGCTATATTACAACATACACTTTTTTAAGTGATTAACTATCATGAAATGACCATGATAGACAGTGTATTGATTTCTGCTTTCAATGTTTGATTTCTTCATCTATTTAGAATTGTATATTGATTTCTATTCTACTTGATGTTGCAACCCCCGTCGATTATTTAGATTAGGGGACACATAGTGCCCCTGTTTTGGAATTCAGCGGATTATAGTACTATGTCCTCCAACCGGAGTCAGTTAGCTCCGCCCCCATACACACCTGGCTCTTGCAATCAGCCAAATCTATATATTCTTAGATATGTTATATATTTATTTATATATTAGTAGAGATGGTTTCAACGCTTTATTGAACTGCTTCAATTGGAAAAACAGTCATTTAAACACAGTTTTCTCCATGCCAACCAACTACAACCTCTGGGAAAGTAGAGGGATAGCGTCACTGCCAAGGCTCTGATGCAAAGGAAAGGGCTGTTCCAATGTCAAAAAAAAAAAAAAAAAGGCACTGTAACCCCCCCAAAATAAATAATAAGTAAAACCAAAATATGCAGTTTAATGTCCTCCACACCGCCCGGGTCCTGAACGGTGAACAGAAATGTAAGTTAATGTCCGAATATTATTATTATTAGACATCTGTGATGGGCATTGCTTATAAATATAATAACAACAATAGCAGCGGTACCTAACTACGTTACTTTAATATCATCAATCTTTATTAAATAGCAACACATCTCGTTTTCGAGGAGCGACTGCCTTATGTTTGTTCTGTAGGGGCGCTCCACCCCCACACCCTTGGGTCCAGGAATGTATTATTATGAGAGCGGTAAATTATGCTGTTACTAGTATATTATTTAATAACAACACATTTCATTTTACATTACTTTAGTTTGAGATAGCCTTATGTTTGTTCTGTCAGGGCGTGACATATCAGTGACTGCAATGTGCATACGGCCATATTCCTCACTCGGCACTCGCTTCCCAGGTGTGTCCCCTAAAGTAAATAAATGCCCGACCCCCTACCTAAAAGGTTTAAGAGTCCTGCACACATTATCAAGAAAAATAAATGTCAAACGAGTTGTCTGAAGTTAACAGTGTTTTTTTTTTCCAGTGGCAAGATATTATTATCAAGGTACTATGTTCCACTAGCAATATCTTTTTGCTGCTATTTATTTCACTGTAGAAGTTATTGCTACTTATTGCCTGTAATATAGTTAAGCAATAAGGCATGACAGGGTGTGTGTAGGTGGTGGGGTAATGGCACACCTAGGGTGGGTTGAAGGCCGAGTGCTTCTGCCACCTAGGTGTGCCATTATCCCATACGCAACACACACACTGGAGTGCCTTATTGCGATTATAATATGGCTATAAAAAATCCAACAAGACTTTATTGATTAAGCAATAAACAAAAGAAATAAATCAGAAGTAATAACTTTATTATAATTAATTTAAACATAAAATAGTCCCTTCAAGAGCTTTACTGCATCCCTCCATATTGCTTACACTGACTTTTTTATAGCTAATTTTATTTCTTTGAGTTTAGCAATATTGTTTTATGCTCCTGCTTTCATCTCATTTTTCAATATGCAGAATTGAACAGATTAATATTGACAGTCCCATTTAGAGTCCCTACAGAGATTAATCGTGCTTCGGCAGAGGCATCCATATGGTTATTTTCTGTGTTTCCTTGTTTTTTTGGGGGGGGGTTAACAGTTGTGAAGACTGTCCTAACAAACAGAAAAAACAATTAAGCAATAAAACATGACAGGGTATGTGTTATGTTTGTAAAATGGCACACCTCAGGTGTGTTGTGAGGCATGAGGCATCGCCAAGTGCCTTCACTTCACCCGAGATGTTCTATTACCCCACCACAATGTACACTCTGGAGTGTCTTACTGCAATTATGAAATGGGTTCAAGTTATGTGTGTGTGTTTTTGGGGGGGAGGGGGGTAAAGAAATGCACCAAATCAAAAAAGATGACTTTTTTAAATAGTCCCAGCACTGACATGCCATCTCAGGTTTAAATATTTAGTCCAGCAAAATACATGTATTTTTAATTAGCTCTTAAACCCTCTGGTTTCTTCAACCCACCCCCTTTTACCCATTCCCTCACTTTTCTTTCTTCTTCTTTATAATATTCCCTCCCTTTTGTCTGTCTTGTTTATTTTCTGTGTTGCCAACATTCGGGGATGTAATGTTTACTACAGATGGAATGCAAGAATTCAAACCTCTGATCAGTTCTGCTGGCAGAATGTGTACTCCCACTAGCAAACAACAGAAGGCCTCAGATGGAACCAGGGCTGTTGTTTTTTTCTGTAACAGCTTAAACAATACAGATTTCCCTAGTAAGCAGGTGAGGCTAGGAGGGGGAGTTTTCATGGTCAGCAAAGAAACAACATAAATTAAAATTCTAAGTACTGTAGTGCTTCATTTTTATGTTTGCTTGCACGCATGTGCAAGAAACATAGTGCGATGATCCAAAATGCAGTGCCGTACAGTTGAAAGGGAGAGCTACGCTTCACTGAGCAGTGATAAGATATCGTGTGCTCATGCATGCTCCCCCCCACACACACGCACACATGCCAAGTGCTCGTGCCCCCCCAAGCACACACTGTATAGCCGACAGGGTGCCCTATCCCCGTCGGCTGTGCTCGCTCCCCAACAGAGTTCCAGATGGATCGTATGGGTGACGGGGTGCCCAATCCCCGTCGGTTCCACGTTCCCCAAAAGACTATAGGTGCCACGCTGAGCCCATCCCAGCGTGGCAACAGATCGTATAGCTGACAGGGGTGCCCAGTCCCCAATCGGCTCCATGGGCCCCCCAAACAGCCTTCCAGCTGCCACGCTGGGAGCCCACCCCAGCATGGCAAATGTCCCGCATTGTCTAAGTGAAAAAAAAAAGAAACCTGAAAGAAAAATCCTTCCCTTGCTGACTGTCCTGACCCAGGCTCCCCACCCGCGCCCACCCTCTGCTCACCCTACCTCCCCACCCCTCCTCACCCCATTCCTCTGGAGCTAAAGCGTGATGATCTTGGTGGACTGGGAACACGTCTGCACTCTTCAAAGCCGACCGCGAACTGAGGAAATGCCGGTAAGCTGTATAATGTAATAAATAGGGTTTTTTTCAACTTTAATGCATATCTCGGGCATTTTGGGGAATTTATTCACCAAATTTTCAACATGGGGTTTTTGGGACACCACCTCATGAATTCTGTCACTGTCATGGCGTTAATTGGCCCCAAACAGTGATTTTGCAGTCACTGCACAGAACCACCTTTTGGGACTGATTTACAAAACGACAGTGTCACAATTCATGAGACAAGCCCCCAAAAACCCTATGTTGAAAATTTGGTGAAAAAATTCCCAAAAATGACTGTTTTACGAGCATGCATTGCGCTGTTCCTATGCAAGCTCGTAAGTTCTCGAATTTTCAATATGTTCACTCCAGATTTTCAACATTGCCATTTTACCATACCTCCTTATGAGCAGTACAGCTGTCATTCCTCACATCTGACCCAAAATGTGTTTCCGCGCATGTAGTGCACAATGGCGCAGTCGGTGTGCGAAATCAATGTTCAGGACAGATTAAGAAAATCACTGTGACACCGTTCATGAACAGAGGTGTTAAAATGGCTATGTTAAAAATTTGGTGAAAAAATTCCCAAAAATTACTGTTTTACGAGCATGCGTTGCGCTGTTCCTACGCATCCTCGTAAGTTCACGAATTTCCAGTATTTTCATTCCAGATTTTCAATATTGCCATCTTACCACTCCTCCTTATGAGTAGTACAGCTGTCATTTTTCACATCTCGGCCAAAATGTGTTTCCGCCCATGTAGCGTACAATGGTGCAGTCGATGTGCAAAATCAATGTTTGGGACAGATTAAGAAAATCACAGTGACACTGTTCATGAGCAGAGGTGTTAAAATGGCTATGTTAAAAATTTGGTGAAATACGACCATAAAATGACTGTGTTAAATGAGCAGGCTGGGTGGGCCATAGGCCCTTATCTGCCGACACTGTCTATGTATCTATGTATCTATGTGTTACGAATGACCATTGCGCAGTTTCCATGCACCCTTGTAACTTCATGGATTTCTAATATTTTCAGTCTAGATTTTTACCACTGGCATTTTTCCACACTTCCTTATGAACAGTGCAGCTGTCATTTTTCACACCATGTCCGAAATGTGTTTTCGCACTTCCAGCGCAGAAATGCGTGGTCGCTGTGGGAAATCACTGTTTGGGATAGATTAAGAAAATCACAGTGACACTGCTCATGAGCAGAGGTTACAAATTCCCTGTGTTGACAATCTGCTGTAAAAAATCCCCAAACTAATTGCATTACGAGTGTGCGTTGCGCATTTTTCTACACACGCTCGTGACTTCACCAGTTTTTTTCTATTTTCACTGCAGAATTTCAACATTGCCATTTTTTGCACCTCCCGATGACCAGTACAGCTGTCATTTTTCAGATCCTGTTCGAAATGTGTTTTCGCACCTGTGGTTCCAAATGGTGTAGTCGCTGTGCGAAATCAGCTTCCGGCTAACAAACTGATATTGCCACTGTTCATAAGGTGGTGGTCACAGAAAAACCATGTTGAACATTTGGAGTGAAAATGCCAATGAACGCCTGAGGCGTTAGGGTTTCTGACAATAACACCCCAGCCTGTAGAGATTGAGAGGCATCAGGGGTGTGACTTGGGATTCTTGCCTGTAATGCACATACCATTCCACACCCTTCAGCCAGTGAGAGGCATCGAGATGTGCCTTGGACTCTTCAGCCCCAAAGTTCACCCCACTCTCCTATACAGGACCCATCTCACCGTATTTCCTGATGGAATGGGGTGAGCATAAGGGCCAAAGACCCCAAGGCGCACCGTGACACTTGTCAGTGTCTGCAGGGTAGGGTGTGGTGAAATGGCGTGGCCGTTATGCCTGACCACCCAAAGGCACACCCCAATGCCTGTCAGTCTCTGCAGGGTAGTGGTGGGGTTAGCTTCAGTTCAATACTTCACTGCTGTTCCTATTATACAGCTCTCTAACTCCTACACTACCAATGGCAATGCCAGCAAGCAAACATTCAGCATTGACAAATGCTTGTTTCTCTTGGTTCTAATGATGTATCCCGACTAGATAATGTGGAGGATCACATGGGTTTATTTATTTACTTATACCATCAAATGTGTCTTTAGTTTGAATTTAACATAAAGATAAGGCTAGCTCTGGTATGTAGTTCAAAAATTATAAACTTAAATTATACTCTGAAGGGATAAGTCAAATTAATAGATCCTGAATTGAGTTTTGCTGGTATAATTTAAAAGATACTTATTATGCTGCTGCTTGATATTTATTATGGCATTTAGCCTTAAGCACTATTTTTAATGTGTAAAATGCGCAGATCTTATTCAAAGTACTGATTTATGTATATTTTTTCCTATGTAACACTGAAATAATTTAAAATTGACTAGCAGTTCATTATGTACATATTTCTAACTGCCCTGATTTTATGTAGTGTATGACACTTTTATAAGTGATTGGAAAATCTTGTGTATACTTCGTACAATTTTTATTTGTTGGGTGACTATAAAATGTTTTTTTCTTTCTGTTTTGTAATGACTTTCAGTCGAACGAATAAACAAACTAACTAAAAACTAACTATTTATACAAGGTTTTTTGGTAATGGTGTGTTATTGTGCACAGCTGAGAGAAAATATAGAAACACAGAACTTGACTAAAGGAAGACTAAATATCTATCTACTCTGCCCTTGCTATACTAATTCACTCTATTGGCCTACTGTACTGTTGTACTGTACCCCTTCACCCACTACCACACCTCAAACCCTTACTGCCCCTCTTGGGGACTATGATTCCTTTTGCTCTGTCCCAGTCCCGTTTAAATCCTTGAAGGGAATTGGCATCCTACCAACCTCCACTCACGCTATTAGTGACCACATCCCTATTTTGTACAAAGAGGACAGAACAGTTCATCTTCTTTATATTACAGAGAAACTTGTATGTTTCAATCATGTACCCACACTCCCTTCTGGATTTCAGTGAATTGATGTTTAGAGCCATAGTATGTCTATGGCTTTCCTCAGGTGAGAGCTCCAGAATGGATCATAGCACTCCAGGTGAAGCCTCACTAGGGATCTGTGCAGTGACAGAATCACCTTGCTTTGCCTACTGTGAAAACCATTCCCTAGAAAACCAACCATCTTCAGTGCCTTTTGTATGCTTTATTGCATTGACTTGTTTGATGCAGGGAGTCACTGACTATGGCCCACATATCTCTATCCTCTGTGGAAGTGGGCAGTCTAATTCCTACCGTCAAGTATAATGTGTGTGTATTATGCCTACCAAATTGCACTAGTGCTCACAAATGGGGAGCATGTACAGGAAATAACAGCCTGGGAGCCATTGGGTGGAGTGACCACTGCACAGTGGGGTTCCAATTAGATATGGGCAGTGAAAGCATCCTGACTAAGACCAAAATCTTGGATTTTAGAAGGGTGGACTTCGGCAAAATGGGTGAAGTACTACAGAGGCACCTGGCAGGCATCAGACCAGATATGGTGGTGGCCAAAGGAGGTTCATCATTAAGAAAGGAATACTGGTTGCCACAGAGCAGTGTGGTAGGCTCAGGGTTAAGAACACAGGGGTCAAAGTGCCCAGCTGGTTCAATTCCAGGGTTGCCCAGGTAGAAAGGGAAAAGAGGCTAGCCGATATAAAATTCAGGAAGACCAAGAGAGAGGTGGATAGGAAAAATTACCTAAGGTTGGCTAGTAAGGCAAGTAAGAAAGTCCTACAAACTAAAGCACAGAAGGATCTGCAGACAGGTGAGGGAATTAAGAAGGGGGAGAAATCTTTCTTTCACTATGTAAGTGAAAAAAGAGGCAAGAAGGAAGGGATTGTCAGGTTTAAGAAAGGGAAGGAGTGGGTGGAGGATAATGGTGGAAAAGCAGAAATTCTAAATGAATTCTTCTGTTCCATCTTCCCAGGGAGGAGGATAGATCAGTGCCTTCATGATGGAGAAGAGGAGCAGGGGCAGAGGGAAACATAGATGTAGTGATAGAGGAGGATAGAGTGAGGGATGTGCTGCTAGCATTAAAGGTGGACAAATCACCAGGCCCAGACCAACTACATCCAAGGGTACTAAGGGAACTGGCTAAGGACCTGGCAGGTCCACTGACAGACCTATTTAATAGTTCACTAGAGTCAGGTGTGGTACTAGTACTGCAGGATTGGAGAACAGAAAATGTGGTGCCCCTTCACATAAGTGGTCCCAAGAATGACCCAGGGAATTGCAGACCAGTCAGTCTGACCTCAATTATGGACATGCTCATAGAGACCATACTAAAGGAAAGGTTAGTGGAATATCTAGAGGAGCATGGTCTCCAGGATTTGAAGCAACCTGAGTTCATGGGGGGGGGATTGTGTAAATCAAATCTGACTTGACTTCTTTGACTGTGTCACTAAGACAGTGGATGGAGCCAAGCAGTAGACATCCTCTATCTGGATTTTAGAAAGCCTTTTAACTCTGTGCCCCACAAAAGGTTGATCAAGAAGTTGGTGGATCTTGAGGTTAGGGATAAGATGGCCAGATGGGTGGAAAATTGGCTGAGGGACAGAACCCAGATGGTGGTTGTGGGGGTAGACTTATCTGGTATCAGAAAGGTCACCAGTGGGGTACCGCAGGGCTCAGTGCTGGGGCTGGTGTAGTTCAATGTCTTCATCAATGACATTGGGGATGGTATAAAGAGCAAAATGTGCATATTCGCTGATGGCGCCAAACTCTGCTGGAGAGTGGGAAAGTGGACACAGCTGAAGGGATACCAGACCAACATGATGACCTGGAAAAGCTGGGGATGTGGTCCAGGATGTTGTAGTTTGGCTTCAATTCCAAGAAATGCAAAGTTACACACATTAGAGCCAAGAATTCCAAGACAGAGAACTACCTGGGTGGAATCCTGGTATCTGCATCAGGGGAGGAGAGGGACCTGATACTTATGATCACTAGTGACCTGAAGCACTCCACACAGTGCAAGAAAGCAGCAGCATGGGCAAACAAGATGCTGGAATGCATAGCTAGAGGGATCAGTAGTTGGAGAGAGAAGGTTATAATGCCTTTGTACAGGTCACTGGTAAGGCCGCATCTAGAGTATGTAGTTCAGTACTGATGCCCACACCTCCAAAAGGACATTAACTTGCTGGAGAAGGTACAAAGGAGGGCTACAAAGATGACAGTGGGTCAGCAGGGCAAGGTATATCAGGAGAGGTTGAGGGCACTGAACATGTACTCCATGGAAAACAGGAGAGAGAGAGAGAGAGAGAGAGAGAGAGAGACAGGGGACATGATTGGGACTTGAAGTACTTTAAAGGTATAAATAAGGTGGATATGGAGGGTCTCTTTTAATTGAATGCCAACCATAACACAAGGGGACACAGTCATAAGATGAAGGTGGGAGGTTTAAGAGGGTGGTCAGGAAACACTTCTTTACAGAGAGAGTGGTAGACACTTGGAATGCACTGCCAGAAAAGGTCATCTCATTGAACATAGTGGGCAGCTTCAAGAGGGGCTGGGATAGGCACAGGGGGATGTAAGGATCATGGGTAGGGAGGATGGGAGGAGTGGGAAAGGGGCCGGGACAGTAGCTCAAGCTCTGGACCCTGAAATATGAGCAGCATAGATAGGATAAATGACCTTCTTCTGCTGGCTTCTTAGTATGTAAGTATGATTCTTACTGTACTTCCAAACAGCCTCATTTTTTTCTCTGAGCAAACACATTGGGAGTAATTCCAAACAAATGTAAATGTCTCAGAAAGTATACAAGTTACACATACACCACTAGGAGGTTTGTTGTTCAGGACAAAAGGACCTTTCAAATGAGGGTAGTCACTAAACTAAATTCTTTATATATTTTTTAAATATAGTCATCCAAAAGATGAAAATAATGAAGAAAAATTAAAATTCATTTAATCAGATGGTCATATTTTAAAAATATATAATTAGTGCAGCTTAGTGAATAGGCTCATTTGAAATGTCTTTTTTTCCTGAACAACTATCTTGCTAGTTGTGTATGTGTAACTTAAATACTTTCCAAGAAAGTTACATTTCTTCTGCATGACTCCTACTGTGTTGGCTAAGAGAGAAAAAAAAAGTTGCTGTTTGGTAAGAAATTGGTAAGGGGATGGCTAACAGAGGCTGGTATTAAATGGAGTTCACTCCATGGAAGGGAGGGTGATGGGGAGGGGGTGGTACAGGTACCTCAGGGATCAGTGCTGGATCCAGTCCTCTTTAATGTCTTTATAAGTGAAATTGCAAAGAAGCAGGAAGGGAAGGTTTAACTCTGCATGATGATACCAAGATCTACAGCAGGATGGAAAAGTATGAGCAGAGATCTTAAAAGACCTGAACAGTGGTCAAGAGAATGGCAGCTGGGTTTCAGCACAAAAATGTAAAATAATGCACTTGTGGCACAGAAATCCATGGAAAGAGTACAAAATGGTTGGAGTGGTATCGACAACACTAAGAAAGCACACATTCCCCCCAAAATAAGCTTTTACATACAGTAGATTACTGTTTAACAATATTATGCATCTATGGCTGCCACTGTACATCTGATGTAAACCCATAATCATGTTCCTCACTTGAAGTGAAAAGGTGGGGGGGGGGAGGAGGATGAGGCCATAACTAACTCCTTGTTTTTGTATTAAAGGGGTCAGATTATTTTACTGCAAAAACAAGGAAAGGGGTAATTTCTAATATGTGCATGGGTACCACTTTTATCCAGACAGTGCCACCACAGGCTGCTAGCACTTCAAGACTGCTATTACCCCCACCTACTACAATCAGGGGAAATCCAAAAGTAGTCTAGCAGCACTGAGGTCAGTATGGTTAAGGCACATTTACCAGAAATTACTGCTTATAGAAGAATGAGAAAGTGACTATGATGACAAGCAAGTCCCAGACCAGATTTGTATAAGAGCACTTTGGAATCATGTGGCCAGACCACTGTCTGATGTGCTGCCACAGTGCTCTGGCATAATTTCCAATGATTCTGTTTATGCAACCCTTCCCCTCTGTGGGCCGCATAAACACACCCCCTTGCCAGTGCACTACTTCTCCTTTTCACAACTGCGGAAGTGGTGACCACTGTGGACAACATAGAGGCACTGACTTACACTGCACATGCATGAGTATCATGCATAAGTAGTCATGTCAGTGCCACCATGTTGGACATGGCTGACTCCTGGGCAACCTGTGCGTCTGTGAGTATCACACATGTGCAGTACTGTAATTGCTGCAGTACTAGTTACGATTGACTCCAATGCGGCAGGAGCACTGCATATTCCTTTTAATGCTCTTGTCACTCCTAAAAGCTCTCCACAGCCATATCGGCACTGACCAGAGTTTGTTTAACAGTCATTTTCCCTTCCATCTGATGAAGTGCATGTGGGCTGTGGAGATAGGCTGCTAGTATGCTACCTAGATCACAATTAGGTGAAAGGATTGCTAAATCCAGTCTGAGAACTAGGAAATGAAACTTTTATTTATTTGAATGTAGAAAACAATGTGTCTATTATTTTTGTTATTTTTCTTTGCCCTTGCTCTCTGGTCTTCTGGTACTTTTAATGGCGGTCTTAAATTCTATACATGAAATACAGCACACAAGTTGGACCAAGTAGATCAATACACAGGTGAAAAGACTACAAGTACATTAATTATGAGGTTAACATACGGCTCTAAGAATGCTGACAATCAGTCAGATTCCAGCATGCCTGAGACACTTTTAATAATATGAGCTTGTGCCTGACTTTTTATTATAACACACACATGCAAACATAATTTAAGGGATTAATCAAGGAGTTGTGGTTAGGCAGCTCCAGCAGAAATGTTCATTGATCATGTGACATACCAGGTGGACAGAATGGAGCATGGTATAAGACAATGGAGAAGGCTATGGTGGGGTTACATTGGTCAGGTGTTGGCCAAATTCAAAAGTGGCATCCCTATGTCATATTAATGATGGATGGTGTAGACTCCATTCACAATAAAGACCAACCATTTACTATAATAAAGATTGTGTGTATATTGAGGAGGAAAACTGGCTTGATTTGTTAAGGAAGAAACCAAGAGCAGTTCATTCAGAACAAATCAGCCACTCAAAAGTCAGTTTTCCATCAGTTAACAAAGTTTTTTCAGTATGATGCATGGCACTAATAACTTGGTGAAATGTTTCCTTTTATTGGTTTCTTCATGGAAAAGGTGCCATACAGAAATTAATAATATAGAGAATAAAGGATGGGGTGGTGTTTGCAATGAGATTTTACACACACCCGAGGTGTGGGATGCTACTTAAACCCCAAGGGTGAAGCCCGAGAGGTTTATAAAAAGCATCCCATGTCAAGGGTGTGTGTAAAATCGAGTTTGATACACAGCGCCATCTTTTATTTTATATAATTGCTAGCCAGTGCTTTTCCACCACAGCAAATATATAAAATGAAAGAAAAAAAACATTGTGGTTGAGGCAGCCGAGGACCGGTTGGGATTCAACACGGTCAGCTGTCTGTCAGGATTTTCAATTATGTTTCTGTTTTAGCCAGGCTTGCAGAGTGGACCATTATGTTTTTGTATTACTTCTTTTTTTGTGTGTGTCTTAATAGTTTCACTTAACACCGAGCAGTGGTTGTTGTATCTGTCTAGTGAGAGAAGTGGAGAGAGAGCAGCTGGTGCTTGGGCAGAAGTAGGGAAACCCAGTGCATTTTGCTGTTATAACCAGCTGGTTATAACAGCAAATTATAACTGGGTTTCCCTATGGGAAAAAGCACTGGCTAGTAGTTATATGCAGAATAATGCATAGACAACTGTGTGTTATGATGTTTTTCTACCCAACTGAGGTGTGTGATGACCCATAAACCTCGAGAGCGAAGCTTAAGATGTTTATTAGGGCATCACACACCAAGGGTGGGTAAAAAAAACTTCACAGATACGCAGTTGTCTATGCTTTATTTTTTATAATTACTGGTGCAAGGAGTCAATGCCAAAGAAAGTTACTATAGCAGCTATGCTGTGATTCCTGCTGCTGCTGCTTAGTCCCCCTACTCCACATTGATACACGCACACATACTGTGCTTTTGCTGTGTCCTCCTCTCCAGTACAGACCTTGTTTTTTTTTTTTTTTTTTTTTGGGTGGGGGGGCTACAGTGTGGAACTGAACATAGTCAGCCGCAACCTGTTTCTGATTACAGTCTCTGTCTCCTGAAGCCTTGCCCAAAGCGTACCAGCACCAGTATCAACTAGATATATTTTTTAAAATGTAAAGGCAGGATCAACCAGATAAATTCTGTCAAAAATTAATATGTTACCTGTGATGGAAGAGGCAAATGATAAATGTGGGTCCTTGGTAAAGAAGAAACATAGCCACCATGTTTGCTGATGTGTTAGACCCACCCACACATGGAGTAAGATCCAATGAGGTGGTGCACTACAAATGAGGTGAACTAGGACTGAAACAAAAAGCTGTAATAACCAAGTAACTTGGTTATTACAGTGTTTGAAACAGATCAAGTCAGAGTATTAAAAAAGAACACAAGTAATTATACAATTAGAATAACTGGTCATCATTTTTTTCTATGGGCTATCACAAACCCACTCAGCAGGTCAGCCCTCTACTCCCAAAGTGCCAACCTCTGAGCACAGTCTTGTGAACAGTTTACAGAAACAGGGTAACCCTCCTGTCTGTTTTGTGGGTTCAATCAACCTTTGGTCTCAAGTCTTGGTGTGATTCAAACTGTGAACCTCTTGCTAGCATACTCAATGCACAGGCTCAGATAATTCTGTCTTCAGGGGGCCAGATATCTTTGCCTATGGGCACCTAACCAGGTGTATAGAAATTAACCCTTAAAAACTATAATAAAAGACCTCAGATTTAAAACACTTACCTTCTTCCAGTTTGGTATCACCATTCAAGCTTATGTACAGTGTCTGCTTTTACCTATATACTCCACTTGTAAAAGGAAATAAATCAAAGACATACCAAGTAGACTCTAAAAATAGAGTTTTACTAAAATAGAAACAAAATATGTAAAACATAAAATACAGAACCAATGTCACAAGAACCATACAAATCTTTTAAAAGAACAAGGTTTAAACAGTGCAATTCCTACTACAGTACTTAAATTTCTCTCTCTCTCTCTCTCTAAATACCTTCTTTAAGTGATCATAGATATTTCTTTGTCAGGGTCTAGATAGAGATGTCTCTCTGAAGTAAAACTGAATATTCCTTAAAGAAAACTGTATTTGCCAACCCCTTTGTGTGAGGTCACCTAGCTCATCCTCTGTCAGAATATATATAAAAATCTATCTATACAAAAACAGGATGTCTTTCCAAAGTATTAAATTCTGTAATCCACAACTCATTTTCTTTTTCAAATGACATTTATTTGATCTGTGAGCAGTATCCCCTCTCACATAGACACCAAAGCATTTATGATTTCACACCAGTGTACTAAACCTGGTTTCCCCCCCGAAACATCATAAAAGGGATACTGATTTCCCTCTTAGCAGTCAAAGCTATAATTATCTTAGAAAAGTCTGTAATTAGCTTCTGGCCTTCCAGGTAACACCTTGTATCTAAAACCTGTGTGTGTGTGTGTGTGTGTGTGTGTGTGTGTGTGCGTGATCTCACATGCTGTTTCAGCATTTCTCAAGAGAGATAGTCCATAACCCATTTTATATTACAAAAAATGATACAGTGATCAGAACCAGCTGTCCAAGAGTCTCATGGGCTAGATCAGTTATTTGCTGCAATAACTGACCAGTTATTACAGCAAACATACACACAATCTAGTGACATTTAGCATGAGCTTTTGTCTTTCAATCATACAGCTCATTTCAATATAGTTTTTGCATAGCCACCGAGTAAAACTGAAACAACCTACTCTGTCTCTCACAAAATTAAACCTGCATTATTTTACCTGAAAAATCTTAGATAGAAACATTCCTTACCTCAGTTTACCTCGCAATTTCACCATTGTAATCCCCTACCACTTATCTCCCCACAAGACCCTTCATCAATACCTTATGACACCAGTCTCCATGGTGACCACACTGACTGAAAAATGCATAGGCAAACTAATCTTTCTTATTGTTTAACTCACTTTTTTGCAAAATAGGTCAAAATTTTAAACTGCTGACTTATTCAGAACAAAAGGTTTAGTGTGTCTGGTGACATTTAAAAAACTCTATTTGCAATCTCTTTTGTCACTCTGAACTGTTACTTGCAATCTTTTGCAGCCTTGCATCAGTTCAACTCTTGCCAACAAATAAATATTACTTAAGCCAATGTCTATGCCTTTATGACAACTTGTTTTCAATATAATGTGTACAATTCAATAATGCAGAAAGAAAACCAATTTACTGAAATGTGAAAAGTCACTGAATCTGGTAGGAAAAAAATTGATGCCCAGAAATTACAAAAAATAATCAATGGAGTGATGGGCATACTTGCATTTACTGCACACCCTCAGTGTGGGATGCTTTTATAAAAACCCCGAGCTTCACTCTCAGGGTTTATGTACCATCCCACACTTCAGGTGTGCATTCAGTTCTCGTAATGCATATCACCCCATGTATTGTACTGTATTTTACCAATCTCATTCATTATATAGTAGTACACAGTATACTGCACATTAATCATGATTCTGTTCTCGTCTATAGTGATTTTATCACCAGTTGCTAAGTGATGCTACACTATTGCTCTAACCAGTATGGTAATGTGAACACATATTTAAAGTTATTTGTTGTTCTGTTATCTTTTCTCCCATATTGTACGAAGTATCTGTTTACCTAAAATCTCTTCACCATCCCCTTGTCTTCCCCCTGCTACAGCTGCATATGTTCTCAGGCAGGATTCTGTTTCAATGCAAAGTTCTGCATTGCTTGTTCATTGCCAACTGTTTTGCTAATTATAATCTAGTCTATCATGTCCAGGGATAACATGTTAGCTATTATATTGCATGAAAGTTACATCAAGTTACATAAAAAAGTATTTACTATTTGTTTGTCTGAGCCCGTGGATATTTACCCCTTCTTGTTTCAGAACAAGTCATTTGTACAGAAACCTACACTTTTAACCAGATATATTGTATCAGTTTTGTATAGTGCTAGATTATAAGGACTCATATTTAGCATGCAATCTCATCACATTATATTTAATTATTGTACATTGTGTACATAATTTGCTTTGTGCTGGCGGGAGGAAGTTGTCAGTGGGTGAGGGAATTTTGTCTCTTTTATCCATTTTAGTGCAGCCATTTGTTGCTGTCCCCACACCATTCTATGTAGTGCTACAGTGTTTTTTAACAAAATTCTCTCAGTGTTATTATGAGTTGCTTTACCTTAGTTCTCTATAGCAATTTCTTTAAAGATGCAAAATAGTAACTGGAGAACTTCCCCTCAGCTGAATAGTGCACAAAAAGTTATATTTCTAAGTGTGGCAAACAAATGGCCTTATAAGACACTTATCGTATATGGAACTCAGTGCTTCACTGGTGGCAGGGTCTCCCCTTATACGAGTCACCTCCTAGAGTGTTGCAGCTTTTGTAAAAGGTGATTGAGAGCTTGAAATGACAAGCACAAATCACAAGAACCACAGGCTGATTGCCAGTGACATCACTAGACCTTGACAAATCAGCTCTGCGACTGCATAGGTCATTTTGAACAGCTCTATCATGCTGGTTCTACATGCTTTATGTCGACTGGCATCACAGTGACAGGAATCATGTTGACTGCAAGTTGCAGTCATCATAATTCCTTCAAGTCTCTCTGTCCTTTTTTTTATTGGGGGGTTTTGCACCCTGAACCCCCAATGCGGGGGGCTATGCCCCGCGTCCTCCTGACTTATGGATTCTTAGCTGCAGTTAAAGTTACTTCAGGGTGGGGGTGCTGGACTGGGAGATAGTGTGCCCCTGTCTTGGGCACACCAGCACAGCAACCTGTCAGCAAAGTGTTGATTTTGCCGACAGGATTGTAGTTCGCTGTGTTGGTGTTGCCGTAATGGGGGCATATTATTTTGAACCAGCTTTGTGTAAGAGCTTTTTGACTTACAACATGTTTTTAGGCCTTGACCTTTGTTAATGCTCCTACCAGTAACATTACTGCAATAACAAACACCCCCTACTTATACTGAAAAATCTCAAGTTTGAAAATAACTGAAAATTAAAATGCACTCAGAAAAAAATTCTAAAAACTGTTCACTGAAACTGATGAGCTGTCTTATTTCTTAAAACGGCCCACCGCTCTCATACAAAATTTCTACTTTTTGTCTGCACAGCTGGGTTACTTGATTTGTATGCCAGCAATATGGATGGAGAACTCTCTCTGTTCATCATAAAAGTATGGCTAATTATTGCCCAAAGTATCCCAAAACACATTACCCATTTTCACAAGCTAGGCTAGTCTGCAAAGGCACAAGGCATTTCTTTTAATATCAGGGAGATGAGGGATTTTCAAAAGTAGCAAAATGGGCAAAACTCCTATTTGGATCAGGTGGGATATCCAAAACTCATGAAATGGACACAACTGCTAGTTATATCAGATTGGAATTTCAAAAGTCATAAAATGGATACAACCCCTAGTTGTGTCAATGTCAGAAACTACCTTGATATGTATAGACCATAGTCTACATTACTGAAGCTATGTTCAAAGTTAAACTAAGCTGCAGAATTTCTAGCTGTATTCTGGCACTTTACATTCAGTTTTGGATTAAAAAAATGCTAGACATAGATGGAAATGATCCAACAGGTTACACTAACTCTGAAAATTGTGTCCAGGCACATTTATATCTGAACTTGCAAACTGTTGCAACTAAGAGTTTTGGAAACTGACAGCTATGTCCTAGCATTGTAAATTGGACATAGGGTACTTTGGCCTATGTCTAAAATGATACCATAGAAAATAACGTCTAGAACAAGGCTTTGAAAATCCCCTCAGGTCTCTTGTACTGTATATTCATTGCAAATACCTACATTTAGGCATCTATTGGGGTTGAACCTTAATGACACAAAAGTAAGGAAATGCAACATTAGGATGAAAATGAGTCCCTGAAACTTTCTGAATCTGAGGTGAGATGTTTCTTAGGCTTCAAATGGTTGTGTGATGCAACATTGGCATTGCCCTAACTTCAGTGCACTCTCCAAGCACAAAACATAGTGAAACCTCAGTGCTGGGAGACAGGGTGCCAACATTTGGGTCAGTGGTTGGATGCCTGTGATCTACTTATGCAAACAGTATGTAATCTTTTGGTTTGTCTCTTCCTCTGGTTTTCCATCCTCAGTAGAGGTGCCAGAAGAATTGTTTCAAGGCTAAGGAAAAAGTTATTAACTAAAAAGCCACACCACAGACAGAGTTCCAGGGATGGGGCGGGGAGGGTGAAGGTACTTGAAACACTAGGTAGCAACTGTTAGATTGTGGGGGATTATATACCCAGGGAGGGGGGCAGGTGTCTGGCAGCCCCCACTGAACCACAGACTTAACCTTTAAATGTAATGGGTGGCCACCAGCGGTGTGCTTGTGTAAACAATATGTGATCTTTTGGCTTGTCTCTTTCTCTGGTTTTTCACCCTTGGTAGTGGTGTTAGGAGAAATACAAAATCATACATGCCCCCACAATGCAAAGCATCATGGGATGCATATGCAAATCACCACAGAATATTATACTGGTTCAACTTTAAGCAGAAATGCATGGTGCCGAAAGGCCTCTCACACAGTTTACAAAGGGTGCCAACAACTGTCTCAAGGCTAAAGGAAAAGTTTTCTAGCTATAAACCAAAAGTACAAGTAAGACATAGCAGTTACATAGCTACATGGTAGTTGTCAGCAGAAAAAGACCCCTTGGTCCATCTTGTCTGCCTTGGAGAACAAATTTCCTTCTTGGTTTTGTACTGCAGATCCTACCCGATCTGCAACCTTCCTTTCCCCCATTCCTGTTGTTAGAAATCTCCTGTGCCAATCCCATGCATGCTTAAATTCCTCCATAGTGTTTGCACTTTACATCTCTACCAATAGTCTGTTCCAGGCATCTAACACCCTTTCCGTGAATAAGTACTTCCTCGCATTTCCTCTGAGTCTCCAGCCTTCCACCCTCATATTGTGTCCCCTTGTCCTAGTGCATCTTGTAGAATGCTGCCTTCATGTACCTTGTTGATTCCCTTGAGGTATTTGAATACCTCTATCATGTCTCGCCTTTCCCTCCTATCCTCCAGAGAGTACATATTCAATTCCTTGAGCCTATCCTCATAGCTTTTTTGATGCATGCCCTAGACCATTTTGGTTGCCCTCCTCTGCACCGCCTCCACTTGATCAAGGCCCTTCTTGAGGTGTGGCCTCCAGAACTGGACACAGTACTCCAAGTGGGGCCTCACCAATGACCTATACAGAGGCAATACCACCGCCCTCTTTCTACATGTTATACCCCACTATGCACCCCCGCATTCCAGTAGCTTTTCCAACCATCTTTTCACACTGACTAGCAACTTTGAGGTCATCCCTAATGATCACCCCAGGTCCCTTTCCTGTTTTGCTGTCACCGTCTCTCCTCCCAGCTAGTACAATGCCCTTGGGTTCTTGTGTCCTATATGCATAATTTTATACTTTTTGGCATTGAAACCTCGCTGCCATACCCTTAACCATTCCTCTAGTTTCTTCAAGTCCTTCCTTATTCTGTCTACCCCTTCTAGTGTGTCCACTCTGTTGCAGATTTTTGTGTCATCCACAAACAGACATACTTTCGCTTCCAGTCCATCTGCAATGTTGCTAATGAAGACATCGAAGAGTAATGGCCCCAGAACTGACCCCTATGGCACCCTGCTAGTCACTTCTCTCTCCTCTGAACCTACCCCATTTATGACTACCTGCTGTCTCTTGAGACTTAGACAATTTTGTACCCATTTTACTACTTTTGATCCCACCCCAGGACTACCCAGTTTGATTACTAATCTTCTGTGTGGGATGGTGTTGGAGGCCTTCCTGAAATCCAGGTAGGCTATGACCACTGCCCCGCTGATCCACTTCTCTTGTAGAAATGGGTGAAGTTGGAAAACTTCACTTCACAAATTAATCTGTGAATTCGGCAGAATTTCACCAATTCCATATGGTAAAGTTCCACCACAGAGTGCGGAATTCTGCCCGTGAATTGTGGAATTTCACCAAAATTCCACCCATCGCTGGCAAAATTCTGCACTTCGTGTGTGAAATTCCACACTTCGTGGTGGAACTTCACAATTTAGAAGTTTCTGAATGTGAGAAAAACTTTACGGAGCTCCACAGAGGTGAACTATTGACTGCTTTGTGGCTAATTCACCGATGAATTTTAACTTTCCCCCATCTCTGTTCTCTTGTCACCCAGTCAAAGAACTCAGTTAGAGTTCTTTGGCAGGATCTCCCTCCAGTAAACCCATGCTATTTTTAATCTTGCAACCCATTAGCTGACAGGTACTTCATCCTTTCTTCTATTAATGTTTCCATAATTTTTCTCAAAACCAATGTCAGGCTTACTGGACTGTAGTTCCCTGCCTCCTCTTTATTTCCACTCTTGTGAATTAGTACTAAATCTACCCTCCTTCAGTCCCATGGCACCACCCCCATTGCCACTGATTGGTTGAACAGGGCTGCCAGGGAAGTAAATAGCTCTACCCTCAGTTACTTCAGTATCCTTGGGTGCACCCCATCTGGCCCTATTGCCTTATCCACTTTTTATCTCTCAAGTTCTTTGAGTATTCTCTCCTCTGTAAAAGGGCTAGTGTCTATCTCCCCTCTAGTAATTTCTTTGTCATTTATCTGTGACCCATCATCCACTCCATTTTATATGAATACTGAACAAAAATATTTGTTCAGTATGTCCTCCTTCTTCTGGTCCTTCTCTACACTTTCCCCCTTCCCCCATTAGTCTAACTATCCCTGCATTGTTTTTCCTCTTTTCACTTATGCATCTAAACAATGTTTTATCCCCCAGTGTCACCGTCTGGGTTATATTCTCCTCTGTTTGTGCTTTAGCACTCTTAACAGGTTTTGCTGCCTCCCTCAGTTTCTCCTGATATTCTTTCCTATCCTCTGTGATCTGTGTTGTTTTGTACCACTCAAAAGCCAGCCTTTTTGCCTTAACTTTTGCTACCACTTCTTTGGAGAACCATAGTGTTCTCTTCCTTGTCCTGTTCTTTGTAAACTGCCTTATGCATTAGCTTGTTGTTTTCTCAATGGCCTTTATTTGTGACCACATTTCCTCTACCTCATCCCCTTTCCCTATCTGTGCCAGTGCTTTCCCAATGCACTCTCCCATCTTCCTGAAATCAGCCCTTCTGAAATCCAGAACCCTCATTTTAGCATGGTATGCTTTTTGCTCAGCTCTAACCCCCAACCACACTGTGCAGTGATCACTTGTCCCTAGGTGAACTCCCACTGTGACATTGGTGACACTGTCTCTGTTTGACAGTACCAGGTCTAGTATGGCCTTCTTTCATGTGAATTCACTGGCAAGCTGTTTTAGGAATGCCCGCTGCAGTAAATCCAGGACTTCCCTACTTCTACTTGATGCTGCAACTGGGATGCTCCAGTCTGCATCTGGCATATTGAAGTCTCCCATCAGTAATACCTCCCCATTCTTGGATAGCCCCTTGATTTCTTCCATCATTTCCCTCTCTTCTTATTCTTTCTGTGCAGGCGGTCCATATATTACCCCTGTTCGAAGCATGCCCCCCCTCTCCAGTGACACCCACAGTATCTCAGCTTCTCCTTCCTCCCTTTGTATTTCTGTGGCTTTAATATTCTCCTTCACATGAAGTGCCACCTCACCTCCCTTTTTGCCAACTCTGTCCTTCCTGACAAGTGCATACCCTGGTATGGCTGCTTCCTAGTCCTAGTTTTCCCTGAACCAGAGCTCCATGATTGCCACTATATCTAGGTCCTGTTTCACTATGGTGGCCTCCAGGTCCATTACCTTGTTGCCAATGCTCTGAGCATTTGTGGACATGGCTTTCCAGATCTTACTTCCCCCTCCCCTGTTATTGTATTTCTTCCCATTGCCAACCCTTCCATTTTGCCCTTTGATCTCTTCTCTTCTCTTCTCTTCTCTTCTCTTCTCTTCTCTTCTTCTCTCTTCTTCTCTTCTCTTCTCTTTATTCTGTATTGCTTGATTTAGGCTTTCATGTGATTTTTCTCCCCTCTGGTCCCTGATGTTGTTTCCTCTAGCCTATGGGGTGGACAGTCATTGCCCTTGTGCCCTAGTCTGCCCCCCCTTGGCTAATTTAAATGCTTAGCAATGTAGCATTTAAACTTTTCATTGAGGACCTCCATTTTCCTCCTGCGGTGGATGCAGGCCATCTCCTTTGAAGAGGCCTCCATCCATCCAGGTGGATTCCCACTCCCCAGTGAATCCATACCCCTTCTCATTGCACCATTTCTTCAACCATGTGTTGAAGTTCCTGGTGCGGATGCACCTATCTTATCCCTTGTCTTGGACAGGTAGCTCCTCTGAGAAAGTGACTTTCATGCCTCTCCCAGTCCTGGTTCACTGCACCTACCAAAAAACATTCAGACTCTGCTGGAAAAAACAAACAATCAGACCCCGTTAGAAAAATGCAAGGAAACACCCTGGCCTTAGGTCAGCAAGTTACGATCCTCCGCTCCTCTCTCTGATGTTGCCTGCTGTATCCTCCAGTGAGTTCTTCCTTCTGTGGTCTCCCAGTGTTGCTGAACTCTCTTTAAATCCCTGTGTTTTTTTTTTAATTTTGGTGTCTTTTTTTGTCTCTCCTCAATTGGTTCACTTTACTCCTTTCTCAGAGTGACATTCCCCTTCTTTGCCTCTCCCTGTCCCAGTTCACTGCCCCTGCCAAACAACAATCAGACCCTGCTAGAAAAAAACAAACAAAAAAACAAATAAATGAAAAGAAACAATCAGACCATGTCAGAAAAGTGTAAAGAAACCCCTTGTCTCAGGTCAGCAAGTTACGATCCTCCGCTCCTCTCTCCTATGCTGCCTGCTGTATCCTCCGGTGAGTTCCTTCTTCTTTGGCTCTCAGTGTTGCTAAAAACCTTTTTAAATCCCCCTGTTTGATTTAATTTTGGTGCCTTTTTTGTCTCTCCCCAATTGGTTCACTATGCTTCTTTCTCAGAGTGACATTCCCCTTCCTTGCATCTGTCACTGTCAAAAACAATCAGATCCTGTTAGAAAAAAAATGAAAAGAAACAATCAGACCCTGTTAGAAAAATGCAAGGGAATCCCCGGCCTCAGGTCATAAAGTTGCGATCCTCCACTCCTCTCTCTGATGCTGCCTGCTGTATCCTCTGGTGAGTTCCTCCTCCTAATGGAACCCACCTCTTCCAACTAATGGACTAGACCCAATAACACAGAGGAGAGGAAGAAACCCCAGATGTAGGAAACCTTTGGGGAACTGAAGTTACTGGGTAAGCCTTCCCTCCAGGCTTAACATTAAGAGGCTAGCTGTTGATTAGCTTGGTGGAGTTCTGAATTTGGATCTCAGATACAGTGCAGGTTTTAAATAAGGATGATGTCCAGTGAACCATGACTTTGATAATGTCAGCTGGGATGTTCTTCAAGTTTGCTGAGGTGGCTGCTTCAATTCTGAATGAGTGGCAAGAGAAGAAAAGGAATCAAGAGACAGATGAGAAAGTAATGTTCTGACACAGAGGACAAACCAGGAAGAAGTCATGATGGAGTATATCTGAGGATACAGAAGAGGATGAATGAAATCAGGATTTCTGTCTAAGGATTGCAGCAAATTGAAGACTTGAATAGGGCAACAGGTTGAGTTCATTGAAAAATAAGAGAAATGGACTCCTCTGTTGTTTCTGTCAGTTTTGATCTTGGCATGGTGAGATTAAATAGTCTGCAGATACATTCTGTAAACAGTCATTCATGAGGTGCATGGATGGCTGGATTGAAGACTGAAGAGTAGCATGTAAATTCTCCAGATCATAGAAATCCGAAGAAGGAAACTTCATGGCAACTTGTAGAGTAAGGTCAGCAATGGGTCCCCCCAAAAAGCTGTTATTTGGGAGAAGTATCATTTGAGAATATAAATTGTAATCTGTGGGTTTTCTTGTTAAATATTATGGAGGAGTCACTTATACCTTGAAAGGGAGGCTTTGATTACTGGATTTGATAGGAAGGGGGTTGTTACATCAGGACAGATAGACATCATAGTGAATTGGATACTTGAAATATGTTGTCTGTTAGCTGTAGCTGGCAAGTTAAAGGTTTGGGAAAAATAGGATGCAAATGCAGAATGATAGAAATGAAGCTTTGGAAAGGGTCCATATTTTGAAGGACACAGAAGGTAGGGAATTGTTTCCAGGCTACTTGTATGCTGCTTGAGTTGATGAAGTCAAGGAGTTCCATATAGTAAGAAATGCATAACTGAGATGCCTTGTTATGTTATTTGCAGCACCCAAAATGAAAGTGGTGGAGTCATCTCTTGATTGGCTTGCAGGAAGGCAGCACTGAATTACTGAAAATAGAAGCAGAAAAGGCAATCATAGAAAATTAGAAGGGCCAAGAATGTATACACAGTGGACTGAAAGGTGGAAAAGTAGGGAGATCCAAGTCAATCACCTCATTCAGTTCATTATAGAAAGGGAGGAGGAACACCCTTTATTTATGATAACTATGGTTACTTGATTATCTGTATACAGTGTATAGTCACAGGTTGGTTAACCCATATGTGTCTCCAGGATAGTGCGGCTACAATAGAATAGATTTCAAATAGGGATGATGTAGAATGGAAGTGAAGAAGGTGGTTGATTTCAGGTGGCCAGGCACAGCAAACCAGAAGTACCATGAGTGGCAATAAAAGCCAAATGATGGAGTAGTATCCACAAAGACTGAAAGATGATTTGAGGGAGATGGGTTCTCATAGAACATGGATAATCTGCTTTTATTCTGATAGAAAGGAGGACCACATAGCTAGGTCTGACTGGACTTAAGCTGCAAAGGATATGTGGTCATCCCAAGGAAGATTGAATGAGCTACATTGAGGAGATAGGATGTGAAACTCTGTCCTTGTGGAATGATTCTTATAGCAAAAATGAGATAGATCAGTAAAGAAAGGAGTTCTCATTTGGTACATGACTGTTTTGTAGAAAAGATTGAAACCAAGTCTGAAATTCTTTGTAACTTCTCTAGATGGAAGTAGGCTTCAATTTTTAGGGTATCTAGTTTCGATAACCCTTCTAGTGTCATTATGGGTCCTTCTGTTTTGACATCTGCTAGCAGAATGTTGAGAGATGAGGACAGGCACTGAAAGTGAGTGTTGCTAATGGTTGGAGGAGGCTGGGGTATCAATGAGAAGAAAATCATCCAAAAGATGTACTGCAACACAAATGGGAGTCTATATATATTCAGAAGAATCCAGGATAAGGAACTAAAAACATATGTCAAAAGGGCTTGGGCTATTTTTGAATCCAAAGGTTAGGCATACTGCAAAGTAATACTGATTTATCCAAGAAATTCCATGGACCTACCAGAGAGTCAGATGCATAGGTAACAATTTGAAGACATTTAGAATATCTGCTTTGGTCAACCAGGTGCCAGGTCCAGCAAGTTTAATAAACTAAATGGCATCATCAGTTCATGTATATGACAGTGAATACTCTTCAGATGGTATTAGAGAATTGATGCTTGGATCTGTTGTGGAATGAGGAGCCGATAAGTCAATGATGAGGTGTTTCTTTCCAGAATACTTTCAGGTGGCGATTTCTATGGGGCTGATTTTGGAAAGATGGAAAGGGGGCAGCTGCAAGGGGACTGATGGTAAAACCTTTAGACAGTTCTTTTGCCAGTAAGGTATTGACAGAGTCAGGTTCAGCCATAGCAGATTTAAGACTGACAGTAAACAGAGGTAGTAGTATGTTTGGAGTCCTGTGTGAAATCCATTTGAAAGGCCTGAAATAACAAACAGAATGGGAGACTGAGACTGATGGGTAGATAAAAGCTGATGCAGTTGAACAATATGAACTGGTGTTGAGGGATGGGTCAAATCTCATTTGTAAACAATGAGTAGGTGTAGAAGCTGGTTTGCAGTGACAGACCAGTTTAGAATGGACTTTTCTACAGTGACTACATACATGTAGGAGCATACAAAATGGTGCAAAGCAGGCTATTTTGTTGAAATATTACAGACCACTCTCTCGGCAGAGAAAACTATTTGCAATCCTTGTCTGTCCAAAAGATTTCTTGGTGCACAGAAGATATGTTGTGAGGGGACAGGGCAAGTCAGAGCAGGACTGACTGATGGTCAAGTGTCAGTAATGGTTAGAAGACATAAAGCAGCAAGATAAGAAACGCAACCACAGATACTGTAGCACACGTTAAAGCTTGTTGGTCAGCAGAATGTCTACAAAACAACTCAGTGTTAAGCCTAGCCCAGGAAATACACAGACTGAACTTTGATAGTTAAGCAGCTGCCTTTGCCAAGAAAGATTTTTGGTTACCATAACAAGCATTTGTCAATGCCAAATGTTGTCGCACTGGCATTGGCTTTGGTAGTGCAATGCGGGAAAACATTTTGGGCAGGATGTGAAAATTGACAGCTGTACCGTTCATAAGGAGGTGTAAAAAAATGGCAGTGTTGAAAATGTGACATGTAAATATTGCAAATTTGCGAAGTTACAAGGGTGAGTGGGGAAATGCGCAATGCACGCTTGTAACACAGTCATTTTATGGATGTTTGGCACCAGATATTCAACTTAGGCATTTTAGCACCTCTGCTCATGTACAGTGTCACTGTTATTTCCTCAAACTGTCCCAAAAAGTGATTTCGCACAGTGACCGCGCTATTCTGCCCCGGACGTGCGAAAACACATTTTGGGCAGGATATGTGCAATGACAGCTGTACTATTCATCAAGAGGTGTAGAAAAATGCCAATGGTGAAAATTCAGAGTGAAAATATTACAAATGCACGACATTATGAGCATGCGTGCAATGTGCCAACACAGGCTTGTAACACAGTCATTTTATGGAGTATCATTACCAAATTTTCAACATAGGCATTTTATAACCTCTGCACATGAACAGTGTCACAGTCATTTTCATAATCTGGCCCAAACCCTGATTTCCCACAGTGACTGTGCTATTGTGCGCCAGGAGTGCAGAAACACATTTCAGCCAGGATGTGAAAAATGACAGCTGTACTGTTTACAAGGAGGTGTACAAAAAGGATAATGTTGAAAATCTGGCATGAAAATATTGCGAATTCGCAAAATTATGAGCCTGCTTAGCAGCTGCTCAATGTACACTTAAAGCTGCCATTTTTGATTTTCATCAAATTTTCAACATAGGCTTTTTGAGAGCCCAGCTCATGAACAGTGGCACTGTCATCTCATTAATCAGTCCTGAAAGGTGATTCCGCGAAGGTGACTGCAAAATCACATTTCGGGACTGATTAACGATATGACAGTGCAAGAATTCATGAGGAGGGGTCCCAAAAAACCCATGTTGAAAATGTGGTGTAAAAATTCCCAGAAATGCCCGAGATGTGCATTAAAGTTGAAACCCCTCTATTTATTCCATTATACAGCTTACCAGCATTTCCACAGTTCGTGGTCGGCTTTGAAGAGTGCAGATGTGTTTCCGGTCCACCGAAGATCATCGCGCCAGATTCTGGAGGGAAGTATGGGGTGGAGGTGTGTGGGGAGGTAGAATGTGCAGTGGGTGGGTGCGGTAGGGGGGCTGGAATAGTACAAGGGACTGTTTTTGCTTTTCAGGTGAAAAAACAAAAATAAAAGACATCAGGGAACCGTTTTTGTTGTAATAGGTGCTTTGGCACACTGGGGTGGGCTCCCAGAGTGTCACCTGAGTGTGTGTGTGTGTGTGTGTGTGTGTGGGTGGGTGCTTTAGCCAACGGGGACTGGGAACCCTCACGCAAACAAGGAAAGCAAATGTGAGAGCCACATCGGCAAGCAAAAACAGGAGGGGTTACACATTATGCCGACGTGGAGAGGGCACCCCCATCAGCACACAATAATTGGGGGTGTTGACAGGCAACAGTGGCAGTCACTGCCGCCATTTTGCCTGCATGTAGGGGGAGGTGTGTTGTGGTCACGCTGCATGAGAGCTTCACCCTCATTGCAGTGGACCTTTTCTCTCATGTCTTCACCTCGTTAGCTAGGCAGGGTGTCAGCCTCTGCTGCTGGCTGATTAGGGAATGCGGGACGCACCTACTGGTGCGTGCCCTGCATTTGCCCAACAGTGACCGTGCCTCCAAATCTGCACTACTGCAAGATGTTGGCTGCGCAAGTGCGCCAACATAAAAATGGGTACTGCCACAACAGACTGCATGGTATACAATGAGATAGAGACAGGAGTCTAATTCTTTGCACCTGGATGGAAATGTCTCACACACAATTTTGTGATAAGTGTTGAAGTTGACACCAAATTCTGCTACAGTTAATTTCTTCAGTAGGCAAGGATCTTTAGTTTTTAGTACCACAGATACATCCCCACAGGAAATAATCCTGCTTTTGGTCATTTCCTGAGTTGTTATAAGAAGGGATATGAGGTTAATGTCCTTCCCTTCAATAATGTCCATCCTGATGAGATTTGTAACCAGATGTGTAGAAAAAACCATGGCTGATAAAGTAATTTATTTAAATAAATAAATTCACTTATAAATAAATAAATTTATCAATTACAGCTTGTCCTATACATCTTTAGAAATGAAAGGGGCAGTATGTATAATGTAAGTAGCCAGTATGAAGAGGCTGGGACCTGGAGAAGGAGATGTGGTCAGTAGTGGAGGAACAGGCGATGCTGTGGTAGCAGGTGGAAAAGGTACTGATGTAGTAGGCTGAGAAACTAGAGGAACTTTGGAAGGGCTTTAAGGAGTCTGTGAAGGCACTGTTTATTTGAATCTGAGGATTTGGAGTCTCAAGCTTCAACTCTGGAATCCAAGTTCAATATGGATTTATTACTCTGGAGAAGGAGATCATGCAGTTTGGAAAACTG
Organism: Neoceratodus forsteri; assembly: GCA_016271365.2. Lineage (NCBI taxonomy): Eukaryota > Metazoa > Chordata > Ceratodontiformes > Ceratodontidae > Neoceratodus > Neoceratodus forsteri. The sequence goes on from CM057456.1 coordinate 581,515,319, forward strand.
CGACGTGGGCAGGAGTCTGGTCCAGAGTCTGAGATTCTACTGATGTACGGACAGGAATAGTGTTAGCAGAAATGGCAGCTACATACATGTTAAACAGGTCCTGCTTTTTGGCAGTAATGAAGAAGGGGAGCTTCAGGTTGTGGAAAGCATCCATTGGCTTGGAATGGTCCATCCTTTAATCTTATGTTGCTGAAATTTGGCAGTGACTATTCTAAGAATGACCTGAGGAGAGTCAGAATCTTCTTGGTCTGAATGCCAGTAGTTCAATCCTCAGTAGAGACATGGTAGCTGTATAAAAGAAAAGAAAAGAAAAGAGAAGAAAAAGGAATACAATAAATAGGAATCTCGAAGTGATAAGTCAGTCACATGGAGATAACCGCTAAGGGCAGATGACCTTTGATATCTAGAGGGATGTTCAAAGGTGGGAGCTGCTTCCAGGTTGAGGCTGGGCTAGGCACACAGCTGCACTATTATGCATCTCAACACCATTTCACTACTGTCATGTCACTTGTCCAGGAGCCCTGAAACTGCTGAATGACTAGGTACTAGACTGACTGAAAGAAAGACTCAGAACTGGAACCCACCAGAGCGCGTCATAGAAGGTCTAGTGGAAAGTGAAGCCATTGAGACAGTGGAGCTGTCTGATTTCTTTTTCATGGTAATTTTTTTACTTCTTCCTCCATGGCCAGTTCAGGCTGTCCTTCTTACTGCCCCCCCTGTCCCATCACCCAGCATCTCAGGGACTTACCTCAATCTCAGTACTTCCTCCATGGCTTACCCCCATAGTGGGGGTCAGCAGCATACTGCAGACAAAACAGATCCAGTTTCCAGAAGAGGGTCCTGTAGCAAGGTGTGGAGCCTGCAAGGGGTCAGTGTCATCCTATGCTGCACCTGGCCATTTTTCCTCCACTTTTTCTTCCCTGGAGGAACAGAATTGCAATGCTGTCCAGGTGTACCCATGCACACTTCCCGTGCATAGCATGTTGCCAGCTGCCACTCTTCCATTTCCCCACATTGCAGTTCCTGGCTGTCTGCACCCCTAGGCACTGCTAGAGGCCAGATGTGCTGAGGATCCACAACCCATTTCTCCCCAGAGGATGAGAGCAGTCTGCCTGATGCTCAATACTCCTCTTCCCGGCTAACCCCCAGTGACTCAAGTCCATTCCCGAACCCGAGTAGTCAGTGTGACGGCAGGTGAGGCATAGTGCCTCAGCCCTTCATGCCACTGGGCTGGCATGGAGCTGGCTGATTAATAGCAGGGATTGCTGCAAGGACAAGATAGGGCTGTTGGAGGAAAAAAGACATGCTGAAATAAGCACAGGAATAAAACACACACATCTAAAGGAGGAAATGAGTACTTGATAACCAGGGGAAGCAGGAACCGGAACACCATGAAGCAGCAGAAATTCAATGTTTTGTGCCAAAGAGAAAGCACAGTTGGTACCTAAAAGTCCAGGAAAACAATCAGAAAACAACTGAGACTCTGGCCAGCAAAAGCAGAGGACAGGGAGATAGGCAGCGCTGAGGAGAAACCTAGCCACAGGGAAGCAGAGCAGAGTAGGAGGCATAAGAAGCACTTGATCACTGCCAAATAAGCAGAATGGAGGTGTAATGCCAAGCAGAGGGAGAGACTGATCTGACAGAGCAAAGTGTCGGGGAACACAGGGAGGGCAGACAGCAAAGTAAAGGAAAGTTGCATCGAAGATGCGAAAAGAAAGCGGGATCGTCGGAGCAACAAACGTTGGAAGAAAATAGAAAATGAAGGGGTCGCAGAGGCCTAGCAGGAGGCAGAAATAACAAAAGGGGGAGCAGCAAAGCTGTGGGCATCAAGGAGAAAAACTCAGAAGAAAAGAAATGACAGGTAGGAGGCAGGAATCAGAGTACAATAGTGTCAGAAGCACAGCAGGAGACAACAATGAGCAGAGAAAAAAACAGAGCCAAAGAGCATGGAAGCAGGTACATGAAACATTAAGAAAGAACTATTGAACTGTGGGGGATTTTATAGACATGGAGGGGAGAAGTCTGGTGGCCCCCACTGAACCACAGTATTAACCTTTAAATAATGCTAATGCATTGCATGATCATCCATGGCCTGAGAAACACCACACCACAGATTAATTACGGATCAGTCGCATTTCCCTACTTTTGTGGCATTAAAGTTCAATGTTAACTGATGCATAAACCTACTGTAGCTTTTTGCAATGAATTTCTTACCCTTTTGTAAGGGAGAAATAATAACTGCGACAATACAAGTCACACTAAACTCTAATGCCAAAGAGTTGATTTTGCATTGTTTTTTCAATTTGGCAATGCATTGGCAGCTCACATTGGGGTCTATACACAAAGCCTATACCACATGTATCTGCAGCATAAACACATAGGCATCTCCAACTACTCAGCTGTGCATCAGGGGTCCTGTTGACCCCAGTGACATTCACAGAAGGGGTGGGTACCCCTTCCACACCCAATCCACTGTATATATGTGGAGCTGCATGTGGACGGACTGGGTAGTGGCCCGAGAGCGTAGGTAAGCTCTGTGCCAGTCACTAAGGCACTGAGTGTTGGGAGAGGGGAGCAAGGGCTATGTGGACAGCAACTCTGCCATAGCCACTGTGCACCTTGACCATTCTACAACTTCCAGCTACTGTGGGAAAAATGACCTCCTTGCCATACTGCACCAGCCATCCTGATATACAGAAGGCGCTGCGGACAGCCATTGGAGCACTCATCCAGTGTTAAGGTAGCCAGGGATGTGCTGAGTCCTATAGTCCCCTGCTCCATGTGGAGTAGGGGATCTACTTGGACAGTGGGGGTGGCATCTCCTGACTCCCCCCCCTCACTCACCACTGTAATCTCTATCGTGCCTTGCCCTTTCCCTCACTTACTAACAGCTGTACCCTCCACTGTGCAAAATTCACCTCTAAATTCTGGCTTGATTCTCTCTCTTCCTCCCTACCTAGCTACCACTCTATCTATCCCTATCCCTAACCCCTACTCTCTCAGATCAGGTGACACAAGGTCCCTTGCAATCCCTCTCCGTAATACTAAAGCAGGACAAAATGGCTTCTCCCACTGCTCCATAAGCTGTAGAACTCACTCCCCCCCAGATTCGTCACTCATCCTCCACATCATCCCTAACTGCTGCCCGACACAACTATCTATCTATCAACTGCTCTTGCTAGTGCCACCCTGAATACTGTCTCTCTAGCTGCCTAACCCCTCCTTCTGCCCTATCTTCCATTCTTGACTCAGTTGTTGTGGTGTTATCTTTCAATTACTTAGGCTTTTATGTGACTGTAATACATGTAGCGTAGACTAATTGCATCCAACCTGCACTTGTACTGTTAAATTGCACTTGCTGTAAATAACCTATGTATACCTATACATACAGCTGTCCTAGTTTCATTGCTGTAATTGTCAATGTTTGCTATGCTGCTCTTCGCAAAGAGCAGGGAACATTCCCGGTGTCCTGGCCAACATTCCCCTTCCCATAAACCGGTTCATGCAATTATCCAGGCTGTGTGTGGGTGATGATGTGCGATATGGCCGCCACCACACATTCAGTCACTTCACTACCAGTCTAGCATTGCTTATAAAGCGCTTTGGGATACTGTGTATGAAAAGCGCTATATAAATACTGATTCTTCTTCTTCTTCTTCTGTACTGTACTCTGTTCCCCTGTAATAGCCTTTGGATATCTGTAATTGTCTGTTTAAGTGTCATTGCTGTAACTGTCACTGATTGTATGCTTACATGTTTATATTCCCTATCTGTACCCCCTCCCCCCTGGATGCTCCATGAGATGAGCAACTTGTTGTTCAGTGTACATTTCCTGGTGAAACATTTCAGTCAAATAAAAAAATCTGACTGGATGACTGGACCATCTTTATCCGCTGATCTACATCCAGAGCACCTATGCACTGGTGGCGTTGGGCCGGGGACAGGTTATTCCAATTAGTGAATGGCATGTTCTGCACACCTGTTCATGGGTGCAGATGTACTTGCCTGGATAAGTTCTATCACATGTACCTGGCCTGCATTCATGCATAGGGTCCACTGTGCTCGTTTCTAACACTAGTGAACACTTTTTATAAAATGTTTTTCGCAATTTAACTGAAATAACTTCTGCAGTTCTGACATGATGCAATGCAAAATTGAGCTGCATTTCTTAGGGAACAGTTTTTTAAAGGTTTTGTGCTGGATTCATCAACAAACACATTGAGAACTGTTTAATCAACTCATTGGTGAGACATTTTAATGTGAATTGGACTCACTATTTTATAGTGATAAACAATACCTGGTCACTCCCCGTTCTTCCACCTGTTACCTCACCCTGTGCCAAACAATCCCGGTAATACAATGGCATATCCACCTTCACCCTACTTTGTATATGAAGCACCATATCATTTGGTACTCTCCCTTACCCCACTCCTGTATCAAGTAGTACCTGGTGTCCAACAGCACCACTAGTTCACCCTACCCCATTCCAAGAATCTCTGGCATCCAGTTGCACCTCTCCAATATTCTTTCCTATGTCCAGTTATTTCTGGAGTCCTGTGGTACTCCCTCCCACACAATTTATCATGTCCAAGTTTTCCTGGAATACAGTGGTATACCTCCCTCACCCTGCCCCATTCCAAGCATCTTTGGCATCCAGTGGTACCCACCCAACCACGCTACATGTCAAGCATCCCTACATCTGGTGGTACCCAGCTCACCCCACTTCATGTCAAGCATCCCAGGCATCTAGTGGTACCCCAAACACCTTGCCTTATTCCAAGCATCCTTGTTGCTGCATGGTATCCCTCTGGTCTGCTTCATTTCAAGTATCCCTAGCATCCAGTGGTGGTCCATCTCCACACCCTGCATCATTCTAGGTTTCCCTGATGTATGGTGGCACCCTTCCACACTTGTTCATGTCCAACTATCCCTGGCATCCAGTAGCACCCCTCCTACACTTGCCCTCATTCAAGTATCCCTAGCATCCAGTGGCACCTGTCCCATACTCTGTCCCATGTCCAATTATTCTTAGAGTCCAGTGGTACCTCTCCCACATAATTTACCATGTCCAAGTATCCCTGGCATACAGTGATAACCCACCTCACCCTAACCCATTCCAAACATCTCTGACATCCAATGGTACCCACCCCACCCTGCTTCATGTCACACATATTTGGTATCCACCCCACCCTACTTCATGTCAAGCATTCCTGCATCTAGTGGTACTCAGCCCACCCTGCTTCATGTCAAGCCTCCATGGCATCTGGTGGTACCCCCACATACCTTGCCTATTCCAAATATCCAATAAATGGCTAGATTAGGGCTGCAAGTTTGGTTTTACAAAAGAGTAAAACACCTTAAACTTCAGGTGCTAAATTCTTTTGAACTGTGGTGACCATTTAGGGCAAACAGGCAGACTTTGGTTTGATTAGTTCACCCTGGTCCGAATGGTGCAGACCAGGTGAAACAGTTGAACCACAAACTGCATTTCACACCTGAAACAGTTAACTAGGGCACAGTGTTGGTCATCATTTGGAGGCGGAGCTAGACTCAGCTTGAGGAGTTGAGCAAGCATGAAAACTCACTCACGCACTTGTCATCATGCTGTTAGGTAGCTCTGGCAGGGCTGTGATTCACTTCAAGTTAGATTAGCTAGGAAATTCTCTTCAAAAATATAAGAATCTTCAAAGGTTCAGCCTACACTAGTCCTGCAATAGTAGGACTGCTGAAGGGGTATATTTAGGAGGAAAAAGAAGAAAAAAAAATAAAAGGCAGGCTGAACAGCAGTGTTACAGCAGGCCTCTGGGACAAGAGGCTTGCCATAGAGGGGAGAGACTGGACTATAGAGGAGAAGGAGGCGTGTGGTTGGGGCTGAGCAGTGGCAGATGAGGGCATGAGGTGGCAGTCTGCCAGTGCCCGCTTGTTGCCTAGTCTCAACAGTGCAGCTTACTTTTTTTTGCATTGCAGAACTAGCATTGTAGCAGGGTGTTTACAAATACAAATAGATTTTGACTGAAGCCCCTGGCTGAAGCCTGAGATGTGATTTTTTTTTGTTTTTTGGGGGGGGGTTACTTTTATTTACTAATTTTACTGGGTAATTAGTGTGTGCAAGTTAGCAGCAGGACAGTGCCTGGTCACTGGTAGTTGGCACCTTGGTGGCATCCTATAAAATTAAAAAAAAATAATCTTGTTCTTTTTATGTAACAGTTTTCAAACTGAAACTCTTAGTCTTCACGTTCCTTAGAGTTGCTGAGGTTACTTCCTCAAAAGTCCTGAAGTGGCCTTTTGCAGTGTGATCTGGGCAGTGATCAGGGCAGCACGTGTGTGGCAAAAGGCAATGCACTGCACTGCATGGCTCATTCCAGTTGGCACCTTGGTGGTATCCCATAAAAAATGTAAAAAAATCATCTTTAGGCACCAACTGCATAGCTGTAAGCACCTATTGTGGTCATGCATGCTCTCTTTTTTTATTGCATTTAGTCAAGTTCAAAGGTACATTCAGCGTGAACGACTCAGTTGCATGATGTCACTGATAAAGCTTTTAGGTCTTGGCATAGGGTTTAACTCCTACACAAGCCAGGGCTCTATCCCCAGTGCAGAACAATTTTGTCTTTCTCACTGCAGTTTACATAGTATGAGAGAAATCATTAGATGTCACTGATGATGATAGTGATATCCTTTCAGCAAGATTTGAAGTTCTATATTGTTAATAACCTCAAAAGTTCCAGATCAGACTTTGACACTACTTCAGATAGACAGACTGTTCATTACAAAAATCTTCTGCAGCTGGGTAGAGGTTGTGTGCACTCACTGGTGGATGTCTTTTGCCACAGCACGCATCTCCATTCTAGGATGATTAGTACAGCAGCATAACTACAAGCTACCAAGCAGCAGAGGGCAGGGAGCCTGGGTTCAATCCCCAGAGTGGAACATTTTTTTTCTTTCTCACCACAATTTATGAAGAATGAGAGATATTGTTAGATGTCATTGCTCATGTTAGTGATAGATATTCATCAAGGTTTGACATTCTGTATTGCTGATAACTTGAAATATTCCAGCTCAGACAGAGGTTTAAATCCAACTTGGGAAACAATATTTCAACTAGACAGACTGCTCATTACAAAAATACACTCCAGCTGTGGGGGGTGGGTCTGCACATATCACTGGATGTCCTTTTCTGCAGCATGCAACTCCTGTCTAGGAAGCTAAATACAGTGTTAGAGCTACAGGCTACCAAGCAGTAGAGGGTAAGGGGCCTGGGTTTGATCCCCAGAGTGGAAATGGATTTTCTTTCTCACTATAATTCATAGATGCTGTGTCTCAGGCCCATCCCCAAAACCACTTCCCATTTCATTGCTGGTGAAGCCTGTCAGCCTTCTTTCTGGCAACATAATTATTTCATATAGCCCTTCTTTGTGCCTTTAGTACCATTGGTACTTTTATTTCTTTGTCTGGAACTTTTTAAATTGAAACTCATAGTCTTCATGTTCCCTTAAGTTGATGAGTTCCTTCCTCCTGAGTCCTAAAGCAGCCTTTTGCAGCGTGATCTGGGAAGTGGGCAGGGCAGCAAGTGTGTACCAGATGGCAGCATGCCAGTGCCTGGCCCTTTGTGTTTGGCATCTTGGTGGCATCCTATAAAAAAAAAAAAAAATATTTGTTTCTTTTTGTGGCACTTTTCACATTGAAACTGTTAGTCTTCAAGTTTTCCCAAGTTGCTGGAGTCCTGTCCTTCTGTATCAGCTGGATTCACTTAAGCATATCACAAAAAATCCCAAAACTGGAGTGCACAGAGCAGGTGGGAATAAATACATAGTACTCAGTATGTGCACACTGTGTTCACTTTAGCCATAAATAAAATCTTAAATTGTGATATTGCAAGCATTGCAATTCAGACTTAAATAAAGTTCCAGACTCTATTGATTATTCAGAGGGTCTGCAGTCAATAACACAACAGGTGTTCAGGCTAATGTTTCCATATCAATATCAGTGCATTGCTATCTCAAAAATGCTATGCGCCCAGTGCTGAAAAGTTAAAACAAAACAGAAATTCCCTTGCACCTCTTACACAACTGCCATTGGTACCCCAGCCAGCTGGCCTGCTCACTGATGCATGCATAAATTGACCATGCACCAGTCTGAGCAGGCTATGCAGGTGGTATACAGACCCACCAAGGGATACAAGGGCAGGTCATACTGGACCTGTTGAAACCTCTGGTGGCCTACAGAAAAGACAGAACACAGACTGGACTAGCACCACAGTGGAGTTTGCTCAATAGAAACACAGCATAATGAGGAGGTACAGCCTCACATAGCATAAATCCATGCACCGTGCAAAAAACAATAGACATCGAACAGACCTTGGAGAAGAGTCAACTAGAAGTGGAGAAAGAGAGTTGTATGGCATGGGCACATGCCCTCTCTGGTACCCAGTGCTATGTAGTATCTTACCCCCCACACATACACACACACCATGACTGATCTGCTGACACAACAATAGTAAGGAGTGGATAGAAGAGTGCTTCCGAGGGTGGCAGTCCCTGGCAAAAGGCCTGAACCAGTTCCATACATACAGGTATATACCATAGTACAGTGTGAACTGTGAACAAGTGTGTGATGTATCAATGTAGTAACTAACACAGATGCAGTGATTATCAGAGACAACACATAATAACCATTTGGGGCAGGCCAGGTGAGGAGTATGGATCACACAGCAATGGAAAATGGAGTATAGTTGTATCCACGACATCCAGGACATACAACATATCCCTCAGTCAGATATACACATCCGTGACACCAACACTCAATCCCAGATCACACCCATGAGCACACTGGTACAAACCAGTGTGGATTTGGTGCTTATTCCAGCACCAAGACAGGGAAATATACATGAATGCAGCAAATGCAAACCAATGGAAAGTAAACCATTGCACAGATCATACAGCATACCCACTGGCCTGATGGCACATCAATAGCACTATGTTTACAGTGCTAATGACCGATGTTCAGGAAAGTGCTGGCTGACCACAGGTGGCTATGCAAACTGAAGCTGATGCACAAGGGAGGGAGGGAGGATGTCAGTGGGTGTTAATATACACTGACATGCATCAGTATCCATGCACATCCTTGAAACCATGTTCAGCATCCTGTGAGAAATGGGAAGAAAAATTGGAAAAAAAAAACTGGCATGGCAGAATGAGGCAAGTTCAATGCACAGCACCTGCATTGCTGAGCAAGGCATACACCTCTGAACCAAGCTTTAACTCTGTCAGGGTAACCCATTCCAACCACTGGTGCCCTCCTGGGGAGCAAGCAAGACAGGAACAGGAGGTGGATGTAAGTCAAGGAGAAGGTGAATCAAGGGGCTGGTTGTGGGAGGTAAGGTTGAGATAGGTCTGGCCCAGTGACTTGGAGAGAAAGTGCACTATATAAAAGATTAAAAACACTATGTATTATACGACGTCACAATGTACAAATGTCATTCCTTGATGCAATATGAAAGCCACTTATTGACTGCATGTTTGACTTTGAAACAGTCCCTGTTCAAAAACATATCCATATGAACCATGTGAGGCATGTGTTAATGCTGATACTGTTTGACTTGTCCCGAGCAAAGTGCAAATCAATGTAAGTTAGAGCAGCTAATCCTCCCCTACTTGTCTGTGTTGACTAGCTCCATGCAAAATTAAAAAAAACTCTGCAATTCATATAGCAAGGAGCATAGTGCCATAATTCCTATAGTGAGAGTTGCACAATTGCATGAATTTTATTATGCAAATCGCTGTATTATGCAGTTGCAGAACATTTTACCATGCAATTTACCACAAAGTGCAAATTGCAGTAATTTGCATAGTAAAACTCATTGCCACTGCAGTGAATTGAAAAGTGAGGACTGCATAAATGATGCCAGTAGCACCTGGCAGCTGAATTTGCTGGAATTTATGGGCAAATAAAAAATTTGCAACACACCTAGTCTTGACTAGCACAAGTCTTCCGTGGCTGTTAATGAAGTTAAAAAAGTCCTTACTTTAGTAGGTTGTAGTCCTCATGCAAATCCCCCTCAGTGTTCCAGATAGTCTGATGAGATTAATTGCTCTTTAAGAGCTGCAGTTATCTGGCAGCCCTAGTTTGGGAACCCACAAATGACTCCATGTAAGCTATTACCCCATTTATAAGGCTTCCAACTTGTGTCTAGGCTGTGATCTGGGGTGGGTGCTATTAAGTCACTAGCTTGCACTTCTCTGATTATGTATCTCCACATGTATGATGAATGATGTGTCCACATAGTGCTGGGTGGCATCTGCTTATTCTGAATTCATGGAAATTTCATGAAATTTCACAAATTTGTGAAATGTTCCAAAAATCCAACTTGGATGAAATCCAAATCCTCCAAATGTGTTTGGCAAAATTTCATCCCATTCCAAAACATTTTCTGGCTGGATTGGGAATGATATACATGAAATGAGGAATGATAGTTCTGTGTAATTCAGTTCCATAGCTAAATATAATTCCACAATACATGCAATCATGACATAGTTCAGTGATCAGTTCGTGGATTTCTTTCAACAGTGGCATACATTAATCCACAATTCATACATTTACTCAGCCATTCTAAGTCAGAATTTTGTGAAAGTTGCCAAAGTGCAATCTGAACCTTTGAGGAGGCAAAATTATGGCTTTTCTGGTAATTCTGCTGGCAGAATTTTATTTTTGCAAAGCACTAGTCCCACATTATTAAGGCCAGTGTCCCTCATTGCCCTACATTTTACATATCAGTCTCCAGAATTTCAGTGACAAAATGTTAAAAAGTTAACAGAGTCAGCCCTGCATGTGGTGGGTGTTATGCCAGCCTCCAATAGTCGTATCTCTCCCTTCCCAATCTCCCAGCTCTGTACTTTCCTTACAGACCAATGATGGAAGAGGACCTGTAATGACCATCCATAGGACTGTAGCTGTCATTACTGGAAGGGGTCTGTGCTTTCATCTCATCCCAGTGGAAACATGCCAGTTAAGGTAATTCATGTACCAGCATCCTTATTCTACCCAGCATGTCATCTTGTTCTACAAGCAATACTTTGGTGCATGTATGGTACAAAATTAAAGCCTAATAAAATAGATAGTTTGAAAGGCTAAAGCATTCATTTCTGTTGTGAGTAGAGGAGGCAGAGCTTCATGCCTTAGTACTGTTCCTCTGAGCAAGAGGAAAGGGTAATGACTAAAATAATTATATTATTGTTGGGGAAGAGCCTCTTAAAGTCAATACTTCTGTGCCTGTTACCTATTTATGAAAATATTGCAAAGTTTTCTATGCCCCAAACCCCTAGGATTGTCTGACCTCATCGAAAAGAATTCTAGAGCTACCAATGGCTCACTTTGCACAGCTTGAACACTACTGGAAGTACGCGTCTCTGGTTGGCTAAGCATATATTTTTCTGCCCTGCTCTGTTCAATGCCCTGTGGGTGAGAAGATAGTTTGGTGAGGTGCATGATGACACCGGCTACTGTTGTCTGCAGGAATCTATACCTATTGGTAGTGATATAACCAGAAGCCTGAGATATCACAATAAAGTTTATTCCAGATTATACATAATACAGCATGTTGCAGGCAGTTAGGAAGTTTCCAATACATTATAATGCAAACACAATTCAGTGAGCGTACAGTAAACAATCATACTTATACCCTGATAAGATCAAGCCCTGTTGCTGTAGCAATGGCTCATGTATACACAAAGTACATATTATAAGTTACTCTGGTTGGTTAGTTTGGTGGGCAGCTCACTGTTATCAAGCTTGCCCTTTTGCTGTAACACATGTGTTGTTGCATTATATAAATGTATCATAACTTGTTGCATTAGAACAATGGTACAGTCACAGATATTGTTGATTCATCACTACAAAGTGCTGAATCAGATGGTGTGCACTTTGGCAGTAGAGGGCGCCCCAGGATTACAAATATATCACAGACATTATATAGTATTATTGCTCTTAGAAAAAATATGCTAATAATTATGGGAATATTCTTATAGCAGCAGGCTATGCTGTAGACCACAAATGTAAGGCATAAAACATAATCAGTTACTTCCTCTTTGGTTTGGCTAGACAGAAATCAGTGCTAATTGTTGTTTCTTATAGTAAATGCAGTTCATCATGGTTCCTTAGTGAATCATATCTAAGTAATAAAGCAACATGAAGGTACACATAATACAGTACATCCTAACTATCCTAACTATACACACAACAGTTGCTAGCTAATGCTAACTAATGACATCACAATAGTCCATGTAAGGGACTGTAGGTCAGGCTGGTCTACATGTATACCATATGCTGACGAAGTATAGGATTATGGGGATGGCCTGGGCCAACACTGCTGTGTGTACAGGGCTACTACTAGGGATTCCTCCATTAAATGCTTAGAGACATGCTTAAATGGAAAGAAATAGAAAATAGACTGGCTTTACCATTTAGTGAAATTAGGACAAATAATAGACTCATATGGGATTGTACTATAAAGGAACATACTAGTTATTTAATAGAGGAATCCCTTTTAGTGATGGTTATGGAAACTCCAGACAAACTGAATGTGCAAATAATTTTGGAAAAACTTCTGGGGGGACAAATTCAGAGCTGGCCAGTTGTGCTAGTGCAAAGATGTGGCACAGAATAGATGCGCCTGCTGGCTCTGAGGGTATATTCAAACAGTATGCACAATTGGGACTGATTACACATACTATTTGAATAACCAACCCTGGATGCGCTGCCCAGAGTGGCCGGACACCATGTCTGGAGCAGCGCATCCAGAGTTGGGGCTGAATACCACCATTGGGAATGCCTGGTGCATACCTGGATACACTACAACCCCAGGGATGATATTCAGCCAGGAAATGCTAATGAGCTCATTGAGCATGCATGGCACAAACTGGCACCATGCATGCTCAATATGAGATCATTAACATGGTTGCACCTGGTGGAATGTGCCAAGCCAGCCCCATACCCGAACAGTGCAGAGTCACACTTAAATCTCCCTAGTAGTCAAGTGGAACCCCACTCCCAGCCCAAATCATGTTTTGTGAAATGAAACATTCCCTCTTCCCTGATGGTCTAGCATTTACCCAGCCCTGATTGCTTTAACTGAAAATAAACCAAGCCACATTCCCTGGTAGTCTAGTGGACCCCCCCACCCTGGCCTGATCCCCAACAATAGATAACATAAGGCTTACCTCTGTTCCATAGTGTAGTGGACCCCCCACCTCCTAAACCCCACATGTACCAGTGACTGGCACAGCCTACTGCTCCTTTCCATGGCCAACCACCCACTGACAGGCATCAGGAATATGTCATACTATAGGACAGCACTTACTGGTTGTTTCTAACAAACAGTGAGTGCTGTCCTATATTATGACAGCTCCCTGGTGTCTGTCAGTTGGTGGCTGGCCATGGAAGGGAGCGATGGGCTATGCCAGTCACCGGCACAGGTAGGGTTAAGGGGGAAGGTGGGGGGTCCACTACACTATGAGACAGAGGTAAACCTCATGTTGTCTATTGTCAGGGATCAGGCCAGGAAGGGGGTTCCACTCAGACTACCAGGGAATATGGTTTGGTTTATTTTCAGTAAAAGCAATCAGGGCTGGGGCAGGGGGAGCCACTAGACTACCAGGGCATAGGGAATGTTTCTGTTCACAATATGCTATTGGGGCTGGGGCAGGGGGTCCAATAGACTGCCAGGGCATCAACGGGGCTATTACATTTTAAAACATCTGCGATCAGGGATCGGGATGGTAGGGGGGTCCATTAGCCTACCAGGGAATGGGGAGTGCTTTACTATCAGTACAGGCAGTCAGGGCTGGGGATGGAGGTTGTCACTTGACTGCCAGTGCTGGCTGGCTACAGTGCACCTGTGTGCACTTCCACAGCCCACTTGTGGGTGGCTGGCTGATTTAGGCCAACTTTTTGTGGCCTATATTTGGGCTGCACATTTCTGGCCTTTGAGGAGCACATTCCCTCTGAATATGCCAATGTGCAGCATATTCATGGGAACGCCCCCGCCACTTGCACGGCATACATTATTTTGTGCACCAGCCTATTCCCTTGTGGGCAGCATATCCTGCCCCTTTGAATATCATGCTTTGGCACATTGTTGGATATGCATTGTCCATATTCATTTTCTACCAGGATGCACCGCGCATCCCCTTTGAATATGAGGGCCTGGTTCTCATTGAGAAGATCAAAGTATCACTATATCAGGAAGTAACAATACAAGGTCCATTCAGGAGGAATAAGGGTCAGTTTGATACACACTGTAAAAATTATAAACCATACCTGAGGTTCAATATTAGAGTGGCAAAATTACTAAGGATAAGATGTTATTCAAGAGTCTAAATCAAGAAAGAAAGAAATATAATAATTTTTTAAAGGGAAAAAAAGTCCAATATTTCCGCTCCCAAATGGGAATGAATGCTAAAAGCAATAGAGGAGAAAGGCAATAAAACCTTCTGGCTATATGTTGCAAGAGGTACTGATAATCATAAAGATCTAATTGATTCCTATATTTATGAATCTCAATGGATCGACTTTTTTCGTTTTGTTTTGTTTTGACCCAGAAGTAGATAGTTTTATTATTTGGGAAAACTACCCAATGATTGGCACTCCATTAATCTACAAGAAAGATGTTTATTTAGCAATCCAAGCCCTAAAACTTAACAAATACCCTGAACCAGACAAGATACATGCTGAGATATATCTACAGAATGTAACACAGCCTTGTGCAGCTTTCTCTCATCACTGTATAATAAATGTATTCTTGAGAAATGTGTTCCTTCCTGTTGGAAGGGCACAGAAATAGTCCCAGTTCATAAGAAAGGTAACTTGGCAGACTCAGCCTTGTATAGACTGATTAGCCTATTAGACATTAATTTAAAGCTTTTTTTTCTCAGATCCTGTTAGATAGACTAAGGCAGCAAATAACACAAACTGGAGGACTGAGTGAATTACAAGCTAGATTTAGGAATAAGTATTCAACAACTGACAATTGTTTCATCTAATGTTATTTAATTGATAAAAATGTAAATCTGAGGAGTCAAAAGCTGTATGTAGTATTTGTAGACTTTTCCACAGCATTTGATTCCATTTCCAGGAACTATCTCTGGATCCTTATGTTAAATCGAGGTACTGATCCATCATTGGTTCGTATAATCCATAATCAGTATACAGACACATGGGCAAGAATCAGAATAGGAATAAGAGGTCAACTTTCCAGAGTTATACCAACAAATAGAGGTGTTTGTTTGGGTTGGTTCTGATCCCAATGTTATTTTGTATTTACATGGACCAGCTGTTAAAAGATCTAGGTAACCTGGCCTCTGACTCACCACAAGTGAGGAACAGTAGTTGCCATGCATTGGCCTACACCGATGATTTGATTCTAATATACTTCTCAAAACAAGGCCTTCAAAACAAATTCGATTTTTTGGAGTTAAAAACAAGAGAATTAAAATTAAAAACGAATTTCTCAAAAACACAGGTTATGGTAATAAGGCAAAAGAAACAAAATTGGTATTGGTCAATTGGAAAGAAAAAATCTGAAGTTGTTAACAGCTATACATATGCTAACATACTAACACACTAAAATGACAGCAGAATAGGCCTAACAGTCTTTCGCGTCTGCTCGTTTGGTCAGCCCCCACCCTGGGAGCTGACCTTGCTGCCCCCCTCGCCTTCTCTGGCTTTTCCCTTCCCAGTTCCGGATATTCTCGCTGCATTGGATTTTGCTTCCAGAGCCCTTCCCCTGTACCTGTCCCACCCCCTCTTGAACCCTCCACGTCTCTGCCTCCATCAGCCCCCTAGGCAGCGCATTCCATGGCTCCACCACCCTCTCAGTGAAGTAGCACCTCCTCCTTTCTCCCCTGAATCTTCCCTCCAGCTTCCACCCATGCCCCTAGTGGCCTTCCTCTACTTCCTTCAAGCACCCTGACTGCTCCTCCCTATTTACCCCTTCATATACCTGAATATCTCATCATGTCCCTCCCGGTCCTCTCTCTTCCAATGTGTACATATTTAGCTCTTCGAGCCTCTCCTCATAGGTCCTGCCCCCAAGCCTGAAATCATTTTGGCTGCCCTCCTCTGGACCCTCTCCAGGAGTTTAATGTCCCTCTTTAAGTGTGGCCTCCAAAACTGCATGCAGTACTCGAGGTGCGGCCTCACCAAGTAGTTATACAGAGGGAGTATCACTTCCCTCATTCTGGAGGTGATCCCCCTAGCGATACATCCCAGCATCCTGTTGGCCTTGGCTGCTGCCCTCCTACAAGTCTCCGAGTTGTTCATCTTGACATCCACCACCACCCCAGGTCCCTCTCAGCCATCGGAGACTTGTAGCATTCCCCAAGGGTGTGACACTTGGCTGGGGTTTCTTGCCCCAGGTAGTACCTTGCATTTCCCTGCATTGAACCCTCAGCTTCCACTTTCTAGACCATCTTTCCAGAACTCCAGGTCCCCTGTAGGCCACTTCTCCCTCCTCCCCATCCACCACCGCCCCAGTTTTGAGTCATCCACAAAGAGACTCATCTCACTCCTGATACCTGTCCTTATGTCAGAGATGTAGGCGTTGAACAGGAGGGGCCCAAGGACTGATCCCTGTGGGACCCCACTAATGACCCTCCTTGGGGATGAGACTATCCTGCCAACTACGACCCTCTGGGTCCGGTCCTGGAGCCAATTGCCTATTCATCTGATCATCTGGTTCCCCACCCCCATTTCTCCCAGCTTATCCAACAGGCCCTCATGAGGAACAGAGTCAAATGCCTTGCTGAAGTCTAGAAAGAGGACGTCCACTGGTCTACCCAGGTCCAAGGTACTCATCACCCAGTCATAGAACTCCACAAGGTTTGTCTGACACGATTTCCCCGGGATGAATCCATGCTGCCTATCATCCAGGCACCCTGACTTTCCAGGTCCCCCCCAGCCTCTCCTTGACAATGCCCTCCATCACCGTGCCCACCACCAATGTCAGGCTGACAGGCCTGTAGTTTCCTGCCACCTCCCTTGATCCCCCTTGTGGATAGGCACTACTAGAACCACCTTTCAGTCCTGGGCACCCACCTTGTCTCAGAGAGATGGTGAAAAGCTCCACCAGGGTTTTCACCAAGACATGCATGAAGTTCATTCAGCACTCTGGGATGTAATTTTCCAGCCCCAGTGCTTTCTCCATCTTAAGGGACCTGAGGGCTTCCCTCACTCTCTCTGCTGTGATTTCCACTTCCGCTACCTCTTCTCCCTGCTTAACCTTCCCACCTCCTGCCAGTGATGCCTCCCCCTCTCCCCAGACCTGCCGATCGGTAAGGCTCCCCCTCAGTATCACTGTTCCTCCCATGTATGATGCAACACTTCATTTTCCTAGGGTGAAACTGAGGTGAAGCACTCATTTAATACCTCAGCCTGCTCCACCGGTCTTATGCCCATCTTTCCCTGTTTTAATCCTGCTAATCTGCCCTTCACTCTTCATTTTTCCCCAATGTATCTAAAGAACCCCTTGTTCCTCTCCCACTCCCTGGCCAGGTTCTGCTCCTCCTTGCTTTAGCCACCCTCACCACCCTAGTGGCCCTTCTAGCCATCAGCTAGTACTCCCTCAACCCTTTCACTCTTTGAGCACTTGAATTGCCTATAGGCTGCCTTCTTTCCCGCATCACCTCCTGGACCTCCCTGGTCCACCAGCAGGGGTTCGGCCCCACCGCATTTCCGTCTTACTCTTGCACAGGTGCTGGTAGCATCCTGCACCCCTCTCCTGATGATTTCCCACCTACTATCAGTGTCCATGTCTGGCCCAATCACATCCAAATGCTCCTTAAGGATCCTTCCCATTTCCTTAAAATCCGATCCCTTGAAGTCAGTTACCTCCATCTTTGTGTGGCCTTCTACCCCTCCTAGGTCCAGACAGAACCAGATTGTGGCATGGTCACTCCCCACCAACGGGTCCCTTACCTCCAGGCCCCCAATCTGGTCACTGTCTGCCAGGAGCACATCCAGTACCCACCCCTTCCTGGTCAGTTCCCCTGCTGAGTTAGGAACGTGTCTTGAAAGACATCCAACAACCTCTGTTCCCTGGCCACCGAGGATGTCATAGTCTCCCAGTCTGTTCCTGGCATGTTTAAGTCCCCCAACACCACCACCCTTCCCCTGCCCAATCTGCAGTGTCTCCCAACATCTGCCACCAGACTCTCCTCCAGCTCCTCCGCCAGTGCAGGGGATTTATACACCACTCCTATTTTTACTCTCTTGCCACCCCTTGTTATCAAGGTGACCCAAATCGCCTCCACGGTTCCCTCTGCCTCCTCTACACCCCCTATGCCAATGCAGTTTTTAACTATCATTGCTACCCCTCCTCTCCTTCCTTCCCCCCTGTCCTTCCTGAAGATAGTGTAACCCTCCAGGTTCAGGTCCCAGTTGTATCCCGCGGTGGCCCAGGTCTCAGTGACCACTGCCACATCCACCGATCCCTCAGTTAGCATTGCCTGGAGCTCAGGCATTTTATTGCCCAAGCTCTGGCATTTAGCAGGACTACCTTCCACCCTTTCCCTATACTTCCATTTCCTCTGCTCGTGTTCCCATGGGGATTCTGTTTTCCCTGGTCTGCACTTTACCAGTCGGCCTTTTCCTCCAGCTCCCCAGGGGGTGGAGACAGAGTCCCTCCTTTATCAGACCCCCTCAACAGCCTTTTCTCCCATCCCTCCCCTTCACAAGTTTAAACCCCACTTTTCACCAATGAACCCCTCTATTTTCAACTTAAGGATTCCCCTCCCCTCCAAATCGAGATGGAGCCTATCTCTAGCATACAGCTCCTTATCCTCCCAGGTCTCCCCCCAATCCCCACTCAACCCATACCCTCTGGCCTCATTCCATTCCCTGAGCCACTAGTTTATCTCCCTAATCTTTATTTTGTGTTCCCCACTAGCCATTGGCACCAGCAGGATTTACGAGAAGGAAATTGTGCATTCTATGTCATGACAGACCCTGGCAAGCTCCATGAACCTTGCTTGTATCTCTAGCTCGCTATTTCCTTCAATGTCGTTTGTACCCAGGTGGACCAGTATGTCCGGGGAACCCCCACAATCCTTTGCTAGTTGATATACCTCATGCTTGGCCCTGTGCACCGTTAGTCCAGGGAAGCATTTTGTTCCAACTGGCCAGGCTTCTCCCTCCCTATCCCATTTGATACCCCTGATCATAGAATCCCCCAACAGGAGCACTCTGACCGCTGCTTTTCCTCCATTTCCCCCCCTTCCATGTCCCTCATCCTTTCTACTGGCCCTCCACCTAGTCGGCTCCTTGTTCCTCCTCATCTGGGTGCCACATGCAGCCCCTCCTTATTTACCCAGGCCACCCCTCCTCCGATCCATGCCTCCTCCTCCTGCTGAGTATCCTTCTGTACCCGCTAACTCCCCACTGCTCGCAACTGGCCCTTCTCCCCATCCACTAAACTAGCCTGGCTTGTCCTCCTTCCTTCCTGTCTCCGTTTAGTCCATCCTGCTTGTCGTGTCCCTGGCCTAAAACCTCAGCTCCTTTACTGTATCCTCCTGTACTTCTAGTCCTTTCCTCGCCCTTTCCTCCCAACTGGTCCTTCTCCTTGTGCTTTCCTCCTCCCTCTTCCCACTGCCCCATCTGCTCTGATTCACTGCTCCCCCATTTTCCTGCATTCCAGGTTCCCCTGCTCCTCCTGCTATCCAGCCCCGCCTCCTGCCCCCACTCCCTTCCGTCTCCTAACCACCCCTGTCATGGCTACATCACCCCTCATCCTCAAGCAGAAGAAGAGAATTGAAGCAGTTACTTAGCGTAAGGTCCGATCCACCTCCTCGCCTTGCTTTGTTCTGTCCAGCCCCGGCCATCTGCCTAATTCCTTGAGAATGTTGTCCCTCTGGACCCCTTTGTGAGGGTCCCCAGTTATCTGCCTGCTTCCTTGGTAGAGTCCTCCTTTTGGGCCCCCTCTGCCAGGGTCCCTATGTGACTCCAGAGTATTCTTCTGCACTCCTTTCCCTATGCCCCTACCCCTAATGCTTGGTGGAACACCATGGGAGATCCCCTGCCCTCTTCCCCAACCATACCTTCCCCTTCCCAGCTGTCTCCTAATCCCCACAACCTCCTCCCTAAGCTGTGCCAGCTGAGTAGCACACTGGGCAACCACCGAACTTCCAAGCCCAGTCCAGTATCATGGCTGCCCCACACCCTTGTGCACCCCACCACCCTCCCAAAGATGCCGCCCCACGACATGTGGTCCCATCCTCCAAGTAGGTTTTCTTGGGTGAGCCACCAGGTTCTCCACTAGTCCAAGATACACCGCTATTGCCTAATCAGGTCACCCACTAATCCTAGATACAGTCCGACAGTAAACTTATAAGGGAAGTGAACAACTCCCTAAGCTCCTCTCTCCCAGCCTTTAAATCCAACCCCCAGTGGCTAGAACTACATGTGCTGCACCTGCAGCCTTTTCCTCCAATTGCAGGACAGGGGTTCCCCTATAAATAAGCAGAGCTCTGGGGAAGGAGGGGTGGGGAGGGTGGATTTCGACTACCGGACTCTCTTGAGAGTGTATCAGCCCTGTGTCTGCCCCTCCAAGCCCTGCAGCCAAAGAACCAGCCCCAAGCAAATCCCACCAAACAGGTTTTAAATCAGAAGAAATAGGCCTCCACCAGTGCAGCCTGTTACACAGTGAGACAGCCAACAAATGAGCCCACTTACAGCCACCAAACCAGTTTTCAAACTTCCAACAGCCCCAAAAACAATACCCTGCTAGCCCCTTAGAAGTAAGAAAGAAAAGAAATAACCTTCTACCAAGTAAATCCACAAGAAACCCTGTAAACCCAACAAGAAGCAGCTACTGTACTGGAACACAACTGATCCTGTCCCCTTCTAGTTCCTTTTGGGAAGCCAAAGCAACTAACACCACGAACCTGATTAAGCTCTGCCTCCAGTCATTTAGCTGAGTGAGACCTGGCCAAACCATTAATACACTTCCCCACTATGCACTAACCTTTGCAACTAGTGAAGTCAGCAAAAGGAATCAAAATTCAACTCAAAGCCTCTAAATATAAGTTTGCTGCCAAAGGAAACAGGTCTCAATTCAATTTGTTTCACTAACAACACATCAAAATAGGCTTGAAATTAACATATATAGGTCTCCAATTCAAATAACCAGCCCCCAAGCAAATCCCACCAAACAGGTTTTAAATCAGAAGAAATAGGCTTCCACCAGTGCAGTCTGTTACACAGTGAAACATCCAACAAATGAGCCCACTTACAGCTACCAAACCAGTTTTCAAACTTCCAACAGCCCCAAAAACAATACCCTGCTAGCCCCTTAGAAGTAATAAAGAAAAGAAATAACCTTCTACCAAGTAAATCCACAAGAAACCCTGTAAAAACAACAAGAAGCAGCTACTGTACTGGAACACAACTGATCCTGTCCCCTTCTAGTTCCTTCTCTGGGTGTGATGTATACGTCCAATACTTCCTGGTCTAAACATATCAAAAATCTATTGAAAGTATGAAAAACGTATCATTTGGACTTAGCAAATTTAATTTTGCTTATGAAAGGTTGATGGTAAAACCTTTAATTACAGCTTTTAAAAGTAAATATTGTTTGCAACTACTATATGGCATAGAACTTGGAGATTATAAAAAAAGAGATGTACTCACTGTACCTATGTTTAAATAATTAAGAAAGATATTGGGTCTAGGTCACACTTTCCTGTAGTATATGTGTGTGTGTGTATATATATATATATATATATATATATATATGTATAGAACTAGGTATACCAAACATAAATGTGATTATTGACACTAGGAAAACCAATTGTTGGTTTAAATTGACAAGGATGGCATACGACAGGTTCCCTTTTAAATGTTTACTAGAAAAAAAAGAGGTGACTAATTTGGGGTTATAAGGAATCATGTTGGTATAAAGGTATATTAACTATTCTATAGAAATATGATTTAGATTGTTTACTTAAATATTCAGAAATAAATATAAATCTCAGTTTGAAGTACAAAAAGTACATTACAATTAAAATTTACTGTAGTTGGATTGAGATTGATGCAGACAGCATCTCCAGCTCCAAATTTCCTCCATGGTATGCAACCAATAATTTTAAATGCAGCTATAAATACTACTTAGACATACTCACTGTGCCAATTCTAAGGAAAACATTTATTAAGTATAAATATAAGAGATTCAAAAGTAAAGTTTCACTAGCCAGACATATAATAATAAATTGGCCTCTGTCGGAGAGCAATGTTCCTGTTTAGCTGGTTATAAAGAGGACCTATTAAGTGTGCTCTGGGATGGTCCCTGGTACTGTACAATGGAGCAAGAGCTTACTGGCTCAGACAATTAAAATATAATGTAACAGATTTAGATACAACCACTCTTACTGGAATACTTTTACATACAGAGGATGAATGAATGATCAGGCATTTGGCAAATTACTTTAGGTTAATAGGTAAAATAAAAAAAAACAAAACAAAAATGAAATAACTTCTAACACATCATAAGGTGGCCTGAATTATGTCAACATTGTCATCTTCTTATGATAATACAGACATATAGTTAATTTACCTTGGTAAATCAACTTGCTGCTTAATTTATTAGAATCAGTAATAGTCAATATATGAATATTAGATGTGACTTCAGATAGACTATGGCGAGTCTTACAGCAAACTTAGAATAACTGTGTGGATAGGGCTAAGAAATAAAGGGGTGGGGTATTTAAATTGTAGTTTTGTATATGCATATATAGCTTGAATCCAGTGGAGCACATGATTCGAGACAGCATGGATTCACAGTGGTAAGGTCATGTCAAACAAATCTAATTGATTTATTTTACTGGGAAGTGAGGAAAGTGGATTGGGAGAGGGGAGGATGTGGCCTCTCTGGATTTTAGTAAGGCCTTTGATCCCTTTCTACACAGAAGACTTGTGAACAAGCTAGGCAGCCAGGGAGTGGGTCATAAGGTGATAAACTGGGTTAGTAACTGGTTGAGCGATAGAAGACAGAGGGTGGTGGTAAATGGGGCTCAATCTGAGGAAAGGAGGGTGACCAGTGGATTGCCACAGGGATCAGTTCTGGGGTCAGTCCTGTTTAATGTCTTCATAAGTTACATTGCATTGGGACTGGAAGAGAAGATGTGCCTCTTTGCAAATGACACTAAGAGTTGCAACAGGGTGGACATTCTGGGAGAGGTAAAAAAAATGAGGAGGGACCTAGGAAAATTGGAGGAATGGTCCCAGAGTGTGGCAGCTGAGATTTAATGTGAAAAAGTGCAAAATCATGCATTTGGAGTGCAAGAACCCAGGGGAGGATTACATATTTGGGAGGGGAGATGCTGACTGTCACCAAACGGAAAGAGATTTGGGGGTAATTATATTGGATGACCTGAAGGTGGCCAAACAATGCACCAAGGCTGTGGGGAGAGCCAGAGGGATGCTGGTGTGTATAAGGAGAGGTATCACCAGCAGAAGAAAAGAGGTGGTTGGTGATGCCATTGTACAGATCTATCTGTGAGACCTCATTTAGAGTACTGTGTCCAGTTATGGAGGCTGAATCTCTGTAAGGACATAGATAGGGTGGATGCAATTCAAAGAAGAGCAATAAAGATGGTGTAGGGCCTGCAGCAAAAAGTCATATGAGGAGAGACTGGAGACCCTCATATGTATACTCTGGAGGAAAGGAGAGATGGGGAGATGTGACAGAAACCTACAAATATCTAAAGGGCATAAATAGGGTACCAGAGTGTAGCATCTTTCAGAAAAGGAGATGTTCTGGAATGAGTAGGCATGAGATAGGAAGGGGTAGACTAAGGGAGTTACGTGAAGAAGTATTTTTCACAGAAAGGGTGGTGGATGCATGAAATCAACTCCCAGCAAAGGTGGTGGGGGCCAACACAGTGAGGGAATTCAAAAATGTATGGGATAAGCATAGGAGAACCCTAGCGATAGGAGCAAGAAGGTACAGCCAGAGATAAAGTAGGGTCTGTGGCTTTTGCAATAGGTAGGGAAAATGGGCTACTGGATGGGACTATCAGTCTTTATCTGTTGTCAATTTCTAAGTTTCTTTGTCTTGCAAGTTTTTATTATTAAAAAAGCAAGGCTAGTTTAATTATGGAAATTGCTTATGCTTTTAAACACTTGTTCCAAAGTGCCATATGATGTTCCTAGCTCGCTGTTGGTTGTTATGTAACTTATGAGTGAATATTTTTGATATACTTTGTTATTTAATGTTATTGTACACAAAAATTTGTATACTAATTTAAGGCAAATTGTTTAAGATGGTATATTGCAATGTATAAATGTAAAGACCTTTTACAGTCCATCAATAAACTTACTACTACTTCTACAGGGCTACTGTGTTTGCATGGCTGAATGACTGAATATCCACCGTAGTGGGATCATTTGATTCAGGGGATTTCAGAGTAGAAAGAGATGGAGAAAGAGAAGGTGTCATGCAACAAAACAATGGGGTGGGGGGCAGACTGTGTATGATTGAATGGCATATAATGTTGTGCAGTGCTGGAAGCAATGTAGAGGCAGGATACATTAGCAATAATCAGGGAATATTTATTGGCTTGTATTTTTAATACATAAAGCATTCTAGTTTAATTGTAGACTAGTGTACCCATCTTTGACTAATGTAGTTTGGAGTCAACTTGTCCTGCTGATTTGTGCAAAACAAGTTAATGTCAAACCCTTTATGGTGCAAAGTACACAGTTGTATCACTGTATTTGACATGCAGGATTTGAAGGATGAACACACACACGAAATCCATGATCAACTCATATTGCACTGTACTTATGTGTGTGCCCACCAGAAGGTTACCCATTAT
Organism: Neoceratodus forsteri; assembly: GCA_016271365.2. Classification (NCBI taxonomy): domain Eukaryota; kingdom Metazoa; phylum Chordata; order Ceratodontiformes; family Ceratodontidae; genus Neoceratodus; species Neoceratodus forsteri. Next base: position 581,540,179 of record CM057456.1, read on the forward strand.
TGTCCTCCCACACTGTTCCCTACATGGCTGGGCAGTCTTCCACTCCTGCCTCTGCCTGTCCATCCCTTCCACTGGTTCCTGGCTCCTGGGAATGACCTACCAAGTCCCCACTGGCTCATTCTAAGCCATGGTGCCTGTGTAGTGGAACACAGTAGAAATCAGTGTCCTACAGGACCATACTGGATATGACACTGTAATTGACACAGGCAGACATGTTATGTGGAGGCCTGGATGATGCATATTACAGTATCTTTTATGAGCATCATCATATGAAAAGTGATAACACAAGCCATCATTACCAAAACTGGAGCTGTGCCTCACTAGTGCATGCGCATCTACACTGACAAATACACATCAAGCTCCATAAGCACACATGCCCTGACCAAACAATGTGATAGAGTGAAACAATTATGAAACACATTATTCAGTTGTACCACTGCTTCCCCCATGTAGACATGTTTGCATGGCTAACCCAGTCGCCCTGTAAACCCTATCTTGTACAAAATGACCTGCATATGATATGATCCATGAATACAGCAGTACTCAGGTGCATGCATATAACATCATAGGGAGGTCAGACATAGCACAGCAAACATATGGTAAAACCAACATGTGTGGATATCAAACAGTAAGATTTATTCAAAGTACCAATGGTACTAAGTGGTGCCAGGGCATGGATGTGTCATTTTTGAATAGTAAAAGACAAATACACATGTTAAACAATATACACCTGGATGCTACATTGCAGACACAAACATGCATGCAAGCACACACATAAAGCTCACGAAGTAAACAAGCATAATCCATGCAATTTACAAACTCTGAACTTTTAACCTAATCAGTTTCTGCAGTAGGTCCTCTGGAGTCAGCCTGATCTTTTATAACAAAAAGAAGGCCTCATGATCTATGACTGATAAGCCCCCATTACTTCCTCTTGTGATTGATTAATCTTGATAGAGTTGGATGGTTACATTTTCCATGTTCTTAATCCAGAGTCACTAACAGTTCCATGGTCCAAAACCTACTTCACATCCTGAAAGCCCTAACAGGGAGATCAGCAATGACATCTAGCATGTTCTCTTATACAATAAATGCATATTAAAAAACAGAAATTGTAATGAGAAAGAAACAAAATGTTCACAACTGAGATTGAACCCAGGCCCCATCCCAACTACTATCCTGATGCTCTGCCACTGTGCAGTCATTCCATGTTGGGGAGACAGAAGGTTTCTAGAAAGAGATGCATGCTAACAGCATAAATTGTAGTGAGAAAGAAAACATGTTTCCCACTGGAATTGAACCTAGGCCCCTCCCAACTACTGCCATAGGGCTCTGCCACTGTGCTTTTGTTCCACATGGTAAGACAGCAGGTTTCTAGAGAAATATGCATGCTACTGTAACAACAAAAACTATAGTTAGAATTTAAAAAAATGCTCCCCACTGGGAACTGAACCCAGGCTCTCTCTCAGCTACTGCCTTGGTACTTTGCAGTATAGTATCATTTTATACGACAAGCCAGAATGTTTCTAGAGACTGATGCATGCTAACAACATAAATTGCAGTGAGAAAGAAAAAGATTCCTCATTGGGAATTGAAACCGGGCCCCCTCCCAAGTATTATCATGGTGCTCTGACACTGTGCTACCATTACAGATGATGAAACAGAAGACTTCTGGAGAGATGTATGCTAACAACATGAAATGTAGTGAGAAAAAAAATGTCCACAACAGAGAATAAAACCCAGGCCCTCCCAACTAAAGTCCTGGTGCTCTAACGCTGTGCTATCATTTCACTTGCAAGAAAAAGGTTTCTGGAGAGAGATGCATGCTAACATAAATTGTGAGAAAGAAAAAATGTTCACAACTGAATGAAACACAGGCCCCTCCCAACAAGTGTCCTGGTGCTTGCCACTGTGCTATCATTCTACATGGTGAAACAATAGGTTTCTAGACAGAGATGCATGATAACAACATAAATTGTAGTGAGAAAGAAAACATTTTTACAACTGGTATCTAACCAAGCCCCTCCCCAATACTATCCTGATACTGTGCCACTGTGCTATGTTTCTAGAGTTAGATGCAAGCTAACAGCATAAAATGTAGTGAAAAGGAAAAATTTCTAGTTGGTAATCAGGACCAGGCCTCCTGAGAATTATAGTCCTGGTGCTTTGCAACTTTGCTATTGTAACCCCAGGCTGGTATGCCGCTTGTATCTGACAGCAATACCAGGTGGTCTGGGTTCAGGGAGGAATAGGTCACTCGGCACAAAGGCTAGGTTTGGCTACTCTGCACAGAGGCACCCAAGTAACTCTGAACACAGGAAGCAATAACTGTAATGTCCAATACCAGAAGTGGGATTCTAAAGTGTGGCCTTTATTCACATCCAAACAGAATAAACAAAGCATAGATGGACCCCCACAGGGCTACACTCCTGGTAATGCAGATTAAAAGAGACCAGAACATTTCCTCAACACTTGAGCCCTCACATTCTGAACCCATTGGGCACACAGCCCGGACTTGCATGCTACCTTGGGTTACACAGCCCAAACTTGTACACTGTTCTGGGTTTTCCCTGGCTCGGCTCCCTTGCCAGCCACTTGGACACCTTCCATACTTCATAGAAACATTTTCTGGTGGCTCCCTAAACCATCTAAGAGCACCTCGGCTCCATCAGGGAATCTTCCTTTCAATCCCACGTCTGAGTACTTTCCTCAGGCACTGGCCAAGTACCTGAGAGAAAGCAAAAGGTGTCTAAGAGCAAATCCGTAGAGGAGAATTTGGTTACTACTGATGGGGGGGTCTCAAACCTCTCGCTCCCACAATTCATACCCGGCCATTTCTCTGGACAGTAAACACCTCATCCTTTAAAACCTGGCTGTGTAGATTCTTGCTAAAATGTATTTCACATTCCATCTACTTGCATTGCTGCCCATTTGTGCTGGACTTGAACATACTTATACATGGCTTTGTCCATTACTCTAGACCCTCCACAAAGTTAAGCAGTCCAATCCCCACTTTCTTTCTTTCCCTTTGTGCTGGACTTGAACATACTTATAAGTGGCATTGCCCATTACTCTAGACCCCCCACTGAGTTAAGCAGTCCAATCCCCACATCTTCCAACTGTACATAGCTGTCTTTTCCTGACCCCACAGTAACAGTCCCTTTAGTTTTCTTCTGTTCAGGTGAAAAGACTTGGCCCTTTTTTCAGAGCAAATTCATCCTTTGGTTGCAGGTGCCCCACAGGCATTTCCTCCACAAGGAATCTTCCTCTCAGAGCTTCTGGTGCCTTAGCACAAGTCAGACAGGCAGCTTCTTTCCCTTAGCTGGACCCAGGGGGGTTGCACCTGGAAAACAGGCAAACATCTTCCCCCCATCCCCTCAGGGATGGGGCTACTGAACCATTGAAAGCGGTCTCCACCACTTCAATTACCAGTTCCTGTGTTCCTCTTCAGGTGGAAACACACACCTTACCAAAAGTAGCTCTGAAACAGAGCTTAAAGCTCTGAGAGCCTGCACACACTCTGCTGCACTACAGTCTCTCTCTAAGACTGCACACAGACTGGCTTCAAATTCCCCAATGTTCTACTCTAACCTCCAACTGCAACATTCCAGTGTGGCTTATGCAGCTGCGACAGTTCTAAAATGATGTCATCCCTCAGTCTCAGCTGAGACTGAGAACAGAGTGAGACAGTGTGAAATCCATTTAACTGGAGTTTCACAAGCTGCCTTCCCTGCCTACCACTAGGTCTTACTGGGATTCTAGTAACCCCGGGTAACAGGGGGGTTACACTCACCCTGGGCCAGGAAAATGACTGTCTTCAGTCATTAATCTCCCGGCTTTGGCCATCTCGCCCCATGTGTTGACTACGGGGAGGTAGCGTTACCTTCTCCCCTACCATGTGCCAGCACAGGCAGACAACACTAAGGGTGTAGAGGCCTTTGGCTGACGCATCAGCCTCTACTCTACCCACTGACTATGGGTACCTAGTGACTCCAGTAGAATTGCCCAGAGCATAGCCCTAATAGATCAGTACTACAACCCCTGCTGCAGGTCAGGGCCACAGCCTGTCTATCCCCCCTAGCCCTCTAGGGAAAATATGTCTGCCTCTATCTCAAATCCCAAAACAAAACAAACAGGGGACCTCCCTCACCTGCACACCATGCAACCACACACCAGGAGCTAATACCATACACTATGCATTACTCCCACACTCCCCCACAATCATACCTGTGGAAGGAAAAGTTACACACAGTAACAACAACAACAACAGTACTTTAAACACTACACACTAAAGTACTAGTGAGGGACTCCGATGAGTCCCTCTTGTCTACTCTTCTATCTTCTTCAGGAACACCTGCAAGAAAAAGAAAGACAACACACACTCCTAATCTGCATACACAGTCTATCTAAACTCCTACCATCAAACACTGGAGAATCCCAAAAAGATATTTTTTTTTAGAAAAGTAGAAAAACAGTATAAATATTAGAAAACAGTAGAAAACAATGACATTATTTACAATACATCATTTGGGGGATGGAGTGCCCTAAAAGTCCCATCTAGTGACCACAGTGCCCGAAGGCAAGTCCATTAAAGAGTCTGTCCTGGGCCGGAGCCCAGTGAAGCACAGTTCTACCAGGCCAAAGTCCCGAAGGGGAGAGTCTTTGAGGACAGTTCAAACATCTGGAGTCTGCTAGTGTAGGGTGTGTACTGCAATGTCATAAGAATAGAAAAGTCTGGACTTACCAGTCCCTTGTAGAATGACAACGGCACCAACCTGGTCCTCAGTCGAAGACTCTCCCTGGCAGCATTCTTCTGATGCAGCAGGGCGGACATCTTCCGGGAATGACAGGAAGGCACATCTGGAAACTGCTGGGTTGATGTCATCTTTGGAGATGGAACCTTGAAACAGGAACAAAAAGGAAAACAGCTGTTCTGAAGTCATCCGATTACCAGGCGATGAATCGGGATACAGCTGGGCTGGTGTCATCTCTGGATCTGAAGTCATCTGGTGGGCCAGTCGATGAATTCTGGGAAGTCAGTACACTGTAGAACTGATGAATGTGGGGCACCTGAGTCCTGGACGTCCATACTGGTGGAACAACATAGGCACTGTAATGGCTGGAGTGGCAGCATTGGCTACCACTGCTCTGCTTTCCATTTGGTAGGCATGGGCGCATTCGCAGGAAGGTCTTTGCATTGTGGCCAATAGCACAACGGGTCAGGTGCTTGAATTATTACCCCATCTGGACGCATATAATTCACACTGTGAAAGGTTTCATATCCCTCTCCATCCACAACTCGAACAGTGTCCATTAACAGTGTCCTGTCTCTTTTCCACTGGCTGTATTTTATGTGAAACATTCTGTTCCTGACATGCTTGTTTGCACCAGGATGCACACATTGCATTGCTTCTGCCAAATCCAGGACTTCCTGTTTTGTTCAGTCTCCTCCCAGACTCTCCGAGGCAAGGTAGGAAAGGACATCCCATAGATTTCATTCACCTTCCTACGAACCTGTCTTTCCTCTTTACTAGCTTTGGTCAACCTGAGACCTCTGGCCTGGCTTGGGGGTGGCCAGTCCTGGTTCTGCCAGCTACGCATTCTCAAAGACACAAAAAATGGATCCCTGGCTTCTTCTTGCACAGCCAGGGCAGTGCCATCACCCTCTCTTCCATGCATTCCTCTGAGGCAAGAGCTTGAGGCTGTGTACCAGTTCCTTTTTCACAAGGCCACATAGGTTCCCCCTCTTCTTCTTCCTCACTGAGACCTCCAGCCCAGGAGTGAGCAGCTGTCCTCACTCCTGAGACTACCCACTCTTCGGGCTGGGCCAGAGGTCAAACCTCCCATTCAAGGCTTCCTCATCTTGTCTTCTCCTATGAGACTTGGGCTAGACCTCTGCCCCCATGGGTCTACTGATGCTCTTCCTGATATGTCTCTTTGTGACTCAGAATCTGTAACATCAGCACATTGTCTCTGTCTGTAAATCTGCACCTCTAGCCCTAGCCGCACTCCTGAGGGGCCTTCTAACAGGCTCTGTCTGGTGCTGTGCGCTGCCAACTGCAGATTCTTGAACTTTTGTCCATGTGGGAGCCAAATGAATCTTGGGCACTTTAAATAAACCATATTTCCTAAGCACCCAGAACAGTGAGGTACCCATGAAGATGTCCCTTCCAGCATTTAAGCACATTAAACATACTGCACTGGATATCCAGGAATCACCACATATGAGGGAAGTCATCCTCCATAGTAACATCTCTCAATGTCCCTTAACTTGTTTATTTCTACTGCTGCCACAGCCCGGGCATGATCCGGTAGCGGGCTGGTCCTAAGCTATGACTACAGAGAAAAACAAACAAACGCTACTGTTATTTGGAACCCATTTCACTGGAAAAACTTTTCTAAATGGCCCCACAGTTTACATTACTACCCCACCCTGTAATGGTGGCAGCAGCACTCCTACTCATCAACATTCTGAAATTGGGTCAAGCCACTGCATATCCGATTTACACACTCTACTGATAACTTTGCTCAAACCGCACAAACTTGCATTGTTCTTTATTCTAGCACATATGATTTACCATGGACTTTTCACTTGCTGAAGACATTGCTCTAGCTCACAGTCCCTTAATTCCTTAGTATTTCAAGCACAGGATTGCCTGTAACTCTTGCAGCATATCGGATACAACTCACAGTCTCTCCTCATGGCTTTGAAACTTATAATTGATGTTGAACCTATAATTATGGTTTTTCACAGTCGATGGCTTAGAGCTTGCTTTTTGCTGCAAAATCTTAACACAGTCCATTTTTGGAAAGCAATTACACTGCTACACTCAGATTCATCTGGCTTTTGGCAAAATCACTTAGTTTGAGCAATTATTTCTGTTGGTACTCACTGTTATCAGTAGCTGTTTGCTGCGATGGAAAATGGCCTGCAGCCAGTCTTGGAGGCCTCTGGAAAGAAGTGGGTTGGCAGTTCTGCCAATTGTCCCTCTGAACACGACACTCACAGTCCAGTCGATCAAGATGAGCCCAAATTCAAACAGAAAAGTCAGTTTTTTGAACTTTTTACAGCGCTTTCAGTCACCGCGATGCTCCTCCTGTAAGCCAGTTAGCGCACTCCACTCACTCTCCCTCTCGAATGTTGGGCAGTCGCCTAGAGCCGGCTTGGGGTGGGAATGATTGCAGTCTCACCAATCACCTGGATGCCATGCAAATGAGCCTCTTTCCTCTAGTGCTCTTCTCCTCCGCAGTGATCGTGGAGCAGGCAAATTTAAACTGCAAACCACACTTTTTTTTTCTACTGACTCCATGAGCCTATTTCAAACCACTTTTCATGGCTATAAAGCACAACCAGTTCTCAGCGTCTACAGGAAAGCATTTCCAATGTCCAGGGCACAATTTTCTTTTGCTACCCCTAGTTTTCCATTTCTCTTGTCACGACAGTTTAAAAGCTGGCAAATGCTGTAATTTTGATGCAGGACAAGGGCATACACTCTTAGGCTTTATTGCTCCTGGTAAACAGTTGGCATTTTAACAGCAGCACATGGACAACAGCACACAGCGGCACATCAGTTAACCTTGCTTCATCTTTTTGGGCTACCCACTGACAGATAACCAAATGCTAGCCTTTTGCCTGAGCACCTTCCTTGCATTCCTCCCTAAATTCCAAACCCAAATCCCAGTGGTGCCTCCATTTTTGTAACCCCAGGCTGGTATGCCACTTGTATCTGACAGCAATACCAGGTGGGCTGGGTTTGGGGAGGAATAGGTCACTCAGCACAAAGGCTAGGTTTGCCTACTCTGCACAGGGGCACCCAAGTAACTCTGAACACAAGAAGCAACAACTGTAATGTCCAGTACCAGAAGTGGGATTCTAAAGTGTGGCCTTTATTCACATCCAAACAGAATAAACAAAGCATAGATGGACCCCCACAGGGCTACACTTCTGGTAATGCAGATTAAAAGAGACCAGAACATTTCCTCAACACTTGAGCCCTCACATTCTGAACCCATTGGGCACACAGCCCGACTTGCATGCTACCTTGGGTTACACAGCCCAAACTTGTACACTGTTCTGGTTTTCCTGGCTCGGCTCCCTTGCCAGCCACTTGGACACCTTCCATACTTCATAGAAACATTTTCTGGTGGCTCCCTAAACCATCTAAGAGCACCTCGGCTCCATCAGGGAATCTTCCTTTCAATCCCACGTCTGGGTACTTTCCTCAGGCACTGGCCAAGTACCTGAGAGAAAGCAAAAGGTGTCTAAGAGCAAATCCGTAGAGGAGAATTTGGTTACTACTGATGGGGGGGTCTCAAACCTCTCGCTCCCACAATTCATTTCTCTGTACAGTAAACACCTCATCCTTTAAAACCTGGCTGTGTAGATTCTTGCTAAATGTATTTCACATTCCATCTGCTTGCATTGCTTCCCATTTGTGATGGACTTGAACATACTTATACATGGCTTTGTCCATTACTCTAGATCCCCCACAAAGTTAAGCAGTCCAATCCCCACTTTCTTTCTTTTCCTTTGTGCTGGACTTGAACATACTTATAAGTGGCATTGTCCATTACTCTAGACCCTCCACTGAGTTAAGCAGTCCAATCCCCACATCTTCCAACTGTACATAGCTGTCTTTTCCTGACCCCACAGTAACAGTCCCTTTAGTTTTCTTCTGTTCAGGTGAAAAGACTTGGCCCTTTTTTCAGAGCAAATTCATCCTTTGGTTGCAGGTGCCCCACAGGCATTTCCTCCACAAGGAATCTTCCTCTCAGAGCTTCTGGTGCCTTAGCACAAGTCAGACAGGCAGCTTCTTTCCCTTAGCTGGACCCGGGGCTTTGCCCCTGGAAAACAGGCAAACACGTTCCCCCCATCCCCTCAGGGATGGGGCCACTGAACCATTGAAAGCAGTCTCCACCACTTCAATTACCAGTTCCTGCGTTCATCTTCAGGTGGAAACACACATCTTACCAAAAGTAGCTCTGAAACAGAGCTTAAAGCTCTGAGAGCATGCACACACTCTGCTGCACTACAGTCTGTCTCTAAGACTGCACACAGACTGGCTTCAAATTCCCCAACGTTCTACTCTAACCTCCAAATACAACATTCCAGTGTGGCTTATGCAGATGCAACAGTTCTAAAATGATATCATCCCTCATCTCAGCTGAGAATGAGAACAGAGTGAGACAGTATGAAATCCATTTAACTGGAGTTTCACAAGCTGCCTTCCCTGCCTACCACTAGGTCTTACTGGGATTCTAGTAACCTGGGTAACAGGGGGGTTACACTATCATTCAACATGGTAAGGCAGAAGGTTTCTAGGGAGAGATGCATTCTAGCAACATAAATTATAGTGAGAAAGAAACAACAATCAAAGCTAAGAATCAAACTGATGCCACCTACCAAATATTGTCCAGCTGCTGTGCCACTGTTCTATTATTCTGTTTTGCAAGACAGAAGGTTTCTAGAGATGGATGAATGCTAACAACAGAACTTGTAGTGAGGAAGAAAATGTTCACAACTGGGAATTGAACCCAGGCCCCCACCCAACTATTATCCTGTTGTCTGTTACTGTGCCATCATTCCACATGGTGAGATAGAATGTTTCAAGAGACATATAAATGCTGACTACAGAAATTGTACTGGGAAAAAAACATTCCTTCAGTATAATGTTTTGAGTGTCTGCTTTAAACATTGCTGAAATTCTATCAATGACATCAGCTATGACATCTAACAGTTTCTAGCATACTACATAATTTTGTAGTGAAGAAGAAAAAAAACTGGCCATACTAGGGATCAGACCCAGGCTTGTGTAGGTCTAAAACACCACACCAAGCCCAAAAAGCATTTTCACTGACATCATCAATAGCATCTTTCAGCTGAATCACTTAGGGCGAATGTAACCTTAAACCTAACTAAATGCAGAAAAGAACATACATGACCATAACAGCTATTTCACAAGCTATGCTTGCCCTGGCACAAAACAAGCTATGCTTGCCCTGTCTTCTAAAAACTGCAATGGATTTGTCTTGCCCTGCAAATGCCTTCCATCACCAATGATAAAGTGGCTCCCTGTTCAGGGTATGCAACTCCATGGCAACCCTATTCACATGCAGCCATTAACATGTTCCCACTGCATACTGCCCCTCACACTTTGTTCACAGTAATTTTTTTATTCAGATTAATTTTATTGAAATGTATGAAATTCATAATGAATTATCACACTTAGATATATTAATGCAAAAGTCATACTGATATACTAAAAAAGTATGATGACATATCGCTTCTTACTGAGCAGGCAGGACGTTAGAATTTGTAAAAAATATGAAATACCATACATAAACTTCTTATCAGTCAAAACCAAAAAATGTGCAATTTTGCATTATCATTTTTAATGTGCTTTTTATACAAAATGGAAAATCCAAGATTCATGTTCTTTCTCAAAGGCTGGGCAATACAAAATTAATTGTTGTACTGTTATTTATTGCTTCTTTTTCCAAATATATTCAGTAACAATATTTTTAAACATGAAATTGTTCACAATATTTGGCAGATACCACCAAATGGTTCTTAATCTTGCTATGCATAATATGTTCCTGTGAGACTTCTTTTCACAAAATTAAAGTACTGTTCGACTCCTGCCAATATTTTAAGAGTATTATAAACATAGGGGCCAGTTCTAGTAGAGTTGGTGCAAGTCGTGTCAAAGATGACTTGCGCCAAACACCACTGTGCCTGGGACCCTGCGTCCACTTCTCTATTGGGCAGGGTCCCTGCATCTACATCCCACAACTTGCACCAACTGTACAGGTATGCCAAACAGAGAGCAAGCTGCAGCACTGTACACAGAAAGGCGTAAGTCCCCCCCCCCATCACAAAGCCTGTAATGCCCCAAGCCCTGATCCCCATGTCTGTTATAAAAGCCATGCAGGGCTAATCAGCAAAACATGTCCCCCAAGCCACAATCCCCAATGTGGCAGCTCCACAGGTAATCATGCCTCTATGCCCTGATCCCCGATCACCAGCCCGCCAGCAAATGACAAATGTTTTTTAATGAATAGAAAATCCATAATCCATTTTCCCTGGTAGTCTAGTGGCCCTCCACCCACCCAACTGACAGTGCCAGTTCCCCCACTCCCCCCGGCCTGTAGCAAGCTGATGACTAGCACAGCCCACCTCTCACTTCCATGGCCAGCCACAGCCTGAGCTCCTTTGGAGCATGTACTACTGTATATCGTATGCACTCAATGATTGAGCATGTACTATATACAGTAGTAAGCACTCAGAAGAAGCTCAGTTGGTGGCTGGCCGCAGAGGTGAGTGGGTTGTGCCAGTGCTGGCCATGGGTCAAGTGGGCAGTGGGGTGGATTGGCACTGCTGGGTGGGGGCCACTAGACTTCCAGGGAAAACTGGTTATGGCTTTTCTTTATTAAAATATTTGCCATTTCCAGGTGGGCTGGAATCGATCAGCATGAGTGGCATGGATTAGTTCTGCAGGCTTTCTCTGCATTGGGGATTGTGGCTTGGGGAGGGGTTTGATTAGATGATTAGTCTCTGCTGGGCTTTGTAACATACATCAGGGACAGTGATTTGGGTGGCATGTATAGCCCTGTAGGGCTTTAAATATACATCAGGGATCGGGCTTGGGGAGGGGACATGATTATCCCTATGGGACTTTAACACATATATTGGGGATCAGGGATTGGTGGTACAAGCCCTGTGGGGCTTTTGACTGGGGGCATTAGGGGGTTCCATACCTCTGGGGTTTATTCCACTCTTGGAGGATTGGGATCATAGCACATTATGCAACTATCGGTGGACGAAAGTACACTTACACCAGCTATTACACTGTACTTTGGCAGATGTTCTCAGGGGTTGTTCAAGAATAGCAATATCGGAGACTTGGAGGCTGCCCTTCCAGAACTGGGTGCAACTGCTGCTGTAAACCCTCTAGCACCATGTTGCAGGGTGTTTATGGTGTAATTGGTGGCGTAGGGTCCACTTTGATGCAAGCAGCCTGTGACATGTCACGGGCTGCTTTGCAGAATACCGAATGTCACAACTCCTGGAATAAACTGCTACTTATACCATTTTTTGGGGGCACAAGTCAGTTTATGCCAGGCCTAACCCTTTCTAGTATCGGGCCCATTATTTTCTTTTTTTTTTTTTTTTTTTTACTTTATTTCTTTATCTTCACCTTCCCACTCTTGGAGCCCTCTCCTTCCTTCCTCTCAACCTTCATTCCACCTCCGGGGAATCTGCCCCTAGAGTGCCTCCTTCTCCCCTGCACAGTGGGGTCTGTCCCTCTTCTGGTGGTCCAGATGGTTCCGAGAGGCTATCATCTAGGGCTTACCGAGAGGTATTTTCCTTTTTCTCCCTAGTTTCCTACCCTCTGGGACGCCGAGCACCAGGACATACGCCCCAGTGGTGGCGTGCTGACGACACCAGACCTCTCATGCGCCGCCGACGTCTCCTCCCTGGCTCCAACGAACGGAGTTGCCTCCATCCCCTTCAATTGTCGGTGCTTCCACCGCTATGAAGGGATGTAGAACGCGAATGCGTCATGGTTCCCACCCTGAGGGAGGAGAGCATCCATTGGGATGATCGATCCTCCTTCCCCCCAGCTGACCCCAGCCACCCGAGTTCATTCCCGAACCCGGGTCGACGACGTAGCGCAAGGTGTGGCGTCCAGCGCCTCAACCCTCAGTGCCACCGGGCCAGCTCCGGGCCCATTATTTTCATCTATCTTTTTATTCCTTCAAAATCTTTTTGAGTCTAAATATCTTTTACTCTTTGTATACCATTAGAGATAAAAGCTAATGGATTTAAGCAAGCATTATGTGATCAAATATCACATAGTCCAAACTTTTTATATAAAGTTCCAGTGATGATAAAAAAAAAACTATTGGTCTGCTTTGCTTCCTTGACTGTACAATTGTACAACTTATCATTCCAGCTTATTTCTGGTAATCTGTCATCATCCATCAATTGTATCTTTTCCACAACTGTATTGCCCTGTAATAACTTTAGCTTCCATAGCTAACACCCATTTCCAGTCTTTACAAAGATATAGGCATTTCACTTGGTGCTCCTGATACAGTTCAGAAGAAAATGTTTTGTAAAAGCTTTAATTTACAGAGTTTCTGACAATCCCCAGACTTCACTTCCAAACAAAAGTTGGCCAATTACTTTTGCATCAAAGACTGTTTTAAGACTTTAAAGGAGTTATTTAGCACATTTATTTGCAAATCTAAAGATGGCTAAACAAGACTTTTGTGCATCCACTTTAACATAGATAAGGCGTTGTTTCCATGAAAGTTTGATGTCAGACATCACATCCAAATATTTCTGTTCTACTGCCTCCTCAAACCCATGCTCTTCCATCAGCCAGTTGTTTTATTGTTGTTTTTCTCCCCCAACTAAAAAATGTTTTTTATTTTACTGATATTCAATTCCATATCTATACTTTTTAACAGCCTCATTATAACTGATAACTCCCTTTTAAGCCCCAGTGGGGTCTGAGATAGAATTATAAAATCATTTGCAGATAACAATATTTGAATATTAGTTCCAAGCAGCACTGGTGGGAATGCATCAATTTCAGTTAGACATTTGACCAAACACTCAATATATAAATTAAAACCAGCGGTGCTACACACAGCCCGCTTCACCACCATATTTGATATCAGTTAGGTCTGAGAAGGCTACATTTCTAGTAAACTTACTTTGAGACTATATTTGTACACAGCATCTGCAATATCATTAGAAGTCATTGATCTGTAGGATTTCCAGCATATCCCAGAGTATGTTTCTATTGATTCAGTCTCTGCAGTCTCTGTTAACAGCACTATACAGGACAGCCTTGCATGGATGTGCACAGCGTAAGCAGAGATGCTGCTATGTATATCATCACACTGCAGTTACATCCTGACACAATGGTATTAACAATGCTGTTCAACCTTACCTCCCCTAGACACACACTGCCACTTGCCACAGTGGCCTGCAGCTGTTCCAGATGCTGCTGCTCACATCAACGCAGGTCACCCTACCTTTGACTGCACTGGACATTGGTCTGCTGCACATTGATGCACCTTGACAGTGGTCATCCTATTGTTTCCCATATTTGGCTATGAGATGAGTGCAGAACAGCATCAAAATTGGATCTGTATCCTATCGGTGCATATGCACACACAAAGTCAATCACACATCAAGGGCCATAAACACACATGCCCAGACCACACAACATGATAGAGTGAAACAATTATGATACACATTACACTGTCATGCCACTGATTCATACCGACAAAAAACAAGCAGAGCACTCACACCTCAAATATAATAGAGGGCACTGGTTTTCCAGTAAAAAATATTATTTATTTTATTACATTGGCAAAATAAAGAACAACCTGATGTGTTTCAGATGACTACTTATCCTTTGTCAGAGGGAATAAAATATTTTCACCACTGTGACAATTAAATAACCCATTCATAGTAATGTCATTAATAGAATCCCAAATCTCATTGGTTAAAAAAAAACATTTAACAAGTTTCAATCCATTTGCAGTTAGCAATTACAAGAAAGGTGCTGAAATCCATACTAAACATCAGGGCCCAGATATTCAAACTGCGCCATTCTGAGGCACAAGCCCCTGCGCTGCTCAAAATAGTTGCGCAGGGGTGTGGCCCGGGCGATATTCAAAGGAGTTGCGCTATTGAGCAACTCCTGAATATCACCCCAACCACGCAGCAGTGGAACTTCTGCGCCCACCGCAGTTGCCAGAGTTGAGCATTAAACTTGGCGGTGGCTAAAGTACCATTGCACCATGCGCAAATTCCAATATTCAAAAGGTGACATGAAAATGGGGCCATAATTTATGCAAGGCACAGGGGGGGCCATTTGCATCTATTTATGGCCCCATTTGCATGCCATTAGCATGTAGGTGCACCGATCCCCGAGGACTTGCGCCTGGCCGCCCTGCCAGGCAGCAGCCGTCGGGGACCAATGCACCCTGCAGCCCGATTGCGGGCAGTATCTCTGTGTATACATTCCCCCCCACACACACACAGATCCCGAAGCCTGATCACGGGTAGAAAGTAACATGACCTCCCACACACATTTCCCGATGCCCGATCGCAGGCAGAAAGTAACATGACCCCCCACACACATTTCCCGATGCCCGATCGCAGGCAATAAAGTAACATGAACCCCCCACTCATTCTCCGAAGCTCGATCGCGGGCAGAGCGTGCAGTATCAACCCCCTCAGTGCCCGATTGCGGGCAGAATATAAAGCCCCCTCAACCCGAATATCTCCCTGGTGGTCCAGTGGACTGTAATGCCGATCGCTGGCAGAATGTCCAGTTACAACCTCTAACATCTCCCTGGTGTCTAGTGTCCTCCACCCACCGCACGGCCTTCCACCTCGCCTCACAGCCGCGGGCGGCAGCATCCCACCGCCTCCGCCCGCCACCGCCGACCGACTCGTCCGTGGTTGCACACCATTGGCAGAGCTACAGCCAATGGGCGTAGCCCATACGTCACATGACAGTCCAGATTTGAATGATCATTCACAAATCTGACTGTCATGTACGGTATGGGCTGCACCCATTGGCTGTAGCTCTGCACCATCGGGCGGCAGCCCTACCGCCGACAGTCAGCGGGCGGAGCGGTGCGGCAGGCGGGGATGCTGCCACCACCGCTGCAGGGGGAGCGGGTGGAGGGTTTCGTGGGTGGGGGACACTAGACACCAGGGAGATGTTTGGGGTTGTAATTTGACATTCTGCCCGCGACAGCATTACGGTCCACTGGACCACCAGGAGATATTCAGGTTGGGGGCTTTTACATTCTGCCCACGATCAGGCACTGGGGGTTGATCACGCTCTGCCCATGATCGGGCTCGGGAGATGTGGGGGGTCATGTTACTTTATGCTCATGATCGGGCTGGTGGGGGGCACAGGAACTGAGTTGGGAGCCAGCCAGGGGTGACAGCTGCTGTGTTGCACCCTGCAATATAGCAGCTCACCTGTGGGTGGCCCTCAACTTGATCCTTTTTTTTGGCTCAAGGTTGTGCAGGCGCGGGTTGGGGGTTGTGAATGCACAACTCTGCACAACCTGACTGAATATTGGGTTGTGCAGTTTATGCATGGTTCCTCCCCCTCCTGTTGAGCATGCATTCATTTGCATTGCGCTGTTGCACAGCCTGTTGTCAGTGGCATAACTGCCTCTTGCTGAATATCGCAGAATGGCGCAATGTAGGACTTGCGCATGCGCAACCCTGTTGCACATGGCGCAACCCTTTTGAATATCTGGGCCCATATAAATAACAATTGTACAGAATAACATATAATTTAAAGTGACAAAATGCAAACATGACAAGAAATAACACCCTCTAGCAGCTACACAGAAAATATTAACTACAACAGAAATATAAATATGAAGGGGGTTTGGGGGGGAAGGAGAGAGGAAAAAAGGGAGGGAGAACAGGGAGAAGAAAAGAAGGAAGGGGAATTCTAAAATCCAGCAACTATATTTAATAAGAGGTAACAACAGGAAAAGCCACATCACCATTTCTTTCTTTTCTTTAGAAACGGCTTCATTCAAAACCTGTATTTAAGCCCTTATTTTTGGTAGCCTCCATGTTAAGGTCTTTAAACAACTGGTAAAAAATGACCTGGGCATTTTGTTTAAAACCCCCCTCATTGCTCCATTTAAAAACATGCCTAAAAGTGAAAGAATTGCACTTGTTTCCTTGCAGAATAACATCAAAATTGAAATAAAAAATGCAGATAAAGGTGGCTGTGTAGTTGTTATGAATAAAAATGACTATGTTAAAGAAGCAGAACGACAATTGTCCAATCAGGAATTCTATAAGAAATTAAATATGGATCCCACAAATGAATTTAAAAGCTGCATAGACGATTGCATTAAATATGCTTATAGACATGGGGACATAAGTAAGAAAGATATGGAATTCCTGATTACTGAAAATCCTATCCGGGCTACATTTTATCTTCTTCCTAAGATCCACAAGTCACTAGTTAATCCCCCAGGCCATTCCAATGTTAATGGGATCGGCTCCATGACTGAATGTTTGTTGCAATTTGTGGATTTTTATTTACGTTGTTTTGTAAGTTGTTTGCCATCTTATTTGCAGGATACAATGGACATTTAAAAAATCTTGGAACATTTACATCTGAAAGAGAGCTGTTTCCTGATTACGATGGACGTTGAAGCATAGTATACAAACAATCCCCATGAGGGGGCTTTAGATGCTGTTACCCTTTTTTTGAATTCCAGAAGGGAGGGGATAAAACCTGGTACTGCTTTTTTGCTAAAATTATTTAGAACACATTTTGAAAGATAATGTGTTTTTATTTAATAAAGATATCTATTTGCAAGTTAAAGGGATGGCAATGGGGGCCACATGTGCCCCTTCAGTAGTTAATCTATATATGGGAGCTTGGGAAAAAGAGTTTGTGCTCAATTAAAACAAGAATCCTTTTTTTGAGAAAATCTGTACATGGAAGCATTACAATGATGATTTATTTTTGATTTGGGAAGGAAGTGAGACTGAATTTAAGGAAGTTGTTACTTATTTAGGGAATTCTGATAGGAGCTTAACATTTTCTTATCAGGCTTCTCAGCATAGTGTTAATTTGTTGGACCTGAAGATTAGTAAAAAAAGATTTGACTAGTGTTAAAATGGAGACTTTTAGAAAATCGACTAATGGTAACACACTATTACGTGTTGATAGTTGCCATCCGAGACACATAGCAAAAAATATGGCCAAAGGTCAGTTTTTACGAATATGATGTAATTGTATTGAAAATTAGGATTTTGAGATGAGCACAGAGGATTTGAGCCTCCGTCTTAAAGAGAGGGATTACAGCAGACAGGATATAAAGGATGGGAGAGGTTTTGCAAGCCGTCAGGATAGGAGGGAACACTTAGAGTATAAAATAAATAAGACTCAAGATGTTGTTCAAGAAAGATTTAACATGGTTATGACCTATTCTGCACAGTCAAGTCAGACTGAAAAAATTATAAAGGAACATTGGAAAGTACTGACAAGTGATCCAGGGTTGTTACATGTAGTGTTAGCACCTCCATTTATGGTTTTCAAAAAGGCACCAACTTTAGGCGATAAGCTCATGCATAACCACTTTGTTGATAAGGAAACTGATTCAAGTACCTGGTTAAATAGAGCTGCTATAGGCTGCTTTCCTTGTAAGAGATGCAATGCACGCACGTATATTAAACAAAGTAAGGAATTTATCAACCAGGTTACTAGTCGTAAATATAATATACATCAATTAATTATATGTGATACAGAGGGAATCATTTACATGGCCATCTGTAGCTGCAGTGCATTTTATATTGGAAAACCAAAAAGGGCCTTTAAAATTCGTGTCAGGGAACACATTAGGGCAATTGAGAAGAGAGATTTAAGTTATGTTACTGCAGCACATGTGGCCATGTCACAGAATAGTGGTGAACATCAATTTAGCTTTGTAGGGATAGACAAGGTATGCCATACACTACGTGGTGGTAATTTCAATGATCTGCTACTGAAAAGAGAAGCCTTTTGGATTATTAACATGGAGGTTACCAAAAATAAGGGCTTAAATACAGGTGTTGAAGTGAAGCCGTTTCCAAAGAAAAGAAATAAATGGTGATGTGGCTTTTTCCTGTTGTTACCCCTTATTAAATATATGTTGCTGGATTTTAAAATTCCCCCTTCCTTCTTTTTCTTCTCCCTGTTCCCCCCTCCCTTTTTTTCCTCTCTCCTTCCCCCAACCCCCCCTTCATATTTATATTTCTGTTGTAGTTAATATTTTCTGTGTAGCTGCTAGAAGGGGTTATTTCTTGTCATGTTTGCATTTTTTCACTTTAAATTATATGTTATTCTGTGCAATTGTTATTTATATGATGTTTAGTATGGATTGCAGCACCTTTCTTGTAATTGCTTCTTGTAATTGCTAACTGCAAATGGATTGAAACTTGTTTAATGTTTGTTTTTAACCAATGAGATTTTGGATTCTATTAATGACATCACTATGAATGGGTTATTTAACTGTCACAGTGGTGAAAATATTTTATTACCTCTGACAAAGGATGAGTAGTCATCCGAAACGCATCAGGTTGCTCTTTATTTCGCCAATGTAATAAAATAAATAATATTTTTTACTGGAAAACCGGTGCTCTCTTCTATATTTGAGGTGTGAGTGCTCTGCTTGTTTTTTGTTGGTATGTATAGATTTTTCAGCATAGAAGCACCACGTCCTTGTGCCCACACTAGTTTGTTGGACCTGCCACTGATTCCCCTATGTATACATGACTGCATGTGTTGTCCAATCCCCCTGTACACAGCATATTGTACAGCATGAAATACATATGCTATGATCCATGAATACAGCAGTACACTGATGCATGCATGTAGCATTGTGGTAAGCTCAAACAGAGCACAACAGTCATACAAAGCACTGTAACATTGTTCTGGTTTCTATGATTTTTCCATTTTTTAAGAAAATTCATGATTGTTAGCATTTGCCAAGATAACTCCATGAAATTTTGCACTTTCCATGACAATGTCATAATTTTCAACATTTTTTTTATGAAAAGGCTCATTCCTTGGTGTTTGTAAATAACAGAGCCATAATTTTGTGCCTAGCTACTGTAATATACTTGATCTGCAATCCACTTCAGCATGGGATCTGGTGGCTTGCTCATGAGATCCCATCTCCCTGATGACAGCAAAATGTCACGCTTTCTGCTGTTGGACCAACCTAATAATGGATTTTTAAAGCATTTAAATCTCTGCTGATGTATTTATATAGAAATATTTCAAATAGGTGTAAATGAGGCTAGCATGTTTGCGATGTCGGCAACTGAGGTTTGGGAACAACTTAAGAGCCTGGAGTATTGGGGGAAGCAGGGAAAGAGGAGAACTGAGCGCAAAGTAGAAGGTAAGAAACTCCCTCATTCTCAAAGGTGCTGCCCATCAGACACAAAGGCTTACAAAAACAAAATCTGGCCAGAGCTGATAGGGCTGCAGCCAAGGATTTTGGGTAAAAATATTGAAAATGTGTTTTTTAAAATTTTTACACCAAATTTTCAACATAGCCTTGTTATGACCCTGCCTCATGAAGAAGGGCATAGAAAATGTTCTACTCCTGGTCTAAAGGTGATTTTGTGCAAGGACTGTGAAATCAGCTTTCAGGACACAAAAACACATTTTCGGCAGGAGTTGAAAAATGACAACTGTCACGTTTATAAGGTGCTATAAAGAAATTGCTATGTTGTAAATTTGGGATAAAAATATTAAACATTACCAAAGTTAAGAGCATGCATTTGCAAAGTTCAATGAAGACTCATACATTTTCCAAACTGCTGTTTAAATAAAATAAAATAAAAAATAACTTGTTTTTTTGTTTAATTTTTTACACCAAATATAAAACATAGCCTTCTTATGACCCCACCTCATGAACTATGACAGAGAAAATTTCCATCTACTGCCTGAAAGGTGATTTCATGCAGGGACCAAAAAATCAACTTTCGGGGAGTAAAAAAACAATTTGGCTAGGATTTGAAAAATTATAGCTGTCACATTCATGAGGTGCTGTAAAAATATGGCTATGTTGTAAATTTGAGGTGACAATATAGAAAATTACCAAAGTTATGAGCTTGCATTTGCAAAATTGAATGCCAGCTCATAACTTTATTGTTTTTTTTAATATTTTTACACCAGATTTTCAACATAGTCTTTTTACGACACCACCTCAAAAACAAGGGCAGAAAAAATGTTTGACTCCTGCCCGAAAGGTGATTTCACACAAGGACCAAGAAATCACCTTTTGGGGCAAATTTACCTAATGTCAGTGCAATTATTCATGGAGTGGGGTCCCAAAACAGGCATGTTGAAAACCTGGGCCAAAAATATGCAAACATTTTCAAATTATGCCACTGAGTTCAAAATTCCATTGAAATGCACCAAACTGCATACCGGTTTCTTCAGTTCATGGTCCGGCTTTGAAGAGTGAAGATGTGTCTGTGGTCCAGAAAGGATTATGTTGTTGTACCCCAAATGGGTAAGTAAGGATTTGGGGGGGTGCAGGGTGGTGGGTGCTGAGTGGGAGGGTCAGTTGGAGGGTTAGGAACAGCCGCAAAAAACATTGATGGATGGTTATTTTATGGGTGAAAAAATAAAGAAATCATGACTCAGGATTTCTGATCATGACACTGGGGGATTGGGCACCCCCAGTGTCACTGTTATGTTTCTGGGGGGTGCAGAGAGGGAGGGTTGGATGGGGGGAGAAAAAAATATATGTTAAAAAAGGTCACAGTGGAACATGATCTTGACACTGGTGGATTGCTGACCCCACTGTCATTGTTATGTTTCTAGGGAGTGTGGGATGGTGGGTGCTAAGAGGCAGGGTCAGGTGGTGAAATTTCCATAATTGAAAAAAGTAAAATAAAAAAGGTCATGGTGGAACACGATCATGACACTGGGGATTGGGTACCCCAGTGTCATTGTTATATTTTGGGGGTGGGGGTGCTGAGAGGGAGGGTCAGATTGGGGATATCCATAATTAAAAAAATCAGCTGTCATGGTAGAACACAGCACACTCCTGCATGGCCAAGATGGCTGCTCACTAGTAGTTGCGCAAGTGCAATACTATTTGGCCATGGCAGAGTGTATCGTGATCCACCATGACTGCCAACAGAGTAAAAATAGTTCAATGCTACTGCCAGTGGAGACAGATAGTGGAGTGCTTCTTAGATGTGGTGGCAACTGTGTAGCAACTCCAGCATGTTGTTTGATCTGAAGGAATGTGCTGAGTCCTTTTCTGGTAGCAAGAGGCTTGCAGGGTTATGCCTACCGCAGTCCTAAAAAAGGTGCACAAACCAGCAGAGGACAGAAATTATTTTATTCAACAAGGTTTCCAATTCCAAGCATGAGGATGCAGAGCTGAAAAACTCTATGGATCACGTCTAAAATGGAGGCTTCATCAAGGGGTCAGATTCAGCTAGCAAGATCAAACTTTAAGGAGCACAATCAATCATAGTTAATTTGTGTTCTTTACCTCACCGATCAGTCAATAATGTGCACAGTGAGAAATTGCCAAAGAGCTGGCACATATCAATCACAGCAAAATAGACAATCTAATATCCAAAATGTTAAATATATCAACAGATGCACAAACAGTGCATTAAAAAGTGATGTGCAGAAAAACTCTCTGTGCTAAGTGTATGTTTCTAGCCTGAAAAGTTTTAGTTCAGAAAAAGATTTTTTAGAACAGTTATTCAGGATTAGAGACAATTTTATAAGGAAGTCTGCAGGTAGATTTGAGAGAAGAGTACCCTTTGGGTGACTGATACGTAGGGGTAGGAGGGTGGTGCCAGAGGGTGGGGCTCTGATAACTTATTTTAATGGAATTGGGGTGGGTGGAGCAGAAATTCAAATTATATGTGACTGTCTAATAACTGGGGGGAAGTGTTATTTATAATAATAATTTGAAATGTCGCTTGGACACTGGCAGAAAGAAGGAGGTGGGTACTTTTAGGGTGGAGCAATATGAGTAACATTATAATTCGGCTGGTGGTGTGGAAAGTGGTGGTATAGTGGTAGTTAAAAAGTTCACCTGTATTGTGGTATAACCTGTTATATTTGCAGCCATAAATGTGGTACTGTATTGTGTTAATGCTTGAATAACATGTACTGTATTTGTTGCTGCAATCATCGCATTATACTGCAATACCAGTGAACTTTTGTATAACTACCACTGTATGTATGCTGCACACGAGTGTGTGGGGGGGGGGGTTGTAACAGAATTACTGATTTTTGTATACATTTTTGTTCCCTTGGCCAAGATTTTCAACTTCTCTCTCCAATTTTCCCAGTTCCTACAAGTCTAGAAAGCTGCAATAGTAACACCTGTACATAAAAGCGGACACCGTACCAACGTATCAAACTACAAGCCCATATTGATTCTTTATCCCCTATCCAAGGCATTGGAAAGAATAATCTCTGACCAAATGGTCTCCTACCTTAACAGGTACAGCCTACTTTGTAACAAGCAATGCAGTTTCAGGAAACTCCACAGGACTGGAACGGCTCTCATAGAATACATTATCTGCATGGGGCCCTGGATGGGTCATTTGGTTGGAGCTACCTATGCAGATCTCACCAAAGCCTTTGACATCATGAACCACTCACTTCTACTCAACAAGCTTTACTCCCTGGGCCTCTCCTGTGAAACTGTGTCATGGTTTCTCTGTTACCTCACAGGATGCACATACACAGTTAGAATTGGCAGAGTTCTGCCAGACCCAAAGGGTGTCACAGTGGGGGTCCCGCAAGGGTCCATACTTGGCCCCCTTCCTCTTTAGCCTATTTGTTAATGGTCTTCCTGAAGCCTGTTCTCACTCAAGGATGCTGCTCTATGCTTATGATGCTGTGATTTTTAACAGCAGTTTTCTGCTTGGGGTACTCACCAGCGACTTACAAAACAGCTTTGAGTCCCTAGAGGTTTGGTTTAAATGAAACAAGATCCTCCTAAACCATAAAAAACCAAAAAACATGTTGCTCACTGTGGCATGCCTTATGAACAAGATCCCTCCCTTGGTTATCCAGAACATACTAGAAACCACCCTGGAGCAGGTGGAATCCTTTAGGTATCTGGGTGTCACCCTTGATGATACCCTCTCATATGCTGAACACGTCGACAATGTTACAAGCTTTGCCAATAGAAAGTTAGGTGAGCTTTTCCAGCAAAGACTGAATCTTACCCGTGAGGCAAGACACCTGTCCAGCTCCAGTATGATCCTCCTGCTCCTTGTTTGTGGTGTCCCTGTTTACTGGGTGGCCAATGACACAGTTCTTGAAAGAGTTAGAGTTGTACTTAAAGCTTGTCAATTTGTTACTAGTGCTGACAGATGCACACATAGCTGCTCTCTCTCTATGCACTTACCAATTGGCTACCTTTGCAGGTCAGGCTTTAAAACCAGACCATTCTGCTGGCCAAGAAAGCATTGCTTGGCCTCACCCCTCCTAGAATCAGAGTCCCCTTTCACATGGTCTACAACAAGTACTCCATAAGGAGTATGGCCAGGCAGTCCCTTACAGTCCCCTTGAATAAAATCTGTCTGAGAAGGTGCTCGTATGCCAGTCGCATGACCCAATAGTTTAAATAACTCCCTGTCTTACTCACAGGGCTCTCCAAAATGTCATTCTTTAAGAAAACCCTAGTAAAAGAACTCACTTTCAACTCTATCTGCCATTGATGCAACTGACTACTGCCTATGCCACCTCAGGTTACTTTTGAAGGGCTCTGCCTTCCCTCTTTAAGATCCTCATGTTTATTACTGAGAACTCAACACTGCTACTCATCTTGCCTCGACTCTGACTTCCATGCTCACCCTGCAAATTGTTATAATAATTTTTAATTTGTTTTAACCCTTAGGCTGCCAGAAGATTTAGAACGGAGAGGTTTTAGGACGTGTATGCAAGTCCATGGCACAGCAAGGTTTAAATATTCAATGTATTTTATAGCCAGTCGATTATGTATGACTAGGCTTCTGCTGAACTGCTTAATGTCTGTTGTCTCCTATTTGATGTGGAACCTTTGCAAATGAGCACTCATGCTCAAAGGTTTTCTCTGAACTACAAATAAAATAAAAATAAATAAAAAATTAAATATAAAGACTGCGCATAGTGGCATTTTGCTGGTGAAGGTGCCACTATGCATGCTTCTGACTGTCAAGAACTACATAAAGTGGCACCTTCAGTGGAAAAGTGCACCTACACATAAACTTTACCTGGCAGTGTCCACTTCACTAGTCGAAGAACTACACAAAGTGGCATTTTGCGTAGAATTACTCACAGTGAAGTTTAAAACTTTACCTGCACCTACCCCCAACCAGTCAGCAACCAGCACCCTACAACTCCCACTTGGCGCCAAAACCACTCAAATAAAGTTATAGTCTTTGGTGGACAGAGAGGTGGGCAATGACTGGCACAGACCCTCCTCTCAACACCTTGGCCAGCAACTCTGAATGAATGGGACAGAGTGTGCACTCAGGATTAAGATACCAGTCACCCATTTCATAAATTGTTACATGACCTCTACACCACTTGAAACACAGAAACATAGAAATTGTCAGCAGATAAGGACCTCCTGGACCACCTAGTCTGCACTATTTTCCCTACCCATAGTGACACTCCAGACACTACTTGTTCTCCAGTCTCCCTTCCCCCCTTTACTTCTAAGATCCTTTTGTGCCTTTCCCATGCAATCTTGAATCCTGTGACCATTTCTGCCCCCACTACCTCCACTAGAAGGCTGTTCCATGTGTCCACCACACTGTCCATGAAGAAGTATTTCCTCACATTTCCTCTGAACCTCCCTCCTTCAATATTCATAGCATGATCTCTTGTCCTCGAGCATCTTTTTCTTTGGAAAATCTGCCTTCCTGTACATTGTTCTTCCTCATGAGATATTTGAATGTTTCTATCATATCCTCCCTCACCCTTCTTTCCTTGAGGGAGTACATATTTAATTCCTTTAGCCTTTCCTCATAGGGTTTTTGATGCGGGCCTTGTACAATCTTGGTTGCCCTCCTTTGAACCACCTCCACCCTATCTATGTCCATTCAGAGATGGACCCTCCAGAACTGGGCACAGTATTCGAGGTGAGGTCTCACTAGTGATCTGTACAGGGGTATTATTGCCTCCTTCTTACTGCTGGTGATTCCCCTGCCTATGCATCCCAGATTCCCGCTAGCCTTCCCTACTGCCTTGTCACACTGTTTAACCACCTTCAGATCATCAGAAATGATTACCATCAGGTCCGTGTCCTGCTTTGTGCCTGTTATTACCTCTTCTCCCAGCTGGTATGTTGTCATTGGGTTTCTGTGGCCCATGTCCATTACTTGGCACTTCTTAGTGTTGAAACTCAGCTGCCAATCCCATGACCATCCTTTCAGCTTTTTTAGATAGACCCTCATTCTATCCCCTCCCCTTGTGTGTCCACTCTGTTGCAGAGTTTTGTGTTATCCCAAACAGACATACTTTTCATACAAACATAGAAACATAGAAGTTGATGGCAGATAAAGACCGTAAGGCCCATCCAGTCTGCCCATTTCTTTTTCTACTTTATGAATGTGCCATCGGCATTTGCTCTGTCAATGGCCTATCTATTCATACTTATCTGTATTGCTCCCTTATGCCTAGAGATGGGCATAGTGGCCCCAATTCGCTCCATGACGTGATTTGCAGAGAGAAGGCAAATTTGCGGAGTGCTCTGCAACGTGAAGTGGAGTACTTTGCATTATAATGGGTAACGCGAAGTCCATTGAAAACAATGAGTTTGCGTTACTCTGCCTTCCCAAACCACTATTCCACCAATTCTTAAGGCGAAGTACATTGAAAACAATGTACTTCACCTCACTTCACCTGGTTTTTAAGCTCCAAAGGCGAATTGTGCAGTGATTCATGGGATTTCAGGTCACATGGGATCTAGATTGTTCTGCACAGCCTCAGTTCGGGGTAGTGTGTGTAGGAAGCTGTAGGGGACAGTCTGCTCTGAGAGCTCTCTGTGATTCAACCTTCTAAAAGTTGTTAAAAAAGCCTTTTTGAGTCTTTTTTTTGCTGAAACTTTAGTTCATTGATTGTAGGAAACCCTCCTGTGCTCATATCATCAAGCATTTATTGTTTGTGTGGATTTTGAATGTTAATGTACAACATTCAGTCTGTGTACTGAGAGACAGTGGAAGTGTGCTTTGGGGAAGGGGTGTATCTATGGTGTAGGTAGATTAACTTGGAGAAAAAGACAGTTCTTTCTGTTTTGGTGATATTTTTCTTATAACTGTGTTAATGTACACACAGTAATAGTTTCAATAATTCTTGCCATTTTTTTGCTGATTGTTGTGGTGCAGCAGTGCATAACTTTAGTTTATTTAAAATATGTGGTTATATTACTGAAGTTTTCAATTTGCTACGCATTACTTGGTGTGTGTGTGAGTATGTTTGTGACATGTGTCATCAAATCAGACACCTTTAATTGTGCCACATAGTAATTTTAGCAATGTGAACCTGCTATCCACTGCAGCTGTGTGATTTTTGTACTTCTCTGTGGTATCTTTACTGGTACAAGTACTAGTGACTGTTACTGCAGAAGTGCAGTACACTGCCCCCGCCGGCCCGCCCCAACCGGCAAAGGTATTCTTTTCCAGATTTATATTTCTGATGGTGAGCACTGGTTAGGTGTTGCACCTTTGTGTGTGCATCTCTCCAGTGTGCAGCTCAATCTTAATCTGCCTGTGCATTTGCATCTCTTTAGGGCCCAATCTCTATCTGTAACTTAAGTCACAGTTGTTTCTTTGGCTTCGCTTCAGAGCACTGAACAGGTCTGGTGCATAATTCTGCATAAACACTGTACTCATTAATATACGTTTTTAAGTCAGGACCATCATCACGAGTCACTCGTGATACAAATCACGTTCTTCATCATCACGGTCACAAATGCAGTCACAAATCACTATTCACAATCACGTCATGAATCACAACATTAATTTTTTTACTAGTTACTTGGATGTATTGTAAGCCTGTTTTGTAGTATCTCTGCAGGTTTCACCACCCCACCATTGTACTCATTGATACATGTTTTTAAGTCTGGGAGTTTTAAGCTACAGCTCATCGGGGAAGTACAGCCGTAGGCATTCGCATTCTCAATACAGTTTCATATTGGTTATCTCACACCATCGACACCAAATCATATTCTTTATTATCACTGTCACAAATGCAGTCACAAATCATGTTTCACTTTCATGTCACGATTCACAACATTAATTTTTTTTCTAGTTACTTGGATGTATAGTAAGCCTGTTTTATGGTATCTCTCCAGGCTTCACCACCCCACTATTGTACTCATTAATACGTGTTTTTAAGTCGGTGTCCCGGGGAGTTTTGTGCTGCAGCTCATCGGGGAAGTACAGCCATAGGCATTCATGTTCATTCCTGTATAGCATGTGAGTTACAGTACTATACGTAGTGGTGGGCGAAGTGGCCCCAATTCGCTCCACAAAGTGATTCACGGAGTAACGTGGAACCCATGGAGTACTCCACAATGTGAAGCAGAGTACTTTGCTTCATAATGAGGAACGCTAAGTCCATTGAAACCAATGACTTTGCATTATTCCGCCTTCTCCAAACCACTTCTCCACCAATTTTAAGGCGAAGTACATTGAAATCAATGTAATTTGCCTCACTTCGCATTTTAATGAGCTCCAAATGAAATTCTGCAGTGATTCATGGGATTGCAGGTCACATGGACTCTAGATTGTTCTGCACAGCCTCAGTTCTGGCCTGGGTGGTGTGTGTGTAGTGGTAGCTGGAGACAGTTTGCTCTCAGAGCTCTGCGATTCAAAATCTCTAAAAGCTGTTTAAAATGTCTTTCTGAGTCATTTTTTTTGCTCAAAATTTACTACATCGATTGTAGGAAACCCTTCTGTGCTCATATCATCGAGTGATTATTGCTGTGTGTGGATTTTGAATGTTGATTTAGAACAGTCAGTCTGTGTACTGTGAAGTGCGCTTTGGGGGAGGGGCATACTTGTGGTGTAGGTACATTAACTGGGAGAAAAAGGCAGTCTTTCTGTTTTGGTTATATTTTTATTGTATAACTGTGTTAATGTACACACAGTAATATTTTCGGTAATTCTTGATATTTTTTGCTGATTGTTGTGGTGCAGCAGTGTATAATTTGTCTGTTTAAAACATTTGGTTATATTACTAACGGTTTTCAATTTGCTATGCATTACTTGTAGTGTGAGTGTGTGTGCGATGCGTGCCATTAAATCAGACACTTTTATTGTGCCATAGAGTAATTGCAGCAGTGTGAACCTGCTATCGACCACACCTGCATGAATTTTTTATACTGCTTTGTGGCATCTTTACTGGTAGTGGATTGTTACTGCTGTGCACTAATCCCCCAACTGGCAAAATGTATTCCTTTCCAGATTTGGATTTGTGACTTGTGTGCACTAGTTAGGTGTTGTTGTGCCTTTTCGTATGCATCCTTAAGTGCGCAGCATAATCTTAATCTGTCTGTGCGTTTGCAGTGCACCATTAGTTCTGGGAGACTGCATTTCTTGTTGTGCTCTCATTTCACTTTGTTAGCACTGGGACATTTTCTGGACACAAGATAGTAGCATTTCATCAGCACTGGGGGAATTTTCTGGACACAAGACAGTAGCATTTTGGGGATGCACATTAATTCTGGTGACTCTGTGTTTGACCACTGCATGCATGACTGAGTGTGCCATTAATTCTGGGAGACTTTGCATTTCTTGTTATGCTCTCATTTCACTTTGTCAGCACTGGGGAGTTTTCTGGACACAAGACAGTAGCACTTTGGGGATGTACATTAATTCTGGTGACTGTGTGGGTGGGGTGCTGCCAATATTGTTGTCACTCCACCTTACTTCGCATTTAAAGCGGAATGATGATGCAAAGTAATAATAACAAGGCGAAGTGAGCCTTTCCTATGGGGTACTCGATGTAGTGAAGTGCCAACGCGAAGTGGCCACTTTGCGTTCACTTCGCAGGCAGATTTTAAATTTGCTGCATCTCTACTTATGTCTGTCTCATGCCTGTTTGAAGCCCTGCACTGTATTCATATCAACCACTTCCTGCAGTAGGCCATTCCATGCATCCACCACCCTTTCTGTGAAAAAGAACTTCCTCACATTACCCCTTAATTGGCCTCCCTCTAATCTCATGCTGTGTCCACTTGTCCTGCTATTTTTCTTGTATTGAAACATGTTATACTCTTTTACTTTGTTAATGCTCTTAATGTGTTTGAATGTTTCAATCATATATACTGTCTGCAAAAATTATTTTATTGAACTTTTCTAAGTGTTGTATATACTGTCTGTAAAAATGATTCTGTTGTACTTTTCTCGGCATAATTTCAGTGTACAGCTTTGTGCCTAGGTCACACCTGGAAATGAGCCTTGGCTCGGTGTGCCTTTCCCAGTCACCAAATTTTAAATAAAATAAATATCACCTCTCTCCCTCCTTTGCTCTAGGGTATACATATTGAGTTCAGTTAATCTGTCTTCATTTGTTTTCTGATGCAGTCCCTGCACCATTTTGGTTGCCCTTCTCTGGACTGCCTCAGTTTGGTTAATGTCCTTGTGAAGGTGTGGCCTTCAGTACTGCACGCAGTACTCCAGATGGGGCCTAACTAGTGTCTTGTAAAGAGGGATTATTACCTCCCTGTTACAACTTGTGATACCTCTTTTAATACACCCCAACATCCCCCTAGCCTTACCTACTGCTTTAGTGGTCTGCTTGGATGATTTCAGATCATCTATGATAATGATGCCCAAGTCTCTTTCTTCCCTTGTGACTGCCAGCATCTCCCCTCCCAACTTACAGATGGCTTCAGGGTTTCTCTTCTCTTTGTGCATGATCTTGTACTTATTTGTGTTAAACCCCAGTTGCCACTCTCCTGACCATTTTGCCAGTTTATCCAGATCTCTTCTCATTCTGCCCATCCCATCTGGATCATCTACTCTGTTGCAGATCCTGGCATCATCTGTAAACAGACAAACCTTACCCTCCAGTCCATCTGCAATGTCACTGATGAAGATATTGAAGAGGACTGGCCCCAGGACTGAACCATGATGTACCCCACTTGTGACTTTTATCTCTTCTGGCTGTATACCTGGGGAAATGGCAACGAGTTTTGGAAAAACATTAAGTCCCTCTCTGGTAAAGAATCCAGAGCCCCACCAGATCTAATAGTCACAGCATCTGGCACTTTACAGCAACCTCTAGACCTTGCTAATGCCTTTAACAAGACCTTCACAGACCTTAGCTCAGTACTCCCCCCTGAATTTCTCCAGTCCTCACCAGCCATGGATCCCATAGACACAAACCCTCCACTGTCACGTAGAAATGGACAACCACCATTCTACTTTAGGCAAATCATGAGGCAACAGACTATGAAATATGTTAAAAGGATTCTAAACAAAACCAGGATCGTCAGTGACTCATTAGACTTGAAACTGTTCGCTCTCATTCTGGAAGAACTTGCCACCCCATTAACCAAGTTATTCAACACCTCCTTGCGGACTGGAATCTTCCCAGACAGGTGGAAGACTGCCCTGGTCACCCCTGTGTTTAAGAGCGGTGATGGAACTGATTTGGGGAACTATCGCCCTATCTCGATACTACCACCTCTCTCAAAAGCATTGGAAAGGGTCGTCTCTGATCAGCTCACTGACTATCTAAACAAGTACAATCTGCATTACCCTCAGCAACATGGTTTTCTTCAAAAGCACAGCACCATCACCGCCCTTATCGACTTCACCTCCCAAGCATATGAAGCCCTTGATTCAGGAAAAAAAGGTGGGGTCCATATTTATCGACCTCACAAAAGCCTTTGACACTGTAAACCACCAAATCCTGCTAAGACACCTATGGACCCTGGGACTGTCAGTAGATACCACCTCCTGGTTCAACAGCTACCTATCACACAGGATGTAGAGTGTTAGGATAGGGGGTGTTACCTCTGATCCCAGAAAGGTAACACTAGGGGTCCCACAGGGCTTGATCCTAGGGCCACTTCTCTTCAGTCTTTTCATAAATTCCCTTCCCAAAGCCTGTCCTGCTAAAATGCTGCTGTATGCAGATGATGCAGTGATCTCAGTTCCAGGCAGCAATTCTTGTGAAATCTCAGAAAACCTACCGAGTAGCTTTGCCATGCTAGAGTCGTGGTTCTCCCAAAACCATCTCCTACTGAACTATAAAAAAACTAAAACTATGCACCTAACCTTGCAACATTCCAAAAGGAATGTTGAACCTTTGACTATATATAGACAAAAAGGGGATAGCATCGAGCAAGTCTACACCTTCAAATACCTCAGAGTACATATTGATGATACACTCTCCATTGTACACCACATCGACCACATAGTCAAAACTGGCAATATTAAGCTAGGCATCCTCTATAGGCATAGGCAAGCCATGACACACGAGGCTTTTAAACTAGTTACTCAAAGCTCTATCCTGTCTATCATTGACTATGCACTAGTCATTTATGGTGCTGCCACCGACTCAGCCTTAAACAGAGTTAAACTACTAGCCAACAGGGCCTGTCGCCTGGTCCTTGGTGCCAACCAGCTTACCCATACTTGCACCCTTTACTCCTCTACAGGTTGGCTCCAGCTCCATCTCAGGACAAAGTATCAGGCATGCATTATGGGAATAAAAGCCCTACTAGGTCTCATGTCTGACTCTACTGCTGCCCTGTTCCAGTGACACCCCTCCTCAAGGGTCACTAGAGGAATGGCTAAGGGAGTGCTCCATGTTCCATTTAAAAGAACAAGCTTTGCTCAGCAGTCACTCTCCTACTGTGGCCCCACATAGTTTAACAAACTCCCTACTACCACACTGGAGTGCACAAAAATTGGCCCCTTTAAAAGAGACCTGCTAACCCTATTGGCACAAAATAACCAGTTTGGCTGCAACCACTAATTGCAAGCAGCCATGATATATTCCCCCATCCCACCCCCACACTTCTCCTGTGCTCCTGCACCTCCCTGACAAAGCCTCTGGGTGGCTGTCCCCTCTCCTGCTCCACCCCTCACCCCTTTCCAACGTATGACAAAGCTCCTCAGGCTACTCCTCCCTAACGTCAGACTTGATTCCTTGAACCCTTTTTTTTTTTAAGACTTAACAATATAAGTTGAACCGCATGCCAAATGCACTTCCAGTACCTGTACAACTTAGGAAATGCAATAGTCTACTTGTCTGCATGTACAACCTGTCAGTATTCTGTCATCCTGCAATACTCTTCAAACTACCACTATAATCTTGTCTCTTCCCCTAATGTAATGGAACCTTGTAATTTGTTCTGTCTGTTTGTTCTACCTGACATGGAACCTTTGTAAAAGAGCCTGTTGGCTCAAAGGTGTTAATCTGCAAATGAAATAAATAAATACCTTTTACCACCACTCTCTGTTTTCTGCCCGTCAACCAGTTTACCACCCAGTTGACCAACATCTGACCACCCCCCCCCCGAGCCTACCCAGCTTATTAATCAATCTTCTATGTGGAACAGTATCAGAAGCTTTGCTGAAGTCAAGGTTGGTGACATCAACTGCTCCCCCTTGGTCTACCTCTGGTTACCCAGTCAAAGAAATCTATGAGATTAGTTCGACAGGAACCTTCCTGTTATAAACCCATGTTGTCTTGGATCTTGTGCTCTTATGGATTCCAGGTGTTGCACTACCCTTTTCTTATGGAGTGTCACCATAATCTTGCCCACTACTGAGGTAAGACTGATTGATCTGAAGTTCTCTGCCTCTTCCCTCCTACCACTCTTGTGGAGTGGGATAATATAAGCCCTTCTCCAGTCTTCTGGGACCTCTCCTGTGCTCAGAGACTCACTAAACAGTTCTGATAAAGGCTCTGCTAGTTCCACCCTTGGCTCCTTTAGTACCCTGGGATGTATGCCATCAGGTTCCATTGTCTTGTCCACCCTGAGCTTATCAAGCTCTTGTAGGACCCTTTCTTTTGTGAAGGGACTAGTGCATAGCCCTCTCCCCCTCCCGTGTTCATGGGGCTGAGCTGTGGGCCCTGCCCTACCTTCTCTTCAGTAAATACTGAGCATTAGTATCTATTTAGAATAGATGCTTTTACAAGGTCCTTCTCCTCCTCACATGCCCCCTTATCCTCTTTGATCTTAGCAATACCCCCTCTGGATGTTCTCCTTTCACTAATGTATCTATAGAAAGTCTTGTCACCTTCTCTTACTGTTTATGCTCATGTTTCCTTGGTTTTGGGGCTTTGCCTTCCTTACTGCCTTCCCTGTTTTCCTTAGGGAAGTTTGGTATGTCTCCCTATCTTCATCCCGCTGTGTTCCCTTATATTTCCTGAAGGCCAGCCTTTTGGCTCTGACCTTTTCTGCTACTGTTTTTGAGAACCAAAGTGGTTTCCTTCTTCTTTTGTGCTTCTTTTTCTCTCTAACACAATGGGATGTTGCTTCAAGTATTGCATCCTTAATACTTGCCACTTCGCCTGTACTCCCTCACCTGTATTTCTTCTTGCAGGGCTAGCTTAACTCTGTTGGCCATCTTATCAAAGTCACTTCCTCTGAAGTCCCATATTTTTGCCTTGGAATGGATAATTTAGTTCTAGTGTCCAAATTGAACCATATCATGTGATGGTCCCTGGCGCCCAGGTGACCTTCTATCTGGAGATCTATGATCCTTTCCCTGTTAGTCAGTACTAGATCTAGGATAGCCGTGTCTCTTGTGGGTTGTTGTACCAGTTGTTTGAGGCCCTCCCCCTGCATGGAATCCACTATGTGTAGTTCTGGCAGATGTTCCTGCTGGTATTGACTAATCTGTATTTGGCATGTTGAAGTCTCCCATTATCAGAACTTCCCCCTTAGCTGTCATGAAGGAACTAGGAGGGGACAGGATCAGATCTGTTACAGTACAGTAGCTTCTTCTTGTTGTTTTTACATTGTTTCTTGTGGATTCTACTAGGTAGAACATTTTTTCTTTTCTTTCTCACTACTTCTAAGGGGCTAGCAGGGTATTGTTTGGAGCTGTCGGAATTTTGAAACCTGTTTTGGTAGCTATAAGTGGGCTCATTTGTTTGATGTTTCACTGTGTAGCAGGCTACATTTGTAGAGGACTATTTCTTCTGATTTATAACCTATTTGGTGGTGCTAATGGTCTGACCAGGGGCCTCAGCTACCTGATTGTTCCTGGAAAACTTGGACTGGTCCCATTCCCCACAACCCCTCACCCCACCTGCCCCTGGTCCATGATTTCCTTTATACCAGAGTTTCTGACATCACTTCCTCAAACGGGCAAAGGATATGCACCTGTCATAGCAGAAGCAGACATCCAGGAAAGGAACAGCAGCAAGTGAAGAGGTGACTGCTATCTCAGTGGAAGGGAAGTAACTGCAAATCTAGGAGCTTTCATTGTTACTTCTTTGCATTGCTATTGCATTGGGGAAAGGCGGAGTAGGAGTTTGAAGAAGGTTGTGCAATAGCTACTTAAAGTCTCTTTTTGATTGTGGATAGGAATATAAAAAGCAGTTGCTCAATCTATCTAAATGTGTACAACAAAGGGGGTAAGGGAAATTAAGAAAATAATGTTTTGCACTGATGGGGGGAGAGGGGAGACTTGGGGGAGTGTTTGATATCCTGCATCTGGAAGGGTGGGGGTCGCTGGTGGGCAATGAGAGCAATGGGTAGGGTGGTAGGCTGCAACAAATGTGGTGCATCAATCTTTCTAAAAATTGCCTGGAGTGTGGGAGGATGTTTAGTGTGCAACCACATAGAGAAACTTAGAAAGGAGATTGAGGGTCTGCAGAAGGAACTAAGACAGGCAAGGCAGATTGGGGGTGGGTTTACCCCAATACTGGAGGGATGAAGAAGGGGAGAAGAGGGAGGGCAATTTAAGCCAACATTGGTGAGGAGAGGGTCAGAAGAAGGGAAGCAGAGACAAAGGGGCCCAGGCCAGGAAGAACGATTGCCGGGGAAACCAGGTCAGGAGATAAGGAGCAAGCATTTGTGAAGGGTCTTCAGAAAATAGTTCTGCACTGCTAGAGAGGAAGAAGGTGGAGGAGGAAAATGATGAAATTAGAGGAGTAATTGATAAATGCCTGGACCAAATCAGAGCGGGGAGAAGTTCTACTGGGAGAATTGCAACAGGGGCAAAAGGGGGAAATAATATGCAGGAGGAAGAAGAGGAGCTGGAAATGAGAGAGGGAGATGAATGGAAGCAAGCAGGGAGTAAGAGTTGTGGAATCTTAGTGCTGGGGGACTCAATACTAAGAGGAGTCAGGTGGGGTAGCAAGGGGGAGAGGCATAGTCGCATTGGGTGGAGGCCATGCCAGGAATGACAGCGGAAAGGGTGGGACAATCTGTTCTGAAATATGCTAGAAGGGGTAGGGACAAGCCTCATTTAATTATACATCTTGGGACGAACGACCTGGCTGACAAGACAGCAGATATAGTCCAGAGGAGGTTTGAGGAACTAGGACAACTATGTGAGGGGGCAGGAAGATCAGTAACTTTTTCAGAGATACTTCCAATGCCCAAGGGAAGCACAACAAGAAAGCTGAGAATAGAGGAATTTAATGGATGGCTAAGAACCTGGTGTTGTGCTAAAGGGTATGGGCTGTTGGAAGGGTGGGGAGGGACCAGGGAGGACAGTAGTCTCTATGCCAAGGACAGACTACACTTGATTGAGGAGGGAAAGAAAGTGTTGAAACAGAGGATGGAGGAGTACATAGAGGAAGTTGGGAATTTAAACTAGGAGTGGGGAGTGGCAATTGGGCAAGAGACATGCAGAGACCACAGGTTGGGAAACCATATGAGCTTATCCCCCATAACAGTGACAAGGGACAAATGGCAAGTACTATTGGTGATGCTAGCAAAGTAGGGCAGGATGGGAGGGGGGGGAAAGGGTGGAAGATGGTTACCCTTAATGCTAGGAGCCTTGGGAGGAAAACTGCAGAGTTACAGGTGCTCATGGCAGAGGGAGATGTGGACATTGCAGCCATCACAGAAACATGGGCCACCCAATACAATGACTGGGACCTGTCTGTACCAGGGTACAGGTTATTTCGTAGGGACAGGGTGATTGGGAAAGGAGGGGGTGTGGCACTATATGTGAAGGTTAAGACTGAAGTGTGTAAGGGAGGAAGGGGAGGAGGGTAGTACGGAGTCACTTTGGATGCAAATCCAGGATTCCAAGAATAGGATTCTTAGAATGATGGGAGTGGTGTAAAGGCCGCCATCTCAGACGGAGGAGTTAGACAGGGAGCTAGCGGAACAGATCAGGAGGACCTGTGAGAAGGGTAGTGTGGTGACTGTGGGGGACTTCAACATGCCAGGAGTGGACTGGAGTACCCTAACAACCAGGAACAGAAGGGGAGCAGGTACTGCTGGATGCCTTCCAGGACAGCTTCCTGCTGCAAATGGTCGGTGAACCAACCAGGTTAGGGAATACCCTTGACCTTGTGCTGGCAAATGGGGACTTTGTGAGACAACTTACAGTGGAAGAACCGCTGTCAGGGAGTGACCACAACTCAGTATGGCTCACATTGGATATGGGCAAGGAAGGAGTGGAATCTGGCACAAGAGTGCTGGACTTCCACAGGGCCAAATTTGGGAGGATAGGGGAAGTGGTAAAAGGGTATCTGGCCAGAATTCAATCTAGTATGGACACTAACCAGAGGTGGGAGCTCATAAAGCTGGGAATAGTGGAGGCAACCAAAACCTGCTGCAAGGCCCAGAGCAAGAAGGCTAGGGCTAAGAAACTGAAAACCAAGCTGGTTGAGCAAGGAGGTCATGGAAAAGGTAAGGCAGAAAAGAGCTGCTTTTAGAAAATACAAGAAAACAGGGAGTTGGGGAGGACAGGGAGGAGTACTTGACAGAATCGAAGGAGGTGACAAGGGCAGTAAGGGGAGCCAAGGCATCTACGGAACTCAGTCTGGCACAAGGCATTAAGAAGGGGGAGAAGGACTTCTTTAGGTACATCAGGGAGAAAATTTGCTGTAAGGATTAGAAAGGATGAGGGTTGGGTGGAAGCAGGGTGCGATAAGGCAGAAGCACTAAATGAGTCCTTCTGCACAGTATTTACTAAAGAGAAGAGGGGGGTGACACACAAGGGGGGAGAAATGGCAGAAACAGGAGGGAAGGGGTGACAGATGGGGAAATCATGGAGGGCAGAGTTCGGGAGGCTTTGAAGGCACTGAGGGTGGACAAGGCACCAGGCCCAGATGGCATCCACCCCAGGGTACCGAAGATGCTGCCAAAGGTCCTTGCAGGACCTTTGGCAGACCTATTTAATGCATCACTACATTCAGGGTGTGTACCTCAGGACTGGAGGATGGCTCATGTGGTGCCCCTCCACAAGAGTG
The DNA here is from genome assembly GCA_016271365.2 of Neoceratodus forsteri. NCBI lineage: Eukaryota > Metazoa > Chordata > Ceratodontiformes > Ceratodontidae > Neoceratodus > Neoceratodus forsteri. Next base: position 581,578,137 of record CM057456.1, read on the forward strand.
GCCCCAAGGATGAACCGGGAAACTGCAGACCAGTGAGCCTCACATCCATCGTGGGTAAGCTAATGGAGACTATCCTGAAGGAGAGGCTGGTGGCCCTCCTAGAGGCCAAAGGACTACAGGACAGCAGACAGCATTGCTTCATACAGGTCAGATCCTGCCAAACCAACCTGGTGGAGTTCTATGACTAGGTAACTAGGCAACTGGACAGGAGCCATGCAGTGGATGTCCTGTATCTGGACTTCAGTAAGGCATTCAACTCTGTGCCACATGGAAGGCTGGGAAGTAAGTTAGTAGGCACAGGGACGGGTGCAAAGCTGGTGAGATGGGTAGGAAACTGGCTTCAGGAAGGCAACAGAGGGTAGTGGTGGGTGGGGAGCTCTCACACCCAAGGGTAGTGATGAGCAGTGTTCCACAGGGCTCGGTGCTGGGACCAGTGTTGTTTGGGATATTCATTGCAGACATATCATTGGACAAGCAAGAGCAAGATCAGTCTGTTTGCTGATGATACCAAGGTAGGAGCAGTTGTGGATGACCTAGGGGGGTGGCAGGGGTTGCAGGATGATCTGGCAAAGCTTGAAACCTGGTCAGACACCTGGCAACTGGGGTTTAATGCCAAAAAGTGCAAGGTGCTGCATTTTGGGATGAAGAACCCAAGGAGGAGTTACCAGCTGGGGGAAGTGCAGTTAGCCCAGACAGAGGAGGAGAAGGATCTGGGTGTGCTCATTACAGGGTCAATGAACAACTCGGTACAATGTAGGAAGGCAGCTGCAAAGGCCAACAAAATGCTGGGTTGCATTGCAAGAGGTATATCCTCGAGGAGGGAGGAAGTGATTCTGCCACTGTATAGGTCATTAGTTAGACCACACCTGGAGTACTGCGTACAGTACTGGCACCAGATATCTGAAGAGGGACATTAAGTTACTGGAGGGATGCACGGGGTGATAAAGATGATCAAGGGGCTGGGGACTTATCATATGAGAAGAGGCTGAGGGTTGAACATGTACTCACTGGAGGAGAGGAGAGACGGGGACATGATTGAAACCTTTAAGTACATGAAAGGAATAAACAAGACAGGTACAGAGGGCTGTTCAAAGTAAGGGAGGGAGGGACACCAGGGGCCATGATATGAGACTGGAGGGAGGAAGGTTCAGGAGGGAGATAAAGAGACACTTTTTTACAGAGAGGGTGGTGGCTGGGTGGAATGCATTACCTGCAGAAGTGGTATCCAGTAGAACAGTGGACTGCTTCAAAAGGGGATGGGACAGGACAAGGAGGAGGGTTAATGAAGGGGAAGGGTGGAGGCAGCTGCAGAACAGGGGGCGCTAGCTGCACATTTGAGCAGACTTGATAGACCTCTAGGCCTTTATCTGCAGGCAAATTTCGTATGTTCGTATATCTTCTAACAGTAATGTGTCTATGTCCTCCCCCTGGTCAAAAGGCCTGTAGACATCCCCAGTTTGTATGGCTGTCCCATTTCCTGTTTCCAGGGTGACCCACAGTTCTTCTGGCTCCTTATGTGTATTCTGAATTTCTTTAGCTTTGGTATTTTCATTGACATAAAGGGACACTCCACCCCCCTTTGCACCTCAGTCTCTTCTGAACAGTACATAGCTGGGTACTGAAGTCTCCCATGGTTGGTTACTGGTGAACCATGTCTCGCTAATGGCTGCTATGTCCAGTTTAGCCTCTGTCATTATTGCCTGCAGGTCTGGAATCTTGTTTCCCAGACTGTGAGCATTTGTGTACATGATTTTCCACTGGCCAGATTTTGGTGTGTTGGCTGTTGGGCGAGGTCTGGCATTTCCCCTGTGTGTCGTATGGGGAGCCGGACCTTTTCCCTTACCTGGTGATGCAAATGAACTACAAACATGCTGAACTCCTGTTTGATCACTAGCTGAGGGGGAGGGGTGTTCTTCCCATTTGACATATCCGGTGCTGCACCCCTCTCCCCATTTGCTAGTTTAAATATTCTGCAAAGACATCAAACTTCTACCCTAAAGCGCTGACTCCCACCTTAGTCAGATGCAGTCCTTCAAATTTAAAGAAATTTTGCTCCCAATATTGTTGCCAGTTACCTTCAAATTTGTGTCCTTTTCCTGGCACCAGCCCTTGAGCCACGTGTTTAGCTCCCCTATCTCCCCTTCTCTCTCCCAGACTGGCAGGATCTCAGAGAAGGAGATGCCAGATGAAATGGATGATAGTTTGTTACCCAGCCTGGTCAGGTGTTCCTTGGTCTCCACAAGTGGTCGGCTGGTGAGATCGTTAGTCCCTATATGTACCAGGACATCAATGTTTTCTCCTGCTTCCTGTACAATTTTAGCAATGCGGTCAGTGTCTCTCCTCTGTAATGTCACCAATAAAGATACTGAAGAGGACCAGGACCAGTACTGAACCTTGTGGCACTCCACTGGACACTTTGCCTACTTCAGAGTGAATGCCATTTACCACCACCATCTGAATCCTATTCCTCAACCAACTTGCTACATATTTTACTACTTTCAGAACTACTCCTTGGCTCTCCAGCTTGCTTATCAGTCTCCTATGTGGAACAGTGAAAAAGTCATTGCTGAAATCCAGGTATGTCACATCTATCGCTCCTCTCTGAACCACTTCCCTGGAAGTCAATCAGGTTTGTCTGGCAAAACCTCCCCCCTGTGAAACCATGTTGCCTTGGGTCTTATAGAATACTGGCAACAGGGTAATCCCTAATCTTTTCCTTCAATAGTGATTCCATTACCCATAATTTCCTGCCTCCTCCCTATTTCCACCTTTGTGGAGTGGGACTACAGCTACCCTCCTCCAGTTCCCCACTACTTCCCCTGTTTCTAACAGTGGTGTGCAAAAAAAAAAAAATCTGCTGGCTGAATTTTCGTGAAAGTCAGGGTTTTACTTCCGCAAAAGTTCAGAAATCATTTTAGCAACATTCTACAAAATTACACCTTAAAATGGTGGAATAAGTGTACGGACTGCAGATTAATATATTAAAATGAGTGGAAAATGTTCTGGAGAACTGATCACTGTCAGTGGCCATTTCTGTGGCTTTTTTCCCCCAGTTTAATGAATTAACCCACTCCCTCCACTGTTCACGGCCTGACATCCTGGAGTCCCTGGTGTCTAGTGGTCCCCCTTGCCACACGCTGATCATCGGCCCTATGTAAAAAACAAAACAGAATCTCCTTGGTGTCTAGTGGTCCCCACCACCCATTCATCATGGTGCGATGTAAAAAATAATTGATAATACCCTGGTATTTAGTGAAGCCCCCTCCCTATCCCCGATCCCATTAATAATAAAAAAAAATGGCAGTTCAAGTCCATTATTCCCTGGTGTCTAGTGGAACCCCCCTCCCTACCCCCGATCCCCTTAATTAAAAAAAAATGCAGTTTAAGACAAGAGTAGCCAAGACATTATTCCTGGTGTCCTAACAGACCCCCTACCCACCAGATAGTTCCCCACCACCCTGACCCCCCACCGACCCCAAGTGAGCGGGCAACTGGCACATCCCTTCTCTCTGTAATGAATGAGCACATAGTTGTACAAGCACTCAGTCATTCACTGACAGCTTCCGCTCATTGAGTGCAAGACAGACAGTGCTGTGGGGTGGCAGACAAGAGCAGAAGGCTGCTCCAGTGGACTGATAGGGATTGGGATGGGGAGGACAGCATGGTGGATCCACAGAGGGTCCACTAAGCTGTTCCCTCCCATCTCCACTGCCACTGGCCTCCAGAAGAGTCCTCCTCTCTTGTCTGCTGCCTCTCAGAGATGTCTCACACTCAATGAGTGGGAGCTGAAATGTCAACGAATGAACATTTGCTTGTACAAGTATGCGCTCATTCATTGACAGCTCGTTGATGGCTGGCAACGGAGGAGAGAGGAGGGCTGTACCAGTCACCCACTCACTCAGGATCAGGGTAGGGAGGAGTAGGTTGGTGGGGGACTACCTACCGGGGTGGGGGGGTCTGCTAGACACCAAAGAATGGGGATTACCTTTTTTTAACAAGGGATCAGAGGATTCTGCCAGACACCAGGGAATAATGGTCTTGTCTTGGACTGCTTTTTTTTTTTTTTACTAAGGGATCAGAGCTAGGGATGGGGATTCCACTACACAACAAGGAATAATGGACTTGGACTGTCTTTTTTTCATTAAGGGAATTGGGGACAAGGCGTCCACCAGACACCAGGGAATTATCAATTTTTTTTTTTACATCCTGCCCATGATTAGCAGGTGGAGGGGGCACTAGACACCAGGGAGGTTTTTTTCCTTACATTGGACCAATGATTGGTGGGTGGGGGGTCTAATTTTACATCAGGCTAGAAATCAGTTGGGGGGGGTTACTAGACACCAGGGAATGGAATTGGGAATTTTATTGTACAGGGAGCCAGCGACTGGCAGGGAGGCTGTATTACAAAATAATACTTCAAACTGCGGATGGAATAAATTCCACAGTTTATATGTATTATTCTGCAGTTCAGCCAAAATAGTGTGAGGAACTGGTGAAACTCTGTGAAATACATTCCAAAGATTCCGATCTCACCCATGGCGAAAGTTAGGAAAATTTCGCGAACTATTGTGAAAGTTCCTCAAAGACTTTTGCACACCTCTAGTTTCTAACAACAGGTTGAACAGGCTTTCAGAGGTGCAGCCAGCTCCTCCTTGAGTTCTCTCAGTATCCTGGGGTGCATACCATCTGATCCCATTGCCTTGTCCACTTTTAATGCCATTAGTTCCCTAAGGACCCTTTCCACTTGAACTGCCATTTGTTTCAATGCTCATCGGTAGTGCAAAGGCTGTGTCTTGGGTAGGAGCCAAAGGATCAAGCATTTGACTCCGGGTAAGAACACAATAATTTTGAGTTTTCAGCCAGAGATCCTGATTCAGCCTGGTTAAATAAAAATTGAACTGAATTCAAATTCTAATAGAAACGTATACATTTTATCAATTTTTTTGTTGGATTTTCACTAGAACGGTGATTTGTCATGGAATGGAATTGGAATAAACAATTATATCAAAAGCAAACATAGGAAAGGGAAGAAGGAAAATTTTCTGCCAGGACAGAATGTTTCAGACAGGCACATTTCATGCCTCCTTTAAAAGTTTGCATGCTGTCTGCAAAAAGGTCCCATAATTTTCATATCAGGAGTTTCCTGTCCTGGCAGAATAATTTTCTACCCACACAAGTTGTTGTTTTTAACTTAAGTTTGTTTTCAATATGGTGTACTGTTCCAACTACAATGGATCACTACTCAAGTGTGGCCATAATGGAGTCATGGTGCATCGACAGTCATAACTGGGATATGGCCATACCAGGCTACTCTCTGTTCAGGACAGGCAGGGAAGGCAGGAGGGAGGGAAGGAAGGGTTATACTATATGTAAGGGAGGAAAATCAAGGCTATGGAAATACAGGGGCACGCAGAGGAAAAGGAAAAGCTGGAGGTGCTGTGGGTCATCCCAGAGACAGGGGCTGGAACTGTAATCCATACAGGGGTTGAATACAGACATCTAGTACAGAGAGAGGAGTTGGATAATAAATCATCAGGATGGCAAATAAGGGGGAGGTGCTGTTAGTTGGGGTTTTTGTTCTGCCAGATGTGCATTGGAGCCTTTCAGCTACAGCTTTGGCAAGGATCAGGGGCATCCTTGTCAGGCAGCTGTCAATTAACCCACCAGGGATGGGGCAGTGCTGGACCTGGGGCTTACAAACAAGGACAGCATTGCAGGCATCATGGTGAGCAGTCCCCTAGGTACCAGCCTTCACCATATAGGAGGCAAACAACACAAGGACAAGGGTCCTTAGCGTTAGGTGGGCAGATTTTTAAGAAATGGGAGACTGCCTAATGGGGGGGGAGGCTGCCAGGGAGGGGTAAAGGAACAGTGGGAAAAAATAAGGGAGGGCATAATTAAGGCAGCTGGCCTCTACATGAAAGAAGCGAGTAAAAGCAAAAGGAAAGAGTCCAATATGGCACTCTAGGGAAGTGGCCATGGTCTCAGGATGCTAAAGGAATGGTCCAGGAACTAGCAGCTAATATGCAATGCTACAAAACATAAAGTCATGCACTTGGGTAAAAGGAACCCATGCATGAAGTATGTCCTGGAGGGGGCAGCTTCTAGAAGAAACAAAGCTGGAACAGGATCTTGATGTCATGATCTCAAATGATTTAAAGGTAGGAAAGCAATGTGAAAAAGCAGCACTAAAGGCAAGCAGCATCCTCAAATGTATTGGTAGGGGTATTACCAGTGGGAAGCGTGATATAAACCCTCCACTGTACAGGTCCCTGGTGAGACCTCACTTGGAGTACTGTGTGCAGTTCTGGAGACCTCACCTAAAAAAGGACACAGACCATCTGGAAACCATGCAGAGAAGTGCCACCAAAATGGTGTAGGAGCTGCACCACAAAACGTATGAAGCTAGGCTCAGTCAGCTAAATTTATTCTCCCTCAAGCAGAGAAGCAACAGAGGAGACATGATTGAGATATTTAAATTTGTTAAAGGGATCAACACTGTACAAACCAGGAACCTCTTATGGAAAAACAGGGCTGCATGTACTAGAGGACACAACAACGCCTGGTGGGAGATACCTTCAAAATGAATGTTAGGAAGTACTTTTTCACAGAGAGGGTGTGAACCCTTGGAACAGTCTGCCACAGGGGTAGTGGCAGCCAAGACGGTCAGTGAATTCAAACAGGCATGGGACAGACAGTATAGTCACCTTAGCAAGACAAATTGATATTAGGGGGTAGAAAACCCAGGCAGACTAGACGGACCACATGGTCTCCTTCTGCTGGCAAATTCTTATGTTCTTAAGTGGCGAAAAAAACAAGCATTTGTCAATGCCGAATGTTGTCGTGCTGGCATTGGCTTTGGTAGTACAGTGCAGAAACACATTTTGGACAGGATGTGAAAAACGACAGCTGTACTGTTCATAAGGAGGTGTAAAAAAATGGCAGTGTTGAAAATGTGGCATGGAAATATTGCAAATTTGCGATGTTACAAGGGTGTGTGAGAAAAGTGCAATGCACGCTTGTAACACAGTCATTTTATGGACTTTCGGCACCAAATTTTCAACATAGGCATTTTAGCACCTCTGCTCATGTACAGTGTCACTGTCATTTCCTCAAACTGTCCCAAAAAGTGATTTTGCACAGCGACCGTGCTATTCTGCGCTGGACACGGAAAAACATATTTCGGTCAGGATATGTAAAATGACAGCTGTACTGTTTATCAAGAGGTGTGGAAAAATGCTAATGGTGAAAATGCAGAGTGAAAATATTACAAATGCACAACATTATGAGCGTGTGTGCAAACTGCACAACGCATGCTCGTAACACAGTCAGTTTATGGAGTATCATCACCAAATTTTCGACATAGGCATTTTAGGACCTCTGCTCATGAACAGTGTCACTGTCATTTTTGTAATCTGCCCCAAACACTAATTTTCCACAAAGACCACGCTATTGTGTGTTGGAAGTGCAGAAACACATTTCGGCCAGGATGTGAAAAATGACAGCTATACTGTTCACGAGGAGGTGTAGAAAAATGACAATGTTGAAAATCTGGCATGAAAATATTGCGAATTCATGAAGTTACGAGCATGTAGCAACTGCGCAATGCACACTCATAAAACAGACATTTTTTTGATTTTTCCCACCAAATTTTCCACTTAGGCTTTTTGAGAGCTCACCTCATGAACACTGCCACTGTCCTTGCATTAATCGGTCCCGAAAGGTGATTCCATGCAGTGACTGATTAATGTCATAGCAGTGCCAGAATTCATGAGGAGGGGTCCCAAAAACCCTGTGTTGAAAATTTGGTGCACAAAATCCAAAAAATGCCCGAGATATGCATCAAAGTTGAAAAAACCCTATTTATTCCATTATACAGCTTACCGGCATTTCCTCAGTTCACAGTCGGCTTTGAAGAGGACAGATGTGCTCCCAGTCCACCGAATATCATTGTGCCAAGCTCCAGAGGTAAGCATGGGGTGAGGGGAGGTGTAGGGAGGCAGGGTGCTCAGTGGGTGGGTGCGGGTGGTAGGAGGGAGGTAGGGAGACTATGAGGGACTGTTTTCTGTTTACAGGTGTTAAAAAAAAACCATCGCAGATGGTTTTCTTTACAGGTATTTTGGGGGAAGATACAGTAGCCAACGGGGATTGGGCACTAAGCTAAGTACATAGGGAGTGGGGGACACTAGCTGAGGGGATTGGGCACCCTCAGCACAGAAGAAGGGGGGACATAATGCCAACATGGAGTGGGCTCCCCATCTGCACATTAAATGGGAAAGGGGATGGATGCCAACAGGGATTGGGCACCACTGTCAGAAAACAAAGAAAGTGGGGGGTGCATGAGCCGAGGGGTATTGGGCACTCCCTTGGCAAGCACAAAAGGAGGGGGGGACACATTTTGCTGACAGGGAGTGGGCTCCCCCATTGGCACATACATGAGGGACAGGGTAAGCTGACCGGGGGATTGGGCACCCCCGAAGTTGGCAGTTTAGCGGCCACTGTGCTGCAATGTTTGTAGCTGGCAAAACACGTAGGAAGGTCCACTGCATGTGATGAACTTTGCTCGCATTGCAGCAGACCTTTCCACAGATGTGCTCACCACATTATGTATGCATGGTGTGGTGCCGTCATGCAGGCTGATTGGGGAATGAGGGGCGCTGCCTACACAGTGCGTGACCTGCATCACCAACAGCGATCATGCCGGGCCAAATCTCCACTACCACAAGATGTTGGCTGCGCTAGTGCACCAACATAAAAAGGGTGGCATTGAGGAGGTGTAAGGAAATATAGACTGATGAAGACAGCGAGGTGTACCAGGTAAAACAGAGGGAAGCATATAAGGCAGTGAGGTGGGCAAAAGCACAAACAGGAAAGGATAACCAAATGGGTAGCAAACGAGAGTAAGACTTTCTTCAGGTATATATGTGAGAGGAGGAAAACAAGGGGAGGAGTAGGAGGATAAGGAGGGAGACTGCATAAAAGGGGATTAAGAAAAAGCAGACATCCTAAACACATACTTCTCCTCCATCTTTACAGTGGAGGGGGGATGAACCACCTGGGAATAGCAAGAAGAAGGGGAAGGGGAGGGAAGGGGAGGTGGACTCAAATCCTTTTTCAGAGAAAAGAGTCTTGAAATGACTTGCAGCTCTGAAAGTAGACAAGGCTCTGGGACCAATGGGATACACTCAAGGGTATTAAGGAAACTCAGGGAAGTGCTGACAACCCTGGTGATGGCCTTATCCAACAGCTCACTGGAATCGGGCATGGATCCAGAGGACTGAAGGAGAGGGGACATGCTCACTCAGAATATTAGTGGCAGCAGGGAACAGGCTGGCAACTATAGTCTGGTGAGCCTCACATCAGTGGTGGGGAAATTGATGGAAACACTGTTTAAGGAAAGGTTCATACTATATTTTGACAAGCAGCATGGATACACTTTGGGTAGGCGGTCATGATGGACGAACCAGATTGAGTTCTTTGACAGGGTGACCGAGGAAACAGATTAGGAGAGGGCAGTGGATGTCACCTTTTTGGCCTATAGGAAGGCCTTTGACAGTGTGCCACACAGAAGGCTGATTCAGATACTGAGCAACCTAAGGATGAGATCAAAAGTGGTGGACTGGGTTAGAAATTGGTTAAAAGGAAGGAGACAGTGGGTGGTGGTTAACGACACTCACTCTAAGGATGTAAGAGTGACCAGCTGGGTGCTGTAGGGCTCAGTACAGGGACCAGTCCTCTTCAGTGTCTTCACAAGTGACATACTTACATCAAATGGACAGAACAAAAGCAAAAATCAGCACTCAGCTACTGCTTGAGGAATTAGTGCTGAATGCTGATTTTTGCGTTTGTTCTGTCGATTTGTTGTTTAAACAGAGCACCACAGTGGAGACTGGAGCAGTAATTTGCCTTTCTACTCTTGCTTCAAAGCTTGGCCAATCCATTCATACTAGTCAGCTGCACCGCTCCTCAGTCAGATTCCCCCAGTTCATTCAAAAACAGAAAGCACCCAATCAGTAAAACGGTTAAACACTCGTGCATTGCAGCTCCCGACCTTGTGTCGCCCAGGTCCTGCTTGCAATACATCTACTGACCACATCTCAATCTCCACAACATTGCACTAGAGTTAAATAAAAATAGTAAGAACACAACTGGGGAGGGGGTCATCAGACTTTGACCAATTAAGCAGGGTGTTCCACAACACTCCTCATAAGTCTGGGTCATGTGGTTACCTGGTAACTGCATTAAGTAAACACTGGCACCACTCTGAAGCTGCAGTAGTACAACATTTTCTGTCTCTCCTACTTAGATACAGTTAACAAGAAACTAGATCAGTTGTTTGGAGGTGTTGATGATGGTGTGGGTTAGGAGGACAGAATGGCTCTGTCAACTCTGTGTGTGAGGGGGCAAAAGAAGATGGGACTGCACAGAAATTGAGGGACTACTTTATCAAGAAAGGTTCTTTTCTGGTATCTCTATTAATTTTTAAAGTGATATCCTTTATAATTTTATGATTTAGTTAAAATGTACACACATACCCATTTTCTAAGCACAATAATACCCTCCATGGTGGGTGGTATTGTGCTATACCAGACTTTTCAGAGGCTATAAGGACCCTCCATCTGCGGTGTCGGGCCTCATTATGCCCCTGGGTGGTCTGGTATAGCACAATACTGCCCAAACTGTTGGCTATTATTGTTTACTCAATAGGAGTTAATCCCTTTTGTTATGCAGGAAACTGTGGCACTGTGCTTCATTTTGGCAGTGTCACAGTTTCTTGTGTAACCCCCTGCAAATGGGGGTTCCCAAAAGTCTTCCAGGAGCTTGCCTGAATGCTCCAAGTCTGATGATGTTCAGCATTTAAGCCGCTTAAGTGTGAGTGCTTTTAGAGCCTCTGGTACCATCTCTTTAAGAGCTGCCTGCTTGTAGCTATAAATAATTGAAAAGGGGGGACTGTGTGTTCTAATGCCTGAATCCCGCAAGGGCTGCTGTCAATTCGCTCTGTTTCTCCCGTTGCTACATGTGCAGAGGGAGCCTTGTTGAAAGATATTATCTGTTTGCCAGAAATCATTTACAGTGACAGAAAATGCAGTTTGCCTAACCTTTCTTCATTTCAGCACGACCTGTTTCAGTGTAGCTCTTTCATTTTGGTCCTGAATTGCTGACTTGGACCAATCAGGATGATAGGGAGACCTTAAAATGGAACCTGTGGACGAATCAGAAATTGGACTCTCAATTTTGAGCCAGTCACAAGGGGATTGTATGGGCAGTGACTCTGGGAAATGTAGTTCTGACCTTGGCACTTTTTTCACCAACAAGGGGAGTCCTATTGTGAGTGACAGCTGAACCAGCCAACAGAATGGTGTGGAGCTAAAGGAAATGCCCTGCTCTGTTACTGGAAAGCTCAGATCAGTTGTGACAGTGAAGAGAGAAGGAGCTATGAGCTTCTGCAGTGTGTAGTTTAGAGCAGGAAGCACGTGTGAGGCCCTGAGTTTCGGCCTGCAGCCATTGTAAGTGCCAGTTTGGACTGAATCAGAGTTGCGAGGAGAAAGAAGCACCAGAAGTGTGGAAACTAGGCTCACCCTGTAGAAGACTGGAGAATTGCTGAATCACGCACGGTCTGTCAGGAACTTAAGCTGCTGTGTGTGCTTCCCGGGTATTATGCAGTAAGTGCGATCGGGATCGAAGAGCAGCCTGCCTGGTATAGTACTTTCCTTTTACATATGAATGTGCGTAGTGCTTGTGGGGAATTGCTATTTCCAATCCCCTGTACTGTGTGCTGTGTGTTGAAGCTGGAAGCAAACCCCAGCTTGTCTCGGACTAAATCCGTTTGCTATCAACTGCAGTGGGGTCCATTCACAAGGACCTTGTCTCCATGCCCTGTTGTTTCTGACAATCCAGAAGAACATCCACCATTCGATTCTCAGCTTGGGTATTGTGAGTACAAATCAGGGTATTCCCCTGCCACTTGTTATCGATTACAAGTGTGTCATCTAATTATTGTTGTTTCACTTCTTCATGGACTGAGCCATCCGGCACTGGATTACAAGTGCATGTTGTGCATATATTTTCTTCCTACAGAGCCCCATCCATCTGCACCTGCCAGCCAACCCCAGGCAATGGACCTGGCTAGCCCACCCCCATCCTGGGTACCCAGAGAGTGACATTTTGGACCCTATATATACATGTGCACAGTACTGTGATTTGAACTTTGCCAAAACTAATTAACCTGATTACCCCCTCCCATGTTACTGTCTCCTAAATAAATCAGATTTGTTGTTGTTATACTATATACAGTCTGTGTTGTTGGTACTTATGGAAACAGTATTGTATTTTGCTGTATATGTTGTTTAACCTTATTTTACAGGGGGTCCTCAGAAATGTACTGCAGAATCAGTCTCGAGGGTAAGTGGTACTTTATGAGAGAACAGTGTGTATACGTGGGATATTGGGGCTGCAACTCCTGTGTACTGTGTGAGCCACTAGAGGGAAAAAAGGGTGTCTCAGTGTCCCAGAGGGCTGTGACCAACCTAGTCTAACCACTACAAACCCTGACCTCTGGGCAGAGGCACCCGCCATAGAACCGAGGCCCCTCAACCTGTCCATAGTCAAGCAGGCAGGGGTAGTAGCCCTTGGGATAGCACCACCTGGGGTTTACATCTTGGAGGCTCACCGCTGGGATTTTGTGTCTTCTAGTAGCCACATTTATGAACAACTGTTAAAAAATATATATATAATAAATGGGTACCCCGACAGAAGTGGCTGTGCACCGGTTGGTGGAGTGGTGTACTGGGGAGAAGATCGACCCCCAAAATGCTATGCTTACCCTGGACATCCCCCTGGGTATCAATACGGACACTGTACTAGGAGTAATTTCCAAGGTGGAAGGTTTACAAAACCCTGTGGTGGTGGTGGGTCGGCATGCTGATCTGCTGACCCACACTTTCATGGTCCTAGTAGAGTATAAGGACCCTATAGATAGCGAGCTCCAAAGTGCCACAGACTACTACCCCAGAGGGAGCCCTCACTGCCTGGAGAGTGATAACTAAGGACAGTAAAGACCCGGGGGGAAATTAGCCCCTCCCACTATCTGAAACTTTTGAGGAGAAATTTGCTAAGTTGTTGCTGGAGGAAGGGAAATCTGGAGAACTTAAAGAAGTTATTTCTGCCACCTGGGGGTGTTCCTCCCCCAACACCCCCTCCCACTCCAGCACCCATTATTGCCCCTGTTTCTGTGGTTGAACCAATGCAGGCTCCTATTTCTGCACCTGCCATTAGTCATGACTCTACCAAGGTTGAGGATCTTCTCTGCACCTCCCCACTTCAGGGGAGAAATGAGGACACCTGTATAGATTGTGTTGCCCCCTGATACCTGAATGGCAGTGTGCAGAGGCTGAGAAATGAAAAAGAATCATAGAAAGTCTGAGGGGTCCTGTCCTAGAGGCCATTAAATTTTTGAGGTCCACAAATCCTGATGCATCCGCCCAGAAGTACCTATCTGCATCTGAAGGCAATTTTGGGAGCATTGAGTCAGGGGAGAGCTTGATGTGGAAATTTCAAGGTACAAAACAGTGGCCAGGGGAAAGTTTTTCTGCATATGTTACTCATCTGGAAAGAGCTCTGCAGAAGGCTTACTGAAAAGGTGGGGTGGCCGTCAGTGACTTAAACCGTGTAAGGTTGGAGCACCTACTACAACATGCAAAGCATTCTAAATTGCAACTCCTTCAATTAAGGCTCCCAGACAGAAGGGGTAACCCACCGGACTACTGTGACTTAATAAAAGAACTCCGGGAGGTTGAAGATGAGGAGGTGGCTTTTAATTTTGGGGTGAGCACAGTTCAAGTGATCACAGCATTGGAAGGTCCTTGCGAAGTGGGGACCAATGAGGGTGTGTCACCATGGCGTGAACTGCTGAGAGAGTTCATGGAAATAAAAAACAGTCTCTTTATGAAGACTGCTCCTGCAAGTACAGGTTCCGACCTTCATCTGACTGCAGCTGCTATGGGGGGGGGTACCCACCCATGCATCTCCTGCTGACAACAGCTCAAAACTCGATGTCTTGACCATGGAAGTGGGGAAATTGATGAGATGTCTCCAAATGCTTATCACACCGCAGACAGAGATGGCACCAAGGTTTCCAGTTAGTAGTACCCCTGCCCCGGCTCCCAGCATGATGCTCCGGCCATCTCAATCTCTGGAAGGTATGTTTTGCTATAATTGTGGGAAGGATGGGCACATGAAGAGAGAGAATGCAGGTCCCCAAAAGACACAAACAAAGTTGCATACAGGCTACAAGGAGAGCTTGAGAGAACAAATCAGTGGTTAAGAGTTGCACAAAATGATCACAGTGAGGGTCCCAGAAATGCTAACTCACATCCTTCTGTGGCTAGATCATCTACCCAGGCCCTTGCTACCACCTCTCCAGACTGGTCCAGAATAGTGGGCCCTTCAATGGAAGCTACAGTAAAAGTGAATGGTGTGCCCACCAGAGCTGTGTAGGACAGTGGCTCCCAAGTGACAATTATGTTCCAGGATTGGTATCAGAAGCATTTGTCAGACGTACCATTACAACCATTGGAAGGACTGCATGTATGGGGGTTAAGTGAGAAGGCCTACCCCTACTTCGGGTATATCCGAATTTGGCTATCTTTCCCCTCCTCCATGGCTGGAGTGGCAGAGCAAGTAGAGACCCTAGCCTTAGTGTGTCCCCCTACTGGACTGTATGATGGGGTTCCTTTACTAATTGAGACTAATGCACATATGTTTGGATGGCTGGCACAGTTGTGTTATGTAAAACAGGGGTCCCAGACTGGTAGATCTCTAAGAATTCCGGCCTTGATCAGGAAGACCTACGATGCCCAGAGAGATGCTGACAAAGTGGAACCAGAGGAACCGGTTGGAGTTGTCTGGAAAAAGGATCCTGAATCTCTGATCCTGGCACCAAATGCCCAGTGTACCTTACAGGGAGAGGTCCATATCAGAAAGGATGTCAAGAATAAAATATTAACGCTGGATGCAGCAGGCAATGGAAAATTGCCAGAGGGACTGCTGGTCAAGCCTAGTATTTTGCCTGCTAGAGCCCATGCTTATGCCAGAAGGGTAATGGTTCAAGTTCATAATGTGTCTGACAGAGATTTGAGTAAATAGAGGTTGCACCCTGGCTAATGTGCATTGTGCAGATACTGCAGTGCTACCCAGTAGCAAGAGTTTGGGGAAGAATGACAGAGTAACGCCTGACTTGTTTGATTTCGGTGACTCCCCATTGCCAGCTGAATGGAAAGTGAGGATTAGTGAGAAGCTTGCCCAGAGAAACCAGGTGTTTTCTTTAAAGGAATAGGATGTAGGATGCATGCAAGGAGCTGAGCACCATATCTGGCAGCATGATGAAAGGCCATTTCGTGAGAGGTCTCGAAGCCTGGCCCCTGCTGAAATAGATGATGTGAGATGGCATCTGCAAGAGATGCTTGCTGCTGGTGTAATACAAGAATCCAGAAGCCCATATGCTTCACCTATTGTGGTAGTGAGAAAAAAGAATGGGACAGTAAGGATGTGCATGGATTATCGCACCTTGAACCAGCGGACTATCCCTGATCAGTATACAATGCCCCGCATTCAGGATGCTTTAGACTGCCTGAATGGTAGCAAGTGGTTCTCCGTGCTGGATCTTCGCAGTGGGTACTACCAGATCCCGATGGCTCCAGAAGACCTTAAGAAGTCAGCCTTTATCTGTTCACTTGGCTTCTATGAATTCATGAGGATATCTCAAGGGATTTCAGGCACCCCAGCCACTTTTCAAAGACTACTGGAGTGTGCTGTGGGGGACATGAACTTATTAGAGTGCCTAGTGTACTTGGATGATGTTATTGTGTTTGGCAGCTCACTGGAGGAGCATGAGAGTAGATTGTTCAATGTGTTGGACTGACTGGAAGACTTTGGCCTGAAACTGTCTATCGATAAATATCAATTCTTCCAAACATTTGTAAAGTATGTGGGACACATAGTCTCCACCGAGGGAATAGAGACAGACCCAAGTAAAGTTGAAGCCCTGACCACCTGGCCACAGCCCCACAATCTAAAAGAACTGCAAAGATTCCTGGGATTCTGCGGCTACTATCGCTGTTTCATCAAGGACTATTCAAGATTAATCCGTCCTTTACTTAATCTTACTCAGGGTTACCCTCATATCCACAAAAAATACAAAAGGTCAACTTCCCTTGAGACTGAGAGAGTGTATTTCCATCCTAACGAAGTTTTTGGGGCCCGATGGACATCTGATTGTGAAGCTGCTTTTCATGAGATTATATATCAGTGTCAGTGGCTCAATAGGTAGCACACTCACCTCTAGGGCCGGGAGATCAGAGGGCTATGGGTTCAGTTCCCACATCTTGCACTTGGGTTAATATCCCAGTACTGACACTGTAGTGCAGCATGAGAGGGGTGCTGCACTTCTGAGGTGCCGTCTTTTGGATGAGATGTTAAACCGAGGTCTCATCTGCCTGGATTGGTGGTAGTTCAGGTGGATGTTAAAGATCCCATGGCACTTATCGAAAAGAGTAGGGGAATTGTTTATTGCCAAAACCAAAAACCATCAATACAAATACTCAATGGAAACAAATTGAAAGTAAAACTGGAAATAAAGCACCACTATACAAATATCAAATACAAAACAAAGCAATATAAATAAAGAAAAGAAAAAATAAGTACAACAAAACATTTCAAATCCAATAAACATGCTTCCAGTATTCAAAAAATAATGAACTCGGAGTATGACAGTATTCAAAATCTTTTTGTATCCGTAAAGCCATCTCAATTTGACTGATCACCACCCTAGGTAAAATACAGGTATGTTGTATAGAAAAAGAACATCGTGCTTGCCAAAGATAAAACTTGATACAAGCAAAGATTACATGAAGAGTGCTGGGATGAAAATGAGAAAAATATCCTGAATATTCTCCTAAAACCAAACGTTCATATGTAATCTGGCATGCTATTCCCAACCCCCATTTCTCAGACAAAGCAGACCAAAACTGTACTGTATGTGGACAATTGTGGAAAAAGTGAGTCTGGGTTTCTTCTATACCCACGCATTCAATGCGGATGCAGTTTCTTTCTGCTAAAGCTTTATGTTTTAAATTCCCCTTAACCCCAAGCTTCCCATGGCAACTTAACCATGTAATATCCCACATCCGAGCAGGGATCCTCCCATCCATGAGAACTTTAAGAGCTAGTGGTACTTTCGAGGGGTTACACCTGGGAAAATCCACCTGAACAAAAAAATTTTGGGACATTATGTATTGATAAAGACCTTTCTGTGTAATCCGAAAAACCTCATCTTTAGCCACCCTCCACGCACAAAGCTTAGTTACCACTATTGGCAAAAAAGAGGGAACTTTATAATTAATTTTCACAATAGGTGCTAAAGTAGACCACTTTGAGAAGAAATCCTGGAGAAAAGCCATAGTCCAGGCATTCCATGGATGACAGGTTGCGGTTGACCGTTCTTGAAAAGTAGTTTTAATAAAAAAAGACAAATAAAAGACTACTGGGTTAATCATCCCTAGACCTCCTCCTTAATTGGAAGATAAGTAAAATCTGCTTGACTGGGTTCAATCTGCTACCCCACAACATTTAGAAAAAATACTATACAAATGGGTCTCCTGATTCCTAGGTAAAGGAAAAACTAAACTCAAATAAAGAAATAAGGGAAGTAAAAATGTTTTAATGATTAATACACGTTTCTGTTTAGAAAATGACCAGTTATTCCACAATTGTATTTTCTTTTCTCCTATTTCAATACGTGATTGCCAATTAATATCATTTAAATCTCCAGACCCAAAAAAACAACCTAGAATCTTGATGTGCCCTGAAGAAACAGCTATCTGTCCAATCATGGAAACAGAAACCCCGTTGCCTAAAAAAACTGCAGCACTTTTCTCATAATTTATGGATGTTCCCGAGATCCAACCAAAACATTCCACTACATGCAATGCGGCTAGTCCTTCTGTTACATCTTTGAGCATGAAACACATATCATCCACATATACCACCAAACACTGTGGCAGAACCTCCAGAGATGGAGTTAAGCCTCGGATGTGTGGATGATGAAGGATTTCCTGAACCAAAGGATCCAAAACAAAGGTATATAGTAAGGGACTGAGTAGACAACTCTGGCGCACTCCTCTACAAAAATCAATCCCTTCCCCAACTAAATGATTAACAATTGGGAAGTTGTGAGCATTGCTATATAAAAGTGCCACCCAAGTTCTTGTTTTAACAGAAAACCCATACCGTTGGAGAACATCAAATAAAAACCTGTGTGCCACCTTATCAAAGGCTTTTGCCTGATCCAGAGAAAGTAAATACCCTGAAAGTTTTCCCAAGCACCCAAACTCACACACGTTTCGTAATAGAGTCAAATTCTGATGAATATGTCTCCCTGGGATAGAACATGTTTGCACCGGGTGTACTAAAAAGGGAGCAACCTGTTGGAGCCAATGACACAGGATGGCTGGAAACATTTTGTAATCTGTATTTAATAAACAGATCAGTCTCCAGTTCTCAATACGGTGCTTAACCCCTTTTTTAAACAAAAAGCCATCAAAGCATCCGAAAAACCGGTCGGTATCTGTGAAGAATCCAGAATCTCATTAAAAACCGAAGTCAGGATGACACTGATGTCATCTGCCGTAAGCTTGTATAGTTCATTAATTAAACCATCTGGACCAGGTGATATTCCTGATTTTAAGTGCGCTATTTCTGATTTAACCTCGGCCAGGGTAATTGGAGCATCTCAAATAAGAGAGTCAGAGGCAGTTATGGTAGGTGGATGAAAAGTAAACAAATCCTCCCATTGAATGGTGGACTGAAAAACTGTACCATGTTGGGATCGCAAAAGGCCCCCTGCTATATGTAGCATGTCGGTGTCTGCAGTGCGTAGAACCCCCTGAAAATCATAAAGACCCTCCATAAGTTTACTATCTAAAGCTTATTTGCATACTGAATAAGGATCCAAACTTGGTGAAGACTTAAGCCCATAGGATAAGTCTTCATGAATTTTGCATGCCTTTCCATAATGGTAATTCCTCATACTTTGCCTAAGTATAGCCAATTGTTCCTTAACAAAATCATCAGAAACTGAAGACAATGACAGTAATTTATAGAACTGTGCTCTGAGTTTTAAGTAGTCAAGGTAATCTGCGGACTGGGTAGCACAATGATGTGCCTTTGAGGCCAGCCGAAATTCCATTTTAGTGTCCATCCACCAATCACCCCAGGAATCATACATCTCAGCTACCGAACGCCGATTATCAAAAACCTGAAATAAACATATCTGATAGTGCTCAGTGGCAAGGATTGTCGGGTTTAGTTTCCACCTAGCTGGTGGAATCTTAGTTAAAGAAAATTTTGCTTGTAACAAGAAATGATCCGAGAATTCACATGGGGCCAAAAAAAAAAGAATAAGGTAACAAAAATCTGGAAGAAAAAATAAAATCAATCCTTGGTTTAAGATTACCCGCTTATAAGTGAATCCTGGATTCGAATGATGTTCTATAAACATCTGTCAAGCGATGCCGTCGACAATAATTTAAACAAGGCATGAGAATCACATATATCTTACGCTATGCTTGATCTTTAAATTTAATATCCAATCCACGTTGAAATCCCCCAGAATGACATAGCCTAGGGGTAGACAAATATTGCTGTATGTCAGAAAATAAAGCAACACTGGCTGATTTAACCTTGAGGTGCATAAACATTAATGACCTGAGAAAAACCCTTGACACACAGTCTAGAGTAGGGATCACCTCGGGACTATGTGTCAGCCAAGCCAGTAATTGAATGAAAGGATGACAAAATAATATCCCTACCCCATCTGCAACGTCTGAGCCAAAGGACCAAAAAGAGGGTCCTGAACGCCACAATTTTTTGGTGCAATTAACATCAGTAAGGGTAGAAAAATGTGTCTGCTACAGAAAAATAATATCTGCAGGTAAGGTTTTACAAAAGTGCAAAAGCCCTAGACGATTTTTGAATTCTTGAGGCTACAAGAATTCAAGGAAGCTATTGACAAAAAAGCCAGTGTGCATTAACTAAGTTTTGTCTTTTTTTCGTTTTCGTCCCGACTTCTTTTTAGATGCCAAGAATTCGGGTCCTCCCTCCTCATCACACTCCATCCCAGATAAGACCCCTGAGGCAACTGATAAATCAGATTCAGAGTCTCCTTCTACATCCTGCAGAACCTGAAAAGTATTATGCCTAGTAGTAAGGGGCGGTAAAACAAGCTTTTTGGCATGGGATCGTGTCACTCGTTTTGGATGAGGTGCCTGGAACTCCGGGGCAGATGGGGGGTTAGTCACAGGCACCAGAGGGTCAATGCACTCCTGACCTTCCTGTGGGTGGACAACAACAGGAGGTATACCAGAAGAATCGGATGCATCTCCCGCAGGGGGAAGCAAACCCATGGGGTCTGGACCAGGGGACTGGGGTCAGTGAAGGCCACTTCCTCTGTATTTGGCCTAAAGCGGCCTTGTGCATCCGAAATCAAGGTTTCTTTATCTAACCCACTGGAATTGTTCTGTCACAGCATATGGACATTGATGATATGCATGACCCTGGGTATCACACAAATTACAGCAAAAACATTGCGTACATGTATAACTGTCATGATCTAGTTCCCACATAAGGCACATTTGATTTTGTCACAAGCACTGCTAAGGTGACGTGGCTTCCACATTTATAACATGCCTTGGGTTGACCAGGGTAAAAGCAGACACCTCGATCCCTACCCAGGAAAAAACTGTTTGGAATATGTTGTACCAATTCCCCCACAATATGCAATTTATTTTAAACCTCCAACCACCTGTCCAAATGCCCTCCCCATCAATTGCAGGTTCAGGAGTACCCAAGACAGTACATTTACTTTCAAGCCAATACAAAATATCCCCCACATTCACCCCTTCATTTCTAAACATAACATGAACAGTTTTAAACAGCGGTTTTGTAATAGGAATTGCCCAAAACAGAGTCCACAAAGGGGTTGTTTTGAGGGAATCATATTTTTGCCAAAATTTATCAAGTCCCACAAAGGATTTGAAACTGACATCAAATGTTTCTTCCCCTTGAATGTTATTAAGGGCATAGATGTCTGATGCTTGGAAATTCGTCGATCCCTTGAGTAGCCTGCAGGCCACGAAGAAACAGTCAGGTGGTTCCGGAAGCCCCCCCCCCGTACCTAAGGTGGACAGCGTTCCGTCTGGGGGCTTGTTCCAAAGGATTGTTTCTGAATAGGTCCGAAAAGTGAGGACCTTTACTGAAAGGCTCCCTCCGAGAGGAGGATGGAAGGGGGGAACACCCAATGACCATGAATTAGCCCCAGAGTCTGCCCCATCGTGAACAAAATTCTCACCAACTAAGGTACTACCTGCCTCCATCTGTAATTCGTCTGGGTGCACTGGCCCTGGATACTCCTGAGCAGCCGTACCCTCTGGTGAAAAAATAAGCCATTCGGCATCCGGAATCCATTTTCCATCTTTCCTCATCCAGCCTGCATCGAGCAGGGTGGTCTCCTTGCTCCAGTCCCTGGCTGGAAAGCCCTCCATAGCCTCCTGTAACTTCCGTGTAGCTCCATGCTCCACCTTTGATGAAAAAGGCATTCTAGCAGCACAAGATACTAGCGAACCCTCCTCTTCCACAATCGGGGGTTCTGTGTTCTGCTGTCGGACCTGCACAGCATCTGGGCCACCAACTTCCATGTCCTGTGCTGCAAAAGTATCCATAGGCTCCGTTTTGCGTTGTTCAAAAACTTCTATCTCTCCCATATCGCGGTGCACTCCTCAACTTTCTGGTAAATGCTCCCATGGTGTGCACACAGCAGAAATCTCCAACACATCGTTCTGAGTCTCCATGTCAGCAACAAGAGCTCCCCTGCCCTCCACAGGTAAGGCATCCAGCTCCATGCCTAGCCAAGCTCCAACTGCAAAGCGCCATGACAATCAGCAGATCCCCCTACTGCCTGCATTGCAGTAGGGGAATTTCCCTAGTGTCCTGGCCAAATTTCCCTCATTCACTAAAAAAATACCACCAACAGCTTAATCTGGTTCAAGGTCAGTTGGCATTCAACTGTATCCCCTTCCCCCGGGTCATGCCTGAAAATAGGCAGGATTTGTCTAGTGCACTTACCCGGTCAAGAAAAATGAAATAAATAAAATAAATAAATAAATAAATATCAACTTACCCACGCTCCTGTCCTGGCCTATGCAGATCCAGCAAAACCATATGTCCTACACACTGATGCTAGCTTGCAAGGTTTGGGGGCTGTGTTGTACCAGGAGCACAAGAATGGCCTGAGACCAGTGGTCTTTGCCTGCAGAAGCTTGACCCCTTCCGAAAAGAACTATCCTGTACATAAGTTAGAGTTCCTAGCTTTGAAGTGGGCCATTGTGGACCAATTCCATGAGTACTTCTATGGGGCTAAGATACTGGTAAAAACTGACAATAACCCCCTGACCTATGTGCAGAATTCAGCTAAGTTGGACGCTACTGGCCATAGGTGGCTCTCTGCATTATCTACATACGACTATGCTGTTGAATACTGAGCAGGCCTGGACCACATAGATGCTGATGCTCTCTCACGGAAGTCTGTTCCTCAGAATGACTGGGTCAGACTGTCAGAACCTGATATTCGGGCACGCTGCCAACAGTTTGACCGAGAGGAGCAAGTGGTCCCAGACCCAATTAACTGTTTGGTGGACTGTTTGGGGCCCTCTGAGAATTGCATACCTGCTGCTTATTGCCACTTCTCTGCCTTAGACATTGGTGCTTTGCCTCAGCTAGACAATGACAGTCTTCAGTGGGCTCAATCCCGAGATCCTATGATTAAATCAGCTTTAGAAGCCCTCTATGCAGGGAAAGATGTATCCAAGTTACATTCTACTGATTTAAGAACTGCATTGTTATACAAGGAAGGTCCTAAGTTGAAGCTGATTAATTGCCTGTTATACAGGGAAATAGTGGACAGAAGGGGACAAATAAACAAACAGCAGTTAGTTTTGCCTAGTGCCTTTCGGGACTTGGTGCTGAGGTCCCTACACAACTACATGGGGCACCTTGGCATAGACAGAAGGCTTGGCTTGGTAGATTTTATTGGCCTAAGATGGGGGCTGATGTTGAACAACGCATTTGAAATTGTAGTCGTTGTCTACAGAGGAAAGCTTTGCCCCAGAGGGCTTCCCCCCTAGTTAACATCACCACCAGTGCCCCCATGGAGCTGGTCTGTATTAACTTTCTGAGTTTGGAGCCAGATCAAAGAAATATCAGTAATGTGCAGGTGGTCACTGACCATTTTGCAAGATATGCCCAAGCTTTCCCCACCAAGGACCAGAAGGCATCCACTGTGGCCAAAGTACTTATAGAAAACTTTTTTATTCACTATGGGTATCCACAGAGAATCCATTCTGATCAAGGGAGGGACTTTGAGAGTCGTCTGATCAAAGAGATGCTTTCTCTGTCGGGATTGAGAAAGTCCAGAACCACCCATTACCACCCCCAGGGAGACCCACAGCCTGAACCTTTCAACTACACTTTGCTAGATATGCTGGACACCCTCCACCCAAAGGACAAGCCTAGATGGAGCCAGCAAATTAGCACCCTGGTACATGCCTACAACTGCACCAAAAGTGATGCCACTGGGTTCTCCCCCTACCGCCTGATGTTTGGAAGAGAGGCCCGACTACTGGTAGATGTTTGTTTTGGAGTCTCCCCTGTTGGGGTTTGACCCGATAACCATTTACAGGATGTGCAAAAGTTAAAGGCCCAGCTAAATCATGCGTACCAACTGGCTCAAACTATGGCAGCCAAAAGAAATCTGGCCAACAAAGAAAGGTATGATAAAAAAGTGAAAGCACTGAAACTCCAGGTGGGAGATCGGGTGTTGCTAAGAAATATGGGACTGCATGGCAAACACAAGATTGCTGGCAGGTGGCACCATCTCCCTCACATTGTGGTGGCAAACTAGATGATCTGCCTGTGTACAAGGTAAGGCCTGAGAATAATTCAAAAGATGTTAAAACAATGCATAGAAATCACTTATTGCCCATTGGACAAATCTTAGATTCCGAGCCCCCAGAAAGTGCTCCCTCTGGATCAGTGACTAGATCTGCTGCTAAGCAAAAGCAAAGAAAGTCTGCACCTATAGATGCTGAGTTAAAGTGTTCTCTACAGCAGGTCCCAGTTGAAAATGACTGTCAATCCATGTCAGAGGAAAGTGAGTGCAACTTTGGGTACTACCCCTCTTACGAACTGAGTCAATTGTTTCAGGGCAACCCCCAGTCAATCATGAAGAGGAAGCTGGGCCTTCTGGACTGTCTAAGCCCCCAGCTTTGTCCCTGGAGCCAATGCTCCCAGAAAGTGAAGTGCAAAGTATCAAGTCGGATGACATGGAATCCCTGTGTATGGTTGAACTGTATGAGTTTTCAGAGGAGGAAGATGATGAAGTGGGACAGACTGGTGGTATACCAGAACAAGAAGAGTGTGTTGAGTGCCCTGATAGTTCACTGCCACTGTCAGAAAACTCCCCATGTGAGCCAAGTGTTGTGGACTCAGAGATTGCAACTCCTGGAGCTGGAAGTGCCCCCAGTTCTAACCTCTCTACCCCAATGAAAGTTTCTCGGACAAGTGAAGACACCACTGAAAGTGGGGATAAAAACACAGAGACTGTCACGGTTCCCCCTAGAAGGACTGGTTGAGCTTGGAAGTATGTGGTGTGGTTAAGCTATGATTCCCCTGGGAGACCTGTGGATTTGCCTATCAATGCAGTCCATAAGGGAGTGTATGTGACCCCGAGCTCATTGCCCAAACCGAGCACTGGTGCTAACTCCAGATTACTTGTCCTGCCCTCTAAGCCTGGTGCCACTGCTCCATCCAGCCCCAAGGTAATTCATAGGGAAGGGCCCCCTGTTTTCAAGTTTCATGTGCAGGAAGTAATGACCTGATTTTAAAATGTTATGGTATGTACAATGTGGTAACATATAGTAAGCTGTGAAATACAGAATAAGTGCATATGACCAAGAGTTAACATATGATTGTGGTTTAAAGAATGCAAACCTAACTGTTAGTGATGTAAATGTATTTAGTAGTCTTCTTTAAAGTGTTATTAGGGTACCTGCTTGATGCAGATGCCAAGTTCTTTTCAGGCCAGGAAG
The DNA here is from genome assembly GCA_016271365.2 of Neoceratodus forsteri. Lineage (NCBI taxonomy): Eukaryota > Metazoa > Chordata > Ceratodontiformes > Ceratodontidae > Neoceratodus > Neoceratodus forsteri. Next base: position 581,603,333 of record CM057456.1, read on the forward strand.
GGTGTAACCCCCCTGCAAATGGGGGTTCCCAAAAGTCTTGCAGGAGCTTGCCTGAATGCTCCAAGTCTGGAGATGTTCGGCATTTAAGCCGCTTAAGTGTGATATGCTTTTAGAGCCTCTGGTACCGTCTCTTTAAAAGCTGCCTGCTTGTAGCTATAAATAATTGAAAAGGGGGGACTGTGTGTTCTAATGCCCGAATCCCACCCGGGCTGCTGTCAATTCACTCTGTTTCTGCTATTGCTACATGTGCAGAGGGAGCCTTGTTGAAAGATATAACTGTTTGCCAGAAATCATTTAGAGTGACTGAGAAAATGTAGTTTGTCTAACCTGTCTTCATTTCAGCATGAACAGTTTCAGTGTAGCTCTTTCATTTTGGTCCTGAATTGCTGACTTGGACCAATCAGGATGATAGAGAGACCTTAAAATGGAGCCTGTGGACGAATCAGAACTTGGACTCTCAATTTTGAGCCAGCCACAAGGGGATTGTATGGGCAGTGACTCGGAAATGTAGTTTTGACCTTGGCACCTTTTTTCACCAACAGAGGGAGTCCTATTGTGAGTGACAGCCGAACCAGCCAACAGAATGATGTGGAGCTAAAGGAAATGCCCTGCTCTGTTACTGGAAAGCTCAGATCAGTTGTGACAGTGAAGAGAGAAGGAGCTATGTGCTTCTGCGGTGTGTAGTTTAGCGTAGGAAGCATATGTGAGGCCCTGAGTTTCGGCCTGCAGCCATTGTGAGTGCCAGTTTGGACTGAATCTGAGTTGTGAGGAGAAAGAAGCACCAGAAGTATGGAAACCAGGCTCACCCTGTAGAAGACTGGAGAAATTGCTGAATCACGCTCGGTCTGTCAGGAACTTAAGCTGCTGTGTGTGCTCTTGGGTATTATGCAGTAAGTGCGATCGGGATCGAGGAGCAGCCTGCCTGGTATAGTACTTTCCTTTTACATATGAATGTGCGTAGTGCTTGTGGGGAATCACTATTTCCAATCCCCTGTGCTGTATGCTGTGTGCTGTGTGTTGAAGCTGAAAGCAAACCCCAGCTTGTCTCTGACTAAATCCGTTTGCTATCAACTGCAGTGGGGTCCATTCACAAGGACCTTGTCTCCATGCCCTGTTGTTTCTGACAATCCAGAAGAACATCCACAATTCAGTTCTCAGCTTGGGTATTATGAGTACAAATCAGCCCTGTCGCCTGTTATCAATTACAAGTGTGTCATCTAATTATTGTTGTTTCACTTCTTCATGGACTGAGCCATCCAGCTCCAGATTACAAGTGCGTGTTGTGTATATATTTTCTTCCTACAGAGCCCCATCCATCTGCACCTGCCGGCCAACCCCGGGCAACAGACCTGGCTAGCTCACCCCCATCCTGGGTACCCAGAGAGTGACATTTTGGACCCTTTATATACATATGCACAGTACTGTGATTTGAACGTTGCCAAAACTAATCAACCTGATTGCCCCCTCCCGTGTTACTGTCCCCTAAATAAATCAGATTTGTTGTTGTTATACTATATACTGTCTGTGGTGTTTGGTACTTATGGAAACAGTATTGTATTTTGCTGTGTATGTTGTTTAACCTTATTTTACAGGGGGTCCTCAGAGACATACTGCAGAGTCAGTCTCGAGGGTAAGTGGTACTTTATGAGTGAACAGTGTGTATGCGTGGGGTATTGGGGCTGTAACTCCTGTGTACTGTGTGAGCCACTAGAGGGAAAAAAAGGGGGTCTCAGTGTTCCAGAGGGCTGTGACCAAGTTAGTCTAACCACTACAAACACTGACCTCTGGGTGGAGGCACCTGCCATAGAACCTAGGCCCCTCAACCTGTCCGTAGTCAAGCAGGCAGGGGTAGTAGCCCTTGGGATAGTACCAACTGGGGGTTACACTTGCATGACAAAAGATACTAATTCCCATTGAAATTACATTGTTTACAGCAGTAACTCTGGTGCAGTAAGCTGCAGAACTGGGTTTAATCCTGGCAAGCTTCACTGTACCAAACATGGGTGAACATAGATACATAGATACATTGATGCTGTCGGCAGATAAGGACCGCTAGGCCCATCCTGTCTGCCCGTTTAAGCTGCCTAAAGAAGTGTCCAGTGACCCTATCTGGTCATTGGCTTTAGCTTTTTCCCTATTTCTATTATTCCTTTGTTTCTGTCCCATGCATGTATGAAGCCCACCACTGTACGGGCTGCCACCAAATCCTGGGGCTGGCTATTCCATGCATCCACCACCCAGGGAACAGGGTGCAGGAGAGGAATCTCTTTCAAAGGAGAAAGAGCACCAGGACCCTATGGCATGCAATGAAGTGGGGGGGGGGGTTAAAGAGGTATGTGAGGAAGCACTGCTTCACTGAAACAGTGGTAGACACCTGGACAGACTTCCAGTAGAATTGATGGGGGTTAAAACAGTAGGGGGCTTCATGCATGCATGGGTATACATATGGGCATATTAGAGGGTCACCAGAGACCAATTAGGGTCTATGGAGGCAGACTAGGTGGGAACAATCTGGGTAGACTGGGTGGGCCAATGGTCCCTTTATGCCAACAAATTCTATGTTTGTAAGTGAAATTCAAACAGAAGAATTTTTTTTTGTTTTATATATTTTTCTTCCTCTGGACCCACTAGCACCCCACTCCTTCAGGTCTCTTATGTCCACCTCTGCCTGTCAAACCCACCCCTTGCTGCAGTCGGAGGAGGCCTACCCAGACCTCTGCCTAGTGTCTTTGTGGCCGGCTTGTCCCAGCATGGGGGGGAGCCCTTCGATCATCATTGAGAAGATTCACACATATTCCTTACATCCTTCATATCTGTCTTGTCCCTGCTGGGGGCATCTCAAGGGCCAGAAGTAGAATAGCGCCCACTGGCTAACGCAGGCTGAAGGTCTCTGATGCTGGTACGCTGGGGGTCCAATGGCATGGGGAGCACTGGAGAAGGCATCATCCAGTCTACCGGTGCACAATTTCTTCCTTTTTTCTTCCAACCCACCCACATGTTTGTGCACTCTGCTGGTGGCCACCCATGCCATCAAAGGCAGCTCCACCATGCCACCACTAGAAGCTGCAGCAGAGTGGTGCACCAAGCACCCACCCACCCCAGGAGAGCATCCAAGGGACAATCTGGAGCAATCCGTCCTGGCCTCTGCTCCTGACATCCTAGGCTCAAAGTGCAAACTGGGGTTGTTAGCATGCTAGAGTGATTCCCCCAATACTCAGCACCACAGAGCTGGGTATGAAACAAAATTTTAACATACATTTTATCCACCATCTCTGCCCTGGCCACTGAATTCTGATTGACCTACCCAGGTCCATCACCCAGCTTTTCTAGGGCTCACCATCTCTTCATTGTCCTCTGCCACAGCCCTGTGGGGAGTGCCTGGTCACCGGTGTGGGGCGTGCAAGGGGTTGTGATCATCCCACAGTCCAGGGGAGTATTCCAACTTGCAATGGGCATGATGTGAAAGCTCCATGTCCACAGAGATGCCCACAGTGCCCTATGTGTGGGGTCCCTACCCTTCTTGTGTGTTCTCATTTGGCAATGCCAACAGGTGGCAGACAAGCAGCAAGCTATATACATCAACCTCAAAGGAGGAAAGCAGTCAAATGACATCCATTCCTGAACCCAGGTCACTGATGAGGCAGCAGATGAGGCATTCAGCATCTCAGTCCTCTGTGCCACTGCGCCAGCAGCTATGAAATAAATTTTGATGAAAATGTTTCAGTCACTGTTAGGATTTCAGTCCTTCCCTCTTATGAAAAGTACTAAATATCATGCTCCTACCTGGATCCTAACTACTGATCTTTTGCTTCTTAATCAAGCAAAAATCCATTGCACCACTGTGCTGAAGACAACTGAAGCTCCTGCAGTGTAGATACCGTGTCACAACCAACACAGCAGATGACAAGGGTTCTAATACCTTCAGTACTATATATATGTGTGTCTGTGTGTGTGTGTGTGTGTATGTATATATATATATATATATATATATATATATATATATATATATATATATATATATATATATATATATATCTATATATATATATATATATATATATATATATATATATATACATATATATACATTATATATATTTATATTATAGTGGCGTGGTCGCGCCACTAGAGTTAGGGTTGAGCGCCAGTTACATACTAAAGTCAAAAGTTTGGGCGTTAATAACTTTGGACCCGTTCGATGGACTTGCCTGACATTTGGTACAGGTGTTGGGGTGCACTAGATCTCTTGACTTGCCAAATTGTGTTTCTGTTGGAGTGCTGGTCTTCGTGTACGAAAGTGCTGAAAATGCAAAATGTTCCATTTTTCGAGGCACCTTTTGACATTCTTAATGTGGTTGTGCACAACCATTGTGTGGTGTACCACTATGCAAGATGGCTCATTTGAAAGAGCTTTGGTGACCGAACATGCCGCTTTTTGTTTGGTGAAAAAATATTAAGGCATTCAAAAGTTATGGCACTTTTAATTTCCCATTATAAGTCAATGGGAAAATTTATATGTATATCTTGCGATCAAAGAATGGGGGTTCTGGCCATCTTGTCCCACCTGGTGATCAAAGAATTTGCAGCCTCACAGTTCAAGAATCTTTGTCCCCGAGGATTTTCAAAATTCTTTGATCATGAGGTCTGTCATTTTGTTTTTTATTTTCCAATTGGAAAAACACAAAAATCTCGGCTCAGGGGTCACTTGTGAAGTAAAACTTCGATGGGTTTTACTCAAGGGGCTCTGCTCTATCAGGCCATGCTTTTGGTTTCATCCAAATCAGTCAAAAAATAGAGTTATAAGCTTTTAAAATCTTAATTTGCAGCTCACTAATGATCTTTGATCGCAAGCCTGCAAATTCTTTGATCGTGAGATTCTTTGATCGCGATCTTGCATCGCAACCTAAAAACACTAATATCTTGGCTCAGGGACGGGCTACGGACACACATGAGGGTGGGTTTTGTTCAGGAGGGTCCATTCCATTGAAGCATGCCATTGGTTCGGTTCAAATCGGTCAATAATTCATGTTTCACCATTTTTAATTATTTGTTCGTGAGCCTGCAAATTCTGTGATGGTGAGATTCTTTGATCGCGATCGTGCATCGTGAGAGAGGAACGAGATGGCCCAAATTAAAAATCAATTTTCTCAGCCCTGGGATGTTCTAGGAAGTCAAATGAGTGTGGGTTTTACTCAGGGGGCTTTGTTCTGTCAAACCATGATGGTGGTTTACCACAATTCCATCACTTTTTTGATTTATAATATTTTTAATTCTTTGTTCGTGAGCCTGCAAATTCTTTGATCGTGAGCCTGCAAATTCTTTGATCGTGAGATTCTTTGATCGCGATCATGCATCATGAGTGAGGGACGAGATGACTCAACTTAAAAATCAATGTTCTCAGCCATGGGGTGTCCTAGGAAGTCAAATAAGGGTGGGTTTTGCTCAGGGGGCTTCGTTCTGTTGAACAATGGTGGTGGTATACCTTTAATTTCTTTAATTTTTTGATTTATAATATTTTTAATTCTTTGTTTGTGAACCTGCAAATTCTTTTGATCATGACCCTGCAAATTCTTTGATCGTGTGATTCTTTGATCGCCATCTTTGATCGTGAGGGAGGGACAAGATGGCCAGATTTTTTATAATGGAATAGATAGGGGAATTTTAGTAATCTTTCATATTGAATATCTTGGGAACAGTTTGGTCTTTTTACTTGAAATTTGGAGAGTGTTTTCGGCATGTCCTATAGATGTGAATTATGGTTTTTATGTGCTGGAGAAATTTTTTTCTTGTGGAGATATTGCGTGGCGCACTTTACGTGTTGTGGACAGTGTTTTGCTTGTGGTGGTGGCTTGAAATAGATAGGGTACCTAGCCTTAGTGTCATGGATGTAGTTTTCAGTTGTTGTGTGTGTTAAATGTCAACAGATGCAGAACTGTGCCAGTTTGATGAATGAAAATCTCATAAATTAAAATGTTAAATCTCGGACACAGTTTGGTCTTTTCACTTGAAACTTGGAGGGTGTTGACAGCATGTCATGTGGATGAAAATTACAGTGTTTCTGTGTCAGAAAACTTTTTTTGGTGCAGATATGACGTGGTGCAGTTTATGTTCTGCAGACAGCATTTTGCTTGTGTTGGTTGCTTGAAATTGATAGGATACCTAGTCTTAGTGTCATGGATGTAGTTTTCAGTCATTGTGTGTGTTAAATGCCAACAGGTGCGGAACTGTGCCACTCTGATGAATGAAAATTTCACATTTTGATATGTCACATCTTGGACACAGTTTGGTGGTTTTACTTGAAATTTGGAGGGTGTTGACAGCATGTCCTGTAGATGTTAATAGAGGTGTTTACATGACGGACAATATATTTTTATGGACATATTGCGTGGTTCAGTTTATGTTTTGTGGACAGCGTTTTCTATTGTTCTACTAGATGAACATTTGTTTGGTGGCTGGCCTTGCTGTTGTGATTGTACTTTTTAGTCATTGGACGTGTAGTGAGGCCTGACACTTACAAGTTGGTGGGAGTGCAGGGCCCTTACCAACTTGCGCAACTTTCTACTTTTCTATTCTTTCTTAAAAAGTAAGGAAATTCTACTAAAAAACCTTCATTACTGCATCAGTTAGGGTTCTTCTACAGTGAAAAAGTGAGGAAATTTGGGGTTGGGTTGAAAGCTCCATGGACCAGCCCACCCAACTGGCATCGAGGGTGCAGCGGGTGGGGTCGTCGGTCCTAACTCTCACCCCATTCTCCTATACCTCTGCTTCTTTACACATGTGATGGGGCGAGAGTGGCTGATGACCCCAAAGCGCACCCATTACCGGTTGGGGTGGGCTGGGGGTCCAAGGGGGCTTTCAACCCTAACCCCAAATTTCTCACTTTTTCACGGCAGAAGAACCATAACTGATGCATTAACAAAGTTTTTTGCATATTATATATATATATATATATATATATATATATAGATAGATAGATAGTAAATTATCTAAGACAGCATGTTCTTGACAAGAACATTTTGTGGTACCTTTGAGCCTACTGCAAGCTTGCACCTAGGTTTGAATCAAAGCCACTTCATTTTATTGAGCAAATGCATCAGAGTTACAAGTAAATTTAACTTCAGCACCATAGCAGTGAGTGGGTGGGGGAGCAGGGGTGGAAGGGCAAGGAAAATTGGGGAGGTGTATCAAGGAGAGCCTGGTGAGGGGGGAGATACGAGGGGGAACATAGAAACATAGACTTTGACGGCAGATAAGGACTGCTTGTCCCACCTAGTCTGCCCATTTCCCTACCTAGAGGATAAGCTGCAGATCCATTTAACCAACAGCTTATTTCTTCCTACCCCCCACAAAAATTGCCTTACGTCTGTCCCATGCTGTGAGAGAGCACTAGTACCCTTCCATAATTCTGCTCACTTTGTATGTGTGAAGCCTACTGCAGTAGCATATGTGTGTGACCTTGCTATTCTTTTTCTTCCTGGTCTATCCCTCGTTCCTTATTTCAGACTGGCCACCTGGAATGGGACATCTCCTCCTTCCTTGCTAAATCCTTCACTGTCTTTCTGCAGATGTGGAATTGTGGTGCTCGACCCCCCCTCCTCAAAAGCAACAAACCATAAATAATGCTGGTGCGGCAGTCTGCAGCCTTAAAACATTTATTTATTGAGGCACAGGAATGTCTGCTGCTATTTTGTTTTTGTTTTTTCAGTTTGTTTATATTCCTTGTTTCTATAAAGAAGAAAGGTATAAGATGTAGTGCACTAACAGTTTAGTAACAAACTAGGTTGGTTGTCCAATCCAAAAAGGTTTTGCTGCTAAGTCCAGTGCTTTTCATAGCAATGCTAGTAAGCAAACAAATGCAGCATTAAGTTTTTTCTTTAATAATGTAAATTAATATATTGTGACTGAGGCTGAGTGAGGTGAGCCATGTAACAACTGCTTTGTGTGCTACTGCTAGCCTTGCCTGCCCTCTTTACTAGTTCAAGTTAGAAATTCTGACAATTGTAAACAGAAGTTTAAACATGTTGAAAATGTGTAAGTCACCTACCTTAGTAACAAGTGTTTGGTCTCATTTCTAATACATGAAGTAAGCAGTTCTTACCCAAATAATGAGAAATCCAAGCCTGGTAACAGAGGTGGGTCTGTTTGGGACCTGTTCAGATCCCTGCTATGTTCTGCTAGGAGCCAGCCATCCCTCTCCCCTCCATTTTTATGCTGTGTGTAAGTGGAAGGAGGGGCTAGTCCAGAGATAATGATGTTAAAATTGTTCAGGCTTGCTTCTTTTTGATTCTATGAATATGTTAGATCAATAGTTCTTAGACTTTGTCACAGTGAGCCTCCCCAAATCCATGGAAAAGATTTTGAGCCTCCCCCAAAAATTGAAATAATCTTGGGCCTCCCCAAGGAAAAATAGCATACTGTACTTTACGCAGTACACCATGAATAAACTGAAACTCTGTTGAGTACTTGGCTCACATTCAGTTATTTGTCTTATACTGACGTGGAACCGTTAAAAAAGAACTCCTATGCTCATGGGTCACACTACTTTCTTTATTTCCTCTCCATATGAAATACAATAACCTTCCTACATGCTTTGCCTCTCCCCCTCCTTCCCTGCTCCTAAGCAACTTCTCTGGGATTACTTTGCTCCTTCCTGCTGTTGTTCTTAGCACTTTTATACTCAACCCTTGTATTTGGGCTGTTCTGACATCAGTCTACAAATTGATCAATTACCACCACTCATTATCAGTTTATTGTTCGTATTTGTTTGCACTATTGTTCATTGTGTATTTCTTGATTGATTTGCAGTTACCTTTTGAAGTGTATTCACTACCTACCCTTCTACGGGTACACCTGAACTGAGCATTCGCTCATTCACCTTCCCTTATCACTTATTAATAAATAAATACATAAAATCCACTTAATATTATCCTCTTTCAATTTGCTTCATCTCTTCACACAAAATATGTAAAACTCAAAATTTTTATACAGTACTTTTTCAGACTTGCTTGAGCCTCCCCTGGAACAGGTTGGGGCCTCCCAAGGGAGGCTGGCCTCACCATTTGAGAACCCCTGTGTTAGATGTATAAATATGCAAGGTAGTGTGTGCACACTTTTGGACCTAACAAAAGAAAGGTATATTTAAAAAAATATGTTTAATGTTTAAAAGGGGCGGAGTCTGATGTGGTCACCTGATGGGTTCCTAGTATAAAAGGGAACTCATGCTATGGAACATTCAGATTTCGTTGGAGGATCAGTAGGTGCTGGTCCAAAGTGTTAGTCTGCAACTCTTCAGACTAAGATTCTTTTTGAATCCAGGACAGCTCATTGCTGGAATAGTCCTTGGAAGACTGGAGTATTGTTTTGTTTTTTGTATCTTTTGTATTTCTTTTGACGTTGCAAGTTCGCAAGTTTTATTTGGTTATTTACTTGTCTCTACTTAATAAAAGATTTGGCTTGGTAACATTAAGCCTTGCCACCTTACTGTGGTCTCAGTGTCCATCATTGCACCCACACCCTTTGACACATGCATTCTTGAATTCTCCCACAGTTTTAGACTCCACAACCTCCTCAGGAAGGCTGTTCCATGCATCCACCACCCTCTCTGTGAAAAAATACTTCCTCACATTGCCCCTGAGCCATCCCCCCTCTATCTTTAAATTGTGTCCCCTTGTTCTTGCACATCTCTTTTTCTGAAAGATGCTACCCTCTTGGGCTTTGTTGATTCCACTGAGGTACTTACATGTTTCTATCATGCCCGTCCCCCCTTTCCTCAAGGGTATACATATTAAGCTCCTTTAGCCTCTCTTGTATGGCTTCTCTTGCAGACCCTGCACCATTTTAGTTGCCATCCTCTGAACTGCCCCCATTCTGTCTATGTCCTTGCGGAGATGGGGGTCTCCAGAACTGGACGCAGTACTCTAGATGGGGTCTCACCAACGGTCTGTACAGGGGGATAACAACTTCCTGTTTTCTGCTGTTGATGCCTCTCCCTATACATCCCAGTATCCTCCCAGCCCTACCTACCACCTTCTCACATTGCTTGCAGACTAAGGTCTTCTGATATGATTAACCCCAGGTCCTTTTCCATTTTTGTTGTTGTTACTACTTCCCCCCACTGTGTAATCTTCCCCTGGGTTTTTGTTTCCCAGGTGCATTGCTTTGCACTTCTTTGCATTGAATCCAAGCTGCCATACTTCTGACCATTCCTCCAACCTTGCCAAGTCCCTTGTCATTCTTTTCACGCCTCCTTGTGTATCAACCCTGTTGCAGATCTTTGTGTCATCTGCAAAGAGGCATACTTTTCCTTCCAGTCCCTCTGCAATGTCACTTATTAAGACATTAAAAAGGACTGGACCCAGTACTGAACCCTGCGGTACCCCACTAGTAACCCCTCTTTCTTCAAGTGGACTCCATTTACAGTTACCTTCTGTGTCCTGTTGTTCAACCAATGTTTTACCAGTCTACCACCCTGGGACCCACTCCCAGGCTGGTTAATTTGACTTTTGTGTGGGACTGTGTCAAATGCCTTGCTAAAGTCTAGATAGGCCATGTCGACAGCCCTTCCCTGGTCTACTACTTTGGTCACCCAGTCAAAGAAATCAATTAGATTTGTCTGACATGACCTTCCCACTGTGAACTCATGCTTCCTTGGGTCCTGTGCCCCACTGTCCTCTAGGTACTCAACAATTCATTCCTTCAGAAATGTTTCCATCACTTTCCCTACCACAGAGGTCAAACTGACAGATCTGTAGTTTCCTGCCTCTGTCTTTCTCCCACTTTTGTGAAGGGGAATCACATCAGCCTTCTTCCAGTCCTCAGGTACCACACCATCCTCCCATGATTTGTTATAAAGGGTAGTCAGTGGTGTCACTAGTTCTCTGCTTAATTCTTTTAGAATTCTGGGGTGAATTCCACCTGACCCCATTGCTTTGTCCACCTTCAGTTTTAGGAGATCTTTCAGAACCCTTTCTTCTGTGAAAGGGCTGGAATCGATCCCCCCTCTCCAGAGTGCTTCTGTTAATTGGATTAGGCACCTCCCCCACTTCCTCTTTTGTGAATACTGAACAGAAATATTCATTCAATATCTCTGCTTTTTCACTGTTACTCTCTGCCCACCCACCATCCATTCTGTTCAGCCTCACTATCCCTCCCTTTGTCTTTCTACGCTCCCTGATATACCTATAAATGGTTTTATCCCCCTTCTTAACCGAGTTGGCTATCTTTTCCTCAGTTTGTGCCTTTGCTATTCTGACTTCCCTCCCTGCTTCCTTCTGCCTTAACTGGTGCAGTTCTCTGTCCTGCTCCTTCTGTGTTTCCTTATACTTCCTAAATGCTATCTTTTTCTCCCTAACCTTCACCACCACTTCTTTTGAGAACCATAGTGGCTTTTTCTTTCATTTTGATTTCTTTATTTGCTTCACACAAAGGCTTGTTGCCTCTGTGATGGCAGTTTTGATATTTCCCCATTGTTGCTCCACCCCTCCTTCTAGCCTGTTTGCTAGTGCTTTTCTAAGGCACTCTCCCATCTTGCCAAAGTCAGCCTTCCTGAAGTCCAGAACCCTCACTTTTGTATGGCTTGACTCTGTAGCGGAGTTTAGCATGAACCACACTGTTTGGTGGTCACTTGTTCCCAAATGGCTACCCACTTCTAGATCTGAGATCCTCTCACTGTCCCCATTTGAGAGTACGAGGTCTAAGATTGCTCCCTCACAAGAAGGTTCCAAAACTAGCTGTCTGAGGCATGCCACCTGATTGGCATCAAGAATGGCCCTGCTTTTGGATGTGGGATGGTGGACAGGTGTGATAAATCAATGGTAAAGATATTCTGCTGAAGATCTACAGTTACAGTAAATATGTAATTTTAATGTCTTCCATGAATCAGTCTCTACCATTGATTTCCACTTATGGGTCAAAGTACCAAGCTTTCCTTTTGTTAGGGAGGAGCTGGCTCACCCGGAGGGTAAAAGATACCCTCAGCCCTCTGAGTTGGGGAGAACACCTGACAGCAGGGGCTTCTTATAGGACTGATGAGACCAGAGACTGATCAGGGCCAGACAACAGGTCCTGTGGCACAGCAGTAGGACTGTTCCCCCGACAGTTCCTTCCCATCCCTGGGGGAGAAGAAATGAGCCACCTAGAAATTTGAGATAGGCACCATATGCCAGGCTAAAGATGCCAGTATGAGAGGTGAAACCACGCCATTCGGATACCCACTGATGTTCCTACCAGTCTGGAGGCCACCTCACTGGCATTGTAAGATAACCTCAACCAGTGTTGAGCTACATACACACCCCAGGTGCAGAGGTCGATGGCCTGCCTGACTGACTCACTTGGTAGCAGTCCAGCTAACAGACTGTACAGCTGCAATGACAGGTGATGATTATAGGCCGCCATATGTGCCTGATGTATAGAGATGCAAATGGGGGCATGTGCAGAGGTAAAAGCCTTCCTCATCCGTGTGTCCTGAATCTGCATCTGGAGGTCAGTCACACATGAGGCTTCATGGCCCTGATGAAGTTTGCAGTACCTAATGCCCTGAAGTGGGGTGAATCTACTCATCTGCAGAAATTGTGTGTGCATGATTCCACATGAGGAGGTCCCTGGGGATGGCTGGGTTGGAGAGGAGACCCCTCCATACTGTCCTAGATACCTCTTCCATAGCGCTAGGCCAAGGAGGAATGACTGCAGCATCAACACTGGGAGCCTAGAGGAGTCCCAATGGCAGGGTTGCCCCTCAAAGTCAAGTGCCTGGATCATCTCCACCAGGAATTTCTGGCACAGGGCATACTCATCAGAAGGAAGGTGGATAGATGATTGTTGTCCTCTGAGGAGGACATCAGTGGAGACAAGGCACCGCCTCCGGACAGGGTCAAAAATGGACATAACGGCTTGTATTGTACTGGGCCGTGTCATAGTCCCAATTCCAATCATCTAAGTCACCAACCCAGGCTTGGTGTTGCTCCCATGTTAGAGGCCCCTTAGGCCTACAGACAAAAGCATCCATTCCAAGAACTGGTGAAGCCCCTCTAGAGGACATCGATTGGCCTGAGCTGCAGAACTGCAGAAGGGGCCTTGCCTGAGGGAGAGCCAAGCAGAGTCATCTGAAAGGTGTCCTCCCTACATAAAAGGAGTGACCTGATCAGTGCCCAAAGCATGAAACCAACAGGTGAGGAGACCAGATCCGTACAGATCCCATGGGGTGACCACAGTCCTCATAGGTAACAGTGCTGAGTGTGGTGAGCTACCCCACTGCTAGGCCTTATGTGCAGATATAATTCTGTTGTATATATGTTTTTTTGTATAATTCTATGTATATTTACATGCCACTGTCAACAAGGGCACATAGTTGAGGAACAGTGGGAACACTTGAAGAGAACCATAGAGGAGGTGATGAACAAATGCATCAAGATGGTAAACAAAGGCAAGAGAAGGAGGAAACCACTAAGGTTCTTGAGAGAGAGATGGCAGACAAGGTATGGGTCAAAAGGGAGGGATTCAGGAAATATAAGGAGACTCAAAGGGAGGAAGACAGGGAGGTGTACCTAAAGAATCTGAGAGAAGCATGCAAGGCTGCAAGGACAACAAAGGTACAGACCGAAGAAAGATTAGCACAGATGGTGAAGTAGGGGGACAAGACATTCTATACATACATCAATGAAAGAAGGAAAATCAGGGGAGGGATTGTAAGGCTCAGAGGGACACAGGGGATTCTAAGGAGAGAGACCTGGATAGGGTGGAAACACTGAAAAAATACTTCTGTTCAGTATTCACTAAAGAGGGGGAGGGTCAGGGACCACAGCTGGGAAACAGATACAAAGGGGTGGAGTTAAACGTAAGTCCATTCACAGTGGAAAGAGTCCTGAAAGAGCTCACAAAACTGAAGGTGGACAATGCAATGGGGCCAGATGGCATACACCCTAGGATATTAAAGGAGCTATGAAGAGAGCTAGCAGCACCTCTGGCAGCAATCTTCATCGAGTCACTTAACATGGGAGTTGTTCCAGAGAACTGGAAGAAGGCACATGTAGTTTCTCTACACAAGAGCTGTAGTAGGGAGGAGGCAGGGAACTATAGGCCAGTCAGCCTCACTTCAGTGGGGGTGAGGTCATGGAGGCACTGCTTAAAGAAAGAATAGTGGCCCATTTGGAATTCACTAGGTTCCCAAGATCCAAGGCAACATGGAATCACAGAAGAGAGATCATGTTAGATGAATCTGATCGATTTTTTTGACTGGGTGATGAAGGAGGGAAAGCGGGGGGGGGTGGATGTCGCCAACCTCAGTTTCAGCAAAGCCTTCTATACAATCCCACATAGGGGGCTGGTTAACAAGATGGGTAGCCTGGGCATGGGGCACAAGGTGGTAAACTGGGTTAGGAACTGGCTAATGGACCGTAGGCAGAGGGTAGTGGTGAATGGGATCCAATCCGAGGAGACGGCAATGTCCAGCGGGGTACCACAAGAATCAGTCCTTGGACCAGTCCTGTTTATTGTCTTCATTAGTGATATTGCAGAAGGGCTGGAGGGAAAGGTCTGCCTGTTTGCAGATGACACCAAGATCTGCAACAGGGTGGATACTCCAGAAGGGGTGGAGAAAATGAGGAGGGATCTGGGGAAGCTAGAAAAATGGTCTGAATTGTGACAGCTGAGGTTTAATGCAAAGAAGTGCAAAATTACGCATCTGGGACGAGAGAACCCTGAGAAGAGTTACAGGATTGTGGGGGGGGGGTACTGATAGCCACCAGGGAGGAAAGGAACCTAAGGGTTATAATTTCGGATGACCTAAAGGTGTCAAAGCAGAGTACAAAGGCTACAGGGAGGGCCAGTGGCATGCTGGGGTGCTTTGGCAGAGGTATTACTAGTAGAAGGCGGGAGGTAGTGATTCCATTGTATAAAACACTAATGAGGCTTCACCTAGAGTACTGTGTGCAATTCTGGAGGTCACGCCTTTACAAGGACATTGACAGGGTGCATGAGGTCCAGAGAAGGACAACAAAGATGGTACAGGGCTTGAACCGAAAACATATGAGGAGAGACTAAAGGACCTCCATATGTGTACTTGCTGAAGGAAAGGAGAGAACAGGAGGACATGATAGAAACATTTAAGTACCTGAAGGGCATAAACAAGGTACGGGGGGGGGAGACATCTTCAAATATAGGAGGAATACAAGAATGAGAAGCATGATATGAAGTTGGAAGGTGGCAGGTTAAAAGGAAATGTGAGAAAGTTTGGTGGACAAATGGAATAGTCTGCTACATGAGGTGGTGGGAGCAAGTACAGTGGAGAGATTTAAACATGCCTTGTACGGGCATAAGGGAACCTTAGAGATGGGAAAGAGAGGTAAAAGCCATTGACCGGATAGAGTCAGAGGCCACAAACAAGTGTGGGGCTTACAGGCTGACTTGATGGGCCTGGCGGTCCTTATCTGACGACAATTTTTATGTTTCTATGTCATTGCACGTATCTTTTATACATCATGATTTTATTATATGTTTTGCTATATGCAAATTCATGTTTTATACATTGTATTGCAGTATTGTTTCTTTATTTTTGTCAGGTATATCCGAAAATGGGGTTTTCCACATATGGTATTATACTTTCAGGTAAAATGAATAAAATGAAAAGTAAAATGAAATGGATACTCTCTAATAACTGCAGTAACACTGACATTGTTGACACTAGGAAACTTCTGCTTTAGTTCACAAAATACATTCCTATAAATTAGATGTTTATATCACAAAGTAAGAAACATATACTTTAATAATATAGATGTTCAGGAATGTGCTACTCCTTAGGAGAATTCAACACATAAGTTACGTGTTTAATTCCCCAAAGGAGTAGCATTTTCCTACTCACCCTCCGTTGCCCCCCCAACTAAGGATTGTTAACTCTGAGTTGGGTTATCATGTGGGGGCGAATATGCTGTAATGGGTGAAATTTTGTCAGCGGTCCCCACAGTGACAATTTTGAAACGCGGTCGAAATTGTCACTGTGGGGGATTTCGCCATCGGCTTTTCACTCTTCAGTCGGCATACCTATTCAAACATATATTTGAATAATATAAATGTTTATTAAAAGTCTTCCTATTGTAAGGACTGAATTTTAACTTTTTGTTCCAAAACCCTGCTTCCTCTACATTACACTAAAGAAAGTTCACTGATTTAGCTATGATCTTCCATGAAGCATATGTTTTGAAAAATATTGTTATAAAACGGTCTACCTACTGTTGGAATCAAACTCATTAACTTTCTATCTCAAGACACAGATCTTTTCCCATTATGCTATAGGTTCACCACTTCAGCACTGAACTAGCTGCCCAGTCTATTGTACAGTATATCATAAATATGCATTGAATCTGGAAAATAAAATAGCTGTTACATCATTTTACTAAGGGCTAGAGTTCAAACATAGTGTATTCCCTAACTCATGTCAAGCTCTACCACCATGCAAACTGTGAAAATCATACATAATTTAACACATCTGGGATATGTCATAGGCTGACTTAAGATATCATTTTTATCTCCAAGAATGGGTACTGGTCTATTGATATCTCACGAGTGGCAGAGCCATGAGTTAGACAGCAACAGAGCATTACCCTGAAATGAAGATAAAAATATCTTGAGTCAGCCCATGTCATATTCAATTTATATAACGGGTTTAGGTGATTTTTGATAGAAATGGTAATAAGCTACTGTACATTCAATCAAAAAATAAATGGCCTCTCACATTTTACTTTTTGAAAGTGTTTTACTAGGAAAAGCCTACCAAGTCAAAATAGCTTGTTTTCATAGGTGTCCTCAGGGAAAGTAAACTAAGTTGGTCACTGAACATGCTCAGAATTTATCTTCACATGTGTGAATACATTTCTGAGCATGCTCAGTATGACCAAAATGAATGAGATACATTTCTGAGCATACTTAGTGACCAGCTTAATTTATCTTACTCATGTTACCCAAAATAACATGTTTATCTTGGCAAGTTTATTTTCACACTTGTATAAATGGGTTGCTTCTTCAGCAAAGAGACATAATATTTTCCTATTTTGGTCTATATTGTTCTCAACAAGTACAACACCTATGTGAATAATTTTTTGTATCTGATGTTAAAATGCCTAAATCTGTAAAGAAACACTACAAGTAAAAACTTTCAAGAACCAGAATTGTCTTCACAGTACCCTACATCTTTTTTTTCCATAAGTAGTTTGTACATCTTTCGGCTTTTGTTCCCCGACCTCATGCATCCCAGCATCATGCGAGTGTGTGGGGGCACACACATCCTATGCACTATAGGATGCCCAGCCCTACCTGTTGCGCTGTTACTGCCTGTGCCTGTCACCAGAACTCCATCTTGTGATGATGGGACTATGGGTGGGTTACCCCCTCTCCTGGGAGAGGAGGGCCCATGCTCAATCCTGCTCTCACCACCCCCATGCCGGCACACTGATGACCCGAGATCATTCCCAAACCTGGGTTGCCAGCGTAGCATGAGGTAAGGTGTCCAGCGCCTCAGCCCTCAGCATCACTGGGCCAGCTACCTACATCTTCTAACAAGTTCAGTACTGTGTATGTAGTCACTGTGGCAGTGCCTCCAGCAACCTTTTTCAGACTTGGCTGAAGTTGTTACCATGACTCTCAGGGCTCAATTCAGAAAGCAAACTTTGCATCAAACAAGATTCAAGAAAGCAGCTTGTGTCAAAACCAGTGCAGTCTGTGTCAAAATGCTTGTGTCATGTTCGCATCCAAAACCTGGGTGTGCCATGCCGCACTTGGAAATACATCATATAAATGATGCAATCTCCCCTTTTCTGGTATTCACAAAGGTGGGAGCCCTAACACTGTGTCAGTGATGGCAGGCATCCATTAGACCAAGGTGGAGCTGGTCTAACTGACAGTGGCACACAGAATAGAGCAGATCCAGCTGCGGACAGGGAGGGTGAGACAGCCCTGACACCCCTGTGGGATGGCTTGTGGGCTGTACATGTCATTGCTGTGATCATTTCATCTGCCATATGGCTTTTCATAGGTTTCACCCCATGCAGTGTTTTTTGCCACATCATGTGTTATTTTTCATGCACTGCATTGTCATTTTGACGTAGTATTCATCAATTCCCGCTCTATGCCTTCTTCCTCTATTTTCAAAGATGTTTGAGCATTCCTGCCCCTACATCCTTGTGGTGCCTCATTGTGGGCATTCATGCCTCTCCTGCATAGCCATTGTGGCTAACCTGGAGGCGTTCATACTCCATGTTGTTGTGCCTCGGCTTGTGACATTCTCTCCATATGCAGCATATCTTTTGATGCAGCAAACCTCTTGCGTCAGTGTGGCAGATTTTGCCACAGAGACTGCTCATCTTTCTGAATATGGTGCACAATGTTTGATGCACTGACATTGGATGCATGGTGGTTCTTTGATGCACCTTGTGTCAATCTAAGGGCTCTTTCTGAATCAAGCCCTCAGTCCTTATGATGTTAATCCTATATTTTTGCCATCACTAAATTTCCATGGTCTTTTGCCAAAATATGGGAAACATGATGATTCCATAAATTGTTGTGTTAAAGTATCCAGAAGATGCTACTGGTATTCCATGAATGAGAACCATGCCTGTGTTCTAGTTTTCTATGGCACACTGTGTAGGACACCAGATCATACTGGGGTAACTTTAACCCACTTCATCTTGGTTCTAGTACTCCTCCTTAATTATCGCCATCCATCAAAGCATTTAGATACCTGAGATGCTTTATATTTCATTCAATTCTATGATTCATTTATACAATCTGATTTCCTTTATCACTTTATGTGATCAGCCTATTGGGGGGCATGTTCATCATTTAGAGGCATGTGACCTCTGGAATGAAAAACTGACTGCTATTTCTGACAGCTTCCAGTGCTTGATACATCAAAACTCATTGATTGCACGTAGACAGAACTGATACATAGCATTTATTAGTGTTTACCAGGGAAATTTTAACCTCAGTTGGAAGTCATAACAATAATAACAACAACAAACCCTTTAAAAAACTGTTGGCTACTGCACATTGATTTCCACACGGCAGTCATCCTGTTTTTTCAACAAAGTGTTTTGCTTTTTTAGGCCACACTTTCACAATGATAAAATAATTGCTGGAAATCAAACAGACCGATTGGCTGACATGTGCTTAAAATGTTATGTTAATGACTGAAAACCCTTATGTACGATGCAATTATAATTTTATCCTTTAAATGAGACACTAAACCAAGGTACATTTTGCCCATCTCTGGTCACTGTCCTTGTGGAAATTAAGGATCTCATGGCACTTATCAAAGAAAAGTATGGGAGTCACCCTAGCATCAATGCCAACATCCCCCATCAATAAAACAAATCCAAGTAACCCACCGCCAGGATGCACATGGAAATGAGCTGTCACAGCTTAAGGTGTCTGTTCTGGTCAAAGATTGCAATTAAATAAATCAGAATTTAAATGGCATAAATATGAGTTTAATGTCATAAAACATTATTATTGAATAACAGCAGTAAGAAATTCTAGCAGTTGGGTTACATCTGTTAATCTTACCCTAGGAGCATAATGAACTTGGCATCATCTTATGCCATATGATCTACAAGAGTTAGATTAACTGATGTTTATCCTATCCTTTGTCATGCCTTAATGTGTATTCAATCAATAGGTATGAAACTTTCTTATTAGGACAATGCAGCATATATTAAGGAGAGTTTGGCACATAACCAATGCTGTCTTACACTTCATGATGACTTAAATGTCTCATAGTTTTAAAGTCCTTTAAAGCATGTCCTTGGCCTATTTTTGAGCAGCTCAGGGATATATTTCTTATTTTAGAAGTTAATTTGTCTGCTCTACCCTTTGTGATACCTATCATATCAGGTTGGAGGCTGGCTTGAGATTAAGTCTGTATTTGTGCCATTTGAAAAGACATCCTTGAAAACCTCAAAATGTGGTCTTTGGATATCCTTTGAGCATTGTTGATGATAAAGTTAAGGCACAATGACTGAGAAGAAATACTCCTTAATTTTTACAATGTCAGCATCCCAGCTATCCGCACAGTATGTTTTCTCCATGTCAGTATATCCCTTGCACCCCCTCAGTATTGAGGGAAAATAATAAAACCAATACATGTGAAGCTTTTAGAAACTAATCAGACAGACAAAACACATCTCACTAAAAGGTTGTTTAGAATATTCTTCCTGCAGCCACTGAGCACTGGAATGAGGTTACTTGAGATTGATGAGTGTTAATGAAAGAGAAAGTATTAAGTGACTCACTGAAAGTCATACAGTGAAAAAGGTACAACAGCCCCCATATTCAGCAATGGCTATTTGGGCTGCACCTATTTGGCACTGAGCAGAATATAACACATTGCTGTCAGAGCTATTCATAACCTCTGTCCAGTTCGCACTGCCTGTATGAATATTGTGCTGTGAGTGGACATACCTAACATTACCACAGCCTTCTGCCAGCAACACACTGCCAAGAGAAATGGGAGATTCCTGCTATGGCCTGGTCATCAGGGCAGATTGGTGTGGTGGATGCCGAGTCAATGGGCCTGGGAGGGGTTGGGGGAGCTATGCATGTTTCAACATGGATTGGTTGGGGCAACTAGACTACCAAGATTTAATATTATTGTACTGACATTGGGGATCAGGTGGGGGGAGGGAGGACACTAGACTACTAGGATTTACAATGAACATGTTATCCTACTGACATCCAGGACTGGGTGGGGAAGGGGGTCACCAGCCTACAAGGATTGACAATACATATGTAATCATATAGAAACCAAGGACTGGGTAGGACAAAGTCGGTGTCACTTTCACCGAGTCTGCATGGGGCATACATCACTGTGCCTATTGATAAGAGCAGGGTTCTGTGAGGATTAACTAGTATCACTTCAGCAGCCTGGTAGTGTTTATAAAACCCACTGAATACACCACTGCACCTTGTATGCATGAGTGCACCCTCATTTGCATCGGAGCAGTGGTGTATTCAATTCAGTGAGCTTACACTATTTGCTTCCACAGTGTAGAGGACCCATTTGAATTTGGCCCATGCCAAAATCAGGTGTGTTAAGTCTGGTTTGCATGGCACTATGCCTGTTAGCACTGCACTGGTCTTCTAAATCTGGGGACAATGTGGAGATTGAAATTTGTGTTTCCAGGGTCACAGTTCAGTACTCTAATAACAAGGCTATACTGCCTGCTGATCAGGATATTTACTGCTGAAGACAGGGATAACACCAGCTCTTACACAAGTCTGCATGTTTCATATACTGTAGTTCTGTAATGTTGGGGATTACAGTAAAGAGCAGTACTTTCCTTTCTTTCCATGACATATCAGAGAATACCTTTTGTATCACATTCTTACTAAAAATACCTATAGTTACTGCTTTACTGAATACTTTGTTTTCTGTTGCAGACTAGATGTCCTCTGGAGTGATTGGAAAAGACGCTGCACAGACCTACCAGCTGTACTAAATTTTTCTGGTGTAACTAACTCGCTTTTTTAAATCCCATCTCAGAAATAGATATGGAAATGAAGTCTCCAACACAGCTTGATTTCAACTGTGTTTTGATTTATCCCTGTAGGATAAGATAATCCAAAACTGAAATGATGTTTTTCAAGTAAGAAAATGTAGACAAATCCTATTTATTTTTTACCATGAAATGGACACACTATTCAGTTAATCAGTTTCATTTCTCCAAAGGGAAAAGGAGGCAGCATTCTTCCTTGGTAGGAGGAGAAAGGCTTGTATTGTGCTACACTCTCCTTATGCAATGTTTTCTGGGAGGCAAACATTTTGCATGAAGTAAAGAGGCACATTTTGCAGATCAGATGAGTTTAATAAAATGTGATTTGTCTGTAAACTGAGTTGCATATAGTAACTTTATATCAGAAGTAAATGTAACTGAGAGCTCTTCAAGGAGAACCTGTCTAAAACAAGTCTAAATTAGTTTTCTTTAATTTCATAAACAATGTTTTATTCCCCTGCTTTTCTTATTTATTAATATTGATACTGTCTCACTGTCTGAAATCATTGCCTTGGCTTGCTTTAATGTAAGTTGTGAAACCTGCTATTCAAATCAGATCCAAATATATACAGTCGGTGCAAAAACATTTTTTTTCCCAAGTAAGATATCTTTGGTTTGTGTGTCTTTGAGTCAAACACAATGTCTTTTGCAGTAGCCATATACCTGAAGTGCTTTTGACTGAGGTCAGCAGAGTTGATATAAGGTGTTTGCCATCGGTTAACCAATTAGCAAAAGGTTAGATGAGCTTATATAGTTTACAGTATTTTATTTTAACAGCAATTGCTGGTTGGTGTCAATTACCAACTGCCATACCTCTCAACTGTCACACATTACGAGGTACATCACTCATTTTAACCCTCATAAATCCTTTGTCCCACATCAAGGTAGCGATATTCCACATTTCTCACAGAGCTTTTAAAGCAGAAATTCATAATTATCTATTGTGCTCAATTATCAGCAAACATTACAAACACTAGTGCACTGATAGCCATAGTGTTCTGAGCTTGCAGTGCAGTGTTTGATAATATGTCACACATTTTGCTCATTTGTGACACATCATGTCACACATTTTGGTGAAGAAAGGTTGAGAGGTATGCCAACTGCTTTTTTACCTTATACCCCCTGACACCTCAGTAGGTGTAATGCACTGACCTCATGCTTTACAGCTGCAGCCCATCCTCCCCACAGATCTGAACACACAGTATCAGCTATGCACAAGCTGTGAGCAACAAAAAGCAGTTTCAAATCATGGAAAATAAATTCAGTCCTCCTCAACAGTAAAACAAAAGTTACTCCTACTGGCTTTTCTGTAATAGCATTAATTTACTGTTTTTGGCAATTCAGTACCAGATGCATTTTTTCAGAGAGGCCAATTTGCCACAAGACCTGGGTGCATCAAATATATGGTGCATTGGAGCTGCTACACTCTACAGGATTTTTTTATTCCTTGCAGGAAATTGGTGCTTGTTGGCTTAACTATCTGTGAGTCATTCTTGGTAACCCCTAGCAATCAGCTGACCTTTGCTGCAAACTTCTGTAATGTGGGTCAACTGTCACAACTGCACCAGAGCTCATAAAATTGGGTACTGGTTGATTGATTGATTGATTATTAGTATTGCAACCATACACAACAGTGCTGGTTGAAGTGTTCATAAATTTTTAATAACACAGATAATACATAAGGTCACAAAAAATATGATAACTTGGATTAAATCAGACATAAAAATGTAACAGTACGGTGTCTAACATTAAGGGACACTGTTAACCCCCTTAGGCCTCAAAGTGTCCATAGTTTAAAAACACATTTTATGATTGTTTACATTTTATAGAGACTGTTGATACAACTGGTAGTTGATTCAGTTCCATTTTTTCTTTAAAAATGTGAAAAACTAAGTGCCCACCATACTAGTGTTACCACACCAAAACATGTTTGTTTACATTCTTGACCAACTCCCACTGCATCTTTTCTGGACTCAGGAACTTTCCCAACACAGTCTATCCACTCATTATGCAGTGGAAGCAGAGTAAACTATTGTATCATGAGTAGCTGCACTGTTTGAGGGTGTTTTTGATATTCAGAAAGTATGTAAGAAGAGTAGTTCACAGAAGCAACATCAATGAATTTTAGAGAAGGTAAGCAATCATAAAATGTGAGTTTTTAGCTGAAAATAATATGATGCAAAAAAGGTTGACAGTGTCCCTTTAAGTAAAATACAGTAATATATATTTACTCTTGCCTCACCGAAAGCAATCCTTAATGTCATATACAAATAATTCCCAAACAAATACTTACTATAAGTCTGAGTTCTCACTTGTGGTTTCTTCCATCTTGGCTGTTTATGTAACTGATATACAATAGTTTCTTTTGGTAAAAGCAAACAATTAAGTTAGTGAGTTGGGTCACATACCTTTCTAAACATTTCTCTTGCCATCTTTTCCCATCTTACCTGCAGCCTCTCTAATCTGCATTTATTTAATGCTTCATTATAACTCATTTTACACCCCAGCACTATGCTGCTTGTTGTGGCATCAGTCAATGGTGCAGCTGTGGCAACACTAAACTTTGATGTAGGGCTTGACACAAGCCCCTTGTCACCCTTTAAAAATTCAGCCTGGTGAATAAAACAAGTAGTTCTATAACGTTGTTTTGCATAACCTCAGTGTGTGTGACACCTGAATAAACCACTCTACCCAGACCGAGCAGAATGTGTAATTCCACCAACAGAATTCATGTGGAATGGCAATTCCACTTGGGAAATGCTTCTTGGCATTTAATTCCCATTTCTGTGGATTTCCAAGAAACTTTTCTATTTATACCATGAAATACCTTTCAGCAAATCACATGTACTGCACAATAATTTTCCACGTGCTGCAGAAAAAGAA
Organism: Neoceratodus forsteri; assembly: GCA_016271365.2. Lineage (NCBI taxonomy): Eukaryota > Metazoa > Chordata > Ceratodontiformes > Ceratodontidae > Neoceratodus > Neoceratodus forsteri. The sequence goes on from CM057456.1 coordinate 581,627,749, forward strand.
TATGTGATTTATACATAAACCATGGCATGCTAATCTGCAAAAATCATTCCACTTTTGTAATTTTTGAACTATGCTACTGATGAAAGTCCATAGAATTAGGTAGAATTTCCCCAACTTTTGTGCAAATTCTATTCCCTTGGAATTTGAAAATTTTGCTCAAAACTCCATTAACCTATGGTCTCATGGTTTAGGTGGTATCATACACCTTGGGTGTGCAAAAATACTTGTTAAAACACAGTATCCAACACCCAAACATTATTCTCTCTTTTATGTATCCAGTATAACTCCAGTGAGCTGTAGTATTGAATTCTGCTTACTTTTATAGCCCTTAGGAGGGAAGTGTAGGGAGGTCAGCTGATTTGCTCGAGGTCACACAGGGATCCATTGATCATGGTAGAGTTCAGATCTGTTTCTGTTTCACTCACACCCAGGAGACCAGATGGAATGGAAAACTATGCTGTCACACTGTAAAAAATCAAAAATGCATCTTAAAACTGGAGATATAATAAATATTTAATACCCATGAATCTGATGCTTGAAATGATAATAATGATAAGAATGACATCTGTGAACAACTAAACAAAATTTGAGTGAATTTAAGTTGTCAGTGTCATCTGGCATCCAACTCAGCAGGACATGGGCAAGCTAACAAAAAGTATGCCTGCTACAGAATGAACATTAGAATCTTCCAGTGATTACCAACAGTATTTTGATTTAAATACTCAGAAACCACACATCCTTCTCCCCAGCCCAACAAAAATGGCAAAACCCCTTCCCCCTAAGCACCCTCCATCCCCATGCCACACTGGCACCCTGACTCCTTTCTCAACCCTAACCCCAAATCAGTAACTTGACCTAGCACACATAAAAGATATGAATTTAGCAGTGAGGGCAGCAACCCACATACACCCTCCACTCATCACCTCTGACATCACCATCTGAATGAGTGGCAGCACATGCTTATAGTAAAGCATGTTCTCTTATTCACATAGAGGATGGTCAGCTGAGGTAGTAAGAGAAGGGTCTGTGCCAGTCACCATCCTTCCTGTCAACTTTGTGTCCTTTTTGGGTGTTATTGGGTTGGGTGACTCAGTCAAGTGATGTGTCAGGGTCCAGGAAGTACTAATGGTGCCAGTGTGGCATGGAGAGGGCTGGAGGTTGGTGGATGCTAGGTGGATGAAAGGGTATGAGTGTTGTCTATTTTGTGGGGCTGGGGGTGAAGGTGGGTGGTTGATTACTGAGTGGGGTGAGCAAGAGAGGAGGGTCAGTCAGGGAGGGTTATGTAGTTATTTTGCATTTACTTAATCCTTGCATGGGGCAGCTACAGGGGAGAAGAGAGGGTGCATGTGGGTGCTGTAGTGGGTGAGGGGATGGAGGGTATTTATGATGATGGTTGGCTCTGGGGGAGGAGGGTGGGTTTTGGTGCTACAGAGGGTGTGGGGAAGGGACATTGTTTTTTTGGATGGTGAGCCCTCAGTGCTAGACTCTGAAGTGACATTTTGAGAATGAAGTGTCTGTCTGGGCAGATTTTGCCTGGCAAAGTGACACTTTGCTAGGTGAAACACTATGCAAAGGGCCATGTAATGTACTTGCACTTTACTTACTGGTGCATTTAGCCAATTGTATTCACTTGCCATACACTTGGTGCAGCGAATAAACATTTTTCCTGCAGAAAGAGTTGTCACAGATACCAAAATTATAGATGTATACAAAAACATGAGGTCATCAAAAGCAGTGTTGAACAGGGGTGTAGCTAGGAATTTCTGAACTGCACACCAAGTGTGGAGTCACTGCTACCCCCCCCATTAGGGTGAGCTGCCCCTCCCCCATCCATCCTCCCTCACCCAATGCGTTATTTTCTGTATTATATACTAGCACACCACTAGCCACACCACCAAAAGGCATGGAAGACTGGCTTTTGGTTACAATATTTTACTGTGACCACCCTATACCTCATCAAGGTAGCCAGTCCCACAGAGGTCTATTCCCACCACATCAGACATGCCACACCAACAGGTTTCAGACTAACAGACTGGCTTTTGGTTACAATATTGCATTGTGATAAGCCTTCTGTACCACATCAAGGTAGCCAGTCCCACAGAGCACACACACACACACACACACACACACACACACACACACACACACACAGTCAAGCCAGGTATGTCACAAACAACTGTCTTGAAGGTTAGATACAGTACATTACAATAGACTGCTGAAACAACCAGAAAGGAGCTTTCACAATGCAAATGATATCATGCTAGCCCTCTGCAGCAATAAAGCCAGCAGTTCAAAGCACACAGCGGGTAAATCTTCACACAAATAAGTTACTACTAGTAAACTAATATTGTTCAAAACAAATACACCATGACCTGACACAAAATACACAGCATATCATTATCATCACTTGTGATGGGGCAGACCTTTCCATACTGATTGCCCATGGAAACTGGTCTTCTTGGCCCATGGTCCTATCAGTATAAATAAATAAAACAAAAAACAAACAATAAAACAAATGAATGGTCTCGTCCCTGCAGACTTGAAGATAAACTGCATATTTTGCCACTGCATATCCCTTATAGCGTCAGTGCACTGCAGCTATTAGCAGTTTGCATACCTGCATAAACCCAACCCTGCACACTGAAATGGAAGTGTTGTCCTGATCTCATCTCCACATTTTATACACTTCCATAGCTTACTGGGCTATTTTTAAGCATTAAAAATAACAAACAGAAGAGCAGGTGGCTTACTAATATATTTTGCCAATGTAAATGCAGTTTGTCAATACTGGAGATTACTTTAGTTGTCATGTATGTTTCCATGAGCTTGGGGAGGGAGGGACATCCTTTGCTGCTGTTGTATTACTTTCCTTTATATCCCATAGTGACCTGCTAGCTAAAGTATTCTCAGCGTTATACCTTGCTGCCCTGCCCATCCCCATATCCAGTCAGTTATTAACTGGAGGAGGGTAAAACTTAAAAGACCAACATATTTCTCTATTTCTTTCTCCGCGTTTACATGATTTCTCTGCTTGTCAGTTTTCTATGATCCCCCTTAGTTCAGTGCTCTTCTGTAATTTGTAAATTCCCTAAAAAGCAGTTGAAGAATCAAACCTCAGTCATGAACTACAGACACACACCCGGAGATAGTGGAGACACAGACTTACAGTGCTACTGCTATGCTGCCTACTAGGAAGTAGAATTACACTTCAGCAAGGCAACAGCCCAGGTCGGGTGGACGGCACAGCAGTAAACTTGCAGGGTAGGCTAGGCAGCGGCTCAGCCTCAGAAGTCTCTTTGCCCAATCCTGTTCTTTCTTCTCCTCGGCTTGCTTGTCATCTTGAGTCTTGACCTTCAGGCAGCAGCACTAATAGCCTTAGTTCTGGAATCTGTACCCGCCGGTAGTTTTCAATTCTCTTCAGTCACGGTCCTCACCCGCTGAATGAACTCCATGCCGCTCTTCTACTATCACTACTGCAGCAACAAGCAAGGGGAATGAAGTGACTGCAGAGTAGTGCACATTGCAGATTTCTTCCTCATTTAAGGAGCCCGCTTGACCCCGCTCTGCCTCTTACTAGCCAAAGAGCCACGCCTCCTTTCTGTTATGTGGACCTGATTGAGATGGGCAACATAATTCCTCGATCAGGTCTGATGAGTGACGTGACCCTGTTCCCGGCCCCCCCCCAAAACTTAAGAAAGCACTCACAGTGGCCAGGAAAAGCCCGCGGGGGAAAAAAAAGGACCGGAAACAAAAGAATGCAGGCAGGACATCTGGCTTCTGCTACCCCCCGGATATCTGCTGCACACCCTGGCATGTCTGGCGTATCGGTAGCTATGCCCTTGGTGTTGAATGGATATTCATTAAAATATTCAGTTGGAAACTGTTACATGGGAACAAAACCTTGGAGGTATACATTTTTTAATATAATGCTAAACTTGGACATGTGTGAAGTCTGTTTAATAACTCCAGTGCACAGTTTCATGCGTGTGTTTTGAATTTGACTTATTTTTCCTTATTTAGTGCCCCTTGTTAATGCTGCCTTTTTCCACCCAATATTCATTTTTATGGCTATGGGTAGAGCACACAGCCATCTTGCTGAAGCTCAGCCTGAAAATGGGATACCATGGAACACACAAATTAGTACTTTTCAGTGTATTCTTCCACAACTGCAAATCATTACACAGCTATATAAAATACTCCCTTCTCTCTACTGGGTTTCTGGAACTCAAGACCTGTCAAGTGCTTTTAACATAAATAACAATATACTGTAGCATCAAAGATTCCTGCCCCTTACATATGCCTAACAAGCCTGAGAAACTTTGCTGTCTCAGGAAGTGTCAAATGCTTCTAACATAAATAACATCTGATCATTAAGATGAGAACTCCAAAATTCCATGCCTGTCCTGCTAGTCTAAGAATGTGTTTCTTTGAGTCTGCTATGCTGCATGTTAAGGTAAGGCTGCCAGTTTGGTGAGGCAAAGGTGTATTTGTTCACAACTGAAAATAAGGATAATGCTGCATTTTCCTGCAGGTGAGCTGGGCACTAATTAAAGTGAGGATTTTTATTTTTAGTTATTTTATGCATTTGCAGCTGGTTGTTGCTGTATTTGAAATCAACACAAACCCCTCTGATCAGATTACATCTGAATGCTGGAGTTGTTCTGTATAAAAAGTTGTTTTTTTTTAATTGCAGCCTATGTTTGTCTGTAGGCAGAGGTGTAGTGAGGATGTACAGTATTTATTTCAGGTGAAAGGTGAGAGACTAACAGTAACATCCTCTGTTTAGCTACAGGGACAGAGATGGTGCAGGATGTTACAGTGCAGGCTTCCCCATAGTGTGATGTACATAGTGCTGGTGAAAGGTGAGGGACTGACAGCACTGGAGACTGAAGCTGTATGTTTGTTTGTAGGCAAAGGTGTAGAGAGGGAAGGTACAGTGCAGACTTATGGAAAGAAAAAAGTGGTTAACCAGCAAAAGCACACTAAACCTAAGTCATTTTCTGGTGTGACCTGGGAGCACAAGGAAGTTAAGTAACTTGTTCAGGGTCACACGGTATGCAAGTCGGGGCTGTGAAATAACACCCTGGTCTCCAGGTTTGTAGGTCAGTGTCCTTAACCACTATGCTATACTGACTCCAACATAAAACGTAATCACTGTGTCATGTATATGTTGCTGGTAAAAGGTGGGGGGCTAGCAGCACTGGAGACTGAAGCCCTATATTTATCTACAGAGAGAGTTCAATCAAGTACAGGGTAGGCTGAGGCTCCCCCCATAGTGTGACATATTTAATGTTGGTGAAAAGTGAGGGACTAACAGCTCTGGAGACTGAAGTCCTCTGTTTACCCAGAATTACAGGTATCATGCATGTCTACTCAAATTTGTGATAAAATAATGTTTACTGTATGTAGCATATCTTTTATTTACTTGGTATTTTTTCCTGTGTCTTGTATTATATAACTTGCATGTCTCCGTGGGCCTGCCTGGTCATCAATACATTCATACATACATATGAACATACAAAAACACCAGCAGAAACAGGCATCATGGTCTATCGAGTCTGCTCAGTTGTGCAGCTAGCCCTTCAACTTGCAGCTGCCCACCCACCCCTCCCTTCATCATCATACCCCCCAAACTCTGTACCACCCCTTTTAAAACTGCCCACCGTTCTACAAGATACTACCTCCTCAAGCAGAGTATTCCACTCGTCTACAGAAACAAAAAAGAGTGTGCACACGGACAGGGTGGTGCTCAAGGAACTATACCATAATGAACAAAAAACAAAGTTCAAAGCACACACACAAAAAAGGAGCTATCAGCTTCGAAACACGTCAGGCGTGGTGATTTTTGTACATAATAAAATGTAAGTTTTTAAGCTCTTTTCTGTCCAGCGTCCTTTTATTAGGCTTGTGTGTGCTTGGAACTTTGGTTTTTATTCCACTTGTCTACCATCCGTTCTGTGAAAAAAATGTCTTCTGATTTCCCTCCTGAATCTTCCCCCCTCCAGTCTCAGCTGGTGCCCCCTCGTATCCCTCCCTCTTCTAATATGGAAAATCCCTTCTGTATTAGTCCTGTTTATCCTCTTTAAGTATTTAAAGGCTTCCATCATATCCCCCTATCCCTCCTCTCCTCCAGGGAGTTACATAAATAACTAAATAAATAAAGTGTGTGCCCCCTGTGTAAAGTATTTAATGCTTGTGAAACATGAGCGACTGGTCACTTACAGCACTGGAGAGTGAAGCTCCCTGTTTGTTTGTAGGGCCATGAACAGGGCAGATACAGTGCAGATTTAATCACTCTGTGAAGTATTTTATTCTGGTGAAAGGTGTGGAACTAACAACACTGGAGACTGAAGCCCTCTGTTTACTCCAACAGACAGGTGCCATGCAGGTGTGCCCACTGTGTAATGCATTTAATGTTGAAGAAAGGCAAGGGACTGACAGCACTTGTTATACTAATGTTAGTACTGAATATTAGATTATGCCACTTATTGACCCATTACAATTGATATGGCTTTTACATACTGTCATGGTACTGTTTTTACCATGTTTATTCGTATATATCTTTACTGCCTAATTTTTATCTTTTTAAATCCCATTCCTTCAAAACACACCTGGAAATAAGCCTCAATCCAGTGTGCCATCCTGACCAAATATTGTAACTAAAGATACAAATTACAAGAAATGTTGCAATGTTTTCTTTGCCAGTGAAGATCTGGCAAAGTCATGAATGTCACCCTTCACAAAGACCTCACAAAGTGACACAACATCACTGAATTTAGGGCATAGTGTATTATGAAAAACCACAAAAGGTGCTTCACTAGCAAAAGCAGCTCTGCCTCATAAGGAGCGAATAGCAAGGCAGGTCTAGTGGTGTATAAAAGTCTGAAAAAGGTGTTCTGCACTGAAACATTCATACTACTATTATTGCAATGATTTGTATAATTTAAAGCAGCAGTGCATCGCAGCAGTGAAAATTTTGACCTATATGTTTTATGGCTCTGGGCAGAGCCTGCAGCCATTTTGCGATCACTTTGAAAAAGGAGTGACTGTGGCATGCTTCCATTGGAGTTTGGGAAGTATTCCTCCGAAACTCCAAAACAGCTTGAAACAGTCCGCCATGGTTGCTCGCTACAGAGCTACAGCTGCACTATTTTGGCTGCTACTTCCGCATTCCAGACAAGAACTGTGCCACCATCTTGGGAATGGCAGTATGCCATTCAATGCAACTACACATGTACAGTTCCGTCACTGCCGCCATCTTGGGAATGGCATTTGGTGGCACTTATTCGTCGAAGCTTCTTCAAGCTCACCACAGCCATATTGGCTCTGGCCAGAGTTTGTTTAAGTACTTAGCATTTCCTAAACTGCAGTGTCACCAGTTGGACAAAAATTCTACAACAAGGCATTCCATGCATGGCTTCTGCTTAACTGATGCCACAGGGCTCCGGAATTGCAAAGTAATTATACAATGAATCTTGGGTAGGAAAATGTCTGCATTAACAAGGGGCCCAATTAAGGACAAAACTAGACTTTTAAACAAACACACAAAAGAACACATTGGGATTATTAACAGGTTTCACATGTGCCCAAATGTAGTTATAGTTATCAACAGGGTTTATTTTAGCTTTAAGAAGGCTCATTGACAGAAAAGCAAAACACTAGGAGAAAAAAAAGTGCCAACTCCTCATTTCCAGCTGCTTCAGCTCTACAACAAAGACAAAAGCATCATACACAGCCCCAGTGATAAAATATTCTACCCTCATAACAGCTACATGGCAGAAATGTGAATCCCAAACACCTCATTCATGAAAAACATCAGAAGTTCCAATCTAACTCATACAAAGAGTTGAAGAACAGAAGCAGAAGGCTACTGGGACAATCCTCAACCCAAAGGAAGAAAACGTGAGAGAAGAGCAGTTGGATTTTTTTGAAGAGGATAAATATATTAAAATATACACCAAAGCATTCATATTTTCAGCACCAGTCACCTGGAACACATTTCCTACCCAGAAGGGGAATGCTTCCAACTTGCAGATGTTCACATCTAGTTTTCCCCACCACTCAAGAAGCCCCTATTTCTGTTGCAGTCCTGTATCCTCCTTCCCTGGCCATGGCCATGTTGCATACCAAAGTCCTTGCGCTTTACTTCCTGTGACCCCACATTGCCAATTTGCTTTGATTACTGGTTGGATACTCCTTCTACACCTTAGCAGTTTGTTACTGCTCTGACTGTAAATCCTACCCAGTATGTAATTTACTTCTGTTGGGCTGTGTTAACCTTTTGACTTCTGCTAAAACTTAGCATGGTATCTGTACAGAGGTAAATGACTAAGGATATAAAAAATGTGGGGCCAGTTCCAAGATGAATGGTATAACTCACAGGCGGCTGCGAGTTATGCCATTTACCGCTATGCCAGGGACCCTATGCCACATTCCAAGAGTGGCAGGGTCCCAGCACTTGCGATATGTGGGATAAGCCATGCATAAGCTAAAGCCATGCACATGGTGTATATGCCCCACATGTTGCAAACTGCGGCTGGTGACAGGCAACCCCCACGAAGTCCTCCCCACCCCAGACCACCACATCACACACCAGGAGGCATGGGGTGCAGAACTGATGGCACAGGTATCCAGGGGGGCACACCATGGATTGGACCCTGGGGGTCCCCGACAATCAGGGGGTTGGGGGCAGGGTTCTGCTTGTCGGGGTTGAGGGGGCAGTATGGCGCCATTGTCACAGTGCTGCATGTTGGCATCCGATGGTGTCAGCCGTTGGAAGCCACTTAGGACAGCTTTGAGCTGCCGTAACAAAGCTACATCCATGCGCCATTTAGAATCTCACTGGCAACTGGCAGGTTACAACAGCCACCCTCCTGGAATTGGATGATGTTGCTGTGATAACCTGCAGTTGCGCCATGTCATTGCAAGCTGTGGCATAGCAGGTGGCATAACCCTCAGTTCTCACAGCCTGCATCTGCCATGGTGCAAGTCGCCACTTGGAATTCCAACAGGCGTAACGCATGGTGTAAGTCGTGGGATATGCCAAGGGGTTTGGTGTATCTCACCTTATGCTGGCGTAGCCCATCTTGGAATCGAGCACGTGGTAATCAGCAGTACCGCCCAGGATGATAGGAAGATTAAAAATCATAATGTAGCACTACAATTAAATAAACAGGATAGAATAAACAGAGATGGAAGAGGGGGGACCAAGGGGCTTGGAACATAGAATAGATATTTATGCTGAATGGTGGGGAAAGTAGGGGTCAGAGGCATTGACAGGAGTGAGCCAAGAAGTTCCAAAGGAGCAACCTGAGAGAACAGAGAGATGAGGCAGAGTGAATAATAGGAGGGAATGAAGACCAGGGTTTAGGGAAAGTGAAGGAAAAGGAAATCTGACCTGTATAGGATTTCATGGGAGGAAGGCAGAGTGAGTGTGGATCATTTTTATGAAGGGAATAGATAGATGAGTATGGGTGAAGAGGAGGGAGCTAACTGGAGGGAGCCAAGCCAGAATCTGAAGATAAAGGAAGCACAGTAAGAGAGGTGTCTAACTTTGAGAGAAGAGAGAGCAAAACAATGTATAGGGAGCAGTGGTGTGTGTGCACATGGGTACAATCTGGAGCAAAGCAACAAAAGGAGCAAAATGAAAAAATAAAGGTTGCAAAACCATTATACAGTACCAGCAGTCAAAAAATCAATCACACAAATTCCCATAGTAGCCACCAAGGACTGTGTTACTTTGCACTCCCTCGCCAAGAAAGGAAAGCTGCCCAGCAGCAACTCAGACTCCTCTGCCCAGTTGGGGCAGGAGACTCGAGTGAACTGCAGGACTGGTTTCTCCAACAACAGACCTGCGCTCCCCACATCCTCGAACAGCAGGAAGGCACTGCTCCCTACTGTTCTGCCTTGGAGGTATCACCGCCATGCTCCAGATTGAAAGGCGCTGCTCCCTGCTGCCCCAAATCATTTCCCATTGGAGCTGCCAAGGACTGTGCTACTTTGACCTCCCTTCCTGAGAGAGAAAAGCATCCTGGACACAACTCAGACTCCTCTGCCCAGCTGAGGCAGGAGAAGCGGTTCCTCCAACATAGATCTGCACTCCCCACATCCTCAAATGGCAGGAAGGCACTGCTCCCTACTGCTGTGCCTTGGAGGTAATGCCGCCACCCCAGATTGAAAGGTGCTGCTCCCTGCTGCCCTAGATCATTTCCCATAGGATCTGCCAAGGACTGTGCTACTTTGCCTTTCCTCGCCAAGAAAGGAAAGCACCCCAGCCACAACTCAGACTCCTCTGCCCAGGTGGGGCAGGAGACTCGAATGAACGGCAGGAGTGGTTCCTCCAACAACAGACCCATGCTCCCCAAATCCTTAAATGGCAGGAAGGCACTGCTCCCTACTGCTCTGCCTTGGAGGTATTGCCGCCACCACTCCGGATTGAAAGGCACCACTCCCTGCTGCCCCAGATCATTTCCCATGGGAGCCACCAAAGACTGTGCTACTTTGCCCTCCCTCCGTGAGAAAGGAAAGCACCCCAGCCGCAACTCAGGTAATGACAAGCTGCCAGCAAAAGTGCTCCCACTGGAGCTGTGCATCTTTCCCATTGGTAATATTTCATTTTGGCACCTCTCTTACCATCCTGAGCCAGTGTCCTGATTGGTGCATTGCGGTCTCCCAGGCCTGAGGATCAGCTACTCCTGGGACTCTCAAAATCTAGTTTAAAACTGTTAGAGACTGCCGTGCTTGAACTGAACCTAGAGTAAACCCTTTTCTGTTTGCTCTGTTGCTTCCCCACTGGCACTTTGTGCCAACTCCCCATCCACCCCCTTCCCGCCTGCCCTATCTGGACTCTCACTTATATAGCTACAGACTGCCATGTGACCTGTATATCTACGGACCTCCATGTGATTTTAGCTAGCAGTCCATTTTCCATTTAGCTTCTTATACAAACTAACCACTAGGGGTGTTTGGTAGCTGTCCCTGCTAGCAAGTGTATCGGCAGCTTTTGCCCTCTCAAACACCCTATTATATTTCTTAGTTACTTCTAAAATATTGTGTCTCTCTCTCTCTCTCTCTCTCTCTCATTTGCCTCTTCATCCTAGATGGCTACTCAATTTCTTAGCATCTTGTTCTATTCCCTTGGTCTGCTCTTACTTGCCCTACTTTCTTCTGGCCTGGGACACCATGTTGTGCCTGGCGCATCTCCTAACTTAACTGACTTCTCCTTCTTCAACATGATTGCAGAGTCCTCTACACCAGGTGACTATACACCACTGCTAATCCCTAGATTGACCTTTTATGGTGCTGCAGTTACTGCCGCATGTCCTATCTGAGTCGATCTATCCCTGCATCCTCCTTATGCCTTACGTAAGCTCTGGTACCTGTCAATCCTGGTGCTTCTGCTTTTGAGCTAAACCCTGGCTTCCTATCATATGCCACACATGGCAACAATGTTGGGCCAATATCAAAGGGCATATGCTTTATGCATCTCAATATCAGGAACCTACAGAGAAACTTTGCTGAACTAGAGGCATGGGTTGATGTGTATCAGCCTGATGTTCTTTGCCTCACTTGGTTGAGGCCCACTATCCCTAATTCTGCCTGCTCTTTACCTAACTACAACCTGGTCAGACAGGACAGATTATCTTTTAAGAGAGGGGGTGGAGTTGCTATCTACTACAAAGCCAATATGAATCTATCAATCATACCAAGTGCCACAGTATCCACCTGTGAATCTCTTCATGCCCTACTGTCACTGGGTTCCAAAAAGCTACATGTCATATGTGGCTATAATCTGCTGAAATCTGGCTACGTTGGGCTTGAAGAGCTCCTATATATGGCTACCCCCATAGCTGGTCACAATGAACTACTGATCTTGGGTGATATGAACCAGAACTGGCTGGGACACACCCACAATACCCTTCTCACCCTAATCCAGAGTCACAACTTACACCAAATTATAACCAACCCACTAGGACTTTGTCCTTCTCTAATTCCAGCACCCTTCTTGACTGGATCCTTACTAATCAAGTACATCAGATTATGGAAGTGGGGACACTACCAGATGCAATTAGTGACCACAATCCGATCTATTGCATCTGGAGTCCCTCCACTGTCTCCTCTCCCCCACTCTGGTACATCATGTTTCGGAACTATGCTAAGTTGGACCCTACTAAATTCATACAAGAGGTATCCTTGATAGACTGGTACCTTCTCTATCAGGTTAAAGATGCTCAAACTGCATTACAGCATTTTCTGTCTAGTTTCATGCCCATCCAGGATGCTCATGCATCATTTTGTACTAGAAGGATACATAGCAAGCAAACTAGATAGTTACATAAGGACTTGCTCAGGCAACTCCATTCCTGGGACAAGAGCTGGAGACAATACAGAAAGTCAGGGCTCTTATCAGATTATGAAGATTACAGAGCCTGGTGAAACCACTGTAAACGTCAAATTAGGCTGGCAAAAAGTTTCTGTTGCAAAGGCCTGCTCTTGAATGCAGCAAGTGACTCCAAAAAATGTTGGTCCCACATAAAAACTTTTCTGGGTGCTACTCAGTCCCACTCCATGAATTATATGGTACTTGATGTCACCCACTGTAATGACCCAAATACTATTGCCACCTCCTTTAACAGGCTTTTCTCTGACATCTCTAAATATACAGCTTCCTTTCCAAATGACTGGGCTGACCAGTCTTTTCCAAAACCACCATACTCTCGGTCTAGTCATCCCCCTTTTTACTTTAAGGCTGTTACCAGACTGGAAGTCCTAAAGCTACTTCATCATATATTGGACAGTACCAGTGTAGGCTCTGATGGCCTAGAACCCAGGCTCCTAAAGTTGGCTGCACCCATCATTGCTTCCCCCCTGGCCAGAATATTCACACTATCTCTGTGCCAAGGCCACATTCCTGACATATGGAAGATTGCTATGATTACACCTGTCTTTTAAAAGTTGATAAAAAAAGACATTGCTAACTACCAGCCCATGCATAATTACAAGTCCTGAGTAAAATATTCAAGAAACTGGTATTGATGCAAGTGACAGATTTCCTCACCAAATACAATCTCTTGTCACCTAACCAACACAGTTTCCGGAAGGGCTACAGCACATCTACTGCCCTTGTTCAACTAACAAATGACATACTATGTGCTATGGATGACAGCCTTCTTACAGATGCTGTCTTTATATATTTGACGAAAGCTTTTAATCTCATTGATCACCGTATCCTCCTGGAAAATCTCCTATCCCTTGGTTTCTCAACCCAATCTGTGGCATGGTTCCAAAACTATCTGTCTACTAGAATACAAATGGTAAAATTCAGCAATACTCTATCTGAACAAACCTATATTACCACTGGTGTCCCTCAGGGCTCAATCTTGGACCCTCTCCTCTTTACTATCTTTGTAAATCACATATCCCTCAGCACCCATCCCTGCACCTCTACCGTCGAAGTGGATGACCTGGTCCTGTATTCTAGCACCAGGTGTGTGACTGATAATAACCATAGCCTCTCCATTGCCTTTCAGGAAATCCAACCCTGGTTAACTAGTTATAAGTTAGTTCTCAATGTGGCCAAGACACAGGCTATGCTATTTGGATCAGCTGCCAAACTGAAAGACTGCTATGAGCATTTCATCGTAACCTGTGCCAATGGCTCTTCCCTCATGGCCGTTTCCTCTGTTAAATATCTGGGAGTTCTCCTTGATGCCACTCTCAGCTTTGACTTGCATATCCAGACTATTTGTAAATTGGTTAACAGCAACCTGGGGTGGCCTACAAAACCTGTTATGCTCTCACTCCCTCAGTCAGGCTAGCAATTGCCCAGGGCTTTCTTTTTCCATCTCTATCCTATGTATCTATCATCTACATGAATGCTTCCAATGCCACTCTCCATAAGTGGGATGTTACCTACAATAATATCTGTTGTTATGCCTCTGCGTCTCCCCATCTCAAACACCATTGGCAGCTTTATGCTGACCTCAATTGGCCTTCTCCGGTCTCCCATCGGCTACTTGCTCTAGGATCCTTATCTGATGGTATCATTAGATCAAATACTCCTTTGTCTCTTGCCTCGCTGTTCACCCCCCAGATATCACTGTATGGCCTACGCGCCTCTAATTTACCTCTGCTACAAGTCCCCAAATTCAACACTGTTAAAGGTACCAGTGCCTTTTCCCATTCTGCTCCCAAATACTGGAACTCCTTACCTCTTGAGGTCCATGAGGCGCAAAATCACTACATCTTCAAAAAGAGGCATCGCACCCTGCTTGCTGACCTTGACATATTCACCTGTTTTAACCCAACTTAGAGTCCTTCCCTCAGAGCCCTGCAAATCTACCTGGATTTTCAGGCCCTCTACTTCTCTACCTAGCACCCCTCTCTCTCCCTGGAGTTTCTCTTGAACTTTTTCCTCACCTTACCTAACTGTCCATCCAACTATTAGGAGGCCCAGCACAGCCTCCTTTTAAAACTCTATATTGTAACATTCCCTGCCCTCTTCCCAGACTCACCCCCCCTTTTTACTTTGATCCCCCGTCCTTGTTGCCCTCTTATCCCCATGTTCTGACCATATATCTGAACCTAGCACCCTCTTGTACCTCAGCTGTTGGAGCTTTTCTACCCCCTGCTTCATATCCCTCTTGCTCTTATCAATTATTTAGTATATATTTTCTAGGATCTGTCTGTTGAGTCCTGCAGGATCATTTCAAATGTATTATACTTTCTCTTATCCTTGCTTAAAGTTTCTAGAGCATTCTCCTAGTTTGCTATTTAACTTCACTGCTTTGCTGTAGCCTAACTGACTGTCCTGATGTTTGGATTTGAATATTATATTGCTATTGCTTTGACCTGAATTGTATGTTGTACTGCACAACCTATGTATAATTACCTTGTATTGTATCCTATCATACCTGTAATGTTTTCTTGTAACCTCCTGGGTCGTGCTGCTGAAAATAGTCATCTCAATGGCTGGGGCACCTACCTGGTAAACAAAACTAAATAAATGAATAAAATACATGCTGTTATGCTTCTAAACTGAGATAAGTTATTTATCTTCATTTTGAATGTATCAGTGATTAACATAATTCATTTACAGTACCTGTAAGATTTAACTGTTACCTGCATTGTATAAACAAGTTATCTTCACCATTCTGCAAGACCAGTAGAATATTACTGCAGGTAACAGAGTGCAATATTGTGCAGCCAAACTAATAACAGAATGTTGCCATTATGTCTATGACAGAAAGGAAAAAAAAAAAAGAACTACCATACACCACCACTTGCACTAACTTCAGTGCCCTCTCTCCAACCATTGGTGTATGAGTATTCTATGCCTGGAGATACATTGTTGAAGTTAGAACAACTACTAAAAAGCTGTGTCACTGAGTGAACATTCAAATCTCAAGAAACACCATGCCATGGATTCACCAAGGCTCACAGATTACTTCTTTTTTACAATAGCATTGCATTCACATAATTTTAAAGCTCTGTGCTTTAATCCTACCGAATGCCTAAATATAGTTTTTGCAACGACTTATATAGCTAGATTGATTTCCTTAGCTTTGCCTTTATTTGACAGGAACCATTTTTGTTTGGTCCTGTCAAATACTTATTAAGCATTCAGGCCTGAAGAGGTAATGTTTGCTCCTGTTTCTCAGCCTTGTTCATTACTAAAGTTTGCTGCTAATCCATTAATGGAACTATAAAATAATGAGGATGACTTCAGAAATAGTCTAGTTTGCAAGTTCACAGCCTGTCAGTCAAATTTTGTGACAACTGATAACCATACAAAGTGGTCTCTAGTGCATTCTCATGTATAAAATTTCAAGATTATTTTCTGTAGCTCTGTTCTTTAGTCTGGAGTTTTGCCTTTGGGTTTTGCCTCACTTATAATTTAGTTTAGCATTTTTTTTTTATTCTTCATCGGGTATTTCATGGTTTTGGTTGTGCTCAGCTTTCCTGTAGTTCACAGTTTAGGACATCATCTATAATCAGGGGTCACCAACACCAATGAAGGGCTTCTCCTAGACCTGAAATCACTGGTAAATCCCTCCTTTCTGTTAGGGGGACAGCAACAACTGATGCCTACCACCAGAGCCTGCAATTAGCTGGGCATCCATTTGGAGAGGGCAAGACAATGTAAGCATTAACCCACGAAATAGCATGGGTCTACTTGAGAATTAATCCATGCTGGGGGTGGGGTTTGGGGCACAAGGATGAAGGACGAATGCCTCCAATCACCCAGGCATGGACTTATCTCAAGTAGACCCATGCTGAGCTTGTACAATGTCAAGTGTGAACCCTGACAGAACAACAATCGGGAGCTGTAAAAGAACAACCATGGCAGCAGAAGTCATGAAAGAACAATACTGCTGAGGTCTGTGGCAACTTTGTACCATGGCAAGTGGGAGCCGTGAAACACCATTGACTTGTGCAGTGACTTTGTAGCATGGCAAGCAGGAGCCATTACAAAACAGCATTTCTGACTCTTGCAGCAACTTTGTGCTCTGCAAGTGAGAGCCATGAAACAACAGGAAGACTGCTTCATGACATTGAAGGGAGGCGGTGCCCGGTTAGGTCATGATGTGGTGGATGGGATGACAGAATGCCAAGGACACCTCTCAGTGAGCTGACCAGGGAACTCCATGTGTGTCACTGCTATGGTGTGCCCAATTTCTGTTGCAGGGGTGCAGTTCTCTGTGTCTGTCTGTGGCTCACTCCCTCTCTTGCTTACCGCTGACTGGAGATACACACACACACACACACACACACACACACACATACACTCACACAAACACATGTGCGCCTGAGAGCCCTGCTCCAAGGACACAGTGCTAACAGACCTCTGGTCCCCTGGGTCTCTTATGGGTTTCCTGCCAATAGTCCTGCCCCCAGGACACAGCGCTAAGTATAAAACACTCCTGAGCACACTCCTGATATTGGACTCGAATGCACTCACTATGGAGGGCAACCGTGGATAAATTGAAAATTAATTCTTGGTCAGCTGACCTGTGTTGCCCAATAAGAACAGGGCTTGCTGCCAAGCCATGTTACAAGAAGTATTAAACTCTTCTGCAGCTCCTGTATATCCCTGAGAACTCTGTAAAATTCATAATTTATTAGGAAGGCAAACTGAAATATAATCTTGTTTTCATTCTTATACAGACAACAAAGATAACAGAGCTACACAGTAAACATGAAATAAGGTGTATAATAATTTTACATGTGTGTGCATCCATCACTGAGGACAGTGAAAACATGATTGGAACTACTGACCAGCCATAATAGGGGGCCAATGATCACATGGAGGTTACTCATAGCACAAAGACCACTGAAAAATCCTTGCCATGAAATTGGAGGCAGTAGCAGGAGCAGCTGCCTACTACCAGAGCCAGCCAATCAGCTGAGCATTCATCGGGGAAGATGGGACAAACTGCACTATTTCTGCCTGTTCTCTCCAAGTGACCAGCATTAGTGGACAAGCAGGAATAGGATTCCATGAGGGAATCACAAAATGGAGTCACCAAGGTGGCAACAAGGCAGGAATCTCTTTCTGTCTTCCTCTTGGACTGTGAGTATTGACACTATACTTATGTTAATCTGTGAGGACAATTGCAATGTCTGATATTCTGTGTTGCTACACTACACTTGTCACTTTTTGCCATTGTAAATTCTCTTTTTTTCACAAAGGTGCTTCTTCCTCAGACAGTGAGCCCAGCTCTGCCCAAGTACATCCCCAGTCAACTACCATCTCTTCCCTGGGACTCACCTGTGGCAGTTCCCCCCTGATATGCCCCTGTGGCGGGGCCAGGAAGGGGAGGTCTATCCTCCTCCTGGAGTACACATACAGATTTCCACAGGGAGTCCCTGAGTAATGGTGCAGGCAAGAGGACAACTCCTTTGTCCTCTGCTTGCTTTCATTTTTCTCACTTTACCTGGTGGCATGCAATGAGCACCAGTGCATGTGCATGTGGAGGCATGTATGCATCATGTGGTCTGCCATCTGCCATCCCCTGAGGTGTCACATATGCTGCTATGTCACCATGCCTCCACACAGGGGCAGTTTAGGATTAGTGTGGCAGAGACTACTCTCCCTCCCCAAGAGAGGAGACCAAGCTTCTGGAAACTCAGTCCTCTCTCTCTCCCAAGCTGACCCTAGGACCCAAGTTTGCTACCAAACCCAAGTAGTTGTCATTTCTTGCAAGTCTGTAAATATTGTACAGGACCTTGCACCATCTGATATACTGTATTTTACATTACACTTGTCACTTTTTTAGTGCTGTAACTTTTGTTTGTCACTTGTTGCTTTTGTATTTCTTACCACTTTGTATTGCTCCTCTGAGTCACACCTGGAAATGAGTGTTGGGTAAGTGTGCCTTTTCCAGTCAAAACATTTTTAAATAAATAAAGAATGCAAAGAACAAATCCTTAAAGTAATGTTGACATTTTTGAGAAAACTTTGAAAAACATAATATGTAGACACATTTCTCCAAATATTTAATAGAGTTTCTATAATTCCATTATTATTCCTCATGCATAAGTTCATTTACATGAAAACAGAATTGTCATCCCTACTTTTGATCTGTTTCTTCTACTTAATTGTTTGCTGAAGTCCCAACCCTCAGTTTTACACATCCAAAGAGTTTCCACAGCAACAAACTATGACCTCACAAAGGACTGTGACTTCAGCAAAGTATTAAGAAACAGAAATGGATGAACTCTTCAAGATAAAGTTCCAGTTGCCATGCAAACTAACCTAGTAACAGTGCCAAATTAAAGTGAGGGAGAAAGTGGCAATGGCCCAGGGACTCGGTCCATAAAGGGGCCATGAGGATAGGCTTTGAGCCAAAAATATTAGGTGTTCAGTCCTTTTCCTTACTAGATATCCTGCCTAGAAAAATCTGTATATTTTGTTGCTGTATAAAAGTAAGATTCTGCCAGTGGAATTTCTGGGAAAGTCAGAGTTTCACTTCCACTACATTTTGGAATGTACTTAGGCAACTTTCACAAAATTCCAACTTAGAACAGTAGAATGAATGAATGAATTGTAGATTAATGCATTAAACTGCAGAAAGAAAATCTGCTGAACTTGTCACTGACCTCCAGAATGATTGCATGTCTTGCTTGATGTATTAAATTGCAGAATGGAATTCCACAAAACTGTGTAGTTCATGTGTATCATTCCACAATTCAGTAAGAAAATTTTGTGGAGCAGGGCAAAAATACACTAAACACATTCAGAAGATTTCACCAAAGTCAGAAATTCAGAAGATTTTGTGAAATTTCACCAAATTCAGAGTTCACAGTTGCTTCCCATCACCACTGCTGTAGTTAGTTGAACAGCTGTAGTTGACTGAACAATGAGTGCAATTAAAGATGTGCACTAGGGCTCTGTGAAAGGCATATCTCTGTCAAAAAGCATGATTCCTCTATTGTGAAATTTCTCAGAATTTCTACAAAGATTTTGCAAACATATACTAAAATATAATTTAATTTTATATTCTTTACCTCTAATTTTAAAACTATTCATTCAAACGTTATCATATTTGGTACACTTTCCACTCCTTACTACATACTGTATATAGATGCGCCATATTTCAGCAATCTAGCTTTAAATGAGGTTGGGTTATAAGCAGTCAAATATTTCAACATTTTGTAATTAAATTTTGCAAGTATGTAAAATGCAAAAGTATAAACCCCAGTCAATTTAAAACTACAGCACACAAAATTTCCAAGCTTAGCAGATTCAGAGACCCTAATAAAAGGAGACTGTGTGTGCCAGCTTTTCTGTCTCTTACTTACAGGATGTCAGTGTTATAAGTAGCCAACAGCTACAAAATAAAACCAGTATTTAAAGGTCCAATTCCATGAGATTTTGTAAAAACTGTGGAATTCTGTAATACTTCTATGGAAGTCATATCCATGAATTTTGGCCATCCATATACCTGGCCTGCCATGGAGGACAAAGGGGGAATGCTATGAAGCTGGAAGGGAGAACATTTAGGAGGGATGTAGGGAAGTACTTTTACACTGAAAAAGTGGTGGACCCCAGGAATAATCCTCCTGTAGAAGTTGTGGGGTCAAAAACAGTGGTGGTTTTTAAGTATGCATTGGAATGGCATATAGGAAATCAGGGCAGAAGTAGCCTGAGATGAAGTAGCGTCTGCGGTGACAGTACAGGCAAAGTCAAAATGGGCAGACTGAATGGGCCAAGCAGTCCTTATTTGCTGACATATTCTATGTTTCTAAGGAAAATCTGGGTAGAGTTGTAAAAAAGTTAGATTCATAGATGATGCCACTGTAAATGTAGTAGGAAATAAGTAAGGGCAGGTCCTTAATGCAAGTACAGAAAAGGTGATTTGGCTGCCTGCTGTACAAGCCAAATGACTGTACTCCATACCCAAGTATTGCAGCTAGAGAGAGGAGCTGCCTGTTCTCTGCATTATGATTCAGAGTACAAGTTCTGATGATATGAGGAGGTCATTTACTGAATTAAGGATGTTCCAAAGGGGAAACATCAAGAGGGATTTTATCAAGATCATCACGTTTCTGTTGCTTTTAAGGAACAATGACAGAAATGAGACAGGCTAACTTTGTATTTTGCTAAGATTCTGTTGAAGGGGAAATTTATTTTCTGGTTGGCTAGAAAGGCATTCTGGGGCAAGGAATACCTGAGTGGTCAGGATGGGCTGTCGTTTTGATTGATTGCATGATGGATTGATTTTTATTAAAAGGGATTGCAACCATACCACATGTGATGTGGGTGAAGTAAGTATAAAATATTTTATCACAAATAGTCATGTTAAAAAAGGAGAAATACATTATACTTTAAGATCAAAAAATTATTTTTAGTACAGAAAAAACTAAAAATATATTACAATGAATCGCATTATTTTATATAGCCTATCATATTAATTAAAGTCTCCCATCATTTTTTTTTTCATTTTAGTTGTCATCCAGGATCATTCAGATGTCTCATAAAAAGGATTCTTAGCAGGTTTTGGTCCTTGCACACACATTTCTTTTCCAAAGCATTTGTTTACATAGATGATAGTCAGAGCAACACCTTTGCAAATGGTGACTGGGTCTGCATATCTCATAAAACAGGTTTTTAGCTGCTTTCCTCTTCATAGTGTCAAATGTCCCACTTTTACTTTTGTTCAGTGCCATTTTATATTTAACTTCAATCCCCCACATCATTTTCATGGCACTCTTCTGTACCTTTCCCAGTTCATTGGACTCTGTCACAGGTAGTCCTGTATGACAGACAAGAGCACCAAACTCAAGGACTGGTCTTACAACTGTACAATAATACAGTAGTATGTCAAACCATACACTCTGAGGCCGCCTCTTTTTAGAACCATTAGAAAGCAGAGCCGTTTATACCTTTATTGTCTTTTTTACCACATTTTTAATTTGAATGGATCATGCAAAGTTGCTCTGGAAAAAGATCCCCAGCAACTTGACATGCTCATATGTGTCACATATTGAGTATGTTGCCAAAGCCGTTAATACTAGGATTGGGCTCCTATACAGGTACAGGTGGTGTCTGTCCCAGGAAGCTCTCAAGCTTGCAGTTCACAGTTCTGTGCTGTCCATCATTGATTATGGCCTGGTCATCTATGGAGCTGCTACCACTACCACTCTAAAAAGGTTAACTGTTGCATTGAACAAGGTGTATAGGCTACTCATGGGTGCCACACACCTCACTCACATGTGCAAGCTATATGCTCAAACTGGATGGTTCCAACTAAGTGGTAGGATCACATAACAAATGTGCCTGCTAACAAAAACATTCTTCCTTGGGCTACTGATGCTGGGTGAAGAAAGTCTGTTGAGCAAATCCCACAGGACCCAGCACACTCACACATCCACCACCAATCGTCTTCTTGTCCCTAAGTGCCATACAGCCCAATGCCAGAGATCCTTTGCATATAAAGCCCCACTCTGGTACAATGGGCTATGCAAAAAATTAACCAGTCTGACAAAACTTGGCCAGTTTAAGCATACACTCCAACAATATCTCATCTCTGAAAGCTCCTGTGATTGCCCCAACTAATCCATGCCACCATGGAGCACGTTTCAGCTTGCCTCCCCCCTCAACTTGATCCTTAGTGATAGCCTTGACAAGGCCTTGGCTGCTACCTTCTCCTTACCCTAGCCTTCTCTCCCAATCACCTCCTTTCCACTCTCTTTCCTCTACTACTATCCCTTATCCTTCCAGCATCTCTGACAACATTCCTGTCTACTACCCCACCCCTTCCTCCTATACCCTCTACCTCTGCATCTCCCCTGATATCTCTTCTCCCACAGCGGAAGTAAAACTGAATGTTGTACTATATTAATGTTCATTATATATCTAGAAACTCAACTGCTTAGTTCCCTCATGTTTGTTTATAACCCCCTCCTTTTGACATGGAACTTTTGTAAATGAGCTGCGTCTGCACTCAAAGATACTGGTAATCTGAGATTGAATGAATGAATAAATAAATAAAATGCTTCACCTCTTCAGTTTCTTTTTTCCAAAATAGATGGAGGCACCTCCCATCTATTCTGCTTAGCAAAGCAAATCTCTTATGTTTTTATATGGATGTATCTCCATAAAAGTTTGTTTGGGCCATTTCTCAATTTTACCCAAATCAGTTAGCATTGTGCTGCTGCTTCATGCCCCAAAACATCAATGATGGTTGTGTTGTATTTGATGCACTTACCTCCAGTTTCTAGGTCATTGATCATTACAAAAAAAATGGAGTAGCCCCATGTCATTTTTCTATCAAAGAGCTAAGATCAATTAGATCAATAGCTTTTTGATAGTCCACTTGAATGGCTCTGGCAAATTCTCCTAGATCCAATAAACAGGCATCAAATACTCAAGCTCCAGAGAAATGAAATTAGCATGTACTTGCAGTAAATTGGAACCAAAATCTAAAAACAGATGCTGTCCCATCTCTACTATACACCACTGCAGCAGGATCAGCACTGTGCCTCCATTCAAATTAATAATGTAACCACCCAGTCCCCTGGGGTTACTAGAATCCCATTAGTACTAGTGTTAGGTAGGCAGAAAAGGCAGCTGGTAAGGAGCTCACTTAGGGGCTCCTTACATAATTACATCATTGTTTACTCAACTAGCCTGAGAGAAGGATGATTATGTGATTTAGAACTCTCGCAGCAGCATAACCATTTCTGAGTCAGCTGCTCAGGACAAGTTTAGAATGTTCAGTGGGTTCAGCAGTAACAGTCAGAGTGGCAGGAGCTCTGCCAGTTGGGGCTGTATGTCAGAGAGCCCTGTGTTTCTCACCATAGTTTGGACTACATCTCCAGTTCCTAGTGAAGTGGTGGAAGCCTTTCTTCAGCAGGATTCCTTGATGTTCACTACAGGAGAAGTGAAAGGGACTACTAGTTTGGTGGCTCCAAGGGGAAATCCCCTGAAGGTCCTTGTGTGTTTACAGCTGCCTTTGAGAAGGATTTTTTTTGTCACATTTCTGACAAGCTACCATGGAAAAGGGTGCTTTCTGGGTTTTTTTCATGCCTAAAGGAAGGAGCAACTAAACTGTGAGTACAGAATGGGAGTCAAGTTCTCTAGTCAGGAGGCTGTCTGGGGTGTGTGTGCCCAAAGATAAGGCTAGATTACACCTGTTAGGAACACTGTTCACCTAAGTGTGGAAATTTGAAGAAAAGTTCATAGTCTTTAGCATTTCAGTGTGGAATGAAGGCTTCTGTGGTGTAACCCTGAAGGAATGGCAGAGACTGTCGGCTGGGGCAAAGGGTGGGAGGAACACCATCTGGAGTCTACAAGGCAGAGCTAACTGGTTCATTGAAGGGTGCCAGGTTTCCTTGGGCAAAGGCCATTGCCACATGAGGATGTTCTGAGTGTGTGGCAACAGTCCACAAGCCTACACTCTTGGGAAATGGAAATATTTTGGGTGTGTGGTGACAGTCCACGAGCACACACCATGGGGAAGAGAAAGGAATTGCTTCTATGGAGAATCAATCAATCAATCAATCAATATATTTATTTAACCAGGTGGAACACTGTTAAGAAGAACTCATTTTCGAGGTGGACCTGGATAAAATACATATTGAGTACACATACAAACATTCATAATTGAACATACACATGGTAGAATTGTATTGCCTATCAAAGAGATGTGGAAAGAAAATGTACTTGTTTGCTATGACTGACCCTTGGGGGTCCACTGGTGCTTTAGTAACATCTGTGAACAAAGCCATACTGCACAATCCCAGCTGCTGCACTGGAAAATCTGATCATTGCTTCTGTGTGGAATTAATGGGGCCCCCTCAGTGGTTAGGTCTAACGTATGCCTAGCACCCTTTCCCCTGGACCTGGTTGTTTTACAAAGGTTCATTTTTGTTAATTGTACCCCCACCCCCTTCCTTTAGACATTGAGCCTAGTATACACTCTACAGCTTGGGGTGGTATCAATCTGAGTATTTCTGTAAAAAATTAATGGCATGCCATTTGTGGGTACTAGTTTTGTTTTATGGGGGGTGCCAAGTAGTCAAAAGTGGCATAGGGGTTACAATAAGATATCACTATGTCAGTCATAGGGGCTTCATATACATCCAGCCCATTTTATAGCCATTTTAAATCTTAACCCACCAGTCAGTCAATACATAGATGATCAAGTCCAGTTCAGTCCAAAAAAAAAAAATCAGCAGATTTTATTTTGTATATGCATAACAGCAAATTAAATGATTCAGTTGTAACTATTATTTATATTTCATATATGTGGACTCCATGTATGTAATTCAAATCACATTCAAATCCAATTTGTATTAGACACATTTTTAAAGTTTGGACACAGCTTGATGTTCTGATAGGTACCTAATATAATCATGATGCCAGCTGTAAGAGCTATATCTGTGAAAAGTTGAAAATTCAAATGTGCTTTTTTCCACAATTCAAATTCAGCTCCAAGTCATATCCATCGTTTATCAGAAACAAAACAGATCTGGTTTCTTAATAAACATTTAGATAAATGCACTGTCAGCAGCAAGAAGTATATCTTGCAAAAATGCAGCTTTATAATATGTGCAATAGTTAGCATCAAGGTGCAAAGTGCAGGTTGAGAAATAACGTTGTGCCTTGATATGCCCCCACAAAGAAAATAGCTAAAATACAAGTTGAACCCAGTACAACTCTAAATCAGCAAACATGTTAAAGGCAGGCATTAAATTCAAAGAAGGGTAACACAAGTTTTCAGCTCACCTGCCATTCCGTCAATGTTGGGGGACATAACTCCCATCCGTCCATAGCTCAAGTCATTAATTTGGCTGGCATTGAGGAGCAAAAGTTCCAAGTGCATAGGTGTTGAGTGTAGACAAAAAAAAAGAGTAAAATACTTGCTGAAAGTTCCAATGTGCCCAAATGCTGTGAAGATACAGAGTCCATTGTGAATTTGTAAAGCCAAAGGGCCAGAATGAAGCTGGCATGGACAGTGCATACTGGACCAAGAAGTGCCAAGTCACTATTAGATATGGTGACATTTTGGACCAAATCGTTCCTCAGACCACTGGCAAGGGGAGTGAAGTGCACAATACTTATTGCCACACATGTGCTAATAGGCAAAAACAAGTGCTTGAGGAAATGGGAAGGTGTAAGGACAAAAAACAAACAAACAAAAAAAAAAACTAAAAGGTGGAAAACCAAAATAGTGATGCATGGTGACCAGTGTGTGAGCCGGAGTCAAAGAGCAAACACGTGACGAGTCAAACCATGGAAAACAAAAGCAGGGGAACAGAATAGGCAAATAAACAGGACCAATAGCAAGGCATAAGTAAAAAGACAATTAATCTATTTCTCAGCCTGCACTTTGCACTTTAACACTAACTATTGCACATATTATGAACCTGTGTTTATGCACAGATATACATCTTGCTACTGACAGTGCCTTTATCTAAATGTCCATTAATTAAACAAGATCTGCATTGTTTCTTATAAATAGTAGATTAATGTTAGGTGAAATTAGCAAATTCCAAATTCACAGAATGTTTGTGAAATTCTGCGAAATTGCTCAAATTTGGGGGAATTTTCTAAAATTATTTCATTGGCTATAACTCAGTCTATGTTGTTAGCAACTCAGAATTCACCACCCTTTTTTTCTCAACTGCCTTTCCTCCTCCCTATTCTCTTGTCTACCCCTTAACAAACCCCTCTACTATCCCTCTCTTTCCACCAGTTTCACTCCATTCCACCCTTCCCTTTGACACCACCATCTGCTGGTTTTCCTCCCCCTACCCTCCTCCCTTGCCCCCTCTCCTATGCTCCCCTTCCCCTCCTCTCCTCTCCACTACTCGAGTTACCATCCCTCCTTGCCTACCCTAACTGCCCTCTGCCTTATTCTCCTTCTCTCCTCCCCCCACCCTTGTCACCTACCCCCACTTCACCATTCTCTGCCTAATTCCATGTTTCCCCTTTCCCCTACTTTCTCACTTTCTGTCCTGCTCTAGTCTGATGCAACTGCATCGCCCATCAGATCCTGGTTCCTAACCTTACTTAGGTCTCCAGGAACTATTCTTACCCCTACATTCATTGCTGGGTCCCCTACTGTTGTAACTGTCTCCCTCCCCTCCCTCTTATTTTATTTTTTGTCTCCAGGAAAATGTAGCTCCTGAATCTCAAATGTACTAGACCTGTAAATATTCTGTTTAATTAGAAAAACTGTTTCCTGTACTAATTGTTAAATGTACTATTTCTGACGTTCCGTATTTTTGTATCATGATGTGAAACCTTTGTAAACAAGCCTCTGGCTCAAAGGTATTTCCGAAAACTAATAAATAAAATAAATGCATAAATGTATATTGTATTGGTATGTGCCCTAAACATGTGACATGTTTCATAAAATTAGGATGAAGAGTGGAGAAGTAACAGGGATTCAAAGTCTAGCAATTTAATATTCATGTAAACATTTCTGAAAATATTTCTATGCTTTCAACTTAGCCACCTTTGGAGCCTGATAATTGAAAACTTAGATGCATACTTTCTTGGACGAGTCAGAGAAACTGCCAAATAGAGATGCTCTGGTTATGCAGATTGTAAGTTTTTGCCATGACCTGCCTAACTACATGACTTCATGGGTTAGATTCCAAACCAAGATCATCAGTATGGCAACATGACGCTCTGATGCTGGGTCATGGGGGTTGCCTTAATGCCTAATATTTAGGATCAGTGAACCTAACAACATTGGTGCTATTCAGTTTTCTAGCTTTAAACTTATAGGTGCTTAAAATTCAGCAGTTTACGTTATTGCAAAATGTAATTTTAAAATTCCAACAGTTTAGAGGCTTATAACTCAATCACTTTTAAAGCTGGATATCTGAAACTTGAGAATTGTATGTACAGGCATTGGTAAAGTCATCAAAACAAATGTGGTGCAATATGGAAAAAACACTTTTATTTTATGTAGTTAACTGTTATTTTAAAATTTCTGAAAATTTTGAGGCTTATAACTCAGTCATCTTTAAAGATAGAAATCTAGCCAGCTCCATGGCGCCGGGAGATAGTGAATCATCTGGCATGCTGGTGACCTGGGTTCATGCCTGAACCCGGGGCTTCAGGAGTGGAGTCTGGTAGGGAGGGTTCAAGAGCATCCCTTGGATGCTCTCCTCCTTGGGGGAGGTTTGTGTATGCACCGCCATTCAGTGGCTCCTCATGGCCAGTTTCAGCCTTGCACTTTGCGGCATGGGTGACCACATGCACAGGTAACAAGGATGTTGCAGCATGCATCCAGCAGGGGTGGGGACAACAGAACATGGAAAATGGCCACCCATTCTGGCTGGATGACAGCAGCCCATCTCCCCTGGCCAGGAAGCCTGGAAGCCCTAAGTTGCATCCTGCTGCCCAATCAAGATGCGAGGGGGTACTGAAGGGTACCTTGATCTTCCCCCCTGGATTCCTCCTATGGGTAGGAGGGCCACCAGCGAAGGGAAATGTTGGTATAGTCAGACTGTGGGGGCAAAAGATGGCAGAATGGGGGAGCAGTGGAAAGTGAGACTTGGCTGCCTGAAGGAGTGGGCAGCCAGGTAGGAAGAGGAGGCATAAACAGAACATAAAAAAAAGAGAAATCTGAATCTGGGTACATAGTTTGATGGAAATCGATAGAGTCAAGAAGCCAATTTGGTTTACTTTAGACAAATTCTTTTTAAACTAGTTGGAAATAACCAAAATCAAAAGTTTGGCAATATTTTTGAAAATGTTTATGGAAATTTCACAACATTTTACAGAAGCTAAATCAGCATTTTGCCAGAATTTCACTGATGGAATATAAATTTTGCTGAGCCCCATAATCGATATAACATGGAAATGAATTTGAATTCAAACAGTTACACTGTATCTCTTATAGTTTGCAGCTTGTTTATTTTTAGTGCCTATCAGAACATCAACACTGTCATAGCTTCTGAAATGTGCCCGATACAGCTTGGATTTGCATTTGATTTGAATTACACATGTGAAGTCCATATATAATATCTAAATATTAGTTACAATTGATTGATTTAATTTGCTATTATGCAATTACAAAATAAAATCTGCTGGTGTTTTACTGCACTGGACTTGATTATTTGTTTATTGACTGATTGCTGAGTTAAGATTTAAAATGGATATACAATGGGTTGGATGCATACAAAGCCTTTATGAGTTATTTAGTTATATGTCATTAGTTTGAAAGGAAGTGTGGTGCTGACCCTGCTGCAGTGATGCATAGCAGATGTAGGGCTGCATCTTGTTTTGGAAAATCTCCAGTATCTTATGCTTTCATACAGGTTTCAGTAAATGTTAAAGCAGCAAAGGCAGTTGAACACCCTTTAGATTAACCAAATTTATTTCAATTGATTTTAATCACTACATATTGGGATCCCATAATCCATTTACAAATAAAACTCTTTAGCAATTGTGCAGTTATGCTTGTAGTGATATAGATCTAAAATTACTCTCTCCATATTGGCAGGATTTGTCACTTGAGGCCATGGGATTATTTTAGTCTGTTTCCACAGATTTAGAAAATGGCCATAGATCATTGCCTTATTGAAGAAGTTGCAGATCCAATGGGCAATTAAGTCTGCATCCTCCTTCTACACTTAGTTTGGGATTTCATCTAGGCCCACTGATTTCCCCTCTTTTAATATTTTCATTGTTTTAGCAGTTTCTACTGGAAGTACATAATTATCAGAAATAATCCATTCCTCTACTCAGTTCCTGTTCAAAGGTATCAAGTCCCTGCTGACATTACAAAACACACTATTTAACTTTTGAATAAAGTCCTGTTCATTCCCTTCAAAAATATAGGTTTTCATCCATTGATCTATTCTGACATCCCATTTTCCAGTCCCCCAAATTGCTTTGTGTTCCTTCACCATTTACTAGGGTTACCTTTTCACAACTGAATCACCTGATTTTCATAGTAATCTTTTTTCAATCTCTTACCCTATTTACCACATTTCTCAGGTTACTGTACCTGTCTTGATCAGTATGTTTCTATGCTTTCTATCTTTGGTGAATCAATTCTTTATATTCACCAGTTATATATGGTTTAGTTCTCCTTTTTCCTGATTATCATCTCAGCTGGTTCTACTTTGTCCATAGCCACGACGCATAACTACAACTTTCTGCCATGCTGCATTTATACTATTTTCATCTAGCCATTCAGTTTCTATTTTGGTCACTACTGTATAATATCTAATACCCTACTTTTTAAAAGCAGTCCATTTTCTTTTGTAGAAAACTTGCTTCACTTGGCATAGTTAATTTATTTTTTTAAGCTAAATGACACTAACACAGTTGTAAGATCTGATGCAACAATTTAGGGTACATTTACAGGATTCTCATACCAATCCAAAAGACTGGTAACAACCACATCAAGCATGGACTACACTCTGGTCCTTTCTTTAGCCATCAATTTTAGGTTTCTTACTTGCATAATTCTACTCAGGGCAATTTATTTTCATCTACAGATATATGGAAAATTATGCCAAATGGTTGATGCATTTGGAAAATCCTAGCAAGGTATGCATTTAAATACTCTATTGTAAAATTTCTATGAACTGAGGGAGGGTGGAAGAAAACATCCTGTAATTAGTGGTCTACATGACCAGGGCAGTTTATGCATTTTGATCTGAAGTCACATAATTTCAAATGCCTCACTCTCTAACTCACTTGTGAGCTGTAATGGAATACTTTTGCAGATATATCAGACCACTCCTCCCCTTTTTAGCCAAAATCTATATATCTGGTTCACCATGTAATTATTGATTAAAATAGTATCTGTAAGGACTAATTGACTACACTATATTTCAATACTCACTGCAATCTGAACCTGGTTCTGTTTCAGCACTGCACTTAGTTCATCTACTTTAGTCACCAATGCCCTTCCACTGGTGTTCAAGATAGTTTAAACACTGGAGCTGACCTTGTTTATATACACCAAATTAGATCACTCTGCCCCACACTCATATTTTCCACTATAGGGGCCATTTCAGTAGCTGATTCTAACAGGGATTCTAGTTTCACTAATACACCTATTAACAGGCTGTTGCATGATTGCCACATAATGAAGACCCCTGCCCTTTTGCAGTATCAGAAACAAAGAAACATAGACAATGACGGCAGAAAAAGAAGAAAGGTCCATCTAGTTTGTTCAGAGTTTCTGATCTGCTCAAGACCTATTGTCCATGTGGGGTTTTATACCTCCTGGTCCACACCCTGCTCCCTTCCCTCATGCTACCTACCTGACCAATCACCAAACCTTTACTCTGTTCCAGCCATGATTGAAATCAGTTATGGTCCTGGTGCCTAACATCTCCACTGGCAGACTGATCCATGGGTCCACAGTCCTTTCCATAAAATAGAACTTCCTCAAGTCCCTCTTAAATCTTTCCTCTACCAGTGTCCACTTGAGATCTCAGGTGCTTTACTCTGTACTCCTGCTAGATAGTTCTGCCCAGTTCACCTTGTTCATTCCCTTCAAGAACTTGAAGGTGTCTTCCATAGCCCTCCTCTCTTGCTTGGTTTCCAGTGAGTACATATTCAGGGCTTTGAGATGATCTTTATAATATCTATCCTGTTAGTCCTGAATCATCTTGGTCACCCCGCATTGCACCATCTCAGGCCTGACCCTGTCCTTCCTTAGAGGAAAAATCCAGAATTGAGCACAGTATTCCAGGTGTGGCCTCACCAGGTACCTTTATAGAAGTAATAGTACCTCCTTTTTCTTGTTGTCAGTACCATGTCTGATACACCACAGCATCCTATGAGCCTTACTACAGGCCTTTTTACACTAGCATTATTGTTCAAGGCAGTCACTAATGATGACACCCAGGTCACTTTCCTCTGCCATAGTGTTCTGTTTAACCCCTCCAATCCATTACATTGTCCTATTTTATTTCTCTAGGTGCATAATCTTGCATTTTCTGGCATTGAATTTCAACTTACAAACCTTAGACCACCTCTCAACCTTATATAGATCCCTCTGCATCTCCCTGATCCCTTTGCCACTATATGCTCTACCTCAGAGCTTTGCGTCATCCATGAAGAGACACGACTTGCCCCAGATGTCCTCTTCAGTGTTAC
Organism: Neoceratodus forsteri; assembly: GCA_016271365.2. Classification (NCBI taxonomy): domain Eukaryota; kingdom Metazoa; phylum Chordata; order Ceratodontiformes; family Ceratodontidae; genus Neoceratodus; species Neoceratodus forsteri. Next base: position 581,659,337 of record CM057456.1, read on the forward strand.
AGATAGAAATATAGAAACATTGACAATGATGGCAAAAAAAGACCAACAGTCCATCCAGTCTGCCCAAGTTCCCTATAATCCCTGGAACCTACTGTTCCTCCATGGTACTTACCTTCCCCATCCTCTCTCTATTCTCCTCCTTCGTCCTGTCGCCCCCAGTAACTACTATTCTCTTCATTATGTCCCTGCCCTGCTTGAATCCCCTGACTGTCCTCACACCCACCACCTCAGCTGACAGACTGTTCCAAAGTTCCACCAACCTTTCCCAAAGGTAGTACTTCCTCACATCTCTCCTGAACCTACCTCCTGTTATTTTCCATTTGTGTCCACATGACTGCAAATTGGTATTCAGGCTAACTAGTTCCCTGCAGTTCACTTTGTTAATTCCATTAAGGAACTTGAAGATCCCTATCATATCTCCCCTTTCCCTTCTGGTCTCCAGTGAGTACATATTTAGTGCCTTGAGGTGATCCTCATAGGATCTGCCCTCCTGGCCCTGAATCATTTTTTTTTACTCTGCACTGCGCTGTCTCCAACCTATCCTTATCCTTTCTGAGATGAGAACCCCAGAACTGGTCACAGTACTCTAAGTGAGGCCTACAAGGGATCTGTAGAGGGGAAGTATTGCTTCTTTTCTTCTGCTATCATTACCCCTCCTGTTACATCCCAGCATCCTGTTAGCCTTGCTATAGGCCTTGTTGCACTGATTAAATTGTTGATGAACATATTGAATTTAACAGCATCCAGGACAGATCCCTGCAGCACCCCACGCATGACCTCCATCTCTTCTGATAATGCCACCACTCTATGTTGTCTTTCCTTTAACCAGTTTCCTATCCATTTAACTATGTCCCTAGCCATGCCCAGGTCCTCCAGCTTCTTCAGCAATCTTCTGTATGACACCAAGTCAAAAGCCTTGCTAAAATCAAAATGGAGTAAATCCACACTGTGCCCCTCATCTACTGCCTCTGTTACCCGATCAAAGAAAACTATCAGGTTGGTCTGATGAGACCTCCCTGACACAAACCTATGGTGTTTACTATCTTATACTATATATCATTGCTGTTTAGGTAGTTTACAAGGTTCCATTTGATCAGTGACTCCCTCAGTTTATACACTACAGAGTAAGGCTGACAGGTCTGTAACTCCTAGTTTGCTGCTGTCCCCCTCCATTATGTAGCAGGACTACATCTGCTACCCTCCAGCCTTTCAGAACTACCCATGTCTGAATTAGCTACTGAAAACCACTTCTGTGAGTTCAGCCAGTTCTCCAACCACTTCCTTGAGCACTCTTGGATGCATCCCATCCAGACCTGGGCATTTATCTACCTGTAGGGCTTCAAGTCCCTTCTGAACCCTTTCTCTGTTAAATACTGGTTGCCTCATTTCAAGAATTCCCCTGACAGCCACCTTGACGCCACTTTGAGGCAGAGGCCTGCTGTCCTCTGTTGTGAAGACAGAGCAGAAGTAATCATTAAGGATAGCTGCTTTTTGTAAGTCATTCTCTAGTAGCCTTTCCACCTCTTGTAGCCCAACAAAATCCCTCTCTGCTTCCTTTTTTTTCTTAATATATCAGAAGAATTGTTTTTCTACATCCTTGACCCCCTCCACAGTACACAATTCCACATCTGCCTTTGCCTCCCTGACCATCCGGATTGCTGCTTTAGTTTTTTTTTGTATTCTCTCCATTCTTCCTCCCCTGGTTTTCCTTGGATTTGGTGGAAGCCTTTTTTCTTGGCACTCAGTGCTTATATGACTCATTCTGAGAACTATATTGGTCTCTTCTACTTGTTTCATTTTGTAACAATTCTCATGCTTGACTTTGCTTCCTCAAGAATAGTCCCCTTGATTGCCCTTCCCCCATCTTTCCTCTATAACTGTAATGCTGTCCACCTTGGTCAGTTTGTCTCAAAACAGTTCCCTCATCCAGTTGAAGTCTGCTCTTCTGAATTCTGGTCCTATGGGCCAACCTAATCCAAATGGTTTTACAGTCGCTGGACTCCAGTGGCTCCCCAACCCTCACTCTACCCACAACTCCAAGCTGGTGAGCACCAAATCAAGAATGCCCTCCTTACCCAGTGGGTTCCATAACCAGAGGATTATTCAAATGTCATAATATTTAGCATACCCTGCCAATTCTTAGTTCTCTATTTCAAAAGAAGTCTGTATTATTGATCGTATAAATTTTCCATGAAACTGGAATTTGCTGATTTTTGCCAAGCCCAAGTGTGAATGTCTCCAGATTTACTTAATTGAGGGAGTGAATGCAAAGGTGGTATGCCCTTTAATTGGTCATGGAAAAAATACCTTATCTACTATCTAACAATTTACATGAAAAAGGAGAATCCATTTATACAACTAAACATTTTTTATTTCAAAATCTAAGCTTTATGAAATTTCTGCACTTCATTGTTACAGCATTTGTGAATTGTAGTAGAAGTATGGTAAATATTAAAGCAATCTGTGAACTAAGTAAAGGTACCAGGGAAAGAGAAATGTGGAAACACATCTTAAGTTTTCAAGAAATGCCAGTTGTTGATTTTTTTTATGCAAATAATTTGAGTTAAAAAACATTCCTTAAAATGTTTTGGAATGTTCTGTAGAAAGTATAATCATAGCAGCACACATCAGAAGTTTGTTTCTGGGGAAACTCTGCATTAAAATGTAATTTTTACATTTTAATGACTGTGCTGATTTTATTTATTGATGTAGAACTAAATATTACAAATGTTCTATAATAGGTGACATCTATGTACAATATCAGCATTTGATAAAGTAGCCACCCTAGGTCAGGGCCCATGTTTTCTGCAATTCTGCAGTTGCAGCACTGGCCGCAGAAATCAGGGCTGACCGCAGAAATTAGTGCTTGCTGCAGAAATCAGGAAAACCAGCCTTACAGCCACAGAAATGCTAGCTGTGCTATGCAATCACACAAGGCAAGGGCATAGCTATTAATATGTTAAGTAGTATTTATTTATTTATTTATTTATTTATTTATTTATTTAAGAGTTTCACCAGGAGGGCATACTGAGCAGAGTACCGCTCGATTCCAGATGCGTCCTGGGGGAAAGGGGAGAGGACTAGTACAGTAAATGAGACAGATGCATTACAATACAATACAAAACAACTGTATTCAGTACAAAGTAAGCAGGAATTATACAGTATCAAACAGAGACTAGGTAAACAGGTAACAGATTATCTAGCTAGTTGCAGTTCCAGTGATCTCTCAGACCAGCCAAACAATTTTTTGTGAGACAAGTAATAGTGTAAGGACATTTGCAGTTTGTAGTGGCGTTGTAGGCCAGATTTTCCTCCAGACTCTGGGCAATGGCCAGAGGCATAGCAGGTGGTGAGGGTCAAAGTGGAAAAAGTTAGGTATAGGAGGGGGGATATATGGCCTTACAGTGGAGAGGACTGCATGAGCAGGAGGGAGGGAAGGATGACTTGAGGAGTTGGTTTAGCTGCTGAGTGGTTTATGCATGTCTAATGTCAGCTGGCAGAGCATTCCAAAGTTTGGGCATGCAGTAGCTGAAAGTGTCCTGGCCTTTGGCTGTGATCATTAGAGGGATGTGCAGTAATTGAGAGTCAGTGTTCCTTAGAGAATATGCTGAAGGGGGTTGAACTACAAGGGCAGGCTCCAGGTAGGAGGGGAGGGACTGAGACCAGAATTTAGCAGTTAGCTTCATACAATGGGTAACTCTGCGGTCCTGTAATGAGGGGAGGTCTAGTCTTTTGTAGATGTTGCAGTGGTGTACAGAGGGAGTGCAGTCCAGGGCAAGGTGGCAGAAGGAATGGAAGAGGGAATCAAGCCTTGTGAGGGTGGACTTGGGGGTGGTGCTGTAGACTATGTCACCATAGTCAATTATAGGAAGAATCATTTGCTGTAGGATTGCTTTGCAAGTTGCCATGGGTAAGCAGCCCTTATTATGGTGTAAGGCACCCAGCTTGGGATGCAGTTTTTTGTGTAGTGAGTAGATATGAGTTGAGAAGTCAAGGTGTTGATTGAGCCAGACCCCAAGGTACCGGAAGGAGGTGGAGGCCTCCAACGGAGTCCCATTGATAGTATGATACATAGGGGTTGTGGGGAACCGGGTGAGCTGCTGACTTGTACCAAAGTTTAATGAAACCATTTTTTTGGGGATTGAGGATGAGCTGGTTTGATTCAAACCACAGCTGGACAGTATTGAAGTCATCCTGCAGTCTAGTGGTCACTTCAGTGGGTGAGGGACCAGTGGCATACAATACCATATCATCAGCATATATATGAATGAATGTGCATTTGCATACTGAGGGCAGGTCATTCAGAAAAATGGAGAACAGTATTGGGCCAAGTACAGAGCCTTGGTGGACTCCAGAGGTTACTGGGATGGGGCTGAGGTACAATGACCAATTCTCATGGATTGGTATCCACCAGTTAGGTAGGAATTGAACCAGTTTGTGCAGGTATTTGAGAGACCAGCCTGGGCGAGTTTCGATAAGAGCAGGGTATGAGAGATGGTATCAAATGCTTTGGTGAGATCTATAAAAATAGCTGAGGTGATGTGCCCAATTTTTCATACCTGTGAGGACAGTGTCGGTGAATCTGAAGAGGGAGGTGATGGTGGATTGCGTCTTTCTGAATCCCAATTGGTATGGTGTGAAGAAGGAAGAGGCGTTGAGAAATGAGCAGAACTGATCTAGCACAAGGCGCTTTTGGATTTTGGCCAGGATAGGGAGTAGGAAGATAGGGTGGTAGTTGCTCAAGGTAGAGCGGTCTCCCCCTTTAGGGAGTGGGATAATAGTAGCACTTTTCCAGTCGGATGGTACTGAGGCAAGTGAGAAAGAGAGATTGAGGAGAGCAGTTAGTGGGGTGGCTATGGCAGGGGCAGATAAGTAAAGCATTTTGGAGTCCAGGCCCAAGGGACATTTACCTTTGCTTGGGTTAAGTGCCTGTAGGGCTTTTAGTACTTCTGTGGGTGTGACCATGTGGAAAGTGAAGCCCTGAGGTGAGTGAAGGGAGGGAATGGGTGGGTTATGGTGAGATGGGTGGAGAGTGGATATGAGAGAGGCTGTGCTGCTGGTGAAAAAGGTGTCAAAGACCGAGGCCACATTACCTGGGTCACTGATGGTGGAGCCATCAATGTTTAGGGCTGGGATGGGTGGCTGGGCTGGGGGGGTATGAAGTAATTTGATAGATTTCCAGAATTTCGCTTGGTGATTTAGATTGCTGTGGAAGGAGGCCTTGAAGTAGCTCGCTTTGGCCTATGGTAGGAGCCTAGTACAGGAATTGCGGAGAGTTTGGTAGAACTGAAGTGCTTCCAGGGTATTTGAGGTATTGTAGGCTAGCCATGCTTGGTCCCAAGCATGTAACTGTGTGATAATATTGGCTGTGACCCAGGGCAGGTGGGCACCTCTGATGCGGGTCCTTCACAGTGGCGCATGGCAGTTCCACATGACTAGGAAGTTAGATTGGAACCGGTCAAAGGTGGCTTCAATAGAAGCAGCCCAAGGGATAAAGCACCAGTCCACGTTGGACAGATCACTTAATAGGGCTGATAGGTCTAGGTATTTGTAAGACCTGGTGAGCAAGATACGGGGGGGAACTTTGGGTCTGAATATTTTCCTTACTATGTAGATCATGTGATGGTCACTTAGTGAGTCCGGGAGGAGTCCTGAGTTGAGGATCCCATGTGGGTGTGTTGTGAGTGCCCAATCAAGTAGGGAGTGGTTTAAGGACTTGTGATTTGGTCATGTTGGTTCAGAGATTAGCTGGGACAGATTTAGTCTGGATACATGGTACCGAAGCTTGGAGCTTGTGCTGGAGAGCCAGTTTGAGTTGAAGTCACCAAGGACAAAAAGTTCCACCAACACCTAGCTGTTAAAGGGTTTAAGGGTGCTTATGTGGGCCATTGTGAGAGACAAAGGGGTGTCGGGGGCACAGTAGGACCCTGGTATGTAAATTGGGATGGAGTGTGGAAGTGAGAGCACATGGCATACATGCTCATTAGAAAAGACAACAATCTGATGCCACCCTCTACAAAGCCAAAATGCTAGTGGCCGCATGGCATCTTGACTCTTGCTTGATCTTGTTACATTACTCCTGCTAGCCAGCATTACTGGGGGTGGGGGGACTGACGAAAGAGTAGCAGAGCTTGATTAGGCCCATGGCAGTTATGGTTTGCTGCTGTGTAGGTGTGGGTAGCTCAACCATGTTAATTTTTCATTGTGAGGCTGTTCATGGTCCATGCTGAATACTTGGAAGATGAATTTCAAAAGAAAAACTGGAAGGTGAACTGTAGTCAAGAAGTGAGAAGATTCAGTGGTGATTGATATCGGAGGAGGAGCTGATTGCAGAAATATAGGGCTGGCAGTAAACTGAGCAGAGGACTCAGTCCCCACTGGTAGACATCTATCACAGTTTTGATTTGTGGGTCACAGTTCTGTACCTGCAAGTGTGAGAGTAATTTCTTTGCAGATTTGAACCTGCCATCTAAGTGGTGTCATCAAGCTCAATTCTTAAGGAGGGTCAAGCTGTCCGGCTGTATCAGAGTTGGGGACCAGAGCATACTAGAATTGGAGCAAGCAGGTGTGGAAAAAAATCAGAATGGAATGTTTGATTGATGCTATACATAAGTGAAATGAGGGTCACTGACTGAAGAACACCACAACCCCAAGTTCTAAGGAGAAGAGAACATGTTAACCAAGGTTACTCTAGCTTAATAAGAATGACTAGCTTGCATTTTTTAGTATGTCCCCCCAAAAGAAAAATCAGGAGTCAAAAAATCCTACAGACACTGCAAGTTACACCCTCCTTCACTGTTATAGGAAGGCAGCCCCCACCCCACCAACTCACAGATTTGCACACTGCACTGCACATGTTTGTTGCAAGGCAGTTGGGGTATTCCTAGTTTAAAAAAATAATAATCTAAAAGAACCTTGGATCAAAATCAGAAAAAAAAGGCTTTCAAGTTGGAGTCTTTCTTTATATCTGATAACTGTAAATATAAACCAGAAGAAATCCAAGCAGGTTTCGTCTTCTATGTAGTTTTAGCTAAGTGTGCATGTCCTCCTCTGATTATAACCTAGAAGAACAGCAAAGGCCATCAATTTCCAGAAGAACAGATGAGCCTTCAAATTTGGGGTGGAAGGGAGAATTCATTAAAAAAGAACACTAATGCCCATGGCTGTGCCAGGTTTGGGTTATTGCTGTTTAATATTTGTGATAAGAAGACTACATACTGTTAAATGGCCTGCTGTTCCACTTTCATAGTAGCAGAATGGTTGCATGAAGGCAGTAAAAGGGTTAACTAAGACCTAATTCCTTTGAAGGTATGCTGTTTAGCCACAATTTATCTGCCACAGAATGACTGCAGAATCAGCAGTTGTTCTGCCGCAGAAAGTGTGAGGTCCTGCCGCAGAATGTAGGTCCACTTTGCCGCAGTAAACACGGGGCCCTGCGCTAGGTCTTGAAAACAAAGTTAAAGTTTCAAAATGATGTCACAAACATCACACACTTTGTGACAGCCTATGCCATTGAGAATGTATAACTGATTGAGCATCCCAGGGTTGCATTTTTGCCACTTTATTAGTTTTATTTATGATTTGCCTGATTTGTGATGTACTTTACAAGGAATTTTCAACTATTACCCAAGTTCATGGAAAATTACAACAGGGCTTATTACTCTTCAGAACTGAGTTATTTATTGAGTGGTCTCTAGTTGAATAGAACAATTTAAAGCACTTACTGGTTGGTTGCATGACTCATCTAAAGAAACAAACAACTTACCAAAGAATGCAATTCTTAGATGGTCCTGTCTTAGAAAATGTAACACATTTTACATATTGGGACATGGCAGGATAGTCACTGCAGAGCTTACTTTTAAGGAACAAACATTTAATGTAACCAAAATTATTAATTGTAACTGTGCAGTGGATGTGAAATATCCTACTTCCTGAGTCACTAAATCAATCCCAAGACCCATATGTTAATCAAGAGCAAATGAATGTCTGGAAAAAAGTTCAGGCAGTGGGATTTGGAATGTTGGATAATCTCACACTGAGTTCATTAGCCACTTCACTTAGCCCTTATTGCCAGAACAATCATGGCTGTCACCTTTACTCACCAAAATCCTTTAACTATGACCTAGAAGGTAAGTCCCCTTAAAATTTAAAACAAAATGACTGATAACATTTTCTTTTCTCTCATGATCCATTCCTTATAAGCATACATTTTAAAAATGTACTGTTCAGTTTGAATTTCTGGAGTTCCTTAGGTAGTAAAGAAAACATCTCCTCCTATCCTTAACAGTTTGCCAGGGAAATGACTGTTGTTTACCCTGCCACAGATAAAACTTAGGCCATTGCTCCAAATTAGGCCTTCTGTTGTGTGTATGGGAGTGAACATTCTGCCAGTGGAATTCAACAGCACTTTGAATTCTTGCATTTCATGGCATCCATACATTCTAACATAACGATACAAAACGGTTGCCAATCTAAAACTTTTTTTTTACTTATTGTTAAATTTGGACACATTTTATAATTGTAATAAGACACTCCAGTGTGTGCCTTGTTGTCTAAAAACATCTCCAGGGTAACTGAAGGAACTTTATGATTCCTCGTGCCTCACAACACACCCAAGGCATGCAGTTATCCTACAACAATAACAAAAGAGACCTCACACTCGCATCCCTCACATGCATACAAACTCAACAAGAAGCTCTTGTAGAAAAATTTTAAAAAAGTATAATTACTGGTGACCCCCTTTATCACATGTTTAATGGGTACCTCTCAAACACCATAATAACTGGAAAACCAGTTATTATGGCATTTTCCTTTAACTGCCTTTCAGTTCCACTTCTCGCACTACTTACAGTTCCATAAACATGGCAGCTCCTTAGTTGCTTAGTGATAAGCCGCTAGTACTAGACTCTCAAATCTTTCTTTTTATTATTCTTTTTTAAAATATTTATCTGGTTGATCCTACTAGTCAACATTTGAAAGTTTTATCTGGTTGATCCTGCAGTTCATTAGCTTCAGGGCTCCGAACAGTAACATGTCATGGATGATGGTCTATAGCCCTACTTAAGCATGATATCAATTCCACACTATAAGTTAAAAAAAAATGTTTCCACTGCAGAGGAAGGGAGAGAGAGAAAGAGAGCGTGAGCGAGAGAGAGTGTGTGTGTGGGGGTCAGAGATACTCTGTAAGACACAGCAGCAATTAGAAAAGTTACAGTCCCTGCACCAGTAATTATAAAAATAAAGATAGACAATTAAGTGGATTTTTTTTTTTACACTTCAGGCGTGTAAAAAAAATCCATAACACACAGTTGCCTATCCATTATTCTCTATTTATTAACTTACATTGTTAATAATAGTGCATTACATATTGACTAGAATAAGTATATCTGCAGAAGGGGTATTGGCTTTTGAACAGACCTGTGAGAGGGATTTGGGGATATTGAACAATACATGAAATATAAATTTATTAACACCAGTAACAAAGACAAGCTAGCTCTCACCTGTGTGGATCAAAACACAATATTATAATAAAACCGGTCAATAAAGGCTGTTCTGTTGTGATAATGGATTTAGGCAATTGGGTGATGTAAACATGAACAAAAAAGTTAGAACAGATCCTGCAAAGGAATTCAAGAATAGAATTCATATTTTCCTGAATGAGTCTCGTCAGAGGGGAATCATTAGAAGGGAAGAAAAAAAAATAATTCTGACTGTTGATCACCCAATACTTGCCACAATGTATATTTCACCTATGATGCAAAAGAGACTGATAGACCCCCTGGGCCATTCAGCTGTGGCATATATTGGGTGTCTAACAGAGAAACTTTTGAAATTTGTTGATTTTCATCTGCGGCCCCTAGTGAGTTGCTTAACATGATATTTAAAAGATACATCTGATGTTTTTAAACTCTTATCAAATACATGGGTAGAGCCACATTTCTTGTTGATAATGATGAATGTGACATCATTATACACAAATGTCCTCTATGCTGGGGGTCTAACAGCTATGAGATACTATCTAGAGCACACAGCAGAGTATGGAACAGCATCAACTGATTTTTTGGTTTCATGTGCAGAATTTGTATTAATGTGTAATAACTTCATTTTTTGAAAAATTGTTACCTCCAGATATATGGTACAACCATGAGTGCCTCTCTTGGACCCAACTATGTAAACTACTATGTGGAGCTTTGGGAAAAACAGATGGTACAACATTAAGATTTGAATCAAATTTTTTAACAAGATTTTACATTACCGCAGGTACATAGATGAGTTGTTCCTGATCTAGAATGGAACTGATGATGAATTATGCAATTTTACACTATATCTTTAAAATTCAGATTGTGATTTGAAGTTTACTCTACATTCAGATTTGTAAACAGTATCATATCTTGAGCTGACCAATACTAAGTCTCCTTCTTTTTCTTTAACAGAAGAAGATGGTTGGTTTGATACATTTTATTGGACCCACAAGTGGCTTGTATAAAGATGGAATTATACACCAGCTTTTGGGGCCACACAGGTCCCTTATTCAGGTGAATAGCAATACTGATCAACAAGCAGTATTTATATCAACTGTGGAGCAATTAAAAATGAGAAAGTGAAGTAGGACGGCAATAAAGGAGACTAGAGATGAAAGTCTAAGATGCAAAATATAAAAACATGAGAAGAAATGGGGAGGGGGACATAGTAGGAACAGGTCAGTAGGAGATTAAAGGAAGCTAATGGGAAGAAAAAACATGCAAATAGGATCTGAGATCAGAGGCTGGCTGAAAGGGTAGAATGGACAGGAGATGCTTAATAGATGCAAGGAAATCAAGAAATTAGGAGAAACAAAAGAACAAAGGCCTAGATAAACAGAGGTGTGAAAACAAGAGGGAAGAGGTGGGATTGAGCTCAAGAGTTAATAGGTGAGGCAGGGAGGATGTGAGGTATAGTTAAGAAAAACAGAACAGGCAGAACTCAGAGAAAAAATATAATAATAAGACAGATATAGAACCAAAGTGTGATAAATAGAGACATGATTTAGTACACAATAAAAAAGAATTACAGTTTACCATAGTGGGTAATGAAACTGATGTCCCGATTCAGTCCAGAAATGTTAGATTTAAATTGTTTTATATATTTCAATTCCCATGTCCTTCTGTCCTGTGGATTTCTGAAGTTGTCTCATAGCATCAAGACAGAGAAATCCAAGAGAGAGCGATCTATTTGTGAAAAATGGCTTCCTACTGGAGTGCTGATAATCTGGTTTACTATAGTGTGACAGTGGTGATTCATCCTGGTTTTCATTGGTTGGCTAGTTCCCCTAATATAGCAACCATTTGTGCACTTCTTGCATTGAATTAGGTAAACCACATTACTGGATTGACATGTGAAGGATCCATTAATTTGTATTATGTTGTTCTGGTTTGTCTTAATGGTGGCCTGTGAGCATATGTGGGTGCAGGACTTAAATCTTGCCATGTTGCATGGTGTTGTTCCTCTTGTTTTCTGGTTATTTTGATCTGCTGGGAGTTTGTTATGAATCATTACATTTGAGAGGCTGGGGGGCTGCTTATAGGCAATGACAGGTGGTTCAGGGAAGATGTCTTTCAGTGTTTCATCTTCTCTCAGCATGGGTTGATGCTCTTTGATAATTTCCTGAAGGGGTTTTAGCATGGGGCTGTAAGTGACCACTAGAGGTGTGCGGTCAGTTTGATGTCTTTGCCTGTATTCCAGCAGATTGTCTCGTGGTATTTGTACGGCCCATTCAAATGCTCTGTCAATTTGTCTTGGAGAGTAGCCCTGCTGAATTAGGGAATTCTGAAGTGTGGAGAGCTGGCTGTCTCTTGTTCTCTCATCAGAGCACAGTCAATGGTATCGAATCGCCTGACTGTAGATTACAGATTTTTTTGTCTGATTAGAGTGGAAACTGGAATTATGCAGGTAGCAGTGTCTGTCAGTGGGTTTTCTGTAAAGAGCAGTTTGTATATGTCAATTTTTAGTGATATTGACTGTGGTGTCAAGAAAATGTATGCTGGTGGTGGAGTATTCAATAGTGAGATTTATAGAATGATGAAAGTTGTTAAAATTCTGATGGAATTTTTTGAGAGAATCTTCACCTTCTGTCCAAATCAGGAATATGTCATCAATAAATCAGAGGTAGACAGATGGATTATGAGGGTGGTGTTTAAAAAAATCCTCCTCTAAGCAGGCCATAAAAAGATTGGCATATTGTGGTGCCATTTTAGTGTCCATGGCTGTCTCCATGATCTGTAAAAAGTGCTTGCCATTAAAAGTGAAGTTGTGTGTCAAAATGAATTTTATTAGGGTACTGATGGTTTCTGGAATGTCTCCTGTGGATGTGTTTTCCTTAAATAAATTCTGACATGCTGCTATGCCATCTTCATGTGGGAACACCAACATCCCACATGAAGATGGCATAGCAGCATGTCAGAAATTTAATGGCAAGCACTGTCTACCTCCGATTTAATATGTTCCTTCCATTATGTGTCTAATAAATCATTTTCATTTTCACAGTTGTACCACAAATTTTTCAAAAGCAATGGATTAGAGTATCAGTGAGGGTCTGGCTGTTACAGTGATCCAGAATAATCCTTTTATTTGCCATAGCTGCAAGAAAAACAATTTTGTTTTGATAAGGAGATAACTTTAATTTCTTAAAACAGTGAAGCAATAAAATTAAAGAGTCACACTGAATTCTTCTCTTCAAGAAGTTTGAAATCAATTGAGTTATTTGTAGCCAACAATTATAAATTTTATGGCAATCCCATAAGCAGCAATAAAGGTCTGCCACTTTGCCACATTTATGGCAGCATGTGATGTCATAAGTTGGATATCTTTTATTAATTACTTTCGGTGTAATACAGTATATGCCCTGTTATTTATTTTTTGTTGAATAGATCTGTTCTTTGTGAGCAAATGCATTTATTTGCCTTAATACGAATATTTTGCCATTCCTTAGTAGTTAATTTAATCCCTATTTCTTTTTACCACTTTTATTAACATTGAGATGTGTCCCTTATATTATTTATGATTTTTAAGTACATTTGTGCTAGTAATTTCTTAGTACTGTTCCCAATCAACTCTTAAAATTTATATATATATATATATATATATATATATATATATTTTGGTTGAAAATTGACCATCATTTCCATAAAACTTTGTTATACTTTTAAATTTGAGAGAAAGGACAGTATATAGTAAGAAATTACCCTTTAGACTTTTGTGTGCTCTTTTCCTAAAGGACACAAAACTCTCAAAAACCCCATCCTTCATAAGATCGATCCAACTTATTATTTGAAGATTGTTCAAGAATCTGATGGCAGAGTTTCCTACGTTAAGCTCATTTCTATTTAAAGCTATTGTACCAAAGAGCCACAGGATATTTGTCTGCCCCAATTTAATTTTAGCCATAGCAAATTGAAAGCCCATGATTTTAATATTAGAATTTGAGTAATCTGTTTGTAACTCATTTTAAATAGTACATCTGATAAATCTATTTGCTGATGATATTCTTTTTTATAATTTTTTGCAAGATAATCTATCTGATCTTGGGATGGAAAGAAAGCCCATTCCCACAAAGATCCTAGAATAGTACTTAAATTATTCAAATAAAGATATGGACAACCAAACCCTCCCTGGTTTCTTGGAGTAATAAGGTATTCCCACACAATTCTGGGTTTGCCCCCTCTCCACAAAAAATTCCTCAAAATTTGCTTGACATCAGAGAAACATTTCATATCATGTGATCCTATAATAGCTCGCAGAACATAAATCAAATGGGGTAGTACCATCATTTTTATCACTTCAATTCTTCCCCAGAGAGAAATTGAAAGATTTTGCCATGATTGCAAACCATAAGAATTTTTTTTTCTTTTGCCTTTGTGTAATTAATCTTTATATTACTTTCATTGTTATTAGTAATCATTAGACCTTAATATTTGAACTGGTCTCTCTTGGCAAACAAATGAACAATCTAAATAGTCAGATACTTTAGGACCTTGTAATATTTGGAAAGGAATCAATTTCTCCTGATTAGGTTGATAACCTGAAAATGTGGCAAACATTTCAATTTCACTTAAAATTGATGGGATAGACAATGTTATATCTTTTAATAATAACAAAGTATCTTCTGCAAAGACACTTCTATTTTTTGGTAAATTTTGAATTGTGGATTTGAGTTTTGCTAGCATAAACTCAGGATTATTCAAATTAATTTGGGTTATCTGTATTTTAGATAAAAAAATGTTCCAATATTATAGCATTGAAGTTGACATATGTCTGATCAATATTTTTAAAGTAGTCATTTATTATTTTTTTTTCATTTCTTCTATATCTGTTTCTAAGGTTTCTAAAGTAATTTGGTGCAAAGGGGGCTATGAGGCCCATAACTGCACCTTATCAATTATGGTATCCCAAGTCTGGTGTATTAAATATAAATTTATCAAGGCAATTTTTAAAGGTTTTTTTGTCACTGCTGGTGATAATTTCTAATGGTAGGTTATTCCAGGGATTAATGATTATTTGGGTATAATAGTTTTTCCTAGAAACATGAACAAACTTAGGCCTATTAATCTGTAATGGGTGACCTCTAGTATTAAATATGTTGTTTTTAAACTCAAAACCCATTTGAATAAATAGGTATGGGTCATTAATTATATCAAACATGTAAATTAGATCACCTCGAAGATGTCTGAGTGATAAGGTCATCACATTTAACTTTTCCAAATGTAGTTTGTATGAATATCTGTGGTTGTAGTACTATATATAGCTTTTAAATTGGTTATATTTTGTTGTTTTTACTTTTTAAGTAAATTTTCTAGATGTTTCCCTGTTTTATCACCCTGAAGATATATTGCACATTCTATTTTTTAAACATTTGTTTCAGTTTCTTGGTATTTAAGTTGCTGAATTGAGTTCCTAACTGTCATCCATTCTAGTTGATACTTTTTTGGATCTGTTATAACCAAGCATCTAATTCCTTTAATTGTTTAAAAAAATTGATTCTCTTTTTGTGTATGCATTTTAAATCTCCAAGCTTTATATCATATACAAATGCCTCTAAGCATGGCCTTTAAAGGATCCCATAGTTTCACAATTGGGCATTGACCTGAATAATGATAGGAAAAAAAATAATAGCTTGACTACTTTTTTCTCTTAGATTATCTTCCCTAAGTAAAATATTGTCAAATGTCCATTGGTAATGTTTTCTCTGTAAGCTACCCCCTAATCTGATCATAACTTCCACCAAAGCACGGCCCAAAATTAAAATAGATCTGATAGAACTTCTTAAAAAGTTTGGAATAAAGGATTTAGATAAAAAAATATAGTCAATTCTAGAAAACATATAATTTTTTCATCATAAGTATATTTTTTATCTACAGGATGTTTGAGTCTCCAAACATCAATCAAATCATGATTTTAACTAAAATGATTTAGGAGATTAGATTTATTTTATTATAAGACATAGCAGGTGATGTTTTGTCCAGTTAAGGATGCATAATAGCACTGAAATCTCCCATTAATATACTATTTTGTGCTTGAAGATCAACCAATCCCTATGTAATTTGTGCCATAAATAGATGGTATTCTTGAAATGGAGCATAAATTGATCCTACTGTAATGGAAATATTTTCTAAAGTTATACTGACTAATAGTAGCCTTCCTTTTTTGTCTATCCATTTCTGTTCCTTTTTAATATTCAAATGTTTCCAAAACATTAGGGAAACTCCAGCACTTTTATTTTTTCCAGGAGATGATAAGATCTGATGAATCCAATTTCTTCTAACTTTTTTCTGTTCCAAAACAGTTACGTGTTTCCTGTAAAGTTATAATATCAGCCTTTACTTTATTCAAGTATGTCAAGAACCTTGATCTTTTAATTGGAGTGTTCAATCCATTAACATTTAAAGTAACACATTTAATTTTTTTGCTAGTGATCATCATAACTACAAAGTCTATACATTATGACTAGTGTTGTCAGAATTAATTCATTAAAGATCCAGACCCTCCTCCAACCGTGGTGTTTGAGTTCTAACTTAGAATTTGAACACTAAAGGGTTTGCAAAAGGATTCAAATCATTGTAAGTTAACTTAGTAACTTACTTTTCTGTCATCCTCCCCTGTGAGCTCCACCCCGTGACATCCTGGCCCCAGCAGCAGAAGACAGTTGGGAGGGGGCACATCCCAGCCCTGGCTCAAGATGCATGGAGGGTGCAGCAGTGTTGTTGGAGAAGGGGTGGGGCAATCAGCATCAGTGACTTGTCAGTGTGCTTGCACACTTGCACTCACAGTCTTCCTCACCACCTGACCATCTACTATGTGGTCAGGTGGTGGTTGAGTAAGCCTCGTGAGTCACGAGATGATGTATTACTATTTAAGTGTGGCTGAGTGGCTATGAGTGTGACTCCATTTTCAGTCAGTTACAGCAGAATGTCTGGATTGGTGTGATGATTTGGTGAACTTGTTGGGAATTGTGCTGCCCTCAGCAAAATTAATCACCTAGTTTGAAACAAAACCAAAAAAAAAAGAAATCACATAGTTAGTTGTTGAAAGGGTGAGGGGAAGAAGGAAGGGGGGCCGAGGAAAGAAAGTTGGGAAGAAGTAATGGCCAGGTGGGTAGGGGAGTTGGGGTCGGGGACTAGTCAGGAAGGGGAAGAGAGAGATTACCTTGGCAGGGTGAGGGGAGAGAGAAAAAGATCATAAAAGTGAGACAGAAAGAGATTAGCATGCAGAGACTATAACTTGAGTCTGAGTTAATGCTTATTACTGTCTGCTGATCTAGTTTTGTGTGCGCCATTCCCATTTCCCAATCAAGTTAAATTCATCTCCGGGGAGGGAGATCACCATGGCAGTAGTGGGGGGGGATAAAGTAACCAAACCTTAGATTTTCCCTGTTGTGTGAGAAAAAAAACTGCAAAATTTGCAAGCATATCTGACTGAAATTTAAATTTTTTTCAGTTTTATGTTCAAAGCCAACAAAGAAGGAGGAAAAAAAGCCCTAATCCCACAACAAAGAAACAGGCAAATTCTTGTCAAGAGGACAGAAGTCTCAGTGAGGAAGGACCGTGCTCAATGTGCTGTGCTGAGGGGGGCCCTCCTCTTTCACCCCCAAAAGCCTCCTGAGTCCTGCTACAGCACAAGGCAGGCACCAAAGGCAGTTAGTTTTTTTGGACACAGACAGTACTCCTGTGGTGTGTGTGTGTGTGTGTGATTTCTTTCCACTCCATCTCCTATGACATGGCCAGCTCATCACTCTGCTGCTGTGTGCCCTTTGACTGCATGGTGCCCTACCCAGTGTGTGTTACTGTGAGAAGCCCAGTGGCCAGTTATGTTATCCTTAAATACATGACAGAAGCCTAGAAAAACATTTCACCATTGTAAGGAGAGCCATAATAATCTCCCTGTGTTTTGTGTGACTCCATCTCCTGTGGTTAGCCCATCACCCTGCTGCTGTGTGCCCTTTGACTGCACTGTACCCTATCCAGTGTGTGTTACTGTGAGAAGCCCAGTGGCCAGTTGTGTAGTGGTGTTATCCTTAAATACATGACAGAAGCCTTGAAAAATATTTCACCGTTGGAAGGAGAGACATATTAATCTCCCTGTGTTTTGTGTGAGTGACTCTGTCTCCTGTGGTTAGCCCATCACCCTACTGCTGTGTGTCTTTTAACTGCAATTTATCCTACCCAGTGTGTGTTACTGTAAGAAGCCCAGTGGCAAGTTCTGAGGTGGTACAATTTCACGTATTGGTAATGAAAAAATAGTTTTTTACTCTTATTCAGAATTACAGTTCCTGACCTTTCACTTTGCCCGGCCTGCTTGCGTATGCCTATGCTCAGCAGTCAAATCATTCTGCAAGCCTTGAACCTGGGATCCTTTCATTGCAAATCTGCATATTCTTCCATTACCTTCAGTCCACTGCATCACAGTGTCATACAGCCAAAACTAAATTTTGGAGTTGCAGCTAGTGACCACTGATCACAAATCACATCATTTTCTAACACGGGAATTGTGTGTGACTGTGTGTGCAGTATACTGCTGCTATTATGGCTGACAGCAACACAGATGAAGCATCTGGTGCCAGTGGTGGAGCAGGTATTGGTAGTAGTGGTAATCCTGGTGTTAGCAAAAATGTTTCACATGATAAAAATTCAACAAATAGCAAAAGAGCAACAATGAAGTGTGGTACAGGGAGACCTTTTAAGAAAACTTGTGCAGCTGCTGGGGTCACACAGAGAGGCATCATAAATTATGCCATTCATGCTGTAAAAGCCCCTGTGACTAGCAGTAATAATGCAACTGACAATGAGTCTCTTTCTGACTCAGACAGCAGTTCTTTGTCTCAGTTTGACACTGTTGTGTCTGGTGATGTATCATCAGTTCCTCAATGATGTGAAATGAGCAAGTCTGCTGAAAATGAATCAGGTAGTGAACTTGCAAATAAATCTGCCACTGTTGGCAATGAATAGGACATATCCAGTGAATCTACCACTTTGTGTCGGCTAACAATGAAAACAATTCAAGGGCCCCTGCCCACTCTTCTAGCACCAAGGAGGATGTCCCTGGTTCTGCTTGGGCAGGTGAAAAAACACAAACAGTTTTTAGTTATCTTCCTAGCACTTGAACAAATTCTGTCACATTTGAAGTGTGGAATTATTTCTCTGTCAGTAAGTGATCCATGCAGAGCAAATGTGTTCCCTGTGTAAACAAAGTGTAAGCCATGGTAAAGTTGCGTCATGCCTTGGCACTACAGCTCTTAAACGTCATCTGAAAAAATATTTAATATTGTTTAATCATTCAAAATCCATGTCCTCCATTTTACAGACCACACATGAGAAGGGTTAGGAATCTGAAATGGATACTGAATTGTCTGAACTTGATGCAGACAGAACCACTGACAGCCCTAGGATCACCATTACCACCAATGCCAGAACCATTAGCACATGTTTCACATCCAGTGATGGCACTGAATGTAGAAGTCCAAGTCCACCATTTCAATATCCGTCTGGCCATTGAAGCACAGTGTCTAATAAACCGGCAGGGGCATGCTGTAATCAGCTAACACTGTCTCATGCATTTGAGAGGAAGAATACTTTTACCAAAAATCATCCAAAGACCCTTCATCTTAATCACAGAACTGGTGAACTGTTAGCTGGAGCTCTTCTCCCACACTCAGTTAAGAAGGGGGATAAAATCTTCTATAGGTACATTAGTGAGTGAAGTAAGACCAAGGGAGGGATAGTGAGGTTTAATAAAGGGAAGGGAGATGGGCAGAGGGTGACAGTGAAAAGGCAGAGATACTGAATGACTACTTTTGTTCAGTATTCACAAAAGAAGAGGAGGGAGAACGTACCTAAGCCAAACCATAGAAGCAATCTGGATGGGGGGGTCAATACCAGTCCATTCACAGAAGAAAGGGTCCTGAAAGAACTCCTTAAACTCAAGGTGGAGAAGGCAATGGGGCATGAAGGGATTCACCCCAGAATTCTAAAAGGACTAAGGGGAGAACTAGTGACACCACTGACTACCCTTTTTAACAAATCATGGGAAGATGGTGTGGTACCTGAGGACTGAAGGAAGGTGGATGCGATTCCCCTTCACAAAAGTGGGAGCAAGGCAGATGTAGGAAACTACAGACCTGTTAGTTTGACCTCAGTAATAAGGAAAATGATGGAATCACTTCTGAAAGAAAGAATGAATTGTTGAGTACCTAGAGGCCAGCTGGGCACAGGACCCAAGGCAGCATGGATTCACAGCTGGAAGGTCATGTCAGATGGACCTAATACATTTCTTTGACTGGGTGACCAAAGTAGTATACCAGGGAGGGGCTGTGGACATGGCCTACCTAGGCTTTAAAAATACATATTTTTACACTTATTTTTCCCTCTGGTCACGGTCAGCAGGGGCCTCTCTCAGGCATCCTGTCAGTTCCTGCCCAGCCTGATGTCCTTCTTGCCTGTACCTTCTTTCTCCTGCTCCTCAACACCCCACTCGGCACCCCCAGCTTAACCCATTGGGCAATCTTCTTAGTCAGTCTCCGGTGGTGGGTGAGGACCCGGGTGGAGGAACCTGGGAAGTCAGGCAGACCAGATCTGGCTGCAGGCATGGGGGCAGGTGCCATCACCTACCCCTGCCAACCGGGCTTTTCCTTGTTCTGGTGCTCACACCCCTCCCCCTGTGTGGGCATGCCCCTGATGCAATTGCACACAGCAACCCTGCCTTATGTCAGGCCACGCTACTTGTGTGCTGCCCAGTGTGCTGCAGTGCTCCTGGTCTTCACCAGGAGTCACTGGCACTCTGGGAGTCCCCCGATCTCCCCCCACAGGGAGAAGAGCAGCCCAGCGGGTGCTCAATCCTCACCCACCCCCTGCCGACCCCCATCACCCAAGCTCACTCCCAAACTTGGGTCGCCAACTTATATTAATTCATTAAGTTGGGAATCTTCTCCGACAGACTCTTCAAAGCTTCATCTGATATAGAAAACACATATCTCTGGCCATCCAAAATCACACAGTCTTGCTGGTAATAGGAGAGATGATTTAAATACTTTCTCCCAAAGTTTAGATTGCAACCAGTTACATTTTCTCTGATCTGCTATTTTCAGTGGGCAAAGTCATGATATATACAGTAGATATTGAGTCTTCCGTTATATTCAGTCTTTTATTTATAAACTTGGTTCATTACCGTATCTTTATCCTGTGATCTCATTAATTTCACAATTATTGGTCTCAGTGGGGTGTCGTAATCTGGTTTTTGCCCTAAGGATCTATGGATCCTATCCACTTCCATCTGAATTTCTGCTGGGTCTGTCTCTAAATATGCAGCTGCTATCTTTTTGAAGGTGTCCCGCTAGATATTGTTTCATTCTCAAGATTCCGGAACTTCAATAATATGGATATTTTTCCTTCGAGCACGAAGTTCGAAATCTTGTAATTTCTCTTGACAATCCTTCTGTAAGTTGTTCACAGATTTGATTTGCTGAAGTAAGGGAGTTTGTTGCTCTTTTAAGGCTGTTATTTCTTTCTGAATGGATTCTGTTTCATGCTTTAATGATTGATTTTTGGCTACTAAGAGGTTGTTTATTGCATGTTATTAACTCGTTGCTCCAGTGTTATCAGTTTAGTTAGTTTAGCATCCATTTTCTCCATTTTCCTGAACAATAAGCGGGCCCATGAAGGTATGTCCTCTGGTGCAGAGTTGCTAGTGACCCCCCCCTTCTGATATTTCAGAATGAGATAAAGCCAATTCTGTCTCTACATTCCATGATGAGGTATTTATAATAGTTTCCCCCTTTGTCACATAATCAGCATAGTGCCCAGACACGATCTACTGCTCCAAGTTCTTCACTCTTTCCACTTGATTGCAGTGCGACTCCGTATAAAAAGGTTTACCAATTTTTATAGCACTTAGGCTGTCATTCTCAATGGAAGCTCCATTTTCCACTGTAGGCATCATGTTTCTCTGAGTCTCATTACTGCTCCCCATTATACTATCACAAAGCAAGAAAGGATCATTCTGAAATGGAGATAGTACTTTTGATTTTATTTGACCTGTGCTATTAATGTCCTCTTATCCCTTTAACTGGGTAGCCAGTTTAGACAAATTATTTTCAGCTTTATTTTACACCAAAGTTAATGTCGGGGGGGGGGGGGGGGCTGTTTTAGAATCTGCACTGAAACTGCATTCTCCTAAACTTGCCACAAATGTTTTAATTGAAAAGGGTAAATATGTTTCATTGACACTCAGCTTTTTCCCATTATCTGTTAATGGGACAGCCAAAGGTTCCTTTTCCGTATCCCACAGTTCTGTCTCTTTACAAGGTATAATTTCACTACTTTCCCCCTGAGTTGAAATCGACCTTAAACAGGGAGTTTTAGAATCAAGATTGTTTTGTAGCACGCTGTGGTAGACCTGTAATTTGATCAGTCCTAGAAGGGTCCTCTATTTGTTCTGATTTGCCTGTGTTGGTGGTATTTATTTCTGTATTAGCAGGTGATTTCAGTAAAACTAACAGCAGTAAAAATACACTGACCTGTAATGAGCTTCTTGTAACCAGTTAAGTCTTTTGTTAAGTTCTCTTGGCATTTTAATTGGGAAAACTGTGTCTTGGGATGTTTTTGAATGTTTTTTAGTTTAGGTTTTTTCTTTGATAATATCTCCACTTTCCCCCTCTATATTGACAAGTTCTTTGGGTAGCCCTTCTCCCATATTGCTTTGTTCCACTATTATTTGTAATTGTTACCCTTTAAGCATAGATGTCTTGCCCTGCTTTATCGTACTTTTCTCCATTAAAATATGTTCAGGGGATTTCTTTTAACTCATAGCATGATTTTTCAAGGTTTGAATATTTTTTACCAAATAATTATCAAGGTTTTTTCTGGTAAGCCACATATTTTCACAGTTTTTGCACTTACTTTTTTGTCATTTGTTTTCTTAGGTTCTCGCTTAGTGGGAGTCATTATTTAAAATTTGGAGAAAACTTCTGTTCTTTGTTCCCTTGTCTAGCTTCACGAGTTAAGTCCCAGAAGAACATAAGTAGAACTTTTCATACTCCTTGTACTACAGACTGTAACAAACAAGGCTTCATTAAGCCATTGAGTTCCTCTCCACAAAAGCACAGCGTCTGCACACCACCAGTGCTGAGGTCAAACTGAGGAATGCTCTCTCACTCACAAGCTCCTCCCATCCCCCACCAAGGTACTACTGTAAATTGTTGAATAGGTAGTTTGGGTGCTGAAGTGAAGTGCTGCAGTGGCGGTTTGCTTATTTTATTTTTAATCAGGGGTTGTTTCCAGTGGCAGTTACCCGGCTGTTGATGGGTAATGCTGTTTAAAAAAAATTCAAGAAGTGGAGTGGCATGTAGGGAGATAAAGATGCTGGGCTTCCTGTTCCTTTCTTTTTAACAGGATAATGTTGAGAGATTTAATCATGACTGTGAGGAGCTCTTAGCCAATCAGAGGACTGTTTTTTCTTTTATATCCAGTTCATAATATTTGCTTTTACTGTATTTATTATTAATGTATAAACTACAGTTGTGTTTTACAATTGCAGTAAAACAGAACTGAAACCACATTACGCAGTGATGAATGATGAGGACTTGAGTGAGTCCTTATTCTAATTATTAATTATAACAGCACCCAGTTCTGGCGTCCTCCCCTCAGAAAGGATAAGGATAGGTTGGAGACAGCACAGCACAGAGTAACAAAAATGATTCAGGGCCAGCAGGGCAAATCCTATGAGAAGCGCCTCAAGGCATTAAATATATACTCACCGGAGATCAGAAGGGAGAGGGGAGATATGATACAGACCTTCAAGTTCCTTAAAGGAATTAACAAAGTGAACTGCAGGGAACTATTTAACCTGAATACCAATTCGCAGCCATGAGGACACAAATGGAAATTAACAAGAGGCAGGTTCAGGAGGGATGTGAGGAAGTACTACATTATGGAAAGGGTGGTGGAAACCTAGAACAATCTGTCGGCTGAAGTGGTGGGTGCAAAAACAGTCAGGGGATTCAAGCAGGGCTGGGACATAATGAAAGGAATAGTGGTTACTGGGGGTGAAAGGACCAGAGAGGAGAATAGAGAGATGATGAGGAGGGTTAGTACCCTGGAGGAACAGTAAGTTACAGGGATTATAGAGAACTAGGGCAGATGGACCTCTGGTCTTTTTCTGCCATCATTGTCAATGTTTCTGTTATTCTTTTTTTTTAAACACACTTTATGCTTCTATATCCCTGACAGGCGGCTTTGGCCCTCCTGATGGAGGGTATCTTTCTCCGAACCCACCTGCTCCCACACACGCTGACACTGGCAGTTCAACCACGGATTACCCCCCACAGCAGGGCCAAGAAGGAGGTGGCATGCTACACCTCCCCCTCAGAGACCCAATCCAGAATCCGGTGCCAGCCCTCAGGAGTGGCGGCCATCATTGAGCACTGCCAGGCTCCCTCCCTATAGACATTGGCACATCGGAGCAGACCTCCCAACCTGTATTGCCCTCCAGCCACTGCTAGAGGGCAGTCAGTGACCAGGACGACAAGTCTTCCTCCTCCCAAGAGAAGAGAGCAGTCCTCTGGATGCTCAGTCCTCTCTCCCCCCTGCCAAACCCCAGTGGCCCGGACTCATCCACAAACCTGGGTCGCCAGTGTGGTGCGAGGTGTAGCGACCAGCGCCTCAACCTCCAGCACCACTGGGCCGGTTGTTTCTATTATTTTTAATAAATATTTATTTATTATTCATTTAGTTGCTTTCAAAATATAATTCAAGATGGAGGGGGGAGGAGGAGGAGGAAGATGATGAACAGGATGTGTTGTTTCAGAACCAGTTAATTGTTTTTTGTTTTATTGTAACTATTATTACAAATCACTATTATCCTTAAATTTGGCTTATTTATATGACAATAAAATATGATTTATGATGGAGGGAGAAGGATGATGATGAGGGGAATGTGTTGTTTTCACAAACCAGACGTAAGATGAGATATTTCGGAAACTGTTAACAATTCAAGTAAGAGGAAAGCTTTGCAGTGTAGTGCAAGCGTGTAATCAGACAGCATACTTTATTTTTTACAACAAATTCAGCACTTGCTGGGATGCCCATGTTGAGCCTGACTCTGGTTGGTGGTACTGAAATTTTGTGATACAGTGTCAGTCTGATAATAAGGTATACATCGGTTGACTCAGGCTACTGCCATAGCGGCTGGGTTACTTGAAAGAACCACCTTATCCAACCACTTGCCATGCCTAACCAAAGCTCACTGTTGCTGCTGCTGCTGGTCCATTTGACCTGAATGAGTATTAGAAGTTGATGTGACTGTTAGGAGGATATCATGCTCATGAAAGTATCATCCAGAACACTGGTTTATAAAGCCTGAATGCACTTTACTGACCCCAAATGATCTTTTTACCACATTGATTGGAGTATGCCTTCAATGGATTTCTGGGGCCTGATATTCAAAAGTTTGCATGGGTACAATTAGGTGTTTGCCCATGCAAACCGGGTTTTGCCCCAGAGCACAATATTAAAAATGGGTGGTTGCATGGGTAAATAGGGTTAGCACCTATGCGAAACATAATATATGTGGGTAGGCAAAGGGAGGGGCAGGGACAGGAATATCTTTGCAGTCTCATATTCAGTGCATTTGCACAGTGCAAAAGGTCTTTGCACAGTCTATTTGCGTTCGACAAATACTGTTGAACAAAACCTAACTTACTCCAAGAAACCCTAGTGGCTGCCAGAGGTACTGCAGCCAACAACCACATTGGCTGATGGGGGGAGCACACCTGCTTCCTAGTGGTCCATAGCACCCCCATCTGATCGCCGTCCTGGTGTCCATATTAGGAACCCCTGGTGCCTAGAAAAAAAAACTCCAATCACCAGCCAGTATGATAAAAAAACTAATCCCTGGTGCCTAGTGATCTTCCCCTCCCTCTGATCACCAGCCAGTATAATAGATAAATAATCCCTGGTGCAAAATGGTCCCTCCTCCCTTCCTCCAATCATCAGCCAGCATAATAGAAAAACTAATCCCTAATGCCTAGTGGTCCCCCCTCCCTCTGATTGCCAGCCAATAAAATAAAAAAATGAACCCCTGATGCCTAGTAATCCCCCCTCTGATTGCCAGCCAGTATAATAGAAAAACAAACCCTGCTATCTAATGGTCCCCCCTTCCTCTGATCTTCAGCCGATATGATAAAAAAAAACAATCATTGGTGCTTAGTGGTCCTGCCTCGCTCTGATCTCCAGCCAATATAATAATAAATAAAACAAACCCTGGTGCCTAGTGGTCCCCCCCTTCCCTCCGATCGCCAGCCTATATAATAGAAAAAACAATCCCTGGTGCCTAGTGGCCCCCCCCTCCTATCGCCAGCAGGTGTAATAAAAATAATCCCTGGTGCCTAGTGGTCCCCCATCTGATCATCAGGCAATATAATAAAAAAAGTAGTCCTCTTTCATAGTGGTCCCCCCCTCCAGTCACCAGCCAGTATAATAAGAAAATGAATACCTGGTGCCTGATGGTCACCCTTCCCTCTTATCTCCAGTCCATAGAATACAAGTGGAATCCCTGGCATCTAGCGGTCCCCCTGTGGCACCTACCATACACCCTGCCATCTCCCTTACCTGCATTGTTGGTGCCACAGGAGCCCATACAATCACTGGCAGAGCCCTCCTCACACCTCCTCAGTTGGCCATCATATGCAATGCCAGAAAGCATGCACCCTATTTTCTGTACAGGGCATACATCCTCTACTGTAGAGGATGGGAACCCTGTAAAACACATAGTGCGTGCACGCTTTCTGGCATAGCATATGGGGCCCAGCTTAGGAGGTGAGAGGAGGGCTGTGGCATTCACCATATTGGCTCCTGTGGCAACAACAATGCTGGAAAGAGGGGTGGCAGAATGGGTTGTCTGTGCTGTGGGGGGACCACTAGATACCAGGGATTCCTTTTGTATGCTATGAACTGGTGATCGGAGAAAGGGAGGAACCACTAGGAACAAGGGAGTCCTTTTTTTTTTTGCAACTTAGTTTATTTTATTGACTTTTCTTTGGAGTACAGTAAAATATGTAACTAAAATTATTCAACTTGACTCGACCAATTGTTACAATAAGGAAAAATGCAAACAAATAAGCAATAACATCAATACCTTACATTTCTGCTTACACCAAAAACTACCCCCACCACCCTGTACCACCACCCCCAAGTTCTCCCTCTTTTGCCCTCCATTGGGAGGAATGATCATTATGCTAAAGAGTTAATGGGTTAAATAAGAATAAAGCTCTGCCAAACGCGTCTGTGCTCTGGATTGAAAAAGGTTGTAATATCCTATTACCTTTTCTGCTGAAATAGCTATCAGACATTCCTGTACCCATTCCGAGAGGGAGGGGGTCCAGGGCTCCAGCCAATGTCTAACAAACAATAATTTGGCTACCAAGGAAAATAATGCCATGTAGTATTTGCGGGTAGTGCTTTTAATGGAAGAGTAGTCCCCCAGAAGACATACTGTATATCTGGTGTGAAGTAGTTATTAGGACCCAACAAAGGGGACACCTTACTATTAATTAGGGACCATAATAATGTGACTGACTGACATTCCCACACTTTATGAAAAAGAATACCATCCGCTAATTGACAAGTAGGACAAATCGGTGTCAGCAATTTTTTCATTTGGAAAAGGATACTGGGAGTAAAGTAAAGGTTGTGAAAAACATTGAATTGTATCAACCGTAGCCTATCTTGTTTAATGTAGGTATAAATAGAATTCCAGCAAAGAATGCCACTGAGTATGGTACCAATTCAGTTTAAAATGGTTTTGCCAATAATAGGCAACAGGCGATATCAGAGCACATTGGCGGAGTAACAAGGTTTTATACATACTGTACAAGAGATTGCTTTCTTTTTTCCTACATACTCAACATAGTCCATAAAGGGGGAAGGGGATGTAACTTGCCATGGGGAGGCCCCAGAAATTGCTTGATACACTTGCTGATTTGCAAATATTTAAAGGATTGAGACGGGGAAGTTTTAAAATGAGTCATTATATGTTGGTAGGGTATCATTTCATTACCCCTTATTACATCCCTTACCTTGATTTGGGATAACTAAGACCAAAATGATGATGGGATTGGTTTGCCAGCAATACACAGGTTGAGATTATTGAATACCATCTGATGATTCTTTTTTTTATTATACCAGCTTGCGATCAGAGGGGGCGACCACTAGGCACCAATGATTTTTGTTTTACTGTACCGGCTGATGATTAGGAGGGAGGGTAGGACCATTAGGCACAAGGGATTATTTTTCTGTCATACAGATCAACAATCAGAAGGAGGGGGGAACCACCAGGCACCAGGGATTAGTTTTCTTTTATCATACCAGCTGGTGATTGGAGGAAAGGGTACACCACTAGGCACCAGAGATTACTTTTTTTATATGGGCCAATGGCTGAAGGAAGGGGGTACCACTAGGCACTGGGAATTATTTCTTTATTGTACAGGCCAGTGATCAGAGGGCTGGGGGGAGCACTAAGCACCAGGGATGTTCTTCACTCCTGGGACAGGGTAATGGGGGGGTGGCACTGCACAAACCTGCCACCACTATGCATGCAAATGAGCCCATAATGTGCATGCAAATGGCCCCTTAGAGCCTTGCATGACTGATGGGTTCATTTGCATGGTTCCCTCTGAAAATAGTAAATAGGACTCTGGTGCTATCCACTCTGGCAGCTCTATTCCTTGCACAGCAGGGATTCATGTTGGGGTTACACTACTTGACTTCATGCTGTGCCAACATGGCCTTATATTCATTCAGATAGAGTTGGTGCACTATCCAACTAAATATTCCATCCTTGGACCCCTGGGCAATTGCAAAGTGCAGCACAAACCTTTGTGCTCCACATTGTGCTTTTTTGAATATCGGACTTCTGGTGTCATATTCAAAAATGTTCCATACAGGAGAGGATCCGTTTGTTTTTAAAGGTACAGTAGACTGGTGGAGGTGTGGGGGGGGTGTACTTCAGGAAGAATTTGGCAGTGATAGCAAAATGATTTATTTATTTCTGCCACAGTGGATGACATGCTTTCTGATGGCATTTGGGCAAGGCAGCAGATAAAATGAAAGAGAAGACAGCATAATTTGATACAATGTGATATGATATTTAAGAAGGTAACATAATTTGGTTCATCCATGTCACAGCAACATGAATCTGGCTGCAGTAAATTAGGGTGCAAGAAACATGTTGCCTGCAACTACTGCACCCTTACATTCCACTGAAACCCAAGTAGGGTGATAAGGGAGAACAGGGCAGAGCACAAAATATAACCTCCTCCATGTCCAGGTATGAGTGGACCCAGGAGAACAGTGTCGGTGGTGAAAACGATTGTGAGTGTAGGGCACTGTGAAACCCAGCCTACCCTGTCACTCATGCCCTTTTCCTGTCAGTCTAAATATGGAGCTCTAATTGCATCACCCACATAATGGTATACAATATAATTTGATACAATATGTCATAACAAGATATGATAAACTATAATTTAATATTTGATGACTTTTATTATTTTTTATTATTTTATTTAGTTTTGTGTATGTGCCAAGAAAAAAATGAATCAAGAAATCAATGTCATAATTTTGCCTTGCTAGTTTACTCCCTTCCCTCAAACTGTTTCCGGAAGCTGCTAATGACAATGGGTGGCAGACTTTGAGGAATTGGGCTATATGCAAGATAGCGTTTTTTCAGGAACTAGGCTTTGAATTTTTGGATGGCTTACTTCTATCCCAAGTAGGGGAGCTGGTGGGGGGATAACTACTTCCACTGCAGTGGGAAAGAAAACAGTGAATGTTTTGGAAAATAATGAACCATGGTTTCTTTAACTATACTAACATGTACCCAACACTTGTCCACATAGCCCCATGTGCATATAAGAAACGGTCTGTGCTTCCTTTGACCTATCAGTGTTAAGTCATCTGAATAGTCTAGAGACACTTCCTTAAAACTCAAATGATACTGGTAAAACATAGGAATTAAAAAATCTTTACACCTGTGTGACATAATCAGCTTGCAGATTTTTAGTTTACACTTTCAAATAATCAAAGAACCACAGAGGTATTATAGCACAGTGGTTTAAGGCTCTGAGCTGCAAATCTGGAGACCTGAGTTTGAATCCCACAGCCCTCACTTGCATACTGTGTGACCCTAATCAAGTCACTTAACTTCCCTGTGCTCCCAGGTCGCAGCTGTAAACAAGTTTTCAGCTTAGTGTGCTACTCCTGGTTAAACAATTGGAAAAAAAATCAAAATCCAATATTTCATGGTATTACCACTTCTATAGGGAATGGTGGTACAGTAGTAACTGATTTCCAGTCAGATCATTCATCCTGAGGACATTTCTTAGTGAATGCCTTGTTCATTGCTACAGCTTACCAGGCTCGACCCCTTCCAGGGAAGTGCTCATAGCTTGGATGGTTAAGGAGGGCTCTGGCACTGCAGTGATCCCAACATCTGGATGAAGGAGTTTGCTCCTGCTGCTGTGTCTGTGGGTGTAACAAAAGGAAGCTTCCATACCACTGGGAGGAGGGAGGAAATAAAAAGGGTAAAAATGGGAGAAAACTCCAGGTGCCACTTTCATGACAGCTGAGGGTTACCACAGGCCTGACCAGACCATATCAAGGTATTGGAGTACATCTGCTTGAGGATTACAGCTGACTGGGGTAAAATTATATATATAAAAATAGATTTGAGAAGAGTCACTGGAATATCAAGGAGGAGCCACAACTATAACTAAGACATTGTTTTAACTGAAAAAATACACTGCTGTAACTGAGAGGAGACACTGCTGCAACCAGGATACTGCAGTATCTGATTGGAAACACTGGTATAGTTGGAATGAGGTACTGCTATAACTGGGAGGGGACACTGCCACAACTCTTTTTGCAGAATTCTGTTACACAGCATAAATGCACAGGGCGATTGTTCTGTGGTTTAAAAAGCAGTGTCCAGACTGGCCTGTTTGTGCAGCGGTATGGCTTCTGCTTGCAATGCCTGTGATCTGGGTTTTGGAATGATCTTGTGTCATTGTAGGGCTGGCCATGGAGGATGATTAAGCATCCTAAAGAATGCTCTCCTTCTCCAGGGAGAAAGGGTCACTGCCTTCCCTCTAGTGCAGCCACCTGCTAGCACAACATTTAGCAGAGTAGGAGGGAGTACATCCACTGGGCATGTGTCCATTTGGCATGCCATCATTCACACCCCTGTGCTACGTCTCTAGTGTGGCTATGTCCTAGATGTCTGGGAGAAACATAAGTAATGGCACCAGCACCTGTGTTACCGGTGTATCCAGACATTGCACCACCAATGATGACGCTTCAAGATGAGACAAGAGACTTTGGTTAAATCCCCCTACCCTGTCACACCTAAACTGTAAGCCATGGATCCATGGAGGATGACAATCACAGGTAGGAGTACAGAGTGTTAGGTGTGCCTCATGAGCTCCTGATGGAGGCAGGTTCCAGAGATAGGAAGAGGATATAAAGAGAAGTTTAAAAAAACAGTGGTCTAGATTAATCTCTATGTAAACCTCAGAATATCCTGTAAACTGTGGATTCTATTTTTGTGATTCTAGCAATTACTCATATATAAGTCCCCCCAGCCACTTTAATTGTGTTCACCTGCATGAGTACCCAACATCTCATGTTTCCAGCATCAGTGTTCCAATATCAATTACAGAAGCAACTAGCCTCTTCCCTCAGCTGGCTTAAGGGAAGTTACCAGAGGGTACTCGAAGGGTTAAGGCAAACCCTAAGAGCTGTTCTACGGGAGAAATGTCCAGAGACAGGATGTCTGGATGTTCATTCAGTGAGTTGTCTGACTTAGCTAAGAGCTGAAAACTGGAGCATGAATATGCATTGTTATACCTTCCCCCAAAAATCTGTTTAAGTGGGAAGAGGTCTGCTGGCCAGTGGATTGGGTCTACAGCCTGGGAAGAAAAAATGGAGCAGTCCAGCCTCTCTGGCTGCAGCTGGGCAGAGTGGACATGTGGTCCCAGAGATGGTGGCATGGTCCCAGGAATTTGGTGGCCGTGGTCTCCTTGAGCATGATCTTCAAAGAAGAAGCCCATCAGGAGCAGCTGGAGAGATGAAGGCCCCAGATACCTTCCTTTGAGTGGAGGGGAGACCATCAACCCTGAAAGGCACATTTATTTATTTATTTTGTTTGTGATAACTGGTAGGTGCACTAGACATAGAAATGCCTATTTTTCAGGCACAACCCGGGAGGATACAAGTCAAAGTACAATACAACAATAGTGGACAATAGTACAGGGTGGTAAAAGTACAGGTCAAGATCAGAACAACAATGGGTAAATAACAGGCAAAATACACATATCAACACATTTACACATAAGAGCATCAGTTAGAGGCAAATAGAAACAGCATAATACACTTAAATGGGAAGGCTATCAGTACAAAATAGGAATGCACAAATGCTATAAAGTTATATGAAAGCAAAGAATCAAATATAGTCAATGAGGAAAAACAGACATGGACCAGACTAAGCATATAACATTTTTTGACCCCAGGTAAGAAGAGGGAGTAGTGGTAGTATTACAGAGCAGTAGCACAAGCAAGGGAGCAAGCAACTAGGGCAGAAGACAGTAAAAAAGGAAAATTAAAGTGGGGTGTGTGAATACCTTAATTTGAATATTTGGACAAATATTCATATTCGGGGCACCAGATTTTCATTATTCATTATTCGACCCCCGCAAGTAAGTGTTTTTATTTTTAAAAAGACATTGTAACACTGTTAAACTGCACCACTTACTTCCCTTTTGAAGTACACTAGGCAATTATGCCATGAACACTCCCCAACAACCTTTCAGGGACACAAAAAAGGAAACAAACTACTGCACTGGTCAATGGTCAGGTGATACACAGTCATCATAGATTAGGCAAAGGCTACAGATGAGGTGATTTCTTGTGTCTTGCCTAGGGCTACTAAAATGGTACTGGCGTATGTATGCCCACCCTGGAAGAGAGGAGAGCGAAATGTGCCATGATGGAGGCCTACACAAGTATCTCACGGGGTGAAGACTGGGCACATAAAGGGAACCTCTTTCAAATGAGAAAGAGCACATGTACCAGTGGCAATGGTTGCATGTGATGAAGCTGAAGGGGGAGTTCATCAAGACAGATGTGAAGAAATATTCATGGAAGGCATAGTAGATGACTGATCGGGACTGCAGACATAAGTGATGGTACCAAAAACACTGTGGGGCATCAAGCATTCTTGACATAGGCATAGGGCTGGGGTGTATTTGAAAACATGCAGGGAGGCAGTAGTGTTGCTTTAGGGTCTGCAGATGAGACTGATAAGGCAGGGATGGACAATCTGGGCTGAATGTGTTGGCCAAGTGGATCTTTTCCAACAAATAATTAGTAACCTCAAGTACACAATAGTAAGATCACTAAGACGTGATGACTGGGTATCGTGATGCGTGATCGTGATGAAGCCATAGATTAAAAAAAACAAAGGGTTGCACCAAGAAAACTTGAAGTGGTGTGATTTATGAATCGTGATGACTGTGAACATGATTCGTCATGATGTGGCTAAATGAGTGTAATGTTCACTCTGAGATTATATCTGGGTGACTCAAAATCAAATGAGTAAAATGTTTGTGCTGAAATTATATCTAAGCTGCTGGAGTAAGTACAGCTCTAACTGACTGATATACGTGTGTACGATGTTCACACTGAGATTATATTTATTGGCTTAAGTACAGCTGGATTGTGAGGACAAAGACTCAAGTCTATCTGCTTAGTAGGGCATCCTGAACATGAACACTAACAGCACTACTTCTAAAAGCACTACACCTAGAGGCTGTTTTGTCAGCCACCTTTTTTTTCTGCCCTCAAGGTACATTGCGTACTCTGCCTCATCTTCAAAGTCACTCACATGGGCCTCTGATGAAGAAGATGACATGTCACTGGGCAATTCATCATGTGGAGGGAAATACTCAGAACCAGATGACTGGTTATCTTCTGCAGTATTTTCAGGAGTACTGAGAAACTGAAGGAATAACTGTATTAACTGTAATGGTCATACTGGTAATATGCACCATGGCAGGAATACCAGACTGTGATGATACTGTTACAGTAGTGGCAGGGATCATAGTGTCAGTAGTAGCTGGAGTGACAGTCACAGCTGCAGGACTGCCTGTAGTAGTCATGCTGCCCATTGTTGTGGAAGAGGAAGACAGGGTCTCTATAGCGGTGGTGGTGGTAACAACAGATGTGATGGTACTGGTGAGAGACAGGGATTCATTGGTGGTTGTGGTGGGAGTCGTGATGGTACTGGTGAGAGATGGGGACACATTGGTGGTTGTAGTGGGAGTCGAGAAAGTGTCCTTCTGCTTGTGCTTCTTGTATCACTGTGTCCTGTGCCAGCCACAGTACTACTTTTGCTGGAAGACAGAGGCTTGGAAGGGGTAAAGAATAATTTTGTGCATCGAGGATGGACTGACCATTGGTCACATTCAGATTCAGCATCACCAACCTGTTCCTCCATTGTAGATTTGCTTGGGCTGGACCAAGTATGTTTTTCCCACCTCTACCTGTCATTGTCTTTGTCTAAGCCAACAAGTTCTAAACACTCTCAAGTACTTAATATTTCATAAATGTACAAAAGTTCTGCTTTATTGTAGCACCGAAACATTATTGCAAGCAGCACCTGCTGCAGTACTGCTTTATTGTAGCACTGAAACATTATGGCAAGCAGCACTTGCTGCAGTACTGCTTTACTGTAGCACCAAACAATTATTGCAAGCAGCACCTGCTGCAGTACTACTTTATTGTAGCACTGAAAAATTATTGTAAGCAGCACCTGCTGCAGTACGGCTTTATTTTAGCACAGAAAAATTATTGCAAGCAGCACCTGCTGCAGTGCTGCTTTATTTTAGCACCCAAAGAGTATTGCAAGCAGCACCTGTGGCAGTACTGCTTTATTTTAGCACAGAAAAATTACTGCAAGCAACATGCACTGCAATACTGCTTTATTTTAGCACAGAAAAATTACTGTAAGCAGCCAACTGCCCTCCGAGACTGCTGGCGGCTACTGACTTTCATTAAATCCCAGCCCAACCTCAGATTACACCACAAATATTTCTTAGAGAGATTTCTATGGCAGAGCTACTGCAATTCATTTTTTTAATTTGTAAATGCACACAGGTTCTGCTGTATTTCAGTACAAAAAATTGGTTACAAGCAGCAGTACTGCCTTATTTTCACACAGAAAAATTACTGCAAGCAGCATGCACGCAGGGCAGATAAGGGTGTGCACATACTGCAAGCATTGCTACCTAGCTCTAAATCACAGAGATGGGAGTGCAGTCAGCCGACTGCCCTCTGAGACTGCTGGCGGCTACTGACTTTCGTGAAACCCCAGTCCAACCTCAGATTATATCACAAATATTTCTTACAGAGATTTATATGGAGGAACTACTGCAATTCACTTTTTTAATTTGTAAATGCACACAAGTTCTGCTGTATTTCATTACAAACAATGGTTGCAAACAGCAGTACTGCTTTATTTTTACACAGAAAAATTACTGCAAGCAGCACGCACACAGGGAAGGCAGGGGTGTGCACACACTGCAAGCATCGCTACCTAGCCCTAAGCCATGGGGGTGGGGTGGGAGTTCAGTTAGCTAACTGCCCTCTGAGACTGCTGGTGGCTATTGACCTTTGTGAAACCCCAGCCAAACCTTAGATTACACCACAAATATTTCTTACAGAGATTTCTAAGGCAGAACTACTGCAATTCACTTTTTTTCATTTGTAAATGCACACAAGTTCTGCTGTATTTCAGTACAACAAAATGGTCGCAAACAGCAGTACTGCTTTATTTTCACACAGAAAAAATACTGCACACATGCAGGGAAGGTGAGGGTGTGCTCACACTGCAAGCATTGCTACCTAGCCCTAAACCATGGGGAGTGGGAGTGCAGTCTGCTAACTATGCTCTGAGATTTCTGGCTAGGGTACTACTGGGTTATGCAAAACCTGAGTTCCCCCCAAGAAATACTTCAATGATCTATGCAGCCAGTATAGTGTTATGCTTGTGCAACTGTGTTAGTTTGGTTTTGGCCATTCACACTCTCTATTCCAGAGGAATTACCACCCTGTAGGGGTACCAAAGGCAAGGAACCCTCAAAGAGGATTCCACCCCTAGAGGCACCACAGGATGATTCTCGTTGCTAAAGGTACCTTAGGAAGGATCCTAAGGAGAGAAGTGCTGCCGCTGGAGGAGGAAGGGAGGATGGTGGGACAAAGAAAAAAGTGCTTCAGAAGGAGGCTGAGAGGAACTGCTTATATAGTTCAGGAAGTGGGAGTGGCTGGCTTCTGGTCCATTGAACTCCAGGCTAAGTCTTCCAATTCAATGGCCTATTCAGCCAGTATAGTGTTATACTTGTGCAACTGTGTTAGTTTGGTTTTGGCTGTTCACTCTTTCTATTCCAGAGGAATTACCACCCTGTAGGGTACCAAAGGCAAAGAACCCTCAAAGAGGGTTCCACTCCTAGAGGTGCCACGGGATGATTCCCATGGCTAAAGGTACCTTAGGAAGGATCCCCAAAAGAATGAAGTATGAAGCATATAAGCAAGCAGTAACTGTGACATAGTAGTAGATAAACATATACAGTCTGATAACGTAATGAGATGCTCAGGTTGGGCATGATTCTGATGGTTTGCATTGAGAATGAGGGGATGGTCTAAGGAGAGAGGGAATGGAAGGGACACCATCCACCTCCATCCAACAGTGGAACCTACCTAAAGAGACTGGGGAAAACAACTATGCTAACTAACAGTTATGACCTGAGGCAATGGAGGAGAGAAAGAAAACCCTATGAGGAGGAAATCTCTGGGGATCCAAGGCTTAGGTCACCTTTCCTCCAGGCTTGGGATATTTTATTTAGTGATGGCTCTGCAGCTGCAATTTGGAAAACCCAATTAAAGGGAGGTGGAAAATATTCTAATTTGGAGGAAGGTCCTCACTCAGTCCCTCTAGCGGGAATGCTATGGAAGGTTGCGAGAGTACTCTGCAGTATGATAGGCAACCAAGGCAGGAGGAGGACAGCAAGAACTACTGAGGCACTCACCTGGCCTACTCACCCTAAACTCAAACCAGGTGAACCAGAGGTAGTGTTAGGAAGAATGCAGTGAAGGTGGCCTGCTAGGGAAACCACTAAAGCCAATGGATAACCATTGCAGTGGAACACTAGAGGCAAAGGAGGTAACCTTTTCCACCCTTCACAGCTAGTCTTAAATTCTACACCAGGAGCTGCTGTTGTGTAGTGAACAGTTAAAGCCAAGCCTAGAGCGAGGACATTCCCAGCTATGGGGCAGGTGAGAAGGACCCCGCCCCAAGTCGGGCATGCTCAAGATGTGTACTAAATGCAGAGTAAGACTGTCAGCTGCAGTGAACCTTGCACCAGAATGGCATGACTGGCATGCCCCAAAAATTGATAGAGAGCTGAAAAGCTGGTGAGCAGCTGAATGAGCACTGGTATGCTGAAACCGTAATGAGCATTGAATGCTGAGACCTTGCAAGGTCAAATGCAGATTGAATGCAGCAGACATCGCAGAGGCTGAAGCTAAGGGGATGTGGTAGGCATGAGCAATGATTGCGTAAGCAAGAGTGGACCTGCACGTAGGTCAGTAACCAGAGTAGTAATAGGTGGCCCTGCATGTAGGTCTGCATAACATAGTAGCAATGAAACAGCACTGTGAATAGTGGGGCAATCCAGCCAGACATCCAAAAAGCCAATAAAGGTGACACATACTCTGAGGATTTGCCATTGGTGGAGACAGATTTAGAATAGAAATAATTAGCCACATGGGGCCACGACTCCCCAGACACCTCCAAGTCCCCGCCGTAGGAAAAACAAGAAAGTGATGGAAGGGTCGAGACCCACATGCAGGTACTGAAACTAATTTACAGCATCAGCCATAGCTTTAGCTGACCTTAGAGTATAACAGGGTATACAAACAAAGAAGCAGCATCTGTATTGAGTACACTGAGTTGTAAACTGTAATAAACATAAAATAAAAGGAGGGTCAGTGCTTTGAAGCAGTTGTCACCAGGCAGTGTAATGAAACAGCAACAATAAGGTAAGAGAATGAGTTGAGAGCGCATGATTGAGCTGCATAGCTAGGGTTCAGAGTGAGTCTGAATCAGGTGAAAACAGTTAAGTATGCAACATGGAGAGCAGTTTTAGTTGAGCTGAAACACACAGATTATGTTTGCAGTTGTATTGCTAGTAATTTGAGAGTTGTGAGTAAGTGAAAGCAAGTAGTATGAGCTCTGGAGTAGCAGTATGCTAGGAGCTTAGGAACAAGCCCCAAAAGACAAAACCAAAACACATAAACATGGAAAACAGGGAACAAAGACCAAAACAAAAACAAAGACACACAAAAACACAGAAAGCAAGGACAGAAAGAAGCACACAGCCAGAGGCAAGATACAAATCAGAAGCAGGAAAACAAACACCAAAATCCAGCAGAGACAAACAGAAACAGCAGGCGGGGGGGAGGGGTAGGCCCCAGCCAGCTCAGAGGACAGACCAACAGATCCTCTGGCTAAAAAGGAAAAAAAGTGCTTCAGAAGGAGGCTGAGAGGAACTGCTTATATAGCTCAGGAAGTGGGAGTTGCTAGCTGCTTGTCCATTGAACTCCAGGCTAAGTCTTCCAATTATCGTTTATGCAACCAAATTAAAGACTTTTTTAAATCAGTACAGTACAGCAGTCAAATTAGAAGTTACAACTACTATAATTAAGGAGATAATCTGCAAATTAAGTGATTCTGCAGCTCCTCCTTGCAAAATAAATCAGACAATTTCTCTGGGGAAAATACAAAAAGCCTCCCACCACTATCAGCCCCAGAAATGAAGGTATACTAGTTTCTCTCTGCAGCTCCTAGCAAAAAAAAATAACTGCATCAGACAATTAATTAAGGAAAAAAAACTTCCGGTGCTTCCACTAGTACTAGGCACTAAAGACACACATCACAGAACAAAAAAATAAATGTTTTGTGATGAAAATATTCGTTTTTTGCAACTCCTAATCTCTACTGACACAGGGCTCTCTCTCTGCTCTCCGCTATGATCTCCCCATCAGTTAGGAGAGACCCCTGAAATGAAGGTATACTACTTTCTCTGCTGCTCCTAGGAAAAATAAATCAGTACATCAGACGATTTATCCATGAAAAAAAAACCTCCCAGTGCTTCCACTAGTACCAGGCACTAAAGACACACCATACAGAACAAAAAAATTAAGGTTTTGTGATTGAAATATTAGTTTTTGCAACTCTTAATTCCTGCTGACACAGAGCTCTCTCCACTGTCCACTACAGTCTCTCTCCACTACACAGCAATGTCAAACTGTTATGTGATCTAACTTTGGCAAACGCTCAGCGATTGGCCAGCAAGTCCTGTGAGATCTTGAAATCTCATGGGAATGCCAAATATCAAATATGATGGAATAGCTGTGATATTCAGTATTCAGCTCCAGAATACTGAATACCATATTATTCATGGTATTTGTGATTTAATATTTATTACTCACACACCCCTAGATTAAAGTAAATGGGAGAGGTGAAAGTTTAAAGAAGGGTGCAGAGGGGGCAAAGTAGAGTGAGTATAACCTGGGAAAGGTCATAGGTGTATGGTGTAGGGCTAATGGAGAATAAAAGCATGTGCAAGGGGCCGACTTAATTAGGTGATCATGAAGCAGTCTTTTGAAGCAGGCACTGGTAGGGGCCAATCGGATGTCTAAGAGTAGGGACTTCCAAAGTTGTGGAGCAACATGGGAGAAAGCCCAGGCTTCCATTGATGTCTTGCACCTAGCGACATGGAGGAGAGTTTGATCTACTGATCTATGGTCATAAGAAGAATTTTGCAGATTCAGCATAATGGCTAGGGATGAGGTGGTGCTGGATCTGAGGATACCATCTATTAGTGAGCCAAAGGAGAGAATGCAGTGGGCATTGGCGGAGGGCCATTTTAGGTAAACATAAAGCTGACAGATCAGTACAGCAAGGGGATGCTAAGGAGAAGTGACATACATTATTATAGGTGGTGTCCCATTTGTGAAGACTGGCTTTCAACGCACTAGAATAAGTGACCAAGCCATAAGCAAGATCTGGAAGTAGAATACCCTGAGCGATGGCTATTCTGGCTGAGGGGGTTAGAGCATAGCTAATTTTATATGCAATACCTATTTTGGCATTACCAGATTTGCAGGTGATAGAGATGTGCTGATCATAGTCAAGGGAGGAATCAAACATGACACCAAGATAATTGAAGGAGCTAACACTTGCCAAGAGGGAGCCATCAACACGAGATTTCCAGACGTCCCTAACAAGTTCTGAGTCTAGAGGCAGATCCAAAGAGCATGGACTGGGTTTTTCCAATATTGAGAACAAGTTTATTATCGAACAGCCAAGACTGAATGCAAAGCAATTCAGAGGAAAGAGTGGCATTGATGTCAGAAATGCTCCTAGAGCTGAAATAAAGAACTAGATTGTCCATATATAGTAGAGATGAGCAGGTCAGAGTATTCTGAGAGGAGTCATTAATGAAGACAGAAGAAAGTAGGGGGCCTAGAATGGAGCCCTGAGGTATGCCAGTATTTATGGTGGTGAGATCAGAGGTGGCAGAGTTGAATTTCACTACTTGTTCCCTGTTTGACAGGTAACTGTTCAACCAGGCCATGACATCCAGGGAGAAATCAGGTGACAGTAGTTTCGTAAGGAGAAAGGAGTGGTCAACCAGGTCAAACGCTTTTGTTAGATTTATAAAAACTGTACCCGTCAGAAGGCCGTTGTTCATGGCAACATTGACATTGTTAGTGAGTTTGAGGAGGGCTGTGGCAGTGCTATGACCTTTACAGAATCTATGTTGAGAATCATAGAGAACGTTGTGATCAAGGAGAAAGGTAATAGTTTGCTGAGCAACCAGTTTCTCTAGGATTTTACTTAGAACAGAGATGATGGTGATGGGTCGATAATTTGAAATGGACTTGGGGTCACCCTTTTTGAAGACAGGGGTAACTCTAGTGATCTTCCAGATGCTAGTAACTGTGCCATAGCAGAGGGACCAATTCAATATTTTGGCCAGAGGTGTGGCAATGATGGGAGCAGCCAGTTTTAGAAGTCTAGGCTGTAGCTCACCAGAACCAACACTAGTACAATCAATGATGTTATATATAAGTTTAAGGACATCTGCCCTGGTTATGATGTTGAATCTGAAAAGATGGCACAAGTGCAAGGCTTCAGTCTCAGTGTGATGGGTGGGGGATGGTGTGGAAGAGAAAGAAGCCGTATATTTAGATAGGTCTGAGAAGTGGAGGTTAAAGGAGTTTGCCACTGTTATAGGGTTAATGAATGAAACTTTGTGCTTGATGTAAAAAATCCTTTAAACCTTGTCTGTTTATGTGAATTGCTGCCAGTGTGTGTGATATACTTTTTTTACTGCCTTTTAAAATCTCTCACTAGCACAACTTACAGGAACCCTGTTAGGACTACAAACAGGAAGAGGAGCTGCAGTTCAGAATGAACTACAACTCACTATAAAATTCATATAGTTTGGATCCTGCTATTAAGGGGGACTAGTTGCGCTACATAAGCCTTTGGCTTTTGTTTTATTTCAAAAGAAATAGTGATTTTAATCACTCAGTACACGGAGACATTTCCTGACTCCTAGGAATACTTCTGGGGTAATTACAACATAAAAGCAAAGCTGTGAGGAGTGCACACGCCTTGCTGAATGAAACTTTGTGCTTGATGTCAAAAATCTTTTAAACCTTGTCTGTTTATGTGAATTGCTGCTAGTGTGTGTGATATACATTTTTTACTGCCTTTTAAAATCTCTCACTAGTGCGAGTTACAGGAGCCCTGTTAGGACTACAAACAGGAAGAGAAGCTGCAGTTCAGAATGAACTACAACTCACTATAAAATTCGTATATTTTGGATCCTGCTATTAAGGGGGACTAGTTGCGCTACATAAGCCTTTGGCTTTTGTTTTATTTCAAAAGAAACAGTGATTTTAATCACTCAGTGCACGGAGACATTTCTTGACCCATAGAAATACTTCCGGGGTAATTACAACATAAATACAAAGCCCTGAGGTGAGCAGGGCGAGCGTGCTTTGATGCACACTAAGACACGCGTGTCTGTGCATGTTAGGCATGTTAGGAGGGTTCGGAGGGTCATTTAAATATATGACTAACTTTATAAATTTAAGAGGTAGGTAACTTGTAAATATAGTTTGAGGCAGCTTCAAATCTTTAAGTAGTGAATAGTGGCTGTTATGAGCACTTGATGAATATCTATAAATTGAATAGATTTAAATCACTGAACTCAGAGTCTGGAAATAATACATGAGTCACATTTTTTACATATTTTAGAGTAAACACAGACTAGGTACTGTTGCTTGCCTGTGACTGAATAATTTATTAGGATTGGTACAAGTCTTACAATCTTCTTTGCAAAATGACTAACACAATACCTTTGAAGGAGGGTGAAAGCTGTATTAAATGTACAAATTGTTATATGTACTTAATAACTGAACAAGTTTTAATAGAGCCTTTTAAATGTAATAAATGTGTCCATAATGATGACCTAATCAAGGAACTAAACTCATTCACTGATAGGTTAATTATGTTGGAAACAAGTCAAAGAGATATGGCAGAAAGACTTGGTGCAAAATTAACCATAGGGAACAAGGAGACTCAATTACCATTAAGCTCTACCTTGTTACCCCAAAATTTGGGCAAAACATTATCAAGTGTTAACAATAATCCTCTTGGTAGTCTCCAGCAGTTTGATATAGATCCCACTAAAAAGAAAACAAATAAAAGAACAAGAGAGGAAGTAGTATCAGCAGAATGTGATGAGCAATGGTACAATATTCAATATGCAAAATCTGTGAAAAAAGGAAGGCGAGCAACAACTTTTAATGTTCCCTTACAAAATATATTTTCCTCCCTTACTACATTAGAAGGTGATTTTGGTAATAGTTCTAGATCTGAACTTGTATCAGATGCTTTATCTGAAATTGGCAAGGAAAAGGATAATAATTCTGACATATGTCAAATGATTTCATCAAATGAAGTTAGTCAATTAAACAATGATAATCTTGTTAATATAGAAAAGGATGATAACGCACAGAGTGACCACAGAAATCTACTGGTCATAAGGGATTCTATGATTAAGGGACTGGATAGAATTATATGCAATCCTGACAAATCATGTCGTACACTTTCATCATTCAGAGGGGTGAAAATAGCGGATCTAACACAAATGTGCAAAACAATGGTTAATGGCCTTGGACAGAACCCCCTTGTCCTAATACATGTGGGAACAAACAATATGTTTAGAGACACTTTAGAGGATATAAAACAGGATATGGTTGCGTTATCTAACAGATTGATCTCCCTGGGATGTGAAGTTATGATTTCTGAGATACTTCCAATACCTAAAGTGACACCAAGAATCAATCTGAAGGTCCATAGGTTTAATAATTGGTTAAGGACATGGACCCTTAGACAAGAGACACAATGTTTGACACATTGGGAATAGTTTTATCACCAAGATGATCTTTTTTGTTATGATGGTCTGCATTTAAGTAAGAAAGGGAATGACATTTTAGGACTACACTTTATGACCACTCTTGAAAAACATTTAAACTAATACAGGGGGGAGGGTTTGAACCATCACATGTTAAAAATATTAATAACATATACCAGGACCATACCCCTGTACTGTCTCCTTTTAATAACTTAGTTACTTCTAAGGAAAGTGTACACCTTGATAACATTAAGGGTGATATAAACGTTATGCTATTAAATGCTAGAAGTCTCAGTAACAAAATGGATGAATTAAGATACTTGATGCATAAGGAGAATATGTCTATCTGTGGGGTTACAGAAACATGGTTTCAAGATGACAGTTGGAATTTAGATATTCAAGGATTTAATAAAATAATTAAAAATAAAAAAGATAAACAAGGTGGAGGAATTGCATTGTACATTTTGGATATTTATTCATTCCATTCTAAATTTACAGATGTACAAATTTATAATGAAAATGAAATTATATGGGCAGAGATTAATCTACCATCGCTAACAATTTGTATAGGCTTGGCTTATAGACCCCCTAATTTAAATAAAGAACAAACCACCAATTTTATTAATGCTATCAATAGTTTTGAACCCACAAAAAACTATATATTAATGGGTGACTATACTTTTCCTAATATTGATTGGTTAAAACATAATTGGAAGGGTAACACTGAGAAGGAGTTTCTTGACATTGTAACAAATTATGATCTAGAACAGATAATTAAGGAAGGTACTAGAAATAACAATATAATTGATATTGTATTGACAAATATGGGTCAATCTATGTATGCACCTAGAATTTTAGATCCACTAGGAAATAGCGATCACAATGTGATTACATTTCACATACAGTCTAGGTCAATAGATACCAAGGGGAACACTATAATAAAGGACTACACGGAAGAAAGCTATTTACAAATAAAGCAGTACCTTAGTACTTGGGATTGGAACTCAGATTTGACTAGTCTTGATATACAACAAGTCTGGAACCTCATACTTATTAAAATGAACTATTGTTTGGATACATGGGTACAAAATAGAAAAAAATATAATAAGGGGTACAGAAATCCTGCATGGTGGAATAATAAAATAAAAAGAATGATTGCTAAGAAGCGGAGAATCTATAAAAAATTTAAATTAAAACCGACCATTGTTAAATGACAATGTTATAAAGACTGCGTTAATAACATAAAACAACAAATTAGGAAAGCAAAA
Organism: Neoceratodus forsteri; assembly: GCA_016271365.2. Taxonomy (NCBI): domain Eukaryota; kingdom Metazoa; phylum Chordata; order Ceratodontiformes; family Ceratodontidae; genus Neoceratodus; species Neoceratodus forsteri. The sequence goes on from CM057456.1 coordinate 581,703,725, forward strand.
ACAGTGATGGAAAATAAATTAGCAACTGATACATTAGACAATAAGAAAAAAATCTATAATTATATTGGTTCACTCAAAGGATCCAAGGCAACAATTGGTCCCATATCAACTAAGTCAGGTATAGTAAACAACGAAACTGAGATGGCAGAAGAATTCAACAATTACTTTCATACAATTTTTTCTCCTGGGGAAAAACTAAATAATGTAATTATACATTATAATCGTGAGATTGTTGATCCAATATCAGAAAAGGAAGTTTTGGAAGAATTACTAAAATTAAAATCTAATTCCTCAGCGGGTCCAGATGGATTGCACCCTACTTTTCTAAAATAAATTGCTCTATACATTTTTGGCCCTATCTGTAAACTATTTAATTTATCCTTGGAAACAGGAAAATGTCTCTTTGCATGGACAGAAGCAGTAGTGATCCCAATTATTAAATCTGGGGTTAAGACAGATGTGTCGAATTATCGCCCAGTAAGCTTGACCTCAGTTGTAGGGAAAATTTTTGAAAGATTAGTCTTGAGTAGACTGGAACAACATATGAGTCTTCATAATTTACATGATTTGACACAACATGGATCAGAAGAGGAAGGTCATGCTTAACAAATCAGTTAATTTTTTTCAAAAATGTAAGTGCAGCATTGAATATAGGACTTCCAGTGGATGTTGTGTACTTGGACTTATCAAAGGCCTTCAACAGGGTTTCTCATAGGATATTGTTAGAACATTTGGCTAAACAAAAATTTCCAGTTAGCATAATAAAATGGATAAAATCATGGTTAACTGATCATAGACAATGCACATCTATCAAAGGAGCAATGTCTTCATGGGTAGGGGTGACAAGTGGGGTGCCACAGGGTTCTGTGTTGGGCCCAGTACTATTTAACATTCTGATAGCATCAAAGCAGACAACTGAGAATGTGTGGATATCAAAATACGCAGATGATTGTAAGCTTGGTTGCATTGTTAATTCAATGGAGGCTACTAACAATCTTCAGAAAGAATTACAATCTTTAGAATCATGGGCAATAAAGAACAAGATGAAATTTAATGAACAAAAATGCAAGGTGATGCATTTTGGCCATAATAACATGAAGTCTGATTACTTAATAAATAATGTAAAACTCCATGAATCTGACAATGAAAAAGATCTCGGAGTAATCATTAATAGCAAACTGAGCTTTGATCATAATACTATGTTAAAAGTTAAAAAATGTCAAAGAATTATGGGTTGCATATGGAAAAACATCAAAAGTAGGCAACCACAAGTAATTCTACCTCTATATACCAGCTTGGTCAGGTCCCATCTGGAGTACTGTGCTCCTTTTTGTACTCCTAACACTCTTTATGGAAAAAAGCAACTAGAAGGGGTTCAGAGGAAAATGACTAAAAGAATTCAGTGCCTGATTGATAAACCTTATGGGGAAAGATTGAAGTTGTTGGGATTATTTTGTATTCAATATAGACAGCTTCGTGCAGATCTCTGTCTGATTTACAAAGCCATTAATGAACCTAGACTGGCTAAAACCTTAGTGCTAGAAAAAACTTTACAATATCACAAACAAGATCACATAACTTTCGGCTAAAAGGGACTACTTGTAGAACAAAAAAAAGACATCACTGGTTTTTGCAGAGATCGGTTAATTTATGGAATTCTCTTCCAGTTTATATTGTGGAGAGTAAGACAATGGATACATTTAAAAGTATGTTGGACAATTTTATGGGTAATACTAAATTAACTTATATCGACAACTAAACCACCTTAGGGTGGCGAGTTCATATATAGGCATTGCCTCCTGAACTTGTAAACAACTATGAACCTATGAACCTATTACAGTGCACTCCATTTAGAACCATGTCATTTGCTACTTGGGAATGTTTGGCTCAAGGGAAGGACTTGATGTGAGACCTAAATGTCCTTGAGTCCCCATCAACATCAATCAGTAGTCCTTTACAAAAGAAGTGCTTAACTAAGTGAAAATCTCTTGCAAGCATTTCTTCTGGTTCTATAGTCACAAAAGTCAGATGAAAGACCAGAGATATTTTGGCATGCTCAGCTTTTGTCCCTAGCTCTGATTTGTCCAAGAAGTTTTTTTTTTTAGGCCACCTAGTTTGTGTGCCACAGATTCAACACAAGATTAGGGCGGTGTACAGATCCTGGAGTGCCCTGAATATAGTTAGAAACTGATCAAGCTCCACCTGAGCATTATTGGCTGTATAGATGCAGGGCCAGTCAATCACAGAGAGATCATGCAGAAATCCAGCCTGATATAAGCTGGCAAAGTTGTGGAAGGAGATGTATTTAAGAAGAGAGGAGGGATTTGTACGAGCAAACCAAATACAGCATATTGGTGAGTGATCGATTATGGCATCAGAAAGGGTATAAGCATTAGCTATTCTATCAATCCGATTGGTCAGGGCCCAACCAATTAGCATACTAGATCTAAAGGTAGACATCATCCTCGTGGGGTCAGTAATGAAAATGAGTTGATGAAGATTGTGTCCATGGACTGCAGTATGAAGAGTTATGTTAGATTTGCCAAGCCAGTTAAGGTTTAGGTCACCCAGGATGAGAACTTCATTATATCCATCAGTCGAGGAAACCAGGGAGAGGAGTTCAACAAGACCAGTGGTGCCTCCAGTAGGGGGGTTGTAGGCACACACAATGTGCAATTTCTTTGTTCCTAGGAGAAGAATAGAGTGAAGAGATTCACAGTGAGAGAGAGAGAGAGAGAGAGAGAGAGAGAGAGAGAGAGAGCAGGTGTTGGGAGGGCAGAGAGGTTAAGGTGAGATTTGTAAAATATGGCTACACTGCTACTACATTTGGCAGAGAGCCTGTCACATCTAATAAGGTTATAATTGGGTAGCGAGCAAACTGTGTCAGGAATGGAGAGTTTAAGCCATGTCTTACATAAGCAGATGACATCAGGGTTGTACAGCGCAACCCATGCCTCAAGTTCAGTTAGATTACAATGAAGACTTCTAATATTTAGGTGAACAATCTGAAGTCCATTTGTGCCCTTCCAGCAGGCATCCATGTGGGAGAGATGGTCTGACGAGCCATGGAACAGATGGACTAATGGGCAAGGGTTTAGTCCTACATCACCTGCTAGGATGACAGCAAGAAGGAGGAGGTAACAAAGTTTACAGATGACAAAGGGGGGCCAGGTTTGGGGGCATAGGAGGCCATTTTTAGACACATAAGCAGCAATATGGATAAAGCACTTAGAAGAGAGTAGAGGGGTGACATTAGAGTAGTTGTTTAGTGTCACAAGCAGATGGGAGAAAGTGAAGTCATTTAGATCAGATGAGGAAGCTTCAGAGTTGTAGGAGAGTGGTGGACCATCACTCAAGGGAGGTTGCTAGAACCTCATGGGTCCAGTCTAGCTGTAAGAAAGAGAATTGGGAGAAGTTAGTGTGTGTTTAGAGCAGCTGTAAGTTTACCTTGTTTAACTGAATGGCCATAATGTAAAGTTCTAAGCAGTTTGTAGTGAAATCCCTGGCAGGTAGTCAGATGAATGGGTTTCAGGCAGGAGACAGCCTGGCAAGAGCTGGGATCAGTAAGTCCCCGGGAAAGGGGCCAGGCATGGAACACTTGTTTTTAGGCCACTAGGGTTATCAGTGGAGTGTCAAAGGGAGGCACACAAGACTGAACCAATCATGTTTTATGCACTTAGTAGTGGTATCATACGCTGATCCACATTCCTAATTTTTGTCCTGTTGGGCACATTGAGACACATACCAGCACAGCTTCAACCCCCCCCCCCCATAAGTGTTTGCCCTACCTGGGGAGAGTGCCACCACACAAATTGTCTTAGGAACACCAGGGTGCCAGGGACCCCACAAGGAAGGTTTGGTGTTTGTGGGGTTACAAAAGGCCCAGCACCATGTTCAGAATGTAACTATATACTTTTAGTTTGGAGGTAGACCTGGAAATTAATGTAGACATGGGGTGGGCAATAGGTTCCATAAGTAATCTGGATATAGTCAGACCAGTGTTTGAGAAAGAGCAGTAGTGATGTATGCCACACTAGAGGTGAGGGAGTATGTAAATACCACAGGTTTGTGAAGTAATGTACTGTATTTGTAGGGCATGGCCAAAAGTAGAAGTTGTAGTATAGTGTGTGTTAGTACCATTCTAAGAAAATATATGACTATGGAATCCTCAAAGATCTGTGTATCACCCAGGAAGTGTATAATAAAAACATACCATGTTTAATCACAGTTCCAGTAGGGAAAATCAGTTTGTGTGTGGTCTCATGCTTATTGGTTCCCCAGTGTATTGGTTATGGCACTCTTACTGCAGTGCCCCAGGCCCAAAATGGTAGTAGTGATTGTGCAGATACAGTTTCTATGTTGTAACGCAGGTGTTCCTGTGATAAGACTACCATTATATACCCCTGGACACAGGTGGGATATCAGCCCTTAAAACAGGTTTTCCTGAATTTTGTTTGTGCTTGCCATAGACATTGTTGCCTGTTGGCTAAGTATTACATCCTGGCCCACAAAAACTAACAATACTGATGTTGACCATAGCTGCTTAAGACCCTCATGGGAACGGTGGACACTAAACAAAAGGTACTATCATCATGTGTCCATCATCTCCACTGTTTGATGATGAAGACATCATAGTCCTCATTTTACTCTAGCCACAAGGTCAATTTCCTCTCTTGTCACCCAGCAGAATGCAAACAAATAAGTGTCTCACAATAATTAGAGTCAGTAAACTAAGAAATATATTACTGAAAAACACTGCAAAAAATCTGCAGGGAATTCACAACAAACTTGCAAAAAAGAAATGATAAAAAGTTCTCTGAAATGTCACTTTTTGATTCGCCAAAGTAAGCTAGAAAGAGCTACAGACCTTTCTTCTTCAACACACACTGGAAACATCACAGCGAAGTAGGAGGAACGGTCATCTGACAGAGAAAGGGAGAGAGAGAGAGAGAGAGTAGCTATAGAACTCAGCTTTTGACACATACATTTCCGCCTGGCAAAGAACTATCATGGGATCATATTGCTTGTGGAGAAATGTTTGAGTGTTGAGCATAATTTTCCAGTAAATGAAGACATTCTTTGTACTGCAGAATTTAAAACAATACATAAAAAAGTGATACAACTTTGCTAGGATTCATGGTTAAAAAGGAGACAGTCGCACTAGAGAGAGGGGGTTCCTACAGCAACTAACACTTTAACCCTTTCATTCTTTCCTAACTGAAGACAATGACATGACTGCAATGCCCATGGAATATGTTTCCATGTTTTTTTATAACAAATAGAGGAATTTTTCTAGGAACTGTGGAAAGGTTTTATGACAAAGAAGCTGTTACAGTTCATTAATGAAATCCTGCCATTCTCATGATTATTACATAGAAACATAGAAACATAGACAATGATTGCACACAAAGACCAGCAATCCATCCAGTCTGCCCAAGTTCCCTATAATCCCTGGAACCTACTGTTCCTCCAGGATACTAACCCTCCCGGTCCTCTCTCTATTCTCCTCCTTGGTCTTGTTGCCCCCAGTAACCACTACTCCCTTCATTATATCCCAGCCATGCTTGAATCCCCTGTCTGTTTTTGGACTCAACACTTCAGCTGACAGATTGTTCCAAAGTTCCACCACCCTTTCTGTAAAGTAGTACTTCTTCACATCTCTCCTGAACCTACCTCCTGTTAATTTCCATTCATGTCCACATGACTGCGAATTGGTATTCAGGTTAAATATTTCCCCAGAGTTCACTTTGTTAATTCCTTTAAGGAACTTGAAAGTCTCTATCATATGTCCCCTCTTCCTTCTGGTTTCCAGTGAGTACATATTAGTGCCTTGAGGCGCTCCTCATAGGATGTGCCCTGCTGGCCCTGAATTATTTTTTTTTTCCTCTGTGCTGCACTGTCTTCAACCTATCCTTATCCTTTCTGAGGTGAAGACTCCAGAACTGGACACAGTACTCTAGGTGAGACCACACCATTGATCTGTAGAAGGGAAGTATTACCACTTTTTTTCTGCTCACAATTTCCCTCCCAATACATCCCAGTATCCTGTTCACCTTGCTATAGGCCTTGTTGCACTGACTTAATTGCTTAAGTGAGTTTCTACTGATAACTCCCTGATCCCGTTCCTCAACTGTAGTGCTAAGTCTCTCTCCTCCCATCCAGTACTCTGTCTTAGGGTTCTTTTTCCCTAGGTGCATTTCCTTGCACTTTCTAGCATTGAATTTTAAATGCCAGACCTTTGACCACCCCTCTAGCTTTTGTAGGTCTCTCTGCATTTAATAATAATAATAATAATAATACATTTTATTTATATAGCGCTCTTCAACAATGTATCAGTGCACTGCAGAACAAAACAACAATTACAGCAATAAAATATTAAAATACAAAAATTAATAAACCACAATGCCATAAAATAATCAATTACAAAATGGCACCAAATGCCAGCTGAAATAGATAGGTCTTAAGGGCAGTCTTAAAGTTCTCCGCTGTCAGGCATTCTTGTACCCAACAAGGCAGAGAATTCCACAGGATAGGAGCCACAAATGAAAACTTCCTGGGTCCAGATGTTTTTAACCATATCCTGGGAATCTCCAGCAGTCCCTAGTCAGTCGAGTGAAGCTGCCGGAGAGGGCAGTAAGGATTTTATTTTTTTTATTTTGTTTTTGTTGACCGGGTAAGTGCACTAGACAAATCCTGCCTGTTTTCAGGCACGACCCGGGGGATGCAGGAGAGCTTGCAAGTAGCTCAGTCCCAGTCCATGTAGGGCTTTATAGGTCAGCAAGCTGACCTTAAAAGTGATCCACCACTGAACTGGCAGCCAGTGCAGTTCATGCAGCACAGGTGTAATATGACTGGATTGAGATGATCCAGACAACAGTCTTGCCGCCTTGTTCTGCACCAGCTGCAGGCAGCAGATATCAACCCCAGGAACCCCTAGATACAGGGAGTTACAATAGTCAAGGCATGATGGTACAAAGGCATGAATCAGAGTAGTCAAGTAGCTAGATGGAACCAGGTGCTTAATCCGGGCAATATTCCTCAGATGGAAAAAAGAGGACTTAATGAAGACTGACACCTGAGAAAGAAGTGTCAAACCATTATCAAGAATTTCCCCCAGATTTCGCACCCAATCAGAGGTCAGTAACTGGGACCCTCTGAACCAAAGTCCAGAGGGACACCCCATCCCTGACCCCTCTGACCAGGATCCACTACCAACACCTCAGTTTTGTCCGAATTAAGTTTCAACCAGCTAGTGTTCATCCAGTCCTGGATTTCTGCCAGGCAGTTGTTAAAGGCCAAGAGTGCACTTTCCTGGTCAGGTGCAAAAGACAGGTAGAGCTGTCCATTATTCCCTTGTCACTATCCACCCACCCTCCTTGGGTGTCAGCGTGGCTCAGTTGGTAGCACATCCGCCTCTGGACCAGAAGTTCGTGGGTTCTCGTCCCACACTGGGATTGGACTTGCACCTAAAAATCGCTGGCATCCGAGGGCAGTATTGGGGGGTGCTGTACTGCTGGGGTGTGCCATCCTTCGGATGAGACATTAAACCGAGGTCCCTTCTACCCATCCTGGTGTTGTCCTGGTGGGTGTCCAGGTGGAAGTAAAAGAACCCAAGGCACTCTTTGCAAAGAGTAGGGAACATTCCCGGTGTCCTGGCCAACATTCCCCTTCCCATAAACCGGTTCATGCAATTATCCAGGCTGTGTGTAGGTGATGATGTGCGATATGGCCGCCACCACACATTCAGTCACTTCACTACCAGTCTAGCATTGCTTGTAAAGTGCTTTGGATGTATGAAAAGCGCTATATAAATACTGATTCTTCTTCTTCTTCTCCCACATAGCTTTGAGTCATCTGCTATTATTGGATTATTCCACTATAAAAAAGTAAAATTTCACAGTACTGTGGGAATTTCACCCATGTGGCCTAGTGGCATGGTGGGCTGAGGTGTGATCTGACTTATTGCCTGCCACACCAGTGAGCCAGGTTTGGGAAGAGACACGGGTTGCTGAGGAGCTGGCCGGGAGAGGGAAGATTGAGCATCCCATGGTCAGCTCTCCTCACTCAGGGAAAGGGGGGTTCCTGAGTCCTGACACTTTCCTGCCACCTGGCAGAGGCTGGGAAGCAGCACTGGCAGGACCAGCAGATGTGGGGGGAGTCTGCTGATGCAGCATGCAAGTTTATCAATATGCACATACATGCCTTGTATTGACACAGGTACCTGGGGCCAAAAACAGGAGGAGCATGTCCTGGCTGGCTCAGCATTCCCTGAGACACCACACAACCCTATGTGGCAGGCCACTCACCAAAACCATGGCTCTGTGTAAGTGGTGGTTAAATCATAAGTCCATGAGATAGATCAGTGACAGGACTCAGGGATGGCAGGAGGAAACTAGGAAGTAAAAAAAGGAATTACACCCATGGTGTATATAAACAAAATTCTGTGATAATTGTGGAATTTTGCAAACTTTTGCTGAAGCAGAATCTGCAATTTTAGCCCAGCCCTACTAGCTATGAACAGTTTCCTGGAAGGTGTTGGGCTGAAAAGCCATAACAATGGACAAGGCATTCACTAAGAAATTTTCTCAGGATGAATTAACATACTTGAAATCAGATACTACTGTACAGCCATTCCCTGAAGAAGTGGTAATACCATGAAACATTGATTTGGATTATTTGGTGGTGGAAAATAAAAATATACAAGTTGATTATATATTACAAAGGAGTAGAACTTTTTCCATTTAATCTTTTTTTATGCTAGACTCACAGCCCCATGACTTCACTTTCCGTTCTGATCTTATCACAACCAACTCCTTCTCCACCACCACCACTGCTTGCAGACCTTGTACTGATGGAAATGGCATGGTGCAAGATGTATTTACTCCTTTCTCCTTCCTGCATCCCTTTCTCCTCTTGTTCTTCTGTGTATGTTTTCTGCATGCATCAACAAAACACACAACCGTTGATGATGATGATGACACAAGGCATCCGCCACCAGACGCTAACAATGATAACTCACTATAGTCAAGGCCACTGTTTTTCGGTTTTTACCGGAAAACCTGGTAAAATTCCGGAATTAGGGCTGCCTGAACACCGTTAAAAACAAAGATTTCATGGAATCTGCCATTTTATACTAGATCACTAATTCTACAAAACTTGCATTTTTTATTATAATTGCTTCCTGAACTATTTTCAATTTGCTTTATTTAATGCTCTGTATATTAAGCCTTCTTTTATTCTGATTAATTATACACATACTAAAAGAATGACAGCAGAATCCCGGTAAAATCCGGAAATTAGAATAACAATCACCGGTGCAATTCTGGAATCTGAAGTATTGAAAATGGAATTTCAATGTTTTAATCACCGTAAATCAGTGGCCTTGACTATAGTCATCAGTGATTCTTAGATGCCCACATAATGCACATTTATGGTGAATGCAGAAGTCACAGTGCCACATGATTCACAACTTTCCTGGCAAGAGTGACACCACCAGGCCACACATCCCTGGTATACCGCAGGAGTGGCGACATATGACAGCGTGGTCTCCTACAGTGACTACAGCTACCACCGTGCTGTGGGAACCTGAACCCAGCACTGTCTGTCGGAGTCCTGCACCCCCCCAAATCAGCTCAGACTCAGAGTTGAGAATCCTAAGTTGGGGGTGCAGGCCCCTGCATGGGGTCCTTGGGGGGAAGCCAACTGCAAAATCCAGTCAACCTGTCGATTTCACTGTCTAGTCATTCAAAAAAATTTTTGTTGATGACCAGTCGTGGATCCCACATCCACAGACACACCCCTTCCCACTGAGAGACCTTGTGTCTCATACAATAGTGTACTTTGCTTTTCACTGATTGGCTGGCTGGCAGGCTCACAAATATAGGCAAAAGAATAAAAACATGGATTTAGGTGCCCTGCAACATCAGTAGCCAGTCAGTAAAAAAAAAAATTGTCAAATCCTTCAAAACACCCACCCCACGCACACCTTTTGCAGTCTGACAAATTCACTCTGCCATGCTCTTGCTGGAGGAAGCATAGCATAGTAGTTAAGGGCACTGAGCTGCAAATCTGAAGACCTGGGTTTGAATCCCATCAGTCCCCACTTGCACACTGTGTGACTCTGAGTAAGACACTTAACTTCATTGTGCTCCCAGGTCACACCTGGAAACAAGCTTTGGCTTAGAGTGCCTTTCCTAGTTAAATAATTTCCCATTTCCCTTTCCTTTCCTGGAGCTGATAAAAAAATATTAAGGTGAGCTTCTGTGCCTTCTGAAGCAAAACCCTTACCGAAAAAAAGGCAAGAAGCGTGTAAGTACATTATTTTGACTGATACAACATGCAAGGATATATGCTGGCATATGCAAGCTACATGACACTTTATATATAAGAATTACTGTATATGCAAGAAGTATGTAAAGATTGTGACATTTTCCTTGCATGAAAAATTCATGAAAGAACAATTCCTTGCCAATATCATGAGATGCAAGAAACATTATGTGTGGGGCTGCTGCACTACAGTATTGTTTTTACATCCCATTGTCTCCTGCAATTTTTTCAACTGTGTTTTTATAGACACAATTTTTAGTTTCTAAATCCAAGATGGTGGTTGGACCAATGCTGTGAGAGCAGCTCCCCAGAAGACTCATGTCAGACTCTGAATGTTAAAAAGACACTTTTATGGAAAGTTCTATTTAATATTTTCAGGTTCAAAGGAGAAGGAAAATGGAGGCACAAGAAGCCATGATAAAAAGACCAACTTGTTTGAGTTGGATAGAAATCCAGAACATGTACTGTAGTATAGAGACCGATTAGGTCAAAAAAGAAGGGCAGTGTGTTTATACTAAGGTTTATACTAAGGTTATTGGATAGCAGAAGGCTCATGCCCATAATTGCTATCCCCACTTCTCAATAGATTATTTTAAAACATTTATTGTTACAATGAGCATAAAGTTTAGATTTAAAACCTATAAAGGTTGGTCGCTTAACTACCTCCTGTGGCAGTTTGTTCCATGGCCTTATAGTTCTGGGAAGAAAGGAATTATCCCTCAGGTTTGTTTTGGATATGCTACCTAGGATCTGTTTGTTGTGCCTTCTTAGACAATGATAGTTCCCTCTATATTTTATTTCAAAGTCAGCTGAGAGTATATTGTCACTCAAGATTCTATGTAGTGTTAGTAAGTCTCCTCTTTCCTTTCTTATCTGTAAAGTAACCTGTTTAGTAATCTTCTTGTTAGTTACAGATGTAGGACAAAGAAATAGTTGTTATTGGAAAGGGGGGAAGAACATACACATGATGTGGTAAGAAATAGTTGGTGGTCTGGCACATCAGCACAGCGGTAGTGCTACTTCTTGCAACACCGTTGACTCGAGTTCAAGTGCAAGCTCGGTTGCTTGGACCAGCCAGGAGGAGGAGGAGGACTGAGCATCCCCACAGGTTGCTCTCTTCCTCCAGGGAGGGAGGGTTGCCACTCTTGCTGCTACACTGCCACCTGGGTGAGCAGGGGTGGCAGTGCAGCTAGAGACCATTTAGAGAGGGAAGGGAAGGACATAATCTGGGATCCAGGTGCAGTGGCACACCTCCACATGCATACAGTCCCATAGATTTCCTCTGCATGCTGACATCCTTATGCTGGTAGAATCAAGGAAAATGGCCCCTACACCTGAGGATGAAGGATCACTTGTCACTGCAAAATGATCTCCCACCTGTCCCACTGCTCCTGCCTCCTGACAAAACTCAGTAACTCAAGGGTAAACCCCTCCCCTCATTCTTGCCTGGGATAAACAGCTAAGGTTCCATGGAGGAAGGTCTTGAGTGCCGGCTCACGAGTAAGGGAGACACAGCAGGTATGCCTTCATGACTCTGGAAGGAATTTCTCTACCACGAGAGAAGGGGGCACTATCCCTATGCTTATTGGGCTTTAGCCCACAAAAATTTATTTGTGATGTCTGTATATTGACTGTTGTCAAATGCCCTACCGTACTGTTTTTACATATGACATAATGTCTACTGCCTGATGTTTTCATCTGTACCTTGCAATATCCTGGGTAGCTCCTGAAAATAGGCATTTGGTTGTCTAGTGTGCTTACCTGGTTAACAAAAGCAAATAAATAAATAAATAAATATAAAGTTTAAAAAAGGTTTTTTTTTCTTTTTTTCATAATTCAGCAAGACAGTTAAGAGTAGTTTCAAGGGTTCCATTATAGATAACAATGTAGGAAAGATTAATGGCCAGTATAAATAAAAAATATATATATATTCTTTGTGCCACTATTAATGTTAATGGGGTAAACTCAATAGCAAAGCAAGCAGGAATTTTAAATTATATCAATGAACTAAAACTAGATACAATATGCCTCCAAGAAACACATTTGGATAGGGATGAACTAATTAAATGTAGACAGAAATGGACTGAGCATGTATATTACTCTCCAGAAATGAAAAAAAAGAGTTGTGTTGCAATTTTAATTAGGAAGAACCAGGGATTTCAAATTTCGGCCACATTTATGGATAATCATGAATGAATAACATTATAGAAAGGGCAAATTAGAGGACAAGACTATACAGTGGGATCTATATATGCCCCATTCCAACACTATTGTACCTTTCTACAAAAAATAACAGAAAGTTTGATATATTTATCCCAAAGTATTATTTTGATTGGGGAATATAATACCTTAGTAATTTAAGAGATGGATAAAACTCTAAAAATGAATAAACCCACTCGGAAATCTCCAAAACTTTGTTAGATTTCCATTATGTTCATGATCCTGAAGATGTCTGGAGAATTAGGAATCTGACACTAAAACAATGTACATATTATGTTAAGAAAACACAGTCTATCCATCATAGGTTGTATCTTTATATCCCAACATTTCATATCAAATTTAAAACACAACAATACAACCTATTATAATTTCTGATCATGTTGTAGTAGTGAGTGACTTCATAATATAAGATAAGCTCAGGCAAAACACTCCCATTTGGTCATTTACCAATAAGTTGTTAAAAAAAATATGAAGTAATTGAATTAAAAATAAAAAATATAAAAATGCCATTGGATAAATCTTTTTGTAGCCAGGAGCCACTAATATAAATATGGGATGCCTTTAAAGCCAACCTAAGAGGATATCTGGTCAAGAGCGCATGGGAATAAAAGTGCAGTAATAACCACATGGAGAAAATATCATAGGTGAAAACAGCTACAAGGCAATTATAGTGCAAATATTAGTGTGCTATATCTGTAGCTGTTTTCAGTCAGGTAGTCCATGATAGGTTTGAGAGTGTGTTCCACCTCAGGATGCTGCCATCTTGGCCTAGTGGCTAGAGTGATAGGCTATAAATGACTGCAATGTCTGGCTGCCCTGGGTTTCAGTCCTGTTCTATGCTTATATTTTTGGGGGGTAATAGCCCCCCCAGCTGTGCCCCTCAGATAAACTGGTGTGGTGGCTTATGTAGTATATGGCAGGTGGTGAAGCTCCCCTCATAAATGTGTGGAACGCACATTTGCCACCATGACCAATGTCCTCCTCAAGTTGTGTCCTCTATGGAAATGTGCCCCTTCACAGATTCCCCCCCCCCACTTGCTTGTCTGCCGTGTCACATTTGTTCTGTGTTGGGCACGATTAGTACAGTTTTTGACTTTTCTGTTTTTACATGTTGCTCTTTTGAATCCTACTGTTATGTCTGCATGTTTTTTGACGATGCTCTTTTGCATTAGCTCTTTTGACCTAGTTCTCCTAAGATGGGTAATTATATTTATAAAAGCAGGGAAAAAACAAAAACAAGAATTCATGAATATACTTTGAAGAGTAAAATAACAGGATACATAAATAATCTCTGATTTCACAAGACATCCCAAAAAATTGTTGGAAACAACACTTAGAAAACAAGAAATAATCAGGAGACTGATAAAAAATATGAAAATAGCTAAATGTGCAGAATATCTACAGAGAGAAAAAATGGTGAAAATCTATGCAAATGCACTCAGTAAGCAGACAGAAAAAAATTACAATCAGTGAACTCAGGGATCAATCAAAAAAAAGTACATTTCATGATGTAGAAATGCGGAACATAATTATAGAATTCTATAAATGGGGTTTTCTGAAAAAAAAATCCTGTTTTCTACTGAAGAGATGGAGCACTATGTAACAAATAGTATATCACCTAAATTGAACTGTGCAGATACTCAGATTACTTGACAGGAAGTTAAAGAGATTATTATGGGTCTACCTAAGCATAAAGACCCAGGTATGGATGCCTTTACAGCTGAATGTTTTGTGGGTTTTTTTGCTGAAGAGTTGAGTCTGTGGTAACAGCTAATGTAAGAATTGGTGGATGACACTAGGAAGTTACCTCCACTATTAAATGAGTCACGGATAATCTTAATTCATAAACAAGGAAAGGAGGTATGGAACCCAGACAGTTATAGACCTGTCTTACTTATGAATACAGACTACAGGATTATAGCTAAATTGGTCATGTCTAGGCTATTAAAAGGACTGCCCAATGCTATCTACCGTAACCAACATGTTTTCATCCAAGTGCATACAATACAACAATCTACTCATAAGGTACAACTGATGTTTGAATATGTTATGAAATGTCCAGAGAAATTCTGTTTTAGCCTAGGATGCTACTAAGGCATTCGCATAATCAACAGAGATTATATGTTCAAATGTTTACAATTATGGGGGATTCCACAGATGTTAATGCAATTAATAAAAACAAAACTTCAGTATATGCAAAAACTAAAGCTAGATTCCAGGTAAATGGTTACCTAACCCTAACTTTGGATACAATGAACAGCGTAAAACAGAGATGTGCTTTATCCCCAATACTTTTCATTATATCATTGGAATCCTTCCCACAACACATTCAAGAAAACCAGGGAATAGAGGGGTTAAAACAAGAAAAAGAGTTTAATTTAGTGTATATGCCAATGATATTTTAATGATTATCAAAAATATCTATAAATTAATCCCCAGATTCTTAAATGAGATATAAAGATTTTCACAATTTTCTAGTTATACAATAAACAGTGATACATCTGTTTTGCTGAGAATTTTAGAAGGGTGGAGAATCAAGAGAAAACAACATTACAATCTTTAAGAGAAAGAAAAAAAAATATCTGGATATTATCTTAACAAGGAACCAAAATGAAAATATAAAAATAAGTTCTGGAAATGCCAGGGAAAAAATAATAATGATTAAAAAAAATTAAATCAAAGGCAAAACTTTTCCCTTTTTATCCAAGGTAAAATTAAAACTCAAAAAATGATGGCTATGCCACATTTATTTTATGTCATGCAATCGACCTTTGGTGGCCCCTCTGAGTTATGTTTTTTAGTCTAAAGGCAATGTTTTCAATGGAGTGGTGGGAAACAAAGACTAGCTTGAAAATCCAAAATTCTTGCTAGAGATATAGGGAGATTAGGATGTACTAACCAACTAACCTAATTCTCCAGTCATACAGTGAACCTGATATGGGAATGGTCCTTCCTCAAATGCTAAGATTATGAATTACTACAAGGGTGCTTAGACAAAGAAAGTACACAGTTTAAATTAAATGAATTGCTATTTATTTAGTTTTTGTTGACTGGGTTAGCACTCTAGACAGCATGGCTGCCTATTTTCGGCTACGACCTGGAAGGTTACAACAGAGGGCATGTAGACAAACAGTGAAATACATGGAAAAATCAGGTGAACAAGAAATCGATACAGAAGCAGTCTAGAGATCAGTCACAGTACAGCTATACACAATCTTCAGCAATGACAGTACATTTACAGGAAACAATATGTAATAACAGATACAGAATACAAGTGAAATTAACTAACAGTCTTTAAATCAACATCTAGTGGTAAGTGCTGGGGGGGGGGATGGCAGGATTTCCCAGGCAGAATTAGACAGTAGTAGAGATAGGTGCTGGTAGACAGCTAGGAGGAACCCACACAGGAGTGGGAGGTCAGACTACAGGAGCAGGGTTCAGAGCTAGAAAGAGCCTTCTGAATGTCTTGTTTGAAGCTACGTGGAGTAGGGGAGTTTCTTAGATTCACTGGTAGGGAATTCCATAGTTTAGGGTCACAGATCAAGAAGGGGTTTTCACCCATTTTGGTTTTGCATCTCATTTGGACAAGTAGGGATTTGTCAGCTGATCTCAGGGGGTAGGCATAGGTTTGAGTAGTAAGGCCAATTTGTCAGGCATCTGGGAGGAGATTATATTCCTTATAAAACAGGAGGAAGTAAATTGGCAGAAAGCTGAGGGGATGATCCATCCCAGACTGGAGTATAGTGAGCATCGGTGAGTAAGCTTAGGTAGTGACAGGGCAAAATGGCAAATGTTGTTGTAGCAGACATCCCATTTTCGGAGGAGCCCACCAGTCATTGCTGGGATGGCTATTAACCTATATGCCAGTTTAGGTCTCAGGATCCCTTGTGCAATGGCCAACCTTGCCACAGATGTTAGGCTATGTCTGATCTTATAGGCTAGTCCCAACTGAGTATTAATGGATTTGATGACTGTAGTTAGGTGCACAGCAAATTCCAGGGCAGGATCCAGGGGGACTCCTAGGTATATAAAGGAGGTAACAGTGTTGAGGGGAGATCTTTCTAGTGCTTTGATACATAAAGGTTGGGTGCAGGACCAAATTTTTGACCCCGAACCAAAGAGCATAGTCCTCATTTTATTTTCATTGAGGACAAGCTTGTTCTGCAATAGCCAGAGCTGAAAGGTAGTCAAGTTATGATTGAGATTCTTGTTGATGTCTGAAAGGTTTGGAGAGGAAGAGTAAAGAACCAGATCAGCACATAATAGGGCTCAGCAAGGACCAGTAAGTGGTGGGAGATCATTTATGAAGACTGTAAAAAGGAGAATGCCAAGAATCAAAGCTTGGGGCACTCTAATCAATGTAGGCATGTAGGAGAACTTAGCACAACTGATCTGGACAAATTGCTGATGCTTCAAAGGTAATTTTGGAACCAAGCGGTAGCAGAGGTGGAGAAACCAAGAGATGACAACTTTGATAGGAGCACCGGGTAGTCAACTAAATTGAATGCTTTTGTAAGATCAATAAAAGTAGCCCCAGTGAGACAGCCATTATCCATCACAAGTCTGACATCGTTCATAAACTGCATGAGGGCAATGGATGTACTGTACCCTCATTGAAAGCCATGTTGATCCGGGGTGAGGAGGTTGAAAGAGTGTAGGTGCTTGGAGACCTGGGTAGCTATGATTTTCTCCAGGATTTTAGAGACGGTGGAGAGGATAGCAATAGGGTGGTAGTTATCCAGGTTAGTGGTGTCCCCCTTCTTATGGACAGAGACTGCTCGAGCAGTCTTTCATAGGGAAGGGACATGTCCAGTGAATAAGGACAGGTTGAGGAGTTGAGTCACTGGAGAGACTATAGAATGGGCAATGGTTTTTAGGAATTTTGGTAGGAGTCCATCTACCCCAGCCAATCCAGAAGGTGAGATGGACTTAAGAAAGCTTAGGATTTCAGTCTCAGAGACTGGGCAAAGATTGAAAGGTGGGTTGGAAGGTTTAAAGTTGCCCTGCAAAGACTCAGGTAAAGGCCCAGGCAGCAGTGTAGGAGGAGAGGTCAGTGAATCTAGAGTTAAGTGAGCAGGTTGTTGTAGCTACAACTGTCCATGACCATATCTGAGATGGCATTGCACTTGTTTTTTCCTAGCATGGTGTTAACATGACTCCAGAATCCACGAGTGTCACTAACAGAAGTATTAAGAAGCTGACAGTGGTAATTGCCCTTTGCAGCTCTGATGGAAACCTTAGATAGGTTTCGGAGTCTTCTGTACTCAGTCCAGTCCAGTGGGGACTGAGTTAGCTTTGCTTAGCTCCAGAATTTATCTCTCTATTTGAGAGAGGTCAGGATTGAAGATTTTAACCAGTGGGTATCCATTCCCTGGATATGATGCCTTTTTACTGGGACGTATTTGTCTTGAAGGTTCAAAAGTATGGAAAGGGGATATTAAGCAGCATGTTCTGTATTGGAGGTATTGTAGAAGTGCCCAGTCCATGCTCTGCAGCTCCAAGATTAGAGCTCTCTTATCCATTTTTGAGAAATTCCTGAAGAGAATATCTCTGGGAGGGGGTTTAGGGGATCTAGCTTTCCAAACACAGTAGACTGGGGAATGATCACTGATTGAGTCTGGTAATACTCCAACAGCACTGATCCATTCAGGCTGGTTGGAGCCAACCCAGTCTAGTAGAGACTGGAGACTGCTATTACTAGACTGTCTGGTTGGGGAGGTGATCAACTGAGACAGGTGTAACCTGCTGAGCTCTGCGGCATAGAGATTAGAATTTTTCTCCAGCCAATCCAGGTTGAGGTCCCCCATTATAATGAGCTCTTGTTTACCTTTTAGCGAGAAGAGATAATCTATTACCGTAGTCAGGCCAGTTAGCCCATTTTTTAGGAGGGTTAAAGATACACACTATGTTTAACTTCTTAATGAGGCCAAGGATAATAACTTGTGTATCATTTCACATAGACAAGTGGAATTTACCGGGAAGACTGTAACATCAAGATCCTCTCTGATATAAAACAAAATCCTGCCACCCTTCTTTGCATTTGGACGATCACATCTATGGAGCTTATATTCATTAATTTTACATAATGAATCAGGTGTATGGGGTTTTAACCAGGTCTCGGATAGACCTGGGACATCAGGGGAGTTGTAGGCATTCAGGCTTCAAGCTATGCACAATTAGCTGATAAGCTTCTAATATTCATATGTGCAAGCCTGAGCCCCTTTTTGGTGAACCAGTATGACTGGTCTGTGGGAGAGGCATCACCAGGCACAGCTGAGTTTGGTTCGAAGTCACCTGAGAAAGAGAGAGAGAGAGAGAGAGACTGGGGGTACCCAGATTTCAATGAGCGAGGTGCTGAGTTTTCTCCCAAGTGGCATATACAATGGGGAGCGGCTTAGGTAGTCAGCTATACTAGCAAAAGGGAGAAGCTTTAAGAGCCAGGTTTCAGGGATAAAGGTATCACCCCTGATAATGAGGTTTGAGAAACAAACCCTCCAGTCCTCAAAGTTGTATAGGTAGCCAGAGTCAGTGGATGGCTGGCAGAGGGGATCTTCCGAGAAGTGGAGGGTCAACACTAGTGAGAGGACTCCTACAGAATAAAAATGAGGTGAGATCACCCAATAGTGAACACTGATAAGGAGTAAATAACAGGTAGAATCTATGGAAAATAAGAGAAAAGCATTGATTCAGGGTCAGAGAGGGAACAATACCCTGATGTGCAGTTGTCTGTGGAAGTGTGAGAGTATCTAAGATTGAGGATAAGAAACTTTCCAACAGGCAACCTTTAGGCATGTAGCCAGCAAAAAAAAATGTATTCAGGCTTGAGCCAAGTGTAGAGGCAGAATCAGCTCTCTGTGTAAGTAGAAACAATTTTTCAGTTTCGCTACCCTGGTTCCTCCTCCAGAAAAATTGTCCAATCACAGATGGACATAGAAATACCGCCCTCAAGGAATGAGCATTTAATAAGCCATGGGGGTGGGGTGGGTGGGCAAGAGAACATTTGAGTCAGTGTGCATCTCAGAAGGGAGCTGAGGAGCAAAGAAATTAATTAGATCTGGCTGCCTTATATGAGACAGCGCCAAAAGCACAGAGATGCAGCACACATAAAAGCCTCAGATTTCAGTTGGAGGCAGGCTCAGAAACAGACCACAGGAGCTGCAGTGTGAGGCAGAAAAAATTAATTATTCAGGATATTAGGATACAGGCACATTTTCAGTCTGCAGTGGGAATACTAGTAGCCTCTTCTTGTGTACAAAATGCAGAGCAGAGTTCAGTAGGGAGATCAGCTGCAGCATGGAGCAGGAAGCCACTGAAAAAGGCTCCAGAAATTCAAAGCTGAAGCTTTGGTACCTTGCTGGCTTCTGGGTTGGCTGGCAGAGGTCTTCAAGTGAGGTCCAGGAGCTGTGGGGAGTGGCACGGTGGCCCATTTAGGGGCACCCAGGAGCCTTGCTGGCTTCTGTGTGGGCTGGCAGGGGCCTCCAAGTGAGGTCTAAGAGCTGTGTGGAGTGGCATGGTGGCCTTTTATCCCTTAAAGGCAAAAAATCAAGCTTGGATCCCTATTTTACACTTCCCAGAACACCATTAAAGAAATTAAATGAAAAAAGTATTTAGAACAGCCCGGTGACATGGAGGGCAGAGGCACCCATGCCTCACCTGCTGTCACACTGGTGACCCGGGGTCAGGGAAGGACAAGGGTCACTGGAGGTGGGCTGGGGAGAGAAGGATTGAGCATCAAGTGGACTGCTCTCCTCCTCTGGAGAGGGAGAGCTGCGTTTCCTGGCACTCAACTGGCCTCTAGTAGAAGCTCAGAGGCAGGCAAGTAGGCCATCAATTTGGGATATGGAGGGATGGCAGCCAGCAATGTCCCACAGACAGTAGCATGTGTGGGCATGTTTCATCAGCATTGCACATCCATTCCTCTAGGGAAGGAAAATGAAAAATGACTGGGTGTAGCACAGGATGACACTGGCCCCTCTTAGGCTCCGCATTGGCTACCTGGTCCTCTCCCAGAACCAAATCTGAATGTTGGCAATAAGGTTCCAGCTGTCAACCCCAACCATGGGGGGTAAGCCCTGGAAGGAGCATTGGAATAAAGGTAAGTCCCTGGCATGCCAGGTGATGGGGTTGGGGGGGGTGTCAGTGAGAAGACTAAAGGCCTGCACCACTGTGGAGGAGATAAAAAGCATTTACATAAAAAAAAGTATTTAAAACTCCCATGGCTGTACTCTGGTATTTTTCCAATTCTAAAATATGGGCTAACTCTGTGAATCAAGTAAAAAAAATGCTACACAAAATAGGAGTTAAGAAGTGGGTAGATATAATAAAGGAAGTAAATTTTATAACTTTTTTTAACAATTTCAGGATATTTCAAGAGATGTAATCAAAGTAAATTTCTGAACATATATCACAGTACAATAAGGTTTGAATAATTTTATGACTGAGTAAGAATTAAATGTATTGTAAAAATATAACAAAAACATAAAAGAAAAAAACATTGGCCTTGTGTTAAGGCATAAAAAAACTCTTTATGAATAATAAAGTCTAATCCTAAATAAATGTTGATAAAAATAATCATACAAACAGAAAATGAGCAAGTGAAGCCAATATAAAGTTTAATACAGAAAGCTGGAACTATTAAGATGCAAAGCAAACAGGCTTTATCTTTCAGCTAAGAATAAAATCCATCCAAAGGAAAATTGTAAGTAGGACATAATTAGCACGGTTGTTGAACTGAGAGAACTCTATTTCATTTAATATAGGATTGTGAAAAAATTTAGCCATGGTGGGAAGTCACCTAAGATTCTATTTAAAAAGCATTAAACAAAAATAGCACAAGGAATAATAGTGTGGGAAAAATAGCGTGTGTAAAAATAACGTCCCACAAAGATAGCCAAGACACTGAACAGAGCTGAAAAACACAGTGGACACAGTATTTCACAGCACACATTTAATTACAAAAGATAAATCACCATATCATCCAGCAACAGTGGAGCACCTTTCTGGATCTGTATATACTGCAGCAGCATACTGTGCTTCAGAACAGTCCTGCACTCCAACACTATGTGCAACACCAGAATGAACACCCGATTCAGACCACAATTCACATCAGCAGCCCATATAGGTACACCTCACACCTGCACAACATCAGAACAGCCTGTCTCTCACAATTCTCTACAACCATCCTCGACTGTGCTAAGTCCACAGAATTCACCTGTGAATAAATTAGCTAATTTCCCAAAGCGTGAGTTTTTAGCACTTCATACAAAATTCTCAGGTGAAGTTTAACTTTGCAACATCTCTATCCACCATCCACACACCCAGACAATGATTTCCCAATTATCACAAATTATGTCCCACTCCTCACAGTACACCTTCCTCTGATGTAAGTTCTCTGATGTTATCCGATGTTGCCCCGGCCCCCTACTGAACTTAAGGATTCCAACTCCAAGTTGCACATAACACAGGAGATGCATTATACTGGACTAGTGCTATATTGTCCGGCATGTTGTTTATGCTCTCACTGTGATTGCTGCACGGTAATTGCCACGTGGTTATTGCTGCGTGGTTTTGACCCGCTACCATCCTGAAAAGTAATTTCAAAGATATGTTAAATACTAAAATACATTTTTTACAGCTGTTTCTTTTTAACAATCTGATTCAGTTAATTTAAATAAAATAAAATTAAGAAACAATTCTTGCCTTGGGACAATGGTAACCAAATGATTAAGTCATTGGAACATACAAATTTAGCCAAACTTCAGAATCAATAAATGGTGGTGCGTGGTAAAAGAAACACTAAGCTTTGAGAAACTTTGACATGACATAGAGGATCTAGATGATACTGTAGGAACCAATTGGAAATATATAGAAAATGTACACCCCCACCCCCGAGACTGGATAAAGATATCTATACAGAAGTTTATAAAAGAGATAATTTTTTAACATTAGTGATAATGTAAGACAGGGCATATGCTGTTGTGGGATTTACACATGCCTTGGGTGGTGTGTCATCAGGTGCAGCTGAGTGACTTTAACCACACAAGAAGTGTATAAATCCCACTACTACACATGCCCTGAAGTGCATTATTGCAATTATATAATGAATCTGTTATTGAAAATTAAAAAAAAAAATGAATTTGGTTCATAGAAAGTAAATATTTGATTAGTGGATCTTTACCGGTTGTTTCTTGCAGGATTTACACACAGTCATGTGACATGTTTTGACCAATGAGGCTGTAAGATTTTTGAGACCCATTTTATAAATTGTGATATTTTAACCAATGACTGATAATGATTACAAAAAGATGTGTGTACATATTATACTCAAACTTTTTTATCATTTTCACTGTTTGTTATACAACAAAAGAGAAGATGTGTGAGGAGAAAGAAGGAGAAGGGCAAACTGGATGGACTGGTATGGTCCTTTTCTGCCATCAGATTCTGTGAGTCTGTGTGTTATACTTCATTTTTGCTTGACAAAAATGAATAACATTTCTAAAAAAAAAATATTGGTTTTGCATCCTTATGATGGGCTAGAACCTACAGTCATTTGGCTCTAGAGGAGGACGTACAACCTACTAAGCCACCAACACCATGATGTTCAAGTGTCTTGCAAAAAAGTATATAAACAGTTATACAAACAATAATCTGCTAAATTCTTACATGTTTGTTGCATTTTAATTTTTTGTAGTTGTTTTTTATTAAGAATTTAAGAGAATGAACACAGTGAATAGGTACAGGAGACTTGACTTTAGTACCAAATATAAAAGGTTTTTATAGGCATGCGATACATTGTAAATGAGGCCAGTCATAGATTTACATGCATAGAGACAGAGAACATCTTCTCACCAGTAATGATATAGTCATAATAAGTTCAGAGGATGTAACTGGTTGTTTTGAGTTTGCTGATTAGAGATGGACCCTGGAAAAGTTGTCTCTTAGTCCTGGTATTGCATGAAGGAAGTAAAGCCTCCAGATGGGTTCCTGTATTTATTCCAGAGGTGGTGTGTAAGATAGCACCATAATGAGTAAGGGAGGGGGAGGAACAGCAGGAACAGAACACTAGAACAAAACTGAACCTTAAGATAATTATATACATTATAAAGAATATAACCTTATTTTCACTGGAGTCTGAGCGGTAGAGTATGTCATCTGGTGTGACAGCGGGTGTAAAAAACTAGTCTGTGGATCCCCAGGAAATGTCCAGCCTATGAGCAAGTCAACCTTCCCCAGTATGGTGTATAGCATTGGGGGAGCAAGGCCTGGGGCCCTTTCTTTCAGATATTGAAGATCTGGTTTCCATATTGTCTGACAGTTTATCATGATGTTGGTGCTGAGATGTGAGAGAGTCTCAAATCAGGCTAGGAGGGAAAGATTATTCTGTAGCTCAGCTATAGTAGGATATCTTGTGTGTGTCATCTCCTTAGTATTAGGCATTTGGCTTCAATGGAAATAATGGAGATCCATTTTAATGTAGTGGGATTTATGTGAGTTGCTTTATTGTTAGTCCCCAAAATGAACAATTCAGGAGAAGCGGTGATTGGCTGGTCACGAATCCTTAGTTAACAATTTTGTGATATTTATCCAAAAGGTCTTTATGTCTGGTCAGTTCCATAGAATATGAAAAAGGTTGCAATTAAGAGCCCCACATCTCCAGCAGTAGTTGTTAGGGGTAATGTGAGCTTTGTATAGTATGTCCAGTGTGTGATACTAAAGGTGTAGTAATTTGTTCTGAATTAAGCACACCTTGGGGTCTTTGACTTCCCTGTGTGCCGAGCACCAGCAGAGTCCCCAGTGTATATTCTCAGGGAGTTTGTCGAAATATTTGGCTCATTGGGCCCATGCTTTGTATGTAGGGTCAGAAAGATGACTTCTTACATGTCGGTATATGATACATGCTCTAGCTTGGTATTTTTGGACCCAAGTCAGGAGTGGGTGTGTTTGAAGGGTAGATGCTGGCAATTTAAGATGGTAAACTGGGTTAGAATTGGTTGAGGGATAGAATGCTGAGGGGGCTGATAAATGGAGCTCAATACAAGGAAAGGACAGTGACCAGTGGTGTGCCACAGGGATCAGTCCTGGAGCCAGTCCTATTTAATGTCTTCATAAGTGACATTGTGGAGGGGCTGGAAGGGAAGGTATGTCTCTTTGCAGATGGCACTAAGATCTGCAACACGGTGGACACTCTGGGAGGGGTGGAAAAATGAGGAGGGACCTAGTTTAATTAGAGGAATGGTCAAGAGTGTGGCAGTTATGATTCAATGCAAAGAGGTGCAAAATCATGAGTTTGGGACATAGGAACCCAGGTTAGGATTACATGATGGGGGGATATTGACAGCCACCAAGCGGGAAAGGGATCTAAGGGTAATTATATATGAAGACCTGAAGGTGGCCAAATAATGTGCCAAGGCTGTGGGGAGAACCAGTGGGATACTGGGGTGCACTGGGAGAGGTAACAGAAAAAGAAAGGAGGTGGTGATACCACTGTACAAATCATTAGTGAGACCTCTTCTGGAGTACTATGTCCAGTTCTGGAGATTGCTTCTCCTAGAGGACATAGGGTAGAGGCAGTTCACAGAAGGGCAACAGAAATGTTACAGGTCTTGCAGCAAAAGTCATATGAGGAGAGACTGGAGGACCTCGATATGCATACCCTGAAAGAGAGGTGGGAGAGGGGGATATGATAGAGACCTTCAAATATCTAAAGGGCATAAACAAAGTACAGGAGGGTAGCATCTTTCAGAAAAGGAGATGTTCTAGAACAAGGAGTCATGACATGAGGCTGCACAGGGGCAGACTAAGGTGTAACATGAGGAAGTATTTCTTAACAGAATGGGTGGTGGATGCCTGGAACAGCCTCCCAGCAAAGGTGGTGGGAGCAAATTCAGTAGGAGAATTTAAAAATGGGTGGGATAGGCATAGGGGAACCCTAGCAATAGGAAAGAGAGGGTAAAAGCTGGAGATAAAGAAGGGTCTCTGGTTTTTGTAGTGGGTAGGGAAAACCAGCAGACTGGATTGGCCTTGTGGTCCTTTTCTGCCATCAGTTTCTATTTTTCTAAGTTTCTATGTTAATGCAGGGAAGAATGTGGTGAACTGCATTTCTTATTTGGAGGTGGTGCCAGAAGTCTGACTTGTCCAGGCCAAATGTGTTTTGAAGCTCTTGCAAGGAGCCTATCACATTAGAGTGTGGCATGAGGAGATCTTCTATCACCTGGATGACCTTATTGTTTCATTTATTTCATTTGATTGGGGCCTTATCAACAGTAATGTTGGGATTGTCCCATAGGGGAGTGTATAGGGGTAGGCTAGGGGAATGGCCAGGAGTTTTTGGATATTCCTCCATACAGTAAGTGATGGCCCTATAGTGGGATGACATCTCTAGGCTTAAGCCCTAGATGAGTACTGGTATACTGCAGGAGAAACTCCCATTACATTGTGATGCTTCTATGTTGAGCCAGGTGGAGGGTTCCTGCAATGGTGGAGCTAGCCATCTGATTGAATGAGCAGATCTTAACACCCATGCGTAGTCCTTGAACCATGGCAGTCCCCATCTTCTTTTGTCCCAGTACATCCTTAACTTAGTCCTACTGAAGCAAGGGTCTTTCCTTCCCATAAAAATCCTCCTCTGAGCTTATCAATGTGCTCAGTAAATTTATTAGGAATTTTGAGCAGTATGTGAGCTATTAGATGCAGTAATTTAGGGGTTGTTACCATTTTTAATGCCTCAATTTTTCCTACCAGGGTGAGATGTAATGGTTTTCACCTGTCACACTCTGTTTTGAGCTCTGGGGTTGGGGGGTGAAGTTAATGTCACATAGTTTGGACATTTGTGGTGTGATCTTGATGCCCAGGTGGGTTAAGGCGTATTTGGTCCACCTTAATCTTAGGGGCTACATTAAGGATTTTGTGCATCGTTGGTTGAGAGGTAGAACTTTGTTCTTTTTGCCCTATTTGTTCTGAGACCAGGTATGACAGTGAAGGTGGAGAGTAGTTCCAGGAAATGTACTGTGATACTGGGAGGTATAGTGGTTAAGATCAATAGGTCATCTGCATGTAGCAGTATTTTGTATTGTTGTTTTGCAGCTTAAATCTCTTGTATCCCCTTATGAGCCCTAATGGCCACTACCAATGATTCAATCGCAGTAACAAATAGTAGGGTATATAGTGGACAACCTTGGTGAGTGCCCTTGCCCAGAGGGAAGGGGCCCGAGAGGGTAAAGTTGGTGAGGACTTGGGCTAGTGGGTTAGAGTAGATGGTCTGCACCTTGTTGTTGAAACTGGGTCCAAATCCCATGTGTTGGAGCACCTCATTGAGGTATTCCTACTTCATGGAATAAAATGCCTTTTTCAAAGTCTATTGCAATGGCCATGGCAAGTGATGGAATATTTTTAGCTACAGTATGTGCATGAAGTTGAACAGTGTGAGCATTTGATCAGAGCTGTTGCTGACTTTTAGAAATATAACATGTGAGGGGTGAATAAGGCTAGGTAACAGGCTTTCCTGTCTTATAACCAAAGCTTTTGCAACAAATGTTGCTGTCTTCTGTAATGAGGAAAATTGGTCAGTACCCTGCTGGATCAGTGGGTTCCTTCCCTTTTTGGGGAAAAATTGTTATGTTAGCCATTCTCATGGGAGTTGAGAAGGTGCCTGTGGTGGTGGATTACACATATAACCTTTGTAGGGTAGGGGAGATTGTCTGGGATATGTGTTGCAAGAACTCTGAACAGGAAACCATCACCTTCTGGGACCTTCTTTGCTGTAAGCAATTTCAGTGTTGCTTTGATTTCTGAGACTGATAGTAGGTCCTCCAGCAGTTGCATTTGTTCAAGAGTGAGTTTGGTGCGCTGCAGGGCTTGCAAAAAGGCTATCAGCTGTTGGGGGTTGTGAGTTTGCTTGCAACTATACACTGAACTGTAGTATTCCTGCATAATTTGACTGCTCCTCAAATCTTTGTAGCAGATTTGGCCCACCTTATTTTGTAAGGCAGCGATGTGTTGCTCTGATTGTTTTTTTTCTAAGGTGGTAGACAAGTACTTTGCTGCAGTTTTCCCCTCTCTCCAATACCTGTGGCAATCTGAAAATGACCAGTTCGGCCTTCCTGGCTATTACATACTCAGTTTCCAGCCGGAGGTTAAGTACCTCTCTATGAGGAGCTGGGTTCTTGGTGCCTTTTTTTTGGATCAGATAAGCTTTAAGACTAGATTATCATTTGATTTGTTTATCAGTTAAAATAGTCATCATTGTCATCATATCCTTTTCTGCCTATAGGGTCTAGGAACCTACTTACATTATACTACTCTGTCTTATTTTCATATTCATCATTCATTATTAATAATTTTTAAATTTTTGTAATTAGATTCATTAACTAGCCATTTTTATACACAAGCAGAGATTTCAGTTTAATATTTAAGAGAAAAACAAACATCATCAAATATAATACTTTCATGCTTTATTTAGTATCATTTATTTTTTTTTTATTTCTTTTACCTTTTGTTTACCAGGTAAGCCATATGAACCAAGGCCCATTTTCAAATGTGACCCAGGACCATTATAAAAATAGAGTCAAGTTGTTAAATACAGTACAAATACAGTACACACATATACAAATAATGCAAATAATATAGAGAATTAATAACAATCACTTTTCAACTTATTTAAAAAATACTATATTACAAATAATTTAAAAACATCCTGACTAACAATTTGCTGCAAGGAAGAAGGTCATTAATTCCAGTGTACTGGACCATAGTTAGAAAGAGCATGCATTCCCAATTTTAATTTAATCTTGAGTGTAACTTACGGTATAGATTTTGTTGAACACAGATCCCTATCAGAAGTCTTTATATCCATTAAGGCAAATAAAGGAGAAACTGGGCCCAATGCCAGGGTATTATGGATTAAACAAATTGAACTATACTGTAAATGTAAACAAGGAGGAAGCCAGGCTGTCAGAGAATAAAGGTTACAATGATAAGTCTGAAATGGGACTTTCAAAGCAAACCTACAGACTACGTAAAAAGTAGTTCTAAGCAGAGTAGTCTCAGACTTTGCCAGATTTGAAAAAAGAAATGAGCTGTAATTTAATATAGGCAACAACACACTTCTGGCTATAGCAAATCTGGCATCCTTAGACAATGAATTCTGCAGTTTAAACAGTGCACCCTATCTTTGGTTAACACTTCTATAGATCATTCTTACATGCAGTGTATATGATAGACAAGAATCCAATACAATTCCTAAATATCAAAATTTATTTATTTATTTATTGAATTTTGGTGACCGGGTAGGCCCACTGGGCCCCGGAGGTCCCTTTTTCAGGGGCAACCCGGGAAGCGACAGTACATGACATAAAGGACAATGGAGCAATTTACAGCAATGTACAGCAATATACAGGCTGAGGTTTACAATAGGCAACAGCTTTCAATCCATGAGGTATAGCTTTCATATTTATGGGTCAAAAATGTCATAAGTGTCTAGCTGCTTATCCTTTTGTGCATTTGCTCTTGCTACAGTGACGTACAATTGATGAGACAGTACAGAGAGTTCAGAGAGCTAGGAAACATTCCTCCAAGATACATAGGATATTTTTCTATGAGCATGAAATGGGTTAAGTGCAGACTGTGCAGTGGGACTTGCACACTGAAAGACTTGCTCCAATAAAAGCCCCCCTGACTCACAATTTCACCAGTTTTACATCTGTTTAATCTATTTTTAGAGCCAAAAAACATACTCTTGCTTTTTTTTAACATTCAAGAGAAGATGATGTTTGTTTAGCCAATAGTCAAGAGCCTGAAAATCAGCAGTTAAATTTAACATTATTTCATCCTCTGAGGGTGAGCTACTAAAGAGTATAATGTCATCAGCGTACTTCAGTATATCTGTACAAGTCATGTAAGGTAGCAGCTTATCTATAAACAAGGAAAATAGGAGGGGCCCCAAAATGGACCCCTGTGGTACTCCAATTTCCAACAACTTACTGTCAGACAAAACTCCCTAATAGCAAACCCACAATGGTCTATCAGTAAGGTAACTATGAAGCCATTTTAATGGAGGATTACTTACTCTGATGGTCTCCACCCCCCCAGCAGCAGGTGGTGATCAACAAGATCGAAGGCCTTGGACAAGTCCACAAATACAACACCAGTGAGCCTACTACCATCCATTGCTCTACCTATGTGATCCGTGAGCCTGACCAAAGCCGTACCAGTTCCATGATCTTTACAGAAACCATGCTGCTCAGGGGATTGGAGGCCAGTGGAGTCAAGAACTCAACTATGTGTTGATTAACAGCTTTTTCAAGCATTTTGCCCAGGGCGGGAAGCAATGATATGGGATGATAACTATCTAACTCTGTTGCTATACCACCTTTAAAGATGGGTTTAATGACTCTGTTTTTCCACTGAGTAGGAAATTCTCCAGTAATGAAAGATACATTAAACATTTTTGTTAATGGAACATAAATAAAGTCAGCAACAAGTTTTAGAAATCTTACTTCAAGTTTCCCCTGGACCAGAGCTTTTATTTGGGGAGAGTTGTTTTAACAGTTTCAGAACTTCCCTACATTTTATTAAATGAAAATAAAAGGAGAATTACTTTTTCTCAACTCTTTTAGAACAAGGGTGATCCTGGCTACCTGTAGGAAAGAAATTCTTAGTATAAGAAGTTAAATTTGTAGATTTTTCCAAGAAAGCCTCAGTAATCTTGTTCAAATCAGATATAGGATTACCATCTACAGTCATAAAGTTGGAAAGATTTGTATCATTGGGGCAGTTAGGTCCTTGATTGCTGACCAGAATTTCCTAGGATTATTTAAATTAGCTTGTTGTTTAGACAGACAATATTCATATTTACTCAGTCTTAACTTAGCCTTACATAAATTATGCAACCGGCAATAATTATTAAGGTCACACTCCATGTTAGTCTTTTTATAAGTGTTCCAAGCAGAATCCTGCTCTTTCATCAGCTGAAATAAAACTGGAGTGATTCAATGGTTCACTATACCTCTGACTCTATGAGTTTTTGAAGGAAAAAAAACTATTCTGTGAATCAGCCAGGATGTTAGTGAAGTAATCCACTGCATAATCAACTTCTGGGATTACATCCAAATATGACCAATCTATCACATTTAGTTCCTGCTCAAGATGATAAGGAATCAATGATGGAAATTTCCTAAAAGATATGAACCTTGGAGGGGGCTTTGGAATATTACATACAGAACACTGCGAGGTTATCACTCACTGCATCAGGAAGTGTACCTTTACTTACCACTCTTAAAGGATTATTGGTAAGTATCCAATCTAATGTAATATGATTTTTACTGGCCAGATTTATTCTAGTATAGGTGGTAATCATTTGTACAAGACTTGCATTGGATACAAGTGATTCCAGTTCTGGATTGACTCTAGGAATCCAATTAACATTAAAGTCACCAAAGACTAATAAATCCCTAGTTCTACATTCTGAGCTAAAAATTCCAGCAGGTCATTCAGTCCTTTTAAAACTGATTGTGGGGGATTGTAAACTGTGCATATTTTCAATTTGTAACATCCACCAAATATCACATGTAGCAAAAGAAGTTTACATTCAGTGTGGAAACTCCATCCTGGCATGTATTCAACTACATCTAACCCCTCTTTGAAGTATATTAGAATTCCTCCTCCTTTTTTTTTACCAGCCCTATCCTTCCATAAAAGTTTAAAGCCATCAATTTGATAAAGTTTCCCATCCTCAGAAGGCTTCGGCAAAAATTCAGTTATACACAAAATGTTTAGATTATATTGTCCCAAAAAGGCCTCAATTTCATGTTGTTTTAGCTTGACACTCCTGGCATTTAAGTGTATAACATGTAGTCCCTTTTTTTGTCTAAAATCATAAGTAGGGGAGTAAGAGTTGGCAGAGGGGCCTGGATTAAGTTCTAGATCCCTGGACAATTTTAAAAATCTAAAAGACAGGAAAGAAGAGGTCATAAGAAAGGATCTAAGATAATAGCCAGCATCCTACCAGTTTTTTTTTTAGGGCACCTAAAGACTTATTAGTAGGTGGGATAGAGGCATTAGAATTCAGTAAGCTATTAAAAAAAGCAAAATTCCACTTCAGAAAAACACACTTGGCCCTTAAAACCCCATGACTCATAGCTTTGAAAATCAGCATTTAAATATACCAAACCACATTCCATTAGAATAACCCCCAAAATAATCCCATGCAGAATGCCCTTCATTTTCAATGGTGTAAAATACAAAGAAACTATAGTACCTTATCAATAGGAACCAGCAAACTAGATCTGTTCAAAGAAGAAGTAAGAACCAAATAACGTTCACTCTCCATGCCTGTTACTGAGCTCTCAGGAGGTGCTACTTGGTAAACACAATGCTATTATAAATGAAAATATGGCAGACCCAGTGGCACTGAGGCACTGGATGCCATACCTCGCACCACGCTGGTGACCCGGGTTCAAGAATGGACTCGGGCTGCCTGGGGCTGGCAGGGGAGAGGTTGGATTGAGCATCCCAGGACTGCTCTCCTTCCTCTGGACTGGGCTTGTGGGGTTGCGTCACGCTTGGGTGGCCCCTGGTGAAGACCGGGAGAAGCACAAGGCATGGTGCCAGCATGGGGAGGAGTTTGGCAAGATGCCTGCGTAAGCGCAGCACGGCATTGCACTGCCAGCTCCGGGGGACAAAAACCAAGGTGGAAAAAGGGCTGGGTGTGACTGAGCAGCTTGATGGCCACGCACCCTCCAACCTGGAGGTCTGTCATGGAATCTCGTTGGGGGGTCCGGTGACTACCGTGCTAGGACCCTCATGTATAGAATGAGCCTGCTGTCCTCCACGTCGGTGGGGGCCGGCAGCTGGATGCCCCTGCTGGACAGCTGCAGAGGCATAAAAATCAAAGTATGATAAAAAAATAAATGAAAATATGCAGCAATTAATATATAAAACCATAAGCGTTTGCCATAGAGAAATTCTTAAAATCCTAGAACATATTGTTCAATAACTATAATGATAAAATTCTAATAATTTACCTTAGGGTTAAGAAACAGTCTTATTTCAAATTTTCTCTATGAAGTGGTGCTTGCGCCACTCTTGCTCGTGCCACAGCACTCATGCTGTGGACAGCGAGGCATTTTTAAACACTGCTGCCCCTCCTAATATCTGTTGTCACTCCCTTTGAGATCCTCCCCACAGTCCCTATTTTCAGAGTACTCACCGGCACTGGGACCCTCCTGACTAGTGAATGGAGTGGGAGAACAGTTCTTGTAGCTGACAGCTGATGTTCAGTGCTGCAGGTAAACTTCAGACCAGCACAGTTCAAGTAGCGCAGAGAAGAAAAGACATGAAGCAGCAGATCCAGCAGTTTCCATCTGGAATGGGGTCCATGTTCTATCAAATGTGTCTCTTTTATCATTTAAGATGTAATATATCCTTTTTAATGTCATAACATCTTTAATGAAATTCAGCCAAGTTTCACATACAGGTGAGGAAGTGTCTTTCCATATTATTAGGATACATTTTCTAGCAATGATTATGGTTATTGTGATGAAGATTCTTTGATTTGCAGTGAGCACCTGACAATTCTCTGGTATTGTTAATAGTGTTAACATGGGTGATGCTTTTATGTTTATATTCATTGCAAAAACTCCATTAATGCATTAGTTAGGGTTCATATTACAGCAGCAAAAGTATGGAAATGTGTTAGGATTCCCAACCCTAACACCCCATCCCACCTACCCCCAACCAATCCTATCACCCAACCCCACCCTCCACACAACAACGGGGGGGGGTCTTGTGGTCATGAACCCTAATGCTCACCCCATTCCATGCATAAAGAAGTTGAGATGGTGCAGCATTGAAGAATGGGTGAGTGTTAGGGTCAATGACTGCAAGACACCCCCTGACATCTGTTGGTGTGTAGAGGGTGGGGTGGGGTGGTAGGCTTAGTAGGGGAGAGTGGAATGGGGTGTTTGTGTTAGGGAACCCTAACACCAGATTTCCATACTTCTGTAGCTGTAATATGAACCCTAACTGATGCATTAACAGGGTTCTTTTTCAATGAATTTCCTTAATTTTTGTGAATGTATCACCATAATACTAGTTGTTGATAGGGGCCCAGTGCTCCCATCTATCCATAAGTGTAGAGACAGTATAATTAACCTTTATCTCCCTGCTGGAGTGCAGGGCCCATGTGCCATTGGTTGGACCCTACGCATCCATCCCTCTGTAGATGCATGAGCAAATTATCACCATAGCTATCTGGGTACCTCAGGTCATGTACCTGTTAAAGAAATTTTTCAGATCCCCACCAAAACATAATTGTGCACAACTGTGATGCCATTCCATGCCACAAGTATGCAAACACATTTTGGGCTGGATTTGAAAAATTACAGCTGTGATATACATGAGCTGGGGTAATAAGAAGGCTACATTGTAAATCTGGGGTCAAAATATTGAAAATGACCATAGTTAGGAGTGGGTGTACTGAAATTGCAACAAATGGTCTTAACTTTGTCAATTTTTCATATTCTGACCACACATTTTTAGCACAGTCTTCTTATCGCCCCACCTCATAAACCACATAGGTGAAAATTTCATAATGCATGGCAAAATGTAATTCCATGCCACAGATGCGGGAACATGTTTAGGGCAGGATGGGAGAAATGACAGCTGTACTGTTCATGAGGTGATATGGAAAAATGGCTATGTTGAAAATTTGGAATAAACGTATTAAAAATATCCAAAGTTACATGTGTGCATAGAAAAATTTCCACAACTGTGTGTAGCTCAGGCGTTTTTAGGTATTTTTACACCAAATCTTCAACACTGCCTTTTAGGGACCCCACGTCATGAACACTGGCACTGTTGGTCTGTTACTCAGTATTGAAATCTGATTTCATGCAGTGACCACACCATTCTGAGCCACAGGTGTGAAAACATTTATTGGGCTAGATGTGAAAAATGACAGCTATACTGTTCATGAGGTGGTGTGAAAAATTGGCTTTGTTGACAATTTGGAGTGAAAATATTAACAATTACATAGTTATGTGTGTTAGTAGGAAACTTTGCCAAAGTTATATGTGTTAGTTGGAAACTTTCAATAACTGCACATAACTGGGGTGTTTGGTATTTTTGCACCAAATTTTCAACACAGGCTTTTTGGGACCCCACCTCATGAACACTGGCACTGTCACTTTGTTAATAGGTCATGAATGGTGATTCTGCATGATGGCTACAAAATCACCTTAAGGGTCCAATTAACAAAACTTCAGAGACAGTGTTCATGAGGTGGGGTTCCAAAAAGTCCATGTTGAAAATTTGGTGCAAAATACCATAAAATGGCCATGATATTAACATACATTCAAAACTCCACTGACAGCCATTATACGGCACTTACCCTGATTCTTCAGTTATCGGTCTGGCTTTGAATAGTGCAGATGTGTCCCGATCCACAGAAGATGACCTCTGGTGGTAAGTATAGGGCAAGGGGGAGTGTGGGGTGGTGGCTTGCTCAGTGGGAAGGTAGGAATGGGGGATGGGGATGGAGAAGATGACAAAGACCTTTTTTTAGAAAGAAAAAACAATAAAGACACTGAGGGACTGTTTTCTTTTTTCCCAGGTACATCTTTAGGAGTATTTCAGGACACTGGGTGTGTTCTGCAGTGTCCAACATTATGGAGCATAACTAGGGACACAGGGAGTGGCTCCACAGTGTCCCACACTGTCGGGGGGACGGGTTGTAGTGCCAACACATGGATTGGGCACCCCGATGTCAGCAAAAGCATTTTAAGAACACATTTATATTAAACAATATTTCAGGACACTAGGAGTGGGCGCCCCATTGTCCCACACTGTGCGAGGGGGGGATCTCTACCACTGACATGGGGATTTGGTACCCTGATGTCGGCAGAAACTTTTTTTTCAATTAAAACATGCCTCAGCCCCTTGGAGGCAATAAAAGGATAAAATATCCTTTTATTAGGTAAACATCAATAGGTGTTTACCTAAATGCGGTCTGAGGAATCCAATTCTGGTAGCTTTTTTTTTAAATTTTTCAGCATCAATGGCCAAAAGGATTGCATCTTGGTTTTTGTTATTATCAATGATATTTATTGTTGTTCGGATGTTTTCTGAAATGCGTCTTTCTTTTATAAAACAGTTTTTATCATTTGAAATAATGTGTGGTAATGTCTGTTCCAATCTTAAAGCTAATATTTTTGTAAAAATGTTGTAATCTGTGTTGAGTCAAGATATTAGCCAGTATGAAGAGCATTTGGTTTAATCTTTTCCTTTTTTATGAAATACATGTATAATGGCTTCATGAAAAGATTTTGGTATATCTTTTAATGTGTTGAATGTATTAAATAATGTAGTAAGTTTTGGTGTTAATGTGTTTTTTAATAATTTATATATTTCTATGGTAGAGTTGTCTGGACCTGGAGTTTTGCCATTTGGCAGTGCTTGTATTGTGTTTTCTACTTCTAAAATTATAAATGGATTTCTAGTATATCCAATAGATTTTCTAGTGGTTTTGTAAAATATATGGTATTTAAAAATGTAGTTGGCCATTTTGAATTTATTGGTAATTGTGTAGTGTATAGATTCTGATAATATTTTGCAAATTGCTGATTAATTTCCGTAGGATTCATTTTGAATTTTCCATTTTCATCTTTTATTTTGATAATTGTATTGTTTTCTTGTTCTTTCTTTATTTCCATGCTAGCAGTTTGAGTGGCTTGTCTCCCATAAAGTAATATTTTGAACATGTTTGAAGAATGTGTTGCTCTGCCTTTCATGTTATTATTGTAGTATGTGCTATTTTTTTTCTGAATAAGTTTTTTATATATTTATAAGTCGAGTGTAGTACTATGTATTTGTTCTAAATATAGTATATCCCTTTCCCAGTTGGTTTTGTTTTTTGTTCCAATTTTGTTTTCTATAAATGGTTTTTGATTGCACCCATCCCCTTAACCATGCTTTAAATGCATCCCATATTATTTGTGAAGAAATAATATTATTGTCATTCTGTTGAAGAAAGTATTCTATTTCATTATTAAGCTTTAATAAGGCATTATGGTCTATTAAAATTGTAGGATCTATATAACATTCTATTTTTATCTGCGTCTTTTGATTATTAGTAAGTGTTATTATGCATGGGGAGTGATCTGATATAATAATACCTGGATATTGAGCTTCTTTAAATAAATACATTAATGTCTCTGATATCAAAAAGAAATCAATACATGTGTATATTTGATGGGTTGCTGAGAAAAATGAAAAAGTGTTTTTATCATTATAAGTTTCTTTCTGGGAGTATATTAATTTTAAATCTTGTTTAAAATTTTGAAATATTTTATCACTTCTTTATGATGTCTATCTATACCATTCGATCTAGCTTTTTTGTAAGTATAATGTTGAAATCCCCTCCTATCCAGTATGGATTATTATAAGTTGTTAACTGTAAAGAAAAATTGCTGATTGTTTTCATTAGGTCTGTATATAGTTGATATTGTGTAGTTCTGATTATTAATCTGTATTTCTGCAATTATATATCTTCCATTAGGATTTATAGTTGTTCTTTTAATAATTGGGTTCAGTTATTTATTTTTTTTTAAAGAAAATAGTAATGCCTCTGGCTTTCTGATTATAAGATTAGTACACACCTGGTCACCACCTATTTTGTAACCATTAAAATTCTTGTTTTGTAAAGTGTGTTTCTTCTAGCATTAAAAGATTAACACTTTTTTCCCATGTATTTTATAATGTTATTTACTTTGTCTATTTCTGAGCCCTTTCATATTCCAAGTGGCACATTTTATATGTGTATCCATTGTGTTTGATTTGTTTTAATGGCTTAATTTTCTCTTGTTTTTTGATAGTATTTTCTTCTAACACAAATGTCCCTAGACCTTTTTTATTTAATCCATTTATAACATACGTATTTTTTACATTTGATTTTGTCCTTTATTGTCTCTTCATGCCTCGTTTTCTTTTGCAAATTCCTAATAATAAAACAATTAAAAAAGTGCATCCCTTTTATCTCCCATATGCTCCCTTCCCCTTGTGCGATAGCAAATACTGCATCCGCGCCCTTCCAAATTAACAGAGATGACACATTTTGTCATCTCTTACATCTAAGCCCAAATTGCAGCATTCATTTTACAAAGTATAGGTAGCCCTTTTCTTACCATACTTATTATCTATCTATCTATCTATCTATCTATCTATCTATCTATCTATCTATCTTTCTTTTGAAAAAGAGATAGTGTACAGCCTCTGGGAGAGAAAGACAATAAACACGTTTCCTTAATATCACTTTCCTTCACTCTTCTTCCTTTCTTCTCTTCTTCTTTCTTCTTCTTTTTTCCTTTTATCCTCATCCCTTCTTTCTCTTTAATGCCTCTCTTCACCCAACCTTATATGGTTTATATTTTCTTTTATTCTTTTTTTCCCCGTTTCCCTTCTCTATAAATTTTCCCTTATATATTTATTTACAGTTTTTAGAGGTGTTATTATTAGCTTCTCAGTCTTCTTATGTTATCCATTTTCTTCTGTTGTTGAATTTTCTTCTGATTCCTTGTGTGCTGTTGTGGAATAAGGTTTTTGTCTAAATGATTCCTTTTGAGCTTTTTTTTGTGTGTGTAGCATCATTGTAGAAATTTTCATAAGCTTCGTTTGCATCTTCCGGATCTTCAAAAGTTTGTAGTCTTCCATTTATAATAAATCTGATTTTTGCAGGATAAATCATTGAAAACTTAATTCCGCATTTGTACAATTTTTGTTTTAAGGAGTCAAATCTCTTGTGTTTTGTAGTTGTTTCTGTGGATAGATCAGGGTACATACTAAAGTGCCAATTTTTCAAACTTGAACCCCGTGTGTATCCTCACTTGCTGTAAAATAAACTCCTTATCTTGATATCTATGTGGCTTTATTAAGATCATACATGGAAAAGTATTTAATCCCATTCTTTTTTCCCCTCTGTGAGCTCAGTCGAGTGCTATTTTATTGTGCAGATATTCTCTTCCTGTTGCTATGGTTACGCATTTTCCAAAAAAGATCAAAGGATCACAATTGCCTTCTATCCCTTCTGGTAGTCTTGTAATCCTTATGTTTTCTTGCCGTGATCTATCCTCTTGCTCTGTGACTTTTTGCAAAAATTTTTGCAGTTGTTTGTCATGTGTTGTCTGTATTTTCATAATGGAGCTTTTTCATCCTCAAGTTTTGTTATTTTGTCTTCCTCCCATTTTCTCTCCTCCCAACCTTATCCAAACTTCAAGAACACAGAGTTCTATCTCAACTCTCCCTTTTCCTCAACTCCTCTTCCTTTTGCACCCCTTTCCAGTCTGGCTTTTGCAAACATCACTCCACCACATCCTCTCTCATAAGGCTCACAGATTACATCCATTCTGGCATGGAACAATGGCTGGCAGTATAGCCTTGAGGTTAGAGAAATGAGCTGTGAATGATCTTGGTTCAGCAGACATGGGTTTGAGTCCCCATCCTCCACTTGCATACTGCGTGACTCTGAGCAAGTCATTTAACCAGCCTAAAGCTCCCAGGTCACTCCTGAAAACAGGCAGTTGTGCCTAGTGGGCCTTACACACATGGTTAACAAAGAATAAAAAAAAGACCTCCTCACTGCCACCATCTTTGTGGATCTAGTGAAAGCTCTCGACACTGTCTACCACCCTTTTCTCCTTGACAAACTAAAATCAGCGGGTCTATCTGACTCTGCAACCATGTGGTTCAACTACTACCTTGTAGATAGATCTCAGTCACTGAGAATTGGAGACTCCCCCCCCACTCATACACACTGGCGTTCCCCAAGGTTCTGTCCTTGGCCCTTTGCTTTACTCCATATTCCTCAATGACCCCCCCAGCCTCTTCCTATGCATCCATCCACATGTATGCAGATGACACGGTCCTGTTTTCCACCTGCTCTTCTCCATCAGAGTTAACATCCAGGCTTCAACTTGATTTCTACACTGTCCAGAAATGGTTCAGGGCTAATCAACTATCCCTTAATGCTAAGAAAATGGTCTCCATGTGTTTTGGCACATGATAGAGGCTTTCTAGATTCCCTTCACTCCCCACCTTACTCACCCATGATGGTGGAAAAATTGATGACGTACCCTCATTTAAGTATTTCGGTGTCTGGCTTGACAGCCACCTTGTTTTTTTCTCAGCACATAGATGTCATATGTAAAAAACTCCACCCAAAGCTTGGTGCACTTTAGAGGAACAAAAGCTGAATCCCTATATCTGCCCGAAAGGACATTATCACTATTATGATCCTCATCATTTTTGTCTATGGTGACGTAGTCTATGGTGCTGCACCTAAATACACCCTGGCCAGACTGGATCTTGTCTTCCACTCCTTTTGCCATTTTGCCTAGGCCTATTCCCCCCCGGGAACCACCACTGTTCTCTGTACATTGATCTCTCCCTTCCTTCTCTGACTCACCACTGTCTTATCCACTGTGCCTCCTTTATTTTTAAATTCTGGTTGGTTTTACTCCTTCCTCACCTCAGCTCTCTCCTCTCCCTTATGCCCCTCTCCACTTACTATCTCCATAATACAGGTTATCATTCTCTTTTGCTCCTCTCTCATAAATCCCTAGCTGGCCAGTCTGTTTTTTCCTTCTACCTTCCTAATCTCTGGAACTCCCTTCCACTAAGAATTAATTCAGTCACCTCCAAATGCTCTCTTTCCTCTCTTTTCCAAGGCCACACTGCCCCTCCTTTAAATGTCCTTAGCACCATTGCCCTACACTTCTCCTTATCTATTCTGACCTCCATACTTCTTATCACCCCACCTCATTCCCACTTCCTCTCCCCTTCATCCTCCACTGCTTCCTCTCACTCCCTTACTTCTTTCTCACTCACTCCCACCTGCAGTAATCACCCTTTCTACTCCTTCCTAATCCTCTACACTCTATTCCCTCACCTTATTCACCATAATCTGTTCTCTTCTCATCTCTTTTTTAATCCCACCACTATTTTACCTATTCACCCCCAGCCTCTCTTTGTCACCTTCCTCTACTTTCTCTCCTACCATTTCCTATTTTGTGATGTTACCTTCTTGTGCATGCTGGGTACTTTGCACTTCTGATGTTTAACCTGCATTATTATTTGCTCTGGTAATGTATATTATTGTACATACTGTGTATTGTTGATTTTTTTTGTGTGCTTCTACTTGTTTGTACTTATCTACCCCTTCCCCGATGCTTCTGGAAATGAGCATCATGGCTCAGTATGTCTTTCCTGGTAAATCTCTTTTAAGTAAATAAATAAATTCAATAGCATCAGTACGAAGGCACAGGGATTCAAATTTTTGTAGATTCTTTCACTGATGTTTTAATATCACCTAGTGTACCCATTATATCCTGCCTTAGCGTATTCATTGCTTTGAGTAAATAACGTGCCTCTGCCTGTGTTTGATCAGTTGCACTAAGTGATGATATTTATGATGTAGTCAGTATTTGGGCACCCTGTTTCTCTTCAGTGCTAAGCTGTTTGGACCCCAATTCATTCTGTCCACTGTTTTTTTCCTGCTCTGCCCCAGTCCCTTGCCCGAGAGCCTGTTTTGTCTTTTTCTCATCCATTTTGTCCTCATTTGCATTTGCAATACTCTCTTTGGGTTCAGTTACATTTGTGCTGTTTCCTGAGCTTTAGTATGTAATTTCTTTGGAGGCATATCTACTGCTGTCACTGCCATTTCTTTAAACTTTTCTTCCCCTTCCTTTCCCTGTGTATAGATAACTTAAAATATTACCTTCAGTTGACAGAGATTTCCTCCTTCGTGGCATCTCAGGTAATGGAGATAGTGGGGTGAAGTCTGTTGTTGTGAGATTAGCAGGCTAGGAGATAGTATGCCTGAGGGTCCTGTAGCTTCTGTCATTGCCTTTCAGTGTCTTTTGCCCAAAAAATAGCCGTGGGTAATATCTTTCACCTAATGCACACTTTTTGACATTCTGTAAGTAGGGCTTCCATGAAGAGGTAATACCTTGTAAACTTGAGGATTCAAGATTTATTTGTATTAATTCAGACTTCCACTGTTTTCTGTCTTAGTCTTCTTTCACACTCATGCCAATTGTTGGGGTGGTGTTACGATCAAACCACCATCTTGCTCAGTAGCATCATGTCACTTCCTCCTCTGTTCTTGGTGCCTTTTAAGGGGGATTTTAGACTAGTCTCTTTTTGTTGGAGTTCATCTTCCAGCCATTTAAGATTTGCTTTCCTCTCTTTCTTGCGTCAAGTGACATATCCTATAATGAGTCCCCTCATGGTTGCCTCAAAGGTCTCCCAGAGTGTGCTCACAGATGTTTGACCATCATCATTTATCTAGAAGTAGGCTATAGCCTCCTTCTGAATACAGGTTTTGAAATTTGGGGCAAGCATCAATAGGGGTCAAGCCTCCAGGGTGGGGAGGATCGGGTAGCCAGGCCCCATATAATTGTTAGTTGCAGTAGTGCATGATCTGTTAATACTTTCTGAGTTGATGGCAGAGACTACTACCATTGGGATTAATGTGTGTGTAATGCCATCCAAAGATCTAGCCTGCTGTATGATTGGTGTGCAGCTGAGTAGCATGTATAGTCTTGGGTTCTTGGATTGCGGAGTCTCCATACATCTGTTAGGGCCTGGTCTGTCATCCACATCTTAACAACTTGTACTGCTTTGGTATGTGGTTCAGGGGCACTTTGGCTCCAATCAGATGTGTGATCCAGCACAAGGTTGAAATCCCTGCCACAGAAAAGGGGGGCAGTTTGAGTGTTGAATTGTGTGATTTGAGTAGACAGATGGTGGAAAAAGGATGGGACATGTTTGTTGGGGACATAGAGATTCCCTAATACTAATGGACCAGAAGGGGTGTTT
Organism: Neoceratodus forsteri; assembly: GCA_016271365.2. NCBI lineage: Eukaryota > Metazoa > Chordata > Ceratodontiformes > Ceratodontidae > Neoceratodus > Neoceratodus forsteri. The sequence goes on from CM057456.1 coordinate 581,746,136, forward strand.
ATGAGGGCAAAGACCCAACTCCCATCAGCATCTTTTGTTGTTTTCACCACTTACCATTGAAGAGAACAATGACTAAGAATAGAAACTCCCCTTTCTTTAACAGTTCACAGAACTGTGGACTTCATTGCCCATCCACTCCCATTTGAGTTTGTGGGCATTTACTGTGAAGAGTTTGGTTTCTTGCAAGAAGGTGACCTGGACATTTAGCCTTTTCAAATGTATGAGTACCTGCTTCCTTTCCACTGGTGAATTTAGACCCTGAACATTCCAGTTACGGAACTTTACATCAGCCATTGGGAAAAGTCTGGATTTTGCTTCTGTTTGGGTAAAGGTTAAGTGAAAAAGAGGCAGGTCTGGGAGGTGGCACCAAGATTATATGTTCCAACATGTCCAAACTCCAGTGATAGATGAAAACAGTGGTGAATCAAGGTCTTTGTGAAGGCTCAACACAAGTACAACTAAACAAACAGCATTAACTATAACTATATATAAATGCATTCTTTTCAGAGGTGATAGGAGAAAGGCCTGGCCCATTTTGTCATGCTGAAGGTTCCCATTTGCACTCTTAAGCTCAGCTCTAAAGGAGGAATGTAGTAACATTGGTCAAACGGGACATCTAGTCACTCCTTGTAGGTCCTTGGGGATTTCCACATCTGTGGTACAATAAATAATGCAATAGAAGGTACCATAGTATTGGGGGGGTGAGAGGGAACATGTCTGGCTGAGAGCACCATGCAATGGTCTCTGTGTAGGTGTCCTTGAGTAACATGTATGGTTTCGAGGACAGTAAGCATTGGTACAAATTGGGGAGGGGGAAAGGTGGAGATATTGTCCCCCCATGATTCAATGCAGGTGGAAGCATCCACTCAATCTGTGGTGTTGAGGAGTGGAGAGGTTTAGGTGTCCCTACATTGGTATAGGGGGATCCATTATGAGATAATATATGGATTCCTATCTAGAAGGTGACTGGGGCAAAATTGTGTTGGTCAGCTGAGGGACTTATATAGAAGGGATTATCAACTTGGGGTCTTAAATGTCTGAATAATTTGCTCATCTAATGCTGCTACTGTATATCAGGAATACAGCCATATATGGGTGTTGCATTTTTGAGCTGAGGAACATACAGTACATAAAGAGGGCTGTGACCAGGGGTAACAGGACCTCACCTGATCCACGATGTGTGAAGCAGATGGAACTTCCTCTATTTATGGTTGCTTGAACTAGGTGCAAAAAGGGAAGGGGTGTGGGGAAGGGTGTTGGATTGGATGCAGTTGCCCCATGCCTATTGTTCAGTATCCCCATTCCTACTAATTTGTTAGATAGCTTCTGTTTAAGTTAAAATAGAACATAGTTACATTCTTCACTAAGATCTAAATATACATGGTCTTTGTTTATTATGCTTTGATTTGGGGAAGTACACATCACTTGTGAACATCAAACTAGAGGGGGAGGTGAGAAGTAGTGAGGAATGGATTCAGGAACAGTATATATCACATCCCCATAGTGTTTTGATTTATCCTTAGGGGGTTCATTCCTGGCAACCCCTGGGATAGCTTGGCATTCAATTAGTCAGCCTGTAGGATCAGACTGATGATATACAGTATTTATGTCTGATCCCAGAGGTGATGGCCAGGCTGCGTGTTGAGAGTTTTGGTGGCACTGAGGCCCCTGGATGTGGATTCATTTACAGGTATCAGTAATGAGCTGCAGCTGTTGGATCCTAGCAGTGCCTGCAGGTGCATTAAGGGCAACATGTATCTGCTGAATCAGATTGGCCTGTGGGACCAGAACTTCACCCATGAACTGTACATCACAGCCATGTGCTTTGGAGTCTAAATGAGGGATCACCAGAGAGAGCATACCCCAAGGATTCAGCATTTTCTTCCTGGAGTTATGGTCCAACACAAAAAAAGTGGCACCACTCCTTTGAAGACTCAAGTGAAGCCCTCCCCCAGGCAGTCTCCAATGGAACAAGGAGAATTAGGTTGATTGGGTTGGGAGGACCCATTTCTTACTGAGAGGCAATGCCATGAGTAGTTCTCAACTGTGGAGCAAAGGTAAGAGGGCAGTTTATGAAGTAGGATGGCCCCTGTTCTGGAGGGAGGAGGTGAGATGGAAACATGGGTTTAGAGCCTAAATTCAGGAGCAATCAGTGGTAAAGGGGCATCCAGTGCATAGTGAGCTGTTCCTACCACCATAATGGAAGGGGCCTAGAACTGAAAATGGGACCAGATGTAGTAGAGTTGAGTAGGGTCCTGGCATATATGATCAGATGGGAGGGCTTGTTTACAGCTGCTGCAGCACATCTCATCCCCGCCCCTTTTGGGTGTGCACCCAGACACACGATTGAGATGAAGCCTGCAACAGGTGAGCAAACAGGAAAAAAAGAAAATATTTGTGAGCTGCGTATGAAGCAGCATGGTGATAACGGCATGTAAATAGAAGCCAAAATGGGGTTGGGAGTGGATGATACAGAAGGTGCACCACATATCACATCAGTTCAAGTAGTGAACAACAGTCAGTCAACCACAGTTAAATTATTGTATTCAGCATCACCAAAAAAAAAAAAACGAGATGGGTGGGAGCAGGTAGAGGGCAGGCAGGCAGCACAATACAATAGAATAAAATGCCAAATAACATTTAGGCAGAAACATCATGCAAAAGCAAGCATTAACGTGTTGCTTAATTAGCCTCCCCTCACATCCTCTACCCTCCAATTGTATCTGTTGGTCAAGTAATTTCATACAAATTCTGATAGATCAGAGACATAAACCATTACATTTTAGAGGCACCTGCAGGTCAGGCCTGTCAGGCTGACAATGGACCCCATGGTCGGGGTCAGATTTCACAGTCTTGGGTGGGTTCAGTATGAGGGGTGGTGGTGGTGGTGACTTTTAAAGTTGTAGCCACTTCAGCCCAGGCAATCAGCTTTTGACATGAGGTGTCAGGAGTCAGCCCATTGGTAGATAAGAGGAGTGTTGATAATGGTATCTTGCAGCAGGGCATCTAAACTTGTTATTGGCTTGTGGCTTGAGTGGTCATCCTGATCGAGACTTAGTGGTGCGTACCTGTTGGTGGCACAAAAAGGTGAAAAACAGTCTTTTTCCATTGAGTGCTCATCTTCACTCCTGCTGCCACTCCTAGGTCACAGACGTCAGCTGGTTTTCTCTTTGCCCTACAGATGTTTACTCCTGTTTCTAGATTTTTGCTTTTGAAGGAAGGAACAGGGCTGATTGGGTTGGTCTTGCCATGAGGGATTTTGGTTAGTTTATCCCTACGTTGATTAGTTTCCAAACTAAAGGGATCTTCTTGTGAATCAAAGTTAGTTTAGTGTTGAAGGTGAGGATGATTCAGATCCCGCTCGCCTTGCAGCCAGTGTTCATCCAGGTAAGATATGCTGGTCTCCAGGGAATGAAAAGTCTTCTGTACACCATTTACTTAAAATTTGAGGATTGCAGAGTATCGGATAGTGAAGGAAATGTGGAACTGATGTAGTCTACACCTCACCACTGTGTATGCTCTCCAGTGGTTAGTGAGGTCCTTGGAAAACTGGAAGATCATTATGTGGTGGCCTTGCCACTCCAGGTGACCAAGCTCACATACCCTACCTAGTATGTCCTCCTTGACCTGATAGCAGAGGAAATTGACTAGGATTGGAAGGGGCTTTTCACCCATTCTGGGCATTGGAGAGAGGGATCGATGGGCCCTCTCTATTTCAAACAGAGGTTTTCCCTGTACTTTGAGGAATTATTGGAAGTATATGGCACAGAAAGCCAATGGGGTCCTGGAGCTCCGCTTTCTCAGGAAGAACAATAAACCACAGGTTGTTATGTCTCCCTCTGTGTTCCTGATCATCTAGTTTTTTTTCTAAGAGCTGGATAGTTTTGGTCTGTTCTTGTATTTGGGCACAGAGATCTTCCACTGCTGCCTCTGCAGAACTGTCTATCTTTTCAGTAGCTGTAACCCTGGCCTCGAGGTGTTGAATGACTTGCTTGTAAGCCTCTGACATAGTTGTAAGTCATTTATGCCAGAAAGTATTTGTGCAAACATATTTTTGATCCATTCCATGGATGAAGCTGGTGCCATCTTTCAGTCAAGGCAACATGCCTAATCTCAGTTGGAGAAAGAACCCCTGTAGCTCCAAAATGGGGTTTTGCAGCTGAAAAATAAACAGATTTGCAGGATGTCCGCTGTAAGAGGAATTCACTGGTATCTTTTTTAACCTTGTGGGGTTGCCAAAATCCTAGGATCACTTAGGATGTAGTGTGACAGCCGTCAGATCAAAAGGCGTAAGTTGCCATCTTGGCTGGGCCCAAGCCACACCAATTATTTGTTGCATTTTTAAAACAAAATGTCTTTATTCTACTCCCAATATTTTCAACTTGAATGTATAAGATCACTCAAACATTTCATAATGTGATCTCCTCATCAATATTAACATAGGCCTGAGGCCAGATATTCAAAATTTTGCCCAGTGGGCAACAAGATTGCACCCTGTTTGCTCAGGGTTTACACCCCAGTGCAATATTGAAAGGGGCTTTTGCACATGCTAACAGGGTTAGTGCATGCAAAAAAGTAATGTTTGCAGTGGGCAAAGGGAGGTGAGGGGACAGGAACACAAGCACTGTACAATATTCAGCCCTTTTGCACTGAGTAAAGGGGTTGGCACAGGCCACTTTGCACAGTGCAAATACTGTCAATTGGAAGACCAAACTACTTTCAGCAACCCTTGTAGCTGCCAGAGCCACTGTAGCCAACAACCAAGTTTGTGGTTGGGGGAGCATACCCACCCCCTGGTTTCTAGTGGCATCTTTGTCCACCAATTGCTGTCCACAGTAAAGTAAAAAATGTCCCTGGTTTCCGGTGTTCCCCCATCCTCCAATCTGCATCACTGTGAGCAAAACATAATGCCTCAGTGCCTAGTGGTCCACCCACCCTCTGATCCATGACCTTGTACAACATAGCTTATGCTCAGGTGGTCAGTGGTCACCCTGATCTCTGATCCCTGGCCCCTGTAAAAAATAACATACTCCCTGGCATTTACTGGTCCCCCCTGCATTCCAGTCACTAGCCACAGTGTCAGTTAAATCATCCCTTGAGCCTAGTGGTCCCCCCATCCTCTGATTGCCAGCCCTTGCATAATGAAATAACTCCCTGTTGTTCAGTGGTCTCAGACCCTCTGATGTCCAGCCTCAGGATAAAGAAATAACTCCCTGGTGTCCAGTGGTCTCTCCAACCCACTGATCACCAGCCCCTGTATCATAAAATACTTCCCTGATGTCTATTGGCACCCCTTCACCCACTGATCCTCATCACAATAGCAATGTACCCTTTCCCTGGCATGTTGCACCCCTCCAACACCATGGGCACTGTGGGAGACCATATAGCGACCAGCACAGCCCATCTTTCATCACCTTGACTGGCCATCATATGCAATGACAGGAAGTGAGTGTACCCTGTACTATAAAGGGAGCATGTGTACTGACAGTATGCATGCTATCTTTCTAGTACAGGGGACACACGCTCCCTGTCATTGCATATGGCAGGTGGCCAGGGTGGTCAGAAGAGGACTGTGTTGGTCACCGTATGGTCTCCTGTGGCACCAGTGCTTTAGGTAAGGGGGTGTTGTCAGGGTGGGTTCACTGGTGGCCATGCTGTGGGGGGCTGCTAGATGCCATGGAAAGGGTACGTTGTGACAGGGACAGGGATCAGTGGGTGGGAAGTGCCAGTAGATGCTAGGGAGGGATTTTATGGTACCAGGGCTGGCGATTGGAGGGTAGGAGACCTATGGACACCAGATTTATTCCATCATACCAGAGCTGGTGATCAGTGGATGTGGGGACCACAGGACACCAGGTATTTATTCTATTTTACCGGAGCTGGTGATCAGTAGACATGGGGACCACTGGACACCAGGAATTTATTCTATTATACCAGGGCTGTTGATCAGTGGATATGGGGACCACAGGACACCAGGGAGTTATTTCATTACACAAGGGCTGGTGATCAGAGGGTGGAAGGGTACCACTAGGAACCATGGATGATGTAAAGTACACCGTGGCTTGTTATCAGAGGGTGGGGGGCACTGGACACCAGGGATTCCTTAATGTTACTGAGCCTTGGAATTACGGTGGGGGAAAAGCCTGTTGCAGGGATACTTTTGACACTAAGTACATTTTCTTATGTTATTCTTACAGATCATACAAGATCAATCATGCACCTTACATTTGTTTCTGTCATAAACATTACATTTGTTTCAGTAAGGGGAGCACTCAGTAAAAAAAAGTCAAATATTGTAAACCCTTTATAATACCCCTTCCTCTTTTATCAGTCCTATAAATTCACTCATCTCTGTTCTGCTTCAGGGCCTTCAGCTGCCAGTGCAGACTCACACTGTTTACTCCTCTCCTCTTCTCTGCATCAGGATTTCACTAGCCTGCTTGACTGAAGCTACAGCTAAATGTAGTAATAATTAGCTAACTGAAATGACAGTGCATAATTTTCTAATGAGTTAGAAAGTTTCCCAATTGAAAGTCACTCTATTTTACATAAAAAGAGCTCTTTCAGTGGATGCTGCTACCGCAGGTTCATCCCACATGAAAGAGAGCTGTGAAAGGCATTGAGATGAGCACAGCACTGATAGTTCATGATTTCTAGAATGACCAATTCACCTTTGCAGGTAATGTGGCCTGCCAACAGCTTTGACATATTTAGTGTGTGCTCCCTGTAAAAAGTGCTATGTCATGTCAAAATGCCTAAGGGAAACTGAGTTTCTTTGAGTCTGCTTCACCTGCATCCATAATGTCTGATTTTGGCATTTGTATTAAATGCAAACTCAGCATCAGCTCATCTCTATTTGAAATCACTTTTATACTTACCTTAGGATGGTAATAAATGACTACGTTCCATCAAAAAGTTTGGTGCTGTAATGGTTTAAATCATAAACCCTGGATCTCTGCTGATCTGTGTCACAGGAAAAAAACAAACCAATGTTTAGAAAGCGGGAAGCTGCAGAAACAGGCTTGGGGGAAATACAAAAGGAATAACACCAGTTTCAGCAATTTTTAAAAATAAGTAATTGCTCCCATGACTTGATTGCCTGCTTAATGGCAATGTTTTATTTCCATGTGCCTTTCCTTTTTTTTATTGATATAGTTTATGCACCACATTGGCCCTAGCTTGGTGCTTGGATCTGGTTCCTGTGTCCCTGGCCTAGGGTTTCAGCTACTTGGTCAAATCCCTCCTAAGGTACAACTCCTAACTTGCCCACTGGCATTCTCTTGGGCTTTTCTGTTTCCAGCCCTCTCTCTGTTATACTCTGGGTCTTGGTTTAGAATCCCAGTTGGAGTGGCAATTGAGATACAACTATTGGCATACCAGATTGATCTGGGAGGAGCCAGCAGCATGTCATGCTGCTTTAACAAATGTTGGCATTTCCCCATTTTTTTTCCGGTCCCTCCTGCATCCCTGCAGTGGCAGAGCCAGAGGGGGGTCTGGGGGGGTGGTCACCCCTCCTGGCTGCCCCAGTGTGAGTAGTGGTGCCCCGCCACCATCTTTATTCACTGTTTAGTGCCCATTGTGGAGCCTGTGATTGACTGAATGGCCCCCCTTGGCTCCCAAATGCTCACAAACCTGGCTCTGCCACTGCATCCCTGTAGTGAGGCTGCTCATTTGCAACAACTCTAGAGGCTGCCAGGTGATGTGTGCTCGCATATATTACCAGCAGCACCACCAGGCAATCCTTTGACCTTGTTCCAAGAGTGAGCAGCATTGACACTGACCTCCACAGGAGGAGATCCTTCTGATGTGTTCTCTGACTCTCTCCCTACTAGCCTCAGCTCCTGATATCCTGGACTTGCAGCACAAATCTGGATTGCTAGCATGGCAGAGTGGTTTGCTATTGCTCAACGCAATGGAGTCAGCCCATTTGTTATTTCATAATATTCACTTTGTGAGTGATGTTGAGCATGCATTTTACTTGGGATTCTCAAGTGCTTTTTACCATATGCAATTCTTGCTTTGGATTCCCTGTCACAGAGTGTGGTTTAATTTCCTACTCCTCTATTTGTCTGTGGAACTGGTTGGAAGCAAATAAATGGAAACAAGTTGATGGTCAAAATGAAAAAAAATTACAAGTGTTGACTTAGAGTTTGCAGTTTCAGTCTGTTTGTGACTCTCAGTATATTTTATTTTGACTTCTGTAGTAGCCATGGAATGCTTTCCTGAGCCCCGCAGTGCAAGCCCATGCCATGGTAAAATGTATTGTTTCCATACACACTAAGGTTGTAAAAAAAAGCTCTGCAAGACTGATTATTTTTGTTGCAGTACACAGGCTTAATAACAGTGGATCATAGTATTCCAAATTGGTAATAGTGTAAACTAACTAATTAACTAACTAAATAACTAACTATTACTATTCTTAGAATTCTTAGCCATGTGTAAGTTTTTTTTTGCCCATGACATGAACCATTAGAAAACAGTTTAGTAGACCTTTGTAACCTTCAGTCAGCTGTCTCTTTAGTATAGAACTATCTGCAGTTCAACTACTTGAACATTTAATGTTAAAAATTGAAATACTAATGAAATCAATTTGTTACCTTATGATCAATTTTTTAATAATTGTTTTTTTTATGTTGCCTGCCACCATTCCTTCTCCTCTGCTTTCTGCATTGGGCTTCTAGCTGGTTGTAACTCTCCCCCTTCCCATATACTCTTACTTCACTCCAATGCTACTTCTACACGTTTCTTTTCCAGTGTAGGTTGGTCTTTGTGGCTTACCCAAACACAACGTGATACTGATGACTGGTCTGCACCACCCAACTGCCAAGGCATCACCTAAAATGTCATTGTTGGTGAAGGAGTGCAGCCAAAAGTGTTTCAGAGGCATCTAGGATGTTGTTCCAGGCCACTGTTACCAAGTCAGGGAGAGGCATATTTACCTTATGGTTTGGCTGTTTGACGCTGCTTGGGCTATAAATAGCTAACAAACTTACCTGATCTTATCAATAATATTTGAATGAATGCTCTGATAGGCATTTGACTAATAAATAGGTTTTTCAGATACACAATGTCAGACTGTACTGTTCTCTGCCCCTCCCCTCACCATTTTAGAATACAATTATTTTATCTGGAATTCCCACATGAAGTATAATATTAGAAAACTTGAGCCAGTTAAAAATAAATCTTGTGCGCACAGTCTTTCAGTACAGCTGGGACTAGGGCTTATTATGTTGCTTTCTATGACCTTGCAAGTTTGGGCTCACATTCAGTATAAAAAAGCCTTATATTATGCCAGGAACAAAAAATTATTTATAGGCTAAGCGCAAGCCAAGCTCCTGCTTATGTCACCTAAAGCAAAATATTCTACTGCTACTTTTATGCATGTCCTTTGCTTCTATTTAGATTTCATTAAACTTTCTTTGCTTTGCAATCAAGCCCTGGAATTTTCTATCCATTCTTTCCTCCTTCAAGCACCCTTCATATGTTTCAGTCTCTTCTGTGCAATCAGAATGCTCAACTAAACTTTCTGTTGTCATTCTCAGTGGTGTTTGAACTTCTCTGTTTGAAATGGAGTTATATTTAATTTAATCATTGTTATTACATCCTTGACTCTGCTCAAGGGGCATTTCTCAAGCAGATGTTTTTGGAACCCACTAGAGATGGGACAGTGCTGGATCTGGTACTTAAAAACAGAGACAACATTACTGGTGTCACAGTCTGTAATCCCATGGGTGCAAGTGATCACTGTAATGTGTGGTTTAGCATAGGGGTAGGACAGGAAACAAAAAAATGCACTAAGGCAAGGGTCCTGGACTTCAGGAGGGCATATTATAATGAAATGTGAAATTGCCTCAAATAATGCTTCAAGGTGGGGGGAAGGCAGAGGGGGAGTGGAGACAATGGAAAAAGATTAAGAAAGGTATAGCCCAGGAAACAGTATGCTGTTTGAAGGATGAGGGTAATGGAAAGAGGAGGAGGAGGCTCTGCAAGAATGTGACAAAAATCATGTGACATGCATGTCTAAGTGCTTTCTTTTACATTTCACCAAGCGAGGAATGAAGATATTCTTTTCCCTTGCTTTTTTTGCTCTAACCCTGGTTTCCAATGGCATCTGGAGCTGGGACAGCACAGTCACACACTAAACATTGTGCCTTACAAAAAGAGGAACGTTTTTGTTCACATCAACAGTCTCTCTCACTCTTTCTTCAATGAGGTATTCATTGTGTAACTCAGTTTCTGGGTCATTCAACCAACTTTCGATCAGGTTTTATTTAGTAAGTCAGAAATCAATGCGAAATGACCACGTTTACATTGTATAACAAAGAACACTCTGAGCTGAATGCACTTCACTGTAATTTTAAACTTCTGATTTCAATCAGAATAAACGTGATAGTGATAGAAAGAGCAATACTTAACTAAAAGTAAGGAGAACACTGCTATGTGGATAGATGGACAGGTGTTACAGTTTATTTCAAGTCTGCATTTTCTGTCTACATGCAGAACATCAGGCAGTACTGCTGCTGAATAGTCTGAGTTAGAAAAAGAAAAAGGAACAGCTGCCAGTTGTATGACATATTGATTTCTGCTGCTGTTCAATAAATAACTACCAAAACAAAAGACTGAAGTTATTCTACCACAGTAGTTCTCCTTTAATTCAAAGTCAGCTAGGCGTTTGCCATTATTCACAGACAGGTGTTATGATTTAGAAGTGACCATCAGGCTTTGAATCACTGGAACAGAACAAAAATCATACAGAACAAAATGGTACCCCTAACAGTGGCACTCCACTGCACATATATTTTTTTTTTTGTTTTAATATCTTTACTCACATGAAACATTAATACATTTATTTTTACATATACAACATTTTCATATTCACATTATGGTTTATTGTTTCTGTTTTATACTGTATTTCTCCAAAAGGCACTAATTACAGTTATTTCACTGTTACAGAGATTTCTGTATATTTAACAGTAGATTTCAAAAGAATAAATTATACTTTTCATTAGGTTCTTAATTCATTCCAGTCTTCAGACAGACTATACCATTCTGATGTCTAATATAACTTCTTTAAAGGGTTGCCATATTTTGTCAAACAATTCAGAGCTGTCATTGGCATAGTAGAGTATTCACCCTATTTTATAAAGATCAATCATTAAATTTAACCATTTATATACATTAGGAGATTCATTGTCTTTCCACTGCATTAATACACATTTTTGGCAGTCAAATACCCTAATGATTTCAGTTTTTTTTGGCTTGTTTGTTCCTCCTTCAGCCTTTGGGTTGTATTCCAGTAGAATAGCAAGTTTGTCTTGTTTTAGTTTTAGATGGGTCACTTGTTCTAATATTAACATCACTGTACCCCAAAATTTTGACAATTTCTTGCAGGTTAGAAACATATGAGTAAGGGATCCAAGATTGTTGAGGCATCTAGGACAGTTTTCATTAATTTATGTATTCATTTTATGTAGCCTGGATGGGGTAAAGTAAGTTCTATGAAGTATGTTACATTGAATTTGTTGCATTTTGAATGAGTAGTATTCTTTTGCTGGATACCTTATAATATATTCCCAGATGCTGTCTTCTGTCATTATCCCAAATGATGCTCCCATATGTCTTTTAGTTGTATTAGGGTATACTGATTTGAATTTTATATAACCCTAAAAATAGCAGATAGAGCTTTCTGTTTTGGATTTTGGTTAATTAGGATTTTTTTATGGGTGAAAAATCTGGCGTGAGATTTTTTTTTTTTTAAATATAGTTTCTTAATTGAGGGAACCTATAGAATTATTGTTTTTGTAAGCCATATTTGGCTTGTAATTGCTGAAATGACAAAAGAATGTTGCTGTCAAAGATATCTTTAAATGTTCTTATCTTTATTTGTTCCCAGTTAAGAAAAACAGAATCTATATAGGAAGGCCTCACATTAAAGTTCCTAAAATAGGTATGGCATATGACTTCTGTTCTTGTAAATGTACTAGGTTGTGAACCATCTTCCAACAGATGTATGTATTCGAAGTAGATATTAACTTATCCAGGTTGCTGCAGGGATTTTTAGATCTGACATAATATTTTGACTGTAATTTGATTGCTAAACCAATCTTGTACCTGGGATAGTTGTGCCATCAAGTAATACCATTTGAAATTAGGTGGAGCTAATCCCCCTTGTTCCTTTGGGAGCCATAGTTTGATCATGTTTAGCTGAAGTTTCTTATCTTTCCATAGAAACTGAGATATAATCTTATCTAGATTTTGAAAGTATCTAATCCCACTTTTATTGATAGTTTTATTTTATTTATTTAATTATTTATTTATTTATTTTTATTTAAACATTTGGTGACCGGGACAGGCACACTGAGCCAAGGCTCATCTCCAGGTGCGACCTGGGGGACAGGGAGCATGGGAATTACAGTATATAATGCAAGGCATTCAAATACAAAATTAGACAATAGTAAGCATAATAAAATATTTTACTACAATACAACAAAACAGGCTACACAGAGAGACAACTGTCCATTTTAATGGAGTATCAAGGATCGGAGTAGTAACAGCAAGGAAAAAACATTTCAAGTGCAATAAGACAACTGTACATGCTCTGGAGTAACTCAAAATCAGTGTTACAGGGGATAAACATTTCAAGTGCTAAAAGGTGTTATGGGAGCAAGTAGAGAAAGGTAGGAGATGGATCAGCAATTTGACAGAGGAGTGAGAGGAAGATTTGCATACAAGAGGAGACTGAGTGTTCCACAGAGAACTGCATAGTGTTTGAAAAAGATATAGCAATCTTGGGAGAATGTTCATTTCTAACATTGCACCTAACTATTAATGTTAGAGATAGTGTTTCCATTTTTCTAGATCTACTTTTATCTGTGAGATTAAATGTGAATAGTTTTTGTCATATGTGTGTTGTATGTCCTTTGAGATGATAACCCCTAAGTATTTAAAGTGACTTACTATTTTGTTCTGGAGTATCATTGGTAGTGTATTTTGTTTGCAGTTTGCTAATAACATAACTTCTGATTTGACCTCATTAATTTTGTATCCTAAAGCTTCTCCAAATTTTCTAATGGTATTCAATCATTCCTGTTCAGACTTTTGAGGGTCTGATAGAAACAGCAGGGTGTCATCTGCATAGAAGCTTATTTGATGTTCCTGTGATCCATTTTTAATACCTGATACATTTTAACTGGCCCTAATGGCAACTGCAAGGGGTTCTATAATAATGGCAAATACTAGAGGTGAAAGAGTGCAGCCTTGTATTGTGCCCCTCAATAGAGTGAAGCTGGATGAAATATTTCTGTTCATTTGTACTGTAGCTTTAGGGTTATGATATAATGCTTTTATTCCACTAATAGATCTATTCCCAAATTCAGACTTTTTAAGTACCATAAAAATGAAATCCCACTCCACTCTGTCGAAGGCTTTAACTGCATCTACTGTGATAACAACTGCATTGTCCTGATTGCAAGAGTTTATTATATTTATTACTCTTCCAATATTGGTTCATTTTTTTCTCCCCTTCATAAATCCATTCTGGTCCACATTTATTATGTTTGATTGCACCATTTCCAATATTTTTGCTATTATCTTGACTAGAACTTTCATATCTACATTGATCAGTGATATGGGTCTATATGTTGTGATTAATTCTGGTTGTTTACCTTTTTTTAGAAAAACTGAGATTCTGGCATTGTAAAATATTGGTGGACGTGTGCCTGTTTTCCAACTATGATTCAATAACGCTAGTAGTGGATGCTTAAATTGTTTTATAAATAATTTATAGAATTCAGATGGTATCCTGTCTGGCCTTGGAGCTTTCCCAGGTGGTAAATAATCTATTGCATTTATTATCTCTTCAATTTTAATGGGCTGGTCCAACATATCTGCCTCCTCTTGTTGTATATTAGGAAGTGCTATTTAATTCAAAAATATTGTATGGCATGTGGGTGTTTCTGTCTCTCTGAAGTATATAATTCTTCATAGTTTTTGGAAGTGTTTGGTTAATGTCTTTTGGACTGAGGGTTATATGTTTAGGATCATTAGGATTATCCAAAATTTGGAAGATTGCTCTGTCTTGTTTTTCTTTTTGTAGTTGATAGGCCATTATTTCTATCAGGTTTGTCGCCTACTGCATAATAGTTAGTCCTTGTCTTTAACATGCTTCTTTCTGCTTCCTGTGATATGATGTTGTTGTATTCTTCTTTTGCTATTACCAAATTTTTAAAAAGGGTTGGATTTTGATTAGTCATATGTAATTTTCTATTTTTTTATTTCCTTTTCTAGAGTTAACTGTCTTTCTTTTGTTTTATTCCTTTTCAATGTAGAGTGACTTATTATTACACACCTTATTAACGTAGAAATTGTCAGCAGATAAGTACCACTAGGCCTATCCAGTCTGCCCATAGGCCTTATCCTTGTTTGTGGCCTCTGACCCTATCTGGTCAGTCACTTTCCATCACTTCTTCCTGCCTCAAGGTACTCTTGTGCCTGTCCCAGGAATGTTTAAAACCTCCCACTGTGCTCGCTCCCACCACCTCTTGCAGCACACTATTCCATGTGTTCACCACCCTCTCTGTGAAGAAAAACAATCTCATATTTCCTCTTTACCTGCCCCCTCTGATTTCATATCATGCCCCTTGTTCTTGTACTCCTTCTACATTGGAAGACATCTCCCCTCACACCTTATTTATGTCCTTGAGGTACTTGAATGTTTCCATCATGTCCCCCTGCTCCCTCCTTTCCTCCAGTGAGTACATATTGAGAAACTTTAATCTCTTCTCATATGTTTTGTGGTGCAAGCCCTGTATCATCTTGATCACCCTTCTCTGGACTGCCTCCACTCTGTTGATGTCCTTTCAAAGATGTGGCCTCCAGAATTGCACACAGTACTCTAGATAAGGCCTTGCTAGTGTTTTATACAATGGCATCACCACCTCCTGCCTTCTGCTAGTGATAGCTCTGCCTATGCATCCCAACATATCACTGGCCCTTCCAGCAGCCTTTGTGCTCTGCTTAGGAAACTTTAGGTCACCTGGAATGATAACTCCCAGGTCCCATTCCTCCTTGATGATTGTCAGCACCCCCCATCCTGTATCTTTCACCAGGGTTTCCTCTTCCCAGGTGCATTATCTTACACTTCTTTATATTGAACCTCAGCTGCCACACCTCAGACCATTTTTCATGCTTCCTCAGGTCCCTCCTCATTTTCTCCACCCCTTCTGGAGTATCCACCCTGTTGCAGTTCCTGGTAAAATCTGCAAACAGGCAGACCTTTCCATCAAACCCTTCTGCAATGACACTAATTAAGACATTGAACAGGATTGGCCCAAGGACTGATCCCTGAGTTACCCCACTGGTCACCCCCATCTCCCCAGAAGGGATCCCATTTACCACCACCCTCTGCCACCTGTCCATTAGCCAGTTTTTAACCCAGTCTACCACCTGATGCTGCATGCCCAGACTACCCATCTTGTTTAGTGGCCTTTTATGTGGGATAATGTTGAAGGCTTTGCTGAAATCGAGGTAGGTGATGTCCACCGCCCCCCCAGTTTACTTACTTTGTCACTCAATTAAAAAATCTATAAGATTCATTTGACATGACCTTCCTGCTGTGAAGCCATGTTGCTTGGCTCCTGGGTACTGTTTGCTTCTAGGTGAGCCACTATTGTTTCTTTCAGCACTGCCTCCATGATCTTTCCCACCACTGAGGTGAGGCTAACTAACATGTAGTTCCCTGCCTCCTCCCTGCTACTGCTTTTGTGTAGAGGGACTACATTTGTCCTCTTCCAGTCCTCTGGAACCATTCCTGTGCTGATTGACTCTGTGAACAAGGCTGCCAGAGGTGCTGCTGGCTCTCTTCTCAGCTCCTTTAATATCCTCAGGTGTATGCCATCTAGCCCCATAACTTTGTCCACCTTCAGTTTTGTGAGCTCTTCAAGGACTCTCTTCACTATAAATTGACTGGCATCCACCCCCCCTTTACATCTGTTGCCCAGTTGTGGTCCCTGTCCCTCCCTTTCTTCTGTGAATATTGAACTGAAGTATTTATTCAGTATTTCTGCCTTCTCTAGGTCTCCCTCCTTACAGTCTACTTTTCATCCTCTTTGAGCCTTACTCTCTCTCCCCTGGTTTTTCTTCTTTCGCTGATGTACCTATAGAATGTCTTGTCCCCTTTTCTTCACTGTCTACACTAATCCCTCCTCAGTTCATGCCTTTATGCTCCTAACAGCCTTCCCTTAGACACTTAAGGAACATCTCCCTGTCTTCTACCCTTATACTTCCTAAAACTAACCCTTTAGCCCTTACTTTGTCAGCTACCTCTTTTGAGAGTCATGGTGGCTTCCTCCTTTTCTTCCCTTTGGACAACAACCTGACGCATTGGTTCATCACTTCCACTATAGTGCTATTTAGATTCTCCCACTGCTCCTTCACCCCCCCCCATTATCTCCCACTTCTCTGGGGCTAATCTGATAAATCTACCCATTTCAGCAAAGTCCTCCCTCCTGAAATTTATTACTTTTGCCTTTGTGTGACTAGCTTGTGTCTTTGTTCCCATGTTAAATCACATTATGTAGTGGTCGGATCCATGATACCACAGTGACAACTTTTTTCCAACTCAATACTACAGTGATGGATTTATGCTGACTGCAAGTTGTGGTTGTCAAAAATCCATTGGGAAACTGTCTGTTGTTTTGAGGGGGCTTCGCATTTGAACCCACCATGTGGGGGGCTCTGCCCCCACACCCCCTGTAATTTAGGATTGTCAACTCTGAGTCAGAGTTGATTTGGGGAGGGGACAAAACACAGAGAAAGCAGTGCTGGGGTCCCATGGGTATATTACAGTGGCAACAGTGACTTGCTGCTGAAATGTACTTCATTGTCAAAATGTCGCTGCGGCATTGGCATACGGTGTTGGTTGCTGGATCCCATTTGACTTTCCACATGGACATCTGTGACCTTGTCCCCATTGGTCAGTATGAGGTGCAGAATTTCCCTAGCCCTGGTGGGATTGCTCATGAGCAGTCTGAGGCCTACCCCCTTTTGGGATTCCAGGAAGTCACAGCTCCTGGATGAAGCAGCTACTGGGATCATCCAATCCACATCTGGAATATTGAAATCATCCAGCAGTAATACTTCACCCTTTGTTGCCATCTTGTGAATTTGATCTACTAGATCCCTATCCCCTTCCTCCTCCTGCATTGGAGGTCTGTAGATCACCCCTGTGTGGATTGCTGTGTCATTTCCTGGCTCAGGGGTGACCCACAGTGCCTTGGCTTCCCCCTGTCTGCCCTGCACCTCTGTTTCCTTTATGCTTTATCATATGTACAGGGCCACACCCCCTTTTTAACTCCCCCTATCTCTCCTGAATAGAGCATACCCTGAAACATTTGTGTCCCAGTCATGATTAGTGGTATACCAGGTCTCAGTTATTGCTGCTATGTCCAGGTCTGCCTCTACTAACAAGGCCCCCAGGTCTGGGATTTTATTTCCCAGGCTGTGGGCACTTGTAACCATGGCCTTCCATGTTTTGCTGCCTGCCTCCCCCCATTCTGTTGTTTGTGCTCCTGCTTCTTTCTCCCAACCCATTTCTTGATTTAATGTTTCCTTCCTACCCCTACCTTTCCCTTTGTAACCCATATGGGTGTCCCTATCAGCAACCTACATTCCTGTTCCTCATTTCTGGCTACATTCATATTTGTGTCTTCCTTACTATCTACATTAACCTGTTGAGGTGGGTGGAATGATTTACCCTGCTCCTTCTCTCCACCCCCCCTTGGCTAGTTTAAATGCTTTCCAAAGAAGCATTTAAACCATTCACTGAGGACATCAGTCCCCCTGCTGGAAAGATGCAGGCCATCACCCCTGTACAGGCCTGTATTCCCCAGGTGGGCCCCCATTTCTCAATGAAGCCAAAACCTTGTTCACTGCACCAGCTCTCCAGCCAAGCATTGAGATCCTTGGTGCAGAGATCCCTTGTCTCCCCCTTGCCACAGACTGGCAACCCCTCCGAGAAGGCTATGGGGTTTGTTACCTGCCTCAGGCTCCTCCCGAGTTCCCTGAACTCTGTCTGTACTCTTGCCATGTCTGCCTTGTTAACAGCTATGTAATTTATCCCCAGATGGATAATGACATTGAGCTTCACCCTCCTTGCTACCACAGTGGTCCTCTTGCTCTGCTTTCCATCCCTTCAAGCTGTGCTTCCTGGCAGGCACTTCACCTCCCTCCCTCTTCCTAACCCTCTCTTGCTGCTCCTAGCTCTACTCCCCGGACAATGGAGTCCCCCACCAGAAGTATCTTCCTGTTCCTCTGGGGTCCTCTTCCCCACCCTTGGGATCCATTCCTGAGGCTCTGCTCATCCTTCTTGAGTGCAACCCTGGGTTACCCTATGGGGTCTCCCTGTTCCTCCAACACAGCATAGCAATTACTTAGTTGCACCAGCTGGTAGATGTGCCTCTGACCTACCTCCCTTACCCTGCCCGAGTCCACCATAATCCAACCACTCTCCCTGCTGGGCAACCTTTGAGGTAGTGGGTGCAGATATGGTGGTCTCTGGGAAGGGGCAGAAGTGTCCCAAACGCTAGCCAAATTGTCCCGGAGATTGGCTACCTCCACCTTCGGCCCAGAGAGTTTCCTGCAGATGCGGAAACACCGCAGCCTCCAGAATGTCTCCTAGAAGGCAGCTTTGAATGCATTCCAGTGAAGGAGTATTATATGAAGTTTGGGTGGGTTTGTTGAGTTCAAAATAATCTTTGATTGTGGTGTTTATTTTTTGGATGCAGTCCCTATCTCATAGTAGGGTTGATTCTAAGGACCAAAGTCTGGCTTTCTCAATTTCTTCTGTGTTTAAATTGATTTCCATTGGGGCATGGTCAGAAATTACTATGTTATGGTATCTGACAGATTTAGTAACATGTTGTAATGTTTGAGTTATGTTTACTGTGTGTGTTGTTATTTTTATTTTGTACTCACAGGGATTGCTACTGTTTGTTGCTAACATTTCATTGCTTTATTTTTCTCTGATTCAAATTGTTGTTGCTGGAATACCTTCTTCTGCATTATTACAAGGTGTACCTACAGGTGTGTGCTAACAGATTACTGCGTAATCTTCTGATTCAAATTGTCTTTTGCAATGCATATCTTCTGTTACTGCTTATTTTTCTGTAGCAAAGTGCTTCTTACAGGGTATATCTTCTCTGAAATTATTACAGGTGGTGCTTACATTTTTGTGACTTTTTTATCATTGGGCTAAGCAAAATTACTGTTTGACACTGTTTTATTTTATTCTTTTTTGGTTGAAAAGGTTTGTTGTCTCAGAGGTGTTTCAGTCTCCTTCTCACATTGAAGGAGCTAATTGCTTCCCTCCCACAGCTCTTCCAGAGGATTAGGTGTATAACTGGGGGGTGGAGCTGGCAAACTGTCAGTAATTTCCAACAGAAAGAAGGGTTAAAAGGTCAGGTTAGTTTATATCTTGGAGGTAGAAGACTTGGTTTGCTGGCCAAGGCACCTAGCTTCAACTGAGCTCTTTCCTTCTAGGATTGCTTGAAAGAACAGAGCAGAGAACCTTACCAGAGCAAGGGAAAAGGATTAAGACTTCTTTTGGCTAAGCAGATTTACTGTGTGTTGTTATTTTTATTTTGTACTCACAGGGATTGCTACTGTTTGTTGCTAACATTTCATTGCTTTATTTTTCTCTGATTCAAATTGTTGTTGCTGGTATACCTTCTTCTGTATTATTACAAGGTGTGCCTACAGATGTGTGCTAACAGATTATTGCTGTAATCTTCTGATTCAGATTGTCTTTTGCAAGGTATATCTTCTGTTACTGCTTTACTTTTCTCTGTAGCAAAGTTTTTCTTACAGGGTATATCTTCTCTGAAATTATTACAGGTGATGCTCTACAGGTTTTACAGTTTTATCTAACATTAGGATAAGCATACTGGGTTGCTGCATTTGTTGTTGACTGATTGTTTCTGCTCTTACCTCCTTGTTCTTTCATTTGTGGTTCTTCTTTTTTGGCAGGGGAAGGGCCCAGCCACCCACCCTCATCCCCAACCACCCCACACTACACTCCTTTTATAGGGTATCACAGTTGTGACATTTCCTGTGGCAAAGCAGGAAGAGGTGGATCAGTGGGGTATCCACAAGGTGAGCTCATTTACAGGGGCATTAGTAATTTAACTTGTTATAACAAGTTATATGAAAACAAAACACAAAATCAAACCATTACTTGAATTTTCTTCCTTCTAATTATTCTGACCAGGTTATTAACTCAGCAACTTATCTGGAATGGATATCATTAACTGCAGGTACTGTGGAACACTTTTTAGACGGACAGTCTTACAGGATTTAGGACACTGTCCTACATGCTGGGCCACAGGAGATCTTAAGGCTCAGCTCCGGGCAGCATGGGCAGAGATTGCACGCCTCAAATTTCATATTCAAGAGGAAATACATTATAAGAACCACCTGCCATTTCCCCAACATCCAACAGAAGAAACTCAACCACAGAGGGTAGTTGGTCCAGGAGGTTGGGAGGTGTTAGGAGGGGCAAATCGGGTACCCCATCACTCTGTGCTCTCCAACATATTACCTCCAAAAACCATATAAACACTACAAACAGGTATCTGCCTCTATCTCTGAAATCAAACAAAGGGGCAGAGGACACTGCAGAGCAGGACACTGCAGCACAGGAGCTAGCACAACAAAACTGGCCCAAATCAGGGACCAAAATAAAAAAAGCAAAAAGGAAATCCAAAAAACTTCTGATCATAGGAGACGCCATGATTTGGGGAGTTGATACCCAACTCCAGCCAGGGGTAATGGCCAGATGTCTCCCAGGTACATCAGCGTGGAGAGACACTGACTGCATTGCTTAAATTGTTCACAAAGCAGGAGAAAGCATTGACATCCTGGTACACATAGGGACTAATGATCTCTCCAGCTGGTCAGTTGTGGAGACCAAGGAACACCTGACCAGGCTGGGTGACAAACTATCATCCATTTCATCCAGCAGCTCCTTCTCTGAGATCCTGCCAGTCTGGGAGAGGGGGGAAGATGGATGGAAGGTCGAAAGAGGAGATAGGGAGCTAAATGTGGTTCAAAGGCTGGTGCCAGGAAAAGGACACAGATTTGTAGGGAACTGGCAACAGTTCTGGGAGCAAAAGTTCTTTAAATTTGATGGACTGCATCTGACTAAGGAGGGAGTCAGTGCATTGGGGCAGAAGTTTGATGTCTTTGCAGAATATTTAAAATAGCAAATGGGGAGAGGGTTGCAGCACCCCATATGTCAAATGGACAGAACACCCTTCCCCCCTCACCTAGTGGTCAAACAGGGATTCAGCATGTTTGCAGTTCATTTGCATCACCAGGTAAGAAAAAAGGTCTGTCTCCCCATACGATGCACAGAGGAAATGCCAAACCTCACCCAACAACTAACACACCAAAATCTGGCCAATGGAAAATCATGTACACAAATGCTCACAGCCTGGGAAATAAGATCCCAGACCTGCAGACAATAATGTCAGAGGCTAAACTGGATATAGTAGCAATTAATGAGATGTGGTTTACCAGTAACCACCTTGGAAGACTTCAATACCTGGCTATGTACTGTTCAGAAGAGAGACCGAGATGCAAAAAGGGGGTGGAGTGGCCTGCATGTCAATGAAAATATCAAAGCTACAGACATTCAGAATACACATAAGGAGCCAGAAGAACTGTGGGTCACCCTGGAAACAGGAAATGGGACAGCCATAAGAACTGGGGTTGTCTACAGGCCCCCAGACCAGGGGGAGGACATAGACACATTACTGTTAGAAGATAAACAAAACATGACAGCTAAAGGGGAGGTTCTGATAATGGGAGACTTCAACATGCCAGATACAGGTTGGTCAATACCAGCAGGAACATCTGCCAGAACTAGACACATGGAGGATTCCCTGCAGGGGTAGGGCCTCAAACAACTGGTACAACAACCCAGAAGAGACAGGGCTATCCTAGATCTAGTACTGACTAACAAGGAAGGGATCACAGATCTCAAGGTAGAAGGTCACCTAGGGGCCAGTGACCATCACATGGTATGGTTCAATTTGGCCACTACATCTAAATCATCCCATTCCAAGGCAAAAATATGGGACTTCAGAGGAGCTGACTTTGATAAGATGGCCAACAGAGTTAAGCTAGCCCTGGCAAAAAGAAACACATGTGAGGTGGTACAGGCAAAGTGGGCAAGCATTAAGGATGTAATACTTGAAGCAACATCCCATTGTGGTAGACAGAAAAGGAAGTGCAAAAGAAGAAGGAAACCACTTTGGTTCTCAAATACAGTAGCAGAAAAGGTCAGAGCCAAAAGGCTGGCCTTCAGGAACTATAAGGGAACACAGTGGGATGAAGGTAGGGAGGCATATCAAACTGCCCTAAGGGAAGCAGGGAAGGCAGTAAGGCAGGCAAAGTCCCAAATTGAGGAAACACTAGCATGAACAGTAAAAGAAGGTGGCAAGACTTTCTATAAATACATTAGTGAAAGGAGAAAGTCCAGAGGGGGTATTGCTAAGCTCAAAGGTGAAAAGGGGGCATGTGAGAAGGAGGACCCTGTAAAAGCATGTATCCTAAATAGATACTTTGCTCAGTATTTACTGAATTGAAGGTAGTCAGGGCCACAGCTCAGCACCATGGATACAGGGGGAGGAGGTGAGCACTACTCCTTCACAAAGAAAGGGTCCTACAAGGCTCGCTAAGCTCAGGGTGGACGAGGCAATGGGACCTGATGACATACATCCCAGGGTACTTAAGGAGCTAAGGGTGGAACTAGCAGAGGTATTAGCAGAACTGTTTAGTGAGTCTTTGAGCACAGGAGAGGTCCCAGAAGACTGGAGAAGGGCTCATGTGATCCCACTCCACAAGAGTGGTAGCAGGGAGGAGGCAGGGAACTACAGATGAGTCAGTCTTACCTCAGTAGTGGGCAAGATTATGGAGGCACTCCTTAAGGAAAGGATAGTACAACTCCTGGAATCCATAGGGGCACAGGATCCAAGACAGCATGGGTTTACAAAAGGAAGGTCCTGTCAAACTAATCTCATAGATTTCTTTAAGTGGGTAACCAGAGTGGTGGACCAAGGGGGAGCAGTTGATGTCGCCTACCTTGACTTCAGCACAGCTTTCAACACTGTTCCACATGGAAGATTGATAAATAAGCTGGGTAGGCTCAGGGTGGGTCAGAAGTTGATCAACTGGGTGTCAAACTGGTTGTCGGGAAGAAAACTGAGAGTGGTGGTAAATGGTATACAGTCAGAAGAGCTGCAAGTCACAAGTGGGGTACCTCAGGGATCAGTCCTTGGGTCAGTCCTCTTCAATATCTTCATTAGTGACATTGCAGATGGACTAGAGGGTAAGGCTTGTCTGTTTGCAGATGACACCAAGATCTGCAACAGAGTAGATGATCCAGATGGGGTGGGCAGAATGAGAAGAGATCTGGATAAACTGGCAAAACGGTCAGAAGAGTGGCAACTGGGATTTAATGCAAAGAAGTGCAAGATCATGCACATAGGGAAGAGAAACCCTGAAGCCATCAATAGGTTGGGAGGGGAATTGCTGGCAGTCACAAAGGAAGAAAGAGACTTGGGCATCATCATCACCGATGACCTGAAATCATCCAAGCAGACCTCTAAAGCAGTAGGTAAGGATAGGGGGATGTTAGGGTGTATTAGTAGGGGTATCACAAGTTGTAAGAGGGAGGTAATTATCCCTCTTTACAAGACACTGGTTAGGCCCCATCTGGAGTACTGCTTGCAGTACTGGAGGCCACACCTTCACAAGGACATTAACCAAATTGAGGCAGTCCAGAGAAGGGCAACCAAAATGGCGCAGGGACTGCATCATAAGACATATGAGGACAGATTAACAGAGTTCAATATGTATACCCTTGAGCAATGGAGGGAGAGAGGTGATATGATCGAGACATTCAAACACCTTAAGGGCATTAACAAGGTGAAAGAGTCTAACATGTTTTAATATAAGAAAAATAGCTGGACAAGAGGACACAGCATGAGATTAGAGGGAAGCTGATTAAGGGGGAATGTGAAGAAATTCTTTTTCACAGAAAGGGTGGTGTATGCATGGAATGGCCTACCTCAAGAAGTGGTGGCTCTGAATACAGTGCAGGGCTTCATACAGGCATGGGATAGGCATAAGGGAGCAATACAGATGAGTATAAATAGATAGGCCACTGACAGAGCAAAGTCCAATGACACATTTACAAGGTAGAAAAAGCAATGGGCAGACTGGATGGGCCTTGCGGTCCTTATCTGCTGTCAACTTCTATGTTTCTATGTTTTTATGAGTTATGATAAAAATGTCAATTCATGTATAGCACTGGTGAGGTACAGATAAAAAGGAATATTGTTATACAGTTGGATTCACTTCTCTAGATATTGCTATTAATTTTAGGTCTTCCATATGTCCTCTAAGTTGTCTTCTTATACCTGTAATATTATCTATAAAAGATGAAGATTTATCCAGTCTGCTATTTTAAAGGAATATAAACAGGGGCACGGTGTAAAGCACAGAAGAAACACTGCAGTGTTGTGTAGAGGCTCACCTGAAGAACAATATCCTGTGTTTGCCACAAAAAAGTGTTTTAATCCAATTTCATCTTGTAAAACTATTCCAGTGAATGTAAACAAACCCCCAAAAGTATGCAAATCTCATGGCTCCAAGGTGCCTAAAAAGTCTGCGACATCCTTGATGTGATTACGTCAGTTTAGTGAGAGCGCTGCTCAGTGAAAATCCAGGCTGCATAGGGACTTTATAAAACACACTGTTAAAAAACAATGACAAAGCACTTCTCCTCCAAATCCTTTACTGTGAATTCTTCCCACATACACAGTAAAGGATTTGGAGGAGAAGCGCTTTCATTATTTTTAACAGTGCGTTTTATAAAGTCCCTATGCAGCCTGATTTTCACTGAGAACACTCGCTAAACTGATAATTGTCATCGAGATATTGCGACCATTTAGAAGCATTAAACATGAGGTTTTGAATACTTTCGAGCGTTTACATT
The DNA here is from genome assembly GCA_016271365.2 of Neoceratodus forsteri. Lineage (NCBI taxonomy): Eukaryota > Metazoa > Chordata > Ceratodontiformes > Ceratodontidae > Neoceratodus > Neoceratodus forsteri. The sequence goes on from CM057456.1 coordinate 581,771,193, forward strand.
CACTGGAATAATTTCGGAGAAAGTGATTAAAACTACTTTTTTTGCAACAAATGAGGCTATTGTTCTGCAGGTGATCCTGTACTCTGCATTGCGGTGTTTCTACTGTGCTTTACACTGTGCCAGTTTATATTCCCTTTAAAGCTAAATTGAAGTCTCTTCCTGTGATATCGAGGCCTTCCATAGTTGCTCGGTTTAAGAAAAATGCACTGTATAATTTGGAATTGTAAACATTGGAGGCATATATATTGGCTATGGTGAGCATTCCATCCAAAATTCTTATTTCTGTAATTATGAATCTGCCCTCTGAATCTGTTATGGATTTACAAAATCTAATGGATTTATTGTTATTTTTGTTTATAAAAATGCTGTACCCCATGCCGAATTAGAATAATTTGAAAATCTTCCTTCCTCCCTCCCTCATTTTTCTGCATGGAATGCTGGTTCTTCAGAGTAGAAGCAAGTTTTCTGTAATAAAAGAATGTCTGCTTTTTTGCTGTCACCGAATTTAATATTTTTTTTTTTGCTTTTCATCTGTCTCTTAATCCTTTAAAATTCCATGTTAATATAGTAATCATTTAATAACTTTATTAGGTTTGTTTTGAATATTTTCCATACCATAGTCTCATTTATTCCTATTGCTTTTGCAAGTTCTTAAAATCTTTCTGTCTCTTTTTTCCCTGTTTTTTCCCCTCCACCTAACCATAATGGCTTAAATAACATTTTTTGCATGTGAATTTGATGTCTCTCCCTTCCCTTTTTACCCCGCTTCATGTTTTTGCAGTAGAAATGTCTTAGTCTCTATATAGGGTTTTACTGGTTTTTACTGAAATTTACTGGTGTTGACTTGAATCTGGAATGGGGGAGGAGCTCCGTTTGTACCACTTCAGCTGCACCTGATGCTTTCTCACAGAGTTCCATAGTGACCAACATTGCACCACTGGTATTAGGCTGAATATCCACAAGTTCTGGCTGGAAATTGGTGGCAGCTGCATCAAGGTTAGTTTTTTTAATCTTCCCCCCATCATGTCTGGTAGTGTTAGTTGTCTCTGATTAAGTCCTGTTGGAGATAATGGGGAAAGAAGCATTGGTGTGTTTCCTCTGCCTGTTTTCCACTGTGTCACAGAAAAAGTAAAGTGGATGCTGGGGGTTAGCTTGTAATGTTTTCCTTGTCCTTCTTGCACACATCGAAGAGTCCATGAAAAAAACATTGCTCAGCTCTCTGCCTCTCCATATTCTTTTTGACATATTCTCATTCTGCTTTGCAATGTCAGCATAGCATATTGTGGCTTTTCCTCCCGTTCTACTCAATGTTAATACTGGAGCTCCTAGTCCTCCCTGCTCAGGATGACCTACTCCGCCATCTTGGATCATCCTAGGTAGAACCCTTGTCCAACTGCACATATCTACATATTAAAATTTAAAGACGAAAATGCATTACTCTCAGAGGCATATTTAACTACAATTACTGACTTTTGTCATTTGCTTACACAGATTGTTTTTCTTCACAGATGTTTTACCTCATCCTTTTTACTTGTTATGCAAATTAACAAAACCTGTTCTTACTTTATTTAAATTGGCAAAGCAATTTGTTTTATTTTTCTTATTAGGGACAGCATGCAGTATCCATTTCATGACAGAGGATTTCTCCAGAGCCTGAGATTGAAAAATGTGGCTTTGAAAACAACTTGACTCCACTGACACACTATCACCTTCTCTCCCTTTTTCTCTTGCTTTCTTTCTCTCTCTCTCTCTCATGTGCGTTCATGCTCTCACTCATGCTATAATAACAGTGAGTGAATGACAGCGAATATGAGCGAGAGAGACAGATTCTCCTTGGCATGCAAACTATAAAAAATGTGAAATTTCAAACTGACATTTAAAAAGGGGGGGCAACATGCTCCCCAGTGCCCAAATGTAAAATCCACCACTGATTTGTACCCTAACAATATTCCTACTCCATCACACTTATTGTCTCCAAATGACCAAAAGAATGCTCCCCAGTATGATCATTTTTTAGCTTGCGCCACATCAGAGCACATACTTTACCTGTTTTCTTGTACTAAATAGATATCATAAGGCAAGTCTTTTAAAGCTGAAAACATCAAAAGTCTCCTTTGGGTTTTTTTAGTTCTATTTATGGTACATTTAATGTAGCTATATTAATCTTTATTTGAGCAGTCATTTGGAGAGAATAAGGGGATGAGTCCAGATCTTATTCTTTGAGTTATGTCATCTTATCCAGGTGTTTCCCACTTCTGGGCTTCATTCCCACACTATTCTTCCATTCTCTGTCTGATGATGAACATTGTGAATTATCTGTTTTTTTCTGAAGAATCCAAGCATTGTTAGGATCTTTTGAGGAAGCTTCTGTATCATCCCTAAGTCTGAATTACCACTGTCTAATGTAAACGTTTCACATTTGTTTTCCAAAAGTATCCTATTTTCTAAAGGGTTTTTCCATATAATTTCATATTTTGATTGTTGTCTACTAATGGACCTCTTTCTAGCAACCATTGTCCTTCCTGAAAGGGGTGTTATGTCTTCTTCCAACAGTATCTGTATTTTCCTGGGATGTCTCACAAATGCCACTAGCTCTTCATGTTGTTTCTCACTCTGTTTCAATAATATGTGACTCTCACTTTCTTCCATTTCTGTATCTTGTGGATGCCTTATTTCTGTATTTCCAGGTGGATTCTACTCTCTTTCTATTGTGAGTTCTTTGGTGGGGGGGGGGTCATGCTCAGGTAGTACTTGTTGCAATGAAGATAGTTGTGTTTACTATTCTTATGCAGGAGGCATGCTAGACACAGGTGCTGTGCTACTTTTTGTTCTACTACCTATTGTCTTTTGCTGATACTGGATTTCTGTGCTGTTGTAAGTATTTCATCCTGATTTGGTAATTTTCCTCTGTTATGTGTCACCCATCTACATGTATGGTAGGAGTGTTCACTTTTATCACACAGATTGCAAGAAAGGGTGTACAGTGATATGAGTGAGTATTATCAAGCAGCTCAATATGAGTGACTCAATAATACCACTCGTAGTTTACAGCGAGTGGTGAAAGAGATTGCTATATCTTGTAGAGCGAGTGCAGCAGTGAGCCACACTTGCCACAGCAGGAAATAGTGAGTTATTTGGGCAAGCCCTGCTGAGTTGGCTGTTTAGTATAGTGGCATAAGCCATTGCCCCTGAAGCTAACAGACCTGGGTTCAGGTCTGGCTCTAGGTAAAAACAGTTTTGTTTTCCTTTTTTATATTTTTCTCCAGGGTTCATGCCCCCATGAAGTTGATTATATTAAGTTTTGAGGGTGCGGGGGGCTTTCCTTCTGTAAAGGGGGGTGTGGGGGGCATAGCCTCATGCATAAAAATACTTTTCTTTTTTGTTGCTAACAGAGTAAGCGACCATCACTATTTGTGATGGCCCCTGTAATGTTAGCCGCCCTTTTGATGTCAGGCACATTTGTGTTTGGTTTTTGTGATTGATGCAGTTAAAGACTTGCTGTTATCACATAAAACCCACAACAGTCATTAGGGCAGTAGTTTCTTACATGACCATAATCAAAAGTAGGCTACAGCATACTCAGTCACAGGCATTGCTTATGTGGTTTAAGGATCCACACTTGAAACACATTTTGGGCTGACCTTGGTAGAAACACCGCCCTGTGTCCTAACCCAGATAAAAGTTTCTATGAAGATGTTGCATCCCTATATTTGTTTGGTGCAGGAGACACAGACTGCAGCATACATTATGAGACATGATAAAAATTAAAGCCAAGTTCAGCAAAAAGGAATTTAATGGCCTAAAAATAAAGTTGTAAGAACAAGCACAGAACAAACCATACACCAGCACATCACCTTTGAGGAATGAAGCTTCATCTGAGGGCATGGACAGCAATCCAAACACTACTTATATATGCTGAATGATGTCTGAAGTCTGAGTCAAAAAGTGCAAGGGGCAAATCCCGGGCTGGAATAATAAATTTAGTACAGTCTAAGTCACATGACGTGGAAACGGTTAGCGAGGACAATTGACTTCCATGGACATATTTTCAAAACCCAAACCATGCGGTATTGTTCTTATACTGTGTCATCCTTTTAATGCAGACCTTAAGTGCCATCAAACACGGACAGCTCGGAGTTAAATTTGATGCCTAAGATGCTCATTTGACACACCTACCTTGATGTGCTCATTGCTTGTGCTAATCTACTAATTACTAATTACCTGATAACGACCTGTACTTAAACTTTCAGCCTGAGATGCTTGTTTTCATTTCCACTCTGCAGTTGCTGTGTGCTGTTGTTTGGTCCCATGATGTCAAAGTGCCCTGGGATCCCGCTTTCTCATAATATTGAACTTTTAAAACACATTGATACACTTCCTCGAATGAACATGAGAGATCTTGCCGCTCGTCTCTTCGTACCCAAGTCCACGGTCTCAGATATTATCCATAGCAGGGAGAAGCTATAGTCCGAGTGGCATTCTAGCCAGAACCCACAGAGAAAGAGAAAGAAGGAGTGGAAGGATTCTGAGGTGGAGGATGCACTTTTGATGTGGTTCACATCAGTGAGGGAGTGTGAGGCAATGGTAAGTGGCCCCTTGTTAGCTGCCAAAGCTAAGCAGCTTGCACATGCTATGGGTAAAGATGATTTCAACCCCACAGATGGCTGGCTGCAGTGTTGGAAAACACGCCACAACTTTTGTTTCAAACGTGCACATGGAAAGAAGCAGAGTACTGATGACTCGGGTGCTACCGACTGGGTAAGGGATGTTCTGCCTGACATTTTGTCTGGTTTCCCACCACAAAACATGTTTAATGCAGACAAGACTGGACTATTTTTTAGATGTGTTGGTGAGGGAGCTCTAACTTTCTGGTCTGATCAACCACATGGCAACAAAAAAGCAAAAGAGAGGGGTTCTGTGTTAGAATGCTGCAATATGACATGCTGTGAGAAATTAGACCTGATCGTTATCAGAAAATCAGCCCAACCAAGGTGTTTCAAAAGTATTGCTCACCTCCCTGTTGTTTACCGTAGCAATCATTCCAGCTGGATGACCGGTGAATTCTTCACCTAGTGGGTGAGGGCATGGGATAGGAAACTACGAGGCCAAAAAATAACGCTCCTCTTAGATAATTTAACCAGCTACCCACATGTACAGAATCTAGAGAAGGTTCAGAGGAGGGCAACAAAGATGGTGCATGGATTGCATCACAAGTTCTATGAAGATAGGTTGAAGGAACTGAACATGTACTCCCTGGAGGAGAGGAGGGAGAGAGGGGATATGATAGAGACATACAAGTATCTTACAGGGAGGAACAGGGTGCATGAAAACACTATTTTTAAGTGAAAAAGATGTTCCAGGACTAGAGGGCATGAGATGAAATTGGAGGGAGGACGATTCAGAGGAAACATGAGAAAGAATTTCTTCACAGAATGGGTGGTGGACAAGTGGAACACCCTGCCAGAGGAAGTGATAGGGGCTGAAACAATCACGGGATTTAAGAATGCATGGGATAGACATAAAGGAATTCTGGAGGTCAGGGGTAAGGGGCAACAGACTTCTAGGAAAACAAACTGAACTTACAAGCTCAAATGGGCAGACTGGGTGGGCCATAGGCCCTTATCTGCCAACACTGTCTATGTATCTATGTATAAGAAACATCAAATTGATTTTCCTCCCCCCGATCACCACTTCTATCATTCAACCCCTAGACCAAGGCATAATTTACTCAATGAAGAGACATTATGTAAAAGAAATACAATTCCATGTCTTGGAGGAGATGAATGGTGGGGGTAAACTTTCAGCTGTTGACTGCATTAAAAAAATCAATCTGCTAGATGCAGTACATATGCTAAAAGTGGCCTGGGACAATGCAACAGCACAAACAATTAAAAACTGCTTTGTCAAAGCTGGTTTTAAAATGTTTGAAGAGATTGAAAATATGGAGGAACCACAGGCACCTGCTGTTGTAGAGGAGATCATCCCTCCACCACCTGGCCTCAAAGAGACCGAATTTTCTACTCTGTGCCACCTCGGAGATAACTTTGTAGAGAACAGTGAAGAAATGGGTGATGACATTATGAGGGTACTGGAAGGAATCAAATTCCACAGCAGCCAACAAGACAGCAATGTAGAAGAGGCAGAGAAGGATGCAGATGATCCCATACCTCCACCAGTGACATCTGCTGACATACACATGGCTAGTCTAACCCTTCGCAGAGCCATGGAGCAGAGAGTGGACATTCAGCCAGACTGGAATCTGATGGCCGGTATCAAGAGGAGCTTCCATACCTACACCTTGACTGCTACATGGCAGCCAACTCTTGATAGCATTTTTAAAACTGAAAATAAAGAATTAATTTTCCGGTTCACAGTTCGCATCAATTTTACCCACCACCTCATCCCTTCACATAAAGTGAATAAAGTGCAAAAGCACAAAGCATAAATCAACATGAGCACCAAATAAGTAAAGTTCAGCACAAAGCACCAGGATCACTAATAAAACCCAATTTAGCTCCTTCCCACTCCCTCCCTCATTACACATACAGTACATCATCCCACAGCGCCACCTGCTGGCAATAGCAGACATCGGCTAGCATGGACACAATTAACAAGCACCAATGTGTCCATCTAAAATGGCTTAGACTGTAATTCTATATGGAACCACTACAAAGGCAATATACTACAATGAAAATAAGCATGGGAATAAGGGAAGCAGTATAGTGCAGTGGTTTAAGGCTCTGAGCTGCAAATCTGGTGACATCCAGCAGACCAGACCTGGGTTTGAGTCCCACAGTTTCTACTTGCATACTATGTGACTCTGAGCAAGTCACTTAACTTCCCTGTGCTCCTAGGTCACACCTGTAAAAAAGCTTTCAGCTTATTGTGCTACTCCTGGTTAAACAACTAAATAAATAAGGAGTACATTTACCAGGTAAAGACCTCATTATGAAAACCTCAAAAAGCATTGTCTACAATCATACAAACATTTTTGACAAAGTCAGAATGGGAGGTGAGGTGGGAACATACAGAGGAAAAGCTGCAACAAAATGATGCTGCACTAAAGAATGGGCTGGCCCTATAGCTTTGAGGTTAGACTAACAAGCTGTGAATAATCTTGGGACATCCAGCAGACCTGGGTTTGATTCCTACAACCTCCATTTGCATACTGTGTGACTCTCAGCAAGTCACTTAACCTCCCCAGTGATCCTTGGTCACCCCTGTAAACAGGAACTTGTGCCTAGTGGGAGTTACCCGGTTACGAAAGAATAAAAAAAAAAATTAAAGCATCATTGTAAAAGACACAATTCTTGAAAGGGGAGTCCCACACAATAGAGCACAACAGATGTGGTTATATCTATTTTCAATTTTTTTTTTTTACGATTTATATTTTGTCTCCCCAGCAATTGCTTCACCCTCGGCTCATCCCCAGCACTGGCACACACTCTGTGGGACTTCCAACCCCATGAATTACCCCTCGTGGCAGGATCATCCTGGGGGGGACTGAGACCTCCAGGGTACCTCTGCAGCAACTATGCCTCGGGCAGGCAAACAATCCAAGAGGTCCTGAGGCATGGGGGTTTGTTTTCTACTTCTTTACTATTAATATGTTCAAATCTAGAAAGGGATCAGCACCAACAGGAAAACAGGAACATGTAATGTAGCAAACTAATTCTGTTTTATTAAATACTAAAAAGTGCAGCAAAAGACAAACTCACCACTCTAGGTGCACAGATAAAACTGCCACAGTATAGTCAAAGGCTAAAATATGAGGCAGCAATATAAATTGTAAAAGGCAAGGTACATAAATTGCAGTGAAGTTCCATTTAAAAAAAATGACAAAAAGTGTAACTACACCTATTTGCTTTCATGCAGACGGAAGGAGGAAGGGGAGGTGGGAGGGGAGAAGAAACGCCCAACATTTAGGGTCTATATGTAAATCAGTGGATGGATTGCTGTGTCAGTTTGCATAACTTTACATGTTGGTGTGATCTAAAAGTTAAACAAATATACAAAAATATGAACCCTAAGTGAATGAAAAACACCAACATTAAAAATGTTATATGTGCAAAAGCAACTAGAAGGAAGAAATGTGAGACTAAAGATAAATATAACACAGCAAAAGATAACCCTACAAGGGGTATTTCATATATCTATAGATCCAATTGCATAGTTTTCAAAGATCAAATTAATGTATCTTCAGAAGCTTCAGTCACAATAACTGCAGAGAAAGTATAACATAGAAACAAATTGTTACATAGAGAGTAATGGATAGGTAAGTGTGTACTATGTGGATTTTTTTCACACACCCGAGGTGTGTGAAAAAAATCCGTACTTGCACACTTACTTATCCTTTATGTTTTTATAATTGCTGGTGACTGCTATCTATTTAGTTATGAAGAAGAAAAATAAGTTTTTTTAAAGAAACTGTTTTATTCTATTAAACCAATCTAACAAGACTAAAAGTTGGAAGGGACAGCTACAAGTTAGCTACGTTTTTGAACCCAAGTTGAAGAAAAACAACAGGTCAACATGTGAACAAGTTAACAACTTCACAAATGCAACAGTTTAGGCAGTCATAAATACCACATTTCTGATGAGTCCTTTTGAAATTTTGTTTGCTGTGGACTGTGGTCTTCTTTTAAATACTTTAGTCAAAGTCACACTGTGGATAACAATAACATGCAGAAAAAACTTTTAAACAGTTGTTATTTTTTATTTCAGATGTAGGAATGGAGATCTATAAGTGTTTCCATGGAGATCAAGGTCATTGCCTTGACATAGAGATCTGTGGGAAGAAAAGAGAAGGTTAGGGAGTGAGTTAAAAGTATTGGTTTATTTTCAGAGGTTTGTTGAATAAACTAGTGATTTTTTCTGGGATTGGTGAAAGGAGCTTTGCTGTTTAAGTTAATTAGTGGTGTTTAGGGGTGTGCTTACCTGGCTGATGGTCTTAATCTGACTCTGAGTCATAAATTACTCATGGTCTAGGTCACTTTGGTGGTGATCCGTGATGGTTGATACTTATTGACACTCCCTTGTGGAAGATGCATCAAGGCCCGAAGACTGTATACAGACTCATCATGTTGACATCAGTTGAGAGGGCCAAAAAGAACACTGATGTTGCAGGAAGAGGTTGTGGAGTGCTTTTATTGCCTGGAAAAGTTTGTTTGGAGGTACTTGGCACAGACTCAGTGGGTGGTACTATGTTCAAGATGCTCTATATCTGTCTCTGTTTTTTTATTTTCACTTAAATTGGAATAATTATTTATACTTTGAAGGTTTCTATGCCCCGAAACCTGTTGCACGTCAGTTGCTGGTATGTTAGCATCTATTAGGTGCTGAATTGAGGTTTTTCTAGTACTGTGATTTGTGACACTTTTTTGATCTGGCAAACCAGCATTTAGCTTCATGTTCAACATCATTTTCTGAAGCTTATTAATGCCAATTTTCATTGATCTGTACCACAGAGATTAACCAGGGATGTAGTTGGTATTTGGGGCCAGATAGAAGGGGGAATCTGGTACCAGTGTTGCCACAGGCCTGTTTTTCTTGTAAAGATCATAGGCTGTCAGGGGGTCTCTTTCGCTGTCTACTATGTTTTGATAGAGTCTTGGGCCACAGGTCTGACATCTCAGGGATTTTCCACATTCTAGTTTTGGTTTGCCTCTCTAAATATTGTAAATAGCGATGCCATTCACTGTCTGTTCCCACTTCAATGTCACTCCAAAGCAAATCATACTGTTCTTTGGTTCTCAGAGCAAATGCAGCCCTATATGAAAGAATATAAAATTCAACAAACCTGTGGGATTTCACGTGGGATTTCTCATTGAGATGGTGGCTATGGTGTATAAGTTTATGTCTTTATCACTAAGTGGTTGAGTTTTGTTGGGTCTATTCCCTTTGCCAAGTTTTTTTAAATATTTTTGTTTTGCTTGTAAGGTTTCCTTCATGTGTATAAATTCATTTTCTGACCCTTGGAAGATAGAAAATGGATACTATTCTGACCTTAAATGCCTGTCAATACTTGCTAAGATACCTTGGAGAGTTGCAGGCTCATACTCTGTGCTGTCTGTTTTTTTTTAAACAGTATATAAATTCAGCTAGTAGGTCATCAAGTTCTTTTAATAGTATTTCTGATAGCTTTCTTTGCTTTTTTTACCTCTAGGAATTACTTCAAGAGCTTTAGGTCACTGGTTATCTTTCTTGCAGTATTTAGATTTTGCTGCTGCTGAATGAATGTCTCGTGTTCCTCTTGAGTAGCGGTTGTGAAATGGCTCTCCATTTTTCAAAATGTGCTGTATTTTTTTTTTAGGAAGTGAAAACCTGCCTTTTTTGACCATCAAGGACACTGCCAAGATGAAGAGGATATGTGGCTACATGATGTGTCTTACTTGACAACAGTAAGTACCCACTTGAATTGTCTCAATCTTGATGTGTCGCATGGTCAGTGCAGTGGGTATTTGTTCTTGGAAGCAAAAGCCGTAATAACTGAAATATGGGTTATTATGTTTATTTGAAGCATAATAACTCAAAATCCAGTTATTATGGAATTTTACAGGTGCAGTACTCTGGTTGATATTAGCAGTCACTAGTAATTATAGTCAATACAGACAATCATTTAGACAACTGAGCCTAGCAAAATGTAATAAGCATTTGTCAATGCCAAATGATTGCCACTTGCATTGCTGCTGCACTGGCCCTTGCTTGTACACATTTTTACTATATATTTATCCAGGATGGACCAGAAGAGAAGCAGTATCTCATTTTCAGTTGTGTCCTTTTACTCAGGACATGCCAGCAATGAGGCAATATTTCATTTTCAGTGGGTTCCCACACTTTGACCCCAACTTTCCAACAGTGTATTATGACCTGACATTATGATCAAGACAGGTGGAATTTTTTAAAATCCCAATCCGAAAGATGATTTTGCAGTCTGACTGTGAAAACAAGTTTCAGAAGGGATATGAAAAATGATGCCTGTCATGTTCAGGAGGTGGGTTAACACAAGGGATTTGTTGAACATTAGGGATCAAAATCTGCAAACATAAAGTTATGAGTAAACATTGGAATAATTCAACATTTCTTCATAACTTAGTTTAATTTTCACATCTTGACCCAGCTTTTTCAATATAATCTTGTTATGACTGCTCCTTCTAAACGTGAAAGATGTCATTTATAAAATAGTGGCTGAAATGGCATTTTATGCCAGAAGTGTGAAAACACATTTTGACCAAGAATTGAAAAATGACAGCTGTCACATTCATGAGGAGGTGTGAAAAAATGGTTATGTTGAACATTTTGGGTCAAAATATCAAAAATTACCAAAGTTATGAGCGTGTGTTGACAAATTTCAGTGTTCACTCATAATTTAAATAACTGCAGAGAACAAAATGTGGGAACCCACTGAAAATTAGATACTCTCTTTCTGCTGGTCTGTTCTGAGGAAATATAATCTAAAAATGTGTAAACACAGGACACCACTGAAAATAAAATATTGTATCTCTTCTTGTCTATCCTGGATAAGTATACAGTAAAATGTGCACATGGTGTCTTTAATAAACACTCTGTTCCTTCTATCTTAGTACTGTACCTTAGGCATGGAAGGTTACCAGGGTGCTACTGTTTCACAAAGGGGGCAATCCTTCTACTCCTGGCTATTATAGGCCTATATCCCTCCACCCCTCCCTCGCTAAACTGCAGGAGTCCCTTGTCTTCTTAAAACTCTCTGACTATCTTAACTCCTCAGGCTTCCTCTTTTCATTCAAATCAGGTTTCAAGAAAAGCCACTCTACTATCACTTCTCTCCTCCATGTCACTGACACAAGTCTCAGTGGTGTGGATGGTGGTCACATCACTGCTGCTATAGTTATCAAGCTAGCCAAAGCTTTTGACACTGTGTCCCATCCTATTCTTCTATAAACATTCTTCTCGGCTGGTCTCTCCATTAAAGCTGTGGACTGGTTTAAGTCCTGGCTTATGGGCCATATACAATGTGTTCAAGCAGGTGAAGCCCTGCCCCCCCCTTGCAATTCAATAAGGTGTCCCTCAAGGTTCCATTCTGGGCCCTGTTCTTTTCTCAGTCTTCCTAAATGATCTTCCATCTGTCTGTGTTTCTTCCCTTATACATGTGTATGCCAATGACATGGGCCCCTTCACCTTCGGCCCCTCAACCATAGAGGTAGAGTTTCAACTGCAGAATGATCTCTCAAGGGTGTTATGCTGGTTCCAGGAGAATCAGCTCAAAGTAAACACAAAGAAAACCGTATCCAAGACTTTCAGTACCTCCCATAAATTAGCCAGACTTTCCCTCCTCCCCCTCTTTTCTACCCTAGATTGCACCTCTCTTGATGTTGTCCCTGCCTACAGGTTCCTTCATGTCTGGCAAGACAATCATCTCAACTTTTTTTCACACATCAACTATATCCACCCCAAACTCCACTACAAGCTTGGAGCCATGTATAGGAACAAAGACTTGCTCTCTCTCCTGTTGTCTGATAAGAGCTCCTTACTAAAATGATTCTACCTGTTTTCCATTATGTCAATGTGGTCTTCTGGTCTGCCCCTGCCTCATCCCTCTTCAGACTAGATTCTGTTTTTGATGCTTTTTGCCACTTTTCCTCCAATGCTCCCCCGTGCATGCACCACTGTGCTCTCTACTCTTCCTTCTCCCTTCCCCCTCTGCATCTGTACCACCACCACCACCATGCCACCACCCTTATTTCCAAATTCTGGTTTGGGTCTCTCCTCTCGTACTTCTCCTCTCTTCTGTCCCCATCATCCCCCTCTTCCTATCGACTATACTCCAGAGACCCTTGTACTTTCTTTTCCCCATCCTCATTAAAACTCAGGGCAGGCAGCCTTCTCTTACTATCTCTACTCCTTCTGAAACTCTCTTCCAAGCTCCCTTTGTTTATCTCCTTCTCTGTACTCTCTAAAATGTATCCTTTCCCATTCCCTACATCCCTCTTGCTCCTGTCTTTCCTCTTCCCAGCAACTGGGGTGAGTCTCTGTCTCTCCATACATCCTTAACTTGCCTCCATCTGAGCACCATGTTTTCCTCACCCCTCCGATTCCAGTGGAATCCCTAATGCATAAAGCAATCTTCACTTTATCCCCCTATGATCTTTCCTTCCTTTCCTACCTCCCATTGTTTCTCCTTTAAAGATGGATACATCAGCTAATTTTTGTTGCTAAAAATGTTGTGCATTATTTATTAATTTATCATTGTTAATTTATTATCTCCTATTTTTATTACTTGAACTGCCATATCTGTATTGTAATCTGTTTACTTGTCACCACTCCCTTGTTCCTTTCCACTTGGTCACACCTGGAAACAAGCTAGATTTAAGAGAGCCTCTCCTGGTTATCAAGATGTTAAATAAATAAAAATAAAGTTTGTTTAAAGTTGTTGCTTTTTAATATTTTTACTCCAAATTTTCAGCATAGCCTTCTTATGACCCTAACTCATGAACAATTTTCAAATCCTGCTGAAAAGGTGATTTCATACAAGAAGTGCGAGAACACATTTTGGCCAGGATTTGAAAAATGGCAACTGCCACAATAATGATGTGGTATGAAAAAAATAGCTATATAAAAAAGTTAGGGTCAAAATACTGATTAATATTTTTAAACAAAATATTCTACATAGACTTCTTATGATGCCACACAGACTTCTTATGACCCCACTTTCTGAATAAGGACAGAGAAAATGTTCAAATCCTGCCCCAAAAGTAATTTCATACCACAAGTGTGAAACCACATTTTGGCAAGGATTTGGTAAAAAAAATGGTAGCTGTCTCATTCATGAGGTGGTGTGAAAAAATGGCTATGTTGAAAATTGTGGGTCAAAATATTGAAATGTACCAATGTTATGAGTACTGTGACAGGGTTGATTAAGACCCTGTCCCATTTGTTATGCAGAGTTTGTTAAAAATCAAGAATCTGTTTTGGCCTCTCATATTCTGCCTTTTGCCTGTCTATTGCCTCTCTGATTGTGCATTCAAATTATTCTTGTTGCACCTAGGAATTGGCTACTCTGATGATCCCACAGTTTCTCCCTATTATTCCCCTTCCTTCAGTTGCTGTTTCTGCTCTTTCTTTTACCCCTTGCTTCTCTGTGGTTAAAAAGTATATCTGAATCTTTATGTGAAACTGGGATCCCTTGGTTTGCAAGTGCATATGGCTGTGTTGTTTGAAATGATTGCTGAAAGCTATTTGGATTTCTTAAAATGGGGACAATCTGGACCAGAGTGGATTAACTGTGAGATGTATTTTAGATAGATAGATAGATAGATAGACAGAAAGACAGTCAGACAGATAGGCAGATACTTTATTTTTACAGCACCCATTTCCTTAGACTCTGGCGTTATACAATAAAACAATACAATTAATCATACTAAAATACAAACATAAAATCACTATATCTCTGGGAGCAATAATCTATCGAATTTAAAATAGTACACTATTAATCAATCAATAAAAGCTTGCTGGAACAGAAATGTTTTTAACCCTTTCTTAAAGGCTTCCACTAAGGAAGCCTCCCTTAAATATCCAGGCAGTGAGGTCCACATGGTAGGTGAGGCTACAGAGAATGCTCTGTCCCCAAAATGCCACAACCTAACCCTGGGAACTTGAAGGAGGCTTTCCCTGGCAGAACTAAGTTCCCAGGGTGTATGTTAGGGGACAAGGAGATGTTGCAGATAGACAGGTCCCCTTCCATGCAGGGCCTTATAGGTCAGGAGCCCTATCTTGAAGACAATCTGCCACCTGACTGGCAGCCAATGCAGTTTGCAGAGGACCAGAATAATGTCATCATACTTTCTAACCCCTGACACAAGTCTTGCCACCATGTTCTGCACTAGCTACAGCCTGCAGAGGTTGCCTCCAGATAACCCTAGGTACAGAGCATTACAGTAGTACAGTCTGGTCATGACAAAAGCATGTACCACTGTGGCCAGGTCTTCAGGCAGGATCAAGGTTCAGATCCAGGCAATGTTCCTAAGGTGATAGAATCTGCTTTTGACCATGGCTGACAACTGGGCTTCCAAGGTCAAGCTGTCATCTAGGATCACAATCAGATCCTTCACCCATCAGCTTGATAGCAGAACTGCCAACAGGAAACCATTGCTGGGACAGAATGTTCAATTTTGTCACACCTGTTGAGACTGGATCGACTCTTTAGGCTGGTTAGAGGAAAGAAATTGAAAAAGTTCTGAGATTTATTGTGAAAAAAATGGAGATTAATTTACACCAACAGGATGCACAGTTTAAACTGCCAGAAAATGATATATTATAACAAAGAGAGCAATGGAGATAAACCAGTGGCTCAGGGAGTGGTGTGAGGCTAGAGGGTATGGGTTGATGGGGGATTGGGGGGAGACCTGGGAGAATAAGGAGCTGTATGCTAGAGATAGGCTCCATCTCAATTTGGAGGGGAGAGGAATCCTTAAGTTGAAAATAGAGGGGTTCATTGGTGAAAAGTGGGGTTTAAACTTGTGAAGGGGAAGGATGGAAGAAAAGGCTGTCGAGGGGGTGCCGATAAAGGAGGGACTCTGTCTCCACCCCCTTGGGGAGCTGGAGGAATGCAGGAAAAGGCTGACTGGTAAAGTGCAGACCAGGGGAAAACAGAATCCCCATGGGAACATGAGCAGGGGAAATGGAAGTATAGGGAAAGGGTGGAAGGTAGTCCTGCTAAATGCCAGGAGCTTGGGCATTAAAATGCCTGATCTCCAGGTGATGCTAACTGAGGGAGCAGTGGATGTGGCAGCAGTCACTGAGACCTGGGCCACCGTAGGACACGACTGGGACCTGAACCTGGAGGGTTACGCTATGTTCAGGAAGGACAGGGGTGAGGGAAGGGGAGGAGAGGTAGCAATGATAGTCAAAAACTGCATTGGCATAGGGGGAGTAAAGGAGGCAGATGGAACCATGGAGGTGAATTGGGTCACCTTGATAACAAGGGAGAGCAAGAGAGTAAAAATAGAAGTGGTGTATAGACCCCCTGCACTGGCGGAGGAGCTGGAGGAGAGTCTGGTGGCAGATGTTGGAAGACACTGCAGACTGGGCAGGAGAAGGGTGGTGGTGTTGGGGACTTAAACATTCCAGGAACAGACTGGGAGACTATGACATCCTCAGTGGCCAGGGAACAGAGGTTGTTGGATGTCTTTCAAGATGCGTTCCTAACTCAGCAGGTGGGGGAACTGACCAGGGAGACACAGGTACTGGATGTGGTCCTGGCAGACAGTGACCAGATTGGGGGCCTGGTGGTAAGGGACCCGTTGGCGGGGAGTGACCATGCCACAGTCTGGTTCTGCCTGGACCTAGGAGGGGTAGAAGGCTGCACAAAGATGAAGGTAACTGACTTCAGGGGGTGGATTTTAAGGAAATTTGGAGCATTTGGATGGGACTGGGTCAGACATGGATGCTGATAGTAGGTGGGAAATCATCAGGAGAGGGGTGCAGGATGCTACCAGCACCTGTGCAAGAGTAAGATGAAAATGCAGTAGGGCCTGAAAACCCTGCTGGTGGACCAGGGAGGTCGAGGAGGTGGTGCGGGGAAAGAAGGCAGCCTACAGGCAATTCAAGTGCTCAAGGAGTGAAAGGAATCGAGGGGAGTATGAGCTGATGGCTAGAAGGACCACTAGGGTGGTGAGAGCGACTAAGGCAAGGAAGGAGCAGAACCTCACCAGGGAAATTAGGAGAGGGAAGAAGGGGTTCTTTAGATACATTGGGGAAAAATAAAGGGTGAAGGGGCAGATTAGCAGGATTAAAACAGGAGAGAGATGGGCACAAGACCTGGGGGAGCAGGCTGAGGTACTAAATGAGTACTTCACCTCAGTTTTCACCAAGGAAAATGGGGGTGCTACATCATACATGGGAGGAGACAGTGATACTGAGGGGGGGGACCCTTACTGATCGGTGGGTCTGGGGAAAAGGGGAGGCATCACTGGCAGGAGGGGGGAAGAGTAATCAGGAAGAAGAGGTAGCAGAAGTAGAAATCACAGCAGAGAGAGTGAGGGAAGCCCTCAGGTCCCTTAAGACAGAGAAAGCCCTGGGGCTGGATAAATTACATCCCAGAGTGCTGAAGGAACTTGCAGATGTCCTGGTGAAACCCCTGCTGGAGCTTTTCGCCATCTCTCTGAGGACAGGGTGGGTGCCCCAGGACTGGAAGGTGGCGCATATAGTGCCTGTCCACAAGGGGGGATCAAGGGAGGTGGCAGGGAACTACAGGCCTGTCAGCCTGACATCAGTGGTGGGCAAGGTGATGGAGGGCATTGTCAAGGAGAGGCTGGGGGGGACCTGGAAAAGTCAGGGTGCCTGGACAATAGACAGCATGGATTCATCCTTGGGAAATCACGTCAGGCAAACCTTGTGGAGTTCTATGACTGGGTGATGAGTGCCTTGGACCTGGGTAGACCCCGTGGACATCCTCTTTCTAGACTTCAGCAAGGCATTTGACTCTGATCCTCATGTGGGCCTGTTGGATAAGCTAGGAGAAATGGGGGTGGAGAACCAGATGATCAAATGGATAGGCAATTGGCTCCAGGACCGGACCCAGAGGGTCTTAGTTGGTGGGATAGTCTCATCCCCAAGAAGGGTCATTAGTGGGGTCCCACAGGGATCAGTCTTTGGGCCCCTCCTGTTCAACACCTATGTCTCTGACATAAGGACAGGTATCAGGAGTGAGATGAGTCTCTTTGTGGATGACTCAAAACTGGGGGCAGTGGTGGATGGGGAGGAGGGGAGGGTGGCCTTACGGGGGGACCTGGAGGCTCTGGAAAGATGGTCTAGAAAGTGGAAGCTGAGATTCAATTCAGGAAAATGCAAGGTACTGCACCTGGGGACCAGAAACCTGGGCCAAGTGTACACCCTGGGGGGGAATGCTACAAGTCTCGATGGCTGAGAGGGACCTGGGGGTGGTGGTGGATGTCAAGATGAACAACTTGGAGACTTGTAGGAGGGTGGCAGCCAAGGCCAATGGGATGCTGGGATGCATCACTAGGGGGATCACCTCCAGAAGGAAGGAAGTGATACTCCCTCTGTATAACTGCTTGGTGAGGCCGCACCTCGAGTACTGCATGCAGTTTTGGAGGCCACACTTAAAGAGTGACATTAAACTCCTGGAGAGAGTCCAGAGGAGGGCAACCAAAATGATTTGGGGCTTGGGGGACAGGACCTATGAGGAGAGGCTCGAAGAGCTAAATATGTACACATTGGAAGAGAGAAGAGATTGGGGACATGATAGAGGTCTTCAGGTACATGAAAGGGGTAAATAGGGGAGGAACATTCAAGGTGCTTCGAAGGAAGGAGGAGGGGGCCACTAGAGGGCATGGGTGTAAGCTGGGGGGGAAGATTCAGGGGAGAAAGGAGGAGGTGCTACTTCACTGAGAGGGTGGTGGAGCCATGGAATGCACTGCCTAGGGGGCTGGTGGAGGCAGAGACAGTGGAGGGGTTCAAGAGGGGGTGGGACAGTACAGGGGAAGGGTTCTGGAAGCAAAATCCAATGCAGCAAGAATATCCAGAACTGGGAAGGGAGAAGCCAGAGAAGGTGAGGGGGGCAGCAAGGTCAGCTCTCAGGGTGGGGGCTGACCAAACAAGCAGACATGAAAGACCGTTAGGCCTATTCTGCTGGCATTTTAGTATGTTAGTATTTTGTTGAGATATATATAGAGATTGAGATTTTAGAGAGATAGTCAGGTCAGAGGAAGGATTTGTTTGTACTGCCTATATGAAGAGCTTTCCTGTACAAAATCATTTTTTCTATTTCATTATTATTCATCACAATAAAACATTACTTGTGAATTTTGTAACTCCTTCTGGTCTGCCCTTGCTTTCTAACTTATGCATCTACCACAGCTGGTGCCAGACAAAGTAGGATTTACACCGTGCATACTCTGTGCAAGTAGTTTTGTATATGGGTACTTGTCCTGGTATCAGTGAAGCACACAATAAGGGTATGGATCTTACAACAGCAAGCACAGTCAGATTACCAGAAAAAATAGCCAAACTAGAAAGAGAAATGAAAGTCCAAACTGAGAATGTATAGCCAGCACCAGTGATGAAAGAATAAGAACACACAGGGACAGAACTGGAAAACATGTCTGCCTTCTTGAAATGATGGGCTATACAACAAAGACAGACTGAGAAACAGAGAAGTGAAGTGATGCAGTGACAGGAGCAGCAATGACTGGATGCCTTGCAAGCTATCAATGCTGGATGATCTGGTACAGGTCCAGCAGCTCAACAAAACACAAACAACTTAAAAGGCACTAAACTTAGAAAGCTGAGTCTCTCAGATGATATTAAAGCATGCCTGACAACTTTCAAAAAGGTCACAGGAGCCTGCCTCTAGCCAAAACAGCAATGGGCAATCAGGCTAATACCTTATCTGACAGGTAAAGCCTGATTTTCCTATAGCAATATGGACACTGCACAGTCAGAAAAACTATGACCTTGAGAAAAGAGAAATCCTTAAAAGATACAATATTTCAGGATAGTCATACAGGCAGAAATTCAGGTCCTTAGAGTCCCACTTAGTTGACAATAATTGAGAAGCCTTCATTCAACACAGAGAATACCTCATTAATGGTATCCAACCAGAGGCAGATCAATGCCACAGATCATTGATATATTTGCAATGGAGTAATTCATCAGCATCCTTCCAACAGATGTGCAACTTTGGGTAAATGAATACTGACCAGAAAGTGGGGAAAATGCTGTTTCTTTGGCTGAGGACTATCAGATTGTCAGACATATGCCACAGCAGTGAAATAACAGCCACAGAATGATAAGATACTATTTTTCCCAATTTAACACCACATCAGATAAGAACTCAAATAGGGGTAACAAATCTGCACCCAAAGACTTTATTTGCTATAGCTTTAATAAGCCAGGTTATACTACAAGAAATTGCCATAAAAATAAGGAGGGTAACATGATAGCAAACTTGGCCTTATCATCATATTGGGGCAAGTATTTAACAGATGTCAGGTTGGGAGGTAAGACTGTAAAGAGGCTTATACATTTGGGAACCAGACAGACCCTAGTGCATGTTGATGTTCTGGGAAAAGACTGTGCAAAAGGACCAAGTACTAGGGTCATCTACATCCACAGGGACACTTGATACTATCCCACAAACCAAATAACTCAGAATATAATGGAGGATTGCACCAAATGAAGGGGGGGTGTTACAAATTTGAAAAGATCACACCATAGGCTCTTTGCATGGTATGCTGGACAAAGAAAGTAACAACAAGTAGAAGTAATAAAATAAGCTTATTATGATACTCATGCCATAACAAGTGAAGCAAAGCAATGACAAGGGAGCTGATTTCTCACCATTCCTCAAGTATGGTCTCTTTCTCTCCAAGGAGCTGGTATACATACAATTATGTATGACTGATAAGTGTACAGTTACAGATATGATAAACATACATCATTGGATAAGGCATGTAAATAAGGTGGCTCCCTTGGGCAATTACATAGGAAATAAGGAAGAATCTCTGAACAAACAAAACTCCTATTCAGCAAGAATAAGTGTTATCTGTTCTCATTTCCAGACAGGTAGTCTGGAAATGTTTGCAATGTAATCATAAAAGCACACACCATGTCACAATAGTGGAAAACTACAGAATATGAGTGATTATGAGTATAGCAGAATATATGTGAAAACTAGAAACACTATACAATATATGGGTAAATGCATTACAGACAAATATGAGCATAGTAAATGTAATAAAGAACACTAATAAAAGTAATACAACAAGGCAAAACATTATAAGACTCTGGTAAGGCACTAATACTTATACGGTTATGGCCTGGGTACATGTGTGTCAGTTGGTAGTATATAATCCAGGCATAACAGTAGTAGTACCAACATTACCTGCACCTATGATTATTGGTATAACTTTCCAGGATTTGCTAAGTTAGTCACAGAGGGAGTAAAACTTGTTGTATTAGCAGCTGTGATAAACAAGAGCACAGACAAAAAAAAATCTCAGATGTTGGAGACTCTTATCCTTTTAGCGACTTTGATTCAGACTTCTTTGAGTCCAGCTCCAAGATCCAGAAGTGCAGGAAAGAAAGAAGATGCCTGATACATCAGTGACAACAAAAGATTGATGGACATAAGAGTTGATATCTGGAAATGCTGAAACTCAACTGATTACTGATTGTGATTTTGTTTCAGAACAAACTAACTATGTTTATATCCAAGGATATCATAATCAGCTGGGGGTAAAACAAAAACAGGATGAACTAATTTTAAAAAAATGTAATGGGCTACTGTACAGAGTTTGTTTTAATCCTCAGATGCAGGAATAGATAGAACAACTGTTTCATACAAAAGCAGTACAGGACTGAACTGTTACAAATAGCACATTAAAATCTTATGGCTGGTCACTCTGGGAAGGACTGCACCCTTGCCAGATTGTTGTACAGATTTTATTGGCCTGGGATTCATGAAGATGTTGTTATGCTGAATGTCAGAAAGTAGCTCCAGTGAGTAGGAAACACAAGGTGCCCTTGGTGCCCCTCTCCTTGATAGATATGCCTTTTGAAAGCATTGTAATGGGTGTGGTTGGCCCTTAGACAATAGTAATAAGAATAACTGCTTCATTTTGGTGGTATCTGACTATACCACTAGATGACCAGAGGCAATTCCAATGTGTATTGTCACATCCCCAAAAGTGGCAGCAGAGCCCGCCAACATTTTCAGCAGGATTAGCATACCTAAAGAGATTATTACTGATCAGGGTAGTGATTTTGCTGCTGCATTGCTGAAGGAGCTATACTGGTTACTAATTATAACTGCCATAAGAACCTCCACTTATCACCTCAGACATTTTGAGCATTTTAATCAAACCCTAAAATATAGGTTGAAAGGTTTGTGAAAGATGAAGAGAAAGACTGGAACCAATGCTTACCTTACCTGCTTTTTACTTACAAAGAAGTGTCACAAGCATCTACAGGATTTTCACCCTTTGATATGTTGTATGGTAGACAACCTAGAGGGCCACTAAATATAATGAAGTGACAAAGGCTTTATAAAGTGGTTAGACATACTGGTACAGTTAACTAAGAGACTGAGACCCCTGATAGGAAAAATCCTTTCAAGATCTACCATGCTATCCTCCTGAAGAAATGGGTTGAAAAAACACCAAAGGTTGCTTTGTTAGTATTACCAGAAATTGCTTAAGAAGATATTGATATAGATTATGGCAGACTGGAACAAACTGTAACTTCTGATGCTGTAAAGGTGGATGATTCCCTACCCACAGAACAAACTACAGAAATCTGTAACTTGGTAAAAACATTTGAAAGTACTTTAACCATAGTGTCAGTCCTAGAAAAAGGGGCAGAGTATGTAACAGTGATGGAGAATGCTCTCCCTATCAGACAAAAGACAAACAGATTACCTGAGCAGTTAAGTGCAGATGTGGTTAAGGAAATACAGAAAAATGAAAGAGTTGGGTATCACTGAAGAATCGAGAAGTTCTTTGTCACCACCAAGGGTGATTGTAAATAAAAAAGAAGGGGGCGTAAGAATCTGCCTTGATTTTTGGAAACTTAATCATGTGTCTGTATTTGACAGCTGTCTTATGCCCTGAAAGATGGTTTGGTGGCTAGACTGTAAAGTGCAAGTACATTAGTACCCTTAGTCTCACCAAGGGTTACTGTAAATTCCCCCAGTTAAAGAATCCAGAGGCAAAACTGCATTTTCCACTATGTCTGGAGTCTGTCAGCTCACCACCATGCTGTTCAGTTAACATGACATATCCCCTACATACCAGTGGTACATGGATGTAATTCTAGCCCCTCACACTGGTTATTCTACTGCTTACCTAGATGATGTTGTGTACAGTCCAGACTGGAAAAGCCACCTGGAACACTTACAAGCAGTTATCTAATCTATCAAAAATGCAGGTGTGACCATTAATCCTACCAAGTGTGCATTAGACATGCAGAAAACCAGATATTTGGGTTATATTTTGGGAAATGAAGAAGTAAAGTCAGAGTTTTCCAAGCTAGAAGCTGTAGCTAACAGTTCTCTCCCTAAAACAAAGAAATGTCAGGTAATATTTAGGCCTGGCTGGTTACTACCCGAGATTTGTTCCCAACTTTACCCAGTTAGCAATGCCCCTCCTGAACTCACAAAAAAAAAAATACCTAAATAATGTGACATGGTCCCCAGAGTGTGATGAGGCATTTTGGGCCATCCAGGCTCATTATGTGCAGCACCTATTAGAAGAAGTCCAGATTTTGAGAAATGGTTTCTGTTACAGACAGATGCATCAGGGGTAGGTCCAGGTGCAGTCCTGAGTCAGAATATAAATGAGATGGAACATCTCATTCTGTATATCAGTAGGAAGTTTCATGACAGAGAGAAAAGACACCGCACTATTGAAAAAGATGCCTTTCTTCAAAATGGGAAATTGAGTCCCTTAAGTTTTATTTGCTAGGAGCTGAATTTGTGCTTGTTACAGATCACAATCCTCTCTGTTGGTTTAATCAGATGAAGGCTAAAATCCCAGAATCATTAAGTGGTACCTGGCACTACAGCCATTTAAATTCAAGGTGATGCACAAATCCAGAAAAGAGAATGTCAGTGCTGATTTCCTGCCAAAATATGTTTCAGGAATTAAGAATTCAGAAGGTTGAAAAAATGTGTGTGACTAACTGAATTGTTTGTTGTAAAAGGTCTTATGGGAAAAGGACACTGCATATGTAAAAAAAAATCTACATTTTATAAGTCAATGTTAAAAGAGAGCTATAAGAAGTCTTTCTTTTCTCCTTCCCAGGTCTCTGGTCAGCCACTCCTTCAAGCCACCAAGGCCCACCGCCATCCTGGCTCCCTCACCATCCACCACCCTATCAGTGCCGTGACCCCGGGTAATGCAACGTAACCCTTCATCGGGTTGGTCCACAACTTGGAGAGGAGGAATGCCTGCATGCATCTAATACATATTCTGGGCATGGCAGGGATCAGCACAGACACCTCCAGGCTGTCATGGTGTTGGGGACCAGCAGCCATCATCTGGCCAGCGGAGGGCAGATTTTCTGCTTTTCTCCTGACCCACCCATACCCTCTCACAATGTGCTAGCTGCAGTGGTGTCCTGGGAGTGGGTACATTCAGCAGCATGTTGAGACTACATGCCTCCAAGAATGCCACCCAAACCACTCCC
Organism: Neoceratodus forsteri; assembly: GCA_016271365.2. NCBI lineage: Eukaryota > Metazoa > Chordata > Ceratodontiformes > Ceratodontidae > Neoceratodus > Neoceratodus forsteri. The sequence goes on from CM057456.1 coordinate 581,795,376, forward strand.
AGGGGCTGGCAAACAGTAGTCCGAGGCCACCCCCCCCAGGATGGAAGCATTCAAATGGTGCTCAAAATCTCCTCCCTGTTGGACTGTGCTCCTGACGTCCGGGCTCAGGGTGCGAACCTGGGTCACCAGCATGCCAAGCAGACACACATCACTCAGCACCATGGAGCCAGCTGAAATTTATTTTTTAAAGAAAAAAAACAAGTTCCCTTTTAAAGAGGGGGGTTATGTGAAATGGATAGGAAAGACCCTATCCCATTTGTTAAGCAGAGACAATTAAAAAGCAATGCTCTATTTTGTTCTCTCATATTCTCCTTTTTGTCTGTCTCTTACCTGTCTGATTGTGCAATCAAATTTTTTTTGTGTTGCCTAGGAATTGGCCACTTTGATGGTACCACAACTTTCTCTTGTTATCGCATTCCTTCACTTGCTGTTTCTATTCTTTCTTTCTCCCCTCCTCTTGCTTCTCTGTTGTTAAAAAATATGGTATCCCTTGGTCTGGAAATGTACTGTATATAGTTATGTTTGAAATGATTGCGGAAAGCTATTTGAGTTTCTTAAAAAGGTGACAATCTGGAACACAGGGGGTTAACTGTCAGATGTATTTTGACCTCTATGAGATTGTTAACAGAAATGTCAACAGGAAACCACTCTGGGACAGAATGTTCTATTTTGTTGCACCTGTTGAGACTGGATGTACTCTTCAGGCTGGTCACATGAAAGAAATTGACAAAGCTCTGAGACTTTTTGTAAAAAAAAAAACAAGAGATTCATTTAAAACAACAGCATGCAAAGTATAAACTGCCAAGAAAAGACATCTTATAAAAAGACAGCAATATTTTGTTGAGATAAAAAGTGATTTTGAGATTTTAGAGACTCAGAGGAATGATTTTTGTTTGTGCTACCTGTATGAAGAGCTATCCTGTACAACTTTAATTTGTTCTAGTTTATTGCTATTGATCATAATATAAAACTAATTGTGAATGTTATTACTCCTCCTGGTATGTCCATGCTTCCTGACTTATGCCTCTATCACAAATGTGCATTGACAATTTTCAATCTATACTCATATCTTTGTTGTTTTTTAATATTTTTACCCCGATATTTTAACATAGCCCTTTTATGACCCCACCTCATGAACTGGCAGAGAAAATGTTCAAATCCTGCCCAAAAGGTTATTTTGCACCATGATTGCAAAAACACATTTTGGCCAGTTTTTTTTTTTAAATGACACCTGTCACAGCAACGAGGTAGTGTGAAAAATGGCTATGTTGGAAATTTGGGGTAAAAATATTGAAAATTACTAAAGTTATGAACATGCATTGAAAAATTTCAAAGTACACTCATAACATTATTGTTTTTTAGCATTTTTACCCAACATTTTCAACATACCTTCTTATGACCCCAGATAGCCTTCTTATGACCCCACCTCATAAACAAGAGTGGAGAAGGTTTTCAAATCCTGCCTGAAAGATGATTTTCCACAAGTGTAAAAACACATTTTAGACAGGATTTGAAAAATGACAGCTGTCATATTCATGAGGTGGTGTGAAAAAATTGCTATGTTGAAAAGTTGAGGCCAAAAGTTTGAAAGATAGTAAAGTTATGGATGTGCACTGAAAAATTTCAAGGTACACTCATAGCTTTGTGTTTTTAATATTTTTACCTCAAAATGTCAACATAACCTTCTTATGACCCCACCTCATGAACAATGGCAAAGTAAATTTTCAAATCCTGCCCAAAAAACTGCAAAATGACCTTTCTGGATGGATTTCCATACTTTCACTACCATTGTTCATGAAGAGGGGTCCCAAAAAGGCCATATTGAAAATTTTAGGGAAAATATTAAAAAATGACCAAGTTATGTGGGCAGGTTCAAAACCCATTGAAATACATTGAATTACATACCTGATTTCTTCAGTTCCTGGTCTGGCATTGAAGAGCAAAGATGTGTCTCTGGTCCAGAGAGGATTATGATGTTGGACTCCTGTTAGGTAAGTAAGGGGTGGGGTGGTGAGTACTGAGTGGAAGGGTCAGGAGTGGGAGAGTAATGGCGGCAGCAACAGATATTGATAGATGGTTTCCTTTTTCACAGGGTGTATAAAAAAGACTATGAGTGGCTGTTTTCTTTATTTCAGGTACTGACACTGGGGATTGGGCACCCCATTATTGGTGTTATGTTTGGCAGCACTGGGGGTGGGCTCCCTTGTGTCACATAGTGCAAACGGTGGGGTCGAGGGTAGTTGCTGGCACAGTGGATTGGGCACCCTGGTGTCAGAACATTAACAAGGGAGAGATGTGAGTGAGTGAGTGAGTGCATGAGTGAGTGAGTGAGTGAGAGATGGTTTTCTTATATTTGGTGGCCCTGGGGGTGGACTCCCCATGGATACTCAGTGAAAATAAGAGGGTGGGAGTTGTAGCCATCACTGGGGATAGGCACCCTGGTGTCAGACAATTAAGAAGAAAGGAATCTGAGAGAATGAGGGACAGTTTTCTTTATTACTGGTACTGACACTGGGGGTTGGGTACCCCAGTGTTGCTGTTTTATTTGGCTGCACCAGGAGTGGGCTCCCCAGTGTTGTACAGTGAAAACGGGCAGGGGATAGTAGCCAGCACTGGGGAATGGGCACTCTGGTATTGTAAAGGGTTGTTTTTAGGTTGGGGGAACATAGCAGGCAAATCATGATGCTGATCAGCTCGGTTTGCTGGGTTACTTTATGCAGATCACAGGAAAGGGCCATCTTATGATTCAAACAGCTCTTTTCTTTGAATTACACAAAGTTTCTGCCTAGCAAGACCAGAACAATGTCATGATTAAGTTGGCTTGTGATTGATCTGACACTGCTGAGCAATTTGCAGACTGTCCTGCATTGGACTGACATTGACACACCTCTCAAAATCCACTATCACACCAATATGTTCACTTTGCACATGCATATGGGAGAACATAAAAATGGGATTAGATCAGTATGGTTGTTGGGACCATGCAGGCATAAAGCCCTCAGGGAGAAAATCTGACATGCCTCTCTATAATAGCAACTTGGCCTATCACTTCCTCGGGGATTCACAACTGCATCGTCAAAGCCAACAAAAGACATATGCTGGGGGTTACCTTGGTGAAATGTTTACAAATGCATACCAAGGGGGTGTCTGGGATGACTCTAATGATGGAATGAACATGTTTTGGTACTGATTCCTTCATGGGGTGAATAGTTCTGTCAACATAAAACATTATTATTGGAACACTGTATTGCATACACCACAAATGGTGCGGTGCAAGTAATCAGTTGAGAAATGTTAAAAGCTAGTTTTCTAGAAGGATGTATGAATGATTTGCCTCTTATACAGTACTAGTAGATGTTACATCTGCCTCATGGGTGGCAACCTACTAAGGGAGTATTTATTTATTTATTTAGTCTTTGTTTAGCCAAGGGATATGTTGTATGGATATCAATTCTTTAAAGTGACTATAGGTCACCATATCTCCTAAATTGCTGGCCCAACAATATACTGTTTTTGGTCTATCTTTTCAGGTAGTTGCCAGATCTGGGTCACTTTTCACACCACCCCAGTGTTTAGCCACCACACCTGCAATTCATGGGGCCACATGGTTAAACTCTGTGACAAAACAGATCTCATTGGTATTGAGACCAGTATTTCTTTAATTCTCAGGAGTAAGGAGTTGGGTCCTAAGTAAATTTCTAGCCCTATATTTAGCTATTAATAGATTTTCTAAAGAGTAACCCTTTTTCAAGACTCTTTTAGTAAAATCTTGTGACTGTATCTTAATCAAAGAGATTGGAGCAATTCCTGTGGACACTGATATACAGTCTGTATGGAATATCACTATATAAATGTGGTGGATGCACAGTATTGAGTGACAGCAATGTATTCCCTGACATAGGTTTCCTGTAGGTCTTGGTGGCAACAGTGCCAGTTGCTGTAGTTGCTAAAAAAAGGTTTAAAAAATGAATCTGACATTTATCTGTCTTGAATAAGAAGCCCTGGTTAACAGTATTGTTTCCAACATGCCTCATAAAATTATGTACAGACATTTCTAGGCCATGTCAGATGACTTGGATGTAATCTATATAGTGAGTCCAGAGTAGAATGCTGTTGCAGAATGGGTTGGCCACATGGTCAAGGATGCCCCCTACTAACCATGAAAAGATTGGCATAGGATGGGCCATCCTCTTCCCCATCACCATGCCTCCTGTTTGTAGGTAAAATTGCCTGTTGAATAAAAAGTAGCTAGATGGTAGGATCAATTCAATAGCTTCTGTAAGAAAATCAATTGAAATATCATTAGCTACAGTTCCATCCATCATGAGTTCTCTGACTGCTTGAATCCCATAAGCATGGGTGATGGCTATATAAAACAAATTAATGTCAACTGCAATACATATGAAATCTTTTTGCCAAGTCCAATTTTGAAGTCCTGATAGAATGTCCATGCTGTCACTGATGTAAGATTGTGTTTTTTTGACTCCTGGTTGCAAAAAGTGGTCTAAAAAGATGAAAAGATTTTTCATCAAGCTCCCCACTCCCAATAGGATAGATCTACCCAAAGAGTTCTTAGGGTCTTTGTGTAATTTAGGCAGAATGTATATCATAGAGATTACTGGATGCTCCTTCCTAATGTACCATGCTTCTGTTTCTGTGATCATTTCTTCAGCTGTATGCTATTTTGAGGAATCTATGTAGTTCCCTCTGAACAGTAAGGTCAGGTCCCCATCAAGTCTTCCATAATTCAATATTTTATGTAATTGTTTTTGTATTTCAGCTCAATTCTTTTCTTTGTCCATTACAACTATTTTACCACCTTTGTCAGCAGACTTAACTTTGATAAATGTAATGTTCAAAATCTGAAGAAATGTATTCAGCATTGCTATAACTTTTTTTTCTGTGTAGTCCATTTCTCCGCAAAAATTCTGTCTATATCTTGAAATATTAGATTTTGAAATGCAGTAATAGCAGATGAAATCATAGTGTGTGTGTGTGTGTGTGTGTGTGTGTGTTGGGAGGCAAAAAGTAGAAGGCAGTTGGAATGACGTTCTAGACCTTTGTGGTTGCAGCACATCCAATACAGACTGTGGGCAGGATTTTCAACACTGTTAGATAGCTGCAAGCCCTAGTGTACTGATGATACGGCACATGGTGCTCGTGGCAATCTAACAGGAATTTCCATCCCATGTGGCAATTTCTGCAAGTTAAATCACCTTTTTCTGGTCTAACTTGTGGCAAACCTAGGTCCATTTGTACTGAGCTTGTACCAGATATTTGGTGTTATCTGCCATATATGGTGGAAACTGTCGCAACTGCGCCTGAGATTTTAAAATCTGGTGGCAGCTGCAGCATAGAGTTTGGCACATGGCCAGAACCTAATTACGGTGGCACAGGGCTTGACTCAAGCACTGCCCCACCCTTCAAAAATCCTGCCCTGTGTATCAAGGATTTCTAATATATTGGTTTCATTTAATGATGTTGGTGACTGAGATAATTCCTTGCATCTGATGTAGACAGTATATTGAAATCTATCTCTTTTAATAGATTAATCAATTCTTTGATGCTGTCTTCATTTGCTGCACTTGCAGTTACTTTGGATCGTCCATATTGGCATGTGTTGAGAAATGCTTCTTCAGGGAAACTTTCCAGATTAGTTTCCTTATATCTACATAAACTGCAAATGGATTAGGTTTAGGACTTGGAATAAACAACAGTCCCTTATTGAGTAATTCATAGAATTATAGAAGCTTGATGGCAGAAAAGGACCATACTGGCCCATCTAGTCTGCCTTTCCCCCCAAACCTCCCCCTCCCTGCCAGCCCCTGCCCTCCTCTTGATACTCATCCCCATATGCTTGTCTGATGCCCTCTTGAATTCTTCCACCAATTTAACCCCCACCACTCCATCTGGTAGTCTGTTCCAGGGCTCTATCATCCTCTCTGTGAAGACACTCCCTCTCATATTGCCCCTATATCTTTTTCCTTGCAGTCTGAGGCTGTGGCTTCTAGTTTTAACCCCCTCTTTCCTCTTAAGTAAACACTCGTCTCCCACTTTATTAAGCCCCTATACATATTTAAAAGTTTCAATCGTGTCTCCCCTTTCCCTCCTAGACTACAGCATGTACAGATCCAGCTCCTTATACCTCTGCTGATATGACTTTCCATGCATACCCTGCAGCATATTGGTTGCCCTTCTCTGAACCCTCTCCAATGCATCTATATCCTTGTAGAAATGAGGCCTCCAGAACCGAACCCCGTAATCCACGTGCAGCCTCACCATGGCTTTGCAAAGGGGCATTATTATCTCCCTCTTTCTGCTAGTAATGCCCCTGCCTATGAATGCCAGCATTCCACTGACCTTTCCCACCAAATTGCTACATTGGATTCCTACCTTAAGGTTCAAGGAGACTGTGATCCCCAGATCCCTCTCCTGTTCTGTTACTTTAATTTCCTCCCCACCTATGGTGTACCCTGCTCTTCTGCCTACTCTCCAAATAAAAGGTTTACTACTGGCCACTCCTTTGTCAGAGGTTGTGTTTGCATGCCTTTATGCCTCCCACTGCCTCTTTTTGAAATAAGGAGCACAGTTAGCAGGAACCGTTCCCTTCCCCTCTCATTTTGACCTTGTTAACCACTTTTGCATGATTTTAGCCACTGTTTTTGAGGTTTTCATAATGGGACTGTACCTGGTATTTGTGCTCCTTATTTCATTGTAATATATTGTCTGTAGTGTTTTCTTATAGAATTGCTGAACTTACGATTATAGTCTGGAGATTGCCCCTTATGCTCTTTGACACAAATGTCTGATGTAATTTAGCCTACAGGTATATGAGCAGTGTTTGGATTGATGTCCATGCCCTCTGATGATGCCTCATTTCTAAGAGGTGAAGCGCCATGGAACAGTTTGTTCTATGCTTGTACTTACATCTTTATTGTTTTGGCCATTAAACACCTTTTTTGCCAAGCTTGGCTTTGATTTTTGGCTTTCTTCATTATGTGCACACTAGTCTGTGTCTCCTATAAGTTGGCTTTGCCTCATTTTCATAGCTTGCACTGCCAGCAGATTCAATGCCCGGTTGCTGTGTGTCTTGTTCTGTTTGGTGCAACAGGACCCTGAATTTCTATCAGTAGTACAAGTTCATATATCTCATCAATGGTTAAATTTCAGCCAATCAGCATACCACACAACAATTGACAGGTGGAAGCCCGGCCCTGACCTTCACAGGAAGTTCTGCCTCTAATGCCAGAAATGCTGCATCTTCAAACCTGGAAGTAATGTGTTCTCACCCCTTTTCTATGTCCCTGTATCCCTTCTCCTCCATTCTCTTCCCCTTGAACCTGAATCCCATCTTAGCTTGTACCTGAGTCCCTCCACCTCCACCTCCTCCTCCTCCTCCATCCCCACCTCTCAAATCCCTGCCACATGGTTCAACCTAGCACCCAAGTCCCTCCACTTCCTCTTTAATCCCTATCCCTCAAGCCCCTGTCCCACCATCCTAGCTCAAACCCAAGTCCCTCCTCCTCCTCCATCCACTGCCCCTTGAACCCCTGCCAAACCATCATGGCTTAAACATGAGTCCCTCCTTTTCCTTCACACCCCCACCCCTCAAACCCTTTCCACACTGTCCTAGCTTGAACCTGAGTCCCTCCTTGTCCTCCATCCCCTGCCCCCTCAACCCCAAAGTCCTCATCCTCTTGCAACATCACCACCTACCTTGCATCCATGCCTTCCTACTATGCTGCCCCTCGCCCAAGGCTGTTAGGGATGTGTAGTTTTATTTATTCTCCCCCATTCAGACTAGGGGTATAAGTGCAGGGTCTGTAAGTGCTTTTGATTTGGGGTTTCCTGGAATGCAGTATTTAGGAGGCTATATCACCATACAGACACTTTGAATCTCAGAGAACTGTTTGGAGACTGTGGTTCAACCCCACAGAGGGAAAGCCATTTGACTGTGTAAGCCCCCTTCTGTCTTATGAAAAACAAGGCATTATATATTTTATCATGGATCTGTGCATCAGTGTAAAACATATTACAAAAGGTTGCCCTGTGTATATACATATACAGCCATAATCGACCCAGGATATCCTTGTAAATGAGTTCGACACTGCTTTATTCAGCATGTGTGTGTGTATGTGTGCAAGCGTGCATGCACACATGACAGTGAATGAGAAAAAGCATATGTTTCTCAGTAGATACTCTGTTAGCAAAAACAGAAAGAGAAAATAATTCTAGACATGAGCCCCTTGGATATAAGGGCTTTGTAGGTATTCAAAAGAAAGCATATGTTTCTCATTAGATACCCTGGAAGCAGAAAAGATTGCTAGTTACATCAGGATCCCTTGGATCTAAGGGCTATGTTGAAATTAGTGGCTGAATGAATAAGACTCTAGTTCTAGGGTCTAAAAGTAAGACATGTAGATCTCATTAGGTCTATGTATTGAGAGAGAGTGTGTAGCATTTTTGCAGACAAAAAAGCATTTTAAAAAAGCACATGTTTAATACTGAGAAGTACATACCTTGTTGATACTAAAACCTAGCCTACCTGCAGCATGAAAAAGTGTTTCTCTCTCTTAGAATTATTTTAGCCCCCTGTGCCTCTACTAAATGAGTGTGGAGTAGACAGACCACTTCCAGTATCTGTGCAAAGAAGTATACAAAAGCCAGCATGCTGTTTTGTGTGGACTTTTATATCCTTTTTGGGGTTGGGGCTACCAGGGGAAGCCCATCCACAAAATCTTATATAAACCCTCTGGTTGGTGCTTATGACATAGTTTTGAGAGCCTCTTCAATTCCACATTTTATAGAATTTGTGTAGGTTATCCAAAAAAAATTTAAGAAGATGGCCCAGAGCAGTGCGTCTCAATCCAACATTCCACTAATGGAACAGATTGTCATGCCAATAAATGAAAAGTCTGGAGATGAAAAGCTGGGAGAAAAGGTTGCTATTGTGGTCCCCCAGTCCAAACCCACATATGTGTACTACATAAGCTATAAAAAATGGCCCACTCAAGCCTTGTTGAGTGGAAGGGTTTGTGACATCAAAAAGAATCTTGATGCACAGTTTGGTGAATCAAAAAAGACTTAAGCTGATTGTCCTAGCAAAGAGCCACAGATGCAAGACCTAGAAGAAATGCTAGCATGTGAATCTGGTGCAGAGAAAGATGTGACGGGTGAGACACAGCCTGAAGTATCAGAGGAAGTTGTGAAGAGGAAGTCCAAGACAGAGCCAAAAGCAGTATCTGACCAAGAGGTAGCTCATGATGCTGAAACTGCGACAAACAGTGAGCCGCAGGCTAAGAAAGAGAAAGATAAGAAAACACAACAAGCTAAGAAAGAAGAGGATGACAAAATGACTTGCCTTTTAAGGGTAAATTCATGTTTGTTTTAAGCATTAAAACAAATGTGGGGGTGGAGGCACGCGTGCATAGTGTAACTGAACAGATTAGTTAGCAACAGAACAAGATCTTTCCTATAACAATCACAGGATCAATGCTGTTTTTTTTTTTTTTTTGCTTTTATTAGAGTGACAGATTTGCAATGGATCAGCAGTCATATTCAGACAGCATTGGTACAAGAATCTTCACAAATCTACTTCTTGACTGTATTTGCTGTTTTAAAGATACAAACATAGTAATTAATGAGATGTGTGAGGCCTGTATGTTAGAAATACAGAGTACAATGGAATGTTGCAAAAACAAGTCAGAACATGCAGCTATTACAACACAACCCTCTTCTTCTTCTTCTACTCAGATCAGACAGGGTCCCTCATGTAAAAAAACAGGCATTAGTAGTAAGCCCCCCAAAACTGATCACGATATGTATTGTGAGTATGTTATGTACCATACCATTTGTGGCATATTTGCTGCTGTGATAGAAAGGGTGATACATTGTGAAATGGTTGATGCCTGTCCTGCTTGTGAGATAGATGACCCTAGTCAGAAAAATCATACTTGTATCCTCGATGAATTGAGGGCTAGAGACACATACAGAAATATTTTTGAAGCTGTACAACATAGGGCAACTCATGCCTGTCATTTTAACAATAGGTATGAAACAAAAGGGTTAAACATGACCAATGAAACCCTAGAAACTATAAGTCATGTTTGAAATTATGTGAAAAGAGCTGATGATCCCATGTGGTTACTTGTACATATGTTACAACAGACAGAGAGATTAAAAAAGAGGCAAGACATCTGATCAGTAAAGGCTTCTTTAAAAATTTCTAAAAAGACATTCAGGGACCCTGTTAAATTTCCAAAAATATTCAGGGGGCCTGTTGTGAAAAAAACATTTACCTGCTGATCTGTTACAGGTTATGTGTAAACGTTTTGGAACCAAAGCTTTATATTTTATTTTACAGAGAGTTATGTGGAATGCAAGCACAGAGCACATCCAAAGACTTATGTATCTGCTTATAAGCCACTGCAGCAATTCTTCAATGTTTAGTTCAGATGCATTTGAAATATGCCTCTGTGACATACATGCTGCTACTCAAATGTTGTTGCATGCCCCCCCCCCGAAAGGTGGGATGAAGTAGATAAATATATGTAAGAATCTGAGTTGACACTTTCAGAAAATGCTAGTGTTTGCAACTGTGCTCCTGGAGGACTTCTATTGTCTTTGTGGGCTTTCTTTAATGATTATTGTAGCCATGTGTGTGTCTACTATAAAGCAGAAAAAAACAATGTGATATTGCTCACTCTATAAAAGTAGCTTCTCAGCTTATTATGCTGCTCCATGCACTCAAAGGATACTAAAAATATCACACTGTATGTTTTTTTTTTAGTATAGACACATGGGAAGCACCCTTTCAGTGTATCCAGTCACTTTTTTACGAAGTAGTAAGACACAGATGTAAACAACCTGCTTTAAATCTGCCTAAAGAACAAGCAGCATGTGTACTTTTACAGACAGGCAAAGATTTTTTCGATGATCTCCCAGAGGGGCCCAGAAAGAAACCATGGACTATTTTAAAGTAGCAGTACTACATAAAATAAATCTGTGCTTTTTTGACAGTGTATTTCCTGTTCTCTGCTGAGCATGTACATGGCAATTCCCCTGGGCATTGTACTATCGCCCAGTAATTTGTTCAGTTATCCTATGTTTTTGTTTACATTTCTGCTGCTCACTACACTGAAAGCAGCAGTACTATATGCAGCCACCATATTTACTGTGGCACTACAAAACTAAAAATAGATCACTTCCTGATTAGGTAGTACTACTGCTTTAGGCAAGAGGTTACTACTCTTGAGAAAGCAATGAGAGCTATTGCTATAGAGTTTGTGCATAGTCCTTACAACGTATTAAACTTTACTGATTTTATCTATACCGCTGTTGCTCTTATATTGTTTAGTCTGCAGAACGGGGAGAGTGCATTGTAAAGGACCCTGTATGCATTGTAAAGGACATTGTATTCGATGTATCCTCTGAAGCTGCATTGACTCTGCTGGCAGAAAGGATAATGACTGATTAAATGTATATCCCCACTTTTGTGGTATATGTATATCGATGTAATGGATGAAAAAAACACCACCATATGTAGTGTGGACAACATCTTTCATGCTGCAATAGTATCCCTCAGAGAGCACCATGCTTTTTTTGAATGGTGTATGGCACATGTGTGTATGCTTTGTACCCACCTCATCACCAGGGGGAAAGTGGCTGAAGCCCATGCCTGTGTGAAACATGCTGCCCAAAAGTTACTGTCTCTGGGTATCTTTAAGGTGGAATGTGTAGGAACTCATGTTTAATGGGGGGAGTTTGGATTCACATCATGTGCCTTAGACTGCTAGTGTAGAAACATGATATTATGTAATCATTGTATGCCTGCTATGTGTTACAGGTCATATAATCTTTTTAAAATACTGTTATGCCTTTTGTACATCACCGCTATATGTATCAGTTTATGTATTACAATGCTTGCTATGTGTTACAGTGCATATAAACTCTTTAAAATACAGTTTTGACTTTTGTATGTATAAATAAAACAATCACACATTGCACTTTATGGTTGTCATAGATTATCTTTTAAGGAATAAAAAAGCAAACACTGTATTTTACTGGTGACAAGAGTTTTGCTTGCTAACAGATGAATTAGAGGGCTGATGAAAGATGACTGATCAACTGCTCCAGAATATATATTTTAATGCAAAGAATTTGGTAGTTTCAAAGGTGTGACTTAGCTATATAAGGCTGCAAAAAAAATTGGTAAAGGTGTTACAGGATGGCTTACGAAGCAGGACACCTATACACTTCAAAAAGCAGTAAGGGTCCAATTTAAAAGAAATCCTGTCATTGCTTCTGACATAGACAATTTCAGGCCAATTTTCTGGATATGAGTCAATATGCAAAGTACAATAATGGGTTTAAATACATAATGGCATGCATCGATGTGCTGTCCAAGCATGACTGAGTAGTAACTTTAAAAGACAAATCAGGCAAGGCAGTGACACAGGCCTTTAAAACTATTTTTAAAAGTGGACACACACTTTAGAAGTTGCAGACTGATCAGGGTAAAGAGTTTCTAAATGCCTCCTTAAAGACTCTATTAAAACAAAAAAATGCACCATTTTCTGACAAATTATGAAGTTAAGGCTAGCACTGTAGAATGTTTTAACAGAACTTTAAAGTCACGCATGCAGCATTACTTTACAACCCAGAATACATGGAAATATACTGATATGTTGCCTGACCTGGTGCACAACTACAATCATACTTATCACAGAAGCATTAAATGCAGGCCTGTGGATGTTCACCTTTCCAATGCCCTGGGTATATGGAAGACCCTCGATGGCAATGCTGTTCTTGGCAAAAAATAAAAGGGTACCCTTCAGAAAGGTGATCATGTGAGAATATCTAAGCTGAAAGGGGTGTTTGAAAAGGGATATGAACAGACATACACAGATGAGATATTTATTCTGACAGAGGTCTTAAAAACATATAGACCCACCTATATGTTAAAAGACTATCGGGGGAAGACATCAAAGGTACTTTTTATGCAGAAGAGTTGTAGAAAATTGAACTGGATGAGGACAGAGTGTATAGGGTACTGAAAATCCCAGCAGATAAAAAGCATAGAAGAAAAAATTATCTGGTAAAGTGACAGGGGTGGCCTGATAAATTCAATAGCTGGGTCAAGCAGCACAGGTTTGGGACATTAGAAGAAGATAAGATTCAAAATGTTCAAAAATGGCTTTTATATTATCTTGCCCAGCAGTGCCTCATACAATGATTTCCCCAATAATGCTTTATCCTCTTTTATAGTAAAGTTGCCACAAACTCTTGAGCTACCTAGGGGAATAGGAAGTGGGGCTAGAAGAAATTCAGTCCCCCATTCCTGGGACAACATGCTTGCAAACAAAAACAGGTTCAGTATGCTATATCAACCTCTAAATATAGCCCACAGTAAAATGCCACCAACCGGCCCCTATACTGAGTCAGAAGTGTTTAAAATTCCATTATTGTAACATGCTAAGTCTTATCAGTCAAATTAATAAAGGTGTATTTTAAGCAAATGAAATACCTGCAGTTGACATGTAACAACATGCCATTGGGAGAGAAATAAGCATTGACAGTGACATCAAATGCATTCTGTTCATGCAAGGGCAATCATAGTTTTTGGGGGGTTTTAGCAGACTCGATGTAGGTATAGGAAAGACTAAAGCAAAGAACCCTACCAATATTAATGGGGGTGTTTACAAATATATTTACACTGACATTATTATGCATGAAATAGTAAGTGACAGTCTAGTGCTTTTGCTGAGATATGTACCCGTGATAGGCTAAGACAATGAGATAGTTACTGTGACCTATGATAAACCCCACTACCGAGCAGTCAGCAAACATCAGATTGATACAGTCACTATTGAATTAAAGAATGATCAAAGTGAACCTGTGCAATTTTGGTTTGGAAAGATGATCGTAAAATTGCATTTCTACCCCCAGAGAGTACTTTAAAATTTAAGCAAGGATGGTGATTGTTCGACATTATGGGGACCCTGCCTCGTACAGAAGCTATTACAAGACACAGGCAGGATACGGCCTTCTGAGCTTTCATTAACTTCCTACTATGTATGATTCTGGTATGGGAGGATATTTCATAGTCTGTTTAGAAAAGCAGTTTCATTTTTAAGAAGGGGGTTTGAAATTGCCAAACAGCATCTACAAATGGCTACAAAAAATTTTGCAAAGAATGTTGTGGGGCATGTGACTAGTGCTGTCACTCAAAAGATGTCAGGGGGAGATAAGCCTACTCAAGGTGGTTCAGGGCTGCTTGCAGTTAAGAGAAGTAGAAAGAGAAAATGCAGAATACCCCCTTTACTTCTCATCGGACTTCCCTGCTACTTTAAAAGGCATGTTTCAAAAAGCAAATCATCACATAAAAAAAGAAGTCAAAGACCAAAAGACCTTCAAGGGAGTGTAAAAAAAACAGAGATCTGCTCTAAAAACAAAACATGGCCTTTGTGCATTGCGGGTCGGAAGAATGCACAAAATCAGAACTGTACTTGTTTGCCATCATGCCCACAAAGACAAGCATTGAAAAAAACATTTATGTCAAGATATCCCCTTTGGCTGCCTTTAGAAACCTCACCAATTTAATTTTATATGGTGGGGAATGATGAAAACTATTTGGATCTAAACAATACGCTTCTTTACCTGGTTTGCAACATCACTGAAGTGGATGGCAGAGATATACCCGCAGTGGCCAAGGTGGGCTGCATAAACTACCCAGTGGGCACCATTTTCAGCCAGCTGAATATGACTGTCGGGGATCAGCACATCGGTCAGAGCAAAAACTGTTACCCTTACAGGGCTATCATAGAATCAGTGCTGAACTTCAGCGAAGAGACCCTTTCTGCTCAATTCACAGCAGGGTTATTTTACAAAGTCACCCTGGGGAAATATGAAATCACAGACAAAGCTGGTGACAATGTAGGGTTTAATAAAAGAAGCTCATTCACACATCTAAGTGGAATAATAGAGCATCTGAGTAACTTGCACACAGACTTGTTTTTCCAAGAGAAACTGATGCTGAATGGTGTGGATATTAAAATTAAACTGGCACATAACAGGGACAGCTTTTGTCTGATGAATTGAGATGCTGAGCCTCATAAGCTAAAAATCATGGCTGCCCCGCTGTTTGTCAAAAGGGTAAAAGTGACCCCCGGTGTTCATCTGAGACACTCAGAAGCCCTGCTAACCTCCAATGCTAAATACTCTATAGACAGAGGGGGGGGTGAAAGTGTTCAGCATTCCTGCAGAAAGCAGGGTCTGCAACCAAGATAATTTGTTTTTGGGACAGTTACCAAAAATGCTGATCATGGGATTTGTTGACAATGATGATATTAGCAGTTCCTACACTAAAACACCCTTCAACTTTAAACATTATAACATAAATTTTGTGGCTTTGTATCTGAATGGTGAACACATCCCCACTAAGCCTCTCCAGCCTGATTCTAGAAATGGAAATGTTGTGAGAGAATATTTTAATCTAGTCCAAGTGGCCGGTAAACATATGAAACATTGCTCCTTGTTGTCAACCATCAGGGATTCACCCAAGGGTACACTCTGTTTGCCTTTGATCTGACTCCAGACCAAGAATGTGCAGATCATTACTCTCTAATTAAAACAGGGAACCTCAGAGCAGAAATCAGATTTGCAGAAGTCCTTCCTCATACAGTCAATCTCTTTGTCTACACTGTGTTTGATAATGTAATTGAAATAAATCAGAAGAGAAATGTCATTTTTGATTATATTTGATAAACCATAAAAATGAACACAAAGTACCAGGAAAAAATTGTAACCAATGACCCATGACTGTTTTCTGGGCATGTTTCCCTGTGATCTGCTACCCAAGGAGAGACTGAGAAATCTCCCCATGGTGCTAGTCATCAATACTGACTGCCATGACCTGCCTGGACAGCACTGGTTAGCTGTATACATTTCAGAAAATGAGTCTGGGGAGTTCTTAGACTGCTACAGTTTTAATCCTGATACAGTAATTATACACAAATGACTGGGGATTTATTTAAACAGAAATGCAAAGCCCATCCTATACCAAAACACACAGTTCCAAGATACCTTCTCTACCACCTGCAGATTTCACTGCATCTTTTTCTTACACTACAGATGTAAAAGATTTTCCTGTGATCAAATTCTAAAAATGTACTCTATTGATTTGCTCAAAAATGATGCAATGGTAACTAGCTTTGTGCATCACCCTTTCAAACACTTAAACATGTCCGGGCATGTCCCAGTGGCCATGCAACATGTTCAGACTTGTTTGTCCTGTAATGAATTTAAAATATGCAGTCACTTGTAATTTGATTCAAAACCGTCTTTATCTTTTATAACTCATATATGATCCTTATAATCTGTGTGTTTCTTTGTCAATTTTTTAGCAGGGGGGTACTTTCAGATTGTATAATGTTGTAACAGCAACAATGTTACAATGAATCCCCGACAGTAACTCAACCCTAACAACACCCGCCTTGTCAAATGGGTTGTGGGAGTGATGAATGGATTCATCGACTCTTGGGTTGGGCTGCTCTTCCCCAACATCTGCCTCCCCCAGAGTTAGGAATCTAAAAGTCTGGGGGAGCAGGGGCCAGAGCCCCAGCATGGAGGGTGCATGGGGGGGCAAAGATCCCCCGAAGTAGTACATGACTCCAGCTGCTGTTGGATCTGTCTGCGCCTCGCTCTGGTGATGTGATCACCATTGGCAAAGTGCTGTCACTGTACAGTCCTTTGACAAATTTCTTGATGAAGTGACTTGGTGGAACCCTTTCAGATATGTAATGTCTTCAGTAATGACACAATGTATAAATTATAAAGGTATTTATTGTAAATTGCACAATGGTTCTAAAAAATCCTCTGTTCTGATTGTCTGACTGGCACCTTTTCCCCATTGTAAACCCTCTGATGTACCAATGGGAAAAGGTGCCAATTGCCAATCAGCACGCATCATGAACTCTCCTGAAATCACTCCAGTCATGCCAAATACAGGACTGGTAAAGATGAGTACCTATGGCAAACCAACTGTAAACCCCTGAACAGTATCAAAATCCTGCCCAAAACTGTGTCTAAGGGGAAAAAAATGTCCTTTTAATTATGTTTAAATCTTCACTTCCTTGTCCCCAGCTTTATTATGTCTTCACTCTCCACTCCCAGGAGAGCCAAACAGAGAGACTGGTAAAGCAGTCACAGAAAGATTCCACATTTTAAATCTGTGGCCGTTGCTCCTGTGCACCCTTGGACCCTACGAAAACACTGTTTTGCGCCAGTCTTTCTCTCTCTCTCACTCTCTCACAAACACTACAAGGCCCATTTTTTTTAGCTTTATATACATGCCCCAAACCCTCCATTAATCAAAGCAGTTTCTGGTTAGCAAGAAACAAAAAAAAAAAAAGAAACACCTCAAATGAGTGAGATCCTCCTCACCACAAAAGTCAACCCAGAAGCAAAAGCAGAGAGAGAGAGAGAGAGAGAACACAGCAGCTCACAGTAGGGACTGTCACATAGGCAGAATGGACATAGTAGAGCTTAGCAACTCATAACTGCACCCAATTCAGACTTTGTAAAAAATTAAAAAGAAACAATCAAGCACTTATATCAATGCCATTTAAATGGCAGAGCAACGCTCAACACTCTTCTTTTGATATCTGTTAGAATGATTGTCAGGACAAGAGATTGTCAGGACAAGAGAAATAGATAGGCTAAGAATAGTCTTCCTAACGACAAGGACTATTTTTTTCTGGTGTAGTAACAAAATTAAAAATAAAATTATTAGAATACAAAACAAAAATCTTTTTTTTTTTTGGTCACTAAAAATAGGGGAGACATTGTATAATCACAATATACCACTCCAGGGAGTGGGTCATGGCAGAATTTACCATGTCTGATGTGGTTTAGTCACATGGCCTGCAGCCTCATGACCAAACCACACCAGACATGGTAAATCCTGTCATAACCCACACCATGTCATGGTATATTGCTTAAACAGCACATGCCCATAAAATGTGACATATATCAGGGGCAGAATTATTGGTAAAAAACAAAAAAAATAAAGCCATCTCTTGTTAAAAAATGCACATACAATGTGATATACCACTGAGGTAGGATTATAACATGTCGACATGTAAGTACCTTTTGTAAAAAACATGAGTACATATTGAACATGTGGTAGGATTATAACATGCATCGGTATAAGCACTTTTTTGTAAAACACATGATTACATATTTGAATATGAGGTAGGCTAACATACAGCAATATAAACACTCTGTAAAAACATTCTTGCATATTGAATATGAGGTAGATGGCTAATATAGATAGCACACATCAGTCACTGAGGTATATAACATTCACATTCATACGTACAGACAGCATTTACGTTGTATATGGGGATCCTCACAGGTTTTAGAAGTCTGTAGTCTTTTGGGGGCTACTGACCATTTTCTAACAGGAGAGGGCTTGGGGGCTTTTGCAACAGCTGTTTTCAGGCTTTTCACATACTGTAGTCTCTGCTGAATGACCAAAAACAGAGGTGGGTGTGCTAGCATCTGTTATTGCATTTACAAAGATCTCCCAGCCCTTTGACTTTCTGTGATCAGGGACTTCGTGTGTAGCAGTTACTGCCCTTACCAAATCAACCATGTGAGACCCAGAAACAACACTGCATTGATACATCAATTCCTCCTTCCAAAAGAAAAATCCTTGTTCTTTGCCATTTGCCTCATTAATAGCTGTGCATTATTTTTAAACCTGTGAGAGACACTATTTAAAATGTCTTTTTCCATACCACTTAGGGCCGTAACTGTCTCAGCAGCAGCAGCAGCAGCAGCAGCAGGAAATTCCTGAGGCCCTGTCTCAGCATCAGGCATGAATAATGTTAAACTGGTTCTAGCTTGTTCTCCTTGCCTCACATGTTAGAAACTTTTGCAAAACAGTAGAGTACAGTTTGGCTTTGTCACAGTCTGATAAATCAGTATGGGATAGTATAGCTTTCATTTTAATTTCCAAGCTGTAAGTTGCAAGCTTCCTCAGTTCAATATCAGGAAAGCTTGTTTTAATATGACCCAGCTGTTGCTTAGGTACAAAATAAATTTTCTGAGTAAAATCCATTATCTGTTAGCCAACAATCCTGTAATCGAAGGAATAGCGATTCCCAGCAAGGTTCCTAAAAAATCCACCTATTTGGTTTGCTATCTTTTTTTCTTTTTTCAAAGGCACTTTTTTGTTGCTTAAGGTTTTAATGACCCCACATTTTTTTTAGAAAAGATAGCTGTTTAGCCGACACATGGAATATTTCCTTTGAGAGTATTTAACACTATCTCAGCTATAGCTGACATCAAATCATCAGAGGCTGAACATAAAATAGATTTTCTTAAACTGGGAGGTCCTTTTACCAGTAACTTTAGGACAGATAGATTTCTCTGCAGTCTTTTGGACATTCGGACAATACAGTATCATATATTTTTAGAACCAGAATGTGTTTTTTTTAAGACATACACCACCGGCCAGTTGGGGGAAACAACCCACCACACAGTCTATATTCATCTGGTGTGCCAAATCTTAAATCAACCAATGAATAGCCATAAGGCTTTCTTGTGGCATCTTAAAAAACTTCTAAAAAATGTTGTCAGATCGAGGTACATCTGCCTAGCCAGAGTCATGATCTACAGCTTGTCCCTTGGATTTTTAAACAGGACTATTTATTTGGCATTTAGTGTGATGCTCCTGCTTTTTGTGGTTTTGACAGAACACATTTTGGACAATTAAAAATATTGTCAACTATTTCTAATGGCTGTACATTGTAAATCCATTCTCAACTTTGACATTTTGACAGGCAGAGTCCATTAAATCATCTATAACAACAACATTTACCTTCCCACGGGGTAAGAGATCATCATTGGCTAATGATGCTGGTAACCCCTCCACAAATTTAATCTGCAGAAACTTTAACAGCAGTTCATTATACAAAAATTGCCAACAGCTGTAGAACCAGACAATATTTTCTGGCATGTGTGATAAACTGGTATCAGAATGTTCCAACACCTGCTTTATGAAGAAGCTTTTCCCATTATTAGTGGGGCCAGCTAACAGACAAGTAAAGGGATGCTGCAACCTGATATCCAGTTTTTCTCACTCAGTGGCCATAAGGAAGTGTTTTGAAATTGACTTGTAAAACTCGCTTGCCGTAAACCACTCTCTGGGTCTTGGAAATTGTTCTTGTTTCCAGGAATCAATGCTTTCTGTTTCTAATAATGCTGGTTGCCTCACAGTAATTTCTTTAGATATCTGTGACACTGTGTAATCAAAGACCAGGTCCTTCAGACTTTCAAAATTAATGTATTCACTGTTAGCTAGATCAAGAGTAAAACCTTTGACTTTAAGAACAATTTGTGCTCCAGACAGACAGTATCCATACATTTTTGGGATTGCAGAGACAAACTCAGTAATGTGTTAGTCTGCAGGAAGTTTTCTGTTCAGCTCCCCTAAATAGTTTCCTAGAGGCAGGTTCCAGTCACCCTGTCTGGATACAAAAATTACAGAGTCCTTGTGATAAAGGCACCTGTCCTGAAACTTATCTGGCAGTTTGTAGAGCTCCACTCTGGCTTATGCAGTAGTAAAACTAGCCATGAATATGTTGATTTTATTTGAATTTGGGTAGTGGTCTTTGTTTTTTTTTTCCCAGCATAGATACAGTGTTTCATCATTAATGAAGCAGAATGAGTGAATATCATAGTGGAGGACAAACACATACGGAAACAACTCATCTGGATCTGCTACTATGCTCATGGTGGGCAAATTAGCTCTCTGCACATATTTACCCCAAAGAGAATTTAAAAACAGTTTAGATATCTGTCTTCTTGTTGGGTTAACAGCGATGTCAGTGGGTTTCAAATGTACATTTTCTCTTTCAAAATACTGCTGTATGTACCTGATTTTATCTGCGTCACTTTTTACCCATGAACGGAAACCAGATGCCTCTTGCTTGCCTTTCTGATGCAGTTTGATGTAGTCTGCAAACAGCTCTGTGCACTACTCTTTAAGATTCTAAACTTCATACATTTTTATGATCTTGTAATCTTTTTGCAGTGTTAGGTTCAGTCCCATAGTACAGTAGGTACCAGTCTGCATCCTTTGTTCATCACTGTGTGTGCACAATGTTGTCTGAAGTCTCTCTTCAGTATACTCATGACACACTGTGAACAAAAGTTTTTTTCCAATCCTGCATGGCGGCACTGGAAAAAAGAGGTCTCTGGGGGTAAAACTTTTACTTTTGCCAAACCAAAGTACTGAGTGAGGTGATCAAAATTTTTGTAAATGATGACAGGATGACCAATGGGATACTGTTTGGTTTTGTTAACAAAGGGGTAGAGGCTGATAAAATCATAATAGTAGATTTTCTCATCAGGCTGTGTCTTATAGTGCAGGCAGATGGCATTTGCTCTCCTCCTAAACAGCAACTCTCTATGGTCTAGTGGTTGAAATAGTTCCTTATCCCTCAAAAAATAATTTAGCCCCTGATCATTTGCCAGCATTTCGTTCCACTCTTGTTCCCACAGGACCCTAACTGCAAACCCCTTGCTTTTTAAAAAATGAAATTTGTGCATGCTTCTATTGTATAACTGCCCAAAACTAGTCTCTGTTATGAAATTCCTGTCTCTGTCATTGTAACAAGTGTTGCAGCCTTGAAAAAAAAAACACTCATTGAATTCAAAGGCTGTGGGCATTCCATTCACTACCACAAAACCATCTAGAAAAGAAGGTACTACTTTAAATTCACCACCCCCGAGAGCATGCAGAATATACATTTTTTCTTTCTCAGCTATGTATGTTAACTACTGAATTGCAGATGGGGAGAATCATTTTTGCTGACTGTGGCAGTTATCAGGGGCAGGAAGTGTGATGGTGCATTCTTTCAGAAATAAAAACCTGTACATGGCCACTTAGACTGAGGCTATTGTCATATATTGGAAGGGATCTAAACAGACTACTTCATGCTCTGCTGTGTCACCATCTCATTGTTTTATAACCAGATTGGCTTTCATGTTCATCACTTCTTGCCTAAATCTGTCACAGGCTTTTCGAAGAATTTCAACATCTAACTGACAATAGTAGTGAAGCTCTTTTTCCAGATCAAATTCTGTATGTCGGTTGGCTAGGTACCAGTGCATAAACACTGATTTCTCACTAGGCATCATATAATCCGCACCTCAAAATTTAGCATCAGGCAGGGGACCTACATAATTTTCATTGGCATTAAAAATATGTGAAAAGTATCCTTTAGCTATCTCTTTCTCAAATCCAAGCTCACCAAGAAGTTTTGTGAGCTTAAAAGCTGTAATAGAAAGTGAATCAATGAATCTAATGTGCAGGGCAGATACAGTCACACACAATGATTTTCCTCCCTGGGTGAGTAACTTGATGTCAACTTTTTCCTTGACTAGTTGGCTAACAATAAAATAGCTGTCATAGCCTTTGTCATTGTGGACTATACATGTGTAGTGTTTGAACAGTGCATCTATAAAATGTATGACAAACTCTTTTAGACAATCATCTCTTTCAAATTCTCAGGACCTCTTCCCATCTAATTGTTTAGCAAATACAAAATGTGAGGAGTGTATCCCACTTTCTTCTCTGGCCTCAAAAATCAAATACAATATATTTCTCCTGGCCTTCACCTCTGTGAGTGGTGCCATGTAACAGAGATGCTTGTTTCCAGTCATCACAGACCCACTTCTGGCACACTGAATCAATTTACAAGCATTTGTCCCCTTGTAAAAAGCAAAACATTCTTCACAAGGGACTGTACCTAAATTAGATTTTGCTAAATGTCTCTCTATAATGCAGTGTCACTTTTCTGTTCAAAACAGTCTGGATCACAACACACTTTGTACAATAGGCCACAGGCATGATTGTTTTTGTGACTATAGGCTACATGGCAAAATTCAAAGAGATACCTAGCCGCAATTAATTTCTTTACATCTGTGACACTGTAGTAATGTCCATCTTGCAATAATGCAAACAGTGTTTTAGGAAAGCTCCCAGACCCCATAATAAATGTCTTCCAAACTCCCTGATTATGATATAGAACTTTAATTTTGATTCCTAAAAAATGTTCAAATTGTAGCACATCACTAAAAGTGACTGGGGTTTGCTCTGACAAATCTAGTTCAATGTGCAATATTTTAGCTTTTTGAGCAACTGATTGTCTGTATAGCGCTTGGGAATTAGCAGTGTGATGACAGAGCCAGCAAAACACAAAGTATTATCTGTATTGTTTAAATCAATCAAGTATTGTCTCTTTTTGTCTATGATTTTACTATACAGAACAGAACTTGGTGATTGTCTGGCACCCAGCCCCTTCCCCTCTCTGTTTCTTATGGTCATTACTAAGAGATATAATGATTCATCATCAAGCACTTCTGCATTGCTTTGAAACATGTCAGCTATGTAATCTAGGAAGGAAGCAGCATTTAACTCTTCAGGGCAAGTTTTCCTTGAGAACAGGGGGTGATTTAAAGAGATAACATTCAAGCTCAATTGGACAAAGTCTTTGGGGCCTAATTGTGAGATTGCACATAAGAACATAAGAAAAGTGACAGCAGAAGGGAACCTTTTGGTCCATCTATTCTGCCCTTTTTTCTTGCTACCCCCATCCAGCTAATTCTTTCTTGTCAGGTTTCCATAACACCTATCCCATGCTAACCTGAACTCCCTGAGTGTCTGATACTCCACCACTTCCTGCAGCAGACTATTCCAGGGGTCCACAACCCATTCTGTGAAGAATTTCATAGTGTTGCTTTTGAACCTACCTTCCCTTAGCTGTATGCAGTGCCCTCCAGTGCAAGCAGTCTCATAAGAGTGGAAGAGATCTTCGTTGTGCACTGAGTTTATTTTCTTAATGTATTTAAAGGTTTCTATCATAACTCCTCTGTTCCTTCTTTGTTCCAGTGAGTGTAACTGTAGTTGTTTCAGTCTGTTTTCATATGGCTCGTGATGTAGATCCTGTACCATATTTGTAGCCCTCCTTTGTACTATTTCTAGGCGGTTTATGTCTTTTTTTTAAGTGAGGCTTCCAAAACTGGATACAGTACTCCAAATGTGGCCTCACCAGGAACCTGTATAGTGGGATTATTACTTTGCATTTTCTACTTCTAATGCACCTGCCTATACATCCATGGATGCTGCTGGCTTTTTAAGCTGTTTTTTCACACTGTCTTCCTACTCTTAAGTTGTCTGAAATTATAACCCCAAGATCTTTTTCCATTTTGGTCTCTGTAATCTATTCCCCCCAAGGGTTTATGTCACCTTTGAGTTTTGTTTTCCAAGGTGCATTACTTTACATTTTTTGGCACTGAATTTTAACTGACAGTTTCTAGACCTTTCTTCCAGTTTTTTGAGGTCAGACACCATTTTTATGGTGCCCTCCTGTGTGTCAACCCTCTTGCAGATCTCTGTCGCAAACAGGCATACCTTACCCTCCAGCCCTTCAGTGATTATGTTGATAAATATACTGAAGAGGATCAGCCCCAAAACTGATCCTTGTGGCACCCCACTGATCACCTTGCCCTCTGTAGACATCATTCCATTGATCAGAACTCTCTGTGTCCTGTCCCATAGCCAATTTCTTACCCAGCTGAATATTTTAGGACCTTTACCTGTGTTGTCCATTTTGTTAACCAGCCTTCTATGAGGGACAGAGTTGAAAACCTTACTAAAATCTAAATATACAATATCCACAGCTCCATCTTGGTCCACTGTTTGGGTCAGTCAGTCAAAGAAATTGATCATGTTGGTTTGGCATGACTAACCTGCAATGAAACCATGTTGTTTGGGATCTAATTGCTCGCTGATTTCTAGATATTCCACTGTCCATTCTTTAAGGAGTGCTTCCATCAGTTTTCTCACCACAGAGGCTAGACTGACTGGGAGGCAGTTCCAAGCCTCCTCCTTGCTCCCACTTTTGTGAAGGGGAACTTCTATGGCCTCTTTCCAGTCCTGTGGTATGTTGCCACTGCTTAGGGAGTCACTGAACAATGCTGCTAGTGGTGTGGTGAGCTCCTCTGCTAACTCTTTAAGTATCCTCGGGTATATCCCATCTGGGCCCATTGTTTTGTCCATTTTCAGCTTCTTCAGTTCCTTCAGGACTCTTTCTGTAGTAAATGGACCCGTGTCTGCCCCTGTTGTGGGTCTGTCTGCTTTGATTAGTGTTGGTCTATTTCCATGATCCTCTTTTGTGAACACTGAGCAGAAAGAGTTATTTAGGATCTCTGCTTTCTCCTTGTCACTCTCTGTGTGTAGTCTTTCCTTGCTAGTCAGATGAATGATCCCCCCCCCGGTGTTTCTCCTTTCCCTGATATATATGTAAACTGATTTATCTCCTTGTTTTAACTCCTGTGCAATTTTCTCCTCGGCTTGTGCTTTTGCTTTTGTGATTTCTTTACCTGCTTCTTTGAGTGTGATTCCATAGTCTTCCTTATCACTGTCCTTTCTTGTTACCTTAGATTTTTGAAATGCCCTTTTTTGTCTTGGATTTTTGACGCTGCTTCCTTTGTGAAACAGAGTGGCTTCCTCTTACTTTTTGTTTTACTGACCAACTTTGTGCATTGTGCTGTTACTGTAGTTAATGTATTCTTTATCTTCCTCCAACTTTCTTCAACATTTTCTCCTGTATTACATTCCAGCAAAGGTTTTACCATTTTTTTCATTCTGGTGAAGTTGGCCTTTCTAAAGTTGAGGATATTCAGTTTTTTATGACTGATTTCCTCAGACTTCTTTATGGTCTAACAGTTCATGTATGGCTTGGTGTATTGCTCTGATGGTCTGGCTAAATGATTCTAGCCTGTCAAGATTGACAAACTGAAATCTCTCATGAAATTTAACTGCTCTAAATCTTTGTAATATTCTTTCATATTACTATATTTTTTGGAAAAAAAGTGCTAACTCAGCAACTTGCTGATAGTCAGCGTGCTGCTGAGTCTCAGCAACAAGCTGTAATGACCGATTGTGTAATATGATTTCAGCACAATTTACTTTCCTTCTCAAATTTTCTTTGATTCTTTTATTTTTTCACCATTTTTTGGGGGACGTCTATTTTTTTTTTGTTAGCGCCATCCCACTTTTCACTTAGCCTTTGAGATTTTCTGCCCCTTCACCATTTTTGTGACAGTTCCAGTTCCAGTGCTTTAATCCTTTTGTACATTTCTGTCAGCTGCACAGCCTGTTTAGTCTCTGAGCTTGAGTACTTGTCTACACATAAAAATTAAAATACAGAATTCAGCACAGTCCCCTTTACTAGGTCATTTTTAAAACAACAACTACCAGGCTCATTAGTCTGTCATTTCCTTTTATCAGACAATCCTTCGAACAAGGCAGTAGCTATGGTAGGAAAACACCTCAATGCTAAATTTAATGCTTCAGTGTTTTACTCTCAGAATCTGGTGTATGAGGCTGTTTTGTCTGTGATCTTTGAGCTTATAGATGGTTGTACATTTTGACTTAAATTAAAACAAAGGTTATTTTCTTCACTGCTGACAGAAGAATGCTTCTGGTTTCCTTCACAAACAGTTGAATGTCTTGCTTTTTGTTCTCTGTTCCCTGAAGCATAACTCTCAACTGCTGACAAAACAGAAAATACCCCTGACACTCATTTATTTCCAACATTATAGAAGCAAATATCAGATCTAAAACCTGCAGCCTTTTTTAACAGTCATCCATACTAAAGAGATATCAAGACAGAACCAAATAGATAAACCAGCAGCCTTTTTTAACAAGCATCTAAACTAAAAACATATTAAGACAGCACCAAATAGATAAAATGGCAGCCTTTTTTTCAACAAGCATCTAAACTACTATTCTTTGTTGTAAATAGCATAATATACTGTACCTTCAGGGGTGATCATGACATCAACATCAACTTCTATATTTTTCATCTCTGCCAGTGCTTGAATAAAGTCTTCAGTATCATTCATGTCTTCCCAGTTCTGCATTCATTTTGATTATTTTATGCATTTTCAAAAAGTTTTCAAAACTCAAACTGTATTTTTCATTGCCTTGCTCTGTGACTCTGTCCTTTGTCTCTCAGTAGTCTCAGCTCCTTATAAAAAACTACTGTGTATCCACCCAGTGTATGACTCCCATATGAAAATCATCTGTCCCTTCCCCTCCACCCATCATCTCCATCGAAGGAAGAATGCAAAAGACTGCATGAAACAGCATGCTGGCTTTTGTATCCTTCTTTGCACAGATACTGGAAGGAGTCTGTCAACTCCACACTCATTTAGTAGAGGCTCAGGGGTTTGAAATAATTCAAATTGACAGAAACACTTTTTCATGCTGCACATAGGATAGGTCTTAGTATCAAAAAGGTATGTACATCTCAGAATTAAAAAAATGTGCTTTTTAAATGCTTTTCTTATCTGCAAAAAATGCTACACACTTTGGGCCAGATATTCAAACCATTGCACCTAGCGCAAAACCATAGCGCTGGAATAGTGCTGGATTTGCTCGAGGCTGAAATATTTAAAAGCTCTATTAGCACCGGCGCTGTGTGGTAGCGCTGACACTAATAGATAATGGCATGCAGAGGCAGGGTTAGGAGAGTGCCCATGAATGCCAGCAGCATGGCATATTCAAAGGCCTAGTGCCACACTACAGGCATTAGTGTGACCTGTAGCGCGGTGCTAGATACCACCGAAAGAAAACTGATGGTAATGCGGTGGTGACCCCCCCACATCGTGGACCCCCATAGCCGCGATATAGCATGTATTGTCCTGGTAGTCTAGTGGGTCCCCAGCACAAATCCGACCCCGTTAAATCTAAAAGAAAATCCTTTCCTGTAGTCTCATGGATCCCTCACCTCAGCATGAATCCAACCCATTAAATCTAAGCGGGAATATTTCACCTGTAGTGGTCCCACCCCAAGCATGAATCCCAACTCAGCACCTGGGTGTGTTCTTCTCTGTCCAGCAGCCCCACTCGGCATGAATCAATCCTCATATTTACATTGTTTTTTCCTCAGAAGCAGTGATCTCCACCAAAGAATAGTCTTCAGCACTGACAGTCCTCAGGTTAGTGACTGGTTTTCAGCTCAATACCACGCCCAGTTACGCCGACTGCGGTGGCGCGCATGAGTGATATGGAAATGAATGAGCCTCATTCATTTCTGTAGTGCTCATGCATACTGCAGTTGGCAGCCAGCTGTGGTGGTGAGGAGGGCAGAGCTAGTCACCTGTTCCCTGTGTGTACTGTCAGTGGATGTGTGAGGCATCACTTCTGGGTGGGGGACCACCAGACTACAGGGAAAAGATTGTCTTATAGAGTTAATAGGGGTCGGGATTCATGCCAGGGGGGTGGGGGGACCACTAGACTACCAGGAAAGAACTTTCTTTAGATTTAGTGGGGGTCAGGATTCATGCTGTGGGTTGGGGGGACCACTAGACTACCAGGAAAGGACTTTATTTTAGATTTAATGTGGGTTGGGATTCATCCTGGTGGGGTGGAGGACCACTAGACTACTAGGGAAAAGAATGTTTTTTACATTTAGCAAGGGACTGGATTTGTGCTGGGGGGGGGGACCACTAGACTACCAGGGAGATGAATGTCTTTTACATTTAATGAGGGGCTGGATTCATGCTGTTGGATGGGGAGACCACTAGACTACCAGAGAAAAGAATGTATTTTACATTTAACGGGGTCTGGATTCATGCTGGGGGCAAGGGGACCACTAGACTACCAGGGCTATTATGTTTACTTTTATTGTGAATGGGTCAGGTGCATACCTCTTAGTAGTCCCTGAATTTCAGAGACATCCCTGAATGTGCCTCACGATCATTACTCTGTTCCTCCTCACAGTTGTGTTTCCCTAGCTGAACAGTAAACACAAAATAATGTCAAGCATTAAAGTTACAGACTTATTCTTCTTTAGAACATGCATTTTGCACTAAGTCCCATATTCTACCAGCTGACTGGTTGGATATCTCTACATTTGAAGATGTGTCCCTGATTTGTTTGAGCTGTGTCCCTGTTTCAGGAGGCAAAGGGTTGTGAGATATGCATGCACCAACTGCACCTGCAGCACACAGTTCCTGCTGCTTCCAGCCTGTACTTCTTTACCGACCAACAGGGGATGCTGTGGGTCTGCCTTGGTCTGCAGCATCAGCCTGTACTTCCATTCTGACCAAAAGGGGGAGCTTTGTGCTCCATGCAGTAGCACCGGGAAAACTGCATAGTAATGTATGCTAAGCAGCAGTTAATGAGATGCAAATGTACCTGTTTGCCTACGCATTACCTAAGTAGGCTCATTTGCATAGGAGCTTTAAATATAGCTCCCATTTCTCCCGGGCTAACCAGTTTGCACCAGGCTAATGTGTTAGTGCTGTGCAATCAGGTTAGCCCCGGGCAAACCTCACTTCAGCATAGCACAGATCTGCAGTGTGTGGCTTACATTGTTGTTTGCAGTCATACCTCTCAATTATCCCTGATTTTCAGAGATGTCCCTGATTTTACCTCAGTGTTTTACTCTGTCCCTCCTAAACATTGTGTTTCCATGACCAAACAGTGGGGGTTGTAAGCATACAATAATGTCAGACGTTAACGTTACAGAAGTGTTCTTCCTTAAAAAATGCATTTTACTCTACACCACTTATTCTACCAGCTTCCTGAGTGGATTTCACCAATTCTTAAGGTGTGTCCCTGATTTTAAACCTTTGTCCCTGATTGTTTTAAGAATTGCCCCTGATTTATGAGGCAGAAGGTTGAGAGGTATGTTTGCAGTAGATGTGAGACATCTCTGTGCAATCACACGCAATGTTCTCCACCTGCAACAATGGCTTGCTACAGAGTCTAATGAGCTGCAGTTGCATTTTGCACTTCCCTGTTGCTATATTCAGTGCTGTCTTATTCCTGGGTTATTTTGGCCCTGCACTCCCAGACCAGTTTGCCCGGCTTGCTTAGACTGCTATATTCAGCAGGATTAGCACCGGGCAATTATCTTTTGACTATAGCTTGCTTTGTGCTCTGGGCTAAGTTTGCCCACTGGGCAGTGCTAATTTAGCCCCAGGGCACAGTTTTGAATATCTGGCCCTTTATGCTTTAAATCCTATAGTTTTGGTATGCTGTAATTTTATTCAGTATGTATGATAGGTAAAAATCCCTGACTTTTTCTACAAAATGGTCTCTTTGAGCCAGAGGCCCTATTGTAAATGAGCAGTAGCCCAGAATTTCAGCTTCTGACTAATTACAGAACAAAATCACATACACACACATATGCATGCACACACACACACACACACACACACACACACACACACACACCATAGACCTAATGAGATACAGATGTCTTAATTTTAGACTCTAGAACAAGAGTCTCATTCCTTCAGCCAAAAACTCCGACATAGCCCTTAGATCCAAGGGACCCTGATGTAACTAGCGATCTTTTTTTTTGCTACCAGACTACTGTATCTAATGAGAAACATATGCTTTCTTTTGAATACCTACAAAGCCCTTAGATCAGAGGGGTTCATGTCTAGAATTATTTTTTCTTTTTTTTTTTGCTAACAGACTATCTACCAAGAAATGTATGCTTTCTCTAATTCACTGTCAGTCTCACACACACACACACACACACACACACACACACACACACACACACACACACACACACTAAATAGTTTAAAGCAGTGCTGAACTCATTTACTAGGATTTCTTGGTAGATTATGGCTGTATTATAGCGGCACAGTATTGTGGCATTCCCCTTCAGTACCTACATTTCTATTTCTACAGAATCACTTTGTTCTTCCCTTGTTTACATTTCTTTAGACACTTCTGTATCATTTATATTAGTTGTAAGGTTACAGGAAGGGGTAACTAGAGGTTTTTCTGCTTATATAGCATCAGAGTCTCCTGCTTTTTCAGTACTTGATGTTGAGCTCTCTTGTTCATTTGGAGTGCTTGTCTGTTGTGTTCTGACATTTTGTAATAAGGTAAATGCAGTTTCAAACATAATAAGGAAACTCTGGGATATTGTAAAGAAAGACAAAGCTTTTAAAGAGACATCATATGAGAATTTGAGGATTACATATAAAAAAGAAAGTGCCTATATACTCCAGTGGAAGAAAGACAAACTTGGTTGCCCCCCTCCCTCAAGGAAGCTATAGGTGCAGACAATGTGCTCAGTGTAACAATATCCATGACAGCACAGAATTCAAACATTCATGTACTGGCAAAAGGTTTCAAATTAACTCATTCATAAACTGTTCTAGTACAAATGTTATTTATTTCACAACCTACTCATGTAGACTGGGGTACATGGGACAGACGAAAAGAACATTGAAAGAAAGAATTTGTGAACATAAATCCACGATTAGGAACAGAGTTTAAAGTAGCTCAGTAGGCAGACATTATCTGCTTCACCAATTGGATTATTTTATTTTATTTTATTTTATTTAAACAGCAGTTTGGAAAACCTTTGAGCCATAGGCTCATTTACAAAGGTACCTTGTCACAGTAAGACAAACCAAAATACACAGTATAGCAGTACAACATATAAGTATAACAGTAAAATTAAGACATAGATACAAACAAGCTGGTACAGGTAGGATGGATGCAAACAATACCAGAGTTATATCGTCCTTAGCAGCTTAGTAATAAGCTTTGTCATAAGTATTGAGTACGGCTTTGACTAGTGGGAGTTACAGCATCGCAATGTTAATAAGGTGGTTACGTAAGGAAGTTTTGAAGCACGATATAGTTGGAGCTCGGAGATGGAGGGGCAGTGTGTTGAACCAGGAGGGGCCCTAAAGCTGAAGGCTCTTTGGCCGTGAGAGGTCCTAGCTCTAGGGATAACAAGAGAGGTTTCCCAGAGGTCCAGTATGAACTAGTGGGACAGAGCGGCGTATGGTGGTGGTCAATCCTGGTGGGGAAGCCCAAGGAGGGTCTTTTGTAAGGTACAGGTAAGATATTTGAGGCACTCATTGAGATCAAGTACCAGTGCTTTAGCATACAGTAGACAGGTGTGTGTCATCCCTAGGTGCTCCAGTAATTAACCTGCAGGGCTTATTCAGAGTAGTGCAGATTTTATGGAGTGTGGTCTGATCAGCAGCACCATACACCGGCAGTCCATAGTCTACTGGGACAGGATAGAGAGAGTGATCATAGTCGAAGAGCCTCTGGGGAGGCAGTGTTTATACCGATGTAAGATGCCCAATCGGATATTAGTGGCAGTGGCTAGGGCAGCGATGTGTCCATGGAAGGAGAGGAGGGTCGAAATGGATCCCTAGGTATTTATAGAGCAAACTTGTTCAGTGGGAATGAGGACCCAGAGTGAATGAGGAGTTTGAAGTTGCAGGACTTGTTTTGGGGATGAGTGAAGAACATGGTTTTGTTTTTAAGATTTATCACCAATCTATGTTCCTTGAACCAGCCCTCGGCTTCAGTGAAGGACTTCTGCAGGCGAGTCCTGGAGGGCAGTAGGGTTCGACTTGAGGCAAAGATGACTGCATCATCAACGTACAATAGAATGTTCCCGAGCAAGAGCATGGAAGGTGTTAAGGTAAAGGAGAATAGTAAGGGGCCCAGAATGGATCCCTGGGAACCCCAGAAAGATGGGACAGATGTCTGAGTAGGTCCATTAATTTACACGCTGTGAGTTGTCAGACAGATAACTGGTGCACCAGGAGATAGGCCAGCAGCAAAACAGAGAGACTAAGGGCATCAAGAAGGAGGGTGGGAGACAGTGTCGAAAGCTTTTGAGAGGTCAATGAAGACAGCACCAGCCAGAGAACCAGTGTCTAAGGAGGAGGAGAAAGTTGGAGAACTCTAGGAGGGCTGTGTTGGTACGTAGGCCCGCTCAGAAGCCATGCTGCCTGGACAAAGGACATTGTAGGTGGAGAGGTAGTCAGAGATTTGAAAGGCCACCACTTTTTCCAAGGCCTTGGAGAGAGAGAGAATGGAGATCGGTCGATAGTTTCCACAGTCCTATCACCACCTTTAAAGATAGGGGTGACAGTGGTGACTTCCAGGCAGTTGGAACCTTCCCCAGGCAAAGAGAGTGGTTGATGAGGCATGTGATCGGGGTAAGGACTGTGTCTAAGACCAGCCGTAGGATACACGGATCAAGGGTGTCACTGCCTGTACTATTACTCTTGAGGGCAGTGACAAGATGCGGCCTAAGTTCTTGGGCAGAAACATGGTGGAGGAGAAAATAAGGCCGAGAAAGATTTACGGCAGGTGCTGGGGGAGGAGGGTCAAAAAAATTTGTAGGGAGGATAGGGCTAAGGTCAGTGAATGAGGTGTTGAGGTGGTGGCTATGAGGGCTGGGTCTGAGGAGGTCACACACCATTAATGTTGATCTGGGTGGGTGGGGGGAGTGTGCATTCCCATTTAACTGTTTAATGTTATCCCAGAAGGTTCTGGATTCCCCCATGAGGCAGTGAGTGAGGACTGATAGTGCTCAGACTTGGCCTTTCTGATGGCCCGAGTGCACTTGTTTCGGGCGGCAGCATATAACCGCCTGTCATTGATTAAAGTTTGTGGCAATTGAAAAAATAACATTGGAACCTCATTGGGGAAGTCTGGGGAGTGAATTGTCCCAATGGGAAACATTTTGAATTTTTACCTTAAATACTTTGAACCCTTTGATCTAAATGAGGAAATTCCCATGAACTGTTATTTTTAGTACTGCTGCCTGTGATATGAATGAGAAGTGCAATAGACTGAGAAGGACCTTTTATAATACACAACTCTGATTATTTATGTATTTGAATGTGTGTCATGTGGATGTGTTTTGATATATATATATATATATATGTTTTTGTGTTTCACATTGTTTATGTGGCGGTATTTATTCACTGATATAGGCATCTTATTTATTGCTCACACTGCACTTCATTGTAAGTTTGCTTGCACTTTAAATTTGTGGACTCCATTCAGCTGACATCACATAGACTCTAAAAAGAAGCAAATGTAATGCAATTTAAAGTGAAGCCTATACATGAGCCAATCAGCTCTGAGAAAGCATAATGCGAAACATCAGCACGTTGTACGTGCCCTTTAGACGACAGCAGGTCTGGGTAGGTTTTGCCTGTAGTCTACATGGGAACACCATGCTGGCTTGGTGGTTAAATTTGTTTAATGTTGTCCACTTATAGTTTGCACTGCACTTTATCTATTGGATATTTATTTGTCTTTGCACCTGATTTGCACTCAAGAAAGGAAGGCTGTATGAAGGTAAGCCTCTTTGGTGTCTTGAATTTTAAGCAAAACTCAGGGAAATTGTTGTTACGGTGTGCTGCAATGCTTTTGAGACTTTGTCTCTGAATCCCTGTGTTCATTGCTCCTCTGGTTGTGAGCACCCACCAGTAAGTGTAATCAATGAGACTAGACATGTTCTCTTTATCTCCATTGTGCTGTAATGAGTAATTGATAAAAACATGTACAAAGATCAATATTCTAGACATGTTTACTACAAGAAAATTCTTACAGATATACAGCAGTGAGAGTTCCATATTGCAGTGTGGTCACTTGGGCCACAGGGAAAGTAGAAATATCAGGCTGGATTCAGAAAGGAAGACGCAATCACCGCCATTGTGCAAGATGTGTCGAGAAATGCTGCAGCCAAGGTGGTGTGCCAGATTCTGGTATAAGTCACAATTGCATTGACGCAAGCCGGAAGGATGTAAGTCACAGGCTGTGGCCTATAAAAGCATGCAAACAGCATGCATGATGCAGAATGCAGGCACAGAATGATGCCGCAACCGACAGAGGGAGGCAGAAGAAGCTGGTCACAAACAAGCGTGAAGCAAGAGCCCAAGGCCAAAAGGGGCAAGAGAAAGAAGAAAAGCAGAAGGTCACATGGTAGTGGGGATTCCACACAGGGCAATGTGGGCAAGAAAAAGAGGAAACACAGCAGGACACAAGGCAGAGATGAACACACACAAGGCAATGGGGGCAATAAGAGGAGGAACATAAACTTCACCCAGAAAGAGACTGATACCCTGATCCAGGAGGTAGATGCCCATCCGGCCATCCTATGTGCCAGAGGTGGCAGCAAGGCCATCAGAGACAAATGGAAGAAGCAGTGGGAGGACATTGCCAGGCATGTCAATGCTGTGGCACGTGGAAAGAGGACCATCAGGGAGCTGCAGAAGCACTACAATGATAAGAAGCACAGGACAAAACAGAAGCTGGCAGAGAACCACAGGAGTGCCCTAGCCACTGGTGGAGGAGAGAGCCAAGAGGTACTCCTAACAAACCAGGAGGAGATGATAGCATCCCACATGAGCAGCCATACTGTACATGGAGTCAGTGGACTGGACACATACAGCATGCAGAGTGGGACAGGTAGGTGTTGCATGTGAGTGGTAGCATTATGTGATGTTAGTCCCAGGAAGATAAGAAGTGATTGCCATGGTGCGGCATGGGTGCATGGGTGCCAGATTCCACAACAGTGCAGCACCTAGTAACAGAGCACTGGCCAGCACATACCATAGGAAAGGGCCACAATGTGTAGCACTGTCAGAAATGAAACAAACATGTGTATACAATATGTGGGCCCCACATAGGAGTAGTAAATGATGAACACCCAGTCAGAAGAGCTTGAACAGAGATAGGATAGACACCAGTGAGTGAGAGACCAGTGCCAAGGAGAGCCAACTGTATAAGGGTAATAGAATGAGTGATGAAGAATGCTGCTATCAAACCAGTGCAATGATGTCAGACAAATGTGGCCACAAACAGCACAAACAATATGAGGGATAGTAGTAAACCTGTGAGCAGCAATGGTTCATGTGAGTGTGATGACCACAGCACCACGTGGAATACACAGCAGGTGAGAGGTAGGCAGGTGGCATGGTGGAATGAACCCATGACAGCACAGCTACAGTGATGTGGCACAGAGGACCACCATGTGCACAGCAGGGAATGGCTGCTACAGATGACAGCAAACAGATATGTGGTGTGACTGTGTGTAGATCCATAGAAGTCAGAGGAATGATCTGCACAGCTGTGAATGAATGCTGCTGGGCACCACACACCCTGCCATGTGTCCCGAGGGGGGGTGTGTGCACCAGCACAGCAGTCCCATCCACACCCCTGGGCAGCGCCACCAGTGCTGGTGCACACGTCGGGCACACATCAAAGACGTGGCAGCTAACATTCAATACAGAAATGTGTAGAATCATGCATCTTGGCTACAGGAATAGGAGGGCAAGGTACTGTATGGGGAGCAGAGATCTGGAGGTAACGGAACAAGAAAGGGACCTAGGCATCACTGTATCAGGGGACCTGAAGGTGGAAAGGCAGTGTGGGTGGGCAGTAGCTAGGAGGAGTGGAAAGCTGGAATGCATCAGATGGGAGATCACCAGTAGAAACAGGGAGGTCAGAGTACCCTTGTACACCCATCTGGTTAGACCGCATATGGAGTATGGGGTCCAGTCCTAGAGGCCACACCTCTAAAAGGATGTGGGGAGGCTGGAGCAGGCTCAGAGGAGAGTGACAATGATGGTAAAAGGGTATGCCACCTATCCTATGAAGAAAGGTTGAGAGATCTGGTTCTGATTCTAGAACTCTGAACTGACTGGCTGTGTTTGAGAAGAGCTCCCAAAGCTAAGTGCTTTTTGATATAATTTTCAGTTTAAAAATTGTTTTGTTTTATGTAAATTTAGGTGATTGTGAAAGACAACCCTGTAAGCTCCAGGAAGATATAAAATTTGTGTGGTAGATATTTGTTGGAAGTCAGAAGGATCAACACATTTATTTAGTGTGATCATTCTACTCTGATGTGGTTAATTTTAATACTATAGTTTAAACCCTTTCTGTATGTGCCTTTGTGGTGTCTGATATTGAGAACCTAGTGTCATTTATGGGTATCCTGTCTGTTTTGGTAGGTACTTTATTTTCTTTGTTAAACAGCTGAGTATACCTATTGCCTAATACTTTATAGTACATTGTATCTTTTGCTCAGTCTCTGATTTTTCTTCTTTCTCCAATGTTTTAGAACTGTTTAGTTATTGTGGCAGAGGTGTGGTACTGTGTTCTTCTTGTAGTTCAAGGTGCTTTTGAAACTGCTGATTTCTATTGGTTTAAACTACTACATTTTTTTTCAAAAAAGCTACATCAACTTGGTTTGTTGTCACCTGTTTGTTGTTGCTAAGTAGCAGATATTTTTGCATTGTGCTCTGATTCTGTGATATAATCTGTATTAGTAGAAGGTAGATTATTGTGATTGTAGTTACCTTTTGATGGTAAGGATAAAGAGGTGAGATAGAAGTGTATGTATTTTCAAATATTATAGAGGAACAGTGGCAGGATTTTTAGAACAGTAAATTAATAAAAAGGGAACTATGAGAGCTTCAGTAGCAGACAAGTAGTGGAATAGCAGTATAACTGCAGTATAATGTGGGGAGTGGTGCAATGCAGTGGCTGTGGGGCAGCCATATTCAGGCTGATCTTCTGGACACTGAGGTGCTGCCCCATCTGCATGCATCTTTCTGGACTGTGGATGAGGTAGCCAGACTCAGAGCGGAAGTAAACTGGGTCAGAGTACCCATCGCCTCTATCCAGAGACCACTCAGTCCAATGCAGCTGCCTCAAAGGATGCAGAGAACAAGGAGTACTTGGATGACAGTGGACTCAGGGAGGGTTAGACCAGTCAGGCAGAGGCACATCCCAGATCCTATTCCACTCAAGAACTCATATGCCACACTGCCAAACAGGGACAACCAAATAGAGGTACCCAGAGAAATGGAAGGAAAGGATGTGGAGTTTAGCCAAGTGCAAAAGATGGAGATTAGCACCCAGGAGGTGGATAGGCAGAATAGGGGCAAAATTCAGCAGAAAGGCAGACAGCAAGGTGAACCAGGGATAAAGGACAACCAAGGAAGGGGCTGGAG
This sequence comes from Neoceratodus forsteri, assembly GCA_016271365.2. Lineage (NCBI taxonomy): Eukaryota > Metazoa > Chordata > Ceratodontiformes > Ceratodontidae > Neoceratodus > Neoceratodus forsteri. Next base: position 581,833,275 of record CM057456.1, read on the forward strand.
TAGAACAGTGAAACAGTCTAGGGAGGTCAAATCATGGAAAGTCATGTGTGCAAATGCCAGGAGCCTTAGCAACAAGATGGAAGATCTGGAGGCTGTCATGGTGCAGTCAGACCTGGACATTGTGGCCATCACTGAAACCTTGTGTAATGATAACCACGACTGGGAGTTGGCCATACCTGGCTACAACATATTCAGAAGAGACAGGGCAGGCAGGAAGGGAGGAGGAGTGGCACTGTATGTGAAAAATGACATAAGGGCCACAGAGATCCAGGAGGAACAAAATGGGGGAGAGATACTGTGGGTTAAGCTGGAAAGGAAAATGGGGCCAGCCATCTGCACAGGTGTGGTCTATAGACCATCAGCCCAGGAGGAAGAAACAGATAGGGAGCTAATGCTAGCCATCCAGAGGATGGCAGACAAGGGTGAGGTAGTACTGGTTGGAGACTTCAATATTCCAGATGTGGACTGGAGCATTCCAGCAGCAGCATCAACTAGGAGCAGATTTATCCTGGACTCCCTTCAGGGTGCCTTCCTCAAGCAACTGGTCATGGAACCAACTCGGCAGAAGGCAATACTGGACCTTGTGCTCACAAACAGGGACAGTGTGATGGGGTAAGAGTGGGGAGCACCTGGGAACAGTGACCACCAGTCACTGTGGTTTGAAATCACAGAAAGAGCAGCACCAAACCACACAAAACACGTATCCTGGATTTTAGGGGGCAAACTTTGGGAAAATGGGGAGACACTTGAAAGAGGCATTAAGGGAATAGGGCAGGAATCAGGGTTGAGGAACAGTGGAAGTATTTAAAATGGGATTACAAGAGCAACAGAATTATATATTAAGCAGGTTAGCAAGAGGAAAAGGAAGAGGAGACCATTATGGTTTTCCAAAGAGGTAGCAAAGAAGTGAAAGCCAAAAAGATTGCATTCAGGCAATACAAAAGACACAGGCAGAAGGGGATAGGGAGAAGTACCAGGAGAAGCAAAGGGAGGCAGGGAGGTCAGTAGGAAGCCAAAGCTCAGACAGAAGAACACATTGCAAAATCAGTGGGTAGAGGGACAAAACCTTTTACAGGTACATAAGTGAAAAAGAAAGGCAAAGGAGGGATAGTGAGACTGAAGGGGAGGATGGGGGCTGTGTGAGGATGACAACAGTAAAGCTGACATATTGAACAGGTATTTCTGCTCAGTCTTTACTGAGGAAGAGGAGGGTAATGGGTCTGAATGGGTGAAAGGGTGAGAATGTTGCAGAAATGGACACAAGTCCCTTTACACGAAAGGGTCCTGAAGGAACTGGAAGTAATAAGAATTGATAAACAATGGGGCCAGATGGGGTGCACCCAGGGTCCTTAAAGAACTAAGAGAGGTGGTGGCTGAACCTCTTGCTATCCTGTTTAGCCGATCACTAGAAACAGGGGAGGTGCAAAGACTGGAGGATAGCAGATGTAGTCCCCTTAAACAAAAGTGGGAAAAAGGAAGCGAGAGTACTACAGACCAGTCAGCCTCACACCTCAGTAGTGAGGAAGATCATGGAAAAGCACTACTGAAGGGAGATTGATTGGAACATCTGGTTGTCAATGGACTACAGGACCAAGGCAGCATGGTTTCACCAGGGAAGGTCATGTCAGACCAACCTCATTGAATTTTTTGACTGGGTGACTAGGAGGTGGATCAGGTGAGGGCAGTGGACATGGCCTATCTGGACTTCAGCAAGGCCCTTGACACTGTGCCACATAGAGACCATTGCACAAACTGGGGAATATGGGTGTGGGGCAGGACAGTAGTGCTGGTGGGTAGGTAACTGGCTGGGCAGCAGGACACAGAGGGTGGTGGTAAATGTCTGTCACTCCACAGAGGGAAGAGTGACCAGTGGGGTGCCACAGGATCAGTGCTGGGACGGTACTATTCAATATCTTCATCAGTGACATTGCACAGGACCTAGAAGGCAGAATTTCACTGTTAAGCTGATGACACAAAGCTCTGTAACAGAGTAGACACACCAGAGAGGTGTAGACAGAATGAGAAGGACCTGCAGAAACTTGAAGAATAGTCAGAGTGTGCAGTTGAAATTCAATGCAAGGAAGTGCAAGATAATGCATATGGGGCACAAAAACCCTGGCACAATATATCAGTTGGGGTGAGGATATAGCATGCACCAAGCAGGAAAGGGATCTTGGAGTTATCATCTCTGATGACCTCAAGGCAGGAAACAGTGTGACAAGGCAGCAGGTAAAAGCAAATAGGATGCTGGGATGCATAGGCAGGGGCATCACCAGCAGAAAAGGAGGTCATAATTCCACGATACAAGACACTAGTGAGGCCGCACCTGGGTACACTGTGCAGTTCTGGAGACCTTACCTACGTAGGACATAGACAGGAGTAGAGAGGTTCAGAGGAGGGCAACAAAGATGGTGCATGGATTGCATCACAAGTCCCATGAGGACAGGTTGAAGGCACTGAACATGTACTCCTGGAGGAGAGGAGGAGAGAGGATATGATAGAGACATACAAGTATCTTACAGGGAGGAACAGGGTGCAGGAATGCACTATTTTAAGTGAAAAAGATGTTCCAGGACTAGAGGGCATGGGATGAAGTTGGAGGAGGACGATTCAGAGGAAGCGTGAGGAAGATTTCTTCCACAGAACGGGTGGTGGACAAGTGGAACACCCTGCCAGAGAAGTGGTGGGGGCTGAAACAATCACGGGATTTAAGAATGCATGGGATAGACATAAAGGAATTCTGGAGGTCAGGGGTAAGGGGCAACAGACTTCCTGGAAAACATAAACTGAACTTACAAACTTAAATGGGCAGACTGGGTGGGCCATAGGCCCTTATCTGCCGACACTGTCTATGTATCTATGTATCTGAACATGTACTCCCTGGAACAGAGGAGGAAGAGGGGGGACATGATCTAGACCAGCAATTACCATAAGGGTATAAACAAGGTGCCAGTGGAAAGCATCCTCCAGATGGAGGGTAATCAGTGGATGAGGGGGCATGGCCTGCAGGTGGAGGGAGGGCAGTTCAGGGGTAACAGTAGGAAATACTATGTCACAGAGAGAGTGGTGGAACAGTGGAACAGACTTCCAGTGGCGGTCATTGGAGAAGAAACAATGGAGGGATTCAAAGGGGCATGGGACAACCACAGGGGAGTGTTAAGGGTGGTGGGTGCAGGTCCAAGCAGATAGCCGGACAAATGGGCTGACTCGGTGGACATGTCAGTCCAATGCTGCCATCACACGTCTATGAAACAATGAAGCTATGTACATCATGACCATGCAACATCCTGGTGGAAGGCCTGTGTGCCTGTACCATGGAGCACACACAAGTGCCACAATGGCAACTGTGGGACCACAGGTCCCCTGACAAAGAATAGCAGGAAACAGTGTGCAGTGGGCAATGCCTGTGAACAGTAATGGGACACACAGGACTACAAGAAGGGCAGCTCAGGAGGACGTGTGCAAAGGGGGTATGCATGATGAGGATGGAGCACAGGCAGCATCATGCATGCCACATGCACTACAGTGGCATGCATGTGGCACACTGTGCCATGACAGTGCATGGGCCAGCACAAGTCAAACTGGAGCACAAGGTGAGGCACACACTGGGACCACAGACAGGTGAGGTGGGAAGGGGACAGGTCCGTCAGCACATGGACAAAGACACATGCGTGTGGACAGTGACAGGCACTCGAGTGTGAATGGCACAACACACTGTGGGCCACTGACCACCTGAGCAGCAGTTGCTCGGGGGCCCAACAGTAGGGGACAGAGCATGCTGACCTGGCACACCTTGATCCAACCAGCAATCCCATGCTGAGGTGTGAGGGAGAGACAACACAGGTAGAATGATGGTGGACCCAGGCAACAACACGGTATGTGGCGAGCCAAGCAGACCACCACATGTAGGGAACACACGACCCACACAATACCCATGCCAGGCACAGCTGCAAGTGGCAGACATAGATGCTGTGGGCTGCAAGTGCATGTGTGGCACACCATAGCCACAACATGCAATGTTGCAATGCACATGTATGTACAGACACAAATGGAAAGGCAAGGTAGTGATGTAGCAGTGACAATGGGGACAATGCCAATGGGTTCATGGTGGTACAGACAGTAGCCACATTGGACACAGACACTGTGATCAACAACAGGACTGTAGTCATGCATGGACAGCCAAGTGCAAGTGCCCATGACCAGGCCTGACAAGTGTACAAACATGGTGCGTGTAGCAGCAGGGACACTGTACTGGACAAATGCATAGCAGAGATACACATGACATGCAGCATGCAGACACACACAGGTGCCAGGTCCAGTGGCCTACATGCCATGTGCAGGAGGGAGCCATGTCAATGAAGGTGTGATGCCTTGTACAGCTGACAGCTAATGTCCATGGTGTGAATGCATGGTATGCGGATATCCAAGCTGAACCATGCCAACATGCAAGGTATGCCATGCACAACAGATGCCACATCAGCGCTACTGTACAGATCCACTGTTCTGGCAGTGGGATGGCAGTAAAGCCTAGGGACCTGAGCAACAAGCTGTGAACATGTACTGTACACCCAGCAGGCCAGACCTTGGTCAGACTTACACAGCCCCCTCCTGCACACTGTGTGACCCTGAGCAAGTCACACAGATAACCAGTGCACCCAGACCACCCCAGCCAATGTGCACATGTGGCATGTGAGCCCTACCCAGTAACCTATGATGGCAATACACTGGAACATCATGTGGACAATGGTGTAGGGGCCACACAGTGCTATGGGTATGCAGCTGGACCTCACATACACACACACACACACACTCACCTGCTGCTGTGGAGGCCATTGTACCACACAGGACAGCACACCCATGTCCATGGGATGCTAGGGGGTAGGACAACAGACAGGCATGTGCAACACAACATCGGGCAACAGCACCAGGACACATGGCCGGCCTGCATGTACAGACAGGTAGCAGCTGGCAGACAGTGCAGCATAGCCAGCATAGGAACAGTGGCAACAACATAGCATACTGAGGCAGGGACTAGGAAGTAGTGGTATGGCAGTCACTGTACCATGTCTGTTCCCCTACAGGGCACACTGCAGTGATAGCCAAGGAGGCAGGATCGGCAACAAGTGGGCAACGTGGTGGACAGAGGAGGCAGAGGGTGCAGCGTGCCATGGATGATGTTGGCGATGAAGATGACGATGATGACAACAGCAGCAGCAGCACCACCACCACCAGCACCAGCAGTAGTAGCAACAGCTACAGCACAGCATGCTGCAGGAGCCCCATGGACAGCCTGGATAGCCGGGCTGCAGGCTGCAGGGGGACAGCGCAGTGGTAGGATATGGTGATGGCCATGACACAGTAACAGAGCATGGGGAGGGCCTGACACAGCCAGTGGCTGACATAGGCCAAGACACGGACAGCATAAAGGACAATGTAGCAGCTGAGCTCAGTCCATCACTGATAGCAGACCTGGAGGCCACGATTGGGGCAGATGCTTCAGACCGTGTAGGGCAGTACTCACCAGTACTACCATTGGAGACATACCGCCAGAGTGTGTGCCAGGGCCAAGAGAGAGAGAGAGAGAGAGACAGGTGAGATGAGGAACATATGGCAATGCACTGAGGCACAGCACCACACATTACAGGCCACAAGCCCCATCATAACAAATGCAATAGAGGCCACTGTCACACTCGGACAGTTGGTTCTGATCCTTGTATCATTTTTTTTGTAAATATAAGAAAATGTGATATGAACTGTCTGTCAGGAGAAAATGCTAGCTTGCTGAAATTGACACATCCAACCCCCCAGGGATAAGATCAAAGGACAGGAGGTAGTTTAAACTGCAGATTTTTAAAATGCAATTACCTTGTCAATTTGCTTTGATCCCAGGAAATAAAATTAGCCATTCATGACGTCCTCAGGGGAATCCTTTGATCTGCACTAGGTGTCATGAAGTAAAGAGCATGCCTGTGTTTTGGGTGTCTCCCAAAGATAGCCAGTAATTACATGAAAGGGTCTTTGATGTCTGGGCCAAGCAGGACCCAGACTAATTTGGAAGGTCCAATAACCATTCCAAGAAAGTCCTTGAATTACATCAAAGAGACTTTTGATGTGTGTGTGAAGCAAGAGCACAGACCGGTTTTGACCAGTCAACATGAGAAGATTAGATTTATTTTGTCATCTATTATTTTTTTAATATCTTAGAAGGACAGCCTGTGTTATAAAATATTCATTGTTTATACACCAAGGTGGAGTTTGGTGACCTCAGAGAGAAGGCCGGCTCAGGACTGTTTTTAAACCTACTGAGCAAACCTTAGAACACACACTTTTTTCATTTACTGACTGAGAAGGAAGAACATCACAGCACTGAAAGATTAAGAAAACATACATTTGATGAGACCAGTCTGAGTGTTATTATTGGTAGGAATCTGCACTTTTAACCCTGTTTGTTTTAAGGTTGTGTGTGTTGGGATATTTTGTTCTGTAATTTTACTGTTTTCCTATTTTATCTATTTTAAAGTAAAGAAATATATTTTAAAATGAAAACTGTCTGGTGTGCCTTGAGACTTCTTATTTTATTAAGTGAAGCTTTGAAGGTTATAGTTGACACTGTGTATGAGCTTATTGTGATACCAAACTGGGAAACGGATAGAGTTCTGTAAGGTCTTGCATAGAGTTCTAAGGGTTCATTTTGCACTACCTGGTTAGGTGCCCATAGGCAAAGATATCTGCCCCTCGCAAAGACAGAATTATCTGAGCCAGATAATTGGGTAGGCTAACAAGAGGTTATCAGTTTGAATCCCTCCAGAACTTGAGACTAAGGTGACTCGAACCCACAAAACAGACAAGAGAGTTACCTTGTACTGTTAATTGTCCACAGATCCTATGCTCAGAGGTTGGCACTTTGGGAGTAGAGGGCTGACCTGCTGAGGGAATCTGTGACAGCCACCAGCAGGGAAATAGCCGTTGCCCTGGCGGACATTGTCGTGGCATTACACAGGGTGCAGTCCACCTTGCGTGAACAAGGCGAGGCCATGGACAGGGCAACACGTGCCATTGAACAGGCAACCACATGTCAGTAGCAACACACAGGAACGTTGGTGGCAGCACTGCAGACACTGGAAAGGGGCTATGGTAGAGGACACAGGACCACCAACACAGGCATATGAACCAGGGCACACAGACAGAGGCTGTTGAAGGCACACCACAACTAGCAGCGCTCACCATGCCAAGCACAAGTGCCTCAGTGTGTGTGCTATCAACAGCAGTGCAAACACATGGCCCCACTATGGTCATACAGCCAGACACGTGTGGTGCCTGCAGAACAGTACCAACAGGCCACAGAACTGTGTCACGTGACAACACACCAGCAACAGTGGCACACACTAGGGAGACAGGGCAATGGAGATGAGTGCAGACCCCTGGTGATGAGGGAGGGAGGATTGTGCAGACACATGGTGAGGGGAAGTTGGCGGGGCAGGCTCACACATACACTGGGTGGGCCAGGCAACACAGATGGCACACAGCCAATGGCACCACCACAGCAAGAGCAGCAGACTCCCGGGACACTGCCACAGTGGTGTGACAGGCCATGGAGGTGGACGGACCCCCATCCACATGATCCAGACATGCACACAGTTGATACAGTGGAATGGGCACTATGGGTAACCACAATGATACAGGGGTATGGGAACAGGGATAGGTGTGTCTGTGTGGCCAGGCCGAGTCAGCCACAGTGGGGTATGTGGGTTCACAGTGTTCTGAGGGTGGGTCTGGATGTTGTAACATGTGCCATGCATGAACAGTAGAAGGAATGGCAAGTGCTAACCTGTATGTGGGATGTGTAGTCAACACCCATGCACACTGCTAGCAGTGGAACTAGATAGCTGATGACAATGTCAGGGCTGCTGTTGTGATGTGGAAATAGAGCATGATGGACCAAATACCACTGTGTTGTACTGTGATACATCCATACAATGCTGCTTGGTGGTCTGTGGCATGGTGGGGTACTGGGATGGGGCCAGACAGCCGTCATGGGCATGCACACAACGGCCAGTCTGGCTGTGATGTAAAGCAGTGTTTGACAGGAAGGCACAACAGGGTGGTGTGTACAGAGTTGCTAGTTATGGTATGCACTGTGTGGTGTGTCACATGGTGCAACTGAGTGACCACACCACCCAGGAGGTGGGTACACCCCCCATGAACACAGACCCATACCTGCTTAGTGGTGATCCGACAGAGGAGCCATGGACATAGTGAATGCATCATAAGGATGTCCATACTGCATGACATACCTCAGGTGTGTGTGTCACATGATATACACACAGCCATGTGACAAGGGCTGACCAATGACAGTACAGGTGTGGCACACAACATTGTATGGCCACGCAGTACTACACATCAGGCTGTGGCATATCATGAGACATCAACATGCCACAGGTGCATAGTGGGGCACGATGCCACAGTCCGACTGTCACATGCATCCAAGATGTGTTCATTTCCCATGATACACCTCACCCCAGTATGTATCATTGTGACCATCACTTGTTCCACTGCACTGAGGGTGCTCCCATCACTATACACCATGTCCAAGAGGGGCTGTAGAAGGCACATGCACAGACATGCTGATAGTGACATGGGGACATGGCAGGCCACACACACAGTAACAACCAAATGCATGCCATGCACACATCACACATGCTGTTGCAGCTACACTGATCATGGCTATCATGGTGACATGCAAGGCCTACACAAGGTGGTATGCCCCCCACCCCCCCATGTGGCTGCATGGACCACAGTGTCAGACACATACACGGCATGTACACCTGTGATGGGCAGTAGGCCATATCTATGTGGCCCCATGCAGCACACTATACCACAACCCTGTCAAGCCTACCTGTGGCTGTTTAGCTGCCCACCACACCCATGTCCCACCATGAACATGTCCACTGTCACCAACCCTGTCACACACTGCTGCACTCTTGAGGCATACACACAGACAATAACCACTGTACACAGATGCCACCTAGTGGTGGGATAAGAGACACGCTTGGCACATGTTAGGGTGCCATACACACTGTGCTAGCTGCACCAGCTGTGGGGCACTGCCATTTGGCACAGTATAGCCTGGACAGGTGTTAGGCCATCCGCAGTGGTGGCACATGTCAGGGCCACTGGTACGCATGTCCATGCCACATACAGGGTGGACCATGGCTGCCACTGGTACCCTGTGAGGTATGGGTGTCCACACCTGCAACACACATGTCTGGACATGCCTGTGGAGCTGTGACTACCTGACAGCTCATCTGGGTGATGGGCAGGACCAGTGCTGGGCACAGGCAACCACAGCCAATGTCGCAGTGCACAGGTGACAGCAGGGCTGTGCCTGACAACCATGCATGTGTTGGCAGGCCCTGCTCTATGCCGGTGTTCCATTGCAGGCACATGGATCCTGGAACGCATACCCCATGGATGGACTGGAGACCTGTACCTTTGGCCAGCTGTGCGTGGGGGCACAACATCGCACATGTGCAGCACAAGTACACATGGGGATGTGTGTAGTGGCTGCCTTGACTAGCACACACATCACAGGACCCCCACATGCTGTGGCACACACCTACAGTGGTCGAGGCCCATGCATGGGCACCGCCACATAGGCCATATCAATGCCCTACCATGGTACACCTGGGTAACACTGCAGCAGTAATGCTACTCTGACAGCACAATGTACTACACAGAGAGTGATCATGCAACAATGGTTTATTGAAATGACTGGGTGTGAGTACAAACAGGGGTACAGAACAGACACACGTGCATGATATGTACATAGTACCAGGAATACAAACACATGTGCAATGCCTGCCTGAAGGAAACTAAAACCATGTAAAAATATTAACATTTAAAATGTATTACTGTGCGAACACGCATGCAGGTACAATGCCTAATGCACAACCCTGATGTGTACAACTGACCCCTGCAACATGTGTGGCTCAGCGCTGTTATGCAGCAATGGCCAGGGAACTACCACATGGAACATCATATGGGGTGTTGGGACTATCTGACGGTCACAGTGGGATGTGCTGCACACCAACTGTGTGACTTGTTCTGCAACACATGGCACAAGAGTGTGTTTTGAGTGCTGATACAGCACCCACAGTACGGTGTCTGGAGCTGTTGCATAGTGGCCATCATTGCACGCAATGCACCATGTAGGCCTTCCACATGATGCATACATTCTGCTATGTGGCTCTGTGGAACCTGTAATGCTGCATTCTGATGTGTAATGGTGCCTGGGGCCTGCTGTTCCACACCCTCCACCATCACCCTCTATTGGGACTCCACACCACAGGGCTGCACAGGTTGAGCCCTGTCCACCCTGCCCTCCTCCCCTGCACCCATTGCAGACTCCACACCTGCGGCCTGATCGCCCTGCACCACATACACCACTGGCAGCCCTATCCTCCTGTTGGCCTGCTATGGCAGGCACATCCTCATCCAGGTCCTACACCTCCTGAGCAGCCCCCTGGTTGTTGTCGTGGCCTATGGACTCCACACCCACCTGCACACCTACAGTTGCTGACCCCTTACCAGCACCCACTGTGGCCACACCCTGATGGGCATTACCCCCTACTGTGCCCTGGCCAGTGTCCATATGTTGTGGTGTGATGTGTGTGTCCATTGTGGCACTGGCATTATCAGTGTCACGCACATGGTGCCCTGGTGCAGTGTCCATGTTGGTTTCCACAGCTGCTGGTTCCTCCTCCTGGCCTTCACTGTCACCACTGGACTGCTCAACGTCTGTCAGTGGTAGTGGGTGTGCACGCCTATGCAGTCATCTCGACTGAGACCTGTACTCCTGTGCCTATGCCCTCTTCAAGTGATCCATGGCCTGGAACATGCTGCATGCCCCTGGTATGTCTGGCACCATCCCCATCCTGCTGTTGCACTGTCCACCTGTTTGGGTAGGGAGCACATGTGTAGTACCATGCCATTAAGAGGCCACATGTCCACTAGCTAAGTGACTGCACTGTGTACTGCAGTGCCAACTGGTCCACTGTCATCCGTCTCTGTCCTGTGCCGTTGGCTGTGCTCCCCTTGTGGAAGGACACAGTGACAATCATGCTGACACACAGTGGCGTACGGCCCCCCTGTCAACAGTGCATGCCCCATTGTGCTGCTGTCCCAACATGGTACAGCCCTCCCCCCTGCACCTGCCCTCCCTTGTATCCCCCACACCCGCTCCCAGCACTCCATACACAGGCTGTGGTCTTCCAGTCCACCACCACCTGTGGTACAGTGTTCCACCCATCCCCCCCTTTGCCCTGCATATGCCCCCTCACCTCCCATAGTACCACGTCGCACACATCATGGAACATGCCTTCCCAGACCATACCCTCTCATGGGGCCTGGAAACCCCTCTGTCTGTGTCCTAGCAATCCCTTCTACACATATGTGGCTGTTATTGTGATCCACCCTATCCTCCCCCTCATCAGGTGGGTATATGGGTACTGCCCCCTACCTTCCCTTGTCCAGCATGCCCCCATGTCCCTGACTATGCAGTGTGTGTTGGGCTGCACCCACTTCACCACTCATAGGTCCATACTGTGTGGCGTGTGCCACTACTGCACACATTCACCATCCATGGCATGACGGGTGGCACAGTTCCAGGGGGCTGTAGCACGACACCTTGGGGGGGGGGGTGGTTCCCATGCTATGCAGCCCGGTGGCATGTTGGCCCATACAGCCACTGTCCTACAGTGTGCAGTGTGGTACATGCCCCTGGTTGTATGTGCACATAGCCCATTCCCTTCCCTGGAGCATGCTGTACACATGCCTCCTGGACTACTGTCCCACCACTGGTGTCTTGCACACAACAGCTTGCATAGGGGCCCCTAGACAGAGGACACTATTCGCCATGACACTACCACTGATGCACCATAGCCATGTTGTCCTGCAGCCACCCACAGCCCTCTATGCCATCGGCCACCACCATGTCTTTGCTGTCTGCACACAGGTGGCAACCCCCATGTGGGTGGCAACTCTGTGCCGCACAAGGAACACCGCTCACAGCACATATACCTGTGCGACCCTGCCCCCATTGCCATCAGGGTTGGGCGTTGACACCCACCACCACACACATCAACTGACCCTGGGAACAGTATGCTGTATGCCACCAACCATGTGGCACTCCCCCATGGTTCATATCAGTCAGCACTGCCCCACAATGGTCATTGGGCCATCTGGGATGCTGACCAGAGTAGACAGGGTGTACACCACATGGGCCTTTGCCAGTCCCCAGTGTACCCACTTGTACCACACTATGTGGTTGGTTCAGCATGCTCCTCTGTTCACACATGTGCCGCTGCCCAGAGTGTAGGCCTCTGTCCTACCAATTGTTCACAGGCCTCCCTGTCAGGTATGTCCCCATGCCATGCTCATGGTTGCCATGTTGCATGCTTGCCTGTGGTTCCCTGGACCATTCTGTGGGACACTGGTGTGTGTGTATTCCACATGGCCCAGCCACCACTCCTGTGTTGTGCATCCTATGTCCAGTGGGTACCTGCACTGGTCACCCAGTAGCCCTGTCAGTATCCTGGGCAGCTGCATCCTCACCCTGGTGTCACTACCATCTACCCCTGCTGCCTTGTAGGCCGCTGGTGACCTCCATGTGTGTCCAAACTGGTCCCTGTACACTGAAGGTCTGTCACCCCATTCCTATCACTGGTCTCCTCCCCGACAGGTCCCACCCACCTGTCCCCTGTGTGTCTACTGTGCTGCTGTGTAGCTGTCAGTGCCCTGCATGCCCACCCACTCCGTCCACCCACTCTGTCAATCCAGGGACCCGCTATCTGGTCTCTGTCATCCCCCCATTCACATATGCAGTCACTGTGTATGTGTACCTCTCTGTACAGTACATTGTGCTGGCATAGGATCCCTGTGGTCCATGACTTCCCTGGCCTGTCGACTGCCCACTTGGGACATCTCCACATGTGCCTATCACTCTCACCTACCCACCTGGGTCATTGTAAGCCCCCAGAAGTACACCATCATGGCCTCTCAACCCACCTGTCTCAAAGGCAGCCATTTGGGCCTACATGTCCCTACAGCCTTGTTCACTTTGTGCCTTCATGTAGTCTGCACACCCCTCCCACATGGCATACCATCAGTATCACATGTCCGGGCATACTAGTCTCCACTCCATGTACCTGTGACAAGTTCGGCTTGCTGCAGGACAACATTACATGGCATTGTTGCATCATGCTGATACAGTGTTCATGACTGTGCTGCCTGTCAGCATGTCCCTCAGTGCCCATGGGCCCCCACCCATGTCCCTGTCCAACACATCACATGCACCGTGTGTGCAGTGCTGGTACCCAGCCTCAGCTGCCACCACTGTGGTGGCCATCCCATTTACAGTGCTGCCACTGACAGATGTATGCCACTATGGCATGTGGAGCTCAGCATGCCCAGGGGTGGGCTATGGCAGTTTTGAGGACCACATACATGGGTGCAGTTGACTATACTCAGTACCATACTAGTTGTCCGCTACATGCATTGCCATGTATTGCTACGGGGCCACAGCTGTGCCTGCATGATCACAGGCTTCTTCATCCCCACATTGTCTCTGATGGGACAAGCACTACACCCTGTCCCACTACTGTCACCAGCAGTACCACTGCTGTGGCAAGAGACAGGTGCCTGCAGTTACTTGTTATCCATGCCTGTCCTCCACCCCCTGGGTCCACTGTTACTCCACAGCCACAGCCAGGGCCAGTCATTGCCTGAACAGTATACAGGCCAGGCGCAACCTCCAGCCCCAGTGGGCCGCATGGTGGCTCCAAGCATGCATGCACTGTCATAGGCCATCGGTCGGCATATGCCGTTGTCTGTGCATGGCACACATGCATACCATGGCATGTCATCCTGCAAGCATTTGGCCAGGGTGCAGCTCCCTCCTGCCCTTCCCCTCTGTCCTGCATGTGGCATCTGCCCCAGCATGTGCACAGTGTGTGGCATGGGCCCTTGTGCTGGACCATGTGTGCTGGGTCACAGCACACATGTGCCAGTGCCCAGCCTTGTGGCCCAGTGACATAGTAGATGTGTCTGCATCACACATCCTGGCATCTGTGTGGCACGCAGCATGGCTGTTGTTGACACACATGGTGATCCTGCCTTGCAACCCTACTACGGTGACCACACACGGTATGCTCTTACCTGTACCCACGCACCCTGGTTGTTGTGCATCTGCTATGTGACCTACCTTGGTTTTGAGGGGCAATATCCCTTTTTGCATGGTGCCAAGGGCTCCTCCATTGTTCCTCCAGCTGCTGTCTGTGGGTGCCACCTTCACTGCCACCTGTGAAAACATGGGTAGACAGCCATTAGTGTCTGCACAGTGTACTGTGTTTTGCAGGCTGCCATGTATGGGCATGTGTTTTACATGTCTGGGACATCTACCATACAGGCATGGCCTTCCCATCTGCATGGCCACATCAGCATCCATTGCCAACCTCCTCATGTGTGTCAGGATGGCACGTCCCTCCTGGCAAGGTCCTGCCAGCGATGCTGCAACTGTCTGGGTGTCCTCCTGACCCCATGCTGTATGTACAGCTTGGCAGAAATCCTTCTCCACACCTGTTCCCTGTTCCCAGGGGTGTGTCTCCTGCTGCCAGGTGGCAGCAGGTACCTGGCCCATGGCTGGACCAGGCTGACCAGCTGAGCAGTCTCATCTAGGCTAAAGTTGGGCCCTCTGCCACCTAGACTGCTCATGTTTGCACTTGCAGTGAGGCTGTAGCTGTGTGGGACTGTCGATTGTTTGGCTTTACACTCCCTCCTGTACCAGGCCATGAGCTGCATGCTGTGGTGTCGCTCCCTGCATCACTACGCAGTGTTGTAGCGCACACCGCAAGTGCGTGTCATTCCACCGCATAACGCAATTGCATATATATTTATCGCAGCTTGCGATTTGTGTGCTATCTGAACACAGGGCTCCCTTGTGCATGTACTGTACCCCTGCATGTGTTCCTGAGCTGTGCTTGGTGTGGCAGGTACTGTGGTTGTGGTGTGTGTTGGTACAGGCTTGTGCTGCACATGTATGCACACATGGTGGTGCAGACCTGCGGGGGGATGTTGCATGGTTATGCTGGTGTGGCTGTGTGTTGTCTATGTGGGATGTCTGTGTTATGGTGCTGTGTGTCCTGTGGGTGGGCCTGCACATGCATGTTCAATCCTGGACACTGGTGGTATGTGTCACCATCCCACCATCATGGCATACATGCCCCTCTGGTCCTGTGTACTCACCCTACAGTGCTGTCCTATGGCAGGCATGCATGCCTTCCAGGGGCAGCTTGGGTACCACCGCTGTCATGTGTGGCTGTGTGTACTGACACATGCCATCCTATCCCAGACTGTCTTCGGCATTGTTATTCCCTGCATTGTCCACCTGGTTGACACACCAGACAGGAGCACTGTTTCTATGTCGCAGTGCACCCCTGTGTGGTACACTGCACCGGGCAGACAGTCCTATGTGGTGGTGTCCGCTGCTGTGGCTTTCACATGTGTTGTCAGTCATCCCTTGGCAGCTGTTACTGTTTGGGTATCTGTCTGGCGGTACCATTCAAGGGCCACATCTCTCCATTAGGTAAAATAGATCCTGATGAGCTGATCCAGTGCCCGCTGGCCTGTTGTTGCATTGCCTGGCAGTTGATAGCTGATGATGATGTTGATGTCATCCCACATCTGCATCCTCATTGGCCTCCTCTGCATCCCTCTCACCATGCATAGGATCCTCTGGTGGCAGTGGTACCCTCTGGCTTATGGCAATATTGTGCAGGATGCAACATGCAAGGAGGATCTTATAGCACATCTCTGGGTTGTATTGCAGTGCTCCTCCTACCCTGTCCAGACACCTGAAGTGTGCCTTCAGGATCCTAAAGGTACTCTGAATCACGGCCCATGTTGTGACATGTGCATCATTATATGCCTGCTCTGCTGCATTCTGTGGGTTCTTCACTGGTGTCATGAGCCATGGCAGTTGGGGATATTCACTGGCACTTGTGGAATGAACAGTGGAGTGGATGGTTAGCCATGGACTGGCACTATGTTGCCTCCACATGTATCTCTGCAGTGTGCCCTGCCCACCATACTCTATCTGTATCTGTCTTCACTCACCTATCAGCCATCCACCCTCCAGTTAACCTCTCTGGAATGCCTGGTGTAGGCCACTCTGATGGAATATGAAGGAATCATGGCAGGATCCAGGGTACCTGGCCACCACATCTAGGATCCGACAGTGGCTGTTACACACCACCTGGATGTTCAGTGCATGGTACCCCTTGCGATTTACAAAGGCATCTCCATCCTCCACTGGAGTCTTAATTGTCACCTGTGTGCAATCGATAGCACACATGACATTTGGGAACTTTGCTATTGCATAGAAGGCCTGCTTGGTGGCCTGCTGCTGTGCACCCTGTAGGAAGGCAAGATACCTGTCACGGTGTCGCAGTATGGCATCCATGAACTGTGTCAGGCACCGGGACACGGTGGCCTGGGATATTCCCACTGTGTCACCACTGGGTCTTTGGAATGTACCAGTGCTCAGGCAGCAGAGTGCTGCACTTACCTTCACATTGACTGGTATGGCATAGGCCCTCTTTGTAGCTGTGGCTAGTTCCTCCCACAGCTCCCAGCACAGCATTGCTATAGCAGCCTTATTCAGCTGGTACTGTGCTATGCACTGCTCCTCTGTGACCTCCTCATAGGACTGTCTGGTATGTATCACTTGGGAGGCTCTGCACCTGGCTGGTTGCTGTGGCTGTGGTGGTGCATTGGCCTGCATCCTGCCATTGTGATGCCTTCTTCACCTGCACTGCCTCCGCCTGGCTTCTGCTGCCAGCATTATGCCTAGTAGGGATACCCCTGCGGGCATAGTCGTCCTTTTCTACAGTCACACTCCACAGTCTGCACACTGCTTCCTCTAGTGTGTCTACTTTGTACTGTGTTACTCCACCCCTTTTATAGTGGTGTGCAGTTAGACCACCTTTTCATTGGTCTAGGTGGTAGAGCCTTGGTTGGACGCAGGCTGCGTGTGCTGTGCTTCCTGAATACGGCTTGTGGATACAGCAGGCCATGCGGCATGTCGCAGGTTCCACTGTGCCGCATGTCTGGATGCAAGGCGCAATGTGCAACTGTGCTGGTGTTTGCCACAGCTTGCATTTCTGAATCTCACTTGCCACACATCTTTTGCCGCATCTTGCTACTTGCATCGTGTTTTGTGGATGCATCTTGCGGGCGTTCTACCTGTGGCTTTCTGAATCTAGACCATCATTTTGATATAAAAGGTCTGTTGCTTGCTATGCAGACAGTCTTAATTCCACACATGTAATAACTTTTTGCTGAATGGCTAAAGCACAATTTGCCTGCCACACCTGATATTTTATAATACGGAACATAATGCTCAAAGTACCACTGTGCAATCAATTCCACTTTACAGGGGTGAATCCATAAATAACATTCTCACATGACATCAGGGTGGTGAAGTCCTAATTCCGCATCCCTTCTAAGCACTCCCAGAAACCTTTTGCATAGCCACACTCCATAAAAAGGCACTCCTGAGTTACTATTACCTGAGTGCACTCCTGACTAGTATAGTATCGCTCCTGTATATGTTTCCAGGACCCTCTTACTCTAGTCTTCTGTGAATACTAAGCCACGGAATATCCCATAAGTAAGCAGGAAGCCTTTTATTTACTAATTGTTGCAAAGACCCTTGTCTCTGAACTGCTGGGCATGATGGCAAAACTGGATCAGAAAACAAAATGTGTGGACACAACTAGTTTGCTGTCACCACCGAGGAAGATTAGGATCTAACCACACACTGGCACTAAAGGTACCCAATACCCATATACTAGAGTCTTGACATAACACTCTACTAAAGTTAAAAATTATGAAGAGACTATAAAAATACCACAGGATGAATCATTCCCTCCTCCCCTTATGCTTGTGAAAAATATGTGATGCCCCTTTTAATGGGGTGTAGTTGGTTACCTGACACAACTAAGAAAAAAAAAACACTAAGCAGCTTTGTTTCAATACTGACTGGAGGTGGGAATACATAACTTACATATAAAAAGTTAGGAATCAACAATGTTTTAATTAAGAAAACTATTTTCCTCTTTGATAATTTCAGATTTTTCCAAACCATTACCTGGGCTGTGGCAGATTGTTCCTTAGGTTCCCAGTTCTGGAGGGCTGTATCCCCTTGTCCTAAAGTTAGCCCCAAAATTTCCACCTTATCTCCAGCTACAGTAAATCCTGCTAAATGAGCCCAATCCTCTTGTCTAGATCCCTATCTAATTCCAGTACTTTGTAGCCAATTGATTTGTGATGCAGAAGCTTCAGAAAATGTCTGCAATACCATGGTCAGAGGGTTAGAAGCTGATGTCTTGTACAAAACACTAACATCATCTGTATAAGCCAATATTTTAACAGGGGGAAGATAATTTTACCCTTTATGCTATCATGACCCTGTATTGCCCAAATTAAGGGGTCTATCCGAAAAATACATGCAAAACAGGATGCAGGGACACAATTGTCTTTCCCCCTGGAAGAATCAAAGCTCTGAAGCCAGCCACCTATTAATCCATGGAATAACACTTGCTTGTGAATAAAACACTTTCAGCCAATATATAAACGTGTCCAGAATGCCATATATTTCCAGTACTTTAAACAGATAATCATGAGCTAAGCTGTTAAATGCCTCCTTTTGATCAAGAGATAGGACATACCCAGAAAGTGAACCTGTGTTACTTCTTTCAAACACTTTACAAAGTAACAATAAGGTATCATGAATTGATCTTCCAGGTGCTATAAGATTTTCCGCTACATGCACAAGGTGATTTGCCAATTCTTTAGATAAAATGTTCAGATCTGTTTTTAATAAACAGACAACAGTTGGACAAGAACATCCTATTTCCTTTTTATGTAAAAAAATATTGTAGCATTAGTCATAGCAATTGGCAATTTCCCTGAAGACAGAATTTCATTATAATTTCCACCAATGCCGGACCTAATAAAGGGCAGGAAGCTTTATAAAACTCAATAGGCAAACCATACATTCCAGGAGATTTATTTTGTTTTATGGAGTTAATGACTGATTCTACTTCTGTTAAAACAATAGGGGACATTCACACTTGTCCTGAATGTGTCTCCAACTGTTGATGCTGAGTTGTACCTAAAAAGTGGTTAATATCACTAATAGAGGTATGAGCAATGGCAAAAGTATCTGCTACAAAATGTTCAGCAATATGTAACACCTCCTCAGTATTAGAACATTTAATCCATTGTAAATTAATTAAACCTAATTATCTTATTCTCAATCAGTTTTTGGCACCCTTTAAAAATCTCAAAAGACTGGGCAGAACCTTGTGTCCATTATTGAAGTTCATATTTTAAAGACTTTGCCCTCTCATACTGGTATTCCATCAATTTTTGTTTTCTTTTCTTAATTGGGGCATCCTTCTGCCCCATATTCTTACTGGATAACTCTATCAACCTGTGCAACCATGCATGAAAACTGAAGTATTTTTTACACCTAATCCAGTCCCTTTTATATGTATAGGATGAAAAGGCTGACAAAAGACCTTCTTTTGTGTCCACCCACCAAGCTACCTAAGACTCATATGCATATTGTACTGATAACCTAGAGCTCAGCAAATTTTATATTCTGTTGTCTAACACTTGCCTCCCATAATACAGAGGTATTCATTCTCAAGACACCCTTCCCTTTTTGGGGAATTTCTCCTCTGATAATGTACTCTGAAGTAATAAATGATCTGGGGCTCAATATGTAGAAGTTTGCATGGCAATAACCAGTGTTTGCACACACAAACTGGGCTTTGCACTGGAACCCAATATTTAAAGGGCTCTGTTGCACTGGCAAACTGTCCTAAAAATAAGAGGTGCACACCCTATCTGTACATATTTGGCTGGCAGAGGAGATGTGAGGAGGGCTGTGCTGATCACTGTATGTTCCCACGGAACTGTGGAGAATACTACAGTGAGTGGGTGGAGGGGTGCCTAGTGCCATGGGGGTGGGACCTCTGGACACCAGGGAGTTTTTTTTCTATCTGGGCTGGTGGTTGGGTGGGGGATCAGTAACAGCAGGGATTCTTTTCACAGTGAGAGGCTGGTGGTGAAAGGGGGGGGGACACTACCCTCAGGGATTCTTTCCATTGTAAAGTTGGGGCTGGTGATCAGATGGGGGGTACCACAACCACTAGGGATTATTATTTTACAGTTGGGGCTAGTGATCAGAGAGAGGGAGGCACTACTACCACCAGGGACTGTTACATTAATGTTGGGTCTTGCGATTGGAGGGAGGGGGCAGCACTACCACTAGTGACTATTATGTTAATGTCGGGGCTGGCAATCAGTGGGGGGGCACTAGCAGCAGGGAATATTGTTACAATATCAGGGCTGGCAATCAGTGGTAGAGGGACCATTACAACCAGGGACTGTTATGACAATGTCAGGGCTGGTGATCAGAGGGAGTGGGGACCACTACCACCAGGGATAGTTATGGCAATATCAGGGCTGGTGATCAGAGGTTGGGGGGACCACTAGCACCAGGGAATGATAGAAATACCATAGAGCTGGGGATCAGAGGTTGGGGGAATGACTAGCACGAGTGATAACTATGGCTACACTGGCCGGGAGGGCAGTGTCATTCTTCCTGCCTCCGCAACCCATGCAAATGGTCCCATAATGGACATGCAAATGGCCCCTTAGCGCTTCACAAACCCATTGGAATAATTTGCATGGGTACCTTTGAAAACTGTAAATAGCACTCAAGCACTGTCAACACCTGACACCAACTTTGGGTGCCATGAAAGGGCAGCACTGCTTCACTTAACGCTGTGCTGACATGGCCCAATATTCATTTGGGTAGCGTCTAACTGAATATAGCATCCTGGGACCCATGGACAATAGCAAAGAACAACACAAACATTTGCGCTACACTTTGTGCATTTCTGCATATCAGGCCCCCAATGTTTTCAGTCCCAAAGTGCTGGAGAAAACTACTGTAAGAAGTTTTGATTTAAAAATAAAGTCTATTCTGGAAGTGATGGAACCTCTATAATACATGTATGCCCCAATCTTTTGCACTTTTCAGAATGAATCTTGCAAATCAAATGAGGTAATCATGTCTATTAAAACATCTGAATCCCAGTATGCTTTCTTATTTTTACTTAATTCAGCAGCCTGTCTGACAAGACAATTAAAGTCGCCTCCTCCTGGGTTACTGTTCTTGCAGTAAATAAATATGGGCACATTTTCTGAAACAATTCCACTCAATCCACATTTGACTGTGGAGCATAAGCAGTAAAAATCCTAAAGGACTGCCCACCCCTGTCCAGGTCTAACATCAAAGCCCTACCTCAGTGAATATCTACAAGATGGGATACATGCCATGTAATTCCAATCAGTAGAACACCTACACTGCCACAACTTCCTCCCGGGGGAATAAAATGAAGGCCCTAATGTCCATAATGAATGCGTCCAGGAAATTTTAAAGCGAGTTTTCATTTTAGTATCTTGAAAAAATATGCTGTTCCTTGGCTGCTGTTTTAATAATTTCAAGGTTATCATGCTTTTTTATGAGCATTAAAACTATTTGTATTCAGTGTGACAACATTTAGAAATGCCATAATGTAACAGAAAAAGAAGGAAAACCTTAGTCTTGTCATAAGGAATTTCTTGTAATTCTCAAGAGATGATGGAAGGTTTGATACCTGTAATTCTCAAATACTGAGAGAAAGTACAGTTTCTCCTTTTCTTTGAGGCTGATGCCTCTTCCTGATAATGCTCAGGTTCAGAAGGAGGGTTTTGGTGTGAATGGCTTGAGAAGGCCTCATTATGCCCCTCCTTTTCATCAGAGTCCCCTCACATTTTCCTCCTACCTAGGGCTGTAAATCTATTGGACACAGAAATAGGCACATTTTTCACATTCTTAGGAGTTTTGCTCTGCCCTTTATCTTTCTTCTTTCTGGGAACTACCATCACAGGCACACAGTCCTGTGAAGGTTGATCCACTTGTGGGAAGGGGTTGGGGGAGACCCCAGCAGTGTCACTCACCTCCCCCTGGATATCCTCCAACAAATCTTCCTGGATCTCCAGAACCTCTCATTTCTCAGTGATCTCAGATGCATCATTCTGAGGAGAGGCAACCCCCTGGTATTCATGTTATACCTGAGTTCTTTGGTGACAGTTGCTCAAACAGTTGTTCTTGATCTCTAGGGGGGAGGAGCAGGATTAGGTGCACCTTAGTTGGTCCCATTGATCTCTTCCTCTAATTCTTCTATGGGAGGATCAGGGGTTAGAAAACTGGAGGCTTGGTCAGGTGAATTGACCTTGCCGGCAAGGAGGTGTAGACTATTGTGCCTTCCCAATCAGGTACTATTGGTCAAAACCATCTTCCCTATTATGGGAGACCCAGGGGCAATTATGAAATGAGTGACCCTGCTCCTCATATAGATTACATTTGAAAGACTTGTCACATAAGGAGCTATGATGACCATACATTTGGCACAGTTTACACTTTTGTTGTTCGCAAGCATTACTTAAATGTGCTAGCAACTCACATTTGAAACATACACAAGGCTACCCTTGGAAGAAACAGACCCACCAATCTTTACCTATAAAAAACTGCTCAGTAGATGAATAAGGCCTGCCCCAACATATTTCAGCTTTACTCTGCACAGCTATCCCCAGCTAGATTTTTTCATCATCTAAGATGGGTAAGGATATGTCCAGAACTTCACATTTCTGGCTTAGCCAATATCGGATGTCCAAAACAGTCATCCCGTCATTATGAAACATTATAGTTACTACTTTCACCAATGGTTTCCTCAGTGGGATGGCAAGAAAATCAGCCTAGAGAAGAGTGTCTTTTAAGTCTGGTTAGTTTGCCCAGAATTTATCCAAGGACCCCCATGGTTTTGAAGCTCACATCATAGAGCTCATCTTTGGAAATTTCAAGTTGTTTCTGCTCCTGGCAGAGTTCACAGCATCCTGAAGGGATCCGTTCTTGGAATGCTTCCCACCTCCCTTTCTCCTCCCCTTCTTCACCCCCACCTCACTCCTCCTCCACTACACTCCTCTGCATAAGCCAGATAGCCCCCAAACCTAAACTGCACTTGAATTTTTTATTTAAATTTTAATCTGCACTGCTGTTGAACGGTAGCTTATTGTACTGTTGTGCTATTGTTGCCTGCTCACCTAGACCAACCTGTTTGCACTCTATTTTATGCACTGCCTGCTAGCTCCCTCCTCTTCTTGTTTCCTTCCACTTGAATGTCATTGTATAATCATGCTGTATTTGATTCTTAATTGTATGCCATTCCAATTGTGTATATTGTGTTTCTGTATCATGCAGTGTTCTATCCCCATGTGACCTCCACCCCAAAGTCACACCATAAGACAAGCTACTTGAAGCTCAGTGTGTCCTCTGGTGAAACATTTCAATAAATAAATAAATTTGAACACATACAGTTCTGAAGTCATGGCCAGTGTCAGTGGCTCAGCAGGTAGCACACTTGCCTCTAAGGCCGGGAGATCAGAAGGCTGTGGGTTATATCCCCACACCAGGCACTTGGATTAATATCCCAATACTGACACTGCAGTGCAGCATGAGGTGGGTACTGCACTCCTGATGTGCCATCTTTTGGATGAGAAATTAAACTGAGGTCCCATCTGCCTGTTCTGGTGGTAGTTCAGGTGGATGTTAAAGATTCTATGGCACTTCTCGAAAAAAGAGTAGGGAAATTTCCTCAGTGCCCTGGCCAAATTTCCTCCCATTCACTAAAAATACCACCAACAGCTTAATCTGGCTCAAGGTCAGTTGGCATTCATCTGTATCCCTTCCCCCCAGGTTGTGCCTGAAAATAAGCAAGACTTTGTCTAGTGCACTTACCCGGTCAACAAAAAATAAATAAATAAATAAATAAAACTGAGAAGGACATCAACTCTTTCAACAGTTTTTGAATAATATATGTACATGCTGGCAGGTACTCATCACTGCAATGTACCGGAGTCATACCGCATTCTTCCTCTGTGCTGGCGCCACAGTGGGAGAAATCAAATCAATGGCTTGGGGAGCTGTTTCATCAGTATTCCAAGGAGCTTCCTCAGGGGCATAGGTGTATTTGTTTTTTATTTGCCTTTCTAGAGGGTAAAGGGGGCTGAAACACAGATCTCTGGGCTTGTATCACAGGAGCCTTGTGGATGGATCTTGGAGGGCTTGAAGGGGAAACAACCAAAGGATCTATTGCTAGTAAATCAGATTTTACCTAGAAGAAATAGACTCAAAACCCACAGCCTGTGCAGTTCCTGTTTCTTGCTCTGTTTGATCTATAAGTGATGCTGGTCAGAGCCCCCCTTAGCTGTTTTGCTGGCTCTGTGGGTCTGGGCAGGGATGGACCCTGACAGTCTCTTACAGGATTTGTTCCTGTTATGTTATTACTTCCCACTTCTCCCACATTCCCAGCTCCCTCATTTAATAGTTTTATTGAAGAATCCAGTGGGAAGAGGAATTGTCCCTTCCCTGAGTAATCTCAGTAGCTTCACATATTGCATAGGCATGTCTGACCGTATGAGTTACCGGCCTCCCTGCTCACAGTTGTCATCTTGTAGTCAGTCTGTTTGCTGATATTATGACTATTGCTCTCAGAACTGCTTCTGCCTTCCACTGACTGTTGGCTGTTTTTTCCCATCCAACACTCTAGCCCTTGCTGTACAGCCCACACAGTGTTCATTAGTGGTGTAGGGCTGGGATGGCCTCTATGCAGACTCAGCTGTCTGCTCACTTGCATGCTTATTTGCAGCTTCCTTCAGCTGTGTTTTATGCTGTTACTGTTGGAAATGACAGCCTGCTCAGGACTCCTCCCCCGTTCCTTGGTCACCCGATGTGACTGTAGCAGCCTTTACTTCCTGTAATCCACTCATGGCTGCAAGCTCTGCAGCCTCTTCTGCAAGTAATGGAAGCAGCAGGGAGCATCTTTCATTTACACCTGCCAGCAGAAGCTTTTCATTGTTTTCTGAGGCAAACTGAAATTCCCTTAACTTTTCCTCTTGTCCAACAACCCTGGGTTCAGGTAATGAGTTTACTTTTTCAATTGTGTCACCAGCTGTACTAGATGTACCCCCTATAGCACACAGCACAGCTGTGGCAAACTTCATAGCAGAAATTAAAGCCTCCCCCCCAGTGTCTACCTCCATAGCACTGTTTTTCGTATTCTTGTGCTGGCACTCCATTCCCTCACCTCAGCCTCTGTCGTTACCTGGGTTGGCCATCTTGCAATAGCAAGACAGCCACACAGTGCCCCCTCAGAAGAGTTGGGGCATTTTTATTGAAGGAAAGATATCTATCATTATACATTACAGAGAAATCTTACGCAGTAGAAGATATCAAACATACAATATACATCACAACGTATCTTTTTCCCTTTCTGCATTAATTGATATTATATTGCCACATGGTATCTCAGGCTCCTATTAATCAAGCATTGTAATCCCCCATCAATGTGATCAGCATTTTTCCTTAAGCGTCCATGTCAATTCACTATCCCTTATTTCCTTTCTTAAAAATTGCATTAAGGCTTCCAATGGTACATCCTTTTTCTGAAAAAGATATGGACATCTATTTTGCCAAATACACCATTTCACACATGCAAATATGACTAGAGTTGTACTTATGCCCCATTGAATCCAAATGTTTCCAAGGTCACCTAAGACTAATTGTAAGAGATACTTTAAAACTTTGACTCATTCCATTTAATTGCCAGTAATGCCCACAAGGAGGCAATCTATGAACATTCAAAAAATGATCCATTGTTTCAGTTTCTTTCATACATCTTCTTTCCTCCATTCATTTATGTTTACCATTGCCTTTTATGTTAAGCTTGCCATGCACACATAGCCATATCTTATCCCACATTATTTCCGGGATCATTTGATCCAGTAATTGTTTAAAAATAACAGCATCAGACATACCATATTGTTGATCAAACACCATTGTACTATAAAACTGTTCACCCATAACTATTTTATATAATAATTTCCCTGTACTGTTCTTAACTATTTCTATGGTTAGATTCCACATCTTTATTTTCTAAAAACAATTCTTCACATAACTAATATTTATGAACAGTAGCGTAGCAAATTCTCAGAGGGCCTGGGTGCAAGGCGATGTTACAGGGCTCCTCCCCAGTTTTGAATAAACAACAAAATTATGATTTGGGCCCCTCAAACCTTGTGGGCCCGGGTGCCACTGCATCCCCTGCACCCTTGTAGCTACGCCCCTGTTTATAAAACCCTGACCTTTAACTTGCTTCAATTTGTTCTGTTCAGAAAGACCTATTCATTTTTTCAGTAAGTCTTCTAAATAATTCTAGGCCTGTATTTGTTTGGGAAAAAATAATAGTCAAAGATTATATCTAAAGAAACTACAGTAAAAAAAAAAACACTAACAGATTTATCATACCTATTCCTCCCTTCTCAACCGAACGATATGTAGCACCTCTTTTAAAGGGATTTAGTCTACTGCCCCACAGTAAACAAAAAACAAACAAACCACACAATATAAAGTAGCTTCCATCTCCTTGGGGTGGAGATAACAAAGCTTATATGTAAGAAAATGGGGATCCAAAATGGTTTAATCATGAAAATTTATATTTGGACATCACCCTGGCCAGCCTGGTGGTGAAGAGGGTTGGGGTGTTGGTGCCTTACCTCAAACCACACCGGTGACCCAGGTTTGGGAATGGACTCAGGCGCTGGAGGGTTGTCAGAGGAAGGAGAAGGATTGAGTGTTCGAAGGACTGCTCTCCTCTCCTGGGGTGGGTTAGGGAGAGGCATCGCTCTGTAGCAGCCCGCAGTGGAGACCAGGGGCAGTGCAGATGTGATGGGCAAGGAACTGAAGGAGAAAAACACAGAAAATGGACCGTCAAACTGCTGGATGATGACTGCCAGGACCAGTGCCTCCTCGGAACTCCAAGAAGCCGACCTGACCACAGCAACACCCAGGGTCAATGCCTAGGCCTCCAGGCCATTCCTCCTCAGAAGAGGAGTACCGATTCGGTGAAGGGTCACTTCAAGTTACCCTGAGGTGGCTGCGATGCAGGGTCGGGGATCGGCATCGGAGCCGTGATGGAGACCATCCTTGGAAATTGGCCTGAAGGAGTGGTAATTGGGGGTGCAGGGGAGATAAATAGCACACACAAAAAAAAGACATCACCCATTGGTTCCATCTGTTTACTTTAATTTCAGCTATGTCCAGTTTCAGTTTCCAGTTATAGTTTGCCATGTCCATAAATCCAAACCAGATACCTAAGATTTTTATTTTAGCTGTTGTGCAGATTATCCCATTTACTGTATCACCTGTATGTTTTTTTTCTAGGAACATCTCAGTACATTTTTATAATTCACCTTAGAGACTGAAATTCCTGAAAAGTGTTCAGAGTTCCAAAGCTTTCACTCCTGATTGAGCGTCCCTTACACATCATCTGTATAGGAAACCAATTTGCACTGCAGAAAGACTAAATTCACCCCAATCTCTTGTATCCTTTAATCTTGATCAATAGATTGTAGGACAGGATCTAACACAGATATAATAAGGGACTCATAGGACATCCCTGTCTGACTTCCGATTTCAAATCTATCTCCCTCCCATACAAACCATTGACAATTGGGAACACTGTACCTTTTCTATACAAAAACTACACCCATTTGATCCATTTCTTTGGCATGCCATAATGATCTAAATAATACCATAAGTAGTTGTGATTAACTATAATGAAGTTCTTCTCCTGGTTAAATGCCAGGAGGAGGCCGTGTACATTTCCTAATGCACCCAGCACAAAAATTTCGCGAAGTAACAACAGATTATCTTGTATTTTTCTCACTGCAGTGGCACATGTTTGGAATGGTATTATGAAGCTGTGTGCTGCAGCTGCCAGTCTTTCCCCCAAGATCTTTAATAATATCTTCAAGCCTGTGTTTAAGACACTTGAAGGTCTCCAATTATTCATATCTGATTTTTCTCTTTTTTGTATATAAAAAATAAATTACCTTGCAACATTGCATCATCAGAGGCTTTGTGCTCCAACATTTCTTTAAATACTTCAGATAACGGGTGTGCCATGACCTTGCAATATAATTTGTACACCTCACTTGGAATGCCATTGCTGCCAGGAGTGATGTTATTTTTTGAGGATTTAATTGCTTCATTTACCTCTTGAGGTGTGATTTCTGCAAAAAGTAATGTTTTCATAATCTTTGACAATTTTGGGACTTGCATGTGTTGTAATATTCCATCATTATCCACCCAGTTTCTTTCTCAGTCACAGATACCTTTTGTGCCTGCTCTTCCACTATTTTCCTGATATCCTTCTGGACAGCTCTAACCACCATTAAATTATCTTGTAGCTGTGTCATTATTCTTTTAGATACTCCATCCATGCAATAATCAAAAGGATTCATTTTGGACCTTTCTGCCTTGGGTGACACATTTTTGTTCCATCAATAAAGAAGTCATTCTGTCATATTGCATATTTCTCATGTTCTTTTTCATCTGACTGATATATTCACTGTAATTCTGTTCAGTTTCAACAGCTAGTGATAATAATTTCTGGAGTTTGTGTCTTAATGATAAATATTGTAAATAATCATTAATTGTCTTCTTTCTTGAGATTTTTACACAAAATTCCTTAAATTCCTTCCAAACATGATTCCACCATTCTACTAAGGAATCATACATTTCCACCACTAACTTATTTTCAGAAAGCTCTCTGTCTTGATTTTTCCATTTTCTCCCCAAAATATGGCAGTGTTCAGCTGACATTCATGAGTTTTCGCTGTAGGAGTGGATTCTGAATTTATCATAATTGCAACAGCTTTATGATCGGATGTTTCCATAGCTATGGTACTAGCTTTAGTTGCTGATAACCAGGGAGACAAAAATACCAGATCAATGTGAGTTGATATAGTACCTTTATGAAATGTTCTTTCTACTAAGGAACCAGAAGCAGCTACAACCTTCATCAGGAGCACAGGGACAGAGGTCACCATATTCCCACAGAAGAATAGAATCATAATATGTTTTATATTCATATGTCTCTTAAGTGGCTTAAGTGTCAGTGGCTCAGTAGGTAGCACACTCACCTCTGAGGCCGGGAGATCAGAGGGCTGTGGGTTCAGTTCTCACATCTGGCACTTGGGTTAATATCCCAGTAATGACACTGTAGTGCAGCATGAGAGGGGTGCTGCACTTCTGAGGTGCCGTCTTTCAGATGAGACGTTAAACCAAAGTCCCATCTGCCTGGATTGGTGGTAGTTCTGGTGGATGTTAAAGATCCCATGGCACTTATCGAAAAGAGTAGGGGAATTTCCCTGGTGTCCTGGCCAAATTTCCCTCATTCACTAAAAATACTACCAACAGCTTAATCTGGTTCAAGGTCAGTTGGCATTCATCTGTATCCCCTTCCCCCAGGTAATGCCTGAAAATAGGCAGGATTTGTCTAGTGCACTTACCTGGACAACAAAAAATAAATAAATAAATAAAATATTTTTAGAATAACCACAATTTAAGTCACCTCCAAAAATTACTCCTTTGGTGTATAAATACAGTCTAATCACTTTAAATAGTTCAATACTGGTTGCTTTGGTCTATGGGCAGTATACATTAAAGAGCAACTGACACTATCTGGCTAAAAGTGCTATACTGCAGAATTAAAATAAGCATACCCCCAGTAAATCTCATACCAAAACCTAGATTTCTGCATTACTTCATTTTAAACTTATGAGTTATTTTGTAACCCTGATTTAACTACCTGTTCAAAAATGCCTGTTTCAGTGAAGAGCTGCTGCTGATGTCATCTCATGAACTCACAGTCTAGTACTCCCTGTCAGCAAGCTTATAGGACCTGTTTCTCCAAAGTTGTAAAAATCATCTGCAATGGTTTTCACAAGTAAAACAGGCAGCACCAGTCAGTAATCATTTCCTTTAAAAACTGTGTGTGTTTCAGGTTTTGTAACAAAGCTGACAATATTTTATGTACCTTTTGTTGTGGTCCTTTTTTCCAGGGTTGCTGGATGCTGGGTCATAGCACACTGTTGTGAAGTTTACACACCGAATAAGTTTCTGATGTGGCGAAAGGCTCAGATCAGTCACACCTATCATTCAATTGAGGTGATTTTTAAGAATGACACTTTAAAACAATTATTCCATCTCCTTATCAATGAGAGTAGAAGAGGTAATGCTGTTTTGAAAACTTACTAGGGTTTTTTAATTTAGCCAGCACAATGTGTTCTCCCTGTCAGGTTGTTTTTGACCTACTTTCAAGCTCATCTATGTTCTACTCTAAATTAAAATGATCATTCTACTAGAGCCAACACTTCCACCCCAGTAGGAATTAACACATATAAGGTCCCTATTAAAACATATTGTAAAACAGACACTGACAAACAGCAGTGAAGTTACCAACATTACAATATTAGCAGCAATACAACATCCTAACAGGCACAGTAGAGTAGCACTCCAAATAGCTTCAGCATCCTGGAGGCAAGCTAACTCAGCATACAGCAACCCTTGAGAAATGGACCACACCAAAAGGCATTATAAGATTCAATTTTGTCAACTCTGTTACAAAACCTGAAACACATATAATTTTTATAGCAATGTTTTTTGAATGGTGCTGTCTGTTTTACTTTAGAAAACTATTGCACATGATCTTTAAAACTTTGGAGAAACAGGTCCTATACACTTGCTGACAGGTAATACTAGAGTGTAAGGTCCTGATATGACATCAGCAGCAGCTCTTCACTGATACAGGCTGTTTTGAACAGGTAGTGAAATCATGGTTACAAAACAGCTCATAACATTAAAATGAAGTAATGTAGAAATCTAGTTTTTGGTATGAGATTTACTGGGGGTAGGTTTATTCAGATTCTGCAATGTAGCACTTTTTGCATCAGCAGTTCTTCAATTAAACACACTTGTTATCCGTCATATAGAACATCCAGGATTAACACTCTCCCTAGAACTATATCAATAATTTTACAAACTTGGACATCATAGGTTGCAAACAGTATACTGACTCCGGAGCATCGTTCCTCCCCCAAAGACCAGACAAATGGCCCTTTTGACCATTCCTTCTTAGCCAGTCTAACTCCTTCCAGGGTATATATCATGGTATCCTGCATGAATACAATGTCTGAATCCAGATTTTGTATTGCAGCAATCGTAGTCAGTCTCTATAACCAATGCAGTATACTGTTTGCATTTAAAATAGTAATAGATGTACTGGGTAAAATGCTAGACCCTATTGTGAAAGAAAAAGGAAAACCATAACAAAACTGACATTCTTAAATGGGAGCACCCCTTTTCTTCCTACTGTTCAAGGACTTAGTATTTTTTTCATTTTTTAGAAGTTCACTTGTTCAGTTCACATATCTTCTATGCTTGAAAAAGGGTCAAGTTATGAGGATAAGATTGAGGCAACATCGGAATCATCCTCCATGTCTTCCCAGTCTCTACCATCTGGTAATATTTCAAATTTGTTTTGTGAGCCTACTGAAGATTTTCTGGTTAACCTTTGTGCAGGCTGACGCTTCTGCATTTTCTTCCTTCTATGTCTTGTCACCATCTTAAAGGATGCTGTTTCATGAGTGTTCAGTGGGGGCATATCTTTAGCAGTCATTTCTACTTGAATTGTGCCTTTCCTGGTCACAACTGTGGCCTGAGTTGTGTCCTCCTCACAAACATAGAAATATGAAAATTGACAGCAGATAAGGACTGTGTGGCACACCCAGTCTGCCCATTTTGCTACCTATTTCTAAACCATAGATCCTAGTTGATATGCAGCTCACCCTTTCTTTCCTGTCTCTAGGGTACCCTTATGTCTATCCTATGCATTCTTGAATTCCCCAACTGTTTTTGCCCACACTACCTCCTTTGGGAGGCCATTCCAAGCATCCACCACTCTTTCAGTGAATAAGTACTTCCTCACATTGCCCCTGAATGTCCCCCAACTTCATCTCGGGCCCCCTTGTTCTTGGACATCTCCTTTTTTGAAAGATTTGATGCTCTTGTACCTCATTTACACCCCTGAGGTACTTGAATGTTTCTATCATGTCCCCCTTTCTCTTCTCTCCTCCAGGGAATACATATTGAGTTGTCCTAGCCTCTCCTCATAAGGCTGTTCATGCAGACCCTGCACCATCATTTTTAGCACTTTTCTGGACTGCCTCCACTCTGTCTATGTCCTTCTAGTGATGTGGTCTCCAGAAATGGACAAAGTACTCTAGCTGAGGTTTCACCAGTGACCTGAATAGTGGCATAACAACTTCCTTCTTTCTACTGGTGATACCTCTCCCTATGCACCCCAGCATCCTACTGGCTTTCCACATGGCCTTCTCACATTGCCTGGTCACTTTCAGGTCATCTGATTTGAGTACCCCCAGGTCCCATTCCTGCTTTTAGTGTCACTGGTCCCGTCCCGTGTAATTCGCTCCCACCAGCTACACGGGAGGGCTCTTCTGTGGAGGTTTTTAAGACCCACCTCAAGGCTTACCTGTTTTGCCAAGCTTTTCCTGATCCTCCAGACTGAGTTGGGCAGGATCCTTCCTTTCCTCCCTTTATCCTTTCTTAGTTCTGTGGATTTTAATATAGATGTGATTATTTATAGATTAGAAATTTTATATTTTGTAATGTATGATAAATTTGTTGTTGTTGTAGTACAGCACCCAGAGCCTCCGGGATTGGGTACCTGATGAATAAAATTTGCCTTGCCTTGCTTCATGGCTGCCAGTACACCCCCCTCCCATTGTACTCATCCCTTGGATTTCTGTTCCCAAGAGAATGATTTTGTACTTTTTTGCATTGAATCTTAGCTGCCACACTTCTGACCACTCCTCCAACCTGCTTAGGCTCTTTCTCATATTTTCTAGCCCCTCTGGAGTGTCAACCATGTTGCAGATCTTAGTGGCATCTGCAAAAAAGATATACTTTCCCCTGCAGCCCCTCTGCAATGTCACTTATGAAGACATTGAAGAGGACTGATATCAGGACTAATTCCTATGGCACCCCCCTGGTCACCTTCCTTTCCTCAGATTGAACACCATTCACTAGCATCCTCTGTGTACTTCCCCCCTCAACCAATTTCTGACCCAGTTTATCAACATGGGACCCACCCCTAAGCTGCCTAACTTGTTTGCCAACCTTCTGTGTGGTACAGTGCCAAATGCCTTGCTAAAATCCAAGCAGGCCACATCCACTGCACTTCCTTGATCAACTTCCCTGGCCACCCAGTCAAAGAAATCTATTAGCTTTATTTGCCATAACCTTCCCGCTGTGAATCCATGCTGTCTTGGATCATGTGCTCCTCTAGATTCAATGAATGACACAATCCTCTCCTTTAACAGTGCCTCCATTAATTTCCTGTCCCCCAAGGTCAGCCTGACTGGTCTGTAGTTGCCTGCCTCTTCTTGGCTTCCACTTTTGTGTAGAAGGACTGCATTTGCCTTCCTCCAGTCTTCTGGGACTGCACCTGTCTCTAGTGATCTGTTGAATAGGGTGATCAGTGGGGCTGCCAGCACCTCTCTGAGTTCTTTTAATATTCTGGGGTGAATTCCATCTCGTGCCATAGCCTTATCTATTTTCAGTATCCCAAATTCCTCTAGGACTCTCTCTACTGTGAATGGGGTGGTGTCCACCTCTCTTCCAAGGTTGCCTCTTTTGCTGAGTCGTGGACCTTCTGTCTCTTCCTTGGTGAAAACTGAACAAAAGTATTTGTTTAGTATAGCTGCTTTTTCTATGTCAT
The DNA here is from genome assembly GCA_016271365.2 of Neoceratodus forsteri. Classification (NCBI taxonomy): domain Eukaryota; kingdom Metazoa; phylum Chordata; order Ceratodontiformes; family Ceratodontidae; genus Neoceratodus; species Neoceratodus forsteri. The sequence goes on from CM057456.1 coordinate 581,867,150, forward strand.
CCTCTACACATCCTCCCCCCCTCCTTTGTTTACCTGACAGTCCCACTCCTAGTGTTATTTCTCTCACTAAGGTATCTGAAAAAGGTTTTGTCACCTTTTGTTATAGCCTGTGCTATATTTTCCTCTGTTTGTGCCTTTGTACTCCTGACCACCTTCCATGTCTCCCTCTGCTTCTCTAGATACTGATCCCTGTCCTCCTCCTTTTGTGTTTCTTTGTATCTCCTGAAGGCCCCTCTTTATTGTCTCACTTTCCTGGCCACTTCCTTTGAGAACCAAATTTGTCCTTTCTTTCTCTAACTCTTGCTTTGCTGTTTAACACAGACGCTCATTGCCTCTGCTATGGCGCCCTTGAGAATAGACCACTGCTTCTCCATCCCCCCTTTTTCCTCTTTCACCAGGGCTCCCCTAAGACTTTCCACCATTTTGTCAAAGTTTGCCCTTCTGAAATCCAGGATCTTTACTTTTGTGTGATTGGCCTTTTCTTCTGTGGTTACATTGAACCATACCATCCTATGGTCACTGTTTCCTATGTGGCTGCCTACCTTAACAACCTTGACTCTGTCCCCATTGGTGAGCACCAGGTCCAGTATAGACCTTTCATGGGTGGGTTTAGCCATGAGTTGTGACAGGCATGCCCCCTGCAGTGTGGTTAGGATGTTCCTGCTTTTGGCTGTACTTGCAGTCTGGGTGTTTCAAGTAACATCTGGCATACTGAAGTCCCCTAGCAGTAGTAGTTCACCTTTAGTTGCCATTTTGTGGATGGCTTCCAATATTATTTTATCTGTCTCTGACCTCTGCACCGGAGGTCTGCAGATCACCCCTGTACACATGCTGGTTCCAGTTCCTGTTTCCAGGGTGACCCATAGTGCCTCCGCTCCCTTCTGCAGCCCCTGAGCCTCTGTTGCTTTTTTCCCCCCTTCCTCATGTACATGGCCACCCCTCCCCTCTTGCTTCCCTCCCTGTCTTTCCTGAAAAGTGCGTATCCTGGTATGGCTATATCCCATTCATGATTTTCTGTGTACCATGTTTCTGTAACAGCGACAATGTCCAGGTCCACTTCCACCATCTATGTCACCAGGTCTGGGATTTTGTTTCCCAGGCTGTGGGCATTTGTACATACTGCTCTCCACATTTTGTCATCTACCCCCTTACACCCCTGTCTCCCCTTAGTCCCCTTTTTTGTTCTCTCCTCCATGTTACCTATGTAAGGTTTCTGTTTTTTTGGTAATCTTTTGAGCCCAGTATCCCCTTTTATGACTGTCTCTTCCTGTTGGAGGGGCATATGATATGTCCTGCTTGCTTTCACCTCCCCCCTTGGCTAGTTTAAATGGTTGCTGAGGAAACATTTAAACTTCTCACCAAGGATCTTGGTGCTACCACTGGATGGTTCTAGTCTTGGCTTGCTGCATTCCATTGTCTTGAGTTATTTCCTCACCTCACCCTGGGTTGTGGTCTTTTTTTTTTGTCCGTCTCAGCACCGGCTTCAGCCCGGTCACAGCCCCTGTCACCCCTTGCTCTCAAATCAGCTGTTTTCCCATTTTGTCCCCTTGGCTTACCCCCCCCAGGGTGGGGCTGTGGCACTGGCCAAGGTGTCATGGACACAAGTCGGGTTATGGGAGCCAGCCTGAGAGTGAGGAGGGGTGGCGAGGTGGCGTCATGGAGGTGTTGCAGCGGGATTTTCTATTTTGCTCCCTCTGGAGCCAGGTGCATGCAATGATGTCAGCCAAGGCAGAACTCACACACTCCTGTGTGTGCTCCCCTTGAAGCATCTGCACTCGGCTCTCCCCATGCTTGCACATGTCACCTTGCTCCCCACCCTCTACCAGGGGATACTCAGGTGCCATTGCTGCAGATCCCCCCTTCCCAGGGAAGGAGTGCAGTCTCTGGATGTTCGATCCTTCCCCACCCCTGCCGACCCCTGGCGGCCCATGCCTGTTCCCGAACACAGGCTGCTGGTGTGGCATCTATTGCCTTAACCCTCACTGCCATTGGGTCACTGAGTTGTGGTCTCTTATAGTAACTGAAGAGGGTGGTTGTTAGCTGTCTATGGTAATGTTAGATTGTGGCACTGCCTCTTTTCTTCTGTCTGGTGGTATTGTTTGTGTCTGTTGTTGTTGCTTTCTTAGAGTGTGTTTTTTTTGTGCAGTATTTACATAGAAATCTTGTTCAGCCTGGTCCATAATATCTCCCCTGCTGTGAGAGGCCCATGGGCAGGCCCTAAACAAATGTCCCTCTGCTTCATATAAATTGCATCACACTTATTTTGTGCATTGTGTGCTTATGTGCCCCAATTCCATATGTAAGTTGCATCTAACTGCATCATGTGTACTGCTGTGATTGTGCCCCGCATTTATAGCAAGCCTTCAGTTGCCCACATAGAAAAACGCCTCCCTGTCTCTTCCAAGATAGAAACAGTTTGGAAAGTGCTGTACCCAGTTTTCAGTGTAGAATAACTTTACTTTAATTTTCCATCCCCTAGTCCAAATGTTGTCAGAATCAACTATCAGTTTGTGACTCCCCATAACTGTACATTTTTGTTTAAGCCATCTGAGGATGTCCACAATATGACCACCTTCATTTCTAAAGAAAATAGTTACTGTCTGCATTTCATGCTTAGTTGAGGGAATCACCATAATGGGGTCCACACTGTGGTGTTTTTCACTTAATGATACATAGCCCAAAATCTTTCTAAGCTTGCAGTAGTTTCAAAACTATCATCAAAGTTCGGGTCCTCAGGGGTAAGAATCAGGGCTTAGATTTCTGTAGCCAGAAATTGAAGGCTGTCTTTAAGCAGTCTCCTTGCTACATATTTTTTGTCTGGTATGTCAGATAACCCAGTAATATATCAAATTCTGACTGCATTTCTTCTTTTTGCCACGACATTCCGAGGTTGAAAACAGTGCATATATCTCTTAGCAGGATTTATAACATTTGTGGTTGAACACTGCTGGTCTATATCCAAATTCTGTTGTATTTCACCAAGAGTAGGGGCATTATTAGCATCATCAGTGTCGTTCAGAATCCTATAATTTGCATCCTCACTTGTGTCCATGCTTTCATCTTCAACTGGGGGTGGGGTGGAAGTATTTACATGTGTGTGTCTTTGTTCCAAACTGGTTTTCTGTGGTGGGACTACCAAAACTGAGGGTCTTTTTTGAAGTCCTGCTTTAAATAAAACAAGATCCTTATTTTCACAGAATGAGAGGCTATCTGGAAGTTCAGGTTGAAATTCATTATTTTGTTGGAGAGTCAGTTTATTTGTGCTTACTCTGGTATCTTGTGCCTCTATCCCCTTCATTTGCAACTGCTAGTGAAAAATCTTTCCCCAAGTCAGTGGCTGATATGGGACCCGGAAAATGCCAGGGGCTGTCCAGGGAATTTCTAACACAGACTGCTTCCCTGAGGGCTTTCTCTACCAACCAGTGTTCATTTTTATTAATTGCACTAACCTGTAAATCACTTCTTGTGTTGGTGGTAATTTTTTTCATAGTTCTATTGTGCCAGAACATTTTACTGACTCAACTGTAATTCTGACATTGACAGCAGTTGGCATCTTTGAAGCTGCCAGCTTGTAAATTTGTGCCACATCAGCAACTGTACTCCTGCTTGGCAGAATGTTGCTACTAGCAGATTCATTCTGTGCTTCTTCTGCTTCAACAATACTTGTTCCACTGGTCTGTTTAGCAGCTTTTACAACATTGTTAGAGACATTTTCTTTATAAATCAATCCAGAATTCTGGCTCTTTGCCACAGTCGGGGTGTTCTCATTCCAAGATGCTGCATGCTTTGCTGTTTTTTCTGCATTGTCTTCCCTAACTGTGGACTGTTTTCATTGCAGAAATGTATAACCTTCCTCTGCTGGTAGTTTTAGCAGCCATTCATTCTTTTCCCAATAAGCTGCTTTAAACTGTTTCTGGTTTATTTCTTTAGTTCCATTTCCAGGTACTTTAATTGCAATACATAATACATCTCTGGGTCCCATTATACTCTCATCTGGTTCCTTCAGGGTCTGTGGCACAGTAACCCCCAATGACTGTGCCACATCTTTTGAGTTAACTCCATCTTGGTTTTGGGTGGAGAGAGAAGTAGTCTCTTCCACCTGGGTCTCAATGTTCACCATTCTACTGTCCTCCATTCCCTCTGACAGCATCTCACCAGTGCCCAATGTCATCGAGTAGGGGTGTTTTTATTAAAGAATCTATACAAAAACATACATCAAACAGTTACATTTTCTCAACTGTTATTTAACCTCCAATTCTATTATACATATACCAGAGAAGACTACAGCTTTACTCAAATTCTCCTTTTCATTTCATCTTATACTTGCCTATTTAAACCATATACTGTAATATCTTTTCATAATCTCCTAAATGTATCTCTTGTTAATAGTTTATATTCATACTCCTTGACTGTAGTTAATTCCTTACAAATATTATTTGATAACACTGATATGGGAATATTATCCTTTTCTAAAACAAATTAACATTTTGCCTGCCAAACACACCATCTTATACATGAAAATAATAACATCAAAGTACTATAGTTCCATGTCTTCCAACCACTCTTTTGCACACTTAAGATAAAACAAGCATAGCAAATATCATGAAATGCTACAATCCCCAATTTATTCACCAAATATGACCAGACAGATTCAATATAATAATGTGAAAAATAGATGTTGCAATGTCTCTTTCTCCCTCTGACACTCTTGTCTTATACAGCCTCTTTCCTCCATACTCTTATGTTTGGCATTGCCTTTAACATTTAGATGGCCATGAGCATGTTATCAAACTACCTCCCACATTGTCTGTGAAATTCTAGTATCTGTCAACTGCTTAACTATTACTGCCTCTTTCACACCATACCTAGGATCAAACACTAGAGGAATTTAAAAATAGTTTTTCAGTATCAAAGTATAAACAGTCTTCTCTGTATTTTCCTTAGCAAACTGACATGTAAGGCTCCAACATTTTATTTTTTGAAAACATGATATGACATATTGAGACTTTGGCATATTGGGTCATCTAATCTTGTGCATAGCCTTTAATTCCCACATTTGTAATTAAGGTCTACACACCTCTTGAAACAACTCAATTCAGAGTCATGTGATGACTAGAGTGGAGTAAGATGGTTCTTCTTAGCACTCTGGCTTTACACTGTTTAATTTTGCTAATTTTAGCACAAAAGGGCTTTCTTCTGCAACTTTTGATATTTTTATCTACTGGTACCTTACCGTGGCACATCAGAAAATCTCCTATTTTTGGATAGAATGGACACAGAAATGAAAAATTCTCCATCAAAACATACCCCACCACCAACAACCGATAGAGCCAGAGGATCTAAAAGAACCAAGCAAGCTCCACCTAAGGCAAACACACCATATACAAGAACTACCATTCTAACTGAAGAAATGTTTGCTTTAATGAAATCCATTTAGAGAGACAATAATGTCACTACTGGAAGATTCAAAAATAATTAGAACCAAAATGGAATAGTTGAGTAAATGGATGGGTGACACTGAATCTCATATTTCATCTTTGGATAACTAGAAAGTGAGGATCAAACAGGAATCACCAAACCTAAGACACAAAATAACAAAACTAGAAGCAAAATTAGAAGATTCAGAGAGCAGAAGCAGATGCAACAATATTATTATATTTGGTCTGCCTGAAAAATTTGAAGGCACCGACTCAATTCACTTTGCCCAAGTACTATTTGAGAACTTGGCTGGTGCCTCATCTAATCGGCAAAATTACATAATTAAAAGAGCTCACCATGCCCTCAGCCCCCCCCCCCAAATCCAGGTGAATGGCCCAGATCGTTCATATTAAAATTCTTAAATTATGTAAACAACACATCTTGAACAAAATTAAATTGGCTCAGAATGTCTGCTGGGAGGGGAGAAGGATCCCAGCCACTCAAGATTTGCCACATGCAGTAAGAAGCCGCAAAAGAACATTTGCTCCCCTTGTAAATAAACTTTTGCTTGCTGGGATGAAATCTAAAATGCTATATCCAGACAGGCTTTCAGTAACAAAAACAGCAATACCTTTATATATGACTCCCTTGAGCAGGTGAAGAAATCTCTAGCAAAGTTCTTCCCAGAGCTATTTGGAGTGGGCTGATTTGGCTATACATAGGATTCAGCAATGTGCAGATAATTAGGAAGACTTTTTTTTTTTCAAATGGTCTTTCATATTTAGACTTGTCTTTTGTCCATAATCTAACTGGACACTGATTAAAAAATGCTATTTTGATAGGCACGTTTAATGCCGGTTCTGTTAAGCCAAGTGGTATATTCATGGTTCATTATATTTGAACTCTGTAGAATATTTCTTTATGTGACCATCTGAATGAATCTTGCCTGTCTAGGCTCACCCGGTTACCTAATATTTAATACATTTAAGTTTTATAGAATTTAACATTTTTGAGTTATATTAATTAGATTTTTTCAAAGTCATTAATTTTTAAAACATGTGCTTAAATATGGTAGTCAAACCATCAAAACTGTGATGTATAACTTCATGTGGTATACATGTGTTTCTGATTCAAAACTACACATGTGGGAGTTCCTTTGATAAATATAGGCTTTATCTTTATTTGTTATGCAGATCAAGAATCCCACATTCTGGTTAGCTCTGCTAATGACTAAAGTAATTTAGTTTTATCTTAAATTTAGTTCATGTTTTCAGACACTTTAGGTTGGCCCACCATAAATTTGAACCTGAGTTATATATATGCTTGCTTCAGAACAACACTGGTAACCGGCACAGTCTCCCAAAAGTTGGCAGTTTTGGAAGTGAGTACTACTTAAAGATTTACTTATAGCAGAGTAATAGTTTTTTTTTTAATGTTGTAGATCCATGGGTGAAGCGAGGGTTTAGACATGTATCAAATTTCTGTTTGGCTCTGTGAGGGAATTTTTATATATGCCTTTTTTTATATATCCTGAGCTATATTTGCTATTATATGTCTTGAAGTTATGCTTGCTTTGAAAGCCATGCTGTAACAAAGTCATAATGAATGTAGTAGAAATTTCTGAGTTCATGTTTTCTTTTCTTAAGGGTTATAGAATTTGTACTGAGGTTACTTGAGGTACATTTGTAAAAACAAAACGCTAGATAAAACTGAGCAGAACTGGTTGTACCAGCCTGAATAACAGGCTCGGACAAAATATAAAGATAAGAGCATGCCTGGGCAAAATATAAAGATAACAGCACATAGAGGCATTGAAGGCAAGCTGTACGTTGCTATGGTGTGAGTGAAACTCAGTGTCTCTTTCAGGTCAGCTTGACCCAGGCATATGTATCAAGCAGTATTGGGAAAAGAGATGAAATAAGCAGTGGAAAAGTACCTCATACATATCAACGTGTTTTTCTCTTTTCATTGCTGAAAACTTGTTATGCTGTTTTATGATTGGCTTATACTGAGATGTTGGTATTTTTTCAAGATAAGTGCAAAATCTAGCTTATAAAAAGCTGCTGTAAACTTTAATCAGGGACCCTCTCCTTTGTAGAAGTCCCACATGCATGTGTAAGGTTTGATCAAATAAAGCGACGTTAAGACAAAACCCAGTGGTGTGGTTTTTGCCCCGTGACGATGGGAGTGGTTGCTCAGGTAATACTTACAGTGAGAGAATTTGCCATCACAGCTCCAAATACTAAATGCAAGCAGTTATGTTTACTACGTGATTTATGCGAACATTGTTTATTTTTTTGGAGGTGGGAGTTATTTAGTGGTGCTTTCAGTTTAAATATAATTTCTACTTCAATGGAAGTCTATTACTGGAGGTGAATTTTGGATACCTATTATTTTTGGGTTCTTTGTTCCTCCATTATAGATAGCTTAAACTTTTTCTGCTGGTTGACTCCCTCTATATCTCCGGTGAGGAGAAATGATTTGCTTAGAGTGCACTCTAGCCTTTTTTCTATTTTATGTCATAATTGTGCACCCTTTATATGCAGAGCTGACTATATGTCTTGGAGGTGTCTCTGGGCTCTGAATGTGTATGAGTGTTTTGCACCTCACCCCTTGTTAAAAGTTTTGGCATGGTTGCATTAAGTTGGCAGTGTTTGATAAGAGATTGTTTTATGGTCAATTTAGTTTGAATATTGAACTAATACAGAGACTGATGGACATTGTAAGCATGATTATTACTATTTTTATATTTAGAATGCCTGGCTGTACTTATAATTAAACTTTTTAATTGTACTTTTTCAAGATCTTTGTTTTTTATGGTGCATGTTAGGCTGTTGTAAACAGTTCACCAAGGCTGATGAATAATTAAAGTATGCACGTGTTTCTGAAACAAATCTAATGTATGAGAGTTTCCACTTATAAATATAGACGTGGAGTTTATTACTTGTCTTTTTTTTTATTTCAATCTCAGAAATACCTTTAAGTCAGGGACTCATTTACAAAGGTTCCAGGTCAAATAGACTTCTGCTTTTCCTCACAAACTTAGTTTTATGTTAATTCTAGTTCATATTTTCAAGGCATTTAAGTAGCATGTTACCTTAAATCTCAACCTGCGTTATGTTTCTGCTTACTTGAGATCTAAATTTTCACCAGCGTAGTTGTTCTGAAAGGTACCTTTTTTGCAATAATGACCACTGCATACTGAACTATTTATAGTTGAGCAATTGGTTATTTTCCTTTTCATAAATCCATGGGGGAGGCAGAGGCTTGGATATGTATCCAGCTTATGTTTGGTTCTGCATACTATACTGAGGCATTTATGTTTCCTTTAGGAATTAAGCTGATGATCAGCCTTTTGGAAGAGAGAGTTCCCTTGTAGGGATTTTGGTTTCCACATATTTTTGTTTCAATAAAAGTTTATTGCTGTATGTAAAATCTCACATGCCTGTTATTGTTGAGTTTTTTGCATCTCCATTATGGACAGTTTAAACTTTCTTTTGCTGTTGATTTCCTATCTATGCCCAGTGATGATTAAGGACTTTTGCTCAGAACACTCTTTATCTCCTTTTTTATTTTTAAGTCATAATTAATTGCCCTTAGTATGCAGGACTGCTTATGTATTTTTGGATATATCTGTAGGTTTTGAATGTAAGTGATTACTTTATGCCTCACCCCCTAAAAAGTTTTACATAGATATTCTTGGCTAGCATGTTTCAATAGGAGGAAAGTATATGGCTAATACAATTTAGGTATTCAATTAATATAGAAATTAATAGACCTTACAAGCATGGCCAGTACTAGTTTTATGGTTGGTAAGGAATACTTCTTTCCTAATTACACTTGTGGCTGTATACTTAAGCTGGATCTGCTGAGAAACTGCCATGAGGATCATCATGATCTTAATGCTTTCAGCAGGTCAGTCTTTCAGATTGGGAAGTTTACCTCAAGACAGACTATGGGTTATACATTAGATTATAAAATAGTTACCTTTGTTTCTTGAGGATTGTAGTTGACATTTTATTTATATGGGGGTTTATTGGGGGGTTATGACTTGAGGGTACAGTTTAATTATTTATATAATTCAGACAACTTTATAAATGTCTTCAGATTATGGGGTGCTTCTATAATTTTGCAATTCCATGTTGGGGTCCAGGGGAGTATAGATAGGATGAGTCTTTTCATTTCAGTTTTCAACTTTCTTTTTAAAATGACAATTTCTTCAGGGATTTTGAAATGTAATTACATTTACTTTTTATCCTTAAGCCAATAATTGATAACTACAAATATTAAATATGCTACGAGGAATGTAAATGCAACTCCCTCAAAAACTAAAAGGCTGCAAATCTTAAACCATATGCTCTCCTTAAATGGTAAGATTTTATTTCTTCAAGAGACACATTTACTTTCCTCAGAAATTAACCTACTGAAAAAAATTGGACTACGATACAGTTTACGGAGCTGGCAACTCCACTTCCAAAAGGGGTTAGCCTTCCTGCTTAGCAAACCAGTTAACTTTTCACAGACTCAATTCATTGCTGATCAGGAGGGCAGATACATTCTTGCAGCTGCTTTACTCAATAATACAAAAATTCTTCTTGGTTCTATTTACAGACCTAATTCAGATAATGCAGCCATTTTAATGCAGCTTGCATCAGACTTATCACAATTTTCCTCATATCGTATGATTCTATGAGGTGACTTTAACTTTCCTCTAGATTCTCATCTTGACAATTCTGCTAATGTAGGGATATGGTTGAATGCAGACAGTAGGGCGCTTAAATAATTTTTAGATCTTTTCCATCTTGTGGACCCCTGGAGAATAAGAAACATAGAAACGTAGAAGTTGATGGCAGATAAGGACCGCAAGGCCCATCCAGTCTGCCCATTTCTTTTTCTACCTTATAAATGTGCCATCGGCCTTTGCTCTGTCAGTGGCCTATCTATTCATACTCATTTGTATTGCTCCCTTATGCCTATCCCATGCCTGTTTGAATCCCTGCACTGTATTCATAGCCACCACTTCTTGAGGTAGGCCATTCCATGCATCGACCACCCTTTCTGTGAAAAAGAATTTCCTCCCATTCCCCCTTAATCGGCCCCCCTCTAATCTCATGCAGTGTCCTCTTGTCCTGCTATTTTTCATATATTTAAACATGTTAGACTCTTTCACCTTCTTAATGCCCTTAAGGTGTTTGAATGCCTCGATCATATCACCTCTCTCCCTCCTTTGCTCAAGGGTATACATATTGAGCTCTGTTAATCTGTCCTCATATGTCTTCTGATGCAGTCCCTGCACCATTTTGGTTGCCCTTCTCTGGACTGCCTCAATTTGGTTAATGTCCTTGTGAAGGTGTGGCCTCCAATATTGCACGCAGTACTCCAGATGGGGCCTAGCCAGTGTCTTGTAAAGAGGGATTATTACCTCCCTCTTATGACTTGTGATACCCCTACTAATACACCCTAACACCCCCTTAGCCTTACCTTCTGCTTTAGTGGTCTGCTTGGATGATTTCAGGTCATCAGTGATGATGATGCCCAAGTCTCTTTCTTCCTTTGTGACTGCTATCAACTCCCCTCCCAGTCTATAGGTGGCTTCAGGGTTTTTCTTCCCTATGTGCATGATCTTGCACTTCTTTGCAGTAAATTCCAGTTGCCACTCTTCTGACCATTTTGCTAGTTTATCCAGATCTCTTCTCATTCTGCCCATCCCATCTGGATCATCTACTCTGTTGTAGATCTTGGTGTCATCTGCAAACAGACAAGCCTTACCCTCTAGTCCATCTGCAAGGTCACTAATGAAGATGTTGAAGAGGACTGGCTCCAGGACTGATCCCTGAGGTACCCCACTTGTGACTTGCATCTCTTCTGACTGTATACCATTTACCACCACTCTGTTTTCTGCCTGTCAACCAGTTTGCCACCCAGTTGACCAACTTCTTACCCACCCCGAGCCTACCCAGCATATTTATCAATCTTCTATGTGGAACAGTGTCAAAAGCTTTGCTGAAGTCAAGGTAGGCAACATCAACTGCTCCCCTTGGTCCACCACTCTTGTTACCCAGTCAAAGAAATCTATGAGATTAGTTTGACAGGACCTTCCTTTGTAAACCCATGCTGTCTTGGATCCGCCCCTATGGATTCCAGGTGTTGCACTATCCTTTCCTTAAGGAGTGCCTCATAATCTTGCCCACTACTGAGATAAGACTGAGTGGTCTGTAGTTCTCTGCCTCTCCCTGCTACCACTCTTGTGGAGGGATCACATGAGCCCTTCTCCAGTCTTCTGGGACCTCTCCTGTGCTCAGAGACTCACTAAACAGTTCTGCTAATGGCTCTGCTAGTTCCACCTTTAGCTCCTTAAGTACCTGGGATGTATGCCATCGGGTCCCAATGCCTTATCCACCTGAGCTTAGCAAGCTCTTGTAGGACCCTTTCTTTTGTAGAAGGGAGTAGTGCTCACCTCCCCCCTGTGTCCATGGTGCTGAGCTGTGGGCCCTGGCCTACCTTCTTCTAGTAAATACTGAGCAAAAGTATCTATTTAGGATAGATTCTTTTACATGGTCCTCCTCCTCACATGCCCCTTTTCTCCATTGCTTAGCACCTCATTGGACTTTCTCCTTTCATTAATGTATCTATAGAAAGTCTTGTCACCTTCTTTTACTGTTCAAAGTAGTTCCTCAGTTTGGGACTTTGCCTGCCTTACTGCCTTCCCTGCTTCCCTTAGGGCAGTTTGGTATGCCTCCCATCTTCATCCCGCCATGCCCTTATATTTCCTGAAGGCCAGCCTTTGGCTCTGACCTTTCTGCTACTGTATTTGAGAACCAAAGTGGTTTCTTCTTCTTTGCACTTTTTTCTGTCTAACACAATGGGCTATTGCTTCAAGTATTGCATCCTTAATGCTTGCCCACTTTGCCTGTACCCCCTCATCTGTGTTTCTTTTTGCCAGGGCTAGCTTAACTCTGTTGGCCATCTTATCAAAGTCAGCTCCTCTGAAGTCCCATATTTTTGCCTTGGAATGGGATGATTTAAATGTAGTTGCCAAATTGAACCATACCATGTGATGGTCACTGGCCCCCAGGTGACCTTCTACCTGGAGATCTGTGATCCCTTCCCTGTTAGTCAGTACTAGATCTAGGATAGCCCTGTCTCTTGTGGGTTGTTGTAACAGTTGTTTGAGGCCCTCCCCCTGCAGGGAATCCACTATGTGTCTAGTTCTGGCAGATGTTCCTGCTGGTATTGACCAATCTGTATCCGGCATGTTGAAGTCTCCCATTATCAGAACCTCCCCTTTAGCTGTCATGTTTTGTATATCCTCTAACAGTAATGTGTCTATGTCCTCCCCCTGGTCTGGGGGCCTGTAGACAACCCCAGTTCTTATGGCTGTCCCATTTCCTGTTTCCAGGGTGACCCACAGTTCTTCTGGCTCCTTATGTATATTCTGAATTTCTGTAGCTTTGATATTTTCATTGACATACAGGCCACTCCTCCCCCCCTTTTTGCACCTCAGTTGCTTCTGAACAATACATAGCCAGGTATTGAAGTCTCCCAAGTGTGGCTACTGGTGAACCACGTCTCACTAATTGCTACTATGTCCAGTTTAGCCTCTGACATTATTGCCTGCAGGTCTGGGATCTTATTTCCCAGGCTTTGAGCATTTGTGTACATGATTTTCCATTAGGCAGATTTTGGTGTGTTAGTTGTTGGATGAGGTTTGGCATTACCCCTTTGTGTTGTATGGGGAGACAAACCTTTTTTCTTACCTGGTGATGCAAATGAACTGCAAACATGCTGAATCCCTGTTTGACCACTAGCTGAGGGGGGAGGGGTGTTACTCCCATTTGACGTATGGGGTGCTGCACCCCTCTCCCCATTTGCTAGTTTAAATATTCTGCAAAGATGTCAAACTTTTGCCCCAATGCACTGACTCCCTCCTTAGTCAGATGCAGTCCATCAAATTTAAAGAACTTTCGCTCCCAGAACTGTTGCCAGTTCCCTACAAATATGTGTCCTTTTTCCTGGCACCAGCCCTTGAGCCACGTGTTTAGCTCCCCTATCTCCCCTTCTCTGACCTTCCGTCCATCTGCCCCCCTCTCCCAGACTGGCAGGATCTCAGAGAAGGAGATGCAGGATGAAATGGATGATAGCTTGTCACCCAGCCTGGTCAGGTGTTCCTTGGTCTCCACAACTGACCAGCTGGTGAGATCATTAGTGCCTATGTGTACTAGGACATCAATGTTTTCTCCTGCTTTGTGAACAATTTTAGCAATGCGGTCAGTGTCTCCATGCTGATGTACCTGGGAGACATCTGACCATTACCCCTGGCTGGAGATGGGTATCAACTCCTGAATCATGGAGTCCCAATGACTGAAGTTTTTGGATTTCCTTTTTGCTTTTTTTGTTTTGGTTCCTGATTTGGGTGAGTTTTGTTGTGCTAGCTCCTGTGCCACAGTGTCCTGCTCTGCAGTGTCTTCTGCCTCTTTGTTTGATTTCAGAGATAGAGGCAGATACCTGTTTGTAGTGTTTATATGGTTTTTGGAGGTAATATGTTGGAGAGCAGAGAGTGATGGGGCACCCGATTTGCCCCTCCTAACCACCTGCCAACCTCCTGGTCCAACTACCCTCTGCGGTCGAGGTTTTCCTGTTGGATGCTGGGGAAATGGCGGGTGGTTCTTATAATGTATTTCCTCTTGAATATGAAATTTGAGGTGTGCAATCTCTGCCCATGCTGCCCGGAGCTGAGCCCTAAGATCTCCAATGGCTCAGCATGCAGGACAGTGTCTTCCTGTAAGACTGTCATTCTGAAAATTGTTCCACAGTACCTGCAGTTAATGATATCCATTCCAGATAAGTTGCTGGGTTTATAACCTAGTCAGAGTAATTAGAAGGAAAAAAATGCAAGTAATGGTTTGATTGTGTTTTGTTTTTAACTTGTTATAACAAGTTAAATTACTAGTGCCCCTGTAAATGAGCTCACCTTGTGGATGCCCCACTGATCCGCCCCTTCCTGGTCTGCCACAGGAAATGTCACAACTGTGGTACCCTATAAAAGGAGGTGTAGTGTGGGGTGGTTGGGATGGGGTGGGTGGCTGGGCCCTTTCCCCTGCCAAAAAGAAGAACCACGGATGAAAGAACAAAGAGGTAAGAGCAGAAACAATCAGTCAACAACAAATGCAGTAACCCTGAAAGCTTATCCTAATGTTAGATAAAACTGTAAAACCTGTAAAGCACCACCTGTAATAATTTCAGAGAAGATATACCCTGAAAGAAACACTTTGCTACAGAGAAAAATAAAGCAATGAAATGTTAACAACAAACAGTAGCAATCCCTGTGAGTAAAAAATAAAAACAACACCACACAGTAAATCTGCTTAGCCAAAAGAAGTCTTAATCCTTTTCCCTTGCTCTGGTAAGGTTCTATGCTCTGCCTTTCAAGCTGTCTTGGAAGGAAAGAGCTCAGGTGAAGCTAGGTGCCTTGGCCAGCAAATCAAGTCTTCTACCTCCAAGATATCAACTAACCTGACCTTTTAACCCTTCTTTCTGTTGGAAATTACTGACAGTTTGCCAGCTCCACCCCTCACATACACACCTAATCCTTTGGGAAGAGCTGTGGGAGGAAAGCAATTAGCTCCTTCAACATGAGAAGGAGACTGAAACACCTCTGAGACAACTAACCTTTTCAACAACAACAAAAAAAAAACAATAATAAAATAAAACAGTGTCCAACAGTAATTTTGCTTAGCCCAATGATAAAAAAGTCACAAAAATGTAAGCTCCAACTGTAATAATTTCAGAAAAGATATACCCTGTAAGAAACACTTTGCTACTGAGAAAAATAAAGCAGTGGCAGAAGATATACCTTGCAAAAGACAATTTGAATCAGAAGATTACAGCAGTAATCTGTTAGCACACACCTGTAGGCACACCTTGTAATAATGCAGAAGAAGGTATACCAGCAACAACAATTTGAATCAGAGAAAAAAATAAAGCAATGAAATGTTAGCAACAAACAGTAGCAATCCCTGTGAGTAAAAAATAAAAACAACACCACACAGTAAATCTGCTTAGCCAAAAGAAGTCTTAATCCTTTTCCCTTGCTCTGGTAAGGTTCTCTACTCTGCCTTTCAAGCAGTCTTGGAAGGAAAGAGCTCAGGTGAAGCTAGGTGCCTTGGCCAGCAAACCAAGTCTTCTATAACACATCCATATTCCAAAAAATACTCTTTATTTTGATCAGTGCATAATTCATATACAAGAATTGATTACTTTTTTAATCAGTAAGTCTCCAATATCTGGTTTAATTGATATTCCAATATCACCAAGAACACTTTCTAATCATTCAATTGCTTGGATGATGCATTGTTTAGAGTCTGTCTTTATCAAACAATCCATTTGGTGCCAAAATAATCAGCTGCTGAAAGAGGAGTTTAATATTAAAGACATTAACCAACTGATTATTAACTTTATGATAATCTTCCATCTACAAAAAGAGTAGATATTGTCTGGTCAGCTTGCAAGTGTTACATTAGAGGACAATTCATTAGGTTGGCCTCAAAATGGGAAAAGCAAAATCAGGCTAAAATAGTACTCTTACTGGATAAAATAGAACAACTAGAAAACCAACTGGCTGCCTCATATTTTGAACAAATGTTACAGGAATTAAATACATATAAAGATGAATATTTTACTTAAACTAAAAAAAGCAGATGTTTTCATTCTTTGGACAAAAGCAAAGTATAGTGATACTGTATAGGTGAAAAGCACAGCACATTGTTGGATAATAAACTTAAAAACAAAGAGATTTCCAAAAACATTGCTTCCATTATTTCAGAAAAAGGATATTTCAAACAAGTTTGACCTAAAATAAATCTTATTAGAATTTGTAGATTATTATACATGTCTTTATGACCCTATTCCTAATTCTACTTCCCAATCAGATTCTGAGTTTTATTTAAGGAACTTTAAATGTCCACAACTAAAATCCTCCATAGCTGAAAAGATGACCAGACCTATTCATAATAAAAAAATAATAGATGCAATAAATAATTTAAAACTTGACAAATCACCTGGTCCAGATGGATTCACTGCCATCTTTTATAAAACTTTTAAGGATACTTTGGTTCCCATTTTACAGTCTGTATATACATATATTCTTACATATGGATTTAATGATTATACACTCCTCAAAGCTTTAATAATCATTTTACCAAAACCTGACAAAAACCCAAGGACAGAACAAGCAGCTACTATTCAGTCTCACTAATCAATTGAGATTTAAAAATTTTTATGTCTGTATTAGCCTAAATAATTAAAAATAATTGACATTTCTTAATCTGTAAAGAACAAATAGGTTTCAATGCCATCTAGACAGGCCTATATTAGAAAATTGTTGTATGTCTTTTCCCTCTCCAGGGATGCCTGAGCCTCTGTAGCTCTGGTGGAACTGGATGCAGAGAAGGCATTTGATAGAGTCAACACTGATTTTCTTATTGCTACACTTCAAAAATGTGTTTTTTTATCTAAATTCCTTTACTGGTTTAGAATCCTTTCTTCACAACCTATGGCAAGGATTTTCTGTAATGGTATATTTTCATCCACTATTAGAATGTTTTGCGTAACCCATCAGGAACACCCATTATCCCCAGTTCTATTTCATTTTTATTTAGAACTTCTATTATATTATTTAAATGAAACCCAAGTTAAAGGTATAAATATAGGCCCATTCCACTTAAACTTATCTGCATACGCAGATGGTTTGCTTCTTCACATTTCCAATCCTGAAGAATCCATTCAAGCTGCCTTAGAAATTATTCAGAAGTTTAGCACTAGGTCAAATTATAAACTTAATAAGGAGAAAACAATGGTTATGCCATTAAACAGCAGAGTTTTAAAAGAAGACATCACTAAATTAGGATTGTTATGGATGCCAAAACATATTAAATATCTAGGCAACATTTTAACTCCGAATGACCACCTTGAAAATGAGCTTGCTCAATGGTGTTTATGCCTGGTTAAATAAAGAGATTGATTGATTGATTGAACGACACCCAATAAGTCAGTCTGAACTTTCCAGATTTATTAACTATACTAAAACAGGATTTAAATAGATGGAATTTGCTCCCCATCTCTTTCTGGGGGCAGGGTTAATATATTAAAAATGAGTATTTTTCCTAGTAGTTTTGGCCCTCTAAATATGTTAAAGATCAAATACACATATTCCATAAAAAGCTTGAATTCCCTTGAATCCCTGTGTCATGATTAGTTTCCTGAAAATATAAAGCAGTTTTGTTTTGCAGTTTTCTTTAAATCAGCATCTGTTAATGTGCTCTGCAGTAACTGAAAACAGTGAAGAAACAGTGAAGATGTTTCTGTCCCTGTCAGTGAGCAATGACATCATATCTGTCCTGCCGGCTGCTTCTGCAATTAAGTCAATTGGTCAACTTTTTATGAGAACAGAAAGATAGATTTTAAGCATATCTCTCTAAACGCAAACCAATGGGTTAGTAACAAACTCTGAGTGAAAACAATCACCTCTACAGACTGCTCTAACTAGGGACTGCAACCGCTTATTGCAATCAGGGACTTAGTTGCAGAAGCAGCAGGCAGGACAGGTATGATGTCATTGCTCACTTACAGAGACAGAAACATCTCTGTTTCTTCAGTTTTCAGTTAATGCAGAGCACATTAACGATGTTGATTTAAAGAAAACACAAAACCAAACAGCATGATATTTTCAGGAAACACTACTCATGGCACAGGGATGTGAATTCAAGATTTTCATGAAACAGGTGTGCATTTGATCTTTAAATATTTTTCTTCCCTTTAATTGGATTACCCTTATGCATACTCTTAGAAACAATTTTATTTGGCAAGGTAAACCCCCTAGAGCTGCACTCAATACGGTAATGCTGCCTAAATCTCAGAGTGACATTAAAATACCAAAATGTATTCTTCATTATATGGCCATTCACATTAATAATTATACTAAATGGTCTCTCCCAGCAACTAGTGAGTCTACTTATAAACCAATTTGGTTAGATATTGAACTCTATTTAATTAATAAACATAAATTATCTCCTAATACGTTGTTGTGCACCAAGGTTAAAAATCTACCCCTTCACTTAAAAACTCAACAACTGGAATCTCATTAAGAGTATGTAATCAAATTAGTACATTTCTGGATCTATAATTTCTATAAGGACATAAACCAACCAATTTTTAATAACTATAATCTTAAACTTAATAATAAAAATTTCATTAAACCCTGGTCTTCTGAAGTCAAACATCTAAATGTAGCTTCTCTTTTACAAAATGGCCAATTCTAAAATATCAGCACACGTTTATGTAAATTAAACATGAGCAGAAAATATATAATAAATCTCTTTGCTCTAGCAACAGCCCTAATCTCCTATTTTGGTCCATTTCCTTGGAAAACCAATTGCAAAGAAACATTAAATAAACAAAGAGACATCTTATTGCAAATACCTACAATATTCCACTTCTTACTAAATTTTCAGAGGTTCCAATTTATCTCTCCTATTGGTTTTTAGAATAAGGATTCAATACTCTAAATTGGACTCGTATCTGGGAAAATATTTATAAGTACATTCCCTTAGATAACTTAACACATATACAATTCCAAATCCTTCATAATGCTTATATAACTCCCTCCATTGGGTTTAGAAGAGGTTTTCTTAGTTCTGACATGTATTCAATGTAATTCAGGTACTGGCAATCTAAACCATATATTATGGAGCTGTTCCTTAGTTAATCCTCTCTGGCAGGAAATTAAAGGGAGGGCACTAAATAAACTAAATATATAGGGTGCCTTTCACTTTGAAGGCTGCATCCTGGGAAATTACAATTCTCTATCAAGCACTTCTGATGGAGCTATGCTAGCAGCTTTAATATCTATCTCAGTTAAACAGATAATATTGAGACATTGGGTGGATAATGCAGACCTAACTTACAGAGAATGGTCTTTGACGCCCCTAAATACTTTACAGATACTGTAGTTAAATTAATTGCTAGCTTCCGTAGAAACTTACAGATCATTCATTCTAAATGGAGCATCTTATATAAATTATTGATCTCGTAACCAGTGGAAGACAGTCCATTCTACTTTACTTTCTACCTGCTTTACTAGTTTATGATAAATACATGTATTCATTTCAAATTATCAAGAGGACATCCCTTGAACACCCTAAATATGTGAATTTAAGGCACAGATTTATTTCTCTGAACCTTTAGATTCTTTTCATCTATTTGTGGTCTAATTCACCCTGTTTGATTTGAAATATTTTTTTTAGATTGTTAGTATCCAACAACAGGAAGCAGGAAGAGTTGTATTATAGTTCTAAGATTCATCTTGGAACTACAAAACAAAAACAAAAATAGTTTTTTAAATGTCTGGGGCACTATTGTACTTTACTTGCATGCCAAAACCACAATTGAGTGGTTTTCAGCCATGATTTTGAATTTTAAAGACATTGTTAAACTGTAGGGAAGCCATGACCTTTCCAGGTACTTCTGGGTCACGGCAGTGTATTTACCTTGCCTTGCTGCAAGTGGGCATCTTATTGTGAGTGTAGCAGAAGACTTAGGCCTTTCCAGGTCTCAGAGCTACACAACTTATTTTTATAACTTGCAGTTTTATTCTGTTAAAGCACTTTGTGCACTCTTCTGGAGTGTTTGGAGCCCTGCCATCCAACAACATGAAGCAGGAAGAGTTGTACTGTAGTTCTGATATTTGTCTTGGGACTACAATACAAGAAGGCAAATAGTTTTTTAAACATTGGGGCACTATTGCACTTTACTTGCATGCCGAAACCACGAATGAGAGGTTTTCACCCGTAATTTTGCATTTTAAAGGCATTGTTAAACTATGGGGAAACCGTGACCTTTCCAGGTACTTCCAGGTCATGGCAGTGTATTTAACTTGCCTGCTGTGAGCAGGGCAAACGCAATTCACCTGCGAGGCACTGACAAAGACAAACACATCCGCGCATGTTTTGCGTGTTTGGCATGAGAAGGCTGAGAAGAGGGGATATATTTAGGCCTAAACATTTCTATCTAGTGATAAGACATTACTGTTATACCTTTTTCTATAAGAGATCAGTTACCTATAGAGTAACAGACTGCTTAGTCTCTTCCACTACTGCACCTACACAAAGCAAACTGTGTCATAATTAGTCTTAACCTGCATAGTGTGGATCTACTGCATGCAACACTAACTGCCTAACCCAGTGTGGTGCTGAAATCCACTACTAGTTACAATATGGCTGAGACAATTGTGATCCCTGAAGGGGAAGTGGGAGTTAGATGTATGTCTTGTCTTATGTATATTATAACCACCAAAACTATAATACAGAAAGCATATAAATGTGGAAAATGCAATCAGAATCCTGAAATGGCACTAGAAATCAGCCTGTTTAACTCAAGATCAGTTGCACTAGAAACTAACCAGAGGGATATGGCTTTAAGGTTAAAAGAGAGATCAGATATGGCATCATAGTAACATACTAAAATACCAACAGAGTAGGCCTCATAGTCTATCGAGTCTGCTTGGGAGTCAGTACCCTGAATGGGTACCATAACCATCCTTGTGGCTCCTCCCATGCTCACCCTTCCCCCCACCAGAGTTCCCCTCAGACAAGCATTCTTCATCTTCACTCCCCACCTGTAACAGTCCCGACCTCTCTTGAACCCCTCCACTGTAGATACCTCTACTAGTTCCTCAGGCAGTGCATTCCATGGTTCCACCACTCTCTTAGTGAAGCACCACCTCCTCCTTTCCTCCCTGAGTCTTCCACCCTCCAGCCTCTAAATGTGCCTCTTGGTGGCTCCTCCCTTCCTTCCTCTGACAGACTCCATTTAGGCTTACCATATTTTCCTCTTTCAGGCACTTGAAGACCTCAGTTATAGCCCCTCATCTCTCCTCTCCTCTAGTGAGAATAGGTTGAGCTCCTCAAGTCGATCCTCATATGTCCTATCCCCCAGACCCCGGATCATCCTGGTTGCCTCCTCTGAACCTGCTTCAGGAGCTGGATGTCCTTCTTTAGGTGCAGGCACCAAAACTGCATGCAGTACTCGAGGTATGGTCTAACCAGGCTATTGTACAGTGGCAGAATCACCTCCCTGCTCCTTGACGTAATCCCCCTGGCAATGCAGCCCAGCATTCTATTGGCCCTGGCCCTCCTACATTGCTCAGAATTATTCATTTTGACATCCATCAACACCCCAGATCTCTTTCCCCAGTCGAAGCCTGTAGCATGTCCCCTCTTAGGGTGTACACCTGTCCTGGGTTCCTATGCCCCAGGTGAAGCACCTTGCACTTCCTTGTGTTAAATTTCAATTTCCAGGTGCGTGACCATCTCTCCAGAGAATCCAGGTCCCTCTGCAGGGCCAGCCTACCCTCTTCTCCATCCACCACTGACCTCAGCTTAGAGTCATCCACAAAGAGGCTCTTTTCGCTCCTGATACCCTCTCTGATATCGGAGATGTAAGTGTTAAGCAGCAGCAGTTCCAGAACTGATCCCTGTGGGACCCCACTTATGACCCCCATGAAGGCAAGACTACATCCCGTACCACCACCCACTGGGTACATCCAGATAGCTAAGTCCCAATCCACCTGACCATCAGTGTCCCCACCCCCATCCTACCCAGCTTCTCCAGCAGACCTGTGTGAGAGACTGAATCAAACGCCTTGCTGAAGTCCAGAAAGAGGACATCCACCGATCGACCCTGGTCACCCACTCATAGAACTCCACAAGGTTAGTTCGACATGATCTGCCCGGGACAAAGCAGTGCTGGCAATCATCCAGGAATCCCTGTTCTGTCAAGAATACCCATAGCCTCTCCTTTAGGATGGTCTCCATCAACTTGCCCACCACCGATGTCAGGCTGACAGACCTATAGATCCCCAGCTCCCCACTCGAGCCTCCTTTATGGATGGGCACAATGTGTGCCTGCTTCCAATCCCTGGGCACCTTCCCCATCTGCAGAAAAGCATTAAAAAGAGCTGCCAGTGGTGCAGCCAGAACATCACCCAACTCCCACAGTACCCTGTGATGGATACCATCAGGATCCGGAACTTTGTCCGTTTTTAGGGACTTGAGGGTTTCCCACACCCTGTTGACAGGGATTTCAGCATCCATGCCTCCCACCCCCTCAACAGATCCAGTGTGCTCCCTCCCATACAGAGCAGCTCTCTCAGCACCCTGAGTAACAGTAGGTACCCCAACAAGCATGGCCTCTGCCCCTTCTTCCCTCTGCATCCCCCTGCTCTGAAACTTCCCGGCATCCTCCCTAGTGAAGACCGATGCAAAGTGTTCATTGAGTACTTCTGCCTGTTCACCTGCATCCTCCACCCACACTCCCCCATCCTCAACCTACTAAACTGCCCCTTCACTCTCCTTCTCTCCCCAATATACCTGAAGAACCCTTCCCCCAATCCCCTGTGCCAACCTTTGCTCTGTCTTAGCCTTGGCTCCTTTTACCACCCTAGTAACCCTCCTGGCCATTAGAAGATACACTTCCCTATCCAAGACCCTACACAAACACTTGTACCTACTGTATGCAGCCCTCTTCTCCATTACCACCTCCTGGACCTCCCTAGTCCACCAGCATGGATTCTGAGACCTACCACACTTGCGTCTCTGTCTTTCTTGCACAGGACCTGGTAGTCTCCTATAACCTTCTCTTGATGATTTCCCACCTGCTCTCCACATCCATGCATGGTTTTATCCCCTCCAAGTGACTCTTGAGAGTTTCTCCCATGCTCCTAAAGTCTGCCCCTCCAAAGTCAACTATCACTATCCTTGTGCAATCCTCCCCCCCCAGGTCCAACAGAAACCAGACCGTGTCATGGTCACTTCCAGCCAGGGGGTCCCCCACTTCAAGGTCCCTTACTAGGTTGCAGTCAGCCAGGACCACATCCAGGATATGTCCCTGTCTCATTGGATCCACAATCTGCTGAATTAGGAATGCGTCCTGGAAAACATCCAGCAGCCTCTCCTCCCTAGCCAATGAGGATGCCATTGTTCCTCAGTCAGTCACCAGCATGTTAAGGTCTTCCAATATCACCACCCCACCCATTTTCTGTCAACAGTGGTCCCTAATGTTAGCCAGCAGGCAATCCTCCAGATCATCAGCCATCATGGAGGACCTGTAGACAACCCCCGTTTTGACCTTCTTGCCCTCGGAGTTTGTATGGTGACCCATAAGGCCTCCACATTACCCTCTGTTTCCTCCACTCTGATTATCCCTATGCTGTCCCTAATGAACAGTGCTACTCCTCCCCCTCTGCCCACCTCCCTGTCCTTTCTGAGCACAGTATACCCACTCAGATTTAGGTCCCAGTTATGTCTGGGGGTGTCCCAAGTTTCAGTGACAGTGGCCATGTCCACATCCCCCTCCACCAGCATGGCCTGGAGCTCAGGCATCTTATTCCCCAAGCTCCTGGCATTTATCAGTTCCACCCTCCAACCCTTACACCTACCTCCAATCCCATTTTCCCCTGAGGGGTTACTTGCAGCCACTCATTTGCCACCCCCGGTGCACTGTCTGTCACTCCCATATGGGGGAGAAGATTGAGCCCATCCTTGACAGGCATGCTGGGATCAGCCACACAGCCCTACCCTCCCCTATTCACAAGTTTAAACCCAATCTAGCCTGAATAAATTGGGTCAGTTTCTGCTTAAGTACCTCCTTCCCCAGCAGGTTGAGATGAAGCCTGTCCCTGGCATACAGCCCCTTGTCCTCCCAAGTTACCCCTCAATCACCCACCACCTCATACCCTCAAGTTTTACCCCACCCCTTGAGCCATTCGTTAACCTCCCTAATTTTCTGTTTGTTTTCCTCACTGGCCCTCAGTACTTGCAGGATTTCCAAGAAAGAGACTGAGCAACTGTTGGTGTGACAGACCCTGGCAAGCTCATGGAACCTGGCCTAAATTTCCAGCACACTATTTCCTTCAATATCATTTGTATCCAGGTGCACTAAGATGCTAGGTGAACCCCCACAACCCTGCACCAGTTCATAAACCAGGTACTTTGCCTTGTCCACAGTCAGGCTGGAAATACTCTTGACCCTAACAGAACTGGGTTTCCCCCTCCCCTTCCCCTCCCACTGAATACCTCTAATCATGGAGTCCCCCAACAGGATCACCTTAACTCCTCCTGTATTCTTAGACCCACCCTCTTTGCTGCCCACCCCCAATCCTTGCCTCTTTCCCTTCCCCAGCCCCGCCTTTCAACTGGGTGACTGCTGGTCCCCCTATATGAGATCCACTTGTAGCCCTATCCCTCTTGTCCAAACTCATTTCCCTGACTGTCTCATTTCCCCTGAGTTCTGCCTCTGCCTCACTCCTTGTCTTAAATGAACCATCAGCTCCAGGCTCCCCCAACCCTCAGCCCTAGCAGCACCAGGCCCACTTCCCCCTTCCATGTCACTCCAAATATCATTCCCCTCACTCACAGCAACAGCTGTCCTACTATTCCCCACAATGCATACCTTAAGGACACCCTGGGCCTACCTCCCCCTCCTGGAAGAGTCCCTACCCCTTTGTGAAGATCCCCCCTGATCACAGCTCCTCAACCCTTACCAGTCCTGAATCCATCTATATCCCTGGGGCTCACACTCCCCTCTTCACAGCCTACCACAATTCCACCCTTTCCATTACTGATAACTCCCAAACATCCTCTGCATCCCTTTTCAAATTCACACCTTCACACTTTCTAACCTCAGGCCTGCCCACTGCTCCAGTTTCTTGCTTGTTTGAATGCCAGGCCCCCCCCTTTTTCCTCCTGTTCCCCTGACAACGCCTCCTGCCCATCCCTCCCCCATCCTCCTTCTTCACCACTGCTCCACTCCCCATCCCCTATCATCTATCATATTCAGTGGTTAAAATCTATTACAGCTCTCAAAGCCTACTCCCCTATCCTGCCCTGTTTCTATGATACCCCCCAGCTGGGTGCCCCCTGTGCAGCACCTGTCCTTTTTTTCCCCATCAACCACCTGCACTTTTGGCTGTTTCTGCCATTGGGGCTTCCCCCAGCAGAGCCTCCATGTGACCCGTAGGCCACCCACTCTAACTCCCACACTCCTGCCTGCTGAAATGGATCCAGAAACATTCTTGCCAATGACAACATGCCCCTCACAGTCCCCCCTTCCAGTTATTTTTAGCCTACCCCTCATCACCACCAGCTGCCACCCAATCCTGTCAATGTCCTCTCTAAGTTGTGACAGCTGCTGGCAGACTGGGCAACCTCCCAACCTCCAGACCCAGTTAAGAACTACCCCATGCACCCCACCACCCTCCTACCAAAGATGCCAGCTCTGGTAGCTGGAGGCCCCATCCAGGACCCTGCTCCAAATGTGAGTTGTCATCCCCCCATACCAATATCCCAGTCCATGAGGCTAACCCCCCTCAGCCCCTTATATTCAGCCATACAGAAATGTACAGGAACAGGATTAGAGCAAGAGTTTTACATAAAGGGTCCCCAAGACCCTCCCACCACCAAAGCTGCAAGTCCAGCCCAGTCTCTCCTAATACAATGACCTCCCTCCACCTGGCTCTGCCCCTTCAGGTATTTAATAGAAGTCAGGACCAAGGTGGGGGGCGGGAAACAATTACAGCTCCTCCAGAGAAATGGAAAGCAGCTGGATTTGCTCCTTATATATCCCAGCCATGAGTCTGAATCTTCGCTCCCTGCTCCCTGATTGGGCGCTCTCCCCAGCCAGGAATGTCCACTGCTCCTCCATTCACCCAGGGATCTGCTAATGTCCTCTGGGTGCCCATCTGCCACTGATGCAGCCAGAAAACTCCTCGGTGGCCACCGCCGCAGTCCCCAAGCACCTCCCACCACTGATGAGGCCAACGACTACAGCTCCTCCAGAGACCTCCTCCATCAACTGATGGTGTGCCACCTAACAAAGTCTCAAGACAAATTGAAAATAAAACTATTACCCAAACTCTTGCCATACCCCCAAACTATTTCCAACACAGACCTTATATCAACAACAGAGCCTGAGTCCGTTAATCTAATTACCCCAAATAGATCAAACAAAAAAGAATTAGAGAGAATGAATTAACAACTAGCATAGGGGAAGAATGGTATATGGTCCAGAGCTCAAAAGTAGACAAAAAAGGGTGAAAAGCAGACCATTTTTCTCTAGCAATACAAAACTGGTTTGCTCCACAATTCACTTTAATAGAACACAGTGAATGTGCTCCACCTACCTCTCAAGAGTCCTTAATTGTGTTATAGCCCAAAACTAACAGTCTAGGCACAAACATTGGAGACACTGACTTAAGTACTACTAAGAGTAAATCTGAAAACAAAGGCAAAAACAAAAAAAGTAACACTGGTTCTACTCCCACCATTAATCTACCATCTGTCTCTCAGGAGCCCTTAATTGTTTTACAGCCCAAAACTAACAGTCCAGGCACAAACATTGGAGACACTAACTTAAGTACTACAAAAGGTAAATCTGAAAACAAAGGCAAAAACAAAAAAAAAAGAAACACTGGTTCTACTCCCACCTCTAATCTTAGTGCTGAGTTTTCAATTTCTGAAACCCTACAACTAACAAATAATTCAGCAGGCACAGGGACAGAAATACCAATGGAAATACGTATTAACAGTACCCCTAGCCCAAGAGAAGTCTTGGTCCTTGGAGATCCTATTGTGAAACATCTAGACTGATCTATTTGTGATTCTGATAAATCAGCTCGTACTTTGTATAGTTTCAGTGGTGCAGGAACTGCTGACATTACATCCATGTTAAATAACATCCTGCCAAACATAAATGAGAAGCTACTTGGAATAATTCATGGAGGAGCAAATAACATTTTCCATGACCCTTACCCAAGGTAAAACAAGATTTTGTAGCTTTAGTAAACAAATTGGTAGAGCTAGGTTGTGATGTGGCTTTCTCAGAGATACTACCAATTACTACTAATTCACACAAATGAGCCAAAATTAAGATTCTAAATGAGTGGTTGAGAAAGTGGTGTTTAAGGCAAGAAATTACATGCATAACACATTGGGAGGACTTTATAGAAAGAAACAAACAGTTCTGCTTGGATGGTCCACATCTTAGCTGAAGGGGTAGCATGCTCTTAGGTAAACACATAGGGTGGGATATTCAGAAGGGTTACGCATGGTGCAACACAGTTGCACCATGCTCAACCCACTGATGAGAAGTGAGCCTGGCACAAATCCAAATGCACCGGAGCACATCAGTAATGTATGCAGCGCAGGAAGGGGGGGTGCCAATGCATACTCTGCACATCCTGATATTCAGCCCGGGATGTGCTGAGCCCATGCATGTGCAACCCCTACCTGCGCTGCACACAGGTGAGCCCCCAAAAAAAGGAGCAACAGCTGGCCACCCACAGGTGAGCTGCCGTATTGCAGGGCACAACACGACAGCTGCCACCTGTGGGTGGCCACCCGAGCTCTGGCTGCACCTACATGGTGGCACCCCCCCACCATGCCCGATCATGGTCATATGTAGAGAAAGGATAGTCCCATATCCCTGGTGGTCCAGTGGACCACTTGCAGCCTGATTGCAGGCATATGTAGAGGAATATAAATGTTCTATATCACTGGTAGTCCAGTGGACCACTCACAGCCCAATCATGGGTGTCAGTAAATATTAATGCCACACCAATCCAACCCTGGTGATCTAGCAGTACCCCCTCCCCACCTGCCCACCAAGTCCCACCGCCCCACTCCCCCGTTCAGTGGCGGGCTGCAGCTTCCCACCTGCTTGCTGCCCACCGACTGACACCATACGGTAGGGTGTATCACTATTGGTGCACAGCTGAGCCACTGGCATGTAGCTCATAACAGACCACATACAGTCCCAGGTATGTGAATTGGATCCATTCACATATCTGAACTGTGTAGTATAGCATGGCTGCACACCCATTGGTTCATGCTGTGGACCAATGGGCGACAGCCCTACCGTGATGGTGCCAGTCGGTGGGTGGTGGGGCGGCAAGCAGGGTGGGGAGCTGCCACCTGCCACTGACCAGGGAGCGGGGCAGGGCCTCAGTGGGCGGTGGGAGGGGTGTACTGCTAGACCACTAGGGTTGGATTGGTGGGGCATTAATTGTGTACTGACGCCTCTTACTGTCAATAAGGAAAAGGTCCACTGGACCACCAGGGATATAGGACATTTATATTTCTCTACATATGCCCACGATCGGGCTGCAAGCAGTCCACTGGACCACCAGGGATATAGGACATATATATTTCTCTACAAATGCCCACGATCGGGCTGCGAGCGGTCCACTGGACCACCAGGGATGTTGGACTTGTTCTTCAAGTTACACATGCCCGCAATCAGGCATTGGGGCACTTTGCCGAGATGTGCAGGGGGCATCGGTCCCCAACAGCTGCAGTCTGGCAAGGCGCCAGGTGCAAGTCACCAGGGATCGGTGCACCTGCATGCAAATGGGGCCATAATGACATGTAAATGGACCCATTTGCACTTTGCATACATTATGGCCCCATTTGCATGTGCACTTTGAATATCATGGTGGTTGTGCCTATTGCAACAGCACTTGCACTTGCTCATGCCCCCTGCTCCACTCTGGCCACTTGCGCTGGTGCAGTGCCACTGCGCCATGCGCACTGCAGATGGCCAAGATGTGATATTCAATGATGCTGTGCCATGGCACTGCTCCTTTGAATATCACCATGTCAACGCCCTTGCACAACCAAGTTGCACTGTGCCCAGGCTTGTGCCACAGCCTGGTGCAGTCTGAATATCCCACCCAAAGTGTTCTGTATAAATAAACATTTAAACTAATACATGGGGGGATCCTTGTTTCTCGAGATTCAGGACAAAACATAAATAATCATACAATCCTCTGTTCAGAACCTTCAGCATGAAAACAAAAGTGGCCCATATCTAGACATCAAGAAGGACTACAGAATAACAAAATAAATACAAATAAAAATATAAAGCTACTTTTAGTTAATGCTGACAGCTTAAGAAGTAAAATAGCTGAACTGCAGTGCATTTTGAATAAAAATGAAATTGATATATGTGGTGTGACAGAAACCTGGTTTGAGGATGAAGACTGGTGCACAGAGATACCTGGATACACAATGATAGCCAAAAATAGAAAGATAAAAAGAGGTGGGGATATAGCACTGTACAGGGTGGTGGAGAATCCAGGAACTCTCGAGGGGGGAATGGGAGAAGGGTGGACAGATTGGGACAGTAAGGACCAAGAGGTGCCCTGGGGTGAAATGGGCACAGGAGTGAGATCCTCCTTGCCTTGTGCCCATACCCAAAGGTTCTGACTTGGTCAGGCAGGAATTAAGGCCATCCTCTGATTCCCATCCCTCTCAGTTGGTGTTATGCAATGCCAGGTCAATTAGGAATAAGACCACTCTGGTTGCAGATCTTGTGGCCTCTGCAGACCTGGCTTGCATCATTGAGATCTGGCTGGATGTAAAGGCGGGTCCATTTTGGAATCTGCGGTTCCAGTTGAGTTCTCAGTGATACACCGCCCAAGAAAGGACTGTAGGGTTGGGGAGTTGCTGTTTGTTTTAGACAGGAACTCAGGATCAGGGAGGTGCCAGTTGAAGCGGACAACTCATTTGAGTGGTTAGTGGGTGCAGGTGCAGATGGAGGCTACAGGACCCTTCTCATTTACCATCCATCAGGTGATGGGAAGGTGTTCCTGAAGGAGGTTGCGGACTTCATCGCTGAGATGGTATTGAAGGCACCCAGATGGTTAATTCTGGTGGACTTCAATGCCTGGATCGACAATGAGCTCTCACCCTTTGGACAAAACCTCCTCCAATTGATGCAATTATTGGGTCTGACACGGGTTATTACCTCTGCAACTCATCGGGGGGCACTCGCTCAACTTGGTGTTCCATCTGGGGATGGAAATCTCTGATATGGAGATGGATCCTATTGGATGGTCTGACCATCATGCTCTGAGATTCAGTTTCTCAGCCCCCCAAAATAGGCCTGCTCCAAAGGAGTTGGTACGGTACCGTCCTTTGAGAGGAGTTACTTCAGAAGGCCTAATGAAGGTACTGGACCTCTTAGGATTTCCGGTGGCTAGCACTGACCTAGGGCCCCTTGTATTAGCCTATAACAAGGCTGTTGCTGGGGCCATGGAT
Source organism: Neoceratodus forsteri (assembly GCA_016271365.2). Classification (NCBI taxonomy): domain Eukaryota; kingdom Metazoa; phylum Chordata; order Ceratodontiformes; family Ceratodontidae; genus Neoceratodus; species Neoceratodus forsteri. The sequence continues at coordinate 581,897,716 of CM057456.1, forward strand.
GTCATTGCTCTGGTTCATGTTTGCCTTCTTACTCTTGGCCTGGGTGCCCCTTGGTTTGACAGGGCACTTCGGGAGTTGAAGAGATGAGGGCAAAGATTGGAGAGATACTGGCAGAAAACGTACCTGGAAGAGGACAGACTTAGATTGCTAGATCGCTAGAAGACCTACCAATCAGCAATTTCCCATAAGAAGGCAGAGTTCCTGTCCAAGGACATTGCTGCAGCGAAAAATAGGCCAGCCCAGTTCTTCCAGACTGTGCAATCCAGCCTGTCTACATTCTGGTTGAGCATTGTCACAGGAAAAGTGTGAGGAGTTTCTGCAGTTTTTCACAGATAAGGTGTCCTCTATCAGGGATGAGATCAGCCATTGCCTCCCCATTGGACCTTGCATTGATCAAATTGGCTGGTATTAATAAACAGTTGTCCTGGTCCACCTTCAACCAACAAGTAGTCTTGAACATAGTGAGGATCATTCAGACTGCAGCCAACTTGCTGTAGTTTGGATCTGGGCCCATCTCACCTCCTTGTGGGGTGTGTTGAGGTCATTGGCCCAGTCCTTGCTGGGATAGTGGGAGTTTCATTGGAGAGAGGGATCTTTCTGGATTCCTTAAAGGATGCAATAATACAGCCTCTATTGATAAAGCCCTGCCTTGACCCCAACTGCCCAGCTAACTACAGATCAATCTTGAACTTACCCTTCATTGGGAAGGTTATTGGGAAGGTGGTCACTCTGCAACTGGAGGATCATTTATCCATCCACAATATCTATGACCCTCTCCAGTCTGGCTTCAGAAAAAGGCATAGCACATAGACTGCCCTGGTATGGGTGCTAAATGATCTCCTGATGGCAAGAGACCAGAGAGCCCATTCCATCTAGGTTCTCCTTGATCTCTCAGCAGTGTTTGACACTGTGGACCATGGTTGCTGGAGCACTTGTGGTTTTTCTGTGGACTGAGCAGGGCGGTCCTCAGTTGGTTTTGATCCTTTCTCGAGGGCAGATCCCAGAGAGTGGAGTCGGGATTCATTCCTTGACCACTCCCTGGCTACCCTGCAGGGTACCACAGGGCTCAGTGCTGTCCCCCATGTTGTTCACAGTGTATATGCTGCCATTAGGGGACATTATAAGATGGTACAGGATTAGTTTTCACTGCTATGCAGATGATTCTCAACTGTACATGTCTTTTGTGCCTGAACAGGAATTAGACTTTGTCTCGGTGTTTATCAACTGCTTGTTGGAGATACAGAACTGAATGAGTGCTAGTTGGCTGAGGTTGAACTCTGGTAAAATGGAGGTATTGGTGGTGGACCCTGATTGTAGGACAACTGGGGCATTGGTGGGAAGACCTTCTGGTTTACATCTTGGAGGAGTCCCACTGATTGCCTTGGGCCAGGTATGTAACCTAGGGATGATATTTGATAAGGGCCTGACCCTGAGGGTGCAGGTTTCAGCTGTGGTCAAATCTTCCTTTAATTATCTGAGGAACATAGCTAGGGTGAAACACCTGGTCCTGCCCAAAGATCTTCCTACCTTGGTCCGTGCCTTTGTCACCACTCATTTTGATTAATGTATACAGGAACAGGGCTACTGGGGTGGATATCCACTGTTTGCAGCTAGTGCAGAACACAACAGCCATGTTGTTAACTGGAACCCCTAGATCTAGTCATATAACACCTGTGCTGTGTAAACTGCACTGGCTGCTGATACAGTGGTAGATCACCTTCAAGGTCGCATTGCTGACCTATAAGGCCCTACATGACCAGGGACCCCTTTACCTGCAAGAGCTTCTGTCTCCTTACTGCCCCACCAGCTCACTCTGATCCTCTGGTGAGGGATTGCTAGAGATTCCCAGGGTATCCCTAAAAACAGTGGGAGGAAGATTGTTTGCCTTCATGGCTTTGACCCTGTGGAACTCTCTACAGTGCTGGATATGAGATAGCCTGACCATGGAAGGATTGAAAAAATTCTTGAAAACATATTTGTTCCAACAGGCATTTGAAGGGACTTAGTGAGTTAATGTTAAATATTAAATGTATATTTATTGTTTTAATGTACAACAGAGACTTTTGTTTTATGGATGATTGTTAAGGTGCCCTGAGCTCTGGAAGGGTGCCTGGTACAAATAAAGTTGTACTTTCTTACATTACAGACTGCCTAAAGGCTCATAAATTATAGGGCAGAGCTGATACAGCAAATGAAAATTAGTTAATATGGGCCAAAATACAACTTCCATCAAATAGTTTAACTATAGGCTAAGGATACTACTCCCCCAGCCTAGACACTGAAGATACAACTGTCATCCTTAATGAGCTAGAACTTATGGAAGTAGCTGGAGACTTCATTCTCATGGGGGACTTCAATTTCCCAGCTATTGATTGGTCAACACTTGAAGGCACTGGGAGTCTAGAAAACAAATTTATAGACATAACTGTACCAAACAACTTGGACCAACTAGTCAAATCTGGTACCTGGGAAAATAATATATGGGACTTAATATTTACCAACACTGAAGACAGCTTAACAGAACCTAAAATACTTCAACTACTTGATGATATTGACCATAACATGGTTCAATTAGAAATAAATATAAATACTAATACAGAAATAAATGGTAAAACAAAATTAAAAGATTATTATAAGGCAGACTATCAAAGCATTAAAAATGTTCTATCATCATGGGATTGGAAAAAAGAACTATGTAATCTTGGTCTTACAGACATCCGGGTAAAGCTAAGAGACAAAATAAACTCATGCATTGTACAATAGGTACCAGAAAGAAAGAAATACAACAATAATCATAGAGTTCCACCATGGTGGCATAAAAACATCCAAAAGAATTTATGTAAAAAAAGTAGTTATATATAAAATATAAAAAAACAACCCTCTCTAGGAAACTGACAGTTATATAAAAAAGCTGCAAACAAAACTAAGAACTCTATAAGAAAATATAAACAGAAACTTGAAATAAAACTAGCTACTTCAGTCAAAGATAATAAGAAAAAGGTTTATAGTTCTGTAGGTTTAATGCGAGGAAATAGAAATACAGTTGGACCACTTCAAACACATAAAGGGATGACTAGCAAAGAATTAGATATGGCTACTGAATTAAACAACTATTTTTTTAAGTGTGTATAAGCCTAAAGAACAAATCTGCACCGATAATATGAACTACAAAGATGATTTTGTACCTTTCACACATCCAGAAGTAGTAGAAGCTCTTAAAACACTAAAACCAAACAGCTCAGCATGGCCTTATAAAATAATTCCAAAATTCTTCAAAGAACTGTCATCCCAATTATCCAGACCTATAACACTACTATTAAATGCTTTATTAAAGGAAGGGCAAACACTGCCAGAATGGAATGAGGCCTTAGTCAATCATATTCACAAAGGAGGTTGTAAACAAGATGTTAGGAATTTTAGACCCATAAGTTTGACATCTGTTCTAGGTAAATTAATGGAGAAATTATTACAACATAGAATTAGTAGCCACTTGAAACAAATTGGATGTATTGATATCACCCAAAATGTTTTTTTTTTCTCAGGTAAATCCTGTTTGACTTATCTTCTACAGTTCTTTGAACCAGTAAGCATGGCCCTTGACAAAGGTATGCCAGTGGACATAGTTTTTCTAGGCTATTCTAAGGCTTTCAATAAGGTGTCCCATAAAATCCTTGTGGAACAACTAATAAAACTTAAGATCCATCCGAATATATTTAGGTAGGTTATTTCCTGGCTGTCAAATAGGAAACAATGTGTGGCAATTATTAGACGCATGTCCAAGTGGGGTCATGCCACAAGTGGGGTCCCACAGAGTTCCATACTTGGGCCCACCCTTTTTAATATACTTGTCTCAACCATGCAGTCATCAAATAAAACATGGCTGTGCAAGTACACTGATGACTGTAAGGTTGGGGGTATAGTGCATGACCTACAAACAGCGCAACAATTTCAGGACAATTTAACACACCTTGAAAATTGGGCTATAGACAATAAGATGTATTTCAATGAAAACAAGCTCAAAGTTATGCATCTGGGTCATAATAATCCAGGTCATTCATACACATTAAATAATGTAGTGCTTCAATAAACCATTAATGAAAATGACCTAGGAGCAGGGGTTGATCTTAACATTGTTTTACTAGCCCAAGAACTAGTGCAAGTTGAACAAGGCTAGTGCAGCTACTTGTCCGTCTTGACTAGTGCAGGTTTTCATGGCTGTTAATGAAGTGAAAAATGTCTACTTTAGCAGGCTCTAGTCCTCATGCTAATCTCTCTCAATGTTCCAGATGGCCTGGTGTGATTATCAGCTCATCAAGAGCTGCAATTATCTGGCAGTTCAAGAGGGGGATCCCACAAAAGACTCAATGTAAGTCATTATCACTCCACTGTTAGGAGGTTCAGCTAGTGTCCAGGGTGTGATCAAGGATAGAGTACTCTTAAGTCATTAGCTTCCAGTTTTCTGAATGTGTCTCTAACATTTTGTCCCATGATATTATTAAGACCAGTTCCCCTCATTTCCCTACATTTTGAGTGTCTGTATCCAACATTTCAGTGACACAATGTGAGGAGGTATACAGGGTCAGTCCTGCAGGTGGTGGGTTTTATCCCAACCTTACCATAACTTCCCTCTCCCATCCACATCTCTTACCACTGTTTTTTTCCCTGGATACCACTGCAGACCAAACTCTGAAATGACCATCCACAGAACCATAGATGCCATTACTGGCAAGTGTAGGGGGTGTCCCCAGCTCTTCTAAATGGACCATGCTAGCCATCACAATCCATACAGTCTCACCCTTATCCCACCCAGCATGTTGTTTCATCCTAAAAACAAAGTTTTGGATCATGTATGGTACAAAAATAAACCTTAATAAAATACATAATTTGAAAGCTTAAAATAGGCATTCCTGGAGTACATAGACCATCCTGTACAGAAACAGAGATATTATAGCATTATGTCTTTGTATTGCTTCCCCTGGGCTGATGAAAGGACAATGTTAAAGAAAAAGCTGTTATTGTTGGGGTAGAGCATATTAAAATCAATACTTTTAAAATTAAAAATGTCATACTTTTCTATTTCTCAATCCCCTTAGGTTTGTGTAGCCCCACCCCAAAGAAATCTTAGATATGCTCCTGGCTCACTTGAGACTGTACAAAAACTTCCAGAAGTGCGGGTCTTCAGTTGACTATAGGCTGGGGGCTGAATGTGTCTTACTCTGCCTGACTCTGTTCATTGTCCTGAGGGTGGTGGTGACAGTGTGGTGAGGTGCATGATGATGTCGGCTATTGCGTGTGCAGAGCTAGGACTGCTTGATTGAACATTTGCTGTTGTGATGTCCTCTGGTTTAGTGGTGGGGGGGCAGAAAGAGGAAGAGAGGAGGCCCTGATACAAAAAACAATTTTGGGGGGCTCACTGTGTGTGATGACATTGCAGTCTTTTTTTCTGCTTGGGAGCTGGAAGCAATGTGGTAGCAGGATAAATGTGCAATAATCAGAGTATTGCTTGTCTTATATTGTTTCCTGTATAAGTGATCCAAGTTTATCATTATAATTGAGGGCTAGTGCAACCATCTGCGGGCTAGTGCAATTTTGAATCAACTTGCCCTGCTGGCTAGTGCAAAAAAAGGTTAAGGTTGACCCCTGCCTGGGAGTGAACATCTCTCAAAATCTGACATTTAACAATCATACTAACAACATTGGTAAAAAATGTCAACACATTTTAGGTTGTATTTTAAAGATCATTGAAAGCAGACAGCCCAAGGTCCTTATTCCACTATACTCTAGTTTGGTCATGCCACATCTGGAATATTGCTCCCCTTCTGTGCCCCTTATATGGCAGGAGGAAAGGAAAAGAAAGAAAGGGTTCAACAAAGGGTAACTAAAAAAGTAACAAATATGTACAACCTTGACTACGGCGATTGACTGAAGAGACTAGCATTATTCTCTATGGACAATAGAAGACTCAGGGGGGACCTATGTCTAACCTTTAGAGCATTCCAGAATGACTGTACTTTAGAAACAATTGGTCTGGTAAGACATCCAAACAATAATAGCACTAGATCATACAAATTTAAATTGATAGACAAAACCAACATAACTGTCAAAAGAAGTCAGTGTTTCAGCGAAAGAATAATTACCACCTTGAATACCCTACCTAAGAGTGTAGCTGAGAGTGAAAATATAAACATATTTAAAAAGAGATGATGATGACATGGGTATCAAAAAATTGCCCTTCCACCATTAAAACATGGAATGGTGGCAAGTTCACAAAAGGCCAAAGGTCTACAGAACTTGTATTCTATCAATGAATCTATATGCATCATTTTCCTCAGGTTATTGGATGTGTGTGTGTGAGGGGGTTGTCTTTTATTTTTCTTTTGTGTGTTTTTGCCTAGAGTGAAGTGCTTTTTTAGTTCTTTTTTTTGGTTTCCTTTGCTCATTGCTTTTGAATGAACATTTATATTTGTATTATTGTTTTCAATTTATGTGTCATAAGTTTTCTTTTTGAATAATGCAATAAAGAATAAATAACAAAAATGAAACAACTCAATTCCTGCTGTTAGGTTACATAATAATATTGGACAGCTATTAAAGCTGAAAAAAACACAGTTAAAAAAGAGAGTAGGGTTAACCATATTTACCCGTCCTTCCTTCAATTCTCTATACATATGTCCTATTTTTATAGGATTTAACCTACTTCCTCATAGAACTCTAAAAACACACTATAAATGATTGCCTCTAATCCTAGTTGAAGTGGCACACAACTAGTATATCAGAACATCTTAATTAAAAAAGTATTTATCTTGAAAATTATTTTTGCCTTTGACATTTACCACTGGCACCATCTATTAATATGAGCTTCTGCCATCTTGACTCTCAGATCCCAATTATAAGCTGCCTGATCTAGTACACAAAACCACACCCCTAAAATATGAACAGAACCAGTTTTAATAACAAATTCTCCTACCTTTAAAGGGGAAGTGCTGTCTCCTGCATATAACATCATACCATAACTTTTTTCTTTATTCAGTTTAGAACCCTACATCCTAGCAAATCTATCAAAATGTTCCAACACTCTTACTCCAGACTCAACATCTCTTACCAGGAAACACATGTCATCTGCATATGCAACTGATTTAAACTGCAATTCCCTTAATATCGTGTCTACACCTAAAATCACAGTATATTGTTGTACAACTCTTATTACTGGATCTAGTACAAATAAATAGGAAACCAAACTTATTGGTCAACCTTGTTTGACACCTGACTTTAGAACAACCTCACAACCCTTTAGTCTGTTTACATTAACAAAACGTGTACCTGACATATATGAGTTTCAACTAAGAAACAAAAGGAGGTGGTACTCCATATCTCAGTAATACTGAAAACAAGTACCATATCTATGACTGACTCTGTCAAATACTTTTTCTTGATCAAGTGCTAGCACTCTTAAGACCCCTCCAAATCAATCTGCTCTACCAATTCTCTTATTAATATTAAATGTTCCTGAAATTTTCTACCTGGAATAGTGCATGTTTGTGAGGGAAGAATCATCAGGAAAGCAGCTGATGAAGATCTCTTTCCTAGAATCTTAGCTAATATTTTAAAATCCATGTTCAATAGACTTAGTGGTCTCCAGCTACAGAAATCTTCTCTCTCACCTTTTTTATACAAAAATATCATCATATCTTGTAAAAATATGGATTACAATGTTCCCTCTATTAATATACTTTTATAAAGCATAGTTAACATCAATACCAGTTCTTTACTAAACATTTTATAGAATTACCCTGGAAAGCCATCACACCCAGGAGCTGTATTTGAGTTTAAACTCCTTATATCTTCTGCCACTTCTTGTTCTAACATTTGGGCTGTTCATTTTACTTTAATGTCTTCTGACAGCACTGAAATATTTAAATGGGTTAGAAGAGCTCCCAAATTCTCATCAGTAGCCATCTCTTTAGCAAAAGTTTTAATAACATGTTTCTCCATTACTGAACAAATTCCCTTTAGTGTGTCCCAATATTTTCCTGAAGAATCCTTTAGCTTGTCAAAAATCCACTTCAAAATTGTATCTTTACAATCCTCAAATGGGTTCACTTGAGCTTTTTGCCCATATGTCCCAAATTTATGTTCAAGTATCAATTATGCCATATGATCGTATTGATATCTTGACGTAACCTTTCTCACCTGTGCAGTTTGTGTTAAAAAAAATAATGTTTAGTTTCTACAGCTAACGTCTCAGTAGATTTTCTTGTCACATACCTTCTTAGAGCCATATATAAAAGGGCAGTTAAAATTTCCTCCTAAGATTACTCATCTTGTGGTATATAAAATGGACCTTATTAACTTAAAAAATCTATTCTTATAGTTTTTGTCTGGGGTGAATACACATTTATGCATCTTAATTATAAGCCTCTGAAAGATATATCTAATATTAATACCCTACCAAGGAGCAGATTTATCAATTTATGCACCACCACTGTATAATCTGAAAACAGAATTCCTACTCCTGAACATTTGACTTCTCCTATACACTAATAAGATAGCTCTTTTGCCCATAATCTCTCAACCATATTAATTTTGTTTAAGGTATGTACCCCGTATCTTGTACAGAAACAATGTCAGTTCTCAAATCTCTTAATATAGAGACCATAGTTAACCTCTTAACTGAAATACTATTTGTATTCTGGGAGGTAATACTAACACCCTGTGCCATCAAAAAAATAAAATAAAAGATCATATATATATATATATATATATATATATATATATATATATATATATATATATATATAATAACTAAAACATCCTTAGTTCAGTTTCCCTACCCTTTTCCTTCCCTTATTAGATTTTGTACATGTTCTTTTCCTGGAACTTCCAATTTCAGGCCCCATGGCTTCTGCACTGGAGGAGGGGGTCCTGCTGAGATGACACAATTGATGATTCATGGGATTCCTCCTCTTACTCTCCCCAATTGTTTTGTGAAGCTAGTACAGTATATCATATTTATTATTCAAACCTAACAAGTCATGTCTAGTTATTTTTGATTTGGGGAGGAACATTGTTTTGTTCCCCTATTGTTGCCATCTTAAATAGAGCTGTTTCTGGGGTTGTAGGAGGTGGCATAACATGCTCAGGGTGATGTTCAGCCTTTTTATCCTTAACAGGGGGTTTCAATGTAGAATCCCTAACTTCAGAATTTTGGACAGTAACATCTGTATAACCAGATTCCTTTTTCAAACCATCAGGGCTGTCAACTACTAGCTAACCCCTTTTTTCAGCAGACTTCTTTGTGTTTGATGTTGTAGGTTCCTTAGTATTTTGTTCTTCCTTAGCAACTTGGAATGCTTGAGCTGGCATGTTTTTCCTCTGGGAAAAAAGGTCTTCTTTCTCACATAAGGTTTTTGTGCCATAGTTACATAATAATCTTATTCTGCTCAGTCAAACTCGTCAACCCTATTATGAGATGTCCACTGGCACTAGGTCACATAGGTTACATTTAATTTTATTTGTACACTGACTTCTCCCATTACCAATTTCAGAACACAAACCATATTTATTGAATCATGAGCATTATTGAGGTGTGTTCTAGCACCACACCGATAGCATGCCTAAGGCTGACCAACACAAAAAAGCACACCTCTAGCACTACCCAAATGAAAGCAGTTATGCAAATGTTATGTTCCTGTCTCAGTATGTGATAACTTAATTCAAACCCAACAACCCCCTATCCAGTTGTTTTCTGAATCAATAATCGGATCTGGGTTTCCCATTACTATATACCCTTTTTTAACCAGTGTAAAATGTCTATCACAGTGACACCTTCATTTTTGAACAAGATTGTCACTGTTTTTATTTCATGCTTCATCAAAGTAATGGCCATGAAAGGTGCCCAAACTGGAGAGTTCTTGACTTACTAAGGTAGGATGAAGGAGCTAGTAGGCCGAAGGCCCACAATGCTCCTATACTAGGCCATAAAATAGAATGATAGGTCATACCTTGACATAATTAAATTGTCGAGACGATGTTTGAAAACCTCTTTAGTGTTACTAGTAACTACATCGGATGGAAGCCGATTCCAAGGCCCAATAATCCTTACAGTGAAAAAATACTTACGATTGTTACATTTAAAAGATTTTCCAGTTAATTGAAGAATATGACCTCTAGTATTATGTACTGATTTTTTAAAAGAAAAACCTAATTCAGACATGATATATGGATCCTGAATGATGTCATATAAAAGTAGAAGATCTCCTCGAATATGCCTAATAGCAAGTGGCATTAATTTTAATGTATCCAACCTAGACTCATAAGATAAAAGTTCCAGTCCAGAGATTTTTTTAGTGTATTTATGTTGGACCCTTTCAAGAGAATAATTTTCTGACTTTTTGAAAGGACACCACAATTGTGAGGCATATTCAAGATGGGGTCGAACATAGGATCTAAATAAGGGTAACAACACTTCCTGATCTGGAGATCTAATATTGCACAAGATAGACCACATAATTTTGTTAGGTGTATTAATAACAGAAAGCATATGCTTAGAATAGGTTAAGTTATCTAATATTGTTATTCCTAAGTCCTTTTCATCAATAGTGGTACACAATGGGAACTCATCCAAAATATACTGGACATTTAGATTATTAGTTCCCAAATGCATAACCTTGCATTTTGCAGTGTTTAACTACATGCCCCATTTTTTAACCCAAGTACTAATAACATCAAGATCATGCTGAATACAGGATATTTGATCAAGGTTGGAGCTGGGACCTCCGATCTTAACATCATCCACATATTTAATAGTGTAGGACAGGCAAGAATTAGTTAAGTCAAAAATGAAAGCCTGAAAGAGACAGGGACCGAGGACTGATCCCTGAAGCACACCTCTAAGCACTCTACCAGTATCTGAAAATGATCCATTAATCATCACTCTCTGAGTCCTATGTGAAAGCCAGTTATGAATCCATTTGATTATATAGCTATTAATACTGAGACTAGAAAGCTTTTGAATAAGAGCCCAGTATGGTATGGAATCAAAAGCTTTACTAAAATCAATAAAGACAATATCACATGCTAACCGATTATCCAAAAAGGAACTAAAATACTCATAAAAACAGAGCAAGTTAGTTAGACAACTTCTGCCCTTCTTAAAGCCATGCTGTTCCCGGTCAGATTTGTCAATTATTGGAGACACAATATCCTTGAGTAGACTTTGTAGTACTTTGCAAATGGATGAAGTCAAACTAATTGGCCGATAATTTTCCCATAAATGTTTTGGACCCTTCTTATGAATGGGTACTACAAATGCCTCTTTCCAGTCACAAGGAATAAAATTATGTAGTAAAAAAAGTTCAAATAAGATTTTTAATGGAAAGGCAATGTGTGCAGACAATAAATAAAGTAAATGCCCTGCAATAAGATCCGGACCAGGACAAAATTTGCCTTTTAATAATAGTAATAATAGTAAATGACTTGATGATATTTAGTCCCAAAATGCTCTAAATTAGCAGCCAGTTTAAAGTTTACATCAACACAAGAGTCTCCAGGCATATGACAAGGCCCCTGGCTGCCTCCCTCCCTCCTCCCCCTTCACTACCTTCTCCCACCCACTCACCCATCCTTCGCACCCTACAGCCTCTCAGTCTCTCCTTAATTCTCACCTTTGATGCCTCTGTCTGCCTCATTTTCCCTGCCACTCTTCCTCCCTCCTACTCCTTAACTACCCCCACCAATACACCCTACCTACCCGCTGGACACCCTATCCTCCCCTAGTGTCTGCCTCCCTTTTCCTCCTTAACCCTTCTACCCCTTCCTACCTCTCCTTACATGTTGACAATACCTCCTGGCTGCAATCCATTTTCCCCATTTACTGACCTACCACTAATTTCAACATTGAACCTCTACCTGCCCTTGCTATCTCCTACTCATATGTCTCTCCTATGTTTCCACTACTGTACTCAGAACGCTAATAATGATGTAACCTATGTATTATAACTCTGTTGCTGTAAGCTGTACAGTAAGTTGTCTTTTCTCCTTTGTTGCTATTGTTACCCCTCCCAAAATGATGTGGAACCTTTATAAATGAGCTGCTCTGCACTCAATGGTATTTTCTAATCAGATAATGAAATAAATAAAATTAAATTAATTAGAGCATATACAGTATCTCTCTAGCAATGAATTTCATACGTTCTTTTAACAGCACCCTTCCAATAAAACATCTGTCTGGAGTCTCCTCCATACTCTATGCTAAGCTGGCTCTGTTGTTGGATTAAAGCAGTCTGCATAACTCTGTTTTGGACTCTTTTTCACAAAGCAGCTTGAGTCCCCAACACAAGTTGTGATTTACTGTCTGGGTGCTGTTTTGACCATTATTCTCTGTAATACAAACTGTTTGAGGTGCCTCAATTATTTGCTCCAATAAAGAGTCTCTCGTCTTGTATTACTTCCTGCATCATATCTTAAATCAACACACCTAATTTATTTAAGGACTGTAACTACTCAGTGTTATATTTTTATAATTTGCTATGGTTTCATTTCCCACTGTAACTTCATTCTGCATATTTTCCACAATCATTTCTTCCTGTTCATTAAGTGTGCAGACCATTTTCCTTTGTTCTTCCCCCTAAAACAGATTTTTTAAACAAAACTGGCTCTGTATCTGATCTAAATTCAAAAGAAGAATGGGTCTTCAAATCAAACTGCTAAAGAGAAGCTCCTGCCCTCCCTCGTCTCATTTTCCTGTCACTCACTGCAGTTAGCTGCTTCATTTTTTCAGTTTATATTTTGCCACATTGTTTACATTATGTTCCCTCTCTACTCCTTCCTCCTTAAAGTCTCTCTCACTTGTTATCTGTAAAGTGCATTCTTTCATGATTTGAGCTGCACTTACCAGACCTGGTGAACACCATGGAGCTCTTTCTGAATCTCAGATCCAGCCCACTTGTAGTAAAGCTGTTTCTCTGGAACACTTCACATTTTTCCTTTCTGCACCAGCATATTTCTTTTTTTGCTTTATTTACTGTACAGTTGACTAGAGCTAGAGATGCCAGTAGTAGTTTCTATAAATTTAAATCCTGGTATTTGCAAGACAACAGCTGCTTCCTGCTCCAATCGTTTCAGCTAATTTTGACTTCTGTCAAACTGTTCTATGTTATTGCCAGCTGTGTTAGTAGTGTCAGTTGCATTCGTGGTCGTCTTGGATTTTAACACAAACAATATGTCAGTTTCTGTTTTAAACTTCATATCACTTGTTGTTTCTTTGTGCTGAGACTCATATATTGGCCCAGATATTCAAACTGCGCCAGTCTGAGGCGCAAGCCCCTGCGCTGCTCAAAATAGTTATAAGGGTGGTCGGTGATATTCAAGCGAGCTGCTTGTTGAGCAACCCTTGAATAACGCCCCGAGCGCCAGCACTTGGCGATGGCGAGTGGAACTCAGTGCCACCGCAAGTTGCCAGAGTTGAGCATTCAACTTGCGGTGGCGCAGTACCATTGCGCCATGCGCAAATTTCCGATATTCAAAAGGTGACATGCAATGGGCATAATTTATGCAAAGTGCAGGGGGCCATTTGCATCTCTTTTATGGCCCCATTTGCATGCCATTTGCATGTAGGTGCGCCGATCCCGAGGACTTGCTCCTGGCCACCCTGCACAGGCAGCCGTCGGGGACCAACGCCTAAGACGTTTGAATCAGGGCATCACAGTTACAGACCCCACACATTCTCACAGCCCGACCGCGGGCAGAACACGCGTGTCTCCCCCTCACTGTTTATCTTTCATTGTTCGGGAGAATGTCACAGAATCCCTCATTTCGGTGCCTGTGTCTTCACGGCTGTTTTCCCGCCCGCTGCCGGGCGACAGATCTTACCGCCAGCCAGCCGCCATCGATGACTGTCTGGTTGGCGTTGGTGCAGAGCTACAGTTAATGGCTGCAGTCGATACTGACATGACAGTCCAGATTTGTGAATGATCATTCACAAATCTGGACTGTCATGTACGGTATAGGCATGCCCATTGGCTGTAGCTCTGCAATCAATGGGCGGCAGCTCCACCGGACAGTCAGTCAGGCGGGCGGGCGGGGCGGGCGGTGATGCTGTCACTCCGCCGCAGGGGAGGTGTGAAGGGGCTTCGGGTGGGTGGGGGACACTAGACACCAGGAGATGTTTGGGGGTTCTACAGGACATTCTGCCCGCGATCGGGCTTTACGGTCCACTGGACCACCAGGGAGTTATTCGGTTGGGGAGGGTTACATCTCTGCCCGCGATCGGGCACTGGGGGTTTATGCAGGTTCTGCCGCGATCAGGCTGTGGAGGTGGGGGACATGTACTGTACTGCCCGCGATCGGGCTGGTGGGGGCACAGGGAGTGAGTTGGGGCCAGCCAGGGGTGGCAGCTGCTGTGTTGCGCCTGCAATGCAGCAGCTCACCTGTGGGTGGCCCTCAACAAGCCTTTTTTTGGCGTAAGCATGCGGGCGCAGGTTGGGGTTGCACATGCACAACTCTGCGCCACCCGACTGAATATCGGGTTGCGCAGGTTATGCATGGATCCTCCCCCTCCTGTTGAGCATGCATTCATTTGCATTGCTCTCTAGCGCAACCTGGTGCCAGTGGCGTAACTGCCTCCTGCTGAATATTGCAGAATGGCGCATTTTGGACTTTCGCATGGCGCAACCCTGTTGCGCATGGCGCAACCCTTTTGAATATCTGGGCCATAGTGTTTTTACTATTGGTGACTGGTAATACTGAACTCAAACCTGCTTTTTGCACTTTACATTTTTTGTCTTTCTCCACTAGTAAAGCTAGTAGATGGTCTTTCTTCTTTTTGTATTCTTCCCCTAGTTGTGCTTCATCAACTTCTGTACACAGTATTTGTTCTTATTCAAGAACATTGCTTTCTGCAGCTGAGTCATTGATGGTGCTACCAGCCTTAGAATCCCTCATATAATTTTCTTCCACTGGCTCTACCTGCACTGCTTCAGGTATCTGGATGTCCTTTGCTTCCTCACTATTCTGGGTGGGGAGGGAAGCATTCTCCTCCACTCAGGTAGCCACACTGCTCTCCTCTCCTTCCTCCATCTCCTCCACACCAGGCTCCTCCAGCCCCCTGCTGGAGAGTAGTGGAGTTTCTCCATTATCACAGCCAACAATTATTTATTTGAATTTTGGTAACTGGGTAGGCCCACCGAGACCATGCAGTCCCTTTTACAGGGGTGACCCGGGGGAGGGTACATAGAGGAAAAAGTAACTTAGCATACTTAGAGTTACATGGTTACAAGTTCATGGTTGACAGGAAATGACTAATACAAGTAAATAGACAGAACACAACTAAGCTAGTTCACAATGAAGTTCTAACAAAATCTTAGGCTAGAAAGTACAAAACAGCAGTACTGAAGGTACAAGTCAAAATTTTCAGTAAAATAAGTTGTGGTCAACAGTGTGTAGCATCTCAATGCCATGGCTTGCTATGGTTCAGGGAGTAAAGGAAGAGAGAGTTGAGATTAAGGTTGTGGAGAGGAACTGGGTTAGAGCAGAGGCCTATGAGTCAGGAGTGGCAGGTACAGGACCCTAGAGCAGCAATATGATTATGCAGTACTAACTTGAATTGGGGAAGGGTAGGGCAGGAGATAAGGGATGGGGGAGGGAGTTCCAGAATGGGGGCAGTATAGGCAAAGGATTTTCTACTAGTAGATAGCCAAGTTTTGGATAAGACAAGAAGAAGTGAGGTGGAGCATAGGGGGTGAGAGGGCTGTCTCTGTACAATGATGTCTGACAGACTAGGTGGAGTATGGAGATGAGTGAGCTTGAAAGTAAGACATTATGAGGCATGCTGGAGTTTATGTTCAAGCTGAAACCAGCCCAGCAATGCCAAAACCATGCAATGGTGTTGGCCCGGCACAGCTCCAAGGGCAAAATACCCAATCCTATGGTAAAGTTGTTTCAACTGGTTCATGAGGGAGGTTTTGAGTTATGAGAATAAAGGTGATCCATAGGAAAGCAGGGGTAACAGTGATGTGGAGGCAGTTTTGAGATGGGATACATTAGATAGCAAGGGATAGAGACAGTATAGCAGACCAATCTTTTGGTGTATGATCTTAGTGATTTTAAGGATATGGGCCTTGAAAGAGAGGCTAGGATCAAGCAAGATGCCCAGATATTTAAAGGAACTAACAGTTTCAAGCAGATACCCATTCAAAGAGCAGATGGAGAGGAGCTAGTTGGGAGCTGCTTTATTGGAGGAAGGAAGTGCATTGCTTTGGATTTCTTTATATTAAGGAGTAGAATATTTTCATGAAACCAGGATTCTAGTTGGCTGAAATCAGACTCCAGCTGCTGACTGAGCCACTCATTCCCTCATCAGTAAAAGTGGTCCATGCAACCCACCCCAGGACACACCAGAAAACAAGTTTCCACATCTTAGTATGTCTTTCTTGGTCAAAAATTGTAAATAAATAAATAATCCTTGGGCTAAATCACCTTACGTGGGGAAAGTGCCATTAGAGCTAACTGACTGTAATGGGTAACAGTGAAAGTGTCATGCCTGAGCTGTAAATATGATAAAGTGATTATGCAACTCAATTAATCAATCTTTATTGAACCAGGTGGAACACCATTAAGCGAGCTCATTTGCAAGGTGGGCCTGGGTAAATACACATAAGAAATACAACAGAATAACAGAAACACATTGTCAGTACAACAGTACAACATGGACAGCCTGGGTAGGGTTAAAGCACAGGGTGATAAAACAACTCAGAATACGCCAAAAAATATAGAAAATATATACAATAGGCTCTTACATAGGACAACAGTACTTAATATAAACAACGTTGACAAATATTGGAATCAACCTGCTGGGAAATGGGACTGAAATGTATTTTTTTTTTTAGTTGTTTAACCAGGAGTAGCACACTAAACTGGAAGCTTTTTTACAGGAGTAACTTGGGAGCACAGAAAAGTTAAGTGATTTGCTCAGGGTCACACAGTATGCAAGTGGAAGCTGTGGGATTCAAACCCAGGTCTGGTCTGCTGGATGTTACCCGATTTGCAGCTCAGAACCTTAAACCACTGCGCTATACTGCCTCCCTATGGAGGTGCATAGAATAAAGGAAAGGGAGGGATCAGAGGTAGGAGGAAAGTTGAGTGTTACTAATATCACTGTAGTGGCAACAGTACTATTAGCATCAGGAATAACATTTACAGGGCTCAAAGAAGGATCTTTTGTAAAGCGTTTTGAACTCCATAAGATTAATTGGGTTCACCAGTTTGAAGGTTTTTTGGATTTTATTCCATAACTGGGGTAACACATAGCTGAAGGAAGCTCTACTGAAATGGATTTGACTTTTGGTACAAATAATGAGATGTAAGAATAACTTTTCAGGGCATACTTACTTAAGGTGTAGAGGGGCAGGCAGTCACAGATATAGAGGGGGAGCTTGTTGATAATTGCTCTGTAGGTCCAGAGAGTAGCATTTCTTTGTCTCCTGAACATAAGGGATGACCAGCCCACCATGGAATAAAGTGCACAATGATGCATTCTGTAGGCTGCACCAGAGAAGAGTTGTGGGGTTCTGTGGTACAGGATATCAAGCTTTCCTAGGGCTGACCCTGGAACTTGACCATAGAGGAAGTCAACATAGTCCAAGACAGCTAGGAAAGTGGTTTGTATAAGCCTCTTTCTAGCCTCTTGGGTAAGCAGATGTTTAATTCTATAGAACAGGCCAAGCCTATTCTAGGTGGTGCTATGATCAAAACATTCAAACATCTTAAGGGCATTGACAAGGTAAAAGAGTCTAATATGTTTCTATATAAGAAAAATAGCAGGACAAGAGGATGCAGCATGAGATTAGAGGGAGGCCAATTAAGGGTTAATGTGAGGAAATTCTTTTTCACAGAAAGGGTGGTGGATGCATGGAACAGCCTGCCTCAGGAAGTGGTGGATATGAATACAATGCAGGGCTTCAAACAGGCATGGGATAGGCATAAGGGAGCAATACAGATGAGAATGAACAGATAGGCCATTGATAGAGTAAAGGTCTATGGCACATTCATAATGTAGTAAAATTGGGAAGACTGGATGGGCCTTGCAGTCCTTATCTGCCATGAACTTCTATGTTTTTATGTTTCAGTTTTTTTGAGAGTTCCTCTACATGCTCAATAAGGAGAGTCTGTTGTCAATCCACACCCCTAGATATTTGAATTTTGCAACATAATCCAGTGATTCACCTAGCAATGTGTTTATAGGTGGCACCAGATCAGACATGGAGGGATTTGAGGCAATAGTGAGTGAAGCAAGAGAATGGCCTTATTTTTTTTGGCATTTAGGAGTAGTTTTTGGTTAAGCAGGTTTCATTGTAGTATATTGAAATCTGATTGAAGGTCTGTGCAGGCACTCTCAGGGGTAGGCCTGTCAATGTAGAGGACCATGTCATCAGCGAAAAGATGGATGCTGGATGACTTGATTCCATGGTCAATATTGTTAATGTATAGTGCAAAAAGCAGTGGTCCCAGACTGGAGCCCTGCGGCACTCCTCTGCTGATCGGTTTCAGTGTAGAAAGATCTCCCACTGCTTTGACTTGCTGCATACATTCAGTCAGGTAACAAGAGAACCATTTCAAGGATAGTGCAT
Organism: Neoceratodus forsteri; assembly: GCA_016271365.2. NCBI lineage: Eukaryota > Metazoa > Chordata > Ceratodontiformes > Ceratodontidae > Neoceratodus > Neoceratodus forsteri. The sequence continues at coordinate 581,916,339 of CM057456.1, forward strand.
CCAGTCCAATATTGTGAAGGGTAACCAAAAGCAGGTCATGGTCCATGATATTGAATGCTTTACTTAAATCAAGAAAGACTTCACACATGTGGTTCTTTATGTCAAGGGCTCTCTGCCAGTGGTTCGTTACCTTTGCAGGTGCTGAAATTGTACTGTGGCAGGGCCTAAAGCCTGATTGCATTGGATTAAGCAGGTTGGAAGAGCCAAGGTAGTTCCTGAGTTGATTATTGACAATTTTCTCTAGCAGTGTAGAGAGGATGAAAAGTAAGGAAATTGGCCTGTAATTGTTGAGGTCGCTAGGATCTCCTGATTTAAAAAGGGGTCTGATTTGAGCAGTCTTTCAGATTGATGGGAGTTCAACCAAGCCGAAGGACAAGTTGAAGAGGTGTGTGATTGGTACTGCCAGGACTCGATGACTGAGCTTTAAAAAGTACGGTCCAATAAGGTCTGCTCCCATGCCTTTACTGGTATCCAACTGTGGGAGAAGATCTTCCAATTCTTTGAGTGTAACAGGCTGAAAGGAGAAACCCATGGCTGGGGCACAATGAGTAGGGGCAGGGATAGTAGTGTCCTGGGATGTGAGCTGGGTTCGGAGGTTGTTGGTCGGTGATGAGTCGAAGGCCATCCCTGCAGTGGCAAAGTGATTGTTTAGGAGGTCTAGTATCTCAGTTTTGTCGGTGATGGAGGAGCCATCATGTGAAATTTTAGTGCGGAGGGAGCCAGAGGATGCATGCCCTTCAATATCTTTAAGGGTTTTCCAGAACTTGGCAAGGCACCTAGTGGAGGAGTCCACCATTGTACGGTAATAGATAGCCTATACAGTACTTGTAAGCTTCATGCACAGATTCCTGGCTGACCTGAAGGCAGTCTAGTCAGAAGGATGTTTTGATTTACACACCTTTTTCCAGAGTTTGTCCCCGTTGTGCAGTGCAGACTTCAGTTTGGCTGTAAACTAAGGAAATGTTTTCTTCTTGGTGTGGATTTTGACCGGGGGGGGCATGCTTATCTAGTGCTCCATGAACAATGTTTTGGAAGGTCTCATATGCAGCCTCAACCGTCTTGGCCAGGTAGAAGTTCTGCCAGTGCAAGAAGTTCTGCAAGTCCATGAGGAAGGCCAGGGGATCAAAATTACGTAAACATCTTTTAAAGATGAACCTGGACTTAGGTATTGGTTTAGGTGCAGACTGTATATAAGCAATGGAGCAATGATCACTGAAATCGGTGAAAAAGACACCTGAGTGGAAGAATAGATGAAGTTTGATTACTAGCATGTCTAACAGGGAACTTTTGCTGGGATTTTATTTGTTCATATGGGTCACTTCTGTAATGATTTGGACAAGCCCAAAAGTGTCACACAGATTTGTTAGAGGTTTGGAACAGTCCGTGAGCCAGTCTAGGTTGAGATCACCCAGGATTATTACTTTGGAATGTATTGTACTCAAGGAGCTGGTTAGGTGGCTCAGCAGTTGTAGGCCCGTGGAGGGAGGCCTATAACATCCTATGATGTAAAGGGACAAGGAAGAGGAGAGTTGGACTTTGAGTGTTAGATTTTCAAAAACTCTTTCAGGACAGATGTGGAGTCAGAGATAGAAGCAGTGAATTTGTCCAAGATGTAGATGGCAACTCTGCTTCCTCTTGCCAGTCTATCCATATGGAAAATATTGTAGGATGGAATATTCACCTCAATGTCCATAGTGGAGGGTTTGAGCCAGGACTCTGAGACCACCAGAACATCTGGCTTTATATGAGTAATCTAGGTCTGGATAGCATCTAGTTTTTTTTTTCAAAAGACTGCATGCTTTTATGTGGAGGATGCTTAGACCTTTGAGATTTGCTAGGTCCCGAGGAGCACAGATTGGTAGTGGGAGACCTGGATTTAACTCAACACTACCTGAGCAGAGCAATAGAAGAACCAGAATCCTTTTAAGTGCACTCAGCATCAGTTTGTAGGATGGTGCATGTTCATGTTTTTGGTAAGGTAGTGAACAAGGCACGGGGTAGCTAAAGCATGTACCAAGAGTGCCATGGGTTGCATGAAGAAGCACCCTGACCTGGTAGGTAAACGTGGATAGGTTGGGCAGAGGGGGTGTGCTTAGAACAGAACACCTGTTAGGCAACACTGTTAGAGTTCCAGTTCACCAAGGCACCTGAGTAAGGTGGTCCAGTGCTGTTGACATACTTATAAAGGTGGGGGACTTAATTGCACAAGGAAGAGTATTATCAACTAAAGGCAAGGTACCTATGCACATGGCTAGGGAATAAGGTAGAAGGCCAGTCAGAAGACATAGGAAAAGTGAAGACCACATTTTCTTCAACAAGGTCTCTGATTATAATGGTGAACACTGCAAGAGATTTTACAACCTAACCCCTGGATTGGATAATATTTTAGTTTGGTCATGATGACAAGCACAACTGCTGAGATTTGAGCCCTGAGACCGGTAGGTAAAGGGACTGTAGATAGCTGTGATTACACTGAATATTGCTGTGTGATATCTGATGTGCTGCTGATTTAATTTTGGGCCCAAAACTGTAGCTGTGGTCAGGACACCTGCTGCAGTCTTTCCCTTTCTACCTCAGATGTGTGCACTGATTCCGTAAATAAATGTCTGGAGTTTTTGTAAGCAATGTGAAGCCTAGAAATGACATGCCCTGTGTCTAAGTGATTTATTAAAGGTACAGTGACTTTACTACAGCTGTTTATTTATTCAGTCTCAGATAAAACACCTTTGAGTGCAGGGTGCTCATTTAGGAAGGTTCCACATCAGTGGGGAAGAGTGAACAAACATACAAAGGACGTAATACAAAGACAAAATTTAAACAAACGGCAATGGTACATACTTTGTATCTTAATCATAAAACTTTAAATTGGGAGGTGAAACAGAGTGAAGGAGGAGCAAAAGGGAGAAGAAGGTGGCAAGCAGCCAAAAAGCCTTGTCAGAACTTGAGTAATGAGTGTGGGTGGGGTACTGGCAGAAGGGTGGAGAAGGGAGGTGGGGCAGAGGATGGGAGAGTGAGGGTAGAAGGGTTAAGCAGGGTTGAAAAGGTAATGCTATGAGGTAAGGGAAATGGGTTTGTTGGTTATAAACATAGGTGGTGGTAACATTAGATGTAACAGTCACAGGAACTGTTAGCAGTCTGATGCTGACGGAGTATGTGCTTGAAAGGACCTAGTTTAGGCAAAGTCGAGATTTCTTTTGGAAGTACATTGAACCCAAGTGGCACTCTGTATGCAAATGAATGCTGCCCTTCAGATGTCTGGCATCTAGGAACAAACAGAGATTGGTTGGCTGAGCTTCAGGTGTGCTGGGAGCTGCAGTGAGGGCTAAGGAGGTTAATGGTTTCCAGTGGCAAGAGGCCAAGAAGTGCTTTTTTTAGCTAACAAGTAAGTTTGGTACTGTATCCTTCCACTTAGCTGAAGCCAACCAATTTGAGCATACAGGTCACAAGTGTAAGTGAGGTGTGCAGCACCAGTTAGAAGTCTGCATGCCTTATTTAATGCCACAGCTATTCTATGGCATGAAGAAGTAGTAGCAGCACCATAGATAACCAAGCCATAGTTGACAGTAGATATGACAGAGCTATAAATTGCAGTTTTTAGGGCTACAGGCATCAAACAGTGCTTATGTCTGTAGAGCAGACTGTTAGGATAGTGTAGTCAAAGCACAGGTCAGGAAAAACCAGGAGCAGTTGTAGAATTCACTAACAATATTTATTTACACTAGCAGTACCATAAAAAAAAACTTGTTCAGTATAACTATTTATATAGGCAAAATAAAATAGAGAACATCCATCAGAGTTTTCCTTCAATCTCTGTGTCCCTTTTCTCTTTCAAGCAATTGCAGTTCAGCTTTCTTATAAGCCCTTCCAACCCCCATTCTTAACAAGCATCCTGTTCTTGTAAGTATCAGGCAGATGCAAGGCAGGAACACAGTGTGCCTGAGCTGAGGCCCCTTTTCCCACAGCTCTTCTGTGAAAGGCTTAAACATTTGCACTCAGGTAACCTCTTGAGTTCCCAGTAGCTTTTTGCAATCATCTCAAACTATAATTACATACAGTTCAAAAATTAACACTATATAATTTCTAAACAAAGGGATCCCAATATCAGTTTCATTTCCACATAATGATTTCTATATATTTTTATATCAGCAGATATACAAGGGAGAAAAACACAGACAGCAAGAGAGACTGAGGAACAGTGAGAGGCAGAGAATTGTGAGACTGTTAGGGTGATCAAATCCTAGGTCTCACAGGAAAATTTGGTTGCACAACCACACAGACAAAAGACAGGAAAGGAATGAATAGATCAGATCCCTGCATTTAAACTCTTTCCATAACAACTGGGACAGGGTCCTATTCCATTCTGTCACAGATAGGGTAGAACTAGTAGCATAGGATAGGATTTGTATTTCTATAGCACCTTCCCAGGGCTCATAGCACTTCACAAATCAAACAAAAACAATAATAAACAACTTACACAATAGTAACCAATCATATAAATTCACAGTATAACCTAGTGCAGAAAATAGTCATTAATCTGTCATAGCTTTTAATCCCTTGAAAAGGCCTGTCTAAAGAGCCAGATCTTCAGCTGAGATATACAACTTTCAGCTCAAGAGGCAGAACAGATGGATTTGGGGACAATATTCCAGAGTCTCACGGCGGCTATAGAAAACGCTTAATCCCCAGAAGACTTCAGTCTTGCTGGTGGAACTAACAAAAGCTGTTACAGTAATGCAAAACAGAATGGTTTACAGTTTGAACTATTTAGGTCTTCCTCAAGTTGCCATGCAGGGGCATTATATGTAAAGTGTTATGGAATCAAGTCTGTTTTTGACCAACACATGTTGCTCTATTTACCCTCCAGAGCCAAAGGGACATGAAGAATGTTGGGACAGACAAGAATAGGGCACCTCCATCTCTGCAGCATAGATGCTGCAAGGAGAAAGGTAAGTGGTCTTCCATCAAGGGGTACAGGTAGAATGGCTGAGACAGGGACTGTTGGTGCTATGGGACATTTATAAGCAGTACCTCAGCTGGCCACACTTCCAAGGGCATGAAGGAAATGCCAAGCTTGGAGACTGCAAATTATACAACAGCTAGCTACCAGTTGGGATGTACCATATAATACTGCTAGACATGGGAGTCACCCCAGAGGTTATTGCCCACCAGGGGCATAGCTACAAGGGTGCAGGGGGTGCAGTGGCACACGGGCCCACGAGGTTTGAGGGGCCTGAATCATAATTTTGATGTTTATTCAAAACTGGAGAGGGGCCCTGTAACATCACCTTGCACCCAGGCCCTCTAGGAATTTGCTACGCTACTGTTGCCCACCCCCTCACTAAAGGGACTTTATGCAAGGAAGTCCTGAGATGGTGGTTGTGTTACATATAGATTAGATGACTAGTAAATTTCTGTTTAATTGTTTCTATGACTACTTGTATAAAATAATTATTGCATTCTATACTTTAATACACACAGTGAATACTGACAATTAGCAATACCTATACATTTCAGTGTATAGGGAGCATGTCTGCCTATAACCTTAAAGCTATGTGGAGTATTATGTGCTTGTTGTTATTTCAGTAAACATTAAAATTAAATTAAGTAATGTCAGGTAGATGGATGGATAGATAGATAGATAGATAGATAGATAGATAGATAGATAGATAGATACTGTAGAGTAGACAGATGGATGTAGGCAATATGCCACAACAGGACATGGGTGTATGTTACATTACACAATGGTGTGTGAAAATCCTGTAACCTCATTGATCAACACATGTCACATGACCGTGGGTAAATCCTGCATAATCCATGGCTGAGGAATGGCATTTACAAAAAAACATAAACACATTTAAAATGTATTTTACACATGGGTCCATTGTATAATTGCAATAATGCACTCCAGGGTGTGAGTCATTGGGTAATTTACCCACTTCTTGTGTGGTTAAGTCACTCGGCTGCACCTCATGACACACCACACAAGGCATGGGTAAATCCGCAATAACCCACACCCTGTTGTGCCTTATTGCTCAATTAATGCACACCTAAAATGTGTTGTAAGGCATGAGGCCAATGGCAGTGTGTGTTATGCAGCTGGGACATGCATTAATTCAACATACTGTACATCCATGCTTTGGTGATTTTTGGTTTCTAAACTACTACATAATTGAAGAAAACAATGACATATATAATCACTTGTTAAAGTAGATCCTATTCTACAGTTCTAACTCACTACAGATTCCTCCTTTCCCCCTTACTAATAGACTGCTTGATTAACAATGGGTCAAGCTGCACCTTGAACAGACTTTGTGCAGTTCTGTTACTGAGAACCTGATGTCATTGCAGCTCAGCACAGCAGGGCTGCTTCTTAATCAGATACAGTAGTATGCAGCTTAGCTATGAACTGTTTTTAGGGCCAATCAGTAATTTTGTCTTTTAAAAATCACTTCCTAGTCAAAGTGGTTTTGCAGAGTACTACAGTGGCAGACCATACAGCGCTGATTTCAAGGCATTAGTACAGTTAGTCTCTTAGAAAACAATTCCTTTTCTTTGAAGTGGTTTTGTAGAGTAGTAGTGATGTGCTGGTGGAGTGTATACAGTTCACATAATTAAGAACTGCTTTTAGGATGAGTCTGTACAGATTGTTTCTTAGAAAAACTTCCTGCTTGAAGTGGGTTTGTAGAGTAGTGCAGTAGTGGATTGTTATCTTCTGATGTAAAAAGGCTGCTGCTAGGTAGATTAGGCTAGGTTAGTTATGATCTCTGCAGTTTCTAGGAAATTAATCAACCATTAGGTGATGTAATTTGACCAATGAGGTTTTAGATTTGGTCACTTAATTAAACCACATTTTATAAAGATAGATAGATAGATAGATAGATAGATAGATAGATAGATAGATAGATAGAGACAGACAGACAGGCAGATAGATAGAGAGATAGAGATATAGATAGATAGAGAGAGAGACAGACAGACAGTTGTGTCATTAGGCAAAATCATTAGTTTGATAAACATAAGAAATGTTATTTTAATTTAAATACAGTTGTCCTTACCTCACGATTACTGCATTAAAAAGATGAGGGACAGGAGGGTCTGAGCACTGAGTGGCTTGTATTTCACTTGAACTAGCTCTATATTAAATATCTCTGTCTCAAGGTAAATGTTTAAGGTGTAGAGGAGTGTGGGGGTTGTAGTTAACATTCTATCGGAGAACTACAGCTCATTAGGATGCCCCGTAGAAGGAATAGAAATTTTATATTGCTGCACAACTTGGCTAATCAGGCACAATACTTAGCTTGTTTAGGACCAAGGGAATCTGGTTTTAATTAATTCTCTGGTGTTAATGGTCCAGCTATACTTCCGGGTTCCGATACTCATAAAGCGGGTGTCAGAGTGAGCGCCGAGTGGTTCCTCGCTCATCCCCGAACCTCTGGGTCAGCCTAAAAAGCTGAGGAACAGGACAGTCTGAGCACTGAGTGGCTCCTATTTCACTTGAACTAGCACTATATTAAATATCTCTGCCTCAAGGTAAATGTTTAAGGTGTAGAGGCAGAGATTGGAAACTGAGGAGTGTGAGGGTTGTAGTTAACATTCTATCGGAGAACTACAGCTCATTAGGATGCCCCATAGAAGGAATAGAAATGTTATATTGCTGCACAACTTGGCTAATCAGGCACAATACCTAGCTTGTTTAAGACTAAGGAAATCTGGTTTTAATTAGTTCTCTGGGGTAAATTGTCCAGCTATACTTCCAAATCCCGACGCTCATGAAGTGGGCATCGGAGAGAGTGCTACAAGCTCGAGCACGCATTGCTGCATGCAGAGACACACATGTCTAGCACATGTTAAAACATGTTTGAGCAGGAAGAAAGGGGAAAAGAGCTTAAGATACAGGACATACATCCAAAGTACGACTGTGAGTATGGATGGTTTATTCATCACCCTGAAAATGGGTGAAATAGGTGTAAAATGTTGTGAGTGCTTTAAATTTACACTTGAGGTGCAGAGTGGATTGCAGGAGTATATATGTGAGCAATGTTACATGATCAAAATGCTGAAATTCAGGGTTTTGGGCCTGGAATTAGAAATAAAATGCATGAAGCAGGTAGAAACACCAGAAATCCTGAACACAGGCACACATGACATGCAGCATGAACATTCTACTAAAAGGAGCAGGCAACAACAGGACACTGGTGGGAAGTGCAGCCAGATGATTACAATAAAAAAAACAAAGAAAGGGGATAAGGGCTATGAGTTTCGATATTCCCACAGGAAATTCCTTTACCCCCCTGATACATTTAACAATGAACAGTGAGGATGGAACAGTAGCTCCAGGAAATATATTAAGAGATGAAGATAGACAGGATGCACAAGAGCAAGAAAACATTACACAAACGAATATAACAGAAGCTGTGGGTAGTCCGGGTATGGATACAAATATTATAAATACAATAGAAAGTGAGGGTCTAAATGATGATATGGAAATTGAGACAAGGGGTAACAGAATTTATGTTATAGGAGAAAATATATGGATGCTTATAAACCAGAAAACCTAAAGGAGGTGGTAACTAGTTCATATCTGCCTGGTGCAACTTTAGAGGACATGGTGACACTTGTTCCAAAGATGGTAAAAAAAGGTGTGGATAATCCTACAGTATTGATCCACCTGGGAGCAAACAATATGAAATATACAAGGGAAGATAAAGTATATCCACACTACCTGACTATAGGTAAAATAGTCAAATAAATAAATGGAACACTAATACTGTCTGAAATCCTTCCAATACCCAGAGCAGGAGTAGAAATAAACAGGAAGGTCAAAAGGGTAAATAACTGGTTAAGAAGATGAGTGATGATCAAAGATTATGTTTGTGTGAGGTCATGGGAGATGTTTGAATATAGAAACGAACTGTTTGGGAGAGACGGGTTACATCCAAGTAGGAAGGGAAGTAAAGAACTGGGACACCTCTTTAGGTAAATGATAGAAAAAAATTTAAACTGACAAATATGGGGAGAGAGGGTAAGGAGAAAGTAAAAAAATCCTGCCTTATATGAAACTGGGGAACAAATAGATAAAGGATTGGGGAGAAATAGAACTATTAAGAAGAAGGGAAAAAAACTCAAGATACTGCTCTTGAATGCAAGAAGTATAATAAATAAAATAGATAAAGTAAAGTATATTGTAAGGGATAAGATTAACATACGTGGAATCACAGAGACATGGAGCAAAGAAGGAGACTGGGGAATCGATCTTGCAGGGTATGACTACTTCCAAAAACTTAGAACAAATAAGAAAGGTGGGGGTGTTGGTTTATATATTTCCAGTGACTTGAAAGCATATTGCTATGGCAACAATGGAAACAATGTGGCAGACCTAGAACAATTATGGGTGAGGTTTCAAACACAAAATGAAACCTATACACTAGGACTATGCTACTGAGCCCCTGGATTGTCTGATGCGGATAATGAAAGCTTTCTCAAACAAATTGAAGAAAGGACACAAAAGAAAAACACCCTGCTAATGGGAGAGTTTAATATCCTACCATAGACTGGACAACAAACCAGGGAAGAAGTAGCATAGATAAGAGATTCTTAGAAATATGCTTTATGAATGGGTTAAATCAATATGTAGAAGAGCCAACAAGGGGAAGTTATATACTAGATCTTATTTTTGGAAGTAGTGAGACTCTCCTAGAAGATATTAGGATAGCCCCAACCCTGGCAAATAGTGACCATAATATGGTCAGCTTTGGGATTAACGATAAAGTAGAAAAAATAAAAGGAAAAACAAAGTTTCTGAACTACTCTAAAGTCGTCTACTCAAGAATTAAGCAGATACTACAGGCCTGGATGTGGGAAGTAGATCTAGAACAAAAAGATATGCACACCACTTGGGACATAATAAATGCAAAACTACAAGAATGTATATGCAAGTACGTACCAGAAGCAGTAAAATATAATGACAGAGGATGTATACCTTTATGGTTTAATAAAAGAACACAGAAACTGGTAAAGCAAAAGGAGAAAGCTTATAAAAAATTTAGGGCCAACCCAACAGATTTTAGAAAGAAACAATTTGTGCAAATATCAAGAAAATGGAAACAAAGTATAAGAAGTGCTAGGGCAAAATCTGAACAAAGATTGGCACAATGCAATAAAAATAACTACTGTATAAAAGTTTTTATAGCTATATTGGGAGTTTAAAAAAAAATAACAACCATATAACAAATATAATTGTAGGTGATAGTACCTTAACAAAAGAAGATGAAATAGTGGAGGCATTTAATGAAAGTACCTTAACAAAAGAAGATGAAATAGTGGAGGCATTTAATGAACACTTTTTGGGAGTGTTCAAACTAGATAAACCAGGTAAAGAACTAGTTGCAGACCTACAAGTGGGACGTGCAAACCATTCAGAGTGGCAAATTACAGAAGAACAGGTTAAAGAGAAGTTAAGAAACTTACAAAGTTCCAAATCCAGTGGACCAGATGGTTATCACCCCACGTTTCTAAAAACTTTGAAAAATGAATTGGCAGGGCCACTGTTTGTGCTGTCTAATAGATCGCTGACAGAGGGTCTGGTGCTTGATGAGTGGAGAGAGTCTCATGTAACACCTATACACAAGTCAGGAAAAAAAACACACATAGATAATTATAGGCCAATTAGCATGACTTCTGTTGTGGGGAAGTTGATGCAGAGTTGTATCAAGGACTCACTGGAGCAAAACTTAGTGCATCTCCAGGTATTTGACAATAGTCAGCATGGATTCCAGGCTGGTAGATCATGTACAAGCAACTTGCTTCACTTTTTTGAGACAGTAAGTCAGGCGTTGGATGATGGGCTCCCAGTGGATGTACTGTACTTGGACTATGCTAAGGCGTTCCACTCAGTCTCCCATAGAACGTTAATACGAACATTGATGGACCTGGGTGTGCACTGGCAACTTGGTTCTTGGATAAAGGCATGGCTTACAGATAGGATCCAGCGGGTCCAACTGTGGGGGTTTCTTTCTGACTGAGGAAGAGTGATGAGTGGGGTGCCCCAGGGCTCAGTTCTGGGTCCCCTACTATTTAAATTGTTTATCGCCTCCATGCAGGTTACTAATGGTGCATGGATCTGCAAGTTTGCAGGTGATACCATGGTGGGAGCTGTAGTAAACAACCAGGAAGCAATAGATAAATTCCAGGAACAGTTGCTTAGACTAGAACTTTGGGCTGAAAACCACCGTTTGAGATTTGATGCAGATAAGTGTAGAGTCATGCACCTTGGAGTAAACCACAGAGGGGCAGAATACAGATTAAACAATATAACAATAGCTAGTACTAAGTCTGAAAGAGACCTGGGAGTAATAATAACAGACACCTTAACGTTTAGTAAACACAATAAAGAAATGGTAAAAAAGGCAAATAGTGTGATGAGAAACATACTGAGGAATATAAAAAGTAGGCATGAGGATGTCATGTTGCCCTTGTACAGATCCTTAATAAGGCCACTCCTTGAATATGGAGTTCCCCTGACTTCCCCACAGAATGTGGGAACTGGTAAATTTATAGACAAAGTACAGCACAGATATACAAAAAAAAAATGTGTTGTCAAGGATTTGAAATATAATGATAGATTGTGCAGGCTAGGCCTGTATTCCATGACATATCGTTACTTAAGAGGAGACCTGTGTTATGCATATAGATGTCTTCATGATGAGATACTATGGGAATGTGCAGGACTCAGAAAGAAAGGAGTAGTAAATTGGGCTACTAGACTACATTCACATCAACTATTAGGAGAAACATATAGAACACAGAGAAGGGGGAAATGGTATAATCAGAGGGTGGTCAGAGTATGGAACCAACTGCCATGTGATGTGGTGGAGTCTCCTACAATGGATATCTTTTAACGCAAGTTAGATTATTACATGCAGAAAAAATATGGGAGTATCTCCACTGATGTGGCAAGTCCATGTATGGCCTATGGCTGATAGGACTTGAACAACAAACTATGAAACTATTATGCCTCTGTGGGTCCATTTCAGAAAGCAATGGGGGTGATGCAAGGTGCTTGTATCAAAGAAATACAATGCAAGGGGCTCATTGTGCTGCACCTTGTGTCATTCCCAATTCAGGAATGCAGCCTGAGCCAGTTGGGGGCTTCCTGTGCCAGCCGGGCTTGCACCATCCTTCTGATGGATGCACCTGTCCACCATGGCAAGAGGGGGCTTGCACCAAGGCAGCACTGCAGTATCCCCCTAAAAATGGGATTCTGCAAACTCCCCTAAGTAGAGCAGGGTCCGCTTGAGTAAGACCAGCCAGAGCTAACCTAACAGCCCCTGTGCTGCCTCTATACCAATGAGAACCCTTGGGTGGGGCAAAGGAGTGTCGGTGGCTGTCCCAGGAACCATGTGAATCAAGTTCTGCAGTAGCTGTGCACCAGTAGGACTCTGTTGTGGCTCATGTTGCCAATGTTTGATGATTCTCCAGTGCATCATGCAGCAGCCCCCCCTCCCTGAGTGCAAGACTGGCTCTCAGTTCTGCCAGAGGTAGGTATAGACATCCCAGTCCTGCTCCATGACCCCCCCAGCACCTGTCACATTGTGGCCTACCCCTCCTGGACTGTCTATGTGGTTGGGACGGGCACTGGACTGCCCCTGGCCTGCTGCATGGCACCCCTTACCTCTAGACCAGCACTCCCTGTGGTGTCCATCCCTTGCCAACCTCCAGGACAGACAGTCAGTGGGTACCTAGCACCAGACTAGGTGCCACAGGGCCATCCCGCAGCTTGCAGCAAATTTCTCCCGTGCACCTGGACTTTGCTGTACAGCAACAGTTGCCGCACACTGTGGGAGTTTGGCACTGGGATCCCTAGCAATGGTGAATCAGGTGTAGGGTCCTTGGCACAGCAGAGGTTGATGTAAGTTGCAGTTTGCCACAGCTTGCATTGATCCAGTGGCTGTTTCCTGAATGCAGCCCTGTACCTCTGTGCATAGTTCCCTTGTTTTTGGTTATATATGCACTCTAGTTGTCAGAATATTAAGTACAACAAACCTGATACAGAACAGACAGATAGATAGATAATGTGGAAAAGCAATCAGCCATATTTTGAATTACCAACAGAGGTGATAAGTGCAGACTGTTTTAAGAGTTTTAAGAGCAGGCTCAACAGCTACCTGTAGAGAAAATGCATTTCAGATTATTGCACTTATTTCCGAGGTCACCTTTGGAAATTGTCACTTGTTGCTTAAATAGCATGTTCACATCTAATAACTAGACAATTGGCTGTTTTATTCATTGTGTTTTAATGTTTTTAGTAATTATTTTATGCTTGCATAGTAAATTATTTGTTTTTGCAATGCATCATATGGGTTTTTACCATTATTTTTTTCAAACTGCTAGTAAATTGAATTCTATAGAATTCTGGTATTATATAATAAACAAAATAAAAATCCCAACTACTTGGGATCCCAACATAATTCAAAGATAACTATACTTTTATTTCTCTCTTCTAAAGGAAAAGACACTTCTGTCAGCAATAAATTGTATTTTTTTATGTTTGTAATGTCATGATTTATTTGTAGGAGTTTACATTTGTTTAAAAAACTAAATGCCTTCTGTTTCTTAAGTCCCCATGTAAAATCTGGTTAGAAAGAAGCATCACAAAGGCTCGCAGTTCATCAAAAATGTCATATTTGTATAAAATCTGTCACATCATATATTTGTTTTTATCATACTTTATGGAAAGAAAGTTTTCTTTCTGCAGGAAAAATTAAGAAACAGATTTGCAGTTTCCAATTGAAATATAGTGTCTGCTTTGTAAGTAAAGATTTTCTGACTTTGTAACATAAGAATTCTGTTGGATTCTTCTTCACCAGTAGTTGCTAAAATGAAAAGAAATGATGAAAATGTTAAATAAAGAAAAAATCAACTACCTACACATGATTACAAAGGCATCAAAAGGGCCAATGCCTTCATTCTGTAAGATATATTTACTTATTTATTTGTAACATATTTTACCAGATAAGCAAACAGAGCCCCAGAGGGCTCATTCCAGCTGCAATGGGGTGGGACAATGGAGGGGTTTTAACATGAACATAATACAAGCATTCCAAAAATAAACAAATAAATATAGTGCTAACAAAATGTACAGACTTACAATAACAAGGGTATGCAAATAACAAAGACATCAAAATGAAAAGTACAGCTTTACAGTAGTACAAATAGTACGCAAATAGAAATCTTGGAGAAGAACAGAGGAGTTTACACGGCCCAGGCAGATGCAGGGCAGTATAGAGAACGCCTCAATTGAAGAGGAACCCAGTCTAACTCCTTGCACATAGTACAGTGGTGAGTTTGGGGAGAGAAAGCCAGAGCAAATTTGATAAGGGGGATGAAAAGGGGAAGAGCTTAGCTAGAAAAGATATCAGATGTTCAGAAAAATGCCCCATCCCCATAGTCAAGTAGGGGGAGGAGTGATGGTTCAACTACAGATTTTCTGGTACTAATAGGGAGACAACCTGGAGCCCCAAGTTTGGTGAAACACTTCCCTACAATGGGATTTCTGTGGAGGGAGTAGTTGAGGTGTTCATCAAGCATCATGCCAGGGTATTTATAAGATGTTACAGAGTCAATGGTGGTGCCTGATAAGGAGTGTAACTTTAGAATTGAGGGGGCTGATTATAGCCAGTGAGCATTACCGAAAAGGAAAGAAACCATTTTCTTTTGATTCATGGCAAGCTAATTGTCAAGGCACCATTTCTGTATGTTGTCAAAGTCAATATGGAATGATTGCTAAATAGAAGGGAATGACGGTTTAGAGGAGAAAATGATTGTACCATCAGTATACAGTACACATAGGAATTACCAACAGTTACAGAACTGAGGAGATTATTCATGAAAATTGAGAAGAGGAGGGGCCATGGTCTGACCCGTTTGGGACCCCTAAAGAGACAGCGAGCTGAGGGAAGATAGATGATCTTAATTTAACAGATCGAGACCTACCTGTTAGGTAAGATTTGAGCCAACATAATGAGGAAGCAGTGACACCTGATGCTGCAAGTTTGATCAGGAGCAGGAAATAATTTACTGTTTTAAATTCTTTGTCCAGTTCAATGAAGATTGCACTAGTCCCTTGAGTGGTGTCCACGTGTGAGTGAATATGATCAGTGATTCTGAAAAGAGAAGTAGAGTTAAAGTGCGCTGGATGGAAGTCCAGCTAGAAGGGAATGAGGAAACCTGATTTGCCAAAGAAGTTGGTGAGCTGCTTATTAACATTTCTGTCAGGTAATTTGGAGAGAGGGAAGAAAAGAAATGGGTCAGTGGTTTGTAGAGGCATCTGGGGAGCCACCTTTATGGAGAGGAACCACTAAGGTGTTTTTCCAGTTGTCTGGGAAGGAGCCAGTAGTCTGGGAATGACTGAAGATGTGAGTAATGGGGGTAGCCAAGGAAGTGGCCCCTAGGACTAGAAGTCTGGGTGAAAGGCCATCCGAAGAGCCACTAAAGAAAACATTCAAAATGGATAGTTCTTGAAGGACAACTGACTCTGAGATAAGGGAGAATTTAAAACTCCCAGGAGCCAAGGGCAATGACAGCAGCCTGGGGGCAGACAAAGAAAGGATAAGCACCTTGGGGCGATCAATGAAGAAATGAATGGTTCAACACCTCTGCAGAGATAGAGTGACAGGTATCAGCCTGTGGGTTCAAAGAGGATGCATTGTGGAGGCATTTAACTGCTTTCCAGAATGTCAAGGGATCTAAGCCACTGAATAGGAACTGATTTTTAAAGTAAGCAGCTTTGGCCTGTTGGATGACAGTTAGCATTCAAATCACCTGACAGAATGTGTTCACCTCTAGGAGACATATCCAGAATATTTTGCATTGTATCAGAGGTACTGTAGCATCAGGGGATTTACTGGGGATGCAATAGATACCAGTGATAAAAATGATGAGGAAAGGAGAGAACACAGGTCAGTAATGCATGAGACTTTGGGATGACTGTTGATGTGCAATAGCAAATTTAAGGTTGTTGGCCATGTTGAAGAGAACACCACCACCTCACATCAAATGATCTTGCCTATTAATTGAGTAGCCCAGTATAGAAATAACTGATGAGTTAATTCTAGCAGATAGCCATGTCTCGGAGAGAATGAGGACATTAGGGTTGTTCTGGCTGACCCAAAGTCTGATCCAGTCAGTTTTGGGAAGAAGACTTCTAATATTTGTGTAAAACATCTTGAGACCCTTAGGAAAGGATGGCATACTACTGGTGGGTGGAGAAGGGAGGCCTGAGTTTGCCTCCACATCACCACCTACAGTAGTAGAAGCAGGAGCACCAAAAACAAATGTCTGGTTTTTGACAGAGGAGAAAGTCATCCTGTTGGAAATGCACAAGGAGTTATCAATGCTAGAAATACCAAGGACAGACTGTCAAAATAAGGCCTCTGAAATGAACCAATTTTTTTTTTGGGGGGGGGAATGTTGGAATAGTATGGGTAGAGTACAAACTGTGGGGACGAGGAAGACATGCAGATGTATAGAGTGGAAAGGAAGGTGGTATGCAATAGGACAAGTATAATGCAAGTGGTAGGTAATTTGGCATTAATGAAACAATAGAACCAGTGGACTCAGCAGGCAAAATATGCAGTAACAATTAACTACTCAGCAAAGCAGGCACAGCAACTAAGGAGTGAATATGTTAATACAGCAGGACAACCAACTGGTAATTTGGAGGAGGTAAAACACACTCTCACTACTAGCCCCACAGGAGACCAAGCAGGGAGAAGCAAGAAAAATAAACACTCTGCTGAACCACAAATGAGTCTGACAATAGCACCATAGAATTAAGCAAGGCAGCAGACTACAATATGGAACAATGAAGGGCATAGACAACCTGGGCTAGATGCACAGTAAGACAAAAGGGTTGTAGGGGGACACAAGGTTCCCTATGGGATGGGGGTGCGAGACTCCCTAACAAGTGCAGAATAGGCCAGATGAATCTGGAAGGAGAGGCAGGAAGCTTACTCAGTGACCAAGATGCAAAAGGTTTATTTACAAGGCGCAAAAAGAATACAAAATAGCAGTTCTTTACAACACTACAGGATAATAGAACAAACAACAAAGCAATACAATCAGGGCCAATGATTGGTCAAACCAAGAATGGGGGTTAACCCTTTTTAGTCCAAGTCCTGCATGCACTTGGCCAAGATGACAAACAGCAGACGAACCAAGCTTGGGCTTTGAGATAAGTCGGGTGATCAGCAACCGGGCATTGACCCCACAAAGCACTTTTATAACAGGCCATAACGTTGCATCCCCTGGATGAACAGAACACAAAGAGAAACACTGCTAGCGGGACAGTGAAGAACCTGGCAGTCCTCTGCAGCTCCAGGAAAGAAGCTGAAGACTTCTGGTTGGCAGATGGTTCTCTGGACAATTTGCAGCAATGACCACTGGCAGGTTCCCAGCACTCAGACCAGCTCCCCACAAGAAGACTGAAGGTGGTATAATCTTCTGGTGTCCTCTACAGAGCAGCACAGGGGTATGTGCATACTTTTGGATGGCTGGTAAAATAAGAAAAAGGGCATGTAGGATGTTAACTGCGGTCCCTCATGCTTGAGCCAGGGCGGCCCCTAAGTTGACTCACTACTGTATACCTGACTATTGGTTCTCTACACTTACCATTGCAGCACTGATGCTGGAACACTGTGGCAGAACTTCGAGGTGGTTTGATATCACTGGTGACCATTCTGCTGCAGATGGAGGATGGGCCGGGGACCTCCCTGGGTCAGCATCAGTAACTGAAGCAGCCGGTTCAAGCAACAAAGGCAAAGTTGGATATCATGTACACCAAGAAGCAATTTGATAACAGTTCAGATTTTGGCAGACAGTTCAGTTTGTGAGCAAATGGTTCAGTCTTTAGGGGGCACCCTAGGTAGGCTAGAGCACTGTCTGGTTCAGGTGGGGCTCAGGACATATCGTTCCATGGGCAACCTAGGTCCATAGGGCCATTTCCATTTCCTTTTCAGAGGTGCTGTAGCTTTAAGGATACCTTGGGCTAGGCTGCCTCTGCAGAGCCCAACCCCTCTGCTTGGGTCAATGGGACTTCCAGACCTACCTGGTTCTACCCTCCTCATGAATATTGACAAGAGCGTATAGCCCTGCCTTGAACTGGATCTGGCTGGGGTCTGCCCTCCCAATAAAGTTTCAAGTTTATTTATTTTATACTGGAAAGGTATGTGAGCAGAAAATTACCATTTTTACAAATGTAAAATTTTCAAACATATGTAGAATACCTTTGTTCTGTGCTCTGGTCGCTCCTGGGGCCTCCTTTTTTGTTCCCATGGTAAACTCATCCCGCTGTCTGTTGGTTTCTCACCCCTCGGGGGCTTTAGAATCACGGTACTCCTTTCACAATGCAACAAATAAAATAAATTAGTTGTGTGGACTCTGGCCTTTCTGGGGCCTTTTATCTCCCATTTTTGGGCACTTGGCCCACTGCTTTTTAATTCCTCATCCTCAGGGCTGGCTGCTCACCCAAGGAGTGCACTGTGCCTCCCTCTTTTGGTTGCTAGGGTGCTGGACCTTTAAATTTAATTTTCCTCTTCCCCTTCCCAGTCCCCGGCACCTGTGGTGCAAGCCGAAAGAATCGGGCACATGGCCCACTTACTGCCATGGCCCAGGAATCCAGTGCTGCTGGAGGAAGGCAGAAACCCTGGCAGGGGAGCTGCACTCCCACCCGGCTCCTATCTCAAACTGCTGCTGGGTGGAACTAAAGGTCTGGTGCACATTTTCCTCCCAGACCAAATGTGCTGCACCAACTGGTCCATTCCATGGAGGCTTCCCCCCAAGCCACTTGGAGCTCTGGGGGAAGGAGACAGATTGCATCTAGGATCCACGCTCCCACGCAATGGACCCTGCTGCTTCTGCCACCACCATGCATCCCTGGACTGAAGAGGGGAGCGACACCAGAGGAGCCATGGACACACTATAGGTACTTTTCTTTTGTCAGTGCTCCTCACATCCTCCACCCTCCACACTGTGCCACTGAATCTCTCCCTTTTGCCACTCCCTGGCCTATTTATAGGGCAGGGGAGGTCTTACTAGGCAACCCCGGGGATTGGGGCTCCAATGTTTGGGAGGAGGATCTTCTGCCCACAGCACCCCTCCCCAGCACCTAACAGCATGAACAAGGACAAAGGGATTGAGGAGGGTCTGCGGGGGGAGTGGGCAGAATGAAGGGAAATGGGAAATAAAAATAAAATAAAAAAACACATTGGGGAAAGGGTCCCCATTTTCTTGTTGTGTCCCCCCCCCCCTAATTTTGGGGCACTACAGGGTATTATCCAGTAGTTATGGATAATGGAATAAATCTTATTGATGCAAACCATGAACCAAGACACCCATAGAGGGAGGAATTAAGCAAGGCAGATTTGGGTGGTTACTAAAAATTAGTACTCTCACGCCACTCAGTCAGGGTGTACCAAGGAGAAGAGCATTATAACTAAATACCACATAACCATATCACACAGATAGTGAGTTAATGAGAGAACAGGTAATTTCTCAGCAGCAACCACACAAACTTAGGGTGAAACAGGAGAAACAAGTACATTATACATAAATACTGTTTAACCATATCACCCATATAGGGAGTTACTGGGAGAACAGGTGAGGTTTGAGCAGCACTCACTTGAACCTGATAGGAAACCAGCAAAACACCACTTCTTGCATCATATCTATCATGTATGAAGTGAACAGATGAGAGATAGTGAAGCACAGAGATGGAGGTTCAGAAACAAATGTTTCTTGCCTAATCTACAGAGCACAGAAACAGTTTGCTATTGTTATGAGTACCTGTGACCTTTAAGTCCCCTGATAGCATTACAGTACTGTACATTTACAGGGAGCATAACTGGCTGCCGGCTGCCAGCTGCCTTCACAGCTGACTCCCATGGTAGATGCCAGAGTAGTTCCTCTTTGCTCTGCGGTCCTTAGTGGTCTAGGTTATAGTGTAGAGGGCCCCCTGGTGTAGCAGAGAGTTATCAGAGGGAGGTATGCCATGCCCCTCTCATGGCAGTGGCAAAGTCCATAGTGCAGATCACAGTGAAGTAGCAGTTGTTTGGGATTCAATATCCACACTCATGTTCAGGCCATGCCCTCTTACTATAGCAGCCTCTTGACTGGCTGCTTCAAAGGCCAGGATTAGTGCAAGAGTCCACCCAGTCCTTGGTGATGGCTTTAGGCACCACTGGAAGTAAGTGATCTGTGGGGGGAGGGGGTATAGAAGCCCCTCATCGCCCCTTGAAGTTCTCTCATGGTGCTGGTAAAGTCTATAGTACAGATTGTAGTGGATTGATGGTTGATTGGGGTTCAAAATTAGCATTTTTTTTTTCAGGCCACGTCCCATGACTGTAGCAACTTCCTAACTGGCTGCTTGAAAGGCCAGGATTATTGCAAGGGACTTCCTGTCCCTGGGTAATGAGTTTGGGTAGCATTTGTTTTGTTCAGTCAGTGGTGGTGGTGGGGGGGGTGTTTAGAAGCCCTTCTTGGCCTCTTGAAGTCTTCTTGTGGCAGCAGAGAAGTTAGTAGTGTGCATATCCTTACCAGGCACATACTGTTTAAGTGCCTACCTGGTTAACTCATATCCTGGGCCATTTTGTGTCAGGTTAAGTAATGAATGGTTTAGACTTCATACAAAGCTTTTAGAAAGTAATAACTGAGTAATTAAATTATTAACAATAACAGGCATGCAAAATAGATGGTCTATGTGATCTTAAATCATGCCATCAAAGCTGTGTAGATTCATTAGGACTTGCAAAGTGATCCACAGATGTTTTAGTTTTGCATTCAGTCAATGTAAATGAAGATGATGAAACTTAGCATTGATTGTCAGTGTTCTAGGTTTATTCGGCAAACTACTACAGCATTCACAGCACTTTCTTCTCTTTGTTCAATGTAATGGCTTTCTAATTTGTCTATAGCTATTACAAAAAATAATAAATGCAACCGTATCATTTAAGCTTATTTGAAATATTACTAAGTTTCACTTTACATATACAGTAGGTTAAAGTCTGCCATGGAATAAAATATCATTGCACCAGATATCATGGAACAAGTATTTGGTTCCTTTGATGGTAGTTTAGAGCTCCTACAGTACAGCTAGCACCTTTATTGATATTCTTTTATTCACAAATCCTGTTGTCAAAAGTTACATTTATGGATGCTAGGCAACTGGAACTCAGAAAAATAGTGACATAGTCTACATGGGGACCTATCACTGATACAAAAGGTATTCTTTTATTGAATTTAGCATAAGAATTCCGCAATTCAGTGTGTGCAAGTTGAAATGACAGAACTATACAAATGCATGACATAACCTCTACAAAGCCTGGATAACAAATATCACATCAAACTTTTTAACAAGAACCTTGCCTGCTAACTCTGTAGAAATTGGTTTGTCAAGCTTTCATTTTCCCTTCTGGACCTGATTGTTAACTTGTCATTGTCCCGTATTCCCCCCTTTTCCCCCCTCACAAAAAGACAGAGACCATTGTTTGTTGTGCTCAGATTGGCAATTAATTTGTTTATATATCATAATTCCATGTTTCATTTCATCATCTTTTATTATTATATCTCTCACAATTGCATTTCTTTTGCATCCATATATCAATCTCTGATCATCCCTCTTTCTTCCTCTTTTTACTCCCCCAGGTGAAAACCTGGGTGCCTTCTTCTCCTTTTCTGTTAGGTAACGGTAAAAACCAAGACCGCTTTCCTCCTTCAGCTTCTTCTTCTTTTCATCTTATTCCTTTTTCTTTCCCCCCTCCCCTCCTCCCCCCCTTTTTCCCCTCTCTGCCATCCACCTTTGGCAGTCCAATAACCGTACTATTTTCTGCCATCCACCTTTGGCAGTCCAATAACCATCCTACCGGACACTTCTGTCATCCACCTTTGACAGACATACCATACAGTCCCTTTTTGACTGTCTTCCCCTCTTGCTCTATATTTCCAGGGTGGGTGGGAGGGATCAAAACTCCAGCAAATGTGGCTGAACCACTCCTGTTCTGCCCATTATGCACCTCCTCTGGCCCCACCCCTTCCTGTTGCTTGGCTATTGTTCTATCCCCTGGCCCTCCCCTTCCCTCTCCCCTCCCCTTCTGAGCACACCATCTTGATGAAAAGGGAATGGGTGCACCAGGACAACCTGGTCTGCCTCTTAAAGGGCAAACACCATTGTTCCCTCCTTTTCCCTCACAAAAAGACAGAGACCATTGTTTGTTGTAGTGCTCAGATTGGCAATTAATTTATTTATATATCATAATTCCATGTTCCATTTCATCATCTTTTATTATTATATCTCTCACAATTGTATTTCTTTTGCATCCATATATCAATCTCTGATCATTCCTCTTTCTTCCTCTTTTTACTCTCCCAAGGTGAAAACCTGTATGCCTTCTTCTTCTCCTTTTCTGTTAAGTAACGGTGAAAACCGAGACTGCTTTCCTTCTTCAGCTTCTTCTTCTTTTCATCTTATTCCTTTTTCTTACCCCCTTACCCTTCTGCCCACCCTTTTTCCCCATTAGCCAGTCTCCAGCTTGCGTTGGACAACCGGCTTTCCCTTCAATTTAGGTTATTGTTCCCCCCTACCTCAGGGAACCTCCTTCCCAGTCCTTCTCTCTCTCTTTTTTTTTTAACTTCCATTTTTTGCATGCCTCCTCCATGCTTCTATAAAACCCATCGTTTCTGTACTAAACATGTCTATGGCTAGATTTGACAGATGCACGCCATCCAACCTGTAGAAATCTTCTACCCACTCTTCCACACCCCGCAGTATTACCTGTTCTCCCATTTTCTTTATCAGTGTCCCTACCCTTCTGTTCATCTTTCGCCTGGCCCTCTCCACAGCTCTATGGCTGTGCTCATGTCTTCAAACCCTTCTTGGGATCATATCTGACCATGCAAGGTATACCTTAGGCCACAACTGCTGTACTGTCTCTAGGTCCCTTTTTACCTGCATGTATGTGTCCACCCATGGCTTACTCCCAAGGTCATTACCCCCTAGATGTATAATAATTAGGTCTGGAATGGGTGGCCGCTCCTTCAGCTCTTTCAGGGTAGGAAGCAGTTGTGCCCATCTCATCCCCCGGATGCCACGCCAAACCAACCTACATTGTTTCGCATCTTGGTACAGCTGTTTTCCCCCAGTCTTTTTCTCAGCTCTCCTTTCTGCCCAATAAATATAAGAGTGGCCGCAGATCCAGACTTCCTTGATCCTCCCTCTTCCTATAGGGTTTAAGCAAAATAAATATCTTATACAGTATATGGTCTTAGCTTCCTTTTTCACAATATCACTCCTCCCTGTCTCCCCCATGTGGCTCCAAATCTGTAACAAAAAACACAGGTGATACGTTAGTCTCCATACTGCAGTGTTCGAATGTATCTCTTGTAATTGGCAGACCACCAGTGCCCCTTTTCCAAAATATGATTCACCGTCTCACCTGCCGCTGCCCACTGTGAGGCAGCCCCTATCGGTAGGGAGTAGGATGAGTAATTAATTGGATCCTCCCACAGGAATTGCATGCCTTTTTTGAGCAAGACTGTGACTTGATAACTTGTGACCTTCCTTCTATCTCCATTCACAAATAATCGCCCTGTCCTATTCCCATGCTCTTTGGCGAAAGCCCACAAAGCTTTCACTGGGCACACTGCACCCTCTACATGTTTCTTTAGTGTTACCATGCAACCCTGCCCCCTTTGATTCATCTTTGACCTCTTAATCAAGATTTGTATCTCCTTCACCCCCCACCTTATATCTTACCATTCCAATCCCTTCCTTTTCTTTACTGCCATGCCCCACCACCTCACTCACTCTCATGGCCCCTGCAAACATTACCACATAAATCATGTGAAATAGCTGGGCCTCGGCTTTTGATCTGCAGATTGCCGGTAACACATCCTTTAGTTTTGCAAGCCACGTCTCCCCTATTGGTCTTCTACTATCCACAGTCCCCTATTTTAATCTACCCCACCCCTGCATCATTCTTCTAATGAACATTGATTTTGTCGGGTCCTTCTATCCTTTTAGGCTGCAAACTACACTAATCCCTGCCAAATAGACCCCCATTGTGGTGTGGGCTGTTCCTCTTTGCCATTGTTCTACAGTGAACTTCCCTAGTTGCTCTTCTGTGAGTGGCCTATTTACCTCCATGAGGTGTGTTGCCCTGAATGTTTGAAACACTCGCCAGGCCCTATCGTAGGCCCTCAGAATCCATGGTGCCCAGGAACTGTGAAACAACAGTTCTGCTCCTTCTTGCCAACATCCCAGATGTTCATTGGTATGAGTGTTTTTTGCTCCTCTGCTGTTGGTGCCAGCCTCTGGAAATGATCCAGCTGCAGGCAGGAAAGGCTGTCAGCCAGGGTATTGTGTACCCCTTCTACGTGTTTTGCTCTGAATTACATGTTCAGTTTCAAGGCCCTTAGCACCAAAAGTCGCACGACCTGCATGACCATTTCTGACCTGGCTCCCCTGTTGTTTAAGACCTCTACCACTGCTCTATTGTCACACCAAAATGTCACTTTCTGATTCCGTAACTCTTCCCCCCAAACTAGGGTGCATGCCCAGATGGGCATGATCTCCAACAATATTATATCTTTTACCTTACCATCCCTCACCCAGTCTGTAGGCCACAGTTCTGCAAGCCATCTGCCCCTCAAATAGCCACCCACATGCCTAGGCCCCCAGCTGTGTCTGTGTAAAGATCGAGGTCTATGTTATAAACCCATTCCTCCTGACAGAGGGAGCATCCATTATATGCCCTGAGGAATTCCTCCCATACCTTAAAATCATTCTTGACTTCTTTTGTCATGTCTACCCAGTGGTGTGGTCTGGTCACCCCGGCTGTAGCCCTTGCTAACCTTTTAGTGAAAGCCCTCCCTGGCCCAATAGCTCTGCACGCGAAGTTCAGATGTTCCAATACTTGTTGTACCTGTCTTAGTTGTACTCTTCTTCTACTGGTATGTATCTGAATCAGCTCCTTCAGTTTTTCCACTTTTTTGTCCAGCAGCCTAAATATTTCCCCCAAGCATTCATTTCAATACACAGAAATTCTAACACCTTACTGGGCCCTTCTGTTTTCTCCAGTGCCAATGGAACCCCTATTTTGTTGCACAGCTCTTGAAAGCTGGCTAACATTTTTTCTGTCTCTCTTCTCCTACTGCCTATAAAAAGGAAATCGTCCAAATAGTGAATAACTGTTTTGTAATCAGTTATTTCTTGAAATATCCACTGTAAATATGTGCTGAATGCTTCGAATGTCACACATGCTATAAAACATCCTATGGGCATGGCTTTGTCAAAATAGTACTGTCCCCCAATTTTAAACCCCAACAGGTCCCAGTCTTCTCTCCTAACCAGAAGTAATCTGAAAGCGGACTCTATATCCGTTTTTGCCATTCATGCATCTGCAGTTGCCTGGATGATCCGGACTGCATCTTCTAAAGTGGCATATGTCACTTTACTATATTCCTCACTGATAAAATCATTCACCGAATCCCCTTCAGGAAAGGATAGGTGGTGAATCACCCTGTATTCCCCCTCCTGTTTTTTGGAGACCAAACTCAATGGCGAGATCCTCATATTCTGCAATAGGGGTGTATCATATGGTCCCTCTACTCTCCCTGCTGCCTTTTCCTTCTCTATTTTTTGTCTTAACATTTCTTCCCTCCCTTTTATCGAACCCAGATTGTTCACCTCTCTCACTTGCCTTGGACCCCTAACACTACAATGAAAAACCTGTGCAAAAACCTTTTTTAATCATCTCTGCCATTTGTCTATTCGGGTATCTGTCCAATGATTCTTTCCATGCCTCTATCCTGATGGGGGTTCTAGCTTCTCTAAATTGCTCCCTTGCCTTCTTTCCTTCTCCTCTGGCAAGGTCGCCCCCTCTGCTCGATGTCTGGCCTTGCTGATCAGTAATTCTGACTCCCTCTACTTGTATTCCCCTGCCCCTCCACCCTCTGTTCCATGCCTGTCCTTTATATCTCTGCCATTCACAAAAACCTGTTGACCTGATCCTTGCCCCCCAGATCCTTGGACTCCCTGGACCCATGTCATCCTGCATCTGCTCGCTGGATGTGATCCCCCACATTTCGAACATGCATGCCAAAAGCAGCATTGTGGCCAGGAACAAAAAGCCCTATTGTAAGCCCAACAACACCTCTGTGGCATGGCACCTTTCTTCCCCAACTCCCCCTCGGGTGTGGACTGATCGGTTGCATAGTCTGTCCACAAATCTAGTTGCTTCATGTCCTATCTTACATCCCCATATGTCGCTATTATCTGCTGAAGGAATTCATCATAATATATCCACCCACACCCCCTTTTGCCTTTGCATGCCTTATTATCAGGGAGTATGTGATGAGTGGGATGCCCAACTCAGGCCTCTTCTCCAATACTATGGGTGAGAATGTGGCAAAACCTACAAACCACCCTTCCCAAGTCTTCCCTTTAGTGAATTTGTCCTCCTCTTTCTTGCCTAACAAAACTACCGCTGCTGCCATTTCACTCTTCCCTATATTCTCTGCCTCTTCATATTTTGCTGCCGCTTCCCGGCTTACTAAGGCAAAGATATCCACATACTCTCCATTCCATATTTTCTCTTTTGTGGCTAATGGAACGTGTTCACCTACCTTCATCCCAGGAGCTCCTATCTCCCTCATTCCTTTTCCTTCATTCTCTCCACTCCTCCTTCTTTTCCTTTTGGCACCTCTTTTTCTGACCTAATTACTGCCAGTGCTGACTCCACCTGCCCCAAACCCCCTGTCCCTAGTGCTGAAACAATTTGGCTTATATCCTCTTTGATGCTGTCACCCACTGAGCTGAATGTGTTACCTGTGGCCTTGTCCACTCCTTGTTGCCTGCTGTCCTCCTGGTGCCCAAGTATGGTACCCTGTGGTTGAAGGGGTGGTTGCACTACTAGTGGCTGTGGAGGAACCACTATGTGCTGGGGATCTGGTCAGGGTTCCACTGGGGGAAACCCAACATGGTCCTGGGGAGTTACTGGCAGCACCGGGTCAGCAGGTTACAGAGGTACTGGACTTGCCACCTTGTTGGGTCCCATTATTGGTGGCTGTATCCTGGCCGGGCTGCATGGTCCCTCAGCTGGCCATTTCCCTCTGCCACCTTTTGCCTTCCCCACTTTCCTTTTCTCCCCAAATCTCCCCAGTTCCTCCCCTTCCACCAGCTCCAACATTCTATTGGCTTTTTCTGCAAGCTCCACTATAGCCCTGTAGGCGTCCTCCTTTGAAGGCCTGTTCTTCTTTGCTGCCATGTTCCTTGCTCCTCACAAACTGTGAAAACAACTGAAGAAAAGAAAAGAAAATGTCCATTAATTACAAATCTGCCTATAGTGTTCCCCATATGGCCAGGCCCATTTTCAAGAGAACAGTCGACTAATGGTGACAAAACGTGCCCTTTTTTTTTTTGCTATGACCTGCCCTCATGGACACCAGATGATTTTTGCACAGTCCTCTAATGCTGTCAGGTCGATTCATGCCCAAAAGCTACGCCTTCCCTTTCCTGTGCCTGTGGCAATGCTGTAAAGTTTGAAAAACATCCTTCCATGCTGACCTCTTGGACACCAGATGCATCGCACCCAATCTTCTGCTCGGGGCCTTCCTCCACTGTAAACCTTCAAAAAAGGCCTTTTTCGGTTGCCTTCCCCCTTCTTACCATTCCTATGGACTCCCCTGTCTTCTATCCACCCATCTCCCGCCAGTCAGACCCCACCTCTCTTTTCTGTGCCCTCCCAGGCCTCAGACCTCTCATGGCCATCAAAACACCTTAAGTGCCACCTCTTGTGGCGTTCCAGGCCTACCCATTTTCCCCCCTGCATGCCCTCGCATGGCTATGGCTGCTGACCCTCTGAGACCTATCCATTCCCCTTCCCCTTTGTCCCGTTTGTCTCAGGCCATGCCAAATGGCTTTTTCTGCTTAAAAAACCCTCACCCCTTCTCCCTGAGGGCCCCATTTTTGCCCTCCCCCCCGGCTTCCACTGCCATGCTCTTGGCCTGTTGGTCCCACTTCTCATTTTTTCCCCCACGGCCAATGTCCGACTGCCTGTGGCCATGCTGCATCCATCGCGCTGCCTCTTGTGGCCTTTATTTGGCCTATACATCCTCCCTTTGCATGCCCTAGCATGCCTCTGGCTGCATTTACCTTTTTGTCTGCTGCTACCCTGCCAGCTTGGGCTGCTTCTCCACATTGTGCCCTATATCCCCTGTCTGCCATCCCTAGGCACTTTCCCCAGCTTGCCAAACCCTTTTGTTTTGCACCATGTAGTTCTCCGAGCATGTGATGTCATACCATGCATTTTTCCGGTGCTATCCATGTGACCAAGTCTCTAATCGCCTGCTTCTTCCTCTTGTATCCAATGCCTTCCCCCTCACTTGCCTATCACTTTCCATGTTCAGCCCTTAGGCCGCAACAGCCCCTATGTCTGCTGCCCTCGCTCCTTTTCAGCAGGAGCCATCTCCCTCTCTGAATTGCCCTCCTCTCACTCGGCGGTGAGATTCTCCATTTCATCCCTACACAAAGCTGAAGAGCGCCCTGCTTCCCCCAAATATTAAAAGGAACCAAGCAAGCTTTTAATTTTTCCAACCAAACTATGGTGTTCCCCATCATCAGGCCATAGCACAGTTCAGTTCCACATGCTTGCTCGGAAAGGCTTTTAGATGAAAAACTTCTGTACACTACCCCTGAAGGCTGAGGCCTTGCCTGCTCATTTCCTCCTTTGTCTCCCACGTGTCCCACGCATGTACCCTTAAACTAAAGCAAAACGCTGTACTGAAAGCCAAAAAAAAAGCGCCTTAATTGTAAAATTGCCCTATGGCGTTCCCCAACATCCTATAGCAGCGCAGGTTTAGCTCAACACACTTGCTCGGTGAGGCCTTTAAACAAAAAACTTTACAAAAGATGAAAACCTTGCTTGCCCACATTCCCCTTTGTCCAGAACATGTTTGCAAGTTCAGACCTCCAAAATAATGGAACGCTGGTGCTGAATGCCAACAGAGCTATCCCTTACAAGTTTCTTAACCAGGACCCTTTCAGCATTATTCAATTTAAAGAAAAACTTCCCTCAGACAGAAACCTAATGAACCAGTCACATACAATTCACCTTAAAATGATTTTTCTCGAGTAAAGTAATACAACTATCATCACATATTATTATTAATTAATTAATTAATTATTTTTTTTAAACTTCATTCATTGGAAGCTATCTTACCTGCTGTATCCTAGTGCACAAACCTTTCCAGTTGTTCAGCCAATCTGATGTGCTGCAGTTTCAATTAAATCAAAACTCCAGCAAAAGTGGCTGAACCAGTCCTGTGCTACCCATTATGTACTTCCTCTTGCCCCACCCCTTCCTGTTGCTTGGCTATTGTTCTATCCCTTCCCCCTCCCCCTCCCCTCCCCTTCTGAGCACACCAACTTGATGAAAAGGGAAGGGGTGCACCAGGACAACCTGGTCTGCCCCTTAAAGGCAAACACCATTGTCTTCTTCTTGCTTTTGAGATGCCAAACAGAAGATGGGAGCAATTCAGGCTCTCACAGTAATCCGTATCTCTGAAAAATAATACTGTAGTCATGGGATGTCTAAAGCCACATTATGCTCCTTCAGTGTGGTAGCAGCTTTTTCCCTGAACTCACAAGATATCTGAATGTACTCACTTACACACAATGAACCTTAGCAGCTCCTCAGGAGTTGAGCTTTTTAACAAATGGTTTCCTATTTAGAACTAATTTAGCTGTGTGTGTAACAGTCCCTCAGTTGGAAGTAATAGCTTTTAAAACACTACAAGACTGGATTTTACTTCAAAGTGAATCAGAGAGAAAAGACAAATAAAGCATGCTTACTTAGCCAACTTTCAAGAAACAATTAGCTTAAGGTTTCAAATCCATCAGCCCTTAATTATTACGTAAGAGGCTTCCTTTTGTCTTACAAAGTACTAGATATTTCATACAACTCATCAGACTCAAAGCTTGAGATAGAGGAACATTCTCTTTTAGAAACTGCACAAGAAGCTTCACAACAAACAATTGTTCCAGAACTAAAGCACACCAGAGATTACAACCATGCAGCATTGCAAAACAAACTCATGTTAAAATAGATTTCCTAACAATAACTAACATACAAATAAGAAATCAATTGTTTGTGATAATTAGCTGAATTTGTAAGCAATTGTGTTGGACTGGCAAACGGGCTGGCTTGTCAAGCAATACTTATTTAAAGAAAGCTGATTAGTATAATCACACAGCCTTAGGTGACAAAGATTTGAAAGAGCCTCTTGTGCCTTGGCAGGGCTACACCATCTCTTTATTTGAAATTCCAGAAGACCCACTGTGGTCACAAGAGGGAGCTCAGATTAGATTAGCCAGCAACTGGTCTAAGGGCCCTGCACCACTGCCTGGCAGGGTGGTGATGGGGGGACTTCAAAGGTGGGGACCAAGGGCCAATGGAGCAGTGGGGGTGCCAGGGTGACATGGAGGGTGATGGGAGTGTGGCAGCAGTGTGATGATGCAGCCAGCGGCCCCAACACCCCTGACACCTGCCTCACAGGACCCACAGTCCCCTACATGTGGTGGGTGGCAGTGGGTGAAGGTTGCAGGGTGCATTATGTGGATAGGTACGTGTCCCAGGCACTGCAATATTCCCTTGGTACACAGCCCCCTGTGTGGCAGCTGGTGGATTCCTGACTACACTGCCAAGGACAGTAGGTCCTGTGAGGCAGGTGCTAATGTTGCTGCCACCTGGGGTCCAGGTCATAATGGTTCAGCCATACCACCACCCTACCCAGTTAATATGGCACTTCCAACGGGTGCCACATAACAACCCTCTCACTGCTGCCATGCCCTGTCACCCCTCCATGGCACCCCCACTGCTCCATCAGTCACTGGTCCCCACATTACAAGTATTATAAATCCCCTTTCAACTTCTACGGCCTGTCACACCCCTCAGGTGTGTCACCTGTTTGGCACAACCCTGCAGATGTTACAACTCTTTGGACTTTGGTTGAGGGACCCCAATTTTTATAAAATAGGGCACAGGGTTCTTGATGTATCTAATGTGCCTGGAGGTTGCTGCAGCCACATACCAGTGCACCTTGCATGGCTATAAAGACTGACAGAAAATCAAGCCCTTGATATCTAAAAGAGGAACATACTCAAGTTAGGTGAATGGACATCAATCTAAATATGTGATATCTTAAAGAACCGCTGATGCCACAAGAAGAACTTTGAAAAACATACTATTTGGAAACAAAGCAGCTTATATTTCTCATTAGCTCTATATTTCTTATCTCCATTGTTTATTACCGAGGTCATATGCATGAAAATAGGATAGTTGTTCCATGAGGGTTCATCAGCTCTTACTGCTCCTTCCAAATCTGATGCCATAACACTCTTCTTCTGACATGAAGTTATACCCATAGGAACAGACTGTGATATCACAGTAGAGCATTATGATTTCAAGTAGGGAGTACGTTATAGAGACAGATGAACTCTAAGTGATAAAGATCTTATTTGCTGTTGGAATGTCTTTAGTACTAAATAATAGAGAGGAGATACAGTACAAGATGAATTGTGTCCAACTACCGTAGTGTTTTTCAAAGCTTTCCCAAAGACGTCAGCTGTTCTTTAGAAGGAACATTGAAGGCATTTGCGATTGGAAAAGCTTGGATATCACCAACCCTTTTTACTACTTACTAAAGCCAATTTCTATTTTTTTCTGCATGAGTGGGAGAAATGGCTAGTGACATTTACCTCTAATTCCAGAAAGTATTCAAGTTACAAAGGAAAAATGTAACTGGTCACGTTTAATAAGAAAAAAATCAGTGATTACCCCCCCCACCAAAGTATAAAGTAAGTATGAATTTTGATCAGGAAATCGTCAGTTGTGTTATATGTAACATGGCATATCACATTTTTTATAAGAAAATTCAAGAAAGAATTGTTTTAATTTTCACCAGAATGGTGCTTCATGCTGGTATGGTGTTAAAAATGTAATGCAAACTGAAGGGGGTCAAATGTAAAAGTCTATTTATGTATGTACTGTATGTATGTATGTATTTCCCTGTGTTTCCTTCAATGGTCCTCCAGGGGGACTTCTCAAGGAACATTTTCACATTATGCATGTGTTGTCACCTCATGTGAAACTCAAGTGGTGATTAGGACCTCAGTTGCCTGCTTCATAAGTTGTGATATAACCTCTACACAACATGAGCTGCCAGTTAGTTCAATATAGCTTGATAGTACATTGGTGATGCCTTTGTTTAGGAATGACAGGATTAGGGGGTTGAATCCACATAAGAACACAATGGTTTTATATTTTCAGAAAGAGGCCAAGGCTCAGATCCTAACACTGGCTTAGAAAATGATATCCAAAGCAATGTTAGGTAAGAACAACAACTTGTGGAGTAAGGAAATGTTCCTGTTAGGAGAGGATGTTCCTGACAGGAACATTTCAGATCACCTTTACCAAGCTTGCACCTAAGTTTGTTTTAAGGAAAGTTATTTTTATTTAACAAACATATCAGAGTAAAACAAATGCATTTTACTGCAATTTAGCACCCTTGTGGTGGTGGTGGTGGATGGGAGGAGGGGGCTATACTACATGTATAACACACTCTGACAACTGTGATCAACACTGACATTATTGACCCAAAAAAACCTTGTTGTAGTCGCTCAAATATTTTTGTATACTGTACATGTGTATCTTGTAATGTAAGAAACAAGGGCCCCAATATTTAGAGCTGGTTGATAGCAGTGCAAAGCAGGTAGCACTGAAAGGTAAATAGCACATAGCCAGCTCTGATCAATATTCAGTTAGTGTGTTCCAATAGAGTGCACTAATTGTTTGAATATAGGGCTGTGCTAGCTCTGCACAAAGTGACAATGTGCTGTGCTAAACAGCCCAAGACTGAACTGACCCACAGGAAAAGCCACTGGAGTTTGCACTGCCCAAAATGGGATAGTGACAGGGCTCCTGTGGGCCATATGTAGCTCTAGCATGCAAATTAGCCTGTTTGGGATGCAAGGCATTAAGGAGAGGCCTTTGACAAGTAGCACACATGGTAACCTTTTCAAAGGTGCTGCCTGTGTATGGCATGGTTGAGGCTAGTGTGTTACACACCATGGGATCCAATCAATGGTTGAAAAACTAGTGCAGAGCTCAGGGTTTTGGCTTCATTGGGGACTGGTGGCCCACCTGGAGGGATATAGGCCTATACTGGTGCAATGGTTTGCATCTGTCCAGGAGGGGAACCAGGATCCTAGGTGATAGGTTTAAATGTTTCAATGGCAAGCATTTAAACTAGCCAGGGGGAGACTGAAAAGGAGCAGGAAAATCCGAGCCCCCCTCCCACAAAACAGGGTAGTTAGTGAGGTAAACACCAAAATAGAGAAGTCAATAGGGAGAAGGACAGGGGTAAATGGAGACAAAGACAAAGGCAGTAAGGACAGGGATGGGGCTAAAAGGGGTAAGGCCATCAAAAAATGGAGGGCAATGAGTACTAATGCCCATAGTCTGGGTAACAAGCTCCCTGAACTAGTGACCTTGATGGAAGAGGGACGCCTGGATATTGTGGCAGTCACAGAAACATGGTACACAGAGAACCATGACTGGGAGGTCAACATACCAGGGTACACAATCTACAGGAGGGACAGGGGGGTAGAAGAGGAGGAGGAGTAGCTCTCAATGTAAGGGAAGGGATCAAAGCAATGTAACTAAAGGGTAAACAGGGTGCAGAGGGAGGAACTGTGTGTCACCCTGGAGATGGGAAATGGCACCACAATCCACACAGGGATTGTATACAGACCCCCATCTCAGGGGGAGTAAATGGACAAGGAAATGATGGAAGGCATCCTTAGGATGGCAGAAAAAGGGGAGATGTTGTTGAGGGACCTGAATATGCCAGATGTTAACTGGAGCACCTTTGTTGTAGCCACATCCAAGAGTAGGGCCACTCTTGATGCCCTACAGTGGGCATGCCTCAGACAGCTAGTGTTGGAAACCACTCAGGAGAGAACAGTCTTAGACCTGGTACTCTCAAATTGGGATGGAGAGAGGATCTCAGATTTAGAAGTGGGTAGCCATCTGGGAACAAGTGACCACCAAACAGTGTGGTTCATGATAAACACAGCCATAGAGTCAAGCCATACAAAAGTGAAGGTACTGGACATTGGGAGGGCTGACTCTGGCAAATTGGGAGAGTGCCTCAGAAAAGCACTAGCAAATGGGCAAGAAGGAGGGGTGGAGGTACAATGGGGAAACATCAAAACTGCCATCACAGAGGCAACAAGCCTTTGTGTGAAGCAAATAAACAAATCAAAATGAAGGAAAAATCCACTATGGTTCTCAAAAGAGATGGTGGGGAAGGTTAGGGAGAAAAAGACAGCATTCTATAAGTATAAGAAAACACAGAAGGAGCAGGACAGAGAACTGTATCAGTTAAAGCAGAAGGAAGCAGCGAAGGCAGTCAGAGTAGCAAAGACCAAAACAAGGAAAAGATAGCCAACTCAGTTAAGAAGGGGGATAAAACCTTTTATAGGTACATTAGGGAGCAAAGAAAGACAAAGGGAGGGATAGTGAGGCTTAACAAAGGGGAGGGTTGGTTGGCAGAATGTGACAGTGAAAAAGCAGGGATACTGAATGAATACTTCTGCTCAGTATTCACAAAAGAAGAGGAGGGGGAGGTATGTAAATCAAACAATAGAAGCACTCTGGATAGGGGGGTAGATTCCAGTTCATTCACAAAAGAAAGGGTTCTGAAAGAACTCCTAAAACTGAAGGTGGACAAAAAAATGGGACCAACGAGATTCACCTCAGAATTCTAAAAGAACTAAGGGGAGTACTAGTGACACCACTGACCACCCTTTTTAACAAATCATGTGAGTATGGTGTGGTACCTGAGGACTGGAGATGGGTGAATGTGATTCCCCTTCACAAAAATGGGAGTAAAGCAGAGTCAGGAAACTACAGATCTGTTAGTTTGACCTCAGTGGTAGGGAAAATAATAGAACCACTTCTGAAAGAAAGAATTGTTGAGTACATAGAGGCTAGTGGGGCATAGAACCCAAGGCAGCATGGATTGGCCAGGACACCGGAGAAATTCCCCTACTCTGTGGTGGGTGCACTGCTGCTATGGAGGAAGGTGTTGCGACTGTTCATTCTGCTGGTGTATCTGTGGGTGTGCAGGTCTCCCGACCCACAGGTCCAGCTCAGGAGACCAACAATGTTGTTGAATCTATTAGTGCAACGGAAATGGAAGTACCCATTTGTATGATTAACCCAGTGAGTCCACCTTCAGGTCTTTTTACATCGGATGAAGCCTGATTATCTAATATTCTAAAGCAAAATAAAGCGCTATGATTTGCAGAACATGAAAGTATGACAAACCCATACTCTACTGTGAAGGATTTTCCTGATTTGCAGTGTGACCAGCTAAAACCTGCTGAATTGCGAGCTGCTGCATTGCTTT
This sequence comes from Neoceratodus forsteri, assembly GCA_016271365.2. Lineage (NCBI taxonomy): Eukaryota > Metazoa > Chordata > Ceratodontiformes > Ceratodontidae > Neoceratodus > Neoceratodus forsteri. The sequence goes on from CM057456.1 coordinate 581,951,856, forward strand.
TGAAAGAATTACCTGAACATAATATTGCAACTTCAGTTTCAGCTGAGCACTCTACAACACTGTCTGGTGATGTAGGTTCATCAAACACATTCTTCTAACATGAGTCAGAGCGAGTGGTGGAGTCAGTGACAATTGCAGTGCGGCCTATTTTGCCAAATGAAAAACAGCAAGATTTGGGAGAAAAAGTGGACACAGTGAGTACTTCACCCCCTATGTTGCATAAACCTGTCTGTGAAGCTGCTAAAGATTTGGGTTTGCGCAAGTGTAGAGCTGCCAACAGTTGCCCCCCGGTTCAATGCGGGTGTTCCCCAACTTCTCTTGAATGCTTGCTTCTGTCTGCAGGCTGGAAAAGAGGTGAGTTGGGTGTCTGGGTTCCTGACCCCTCGCATAGTCCAATTCCTGGACAACCTCCTTCGCAGGAGTATCTAGTGACTGATGTGGAACATGAACCATCTTCAAAACGAACTGATTGCCCTGTAGATCCCTTGGGTAGTTTGGATGATAATTTCAAGAAAAATGAGTCAGTTATGTCATCGTTTTAAATTTCTAACTCATCAGACTCAGAAGATCCAGAGCCGATACATGCAGGGAGGGCAGATAAGCCAGAAATGGTTCAAAAATCTCCACAATCTAAGGAGAACTTTTTGAACAATCGAAAACTGCATGGGAGCAATTTTGACAAAAGGACCCTTTTTCTGGCTCCCCCCCCCTTACAGAGACGCAGTGCAGTCCATGTGGAGTATATGGGAGGTTTGGATATAGACCCTGACTGTTTGTAAGTTGGCAGAACACTATTAAAATCATTAGGTTTTTTTTCTAATGAGATATGTGCTCTGATTCATGTTTCAGGATCTAAAGTGTTTGATGTTAGTTTTAATACCCCACAGGGCTTAGATCACTTCTGGTCTAAATATGATGCTTTAAAGTATTCTGACGTTTGGATTCCATTTCGTGTTCTCCCTTTAACTAAACCCTAAATTAAGAATGTGACAGTTCTTTTTAGAAATGAGTCTGTGTCTGTCCATGATATCTCCTATTGGATAGAAAAAAAAGTGATGTTATTGAGTCCCCACAGCCTATTTTTGATGAAGAGCATTTGTGGAATGGTGGCTAGAAATATAAGGTTCATTTAAGGAATAATAGTTTGGGGCCTGTGCATCTACCAAATAGCCTGTTTTTGGGGAATGAGAGAGGGCACTGTTTTTACCCAGGGCAACCCAGGTCTTGTTTTAAATGTGGGGCTTCTACTCATTTGGGATCTGCTTGTGATAGGCTAAAATGTAATCTTTGTTTGGCATTTGGACACCACAGTGTGGGTTGTAAAGAAGAGATGAGGTGCAACTTGTGTATGGACCTTTGACACACTTATAGAACCTGTCCATGGGCCACTCACAATCGCACAGACTGTGTTAGCCAAGATATTATAATTAGAGAAGCCCAGAAGAAGAATATGGCTAAACAAGGTGCCTCTACAGAGAAATCTCAACCGAGGATAACTAGGCCCACTACTTTCTCCCCCTCTCCCCACCTGAAGAAACCATGGTAGAAGTTGTGGCAGAGCAACCTATGTCAGAAGAATCAGTGGCCCCTCCGGTTAGTGATGTTATATCAGTAACATGTGAGACTGCTTTGGTAGACACAATAATAATTGGTGACATGCCTCCCCCTCCAACTGTTAAAAGCACAGCAAAGAAATGAGGCATCAAACAAACTACTCCTCGGTCCAAGGTAGCTAAAGCTAATATACCTGGAGAGGAAGAAATAATGTTGAAAAACAGTTTTGAAATATTGACAAAAGGTATGATGGACTCAGAACGGGGGGGGGGGGGTATTCAGAATCATCTTCATTAACCCCACAGTCTTCTGAATCTGAAGGTGAATTACAAGTGCAAGGACCTGATAAAAACAGGAAAAAGAAAATAGGCACTAGAATTTTAAGGAGTTCGAGGCTAAAAAAAAAACACCTTATATTATTTTTCTGTCTCTTTCCTTAGTGCCTCATTCATTGCTTAGCATTGCTTCAGTGAATGTTAACAGTATTAAGAATGCTAAACAGAGAGTTATAACTATAACAGCAATAAAAAATCTTAACTGTGATATCTGCCTGCTACAAGACACTCAGTTGAATACAGACTTTTTGGTTAGAGCAGCACAGAGACTTTGGTGTTGGGGTCCTTTTTTTTTATTTGGTACAGCTGTTTGTGATGGTCTTGGAGTTCTATTTAGAAGTGATGGGTTTAAGATTTCATGATTAGTTGATATCTCACTATGGAGAATGTTACTACTAGATTTTTCATATAAAGGGGAGGGTTGGAGACTGATTAACATTTATGCTCCTCCTACCAAAAAAAGATAGGGTTGATCTCTTTACTAAGATCAAGCCATATTTACTCATGACAAAACACATTATCTGGGCAGGAGATTTTAATTGTGTAGTAGATAGGAAAGACAGGGGTGCAGTCACAAATAAGCTTTACTGTTATTTTGTTTATTGCTTAAAGGGTATAATTGAGCAGTGTAATTTGCAAGACTCCTTTAGAGCTCTACATCCACAGGGCGGGTATACTTACTATAGAGGTGCCCTATCCACCAGGATAGACTTTTTGTTCACACAGAAAAATATTTATATCCATAAGGCTGATATTATTCCACTAGAAACCACTGATCATGCTATTCTTTCTGTGGTTTTAAGAGGCATAATTGGCCCCAATATGGTTGGCATTATTGGAAACTGAATACAGCCTTATTGAGGGAAGAGAAAGTGGTTTTGTTAGCCACGGACCTTTTAAAAGCAAGAATGTCTGTGACTGTCTTGCATGATAATATTAGCTTATGGTGGGAAGACACTAAGCAGAAATGTGATCCCTAGTTCAGACCTTTTCTACACTCCATCATAATTCAGAGTACCAAACATACCTTAAACTTCATCAACAATTATTTAAAGCATACACTATTGTCAATACACAACATAGAGAATAAAGTATGTGGTGGTGTGTGTAACGAGATTTTGCACACACCCGAGGGGTTGGATGGCATATAAACCCCGAGAGCAAAGCTCGAGGGGTTTATCCAGGCATCCACCCTGAGGGTGTGTGTAAATTGAGCCATACACCACCCCATATTTTATTTTATATAATTGTTGGTTAGCTTTTCGCTACAGCCAATTACATAAAATAAATGGTCTGCTGCGGCTGCGGTCTGGATGATGTTTAGCCGAGTCCTCGGTCGCTTAACAGCAGTTTACTTTTTCTTGTTTTGTTATCCCCTTTACGGTGTGATTTTTGTTAGGAGGTTTTTTTTTTAAAATAGTTACTTACCACCTAGAGATAGTGGTGGCAGTGTGGTTTCGACCGACGAAGAAATCTGGTGGCGAGCGGTGAAAACCCAGAAGAGCTGTAGGTTGGGCATGCACATAGCGAGGGAAACCGTGAGCGTGTTTGCCATTATAAATGCTCCTTTATAACTGCAAATTATGCCACAGTTTTCCTATGGGAAAAACCCTAACCCAGTTATTATATATAGCATTAACATCTCAGATTTCTAATTTAAAGACTGCTATGGCGTCATTACAATACTCTAGAGCAAAAGCTATGTTAAATGAACACAGAATTTGTTCATCTGGTAAAACTGGATTTGGGGATGCATTTAAAAGTAGTTCACAACATTCATCAGATAGATTTATGACTACTGTTCAGAACTCTGAGAGAAGAATAGTCAGTGATGGCCCAGAGATCTTAAGAGAAGTAACAAAATATTTGACTGCTATGTATACTGCCCCATTGATTGAAGACAAGGAAATGGAGGACTTACTTTCTACTATCTCAGTTCCTCATATACCACATGAATTTATAGGAGATCCTAGTAAGCCCATTATGACAATGGAAAAAGAAATAGTAATCAGACATCTGAATGGTCACACCGCTCCAAGTATTGATGGTTTACCATCTGGATTTTATAAGACGTTTGAAGTTTTATTAAAGGAAGTTTTGATGGTAGTTTATAACTGGGTATTGGGCAATTTAAGTGTTGATTTTCATTTTTGTCTTGCCATGCAAATTTTAGTCTTCAAACAAGGGGAGAGGTCTGATTTGAAAAACTGATGGTCATTTAGCCTACTGAACACAGATTATAAAATTTTGTTAAAAATTCTATATAATAGGTTAGTGAATACAGCCTCAGCTCTTATTACAATGACCCAAACTTGTTCAGTACCAAACTGTCTAATACACTATAACTTACTATTAATTAGGGAATTAGTGGAACAGGGTAAAGAGGGTAAGCTACAAGGATACATTATGTCATTCAATCAGGAGAAAGCCTTTGATAGGGTGCCTCATCTTTTTATTTCAAGAACTTTGCTACATTATGGGATCCCTCAGGTTTTTGCAAAATGGATAAGCTTTTTGTAGGCAAATGCACAGGCTATCACACTAGTAAATGGAACAATGGGTTCAAAAGTACATATTACACGTGGGGTCAGGCAGGGGTGCCCCCTTAGCCCATTTTTTTATATATTTTGTTCAGATCCATTACTGAGGCTTATTCAACAAGATACATGTATCAGAGATATTAGACCTGTCGAGGGAGGTATGGAGACACGTGTGATAGCATATGCGGACGATATCTATGTACTGGTAGCAGATCAAATATCAGCAACTCGAGCTTTGGAGGTGATAAATAGTTATTCTAGGCCAATGGGAGCTAAAATAAATAAAGGGAAGAGTATTATCTATGCTCTTAATGGTACTATAACCCAAAAGGAGACCTGGCAAGATATAAAGGTATCCATGGACCCCTTTAAATTATTGGGGGTTTGGTTTGGGAGGGGGATAATGGGGAATTAAACTGGAGTAAAAAATTGAATATTGCACAATCAAAAGTTGCAATCTGGAAGAATTGGCAACAATCAAAAAAGAAAAAGTGGCAGTGGTTAAAACTTTCCTTCTTTCTATTTTTTTGTTCATAAGTACTATTTATCCTTTGCCACAAGCTTATGAAGTGACCCTTCTTGGTCTGGTTTTTCAGTTAATCTGGGGGAATTGTCTGAATCCAATAAAGAGGGAAATATCATATTTACCTGTAAAAAAAAGTGGTTTGAATTTAATTAATCTTGTGGTTTTCTTTTATAGTATTTTTTTTCATGTTAACTTATTAGACTCAACTAGACCTCGTCTGGCTCTTTGGTCTGTTTATGCAAATTGTTGGATTAGGCTGATTTATCAAATATGGGAAAGTCATGGGGTGATACCGGCACAGTTCAAGATAGAAAGTGTGTTTTTTAGACCCGCAATAGCTAAATTAAAAAAATAGGGCTTGACGGTACAAATTGTGAAACTTTCGACAATAAATCCCTTTATGAAAAGATTAATAAACAGGTTGGGATAACATCAGTTGACTTTAAAGATATTGACTCCTTATATCAGGAGCATGTATTAGATTCCTTAATGGATAGATATATTCCTCCACAGATCTGGGATATAATATGGCTCTGCTGTCATGGCAGGCTGTTCATTAAGGGGAATGCCAAACATAAAAGTATGGAAGAGCGTATGTGCCCCAGATTGAGCTGTGTGGCACAAGAAGAAACCATGAAACACTTTCTTATACAGTGCCCTTATGTAAGTAAAGTATGGGCAACATTGGCACTTTTATGGGGAAATGAGTATTGGAGGTTAATAACTTATGATGAGGTTGTTGAAGGTTTTAGTTTGCCAAACCTGGGGATTGATAAGAGTCAGTTTCATTTGATATTTTCTTTTATCAAATTTATTTTGTGGCAGACATGATGTAAATATGTATTGCAACAGGTGTATCAAGATCCAATGTCCGTTGTTAGTATGAATGAATATGAATTGTATAATGAATGTATGTATGAACAACAACATATGTCTCAAAATGTATGGACAATTCGTTGGTTGAATGTCCTTTTCATGAAGGACAAAATTGGATAAATTCCTTGAAAACAATTTTATTATTTTTCTCAAGTTTGATTTACACCATTGTGTAATCTAATTGTATGATGTACAGTTATGCATTTTGTTTATGTTTGAACAGTTTCTCTACAATAACATTTTTCCCTACTCTTTTTGATAAGTGCCATGGGATCTTTAACATCCACCTGAACTACCACCAATCCAGGTAGATGGGACCTCGGTTTAATGTCTCATCCGAAAGATGGCACCTCAGAAGTGCAGAACCCCTCTCATGCTGCACTACAGTGTCAGTACTGGGATATTTATCCAAGTGCCAGATGTGGGAACTGAACCACAGCCCTCTGATCTCCAGGCCTCAGAGGTGAGTGTGCTACCTACTGAGCCACTGACTTTAGCAAGGCACTTGACACAGTCCCACACAAAAGATTAATAAACAAGTTAGCCAGCCTGGGAGTGAGTCCCAGGGTGGTAGCCTGGGTAAAAAATTGGCTGGACAACAGGTCATAGAGAGTAATAGTAAACAGAGTCCACTCCAAAGAAAGGGGGCTTACTAGTGGGGTACCACACCGTTCAGTACTGGTCCTTTTTAATGTCTTTATAAGTGACATTGCAGAGGGATTGGAAGGAAAAGTATGACTCTGCAGACGACACAAAGATCTGCAACAGGGTTGATACACAATGGGGTGGAAAGGATGAGAAGAGACTTGGCAAGGTTGGAGGAATGGTCAAAAGGATGGCAGCTTAGATTCAATACAAACAAGTGCAAAGTAATGCACCTGGGACACAAAAACTCAGTAACTGCCAGATGATGGGCAGCCAAGGAGGTGAGTGGAGCGCTGTGCCAGTACCTGTCATTTGAAGAAATGTTTGTGAATGGAGTGAGGGAGAAAGCAAGAGGAGGCACCTCAGTGGGTGGGCAGGTGGGGGGGTTGAAACTCTGATGGGGGTTAGGGGTTGGCAGTCGTTTGGAAGGGTAAGGGATCCACTAGACTACCACAGAAGTGGAGAGTATTTCAAAACATGTATGACTTGGGGGGGTTCTCTAGACTTCCAGGGAAATGAATACTATTGTAAAACATGGGTGATCAGTGGAAGGGTCCATTAGACATCAGGGAAGAGGGACCTACAATACAACTTGAGTGATTGTGGGTCCATTAGATACCAGGGATACAGGTAAATATTTTATTTATTTAGTTTTTGTTGACCGGGTAAGTGCACTAGACAAATCCTGCCTATTTTCAGGCACGACCCGGGGGAGGATGATACAGATAAATACCAACTGTCCTTGAACCAGATTAAGCTGTTGGTGGTATTTTTTGTGAATGGGGGAAATTTGGCCAGGGCACTGGGGAAATTCCCCTGCTTTTTTCGAGAAGTGCCATGGGATCTTTAACATCCACCTTAACTACCACCAGAACAGGCAGATGGGACCTCGGTTTAACATCTCATCCAAAAGACGGCACCTCTGGAGTGCAGCACCCCACTCATGCTGAACTACAGTGTCAGTATTGGGATATTAACCCAAGTGCCTTGTGTGGGGATAGAACCCACAGCCTACTGATCTTCCAGCCTCAGATAGAGGCATGGGTGAATGAAGTGTCAGCCATGCTGCGTGGTTAAGGCCAGGGTTTAGACAGGGGAAAGTAATGTTGCCATGGCAGCTGTTTAACACTGCCAAAACCTAGGAGTGCACTGTTACACCTGTTATGCATGAAGGGAGTGCTATATTTTGTGCAATCATGCTGCCAGGTTAGTGCAGTGCTCTGAGGGTCTCTGAATATGGCCCTACCACAAGCACCAGCACTATTCATGGGTTGTCTGGTGCTAACCTGGTTAGTGCTATACTAACCATTTGAATATGGAGCAATATAGATTTTTTTTTCATATTCTGGTTCTCCCACTGGTATCTGCAGGCATGTTACTCCCTCTGCCTGCCACCTATGACCATCCACTACTCCCCCAGTACCACAGAAGCCCTAGTACTCCCATAGATCCCCCCGTGGTGGGGCCAGAAAGGGAGGGCCATCCTCCCCCCTCCCAGTACATTGATCCAGTCAGGGTCTCCAGTGGTCCAGTGACAGAGTGGGACGCTGGTCGGCAGGCAGGGTGACGGAGCCTGCGAACACCATTTTTCCATTTTCTGTGGCTCCTCCCCATCATGACCGTGAGCATGCACACATTGAGGCACGAGTGAACCATGTTGCCATGTTCTTATGCCTCCCTACTTCTAGTGCTGCCCCCATCCCTTCACCAGGAGGCAGCCAAGGAGCAGGATGACAATACCTCTCTTCCTGGGAGAGGAGAGCAGTCCATCAGATGCTCGATCCTCTCCCTCCCCTGCTGACCCTTGGAAACCCATGCCTACTCCTGAGCCCTGGTTGCCAGTGTGGCGCAAGGTGTGGTGTCCAACACCTCAACCCTCAGTGCCACCGGGCCGACCTGGGGCAATATACTTTAATGATATAACTGTTCATGAAAATCTTGTGAGAAATGATTCAATTACTGGACAGTCTTGTTCATACATGGATAACCATGCAATTTGCCATTATTCATGGTCATTTGTAACAGCAAGAGCATAGCTCCCACAGTGTGAGAGTCCCACAGCCATTATTTTCTTTATCATAGTTTATTAAAGATCAAATGCAGTGCTTTAAAATGTATTATTTGCCCACCACAAGGACAACTAGACCTCATCTGTTAACAATAACTTTCAGAAATTGTAATTACTCATGCATAAATGCTACTTTGTTTGCTTCTTCTATTTCATGGTTTTCCAAAAAATCTCACGAACGTTTTCAAACGATTCAGCCGAATCGAGTGCTGATGTAATTCAAGCAATAATAACATTGTCAGTTTAATACTCATAGTTCTTTAAAATAATGACATGGCAAAAAAAAAATGTCTTTTCTACCAATTTTCTGATTTTTGTTTTTGTTAATCAGTACAACAAAATGGTAAATATCTTGTAGGTTCTGTACATTGATTACCAACCTTTTGAGCACCGTATCAAGTCCCCCCTCCCGAAAACAAAAAAACAAAAACAAAACAAAAAAAACCTGAAATACTCTTAAATTGTAAATTTTAGTTTCCTGTGTTCACTTTGCAGCCTTGAATGAAGCCACGTCATCTCCCTCCTTATTTATTTTTTTGGATTCACCCCCTTTGCTGAGGTTCCACAGGACTCATAAAAAATGTACTACTACCCTAGTACCTCTTTCTCCCCAGATGCATAATCCCACAAAAATGTACACCTCTACACAATCCCTCCCTTGTAATGATTCCAAAACATGCCCAGAGTGCAGGTGTAAAAGTGCAAATCTTGAGACAGGTGTATTATAGGTAAAAATACTATGTTGTGAGAGTGCAGTAAAAGGTGCACATTTTGGGAGAGATGAATTCAGGTATAACATTAGCAGAGGACAGGGTAGAATCAAGTTAGGAAAAGATGCAGTAGATAAGTAAATATTTTGCAAGGGTTACATGTACAGATTCTGGGAGGAGGAGGGATGACCCATTACAGAAAAAATACATAAATATTGAGAGTGTAGTAGAACCTCAGCAAATGGAGTGTATCAGAATAGAACTGCATTAAAGAATAGTCAGGAAAATGGAAAAAAAAGTTTTTGTTTGACCTGATGACATTTGGGCACCCTTTTCTTGTTTAATAATGTTCCATATGTTTTATTGATTAGTTTCTGAAAGTTACTAGATATTTATCATCTGGTATATTTAATACTGCTTGATGTGACAATCTGAAGTAATGTGTGTATACTAAGCAGGGACTTCAACCCAGGCCAGCCAGAATGCTGTTCGGTTGTGCTACCTGCTGTGCCACAAAGGCGGCTGGAAAGAGTGTAGTGTGTATATTTATGGAACACATGCAAACAGAACAGAGACAGAAGTACTGTAAGTGCCTTTCCTGGGACTTGAACCCAGACCATCTAGAATACCTTTCTGGTTACGCTCCAGCTGTGCCACCAAGGCAGCTGGAAACTGGGCCATCCCAGAGCACATTACTCTTTCTCCAATGCACAACCTGCTGCTGCACAGATAATTACATTTTCAGTCACAAGAGTAGGTTCCTATCTGCTCACAGCCCCTCTCCTGCCTCCTCTTCAATCCACTCCAAGGGTAGGCAGCCACATTCAGTCCTGCTCCTCATTCTCCTGCTCCTCCTCCTCCCTGTCGACATGGAGCCCCAACTCTGGTCACTCCCATCCCTCCCCTACTGCTAAGGGTCTTAATGTCTTCCATCTGAATACCAGAAGCCTTCTATATAAAGTTGTTCTCCTCTCCATCTGGCTTCAGTTACACTCTCCTGTTGTTCTCCTTACCTCTGAGTCTAGGCTCTCTTCCAGGACTCCTCAGTCTAGCCTGTCACTTCCTGATTACCATCTTTTCAGGCAGGACAGGCTAAAACATGAAGGAGGGGTTGTCATCTATGTTCACCAGAGCATCTCATGTACTGCGGCCATCAGTGAAGCCATACACTTCTCCCACAAATTTCTCCTAGTCAGGCTGTTATTCCCTTCCTCTGTACCTTTATTCATTGGAGTTATCTAAGTCTCCCCCAAGATCTCACATTCATACCTCGTGGACTCTCTTTCCTCCTTACGCCTTGGGGATTTCAACATAAAATTTGCTTTCCTTGTCCTCCAAATCTACCATTCACTGGACTGAGTCTCCTAATTTGGCCCAGGTTATTTCTGAACCCATACAGCTCAATCCCCATTCTGTCCATCATACCCTTTTGAACTGAGTTCTAACCTCTCACACCCATCGCATTTTTTGCAGAAGGTATCTTTGCCAGACTATTTTAGCAACCATTGACATTCTGTATCAGAAAAATCCAGCATTCTCCCACCTTGCTAACATATATCTGGACAAGGTCTCTCCGATAGTTAAACAGCAATGCCCAACTGACTGACCTACAGCAGACTGGTCAGCCATTCTCTCTTCCTCAGATCTTGACATGGTCCTCGCACTATTCCACTCCAAATTCTCCTCTGTCTGGGACAAGCATGCCCCCTTCAGGAAGTTCAGAGTAAAAACTTCCCACCACCCCTGGATTACCACAAAAATCCATGATTTGTGCAAGTCTCATGCCTTTGTGCCATCTACAAATCATCCCATTCCTATCCTGATGTAATTTCTTACAAGGCTTTGAGGAATTACTGTACAAAGGATGTCTAGGCTGAGAAATCACACTATTTCATTGCCAGCATCCTGAATAATCTTAATTCCCCAGCTAAATTATAGAAGGTTATCCACTCCTTTTCAACCCCCCTGTCTAGTTCGCTCCCCCAGTCCTCATGATAAATGATTCACCTGAGTCTGACCTACCTCTGTTGATGCTCATTTCAACAAGTTCTTCACAACCTGTACCCTCCCATCTTCTCCCCCTCCTGACTTCTCTCCTACCCCTTCTACTCCCCTCCCCCACCCCTCATTGGGTTTTCCCTTCACCTCTGTCACCTAGAAAACCCTGCTTGTCCTTTCCTCCCTCAAACCATCAAAGTCCAACCCTAATGTTATGGACCCTAAAAGTCCTCCACCTCTAAGCTCCTGCCACTGCAGCTCTCCTTATTCACTTGCTCAAGCTTTCCTTCTCCCTCAGTGCTGTTCATCAGTCCTGGAAGTTGGCCAAAGTTATTCCACTTCACAAAACAGGTGACCCCCCCCTTAGCCGACTTCTGTCCCATCTCTTTCTGCTCCTCCCTTTCTTAGCTGCAAGAGAAGCTGGTCATTTGTAAACTCCTTGATATCTTTTCATCCTCCAGCTTCTTCTCACCCTTCCAGTCTTTTTTTCCAGAAGCACCATTCCGCTGTCTCCTTCCTGCTGTGTGTCACTGATTCCACTTTTAGGGATGGATCAGGTGCACATTATGGCTGCTATATTCACTGATCTGGCTAAAGTCCTCAACTCAGTGTCACATCCACTCCTTCTTGACAAGCTGAGTTCCATGGGCCTCTCAGCTCCTGCTGTTGCTTTGTTCCATTCCAACCTATCAGGCCAACAATTATTGATAAAGGTTGAAGGCACCCTATCACCTTCCCTTCCTATCCAGGATGAGGTCCCACAGGGCTTCAACCTGGGTCTCATCCTTTTCTCCCTATTCCTGAGTGACCTCTCCTCTGCCTGTGTCAACTCAAATATCCACATTTATGCAGATGAGGCAGTCATCTTCAACTCCAGTCCCTCCACCACAGCTGTGGAAGACCTGCTGCAGCGGGACTTGAACAACAGTCTGCACTGGTTCCAATCCAACCAACTCAGAGTCAACACTAAAAAAAAAAAAACTCTGGCCAGAGCCGATAGGACTGCAGCTAAATAATTTGGGGTAAAAATATTGTAAATGACCAAAGTTACAAATGTGCATTTGCAAAATGTAATGTAGGCCCATAAATGTGTTTTGAAATATTTTTACACCAAATTTTCAACATAGCCTTGTTATGACCCTGCCTCATAAAGATGAGCAGACAAAATGTATAGCTCCTGGTTTAAAGGTGCTGTTGCGCAGGGACTGTGAAATCAACTTTCTGGATGCAAAAACACATCTTGGGCAGGAGTTGAAAAATTACAGCTGTTGCATTCATGAGGTACTGTAAAGAAATGGCTATGTTGAAAATTTGGGGTAAAAATATTAAATATTAACAAATTTACAAGCCTGCATTCGCAAAACTAAGTGTAGGCTCATGACTTTTTTTTCTTTATGTTCTTATACCAGGTTACCAACATAGCCTTCTTATGACCCCACCTCATGAACAAGGGCAGAAAAAATTTGTGACTCCTGGCCAACAGGTAATTTTGTGCAGGGACCACAAAATCACCTTTTGGGATGTAAAAAAACATATTGGCCAGGACTTAGAAAAATGACAGCTGACACATTCATGAGATGCTGTAAAGATATGGCTATATTATAAATTTGAGGTAAAAATATTGAAAAGTACCAAAGTTATGCGTCAATGTTAACAAAATTCTATATGGGCTCATAACTTGGTTGCTTTTTAATATTTTTGCACTAAACAATTTAACACAGCCTTCTTATGGCCCCACCTCATGAACAAGAGAAGAGAAAATTTTCAACTGATGCCCAAAAGGTGATTTTGTGCAGGGACCTCAAAATCACCTTTCAGGACAGATCTGCTTAATGCCAGTGACATTGTTCGTGAGGTGGTATCCCAAAGAAGGCATGTTGAAAATCTGGGCCTAAAATATGTAAAAATGTCCAAGTTATGGTGCTAAGTTCAAAACCCTATTGAAATACATTAAACTGCATAGCTGTGTCTTCAGTTTATGGTCTGGATTTGAAAAGTGAAGACATGTCTGTGGTCCAGAGAGGATTATGGCTTTGGACCACCAATGGGTAAGTAAGGGCTTTGGGGTAGAGGTGCAGGGGTGGTGGATGCTGAGTGGAAGGGTTTTGTGGGGGATAGGGAACAGCCACAAAAGACATAGATGGACCGTATTTTTTAACAGGTAAAAAAAAGAGAGACTGATTATCCCCAATTGTGCCATTGGGGGATTGGGCACCCCCAGTGTTACAGTTATGTTGGGGGAAGACATTGATGGACCATTTTTTTTTACTGGTAAAAAAAAAAGAACAATCCCATATCACAACACTGAAGGATTGGGTACCCCCAGTGTTACAGTTATGTTTCTGGGGGGAAGTTAGGGGGAGGAGTTGTGGGTGCTGAGAGGGAAGGTCGGATGGGGCAATTTTTATAACTTAAAAAATAAATAAATACAATAGGTGGTCATGGTGGAACACTGCCCACTCTGTCATGACCAAGATGGCCACCACATGCTACTGCACATGCAGGACTGCTAGCACATGCACAGTAGAGTTTGGTGGCTATCTTGGATATGACAGAGTGTACTGTGCTTGGCCATGACCACCAGCACTGTAAAATAGTGAAGTGCTGCATCAATTGGGACATGGGTGGACTGTAACACAAGTCCAACATGTTTGTTCAGAAAGAATGGGGAGTCTTTTTTTTCAAAGCAAAAGGTCTGCAGGGCTCCGCCCACTGCAGCCCTAAAAAGCAGTGTCCATGACCTTTACGACCAGTCAGAAACTGGCCAGACTCACTACTCCTCCATGTTTTCACAACTCTAGATGGGGTACCTCTTGAAACATTTCAGTCATTCAATTACCTTGGAGTGTGGCTAGACAGTAAGTCTGACTTCTCAGCCCACATTGATGCTATCCATGCAAAACTCTGTCCCAAGTTCAGTGTGCTGTACCAAATAAAGACTGCTTGTCTCTACATGTCCACAGGGAACTTGTTACCATAATGGTGCTCCCTGTCTTTGACTATGCAGATGTCTTTTATGGCATCACCCTTTCCACTTCCCTCACTGTACTGGATACCCTCTGCAACTCCTTCTGCCATTTTGCTACAAACCCCATCAAACACCCACCATTGTTCACTGTTTTCATCCCTATCCATCCTCCCTCTGCCCTCTCATCACCAGGCTCAATGTACCTCCTTCATATCCAAATACTGGTGTGGTTCACTTCCCTCTTACCTCTCCTTTCTCCTTTACCAACTCCCCCTGCCTTCTGTTCTCTGTGTTCCAAGGACCATTGCACTTTTGCCACTCCTCACCTCCACTCCTCTACTGGGCAATCTGCCTTTTCCTATCAACTTCCCTAACTCTGGAACCACCTCCCCTCCCCTCATCCCTAGCCTCTCCCCATCATCTGGCTCTCTCAGGCACCAGTTGAAACTTCAACTCTTTCACACCTGTTCCTGTTACCCTTCCTCCTGGTACCTCCATGGCCATGCCTTAACCATCCTGTCTGGCAGCCAGCTGGGACCCTGCTCCTGCTTTAGGTTAAATGCTACACCACTACAGTTTTCTCCCTCCTTTATGAGGTCAGACAATAACTCACCCCTCAGGTCAATTGGCAGCTGTCGGTATTGTTCTTGTTCACCAAGGATTGATGCTACTTCTGAATATGCACTTGCTTGTCATATTGAGCTGTACCTCACTTTATTCTCTACACATGCAACTTTTTGTATTCTCTTCTAATTTTGTACTACTTTTCTTTTATTGAATGTTCAGTGTTTTGCTACTATGTATTGTGCTTCTATCCTCCCACTGTTCCCCTCCTTGGGTCTCATCTGGACATGAGTCTTGGCTCAGTGTACCTTTTCTGGTTACCAGTTTTCGAATAAATAAATAAAACAAATAAACTTCCTCATCTGTTTTATTCTCTCCAGCTTCTTTGCCCTGCTCCTCATCTTCTCATACTTCTTCTTCCCTCTGACCAACCTTCTCCTTGTATAAATTACAGTGGTTGTTATACAGAAGTTGCTCAGTACCTCATTATACCTCATCAGCCGTGGTGTACCAAGCATTATGCCGAGTGGTACTGCCTTAATTTGGCAGTTCAGTAGTGCAGTATGCCTATGCAGTAAGCCCTTAAATAATTAAACCCCCCTTACCATCTGTTGTTATGCAGCAGGCGGTACTGCTCCTGGTTATATTTTACCTGTTTTTCAATTTTTTTCCCAGTAGGTGTCCCCACAGTCTATAGTCATGCGATACACAAGCACCTTTTTTAAAGCAACTTCGATAAATAAATATTCCATTTTGCAATAACTATTCCCAGAGGCCACAGCTTTCTGTGATGTGAACGTTTGAACTGAGCCTTTCTTTAGGTTGCTATTGGGTTGCTAGTGGTTACCATTCAGCAAGGCAAGGTTGTCTCTGTAGATGGAAAGTGCTATTAGTTAGCAGTTTAGGAGGTCAGAAGTGCAGTACAGTTCAATTGGTTTTGTGCAAAAGTCAGACTTTTTTTTTCTAGTAACTACATATGTTGTGGGTGGTCAGCATGTAAGCAGTGAGTAAAAGCAGAGTTTGGAGCGTGACAGTGGATTTGCATTACAGTAGGTTACAGGCATGTGAGGAATATACAATACTATAGTTGGTTCAGTGTGTGACCCTTACTCTCGGGGCTTCCTAGGTTCGGGGAGAAAACATTTGCTCAGCATCAGGGCTAGGTTTGCACCTCTAGTCAGGGGCACTCAAGTAATTCTGGACACAGGAAGCAATAACTGAAAATGTCCAAACCAGGAGTAGGATTCTAAAGTGTGGCTTTTATTCACTTCAACACAAGAATACAAAGCAAGATGGACCCCCCCATGGGGCTACACTCACTAGATATGCAGATCTATAGAGGTCAGAACACATCTTCTTCATCATCACAACAACCCTCAGGTTCTGAACACATCTGGGCTCACACGCCCAAACTGGTGCTCTCACTCTTGGATTCCCTGCCATGGCATCTTGGCCAGCACTAGTGCACTTTTCCATATGTCATGGATTTTTGGTGGTGGCTCCCTCAACCACCCTCAAGCACTTTCTAGCTATAAAGGGAAAATCTCATCCTTAATCCCACATCTGGGTACTTTCTGTAGACACTGGCCAAGTGCCTGGGAG
The DNA here is from genome assembly GCA_016271365.2 of Neoceratodus forsteri. Taxonomy (NCBI): domain Eukaryota; kingdom Metazoa; phylum Chordata; order Ceratodontiformes; family Ceratodontidae; genus Neoceratodus; species Neoceratodus forsteri. The sequence continues at coordinate 581,968,242 of CM057456.1, forward strand.
AAAGCTATAGGTGCCCAAAGTGAATCCGTAGAGATAAACCTCTTACTCCAGATGGCAGGTTTCCCACCTCTTGTTCCCAAATCCATACTCAGCCATTCATTTGGAATCAACACTTTTCTTTGAACTCTCTTGTTGTAGATGCTATCTCAAAATGTATATCACATTTAACATTCTGCTCTCTATGTAACTGGTGTCCTGGCTTGCAATATACTGTAAGTTGTTATGTCCATCCCTGTAGACCCCCACTGGTTAGATGCATTTCAAGCCATACACATATCTCAAAGTACTGCACTTGTCTAGTCCTTTCCTGACTCCACAGTAGGCAGATACTTTTACACAACTGTACTTGGTGAAAATATGGGCTCTATGTCAGAGCAGACTCACCATGGTTCGCAGGTGCCCCAGGGCATCTCTCAGAGGAAACACAAAATTCTCTGGTAACTCAAAACAAACTCTTATCAGGCAGCTTTTCCCATTCCCAGCAGGTCCAGGGGATTGCCCTTGAAATGTTCCCCCCATCCCTCCAGGCAAAGGGCACTGGAACAACTCGGGAAGCGGTCTCTACCACTTCTGCTGGTATCTTCGGTGTTCATCTCTAGGGTGAGAACACACTACCCTGTTTCTGAAGTAGCTCTATGGCAGAGCTAGGCTCTGAGGGGCTGCCAACTGCAGCACACCTCCTGCTTCTCTACAGACTGCCCAAGACTAACTTTTAAAAATCCCCAACATTCTAACCTAACTCCTAGCTGCAACATTCCACTGTGGCTTATGCTCCTGTGAGAATTCTATAGTGATGTCCACCCTCCAGCTCAGCTGAGACTGAGGACAGAGTGAGACAGTGTGAAACCCATTTAACTGGTGTCTCACAAGCTGCCTTTCCCTCCCTGCCACTAGATCTAAGTGGGATTCTAGTAATCCCGGGTGACATGGGGGTTACAAGTGGATTTCATGGAGTCACAGATAGAACTATTCAAAGTATCATACTGGACTCCAATCAGATGAATGATGGCCCACTTTTGCTCAGTTAGTGAATTGATATGTTTTACTGACCTACTGTATCTACTATCTGCAGACCCGGGGTCAGATTTCCACTGCAGCAGCAAACCCCAAAACCTGGTTAACATGTGCCCCCCAAAAAAGTTTCCCAGTTGTCAAGCATCCCTGATCCCTAATGCTATTCCAAATACAGTGTGAAATTACCTGAAAAAACTTTTCCTGGTAGTCTAGGACCCCTCTCCCCATCACCACCACTACCACCACCATCTACCAAGCCCACAAGATACAGTATTAATAAAAGTTTCCCTGGTAGACAAATGCTCCACACTCCCCAATGTGCAAAAGAAAACTGTCTACCTATGATGGTACTGTACCTCACACAAACCTAACTTCCTACTGTGTACCCATGCCCCTCCAATAGAATAACAAAATGATGTTTGGCAGAGATTAAGATTGTACAAAATTAGGGTAGCACAGCAATGCAGCTGGTAACATGAGCCCAACAGCCCCTTTCAGCAGTTTGCTGATGCCAGATATTTCTTCCCTTCTGCACAACTTGGAATGAACTTTAGTGCAGCAAATCCATAATACTGTGCAGTACTATGCAAATAAAAAAAGGCATGCCAGTGGTCCACTCAGAGTACAGAAAACACTTTGGGCTGAGATCATCAATATTTGACTATTGGCAGTACTGTCAATGAAGTAATTAAACAATCAGGGAAGCCATCACCATCACACAATTACTGTAGGTAAGCACAGCAATGCGGGTGGTAAAATGCGTCAACATACCAAGCTTTTTTTTGTTTTTGTGGCAGTTGGTGAGAGCTGGGTGGAGGTGATGATCAGTGTACAGGTATGTGTCTAGACTGGCAGACTAGCAAGATGGATTGGGGGAACAGATGATACACTCAGATCCAGAGGCAGATGTGACAGTGTAGCTGAGATGCGGGCCTACACTAGCAGTTCTTGCTTGATCATTTATCTCTCTCTCTCTAACTCTCTCTAACTTTGTCTCTCTCCCACCCCATTATGTTAAACATCTGTCAGTGCTACTATTTTCCTGGAAATGTACAGTACATGATCCTTAGATTGTTTGCTCCATTATCTGTCTCACTGTGCTCCCACAATCAGTTTGACAACTGACAACAGCAGAGTAACCAGCATTTTAAAATGTGCCCTACATGTAAACTATGGTCAGAAGGTCTTACGATGGTCAACATTTCTTTTTTGTCTGCTTATGCGTTCTGGTAACTTTTTTATTATGTATTTTCTATTAAAAATAAAGTAATAAATAAAAAATTCATGTCAAGTGTTTGTTATGTTACCACATCTTTCATGCACACTCCATGTCTCCATTTGGGCAGAGCACAGAGTCCAGAACCACAAAAAGAATGTGTGTATAAAAATAAGTCAAGCCCAGAAATGTACTGCAGAATTGACATCCAGATTCTTTTATGACATTTTTTATCACATTTGTTTATAAAAGAATAAAGGAATTCAGTCTATGGAACAATACCAGAAGCAGAATGTTCACAACATCAAACACAACCATAGGCCTTATGTGGAAGCAACATCTCAATTTTACCTGTGTTTTCAAGTCACTGAGCAAGTCATCAAGCTCTTCAGTGTTTCAGCAGTTACAAGGCTTTCTGTTGCTGTGTCATTACTTAGCCAACATACAGTATGTCTGAATGTCTAAGTGCACAAAGCATGGGTGCTGGATGTGGGGACTGACATTCTGAAAGGCACAGGGTAATTTAAGGCTGCTTTTGCAAGCAACTTTTTTTTATACACAGAAATCCTCCCGGTCACCATGTCTGTGTAGGAGAACCTCCCGGTACTAGTCCCAGTGCTGCTATAGGTCCCAATGTGGTGTTTGAAGAAGCATGTGAAGAAGCATGGTTTTATTATGTATATTGCCCTTGTCCTGTATGCCCCCCAACACATCCAAACACCCACATCCCAGCTCAAAAATAAAATGCATTAAGTATGCACACCAGTAAGGTTGGCAGATGTTACAGTGGTTTTACCATGCAGTGCATGGGGTTTGAACAGCATTGTGAGAGCTCCACATAAAGAAAGCAAGCAAACAACAGAATAGCCATAATCACAGTATGCAGTTTGATTGGAAAACCAGCACAGTGTAGGCTGCACCCCTCTAAGACATCACCTGAAGTACTTTTTTGTTTTATATAGCTTTTCGTTAGTGTCTTAAACTCAAATGTTTAATTAGGTTGTAAGACTTGCAAGGTGTGTCCTTGTTTTGCTCAGTTTAAATTCAAAGACTCAGATGGGATCTGAAATAATACTTTGCAAGTTGTTGCACTTAAGGAAATGTGACAACATTGAAGTACTGTAAGTTAATATCTTAGAGAGATGCAGCCTGCACTGCACTATCCAACATACTGTGCTCAATGGCTCTTCTGGTCTGCTTTCTGTTGCAGCACCTCACAGAAAAGCCTACTGTGTACTGTGTCTGTTCACTGTGTGTATTACTCAAGAAACACTGTTTAGAATGCTCTCAGTTACTCCTTCCCCGTCATCCTACCACCATCTACAGTATTTCTAGTTCTGGAATTAGGCTTTTTTTAATGCAAAATCATCTCTCCCTCCCTAGCAGAGTACATATGTACATATGTGTATATATATATATATATATATATATATATATATATATATATCTATATCTATATATATATATGTGTGTGTGTGTGTGCTTACTGGAGATGGGGAAACTGGCTGGCTGGTATGCAATACAACACCCCCACCACCATCAATTTGAAGTCAAAGCTAGAGTCATTGAAGGGCCCTTCCCCAGTAGCTTACTTAAGATGCAGCAATCATGTGACAGTGTCTATTGAGGAGGGAAAGGTGGTGGCTGGCTGGTATTCAATGCAAGCTCCCCACCCCCACCCCATCTGCTCATTAGTCACAGGAATTTTTAGTTAAGGTTTTGTTATACTAATTAGATACTTTTCACACCCACTTTTCAATTTCCACTACATCCTCAACTCAAACACTCACAGCAGTAGCCCTGTAACTAATGCTGCAGATACAAAAAATGTTTCAAAGTACAATGTCAACAGAACAAGAACTCTAGAATACTACATAGTGCAGCCCATGTTCTTTGGCCATTGCACTTTGAAAACACTTCAAAACTATAAAGGTTAATGCAAAACAGCTAATCAAAAGCAGCTACATATTTAGATGGTGGGGAGTCACATTAGTGGAAGTGTTACTATTTTGCATAAACAGCACAATAAGGTAATAGTTCAGCTGATGTGGCACATAATAGGGTAACAGTTCTGTTAAAAGCAAACTCGTTATTTAATTTTCTTTTTTTTTTTTTCATCTTTGTCCCTCCTTACTGCCTCCGGTGCCCCCTCCTTCCATCCGCTCATGTCCCCCCGGTACCTACCTTCAGGGATCTGCCCCTAGAGTGCCCAACCTCCTCTCCTTTGCACATTGGGGTCTGTCCTAACGGTGGTCCGGGCGGACTTAGGGTGGACTTCATCTAGGGCTGCCGGAGGGTATTTCTGGTTTTCTCCCCTGACGTCCCCACTCCCTCAGGGCCTTGCGCTAAGGGCGTACGTCCCAGTGGTAGCGTGTTATGCACGCAGACCCTCATGCGCCGAGACATCCCTCCCAACTCCGACAAGCGGAGCGCCCACCCTTCCTCTGCCAGTGCTTCCACCAGCTATGGAAGGAGTGCAGGCGTGATGCGCTCTTGGTAACCACCCGAGGGAGGAGAGCATCGTTGGGATGCTCAATCCTCCCTCCCGGTAACCCCGGCTGACCGGTCCGTTCCTGACCGGTCGCCCGGCGTGGTCACAATTATTGGCGTCTGGCGCCTCAATCCTCAGCGCCACCGGGCTGGCTTCGTTATTTAATTTTCAATATTAAGATCTATATTTTGCTCCTGGGTATTGTTGCTTAGGGAATGTGTTTCTTTACAAAAATGATGCAAACCATAGTTGAAAAAAAGAGTTTTTGCTTTTTAGCAGGTTAACTTTCATCAGCATGTGAATTTTGGTATGTGGGGGGCAGGAAATATACCTGGCTATTATGTAAAAAAATCCCCAGTCCCAATCTCCTGCTTTTACCCATAGCATAGGGTTCCCTCCCCAGTCCTCAATCCCCAGCTTTCCCACCCCCTATTGTAAAAATAAATCCATAGCATAGGCTCCCTCCCAGTCCACGATCCCCTGATCTCCCACCCCTTTACAATTAGTATACATACATTAGTTAAATAAAAGTGTGTTCGCTTTTTAGTTTCCAAATAAACAGAAAATACTGGCAATCTGCCACTGTTGCATCGCCTCTCATGCAAGTTTAAAAAATGTATTATATAATAATATAATTACAATAAATACTTAAGAAGCATAAATTAGTAGAACAAGATAATTAGCATTGGTTTGATATGCCCCTTATTCAGTGCATCATCAAAAAGAAATCTGTACAGTTCCTAACACCTGCTTGGGTAACCAAAAGCAACCACCATATAGTATGTATTACATTTTGGTTACATTGTTACATTTGAATGAAAGAGATACAGCCAAACTTTGAAGATATTTCTTTTGCATTGCTACACTGTTATAAAAAAGTAATACAACAAGCAGTATATTGTTTTGTTTTTTAGCTTGCCCAAGCAGGGAAATGGAACTGTGCAGATTTCATTATAGGTACTGGAATGCCACTAAATTTCCAGCACATACTGAACAGCATTTATGGGCTATGTAATTATCACCTGAGCTGTCCATTGGATGTACATTTGTAAAGGCCATTAAATGATTTATTTTTTTCAGAAAAAAAAGTCAGAAGCTGGACGGGCCAGTAAACACCTGAACATTCACTAAAAACAACCTTTCTGAAATGGGAGTGCAAGCCAGGGGCATGAAGTCACTGTCTGCTTTTTGAAGTTCTCATCAGACAGAAGGTTAATGAGAAGCAAGGTACTGTAGGACAGAGGCTCATAAGCTTATTCAGAGGACTATTTTTGCAGTACCATACCTAGTGCACCGGTGCAGTGTATGGCTTTTGTTTAAAAATATGCAATATGATTTTAAAATATAAAGTAGCTCTGTTGAGGCAACCCCAATAATAGAAAAATGCTGCTTTTATAATGATAAGATAAAGAACACCAACTCACCTCACACCTAGCTGCTAAGAAATAAATAAGTAATTAAATAATTGCCGTGCACTTCCATTTGGAGTCTAAGTAAAAAAGGTCAATACATTACTGCACAGGGTCAGTTTCTGATTTAGGGTGGCAGGCTAAATCTTAAAAAATGACCTGGCTGGCCATCCGTTTTGAGTGAGGGAGAAATTTCTTCAGGGGGCCTAGCATTTAGACTGCAAAGGGGAGAGGGCAGTCTAAACTTAATTTCTGCTTCTGACAGAAACTGCAGTTCATGAGTTTTTTTTTTAATGCAGACTAACCCCCTATATTGCTTTCCTTTTGTTGTGAAGTACTATTCCTTAAATCGCTGCGGCCACACAGCTTCACTGCGTTATGCCCTTGTTATTATCCATGTGAAAACTGCAGTGGAACTGAAACAAACTAACAAATGCCACTTGTGCAAGGCTAATAAAATATCAAAATCTGACAGAATTTTTAAATTTTCTACAAGGTGTGTGTGCGCGCTCTGACAATGCAGGCGTAATTGTTTGTGACATATTTTGTTACCTTTACAAAAGTAAATTTCAATATTTGCACAACAAAAGGGTATAACAAAAATTAAAAACAGGTTTTTACTATAAAACAAGTGTGTCCAAATGATCCACTGAGAATGTTTTAATTCTGAATTAAAAATGTGCATCGACCAATCAGATTGCTGCATTAAATATTTTTCAAAAACAATTTTTTGGTTATATTTCATTTTGTTCCCATGAAAAACATCAAAATAGTGGTATATTTATGAAGTTATTTTTATTTTAAGCCCAAAATTAAAGTAAATATCATTATGTGTCCAGTCAAAATGTATTTTTTGCAAAATATTTCATTATTTTCCCTTTACTTCATTTGAGTAGACATCTACCAAAGAAAAAAATATATACAAATTTTAGACTAAATATCAAAAAGCAAATCAAAATAAATTATTGCCCAAATTATTATTAGGGCTATATTCCTTTGAGTTGATTAGAAATAAATGGTGCTATCAAATTCATTTAAATCATAATTTAATCATTATTTTTGGCTCCCACACTAATTGGGAATGACACGCCTTTCTCAACCATAAAGTCGGTATTTCTGCACTGGATGGAAATCACTCAGGAGCTTTAATGCCATAGTTTACCTAATTGCAAGTTACTGGGCACTGTGATGAAGTCAACTTTTTTTAAATTGTTGGATTTACTGTAGCTCAATTCCAGATAGCATGTGCGCTGCATTTGAAGAAGCATTTTAAGAATTTTTATTGAATTTGAAAATATAATATTAGTGTTAATAATCCTTTGAACTGAAGGATTTTTTTGGATGGAACAAAAGGAGTATACAATGAATGGTGATATCAAAGCAATTATTCACAATTAAACCCAATTCCTTATGGAAGAATTCATTTATTGTATTAAGGTAATGTTTGTACATACGTACTATATACATATGGCATGGGAGAGTCTCCTGGGTCTGCAGCGTGTCAGAGCTTGCCACCTGAGGTGTTTAGAGAATTGCCTACATCAGAGCTCAGCCATATGGCACTGTGCAGGCCTTTACTGTGCTGGGGGTTACAGAATGCAGAGGTGGCAGTACAGTTCACAGCACACTGTCCCCAATAGATCCATTCCTGGAATTGTGGGTGCATTTATGGCCAGTATCTGTGGCAGTCCCTCTACCATTGCATGTGCCACAGATTTGCTGTAGGGAGCAAAGTGATGGGGCATTTATGTCTAGTTTGTCCCAGATATTTGTGTAGGGATTGAAATGCAGGCCAACATGTCACACAAATGCAATAAATCCCCAAACCTCTGCAGTCCAGTACTGCATAGAAGCACTGCCCATTCAATCACAATTCTTTTTTTTAACTCTTGCAGCAAGGTATGCAAAATTAAAGTATGGTCACTGAGGGGTAGAGATAGTGGTTACTATGACTATCTAATTTCTCCCGTGTTGACCTACTAAAAAATATAAACAACTATTAAAAAATGTTTATGTTCAGAGGAGGGTGAGGTTAAATAGTTTCACGTACTCCGCTGACACAGAGGACTCTATCTAACTTATGAAAACTGTGTGACTGCAAGAAGAGAGAAATGATGGACTATGTGGATAATGGTTGTGCTGTGAGGGTTAAATAAAAAGACTGTGAGGTTTGTTTTGATTTAATATGCTTTTGACTCTACTCATCACCCACCCCTACCACCAAGCCCTCCGATGTTCATGTACTGTACAGTATATGCATGCTTCCAGTACACACTATGGAAATTTATTAGTGTGACATAAATAAACTAATTTCCCAAAACTGCCCTATCAGTGTGTAAAATTTTTTTATGAGACATTTTCCAGCTTCACATTTGATTTTTATTTATTTTTTTTTTTTTGCTACTTTAAAATGTTTTCATCCCCCCAGCAGTCTAGCACCAAAATTCAGAGGAGAGGCTGAATGCAGAGGTAGTAACATAACATTGGATCTGATTTCACTGCATCTTTCCTCACTGATTAGAAGTGTAAAAAAAACCTACTGTCCAGTGGTACTCTCCACCCTCCATTTGTTGCTCATACCCCATTTGTTTTGTTTTAATGTGCCCATGTCTCATGTGCCCCATACACTCCACCCTCTGATTTTCATATAATGTATATATTTTTGTCATTTATGTTTTTTTGGCTAAGATATACAGAGCAGTGAGTTTGAAAGGCAGCCATATTGTATACTATATAAGGAACCCCCTCTCCCCAACTAACTTCTTTAACTTCACTCGGACATACCAGACTCTCCTCTCAGAAGACACAACAATAAGGATCTTTTGTCATGCTGACTGATGGCTCTGTGCAACACCCACTTAATTCAAGTGAAGCATATTGAGTGGGGAGGAAGAGGTGTGTCTATGATTTAAGGGCATTACCTTTAGTTGACATGGAGTGACCCCTGTTTCAATGTGTCTTAGGGTAGAGTAATTAATTGTCATTTGGCTCAGCAAGTCAGGATTTACTATATGCACAACCCAGACAAATGGAGACTGAATGAACAATTGAATGAATGAATGAATGAATGACATTTTTGCTTATAGTTACACCTGATTTGCTGGGCCACAGCAAGTCCAGTTTTTCTATAGGCACAATGCAGACCAGTGTAGACTGTTTTTTGTTTAATTATTATGTTTTCTGTTATTTGATGTTAGTTTTATATTATTTTTGATGTTATTTGAGGTGGTGTCAAGTCTGCCTGTTTTATGTGACTGAGCTGCTAGAAACAATGCAAGTTGATGATGATCCAGTGAAATGACTACTTATTTGCAATGTACTGGTATGTCTATGAATTATTAATGACTGTCAGATATTCTGTGCTTATTGTGGTTACTGGCCACTCTGAAACCAAGCTCAGTTTTGTATTTTTATGCGAGCTGTAATTTCCTCCTGATTGTCCTGGTTGAAGTAAGAAATAAAAATCAATAATTGAAGAAAAGGGACACATCTACTTCATATTCTGGGGACGTGCCCTTTGCTTTCATACTTCTGGGCAGTTATAACTCAGGACTGCTCCACAATACTGGGCCTCCAGATCAGCCTCTCTGATCCCAAACTCCTTCTAGGAGATACTACCTCCCTAACTGCCCACCTCAGAGGCAATGGGTTGTACTTGCACTTATGGAGGCTAAATGACTTGTACTTATGTATTGGCGTAGACCTACTCCTCCTCTGACTCGCCCCCAATGGCATGAGGTGCTAGCTAGATTAGCCACACTAGAACATCTATCCTGTACTCACCTAGGTCATACGGACCAATATGCTGCCAGATGGGAAGCCTATCTCCAATCAACTCTTTGCAAAACTCCTAACCTAGGCTGTAACCTCTCCTTTTTGAATACATGATATTTCATTTCTATATACCATCATTCTTGTGCCTATCTGTCTCTAAAGTTAGTGGAACTCCACCCTGGCACACTGGTAGTCTTTCTTTTGTTAAGTTGCATCCTAGGTGGGCTCATATGAGAATATATTAAATCATGTGTTTTGTGAATATATTTACACACTATTATGGCATGTAATAGTTGTTGGTTGAACATAGTGGCATATGGAACGTGTTATCTACCTATAAGCATGAATGTATGTGATACTATACTTCTGCATGGAACAAAATAAAAATTATTGTATGATAAAAAAATAATGGAAGAAAAAACAAGTTTTCCACATGGCTAGGTTCACTAGGGGTGTGGCTTTCTTTAATTTTCTTTAGCATTGCTCAGATATCTCAACTGTTAAGAGCAAGAAGAGAGTTGGCATTTTGTTAAACAATATCAGGGCAGGAGATTTCTTTACCAGAAAGCCCTCATGAAAACTTAACTTAGACCATAGTATTTGTGCAGTTCTCCAGTGTCCATGGCTGTACTAACAAGAAGGCATCTCTTTTATGTAGAAACACTTAAGAAAAAAGAATGATCTTGCTAGTTTAAAAAAAAAATTACAGGATCAGCACACATCGAGTATGACATTTATCCATGCTGTCAAAACAGAAGTAACTAAAGCAGATAACAAATACAGTATGTTGACAGATGCACAGATATGACTGAAACCAGCACAAATGTAGTCAGGACATAGGTGTCAAAAAAATTAAGAGATACTTGTTAGTCTGGCAGAAGCTACACAAGTAAAATCAGTTTGCTGCTGTTCGGGAGTTTATAATGGGCTCAATGTATGGCAAAGAGATAAACTTTCACAAGTAGTTTGTACATGATATGACTAACTATTTCTTGACAAAGTATTTTACTTGGGCACATTTTTTATTCATACTGTAAAAAACTGAAGTAACCAAAGGAATGAGCTAACATGTTAGGTGTAGATATAAAACTAATACTACAGAAACCAGCACGGATGTACTGTAGTCAGGACATGGACATCAAACACATAAAGAAATACAGGTTAGGCTGCCATAAACCACACAAGGGAATCCCGTCTACAGCCATTCACAAATATATAAGGGTCTAGCTTTCACAAATCAGTTTTACCTGTGAAAAATAAAAACAAACTGTTTCCTGTCGTGGTGTTTGACTTGAACACTTTTTTTTAGCAAATCTCAAATGCGATCTACAGTACACAGATTGCACTACCACCGCTAGGAAATGCTGCACAGTATATCACATCCACGCCACCTGCTGTTGTACCTGCAAACACAAACTTGGACACTAGATGTGTTGCAGTCACCACCAGGTGGATTGGGGAGGACTGCATTTAGATTCAAAATACAAAGCAGTGATTCATCACAATACTGTGCCACACTGAGTGGCACAGTGCTGCAATGAGAGTTATACTTACCGGTAGAGTGCCACACCGAGCGATGTACCTCGGTACCTGGTAACTTATCTGTAACTATCACTGTATGTGATTGCCCTGTCTTTCTCCTCCTTCTCATGTGTTTCCCTTCCTCTACCTCCTTACTGTCATGCTTTTTCTCTGACAGGTCCACTTTTTATATTCTCCTCACTGGCCATCTGCATTACAATCTACTTTGGTGACTGTACTGTTCACTTGATTTTGGACAATTGTGGGGTTGAGATACCTCATCCAACCCCTGCTCTGATCAACAACTGTACTTTCTTCTCTGGAGACCAGATAACACTTGTATTTATGCCAGACTCAGTCTAAATGTCAGCTTTCTCCTGCAACAATTGAGCAGCAGCCCTGGGCTGTGTGGTGTTGCTACTCTTGTGTGATTTGTGTTCTGGTAAACTTCATATAGTGGTTTAATGTAGACTGGCAATTCAATAAATCAAACTTTATTTAACCAGGCAGTTACACCATTGAGCAAGTTCATTTGCAAGACTCAAAAGATTTTATTTGCACTCATACCAGTATGCTCTACACACTGCTGTATCAGAATTGTTACTGCCTGTATGAAATTTTATTGCTATACTGTTTAGTCTGCTTGTTTATGAAATCTGTATTGAAGCCCTAGTTTCCTGTTGCACAGGAACCAGAAAGAGAGCCTGTAGTTTGTGGAAAGCAGCTAGCGAACTACAGGCTGTTGTAAACTGTTTAAAACTTCAGGAGGCATCACACTTTTACTTCGTTAGTGCCTTATATTGCAGTTCTGCTGTTTGGTGCTAATTTTAAAATGCTTTAGGCACACTATTAGTAGTGTAGGAGCTGTGACTCCAATCTTGTACGTCTGGGTCACATCTGCTGTAAAAGCCGACCTCTCTGTGAGCAGGGTGAGCCGAACAGGGCGCGTGTGGTGCTGCGCATAGAGATGTGCTCATCTGCGCATGTTCTGCATGTTCAGCATGGGCAGCGTGAGCAGGTAGATGTTGAGGAAGTACCACACAGCTCAACAGTAGACTTCTATAAGGTATCCATGTTCATATTGCTTTACGGGTTTGGCTATCTGCTGTGTAACATAAAGTTTAAATATGCCTGATACTATAATGGCTGTAAACATTTCTGGTGGCATTCAATGTATACAATATCTCATGTATATTCTTGCTGAGGCAGCAGATACTTCAATGAAGTTTAATTGCCCCAAATGTCTAGAGAATGAGTCCCTAAAGCAGGCAATCACAATGTTTACTGTTAGACTGTCAGAACTTGAAGTTAGTCAGAACCAAATGCAGGCTAGATTTCAGGTACAAAGTAAAAATTCTCCTTGAACCATAACTAACTCCCCAGGCCCCAATGATATGTCCCTACCTACTTCTGGCCTCATTAAGGTCAGCGGCTGTACTGGTAATACTATATAATCACATGTTCCTGGTCTTAGAAAGCACCCTAGGGAAAATGAGAGTACTGACAACCCAGATGAACATTGGTATGAGGTACAAAGTAAAAGGGCATATAAAAAAGAACGTAAGGCCGCACATTTTTCCTTAACTACAAATAACAGATTTAACTTTTAAATGAAGTTGATGATACTCTTGGGGCTACAACACCTCTGGATAGTACCTGCACTAACTCATCAGTCACAGTACATACTTGTAATATCACTGTGGAACCCAGCAGTTACCTCAGGCCCTCAACCTCCTGTCCCCTCCCAATGTGCCATTAGTACCACTTGATGTCTCTCCTCCTACACCAGTGCTTGAAACAGTGCATCCTATAGTAAATTTCTCTGACCCAATGGAAACCACCCAAATCCTTAGTGACGTTCATAGGCAAGTGTTCATTCGAGGTGATTCCATCATCAAATACCTAGATAGGGCCATATGTGATCTTGATAAGACCAATTGTACATGCTCCAGCTTTTGAGGCGCTAAGATTGCTAACATCACTAGCATGGTACACAATATCCTAGCTAACGGTGATATTAATCCATTGGTGGTTCTCCATGTTGGAACTAATGATTTTTTGCATTCAGGTATAGCAGAAATAAAAAAAAATATCTCATCACTCTATCCAATATATTGGTGGACATTGGTTGTGAGATTGCTTTTTCTGAAGTCTTGCCTGTCCCTAGAACATCCTATGAGTTCAACTATGAAATACATAAATTTAATATTTGGCTTTGCCTGAGATGCCTTAAGCAAAATCAATCATGTCTTACTCACTGGAAGGAATCTGTCGGTAGGCCGGAACATTTTTGCAGAGACGGCCTTCACCTGAGTGGAAAGGGGAATCATGTATTGGAGGAACATATACTGAAACATATTAACAAGCACTTAAACTGCTCAATCTGGGGGAGCTATTATCCCCTCCCTCCCTCTCAGAGATCAACAGCTAAGGCATATAATCATTGTCAGTCTAAAAAATTGAAATGCTTGTACTTTAATGCCAGGAGTCTTAATAGCAAACTCAGTGAGTTAATGGTCATACTAAGGACCAATAATATTGATGTTGTACTGATTACAGAAACAAGGGGTGATGGGAAATCAAGTTGGAATCTCTCATTGCCTGGGTATATTCTGTATAAACTCAATTGACAAAATAAACAGGGAGTTGACGTTGCCATCTTTCTTAGAGATTCATTACAATCAGCCAACATTTTCAATGAAGTTAAGTGTCCTACAAGCCCTTCAGAGTCAGTATGGATCAAAGTAATACTGAATAAAAATCAACACATAATTTTAGGTTTTTGTTATCATCCCCCTGGTGCATACTCAGACTATCTTGATACAATTATCAAAGAAATTGAAACAGCTAGTTATTTTGGTGATATCATACTTACCGGTGACTTCAATCTAAGTGTAATCGATTGGAAAGGGCATGCTGCCACATACAGCTGGGGAGAAATTTACTAATTATATGCCAACGGTGCCACCTTACTCAGGGTGTAGAGCAACCTACTTGGGGGAACAACATTCTAGACCTTGTCCTTCATAACAGAAGTCTAGCATTAAATAACTTAACTATATCCTCACCAATTGGAAATAGTGACCACTGTTCTATCAGTTTTGTTTTAGAACAAACATTAGTTTTGTTAAATAATAGTACCAAAATATATATTTATGGTAAAGCTGACATCACTGTTTAAAAATGGATTAGACAGTGTGGACGGGTCATCTATTTTAATTGCCCTAGGAACTGAGGAGTATTTCAAAACATTACATAAAACAATTACTGTTTTAAGGAACACCTATATCCCAACTAAGTCTAAAAACTCAATCAAACAATGCAAACCCAAATGGATGAATAATTCCATAATAAAACTTATAAAGAAAAAGAATAAATCTTATGCGGCTTACTTAAAATCCCCAACCAGAACCAGTTGGTGCTTATACCTTCATACGCAAAAAAAAAAGTAAAACTAGCATCAGAAGGGCCAGAAAAACATGGGAGCTCAAACTAGCATCTAATGCAAGAAAGGAAAACAGTAAATCCTTTTTTTTTGCTTATATCAACTCTCTTAAGAAACCTACATGTCAGGTTGGTCGCCTTCAAGTAAACGATACTATACATCACAACCCTTATGATATGGCTAATCTATTTAACACTATTTTTTGTAACATATTTCAAAGTAATCAGAAAGCTAATATGGTTCCAGACACTACGGTTAGCCATATAACTCTATTTGAATTAGACATTCATGCAAAATTAACTTCACTTAAAGGGAAAATCAGTACACCTCCAGATAATTTATCAGGTCACCTCTTGTACTTATTAGCTGACAGCTTGTCTTTGCCTCTCAAATTGCTTAATGAACAGTGTATCAATAACAACTTTGTTCTTGAGCTTTGGAAAACTGCATATGTAGTCCCCATCCACAAGAAAGACCCAAGAGACCACTGGGAAAATTATAGACCAATTAGCCTAACCTCCCCAGTGTGTAAAATCCTGAAAAGTGTTATTAAGGACTTGATTTCTTCCATCCTAAATTGGATGCTGAGCAACACGGTTTCAAGAAGGGCCATAGTTGCTTGACCAACTTGCTATGTTTTTATGAAGATGTTTGCCTACAGTTTGACAACAGATACCCCTACAATGTGATTTATATAGACTTTAGTAAAGCTTATGACCTTCTTCCTCATTGGGCATTGCTACATAAACTATACTCACTCGATATCAACCACAGCATAGTGAGATGGATAGTTAACTGGTTGACAAACAGAACACAGCAAGTTATGATAAATGGACAGCTTTCTGAAATGGAGTCTGTAACTAGTGGGATTCCACAGGGTTCTGTTTTGGGCCCCTACTTGTTCCATTTTTTTATAGCTGATATAACTAATAGCTGCTGTTCAAATACCATTACATATGCGGATTATATTAAAATCAGTGGACTGTGTTCCTACCCTGAGCAAATAGCATCCATTCAGAATGATCTCGATCATATGTCTAACTGGATCAATACACGGGGATGAAATTAAATCATAATAGATACAGGATTATGCATCTTGGTACCAATAACCCCTATCATGCATATACATTAGATGACAGAGTGTTGACCAGCACTAGTAGAGAAAAAGATTTAGGGTCTCTTGGTATCAGATGATTTCCTTCCCCATTCACAGATCGATGGAGTCATTCTCAAGGCTAATAGGATTATCTGGTCAATAAAGGGAAATATCAAATCAAGAGATAGAGATAGAGAAGTACAAATGCCTTTATATAGAGCCTATGTTCACCCACATTTGGATTTATCTTCTCAATTATGATGCCCATTTAGGAAACATGATAGTATGCAGCTTGAAAAAGTACAAAGATGATATACTAAACTTGTGAGAGGTCTACACAATGTCACTTACGAAACCAGACTTAGTTCCCTGAACCTAATGTCCCTTTCAACTTGACGTCTAAGAGGGGACCTCTTTCTTATGTATGACATTATGATAGATCCTTACTTGCTGACTAGTCTAGGTCTAGTGTTCAATGATAACATCTACAGCATTAGAGGTCATCCACTCCAGTTACAATACAGAAGATTTAATTTAATGCCACAAAATTATTTTTATACCTTATGTATCATTAAACCATGTAATACATTACTATTAGAGCTGATTACCAGCAGTTCCAAAACAATTTTCAAGTCCCGTTTGGACAAATTGATCCTATCTGGTATATCTATTTCTTATTACTAACTAGGAGCAATTATAGGCCTCACAGCTCCCTAGCTCCTGATTGATCTTAGTATGAATCTTAATATGAAAGATGGTCCTGGGCACAGGGGACAAATTCATTTACAGTATTCAACATCATTTCATAACACAGCAGACACTGAAACAGACTATTTTAAGTATGAGATCATTAGGTAACTTAAGCAAGACTTAGATAACGAGGGCTATATATTTTTGTTGATGCAAATGCAGCTGTGACAGCTGTTGTGTTGTTAGTTTGAGATGTAAAGGAAAAGAAAGTTTGCTTTTACATTTCTGGGTGGATCACTTCTATTCTGGGTAGTGAAACAGGAACTGCAAGCACTTGAAGGAGGAACAGAGTAATCACCAAATGCACTGGACCACCCGATGGTAAGCTTGCTTGGTAGGGTTGTCAATTGAATTTGAATCAGCCATTGAATACCTTGAATACTAGTTGTATTAAGAATAGTCAAATACCCAGCTACTGAGGGTATTCAATATGCTTCATGGTAGCACTATTGTGAATTTTAACTTTACCAGTGTAATTGAGACATGGTCATAACCATGCCCTATGCATAGCAGGGAGAGGTTCCTGACTCTACAGCACTTATTGTATGCACAGCAGACTTTCTTTTTTTAAATTTCTGCTAATTTAAAAATAAACCCACCTCCACCCTGATGTAGCCTAAAACCACCCCTTCCAGGACCCCAGTTCAAAAAAGTACAGTTACATAAGAACTTAACATGACAGTAGATCTTTGAGAGAGGCTCTTGCAGTAGGTATTAAACACTAGGACTGCACACCCCAGTGTCAGGACCACACAGAAAACTTTAGCTAGGAGTGTCTGGTGGTGGACCACCCACTGACATCATGGGTGATCCTATATAGTGGACGGTCCCCAGCCCACCCTCCAGTTCTCCTACTGGAGACCTCAGAAAGAGTGAAAGGAGAAAACAGTGGTCTCCTGGAGCCAAATAATGCTTACAGAAAAAGCAGTAATAGAAGCTGGGGGAAGGTGGAAGAGAAAGCTACTTACTGCAAGAGCCTCTCGAAGAAGATCTACTGTTAAGGTAAGTTCTTACGTAACTGTAGTATCTTACTTTGAGAAGGCTCTTGCAGTAGGTATTAATGATTAGGACTGAGTCCCAAGCAGTATAAATCAGATAAGTCTGAAGCATGGGAGGCAGAAGAGATCTGCAGAGGTGCAGGAATTTAAGAAAGGAGGCCCTGAAGGACAGCTAGTCCAAAGCCCGCCCTGCACTTAGAGACAATGTCCATACTGTAGTGCTTCATAAAGGTGTGGATGGAGGTCCATGTGGCTGGTGCACAAATGTCAGCAGAAGACACATTTTTGATACAAGCAGCAGATGCAGTCATGCCTCTGGTAGAATGCCCTTTGACTTCCCCTGGCAAGGATCTGTTGTATTTCTGCTAACAGAATAGGATGCAGTTTGCCAACCATTTGGACAAACACTCCTTAAAAACAGCAGTGCCCTCTCTCTTAGGTGCAAAGGAAACAAAAAGCTGATCCATTCGCAGACTGACTTCATCCAATTCGTATAATAAAATAAAATTCTGGGAACATCTAGAGTGTGTAGAATTGCTTCCCCCTGATTAGAGTATTCAGGTTAACACACAGGTAGTTGAATGGTGTGATTTAATGTAATCTCAGAAACCACTTTTGGCAAGAATTTAGGATTTGTATGTAGAGCCACTCAGTCTCTGTGGAAAACTAAATAAGGCTCCTTACATCTCAGGGCCTGAAGCTTGGAAATCCTTCAAGCAGAAGTGACAGCAACTAAAAAGAGTGCTTTCCAAGACAGATAGCGCATATTGCAACTTGTGGCCAGTTCAAAAGGGGGCAAAGTGAGTTTCTCTAAAATACAATTTAAATCCCATGGTGGAGCAGGGTTATGCACTGGGGTTTCAGGTGTAGAATTCCCTTCAGAAAAGTTTTGGAAACCTCCAGCTGAGCAACAGTTTTGCCCTCCATCAGACTGTGGTAGGCAGAAATGGCTGACAGGTGGACCTTCAATGAACAATAACTGAGTCCCAGGTCAGAGAGATGCAGCAAGTACTCCATGACCTGAGAAACAGAGCATGAAAAGGGGTCCCAACCCTTCAAGGTGGCCCAAATGGAAAATATCTTCCATTTCATTGCATAAGCAGTCCTTCTGGAAGGCTTTCTGGTCTCCTCAAGGACTTGGCTACCCTAGAGGAAACATCATAGCATGAAGTGGCTATGTCAGAAGGTGCCATATGTGAAGGTGAAGGGGCTTGAGTCCTGGATGCACCAGAGTATCCACCCCTCAGGTCAGGAGGTTGTGACAGAGGGGTAGGGGAACTTGGGGCACCACTGCCAGCTGCTGAAGAAGCAGGACTCATATTTGGTGTGGCCAATGTGGTGCGATTAGGATCATGTGAGTCCCCTCCACTTGCAACTTGAGCAGTACCCACTGCAGAACTGGGAAGGGAGGAAAGGCAGACAAAAACCTCCCTGTCCTGCAAAGAGATAGTGCATCTCACAAAAAAGCACCAGGCCCTAGAATGGGTGAGCAAACAATGGGAAGTTTTGCATTGAATGGGGAGGCAAACAGATCAAGATCTGGATGGCCCTACAGGTCAAATATGTCTTTGACTACCGACTGGTTTAGTCTTGGCCTGGGTGTGGCTAAGACTGTCTGCTAGGACATTCTGTATGCCCAGGACATGAACTGCAGCAAGGGAGACCTTACGCAGAATTGCCCAGTTCCAGACATGCATTGCTTCCCTGCAGAGACGATAGGAGCTAGTGCCCCCTTATTTGTTCAGATACCAGAAAAGGCATATATTGTCCATTTGGACCAGCAGTGGACCTGGACTGAGGAGGTGTTGAAAGGCCTGTAGAGTATACAACACTGCCCACATCTCCAGCACATTGATGTGTACAGAAAGTTCTGACTGAGACCACATCCCTCGGGTTCTGTGGGTCTCTAACCGAACCACTCAACCCAGCCCTGAAGCATCCATGGTCAAGGTCTTTATGGGAGGAGGGGATTGAAAGGGAACTCCCTTACAGAGATTGCTGAGATCCTGCCACCACAAGAGATCCCAAAGCATTGATTCAGAGACCAAGACCTTGTGATCGAGGTCTTCCAACCTCTAGTCCCACTGAATGCAGAGCATCCACTGTGATATCCGCATGTGCAGCATGGCCATAGGAACTGTAGGGATCCATAAGGCCAAGGAGGCACAGCACTGACCTGGCCAAAATCAAGCAACTGGAAGCCACCAGTTGTGCCTACCATTGCAAGGTTTCTGCCCTGTCCAGTGGGAGAAAGGCCCAACCCTGGGCCATATCCAGCACTGCCCCAATGAACTGCAGGTGCTGGGGGGTAAGGTGAGACTTGAGGTAGTTCACTGTGACCCCCCACTCATCCAAACTGGTCCAGAGTAGCCAAAAGGGAAAGTTTCAGCAGTTCCAGCAGTTCCATCAATGATGCTTAAATCAACCAGTCATTGCGGTATTAGAAAATAAAGTATCTCTGACACCTCAAGGCCGCAGCCACTACTGCTAATCACTTGGTAAAAACCATGGGTGCCAAGGACAGGCCAAAAGGGAGGGCCTTGAACTGACAGTGTCCCTCCTGAAAGAAGAACCTGAGGTGGTGGTGGTGAGCCTGAAAGATTGGTGTATGCAGGTAGACTTCCTGCATGTCCAAGGTGTAGAGCCACTGTCCCTTGTGTGTCAGGAGTAGCAGGCCTGGGAGGTTCAGCATGCAGAACCTTTTGTACTATATGTTCAGATTTAGGGTGATGTGTTCCAGTGTAGGATGCAGATCTGCCGTCTTTTTGGGGACCAGGAAGAAGTGAGCATAGTGCCCTCTTCCTACCTGGTCTGGTAGAATGTGCTCTATGACTGTTTCTAGCAGAAGCCTCTATTTACTCTCTGATCAAGGGAATATGCACCTTTGGGTAATGAGAGGGACTTGGAAGGTTGTCTGGGGGTCACTCCAGAAACTCTAATGTGTAGCCTTGAGATACTAGTTTAAGGACCCACGAATCCATGGTAATCACCTCCCACCCTACCAGATGACTGGTGAATCTTCTGCCCACTGGTTCCTCCAACTGAAGAAGGGGAGGAGGTGAGGTGGACCGCACATCAAGTGGCAGAGGGAGGGTGGGGGAGAGCCACCCCTGAAGCCCTCTGGTTCTTGGCTGGAGGGTTGGCCACGGCTGAGGGAGCCCAATGTTTGTCTGACACCTGGCCTGTTTCTGCATTTTAATCTGCCATCTCTGTTGGTGATGAAAAGGCTGTTTTGGCTGATATGCAGAGTGGTACGTAGTTTTCATTGAATGTAGAGCCTGCCCCCTATTCTGGAGGTTTCTAATGATGTCTTGTGCATCTCCTCTGAAGAGGACAGAACTCTGGAAGGGTGCATCTTGGATGGCAGCCTGGACATCAGGTGCCAGCTCAGAAACTCTCAGCCATGAATACCTCCTCAGACATATGGCAGTAGCCATGCTTCTGGCTGAGGAGTCCACGGCATCATAATTCACTCTCAGAGAGTGATGACAGGCAGCTTTAGCTGACCTAATGGTGTCAGAGTGTTTCCTTCACTTCAGAGTCTGGCATGGCCTTAATAATAGGCTCTAGCTTGCAAAAGGGTTTTTTTCTTTTGGTACACCAAAATGTGTGCCACATAATTTAGGGCACGCACATCCAGAATAGAGGACAAATAAAATGTTTTCAACAAATGGTCAAGCTGCCTTCAGGGTAAGAAGTGTTCATATGCTTAGGTTTAGCAGGTCTGTCATGTGCTGTGTTAATGACCACCTTAGTCACTTTAGGGTGGAGACTTATGTGAAGCTTGCCCTCTGGCATACAATAAGTCCTGTCTGCCTTCTTTGCCAAGGCAGGAATGGAGGAAGGCATTAGCCAAACAGTACAGGCTAAGTCCTCATGAGGCTCTAACCAGGGAGGTGTGAGGAATGGCAATAGGTCAGACGTGTCCAAATGCTCAGCCAACCTCTTCCAATTGGGGTCCTGATCATCAGTTTTCCAGTTGTAGCCCTCCACAATCTTTTTGAGGAGCTCTGTGAAGGAAGGATCCTCTGGAGGAGAATTCAGAGACTCCTTAACCTTAGACTCGTCAAGTGGAGGTGTCTCAAATCCAGAGACTGAGGAAGAGGAATAAGAATCTGAGTCAGAATCCAGAAATGAGCCAGGACTGGAGACATAATCCCAGTGCAGAGAACCGCATTAACAGGAATAGGGGGCCTGACATGGAAGGACGAGACTCCACCGGTGAAGGAGACTGATGCATCAGAGCCGGGCGTGCCGGGGTAGTGGCTGCTACTGGATGATGACTGTCCAGCTCAGAGACTAACTTGAGACTTGGTTTCCACCCACCAAGACTGGAGGAAGACCCTGAGGTCAGCCTGAGGCTGAGGAGGCAGAGGTGGGGGCAGTGGAGGCTGGTAGACCAGCTGAAAACTGTATCCATAGCCCATTGTCGGGTATCCTGGCATCTGGTACCCAGACAGAGGATAGCCTGATATGTGGTAGAGGGACCCATAGACTGGCAGCAGATACCCCTGCGACAGGAGGCATGGTGCCTGGTACCCCAGCAGAAGGTATC
This sequence comes from Neoceratodus forsteri, assembly GCA_016271365.2. Taxonomy (NCBI): domain Eukaryota; kingdom Metazoa; phylum Chordata; order Ceratodontiformes; family Ceratodontidae; genus Neoceratodus; species Neoceratodus forsteri. The sequence continues at coordinate 581,990,511 of CM057456.1, forward strand.
TGGGGGTATGGTAGTGTGGCTTATGGTAGCTGTGCATCAGGAAATCCAGCAATTGCCCCAACAGAGAAGCCATAGGGCCAGATGGAGAACCACAAGGAGGCCAGAAAGAGTCAGGTGCTTGACCACCAGGGGGAAAGGAAGGCAATGGCCCAGAGGGACCCTCCAGCAGAGTCAGAGGGGTGGAGGTTCCTGCCGGGAGAGCCCAAGGTGAAGGGTCCTGAGGGTTTGCTGGGAGGTATGAGTTAAGCCAAATGCAACCAAGTAGTGGTATCATCAGGCTGCTGTCCCCCTAACTTCAGCTCCTGATGCTTAGGGGAGGCTGGAGGGGGAGAAAAATTACCTGGGAGGTGTGAGCCCTCAGGGGTAGGCTGTGGCTGATGCAGCAGTGGGTGCTGAGGATCAGCGTCATACCCCCTTATCAGGGCCCGACAGAAGCAGCTGGACTGAGAGGGCATCGGGAGATCCAATTTCCGGCTTCTCAGCTGTGGCTTGGTGCTCACGAGAGTCCCCTGCGGCTGACTTATCAACCTAGGATGAGCGCTCATCTGGGGCCCCAATGAGTGGCTTAGCCCCACCAGCAGACTTAGACCCTTTGGTTTTCAGGGGCCTAAGAGTGGAAGAAGCCTCAGACTTTGCTGAGGCAACCGCCGCTACCATGACTAATGACGGAGGGGGGACCAAGGGCTGCTCCTGGGAGGTCAAAGCAGGTTTGTGTGAAGTGGTGCCTTTCCCAGATGAAGAAGGCCATTGATCATCTGTGGTCCCCAGAGGGATATGCAGGTGGAAAGGGGACCTATCCTAGCCCCGGTGCTTCTCTTGGTCCTTCTGTTTCTTGTGTCAGTTCAAGTCCGATGACAGGGAGGAAGAAGCATGCCACAAGTTCTCTAACTCCTGCTCCATTGATGCCATTTTCAACTTTAAAACATGGGCCTCAAGGGTTTTCTGTCTGTGTTTCTAGCTAGCCTGATTGAAGCTCAGGCAGGCCTCACAGTCCTCGATCTGATGTTCTGAGCCCAGGCAGAGGGAATGGCCATCCTTATGCAGGAGTTGCATGCTGCAGGAATCACACTTATTCTTATGTGACTTGGAAGGCATCAGTAGTAGTAGTAGTAGTAGTAGTAAAGTAGTAAAATTTGTATTTGTTGCATACAATGATGAATGAATTGGATAGCTCAACTGAGACAAGCTCATTTTCAGTGAGGTCCTATTTTACAAATGTGCAAATATTCAAGATACAAATAAAAATAAAATACAATTGTAAAAAAAGTCAATACAAATTCTACAGTGAATAAGAATCATATACACATGGTCTACTTATACACTCAGATACAAAATTCTATTACACCTACATGTCCCTTAATCAATTTTTCTTACACTCATGTTACTGTATTTCTAACAAAGTATGTTCCATTGCATCTTTAAAAAAAATATTTATTTATTTCTCCCTTTCTAGTTACCCCTTGTTTTAAATGTAATTCAAGTGGTAAGCTACTTCACAACTTCAGACCCCTATTGGAGAAAGAAGATTTACCCCTTAGTGTTTTATAATTTGATAAACTGAATTCCAGGCCCATTGCTGATTACAAACCTTTTTTTATTGGCCTGGGAATCAGATCTCTCAATATATACTCTGGGGCCTTCCCTAGCACACATTTTGTCATGAACCAAAGTGCATGTAGTGATCTTTCCTTAAGATTTAGCCACTGAAGATTTCTATATAACTCTATTCTATGTGTTCTTTATGGGGCATTCAAAACAAATCTCGCTAGTTTATGATAGACTACATCTAATCTGTTTAAATTAGTTTGTGTAGCCCCCACATAACTAAATTGCCATAATCAATCAATGGCATAATCAATGTATTGACTAGGCTCCTTCTTGTCATTTCATTCGAACAAAACTTATTTCTATATAAATATCCCAAACACTTCCCCACTTTTTGTTCTATTAGTTCTAAGTGCAAATTCCATTTCAGAGCTGAATCAAAAAGGACTCCTAAGTATTTATACCTATGAACCTGTTCTAAAAAGGTATTTTCAAGAGTTCTAATCTGTAAATTTGATTTGAAAATCTCTTGATGCCTGGAAAAAATCATTACCTGTGATTTCTTAGGATTTAAAATCAATCTAGACTTCATCAGGTAGTCCTGTATTTCATCAAAAGCCTGCTAGAGTGTATGTTGAATGTCCTCAACTGAGACTCCTTCTGTATATTTCACAGTATCATCTGCATATAAATGTATTTTAACCCTAGGATCTGAAACAGAAATATCATTCATGTAAATATTATACAAAGCAGTGCCCAATATTGAGCCCTGCAGTACTCTAGACTTGATAGTTCTTATACCAGACATCCATTCCCCTATGGCCACCATTTGCTTTCTTTGTGTTAAATATTGTCGAAACCAATTTAATGCCTGTTCAGACATTCTGATAGTTTTGCGATTGGACAGGAGGATGTTGTGGTTCAAGGTATCCAAAGCTTTAGACAAGTCTATAAAGACTGCTCCCACTGACATCCCCCTGTCCAATCTCCTTAAAATATCTCCTGCTACACTTACCAAAGCTGTGGAAGTGCTGTGTGAAGGCCTGAAACTTGACTGAAATTTATTTAACATTGTCTTGTCTTCCAAAAAATGTTGAAGTTGGTTATTCACCAATCTTTCAAAAACTTTTGCTACCTCTGGGAGTAGGGATATGGGGTGGTAATTTTCAATTAAAGTTTTTAGACCTTTTTCTATAAATATGTATTACTCTTGCTGTTTTCCATTGAACCAGGAAATCAGAATAAGTAAGGGAAAAATTAAAAATTGTTGTTAGAGGGTAGGCTAAAATAGAAGCTTCATATTTTAGGAGTACTGATGGAATTTCATCTGGTCCACATGCATTTCTAGTATCTATTTTAAGTAATGCATCTCTCACTTCCTGGACATTAATTGGCGGAAAAACAAATACCTCAACCCCATTTATAAATTTATCTAAACTCCTATCCATGATGCCCTGACAATTTGTGCCATTAATTAGAGTTACTTGCTGTGTTCCAATGGATGTAAAATATTTATTAAATTCTTCTACAACTAAAGGTCCCACTGTAATTTTATGATTATTAATTTGAAAAGTCTCCGATATTTTAGATTTTTGATTGTTTTGGAGTTTTCTAATTTTCTTCCAAAACTCCCCCTGGCTGCCAACCTTGGTACTTGACAGTTCTCTATTTTAGTACTCCTCTCTAACTGTTCAAACTCTCTTTGTATTGTAATTTCTACGTGTCCTATAATATACCCAGTCTTCATCCAGATTTGTATTTTTTGCAATATTCCACACTTTATCCCTGGTTCTTTTTATTTTATGTAATTCTAAGTTGTACCATGGTGAGTTTTGTGTTTTAATCCTTCTCTTTTTACAGGGAGCATACCTATTACACAATGTCATAAAATCCTCATGGAAAATAGTCCAGGCCTCCTCTGCTGTTGGAACCAAATCCACACAGTCCCACTCATGATTTTCCACATCCAACATAAATTGGGTATAAACAAAATCTTTGTAGGATCTAAAATGTTTAATTTTTATATTTTTCCTGTCATATTCCCTGTTTTTCTGTAGATTTCTCACACAGAACATCATTTGGTGATCTGACGGGGAATCAGGCAGTACCCCACATGACTGAATCCTATTAGGGCAGGAGGTGAAGATCACGTCCAAAACAGATGCGGCCTCATTGTTTTTAGTATTTCACATGCATGAAAATTATTTACTGGGAGAGTAAAGAAAAGAAATGAAATTCTTTTAACAGATGTATACTCATCCAAAATGGTGGTCAAATTGTAGCAGCACTCTCCGTGAGGTCTGACGTGCACAGGTCGATGGTGGGAAAGAACTGTAGGGTGTGCTGGGGACCACCCACTATATAGGATCATGCTGACATCCATCACATGATGTTGGTGGGCCATCCCCCACCAGACACTGCTAGCTAAAGTTTTCCATGTGGTCCTGACACCAGGGGCACAGTTCTAATGGTTAATACTTACTGCAAGAGCCCTCTTGAAGTAAGATCATATGTTACCCCACCCCCCTTGGCACCCACCTTTCTCCTCCCCCAGTTTCCAGAAAAGTTGCTTTTCTTCTTTTTATAATAAAAAAGCCCTTACCCCTGACCCAGTGTTGAAGCATTCACATTTCCCACCCCTGCCTCCCACCCACCTCAATCCCTTTTAAATGCTTAGTGACAGTACACACCCACTCCACCATTCCTTGGCACCCAGCAGCCTCCTTCCCACCTCGTATCCAGACACTAGCCTGATCCTGCCTGACTTCCATCTTTTCAGGTAGGATGGGGAAAAAGTGGGTGAAGTGCTACCATTTATGTCTGTCAAAGTCTCTCCTGCACCCTGGACATCAGGGAGGCTGTACTCACTTCCCATGAATATCTACTTGTCGGTATTTAATTCCCCCTCTGTGCCCATTTTCATAGGGGTTTTCTTTGTCTCACCTAAGATCTCACCCACCTTTCTGATTGTCTCTCTCTACGTTACCTCACATTCCTCTGCTCTTGAACTCATCCTCCTTGGGGACGTCAACATAAATTAGCTCTCCCCTTCTGCAAGACCAGCCTCTCAGAGTATTGAGTCCTTACATTTGTCCCAGATTATCTCTGAACCCACATGACTCAATCCCCATTCCTCAAACCGCTCCCTACTTGACTGGGTTCTGTCCTGCCACCCCACTGCATTGTAGGAGCAGGTATTTTGTCTGATTCCTTCAGTTACCACAGCATGTTGTACTGTGCCAGGAAAATCTGGCATCCTCTCTCAGTCCAAAATATACCTAGTCCAGGTGCTTCTGCTCTGTGAATGTCATTGCTCTCTTGAATAACTAAACTGCTACAGACTGGTCAGACATCTCATTGGCCTATGACATTGATATGGCTGTCTCTCATTTTCATTCCAAACTTTCTGCAGTCTGGGACTTGCATGCCCCCCTTATGAAATCCAGGGTTAGATCTTCCCATCTGCCCTGGATCTCCAGCAGAATCAATGATCAATGCAAGTCCAGCAATATGGCATGGCATGCTATAAATTATCTCATTCTATAGTACCCTGAAAAGCATGTGCACAAAGGCTTTCCAGGATGCAAAATCCCATTATTTCATAGCAAATCTTCAAAATAACCTCAAGTCTCCTGCAAAATTCTGGAAGGTGATCCATTCCCTTTTAGACCTCAGCACCCAATCCTCTCCTCGACTTTTCATTGTTAATGGTTCACCTGTGTCTGATCCTGCCACTGTTGCTGCTAACTTCAATTAATTTGTTTAACACATGTGCTCTCTCCACTCCTGCTGCTGACTCCCATTCTTCCCCTCCTGCTCCCCCTTCTCTCTGCCCCATATCATCACATGTTTCCATTTTCCTCCTGTCATTACTGTGGCAACCTTATTTGCCATGCAGTCCTTCAACTTGACAAAGTCCAGCCCTGATGGGCTTGATCTCAAACTCCTCAACCTCTCAGCTCCTGCAATTGCTGCTTCACTTAGCCACCTGCTCAATCTCTCATTCTTCCTGTGTGCTGTTCTTCAGTTCTGGAAGATTGCTATACTCCTTCTACTTCACAAAAGGAGTGACCCCTCCTCCCCTGGTAACTTCTGTCCCATCTCCCTCCTCCCCAAGCTCCAAGAGAAGTTTGTCTATTCTAGACTTCTGGAGTACCTTACCTCTTCCAGTTCCTCTCCCCTTCCAGTCTGGACTCTGGAATTATCATTCCACTGTTTTCTCCCTGTTGTGTGTTACTGATTTCATCTTCTTGGGGATGGATCAGGGCAATTATGGCTGCCATTTTCATCGATCTTGCTAAAGCCTTCGATTTTGTGTCCCACCCACTTCTCCTGAACAAATTGAGCTCCACTGGCTTCTAAGCACCTGAATTTGACTGGTCTTTCCTGCCTAACAGACTGTCAACAGTCAGTACAGGTTCGAGGCACTTTATCCTCACCCCTTCCCATCAAGGCTGGGGTTCTACAGGGTTAACAGTAAAACACACAAAGTCAGGCAATCTGCTACTATCAAATGGCTTGGTCTACTGTGAGGTTAAGTTTTGCTCTGTCAACAGTCTGGTTTTTGCTTCGACTGCTACGTTGTTTGTTCCTCCCTCAAGACATCAAAAATGAGTTCAAGGCTGTGAACAACAAGACGCTAAAATGGATTTTCTTCTTCTCTTTTGTCAGATAGTCACATGAAACAATTACACACACAACTACAAAACCATACTTAAGCCTGATGGCTGCAGTATAGTCAGCTAGACATCTGCTTTACTGACAAGAAAGTAAGGCAAGCCTTGATCAGTTAAACAGCATCCTCCAACACAGCAATGAATAAATACACATCAGCATGCAAGACAGATACACAGCCACACAGCCAGCACATCCATCAGGCCCAAGGGACAAGAATAAACAGCATGCATTCAATGTGGGAGGCAGTATAGCACAGTGGTTTAAGGCTTTGAGCTGCAAACCTGGAGACCTGGGTTAGAATCCCACAGCCCCCACTTGCACACTGTGTAACCCTGAGCAAGTCACTTAACTTCCTTCTACTCCCCTGTCGCACCTGTAAAGAAGCTTCAGCTTAATGTGTCTCTCCTGGGTAAAAAAAAAAATGTTCAACAAGCAATTGCAAAAAACATCAAGCAAAAAAAGCCTGAAGTATTAAGATTCATGTCCAGGAATGTATGCACTGAATGTGCCTTCGGCTGAAGCCAGGATCTGCTTCCACATAATACCCAAAAGTACAATGGTACAAAACTCTATGCAATGTATGGAATGTGACACATGGCTGCAGAACTAGTCATCCACACAGTTTAAAACCACTTGTAGAGGAGTCCAGGAATAAGTTACACATCTGTGGATAGAGGGATTAATAAGGTAAGTCAATATATGAAGCTACAACAAGGTAGATACTATAGCAAGTTATATTTCTTTCTGCAAGCATATTTGGAGTTTGTGCTATATCATGATGTGATTTTAAGATGTTAGGATAATCAGATGTTAGGATAATCCATTTTCAGATCCAGTGACATCCGACCATGTACTTGAATGTCAGATTTGTAAACTGATTTTCCTAACATCTACTGCAACTATCCTAACACAGATTGGCTTTTGGGGTGTCTGAGCAACCCTTCTTCCTATAGTCATAAGTAGGGTGTACTGTTACTAGACACTTAGGCCTGACTCTTTTGTTAGCATCCTCTGCTGCTTGTCCTCCCTTATCTCCTCTGGGGAACTCTTAATCTTGGGTGACTTTATCACCAATTTTTCCAACTCCTCCTCGAGAAAACTTACTCAGGATATTCCATGACGCCACCTTAAACAGTTCTGAGCTAATCAGGCTCTACTTGACTAGTTCCATTCAATCACACTTTGAGTAGGTTCTGTTCTCCCACCTCATCATTTTCTAGAAGCAGATAATCTACTTGATGCGCTTAGTGACCACCATGAGGTCTACTGTGTATGTAAAATCCATCAGTCCAAAACTCATCCTAAGATCACCAACTAGCATTCTTTCAGATCTCAGAACAAAGCCACCCTTTTGTTTCACCTGAGCACAACTGATTGATCCCCATCTCAGCATCCTCTAACGTTGATGATATCTATTATTTAAATTCTAAATTCATATTGGTCTGGGACACTCATGCCCCTCTCAAGAAATTCAAGATAAAAGGTTCCCACCTCTTGTGGGTTTCAGTAGAGCTGGTAGGTAGCTTCAAAGCATGAGATGCTGCATAGCACCTGCATAAATTCTGTTTTTTTAGTTAAAAACATCTCCAAAATTCTGGCACCAATTTCAGTTGCTGACTACTTTGCTTCTACATTCTGGAATAATCCAAATTGTCCATCTAAATTCTGGAAGATTGTTTATGTCCAGTTCACCTTCCCACATGCTCAAAGTAAGCAGTTTCCTGGTCTCTGAACACCTTGAAGTTGCCACTGTTTTCAATGACTACTTCCCCTCTTGTGCTCTCACTCCCCTTTCCTCATCAACAACAACAGTCCCCTCTCCTACCCCTTACCTGTCCACACCTATATTCCATAATCTTTCCTAAATGTTCTGCTTCTTCTCTTCCATCCTTTCCCCTTTAGCAGTACTCTCCACCTTCCTGCCACATGCCCCAACTAAAGAATTCAGTCCTGATAGACCGAATCACATCCTCTGGTGTCTAGCTGATCCCTTTATGGCAGATCCTATCTTCTTACACTTCAGCCTCTCTCTCTTTCTCTGCTGGCTATTTCTCACCTCATGGAAGAGAGCCAGGTTCCTCACATGCCGTAATAGTAGGGACCTAACTCTCCCTGGCAACTACTGGCCTACTGTATTTCCCTCTTCCATGCTTTCTACAGGCTACAGGAGAAGGTGGTTTTATCCCAACTCTCCTCCCACCTTGTCTTGTCATCCTTTCTGAGTCCATTCCATTTGGGTTTAAGGAAAAACCATGCTACCGTCTCCTCCATTCTCAGATTAACTGATCATGTCCTGAAGTGATGGATCAAGCACTAGTACTACTGACCTCTGCTATATTTGTTGACCTTGCCAAGGCATTTGATGCTGTTTCCCAACCCTATCTTCTGGACAAACTGGATGTCTCAATCCTCAGTGACAACTGGTTCTGCTTCTGCCTGTCTGACAGAACTAAAGCAATCGTACCTCTTTTATCCCCAACCCATATTGTTCCTGGTGTTTCTGAAGGCTTGGTTCTGGGTCAAATTCTGTTTTCAATTTTCCCGAATTACCTACTTAAGTCTGTTTCTCTGCATGCAGCCACATGTATACAGATAGTACTGTGATCTTTTTCAGTGGTTCCTCTATCCAACAGCCAGACTCTGTTTTCCAGTAAGACTTCAACAAACTCTAACATTGCTTCTGATCCAACCAGCTCACCCTGAATATAAGCAAATGGTCTCAATTTCCTTGTGTAGCAAACAGCAGCTGGTTATTGTCTTTAATAATGCAGTCTTCGAGACTCTGGATGGCTTACCTTTAGAGGAGGTGTCTGGTTACTTCAGCACATAAACCTTTTCTAACACATCAACACCATCCTTTCTAGTCTGCTCCCCATCTGGTTGTGCAGAAACAAATCCTGTAACCCCATCCCTACTAGTTGAGATAATGTCTGATATTTGACTATGAGGATGTAGTTTATGCAGGGGACTCTAATCTTTCCTCTTCCAACTGGACCATCCTTTTCAACCCTTCAGCCATTTTGCACCCAGTATCCCCCTCCCCACTGTGCTCACCACTGCTGTCTTTACTCTGAGCTCTCCCTTCCTTCACTTGAAGACAGATGTCTGTATTACTCTATTACTCTGCTGCTCTTATCTCTAAGTTCTGGTGTTCCCCTTCTCCCTTGCTACCTCATCTCCTTTCTCTCTCTTTCACTCAGTCAATCCTGCTCCATAGGGTTTATAACTTTCTTTCCTTCCTCTCCCTATTCCTCAAACAATTTTCTGGTCAAGCCTCATTCTTCTAGAGTCTTCTATTTCTCTGAAATGTCATTCCATCCTTTATTAGCTCTACTACTTCTCTTTTCTCAGTTTAGCCTCTGTTCCTGTTTCTGCTCCTAGCCCCTTCCCAGCAAATATTACTTTGTATGGACCTAAGACGCAATTTCGACAAGTTAATTGTGAGCCGACATTACAGCGAAGGCATTGTGTCAACTGCAATTGCAGTTGGCATACAACTGTTCAATGTAGACTTCTTTCTCTTCTGGGACCTTCGCTTCCAACCCCCCACACCGTAATTTAACTATTCAAATCCAAGATGAAGTTGATTTGGAGAGGGGGGTGCAAGACCCCCATAAAGTAGTGACTGGTCCCATGGTGATAGTACAGCAACCTGTCAATGTTGTTGCTGTACTGTCGTTTGCGGCGTGGGTGTTGATGGGTGATTGGCATGCAACTTTATATCATTGCTACATGTTGCTCATTTGGTACAACTGGTTGTCTTGTTATCTTGCTGCACTTCATTAAGTGTTTAATTACTGTGAAATGCTATTTTACTATGAATCCAGGCTACAGAAGGATGCTTTTTACAATAAGAGACTTAATGGTTAGCTTCCATTACCCCTAGGGTTAATTAATTTTACATTAATAATTAAATGCAGTCCTCTACCGAGAAAGTTCATGTCTAACATATTTTTACTAGTATTCTCTGCTGGCCAGTTTACATAATGTACTTTCATCTGCCTAACTGTACTTTTATATGTGTATTTTATTACCTCCTAGAGTTAGACATCCATTTTCAATTCTACATTTCTTTGTACATCATGAGCTCTTCTCCCCAGGTTACTACTTGAATGGACTTTGGCTCTGTTGTTATTTTGTAAATTTACACCTACCTTATAAAACCTTTATTGTACTAATATTTAAATTTTATAAATTGCTTAACTATGTGTATTGTTTACTGTATTTCTTTGTACACTCTATGTTGCACCTGAAATGATCTTTGGCTTAGTGTGCCTTCCAATAAAGCCTTTTTTAAACAAAAAAACAATGAAACAATGCAAATCAAACAATTATAATGTTGGCCAATAAGTTTATTTCTGCAGTCTACTCTGCAGCACTGGCTCTTACATGGTGCTGGGCAGCACAGACAAATGCAGCTTAAAAACATGCTAGCCCAGGTTGGATGGCATGGGGTCCTAGGTTTTTCATACCAGGAACATTTGTGAATGGTCAGAAAAGCAAGCTGGTAGAACTAATTTCGTATTAGGGGATCATCACCATAACTCATGAAAAATGATGGTCCTCACATAAATACAGCATTACATTAATTAGTACATTAGATGGGTTGGCTAGTCTGAGGCACTTGGCTTCACATCATAAACCCATGTGCCTCTGATCCATATCAGACCAGATATTACCCTGAGTCTACATAAATATTAGTGTGCCTTATGGTTATTGTATAGAAAGGAGCTATAGCAAGGGCATGGCACTGCTGAGAAAACAAAGATGACCAACATGTGCCAGCTACTGATCTCCCTTGAGGATAAGACTGATGAACAATTCCTTAAGCATTTTACATTTTGACTGATGTGGGTCCACAAGGATCTTCACTAGCATGGTGCAGGTCTGTTTGTAGTGCTGGAAAAGGAAGATCCATGCATTAAACACCAAGGTTCTTGTTGCTCTTTACTGTTTGCCCCATGATCATGCCAAGTCACAGCAATTTCAACTAGGAAGAGCAGACTTGAGACCTCCTACTGCTTCTCCCAATTCATGTGGACCCCACTGCCACAAATGGCACAACTGCTAAACTTTCCAGATCAGCTAAGGATCTCAGTAGTACAAGAGATGCCTTTTTCTGCATTGCTTATTTGCCTAATGTACTTGGTGTGGTACACTGCATCCACATTCTCAGTGGCAATAAGCAGGTGTCGAGGAGTAGAAACCTTGTGTGCCTGTGTGTGTGTGTGTGTGGGGGGGATCAATCATGTGTCTGCCACCCACTGGTTTGTTCATTCAGGGGACATCAGTTTCCATTGAGGTGTTTTCACGCTCTTCCTGAATGATAGCAATGTGGTAAATAAAAGGTACAACACAGTACACACCATAAAAGCTTGGAATAAATTACCACAAGAGTTTGTTGATAAAGACACATTGCTTGAGTTCAAAAAGGGCCTCAATAAACTCTTAAGAGCTAATGACACTTTGGCATAATACTGACCCACCTGTGTGAGGGACAACCGTGATGATCTCGCTTAAGCCTGCTTTTGTCCTTTCAGCCCAGTAAACCCAGTAAACAGTACAGTCTCAGCTGGCACAGTGATAAACTGCACCTTTCACAGCCAGAGAATGCAGGTCTGGTGCTGGGAGATGATGCTGACATATGTTGCTGGCTCTCAGTTGGTTCATTAAGCCTTTATTATAACCTGCAGTTCTGACGCTGTAGTAGTAAGGAGCCAACAACCACAAAATATCACAGTACTACAAGGAAGAAGGAGGAAGAACCCTATGGACTGGACAATGATAATTCCAATTAGCATGGGCTGCACCAAGCAGTGGACTTCTGCATACAAGGAAAGCCTGCCAAATAGAATTTGGTGGACAGGTTCTACAAGTGAATCTCTCCTTCTGCAAAATATCTGAAAAAGGAAGAGCCCTTACCTAAAGTGATGAATGATGAATGCCATTACACAAACACCGAAGCCATACCCAGTGTACTGCCATTGCCATGTGGCCCTTGGGCATGTTTCTGGCTCAGCAGTTGTAGAGGATTCCTTATGTGTTATCTTAGTGGATTTGTGCTTTCTCATGTTGTGGCTACTGTAGCAAAGTCAGTTGGCACTAGTGCTTGTTCTGTGTTCTGCTGAGAGATGAATGGACTGACACTTAAGTACTGGCATACCTGCAAGGGTGCTTTTGTGGGCAGTTGGGAGGCACCACATAATGTGTGATGGCTGGGCTCAGAAGTAAAACTGATTCTTGGATTTCAGTGTTAGTCTGTGTCCTCTATTTTGCCATTGTGTGTGCGTGTGTGCACACGCATGTATGTGTATCTGTGTGTGGGGTTGGGGTGGGGAGTAGATGTTGCTATAATCACCCGATATGTTCTCTATAGTCATGAGGTGCAATATGTAAAATAACTTCTCTAATTTGGCAAGGCAAGGTTACTTATATCATGCCTAATCCATAATGGTCTGGCTCCATACAATCATTACAATTCAATGAAACCATAATTAAATATAAATAAGTAAAACATTACATTTATCAAATCTGTAGTGGGATATAGAGATAATAAAATTCTATCTTACGTTAATATGCATGCTACAGGCTTGACTCCTTGATCTCATAACAGCATTACTATCTTAAAACAGGTTTTTGAAACAGATAAAACTTAAATGCCTTCTTAAACACATCCATTGAGAGACAGCACTGCAAGTTAATAGAAAGTATTCCAGATAAAGGGGGCTACAATGAAAAAAGCCCAGTCTACTTATTGCTTCATGCGCCCTTGGGAATAACAAGTATAATCACCTTGGTGGAATAGAGAGGGTGGCCCACACCATACAAGACTAGGCACTTTTAGTTGGTCAGCACCCAGACAATGTAAGGCCTTCCATGTCAACAACATAGTCTTGAAGGTGATGTGTCATCAAACTGACAGCAAGTGAAGAGCACATAGGATAGAAGACATTTGCTTGGAGATCTTACTTCTGGTAATCACCCCAGCTGTGGCATTCTGCACCAGCTGCATGTGGTGCACCAGCCTTCCAAATAGCTCTAAGTATAAAGGACAGTATTGCAATAACAAAATTAATACTTTACAAAGGCATGCACTAGGGTACCATTTCAGTTTGCTTTAGATAGATGTGAGAGCTATTCCTTAACTGGAATAATGTTTTTGATGAAATTGTTATTATGTGCATTACTGTTGCCTGTAATTAAGTCTCTGTCATGTAAATGTCTGTTATTTTTTATTTAGTTATTTATTAGAATTTCGGATAAGTACCTTTGAGCCAATGGCTTGTTTACAAAGGTTCCACATCAGTATACAAATAATAGAAGTACAATTTGTGTGAGATTAGCAGGCAAGCAGTTTGAATACAAAATTCAGTGCAGGGTATACATGGTCTAAAAGCTACAGTTGATATAAATAACAGTTAGAACAACATAATCATGCATACATTTAAGAATGATGAGTCACACCAAATATTTACATGAATTAAAGCTGCCAGAAGGGCACTGTCAAAGGGAAAGGTAGAGTGGAAAAACTGAGTTGCTGCCAATTGTGCCAGGTAGCATAGGAATGTGGAAGAGAGAGTGGGTGTAGAGGGGTAACGGGGAGGGAGGTAGAAGGAGAGTTGGGTGGGAGGCAAGGATCAGGGAACGAGTGCAACACAGGGTGGGATGAGCAGATTAGAAAAGGGAGAGAGGAAGGGAGCTGAAAGAGGGTAAGAGAGGAAGGTTGTAGACCAGGGATAGGGAAAGAGACAGGGGTAGATATGGGGAGGGGGGAAGGTGGTGGCAGGCAGAGGTGTTGATAGTAGAGAGGTGCGAAGAACAGAAGCGACTACCTGGGAGGTTAGGAGAAACAGTCACAGGTGGCTCTGGACACAAGCGTTTGATATAGCATGTGTTTGAATGAGCAGAGGGTGCCTAAGTTGGTGAGTTCATTGCCCAGGGAGTTAAGCATCTTAGGGGCTCTACCTGCAAAAGACTGCTGACCTTGAGCGGTGCCACAGAGGGGAACAGCCAGAGAATAGTTGTCAGAGCTTCTTGTGTAACGGGGGTGGTTGGCTGGGCTTCGAGAGACTGAATCCCAGGGGGCATGAATCCCATAAACGACTTTTTTTTGCTAGTAGGCAGGTTTGGAAAGTAATCCTTCCCTGAAGTTGTAGCCAGTTTGACTGTTCATAGAGGTTGCAGGTATGTGTGCAGTGGGCAGCACCGGTAAACAGTCTGTAGGCCCTATTCAGTGCTGTAAAGATATGCTTTAGTGCTGTAGCTGTGGCTGCTCCATAGATAACAAGCCCATAATCAATGATGGAGACAATAGAGCTGTGTATTGCTAGCTTAAGGGCATCAGGTGTCAGACAGAGTCTTTGTTTATAGAGAAGGCCTATACGGATATTTACAGATTTCACAACTGAATCAGTATGGCTGGAGAAGGACAGAGTAGGGTCCAGGGTTATATCAAGATATTTGAAAGTCTGCGTCTGGTCCAGGGTCACACCTGGGCTATTTTTGACTGCCAACTGTTGATGTTTATGTTCGTTATGTGTGTCATGGAACAGCGTAGTCCTTGTTTTTTTGTAATTTAGCACTAGTTTCTGTAAGACAAGCCAGGCCCAACTTTCTTGAAACTTTCCTGTAGTTCTTTCTCCAAGAGGGAGGGGTCAGAATTCTTAGACAAAATCACTGCGTCATCAGCATACAGAATAATGTTTTCATCACAGGCAGAAGGGAGATTGTTCAGGAAGATGCTGAAAAGAATATATTCTATATATTCAGTATATGTCCTGTTAACTGACATGGAGCCTTTGGAAATGAGTCCTTGACTCAAAGGGTTGTAATTCTGATGTGAAGATAAATAAATAAATAAATAAATTAATAAATTAATTAATTAATAAACAATCCACTGTGGACAACAGCCACTACCTGAAGTTCTAGACCCAGCTTGTTGTCCTCATTGATGCCTAGATCCCTGGCCCTATCAAAGGCTTGCAGGGCCCAGCCATTTAATAACGTCCCCAGAGGCAACACTCATCTTGGCTGACCCACTCTGATCTGGTTCCACTGATAGCACCTCCATCATCCTAAGTTAAGGCTCTGCCTGCTGGCAATCAACAAGACAGAAATTTCTTTAAGGCATCAGCACAGCACACAGACTATTATAACTGCCAGGTGCAAAATGCAGGTACAACATAGCTCTGTATCATATGCATTGCACTGAAACTCCAGCTTGTACCATGCAATCAACTCTTCCAATGCCAACATGTGTATGGTGAATGATACGGGGAAATAATCGACCCCTGAGGCACCTCACAGCTGATCTCAAATGGCTGAGAGAAACATGTCCACAAAGCAGCCTGGTGGGATCTGCCAGCTAGTAATGACTCCATCCACTTCAGTTTTGTCCCAGTGAGTCCTGCATATTGTCACAGGCAACCCTTAACCCCCCATGATCTACCATATTAAATGTTGATGAGAGATTGAGAAGAACTACTATAGAGCATTCTCCCCATCTCTCTCCAGAGGAAGGTCATTCAGTACCTTGACAAGCACTCAAGTACTCAGCAGACTGGCCTTCATGAAAAGTATCTCAACTACGAGCCGTTTGCAGAGAGAAATGGGTCAGGTTGGTGGATTTATTTAGAGGGGGAGCAGTAGGAAAGGTGCAGGTTACCACTAGGGCATGGTAGAATAGTTGGGTAGGATGGGCAGACAGGTTGGGACAAGAATCCTTTTCTACCATTACCTTCTATGTATCTATGTAAACACTGTTTCTGTGCAGTACCAGAACCTAAAACCAGACTGAAATGGCTCATAAATCCATTTGTGCTTTCAACCGCATCACCACTACCTTCTCAGCTTCTACAAAAACTGAAGGTTTGAGACAGGTCTGTAACTTGCAAGGAGGACCCCACATCCTGAGATGATTTCAATAAGAAAGGCATTACCATAGCCACTTTCAATGCCAAGGGAAAGCAAACTTCCTCCAAGAAACACCAAACCAAATAACCCTGACAAACACCAGACCTAGAGTATCCCAACCATCCCCCAATAGCTGGGTCAGCTCAGGGGACAGAAAGTGGGGCTCAGCCTTGAGACCACCCCTGGTAAATAATCATCCCATACTGACAAAACTCACCCCAGGACCAAGGTGCACACTTTACTGTCCTTGACCACTGCTGGTCTCTTGCAGTCCACTTGCAGAGATCTGTGTCCTGATGGAAAACAACCAGGCCAGGATGAAACAGCAAAACTCTTTACATTTTTTTTATGGATAAAACTCTCATGGACTGCATGCAGAGTAGATGTAACAACCTGTCCACAGTGCAGAATAGCTGAATCAGTCAGGAACTCTGACATTTTCAGAGTGGTCATTCTCTGATACTCTTTGTAGAAAGATCACATAGCCAGTATGTACTCCATAAAGTCAAGTCTCCTACAAGAATGCTCCAGCTTCCATGCTGTTGCCTTCATCTGGCACAGCTCATGAAAACCACAGCAAGCTGAACTGGAAGATGGACACAGATTGGTGGGAGCAAGTCCAGGATACTAGAACGACTTGGTTGGAACCATCCATGGCAGCCTTAGTACCCTTTTGTACACTGCTACCATGCCAAAGATGTCCAGTAGCAAGATGAGCTTCACTTTCTCATCTGTAATGCTTCCAGTGGTACCAGACCATCCAGCTCAGGGGGATGGAAACCAGAGAGCCCAAACCAGGAACATCATAGCATGATGGGCTAAACAATTGACTGAATTCACATTGACATATGAGATGTCCAGCTCCAGTGCAAAGAAAAGTTCTAAGATATGGCCCATCATCTAGGTAGCAGAGGTAGCACCTTGTGTGAGGACTAGCAATGACATGAACTGGTCAAACTGCTGAGCAGATTGTGAAGCCTGAATGTCTACCAATGCACTGAAGTCCCCCACCACAAACAAACTGGCGGTCTCCAATACCAAGGAGGTAATGAGTTCCTTAGGTTCCTGGAGGAATTCCTGTTCTGATCTGGAGAGCAATAAAGTAGTAGAATCCTGTGCTCCACACCTGCCCTACCTTTTATTACCATGCACTCATATGACTTTGTCTCCCCTGTTGGGTATGACATGACTTTCCCCTTTGTGATTCTAATACACGGGCATGTTGTAGTGAAACACAAAAAGGAGGCTTTGACAATATATTGGGTGGTCAAAGGCAATGCACTTAATTTTGAAAGAACAGATTCTAAATGCAATGCACATGTCAAATAGGCCGACCATGTGTGCAGTTACATTCCATCCTTCAGCAGGGATACTATCTCTGAATATGGATTTGTATGTACTTTCAGGGTGAGGTTCAGAGAATGAATACATAGGTTACTCACCTGAAACCATAGTTCTAGGAGTGGTATACAGTTCACATCCTTTCAGCCTCGAGCCCCCGGACTGGGTGCACTCCCCCTGTGGTGCGGCTTTCACCTCTGCCACTGCCCACCTCACCCTTCTTGGCCACAAGGACACAAGGAACAGCCCCTCCACGGAACTCAGGAAATTTATTTTTCAATTCCTAGGTGCCCTTTATCTGATTGGCCACTTTACTAAAGAACTCATTCTGATTGGCTCCTTCAGTGAGTTGAAAGGACTCTCACTAGCTTAGGGTGCTTCAGCTTTTTCTAGCCCTGTAAGGAGTCCAGTAATTTAAGTAACCTAGTCTGCTGCTATATTTCTTACTGTTTTTGAGCTAAAGTTGTAATTTTAGCAATTTAATGTGTTTTTAACTACATTGCAATGGCAAACCAACCTGGCTTGGCAGACAATTCTCTGTTGCTGCTAAATGTGTCTATTTTTTTTCCCTTACTGCAATTTCATTTCTGTTTATGATATCTGCTGTAATTTGGCTAGTTTACATCTTGCTACTGTTGAATTTGTCAAAATTTCAATTTGTTTCTGGCTCTGGACCCCTGCTTCCAACTCAGTTGCACAGCTCTAATTTATTTTTATGCCTGTAAAACTTACTCTTCCTGCCTGCCCCTGTTAGCCTTGCTTCCAAAGCCCTGTTCCTTTCTTCCACCTTTGCTGTCCACTAGCTAACTTCCACTAGCTTGACGCTGACTCGCCCAGCCCCCCCAGCTCCTTTGTCTCACTTTAACAAGCCTGTCCCTGCCCCTGATTAAGCTAATTTCTTTTCACCTGAAGCCTTTGGTCCCCTGCTGCTACTGTGTCTTTGCTTGCCCAGCCCCTGCCCCAAATCCAATCTTTAATTAATCTAACCTTCTCTTTTCTCTTTCTTTCAGCCTCAAGTCCCCCGACCCGGTGTGCTTCCTCTGCGGTGCAGCTTTCACCTCACCTCTGCCACCGCCCACCTCGCCCTTCTCAGTCTCAAGGACACAAGGTACGGCCCCTCAATGGAGCTCAGGAAATTTCTGTTTCCATTCCTTTGTGCCTTCTATCTGATTGGCTGTTTACTAAAGAACTCCTTCTGATAGGTTTCTTCAGCAAGCTGAAAGGACTCTCACTAGCTCAGGCTGCTTCTGCTTTTTCTAGCCTTGTAAGGAATCCAGTAATTTAAGGAACCTAGTCTGCAGCTATATTTCTTACTATTCCAGCCAGTGCCCAGCTCCCCACCCTCCCGATCTGGACTCTTTGCTATATAGTCTTGCTGTGTCACATGACTCTTGTTGTTGTGAGTTACTAAGTCCCCTGATTTGCACTGGCAGGTTATATGCTCCTGCCACTAGAAGGCTGCTCTGTACTAGCTGCTCCATGGTTGTCACGGTCAAACACTGTTTTAGGTACTGATACACCCAAACCTTTAGCTTACTATAGTAACCCTGTAATACTGGCTTTTCTTTTACATAGCCTACCTGCCAAAATGCACAACTACTGCTAACTTACTTTTCAGCTTAATTTTTTTTCATGATATATGAAGCCCCTCCTTCCCTCATCTAAAATGGAAATCACTTTCTACATTTTCCTCCATTCCCCTTCTTCCTTCTTCCTTCTTCCTCCCCTCCTGGTCCTGCTCCTCATCTCCCCCTCCCCCACTACTCCCTCTGTAACATCACTCCCCCCTACTTCCCCAGATACTTCATGCATCTTCGCAATTACTCTTTCTGCCTCTTTTGACTCCTGGTCTCTCTTTACCTTCCCCTTCCCCCCGTGCCTCTTTTTCCTCCTCCTAGTTACTTTGTCTATCTTCATGTCACTATCTCCTTCTCTCCATCTTCTCCTTCTCCCTCTTCTTGCCTAACCTCTAAGTTACAATACAAATGTCCTAAACTACACTTGTTCATCATAGCCATCCTCCTCCTCTCATCAGGAATTTTATATCTATCCGAACCCTGGCCTTTCTTTGCTATCTTCCTTAACTGCTACCCCTAACGCAAGTGCACCCTACTCCCTCGGTTTTCCCAAATGGGATGAAACTTCTCCATCTGAATATCTGCAGCCTGCTACGCAAAATTTACCTCATACAAATCCTTGTGGTCTCCTACACTCCTGACATCTTAATTATAACTGAGACATGGCTCTCAAGCAAAATCCCTGATAACTCTGTTGCTATTCCTGTCTACTCCCTTTCCAGACAAGACCAGGCAGGACGTGGTGGGGGAGTGACCATGTATATCCAGTCCTCATTGCAATCTTCCACTGTACTTTTGTCCTTCATCTCAGCAACCTATGAGGCCCTAGTCACCACATTACTCTCCCTTTCAGTGCCCCAGTTTTTGTAGCTGTCATCTGCTGTCATCACAGCACCCACCCCTCGGTCGTGTCTGAACTTATTGCCTCCATTACCTCTCTCTCACAATCTGGTGAGCTGTTCATTTTGAGTGAATTCAACTTAAATTTACTGTCACGGAAGTTGAGTAAGACTGGAATGAAATGGCTGCACTCAACCTCACTCAACTCATCTTTGAGCCAACACGTCTGAATCATAAAACACAAAATAGCACTCTACTTGACTGGGTACTAACCATTCATCTGCACCATGTCATTAACTCAGATATCCTACCAGATGCCTTAGCAACCACGATCCCATCTTCCTGGTCCATCAGGTCCTTTGTCCAGAATCACCTCATAAACTCATTCAGCTATGCTCCTTTAAATCCCATGATCTTGCCCCTCTCCTGGATGAACTTGCCTCCACTGACTGGACCCCCTGTCCTCTGCCCCCTCAGTCGACCATGCCTTCACCTACTTTAAGGATAAATTCATCTCCACCTGGAACTTATTTGCCTCCTTTAGGAGGACCAGAGTTTATGGGCTTCACCTCCCCTGGATTACCCCTGAATTACTTGCCTGCCTAAGGGAGTTTGACCATGCCTGGAATAAACACAAAACATCCAAGCTCCCCAGTGACTACACCATGTACAGAATGCTCTGCAACTCCTGTACCAAAGCAACTAGTTTGGCAAAGTCTGAGTATTTCAAATCCTCCTTTCTCACTAATATCGATACCCCCTCTAAATTCTGGTGGATAGTCCATGCCCTCTTCTCCCCTACTTCTCACCCCCCTCATGCTCTCAAAATTGCCAATTCCCTGGTTTCAGACCCCTGCTTAGTAGCTAAAGAATTTAATGCCTACTATACATCTTGCGAAAAGTCTCTTCTAAGCTCCCTCCCCATACCCCTTCCGTGTCCACCTCCCTACCCTGTGTCCAACTCCCCCTTCTCCTTCTCAACCATCTCTACCAATGAAGTTGTAAATGCCCTCCTCTCCTTTAACCCCTCAAAAGGCTCCTCCCCAGATGACCTTGATTCTAAACGTCTTTACCTCTCTGTTCCTGCTATCGCCTACCCTATTTCCTTAATTCTAAATCTCTCCCTTATGTCTGCACAGGTCCATAACTCCTAGAAACATGCTGTTGTCCTTCCTCTCCCCAAGGGCAGTGACTTCTCTGCTCCTGGCAATTATCGCCCTATCTATCTCCTTCCCACGCTTGCTAAACTCCAAGAACAACTGGTTCACTCCCAACTCTCCTCCTTTCTCTCCGATTCCTCCTTTTTCACCACATTCTAATCTGGTTTTTGGAAGAACCATTCTACCACCATCTCCCTCCTCAGGCTGACTGACTCCATCCTTACAGGAATGGATGACGGTCTGATAACTTCAGCTATTTTTGTTGACCTAGCCAAAGCGTTCAACACAGTCTGTCACACACTGCTTCTTGATTCCCTTTCTGCAGCAGGCCTGGCATCATCTGCCATAAACTGGTTTAAATCATACCTTATCGGAAGGACTTAATCAGTAAAAATATCTGATTCAACCTCCCCTCCACTCCCTATCAACACTGGAGTCCCTCAGGGCTCAGTGCTTGGTCCCCTGCTCTTCTCCATCTTCATCAATGACCCTCCTACAGCCTGCTCCACCCCTTCATCCATATGTATGTCAATGATACTGTCTTATACAGCTCCAGCAATAACCCTGCTGCTGTGGAAACCAGCTTACAGCATGACTTCAACCAGGTTCAGCTCTGGTGTGCCTCTCACCACCTTTCCCTTAACACCAAGAAGACAGTCTCTATGACCTTCAGCACCAGATAGAGATTCTCTAGGCTTACTGCCCTGCCCTTCTTCCACACCCATGATTGGACAATCCTTGAGGACACATCCTCATTTAGATATCTTGGGGTTTGGTTGGACCAACACCTCAACTGCTCTGTTTTCGACGATGCCATCCTGAAGAAACTGCACCCCAAGCTTGGTATCCTGTACCGGAACTGTAGTTGCATCCCACTGACTGTGAGGCACAAACTTGTTCAGAAGATGATTCTCCCCATATTTGACTATTGTGTTGTAGTCTATGGTGCTGCTCCCAAATATTCCCTGACCAAATTGAACACTCTCTTTAACTCCTTCTGTTGCTTCACCCTTGATGCCCCTTCTAGGACTCATCACTGTGAGCTCTATCATGCCTTAGCTTTTACCCCACTGTCTAACTGATGTCTCTCCCACTGCACCAAACTGACCTTCAGATTCTGGCTTGTGAACTCCCCTCTTATCTTTCATCCTCTCTTTCTACCCCTCCCACCCCCTGAGATCTAATGACATGAGCACCCTGATGGTCTCTCATCATTCTACCCTCATTGGCCAGTCTGGATTTACCTACCGCTTCCCTAAATCTGGAATGCTCTACCTCCACAAATATGCCACTCTTCTTCCACCAATTCCCTCTCTACTGCACTTCACAATTTCCTCTCTACCAGCTGCACCTGCTTTAATCCTCTCTAACTACCTCTTTTACCTTGTTCCTTCTCCCCAGCACCCTCACCCCATGCAGGGTTCTCAGCATCCTCAAGGGGATTTAGGTTGACTGGCTGCTCTCTGTATCCTGCTCTCCCTTTTAACTTTGCTCTAGCTCATCTACTTCATGCCCCCCTTGCAGGGTTCTTCACATCCTGAAGGGAGTCTAGGTTTTGGATGACTTCCTTCCCCCTCCCTTCCCCTCCCTCCATCCTACTCATCACCCCTCTACATCACTCCTTAGCTACGTTCCTCCCTACTCTATCAGTGGTAATTGCCTTCTCCCTCCTGTCTCCAACTCTAGCACTTGTTATGAGCCTAGTACTTGGAACATCTTTGCACCATGTTTGTGTTGTCGCTTATTAGCTGCCTGTTTTATGGTTTCATGATTCTGTGTCCACCCACTGGCGGTATTAATTTTCCAAGCTGTAATGTCTGTACTGATTATTGACTGTTATTTATATTGTCTAAATGCTCCAACTCAATTATACTGTTCTTACCTTTTATTATTCTGTATACTATCTGTTGTCTTATCCTCGTTGTAACCCCCCTCCCAGATCACACTGTGAGATGAGCAACTTGTCGTTCAACATGCCTTCCTGGTGAAACATTTCAATAAATACATAAAATCCACACATTGGTAGTTCCACTGGCAGTGCTAATTTATTGGGACATTTTTAAGCTAAGCTCCTCTTGCCTCCCAGGTGGTAGATCCTCTGGCTCTGCCCCAGGGCATCAGATCGTGCATGCTGGAAAGAGGGAATGATGTGCCACTTGCCAGGGGAAGTCGAGTGGTGATGTGGAAATGAACTATGTACCACTTTTAGAACTATGGTACAGGTGAGTAGCCTATTTTTGAGGAGTGTGGATATACAGTAGTTCACTTATCCACACATTGGCAGACATCCAGCTGTCCTATGTGAGGAAGGGACAAGGAGCACACCTCTATTTGGAAAACAAGGATTGGATAATCAAAGTCCCAAATGCAGCATCCTGACAAGACACTAGGTCGATGCTGTAATGGAAGATGAAGGTGTGTGCTGACCTCTGGGTGGCAACCCTGCAGATCTCCTGGATAGGAATGCTCTTGAAAACAGCTGTCAAGGCAGTGGTGCCTGGTGGAATTAGCCCTAAGCCATACGGAAGGCTCCCTACCAGCCGACCTAAAGTAAAAGTCAATGTAGGGTGTGATCCACCTGCCAGTTGTTGGCTTTGCTGCCAGTCTGGCAGGTGTGGCTTCAGGATATGTTACAAACCACTGGTGAACCTCACCTGCATTCTGGCCATGAACTCTGCATTGTAGAAAAGCACACACCACAGGCCCAGAGTATGAAGTCTGTGATCAGTCTATGAAAGTGGGTTGGCGAAATATATTGGAGGGTTGATCACCTGCTGAAGGTGGAACTCTGATACCACCTTTGGGAGGAACTTTAGGTGAGAGTGAAGTATGGCTTTGTCCCTGTGGAAGACATGATATGGAGACTCCACTGTGAGTGCCTGGAGCTCACTACTCCTTCTGGATGATGTGATGGCCACCTACAAGGCTGTGTTCCACAACAGGCATGTCATCTCACACATGTGCATAGACTCAAAAGGCTTGCCCATGAGCATAGCCTTCACCATCAGTAAGTCCCATAGTGGTGGTAGTTCATGCATTGCAAGTAACAGGTGGTCCAGACTCTTGAAAAAGTGCCTGATTACCTTCCCCTGGGCCACATCAACACACTAGCCCATGCTCAGTATGCAGAGATGGCTGCCAGGAGCACCTTGAGAGTAGTCACTCGCAGTCCCAGCCAGCAGAGGGACAATAGGTACTTAAGAATACTAGCCACAGGGCAGGCAAGGGAATCAAGTTCCTTGCCCTGACACCAAATGGGAAACCTTTTCCATTTAAATGTGTAGCACCTGTGAGTCGACTCTTTCTGGAAGGCCTCCACAACATGGAGCATTCTCTGAAAGACCCAAAGTCTGGAACATCAGCTGCTCAGGAACCAGACTGTGGGGTACAGGAACTGAAGGTCTGGGTACAGAACCTTCCCCTGTTGTGTGTTCAGCAGATTCAGGTGAATAGGTAGCCACCACAGAGCTGCTGAATCCACCTGCTGCTGAAGCTGAGGAAATCCAGCTACTGAAACTTCCATGGCCAGTCCAAAGCTATCAGGATCATCCACGCCTTGTCCTTCTGAGTCTTGACCACCATCTTGTGGATCGGGGGAAAGAAAGGTGTACACGAGGCCTGGGGTCCAGGGTCTTGAGAAGGCATCCCCCATCAGTGTCCCAGACTGTGGGGGGGCACAAGTACAGCCTAAGTTTGGAGTTGGCCCAGGAGCAAACAAGTCCACCAGAGGCATGCCTCACAGGGAGAACAGGATGTTTCCCCACTTTCTGATTCAGGGACCTCTTGTGTGATGTCTTGACCACCTGGCTGAGAGTGTCTGCCTGGCTGATTGCCTGCTCTGGTGAGATGGATCACCAGGAGATTTGCACCCAGGCTGCACACATGGGTCAGAGTGTGGAGGGCCTCCCAACACAAGGGAAGAGAGTGTGTGCTGCCCTGCCTATTCAGGTAGAACACTGTCATGGTGTTGTCTATCTGGGTTTTCATGACTTGACCCCTGACTATGGACTGAATTCTGTCAAAACTAACAGTATTGCACATAGCTCCAGCAGGTTGATGTGGTGATGGGATTCCCAGGGTGACCACTGCTTATGTGCCCAGTGTTCTCCCAGGTGTGCACCCCCCCAGAGATGCACCCTTCATGACAGTGATGGTCGGTTCTGGGTGGAAAAATGTGACACCTTCCTTCAAGGTTCTGGGATCAGCCACCACTGGATGGCATCACACATTGGCAGGGTCACTGTGACCAGCTGGTTCAAGTGTCCAAGGCACTGGGACCACTGATAGCCCAACTCCCACTGCAGGTACCACATCTGCCAGCAGGCCCAATGGACCACACTTGTGCAGGATGGTGCAGGATGACATATACCCCAGCAGTGGCAACATGTCCCTGGCAGGGCATGAGCACCCAACCTGAAATGATGGGGAAAAGGAGGTAAGATACAGTGCTTGGACCTCAGGGAGGTGGGCTGTGGCATGTGTGGAGTCTATCTCTGCCCTTATGAAGTAGGTCACCTGTGAGGGGATCAGTTCAAACTTGACCAGGTTGACCAAGAGGCAGAAGTCTCTTCTCCTTGGATGGCCCAGCTACCAGCCAGTCATACAGGTGGGGGTAAACCCTCATGCCCTTGTGCTACAAGAATGCTGGCACTACTGCCATATACTTGGTGAAGACCCTGAGCATGGACACGAGGCTGAATGGCATGACCTGGAACTGATAGAGAACACTTTCTGTGTGGAACAGAAAATCTCTCTGTCTCATCTTGCAATGCCTGTATATTGTTTACCTGAACTCTGTACAACCTTTTCCTGTCTGTAAATTGCTTCCTTATTTCTTTGTAACTTCCCAGGTCGCACCTGAAAATAGGCATCTGTTTTTGTCTAGTGTGCTTACCTGGTTAACAAAAGCTAAATAAATCATTAAAATCATCAGTGGGACAGACAGACTGGGATGTGGAGGAACATGTCCTGGAGGTCCAGGCAGCAGAACTTGTGCTTCCATGTGAACTGATTTAGATCATGCAGATCCAGTATGGGGTGCCAGCCCCCCATCTGTTTTGGGACCAGAAAGTACCTGGACACATACCTCTGACTTGACAGGGTGTCGGGAAAAGGAGCTGTTGCACCTTTCACAAGGAGCTGAGCAATATCCTCACTAAGGGCAGACAGCATGTCCTGTGACATTGAGGACTCACTTGGATCATGGGATCAGTAAGGCAGAAGAGCCTCAAAACCAAGAGTCAACCCTCTGCCTACCACCTTGAAAACTCACTTGTCCATAGTAATGTGGCCAGAAGTGGTTAAACTGTTCCCCCCCCCCACAGGGATCTTGGTTAGGGACTGGACATGTGGGAAGCAGACTTCCCCAACTCATCAGTGGAAAGATTTGAAGGGGGCAACATCCACTGGGTCAGAGGAGCATCACTTTCCCTACCCCTCCCCATTTTTGGCCACTGGCCAGAGAACTTGGTCTTGGGGTACCAGACTTGGCACTGCTCCTGCTTGGCCTGCTGCTGCTTAGGCTGCTGTTGTGGAATGGTCCAAAACTGAAAGGCCTTCTTTTTTGTTTTGGGGGCTCTAGGGTTCTTCTGGGACAAAGCCAGGGTGGTATTGGACTTCTTCATCTGTGTGGGATGACCTTCCAATCCAGATCAAATAGTCTGTGAGGCTGATGCTTATGAAAGAGACATCGGCAAGCTTACTTTGAGTGTCTGCCATAAAGGTTGAAAGTTAGAGCCAGGCTCTGTGATGCATTGCGATGGCCACTGCCATGGTACAGGTACAGGAGTCACCAATGTCTAAGGCCTTCTGGAGCTGGTGCTTAGCCAGTGCTTGACCCTGTACTCTGAGCAACTTCATGGCAACTACTTATCAGCAAGGAGGTGGGGAAGGACATGATCAAGCACCCCCAGTAGGGAGTGACCAAAGTTGACCAGCAGCAAGACCTAGCTCACGTGATGGAAACTGAGGGAGGAAGTGACATAGACCTTCTTGACCACATGGTCGATCTACTTTGACTCCTTGTTGGGGGGGGCTTGTCCAGATCCCCAATGTTTCTGGACTTCCAGAAAGCTGAGTCCAATATCAGACCCTTCACCAAGGGGTGGTCCAAGAAGCCAGACAAAAAACCAGTAGGGAGTGCACACTTGTGGACCATACAGGCTGTGTCTGCCGGGCAGGATGGTATGCTGCCAGAGCTCCAGCCCAGTCACAAGGATGTCCACGAAAGGGTATTTAGCCCTTTTCTGCACATGCTTCAAGGGGACAGACATGGACTCTGTTATGAGTCAGAGAAGAGCCACGAATTACACTGGTTCATGATCAGTAATCTACTCTTTGACTGACTTGCAGTTGATCGTATGCATCCTCGATGACTGCATGGAATAGTCATCCAACTCATCTGAGGACTCATCAGAAATGGCCCTTGATCATTGGCCACCGTGAATCATATGAGAGTCATCCAACTGGGTGATTTCCATTAAGAGCTGGCCTGGCAAGCTGGTCACAGAGTGAAAGTCCTTAGTTGGGCCCCCTTCAATAACTGTGGTTGAGGCAGCTGCACCAGCAAGGGTGGAGAGACAGGTGTCACTGACAGCTGCATTGGGAGGACCGGCATGGGCATGACTGGCACCACCAAGTAGACCACGTGGATCATGGCCCAGTGCTGCCAAACAACTTTCTTTTAGCACTGCCACATGCAGCGGTGAAGCCTTTCCTCTTCCAAGGATGAGTAAGATGAGGAACATTGATGGCGACACCTTACAGTTGAGTTTAATGGAGAGTGTGAGAGGCACCTTGACCTCAATCTTGACCTCAATCATCAATCCAAGGGCCAATGTTGAGAAGAAGCTACAAGTGGTGCAGTGTAAATTACATGCACTGGTTTCTGTGAAACAATGTCCAGTGGAGGCCAGTCCTGAGTGGAACCAGCTGGAGACACCGACCAGTCCACGTCCTCCTAGGTAAGGACTGGGAGCACTGGAATCTTAGAGTTCAACTCCTCATTGACATCGTCCAACTGATTTACCAGGTGAAGGAATATCTTGACTTCCTGGTTGGCCAGTGTTGAGGTTGACAAACTTGATGGGGGTACTGTAGAGCTTACAATCTGGCTCTTGACCAATTTTGGCTCAACCAAAGCTAGGCGCTTGACCTATGCCGAGTGGGCTGTAGAGTTGGAGCAGGAGGATCATGATCTCTCCTGCTCCCACGAACGGTGGTGATGTTTCTTGAGATTTTGACCATGTTGAGCAGGGCTCTCCTTGAAGGCCTGGAGGGCCCAACACATCTACTGGAATTTGCCAGTAAAGGATGCTGTGACGCTGGCCCTAGCCAAGAGCAGTGCAAAGGCCAACAAGGTGCACACTACAACCTTTGCCACTGCTTCTTCCATGGTCAAGAGTTGAGCCACTGACCCCGCCACAGTGTAGGCTTTCTTGTGGCTTTTCAGGCATAGCTTTGGGTCCCTATCAGTCGGTCAGCCAAGGAGAAGCCATGCCGTATCATCCTTCAGGGAGGTAGGGAGCATAAACTGGCACAGTCTATAACATAATACATCATGTGTTGCCCCCAGGCTGTATAGGCACAATGTGTGTCTGTCCATCCATGACATCTTCTGTCAGCATGTGACACAAAATCTGATGCTGGGGTCTGACTTCATTTCTTCGTGTTCATCTACTGTCATTGAGGTAGGAGCAGAATCCAGGAAAAAAGCTAAATGGTTTGAAAACTGTTGAAAGAAGTTTGTCAATGGTGCAATTTAGGTCCTACAACAAATAGAGCTATGAAGGAGGAGCCCAAATATTTCAGTGGAAATAAGCATCTGACATCATGGGGTGGAGCCGGAGGATATACTGTCCTGGTGGTGGGAGGAGCTTAGTTTAAAAATGTTCCAACAAATCATCATTTCCACCCCTATAAAGCCACTTACAGTGAAGCCTACTAGGATATAATGATGCGTTGCAAATTCCTGCATGACACTGACGCTGAAATTGCCTTATTGCTTTATTTCCTGCAGTCACTTCACTGCAGAATTCCATAGTATTGCATTGCATCTTATCGGGCTCCACTGTACATGCTGCATAAGCTACTGTATTTACTTAGAACTTTTACAGTTAAGCTCTTAAAATTTGGAATACCCATAAACTAGTTGTATGTGATATGGGTAACTCCATAAGTAAAGTAAGGCTTTATTTGTATTGTGGCACCCAATCTCAGAGGCTCTGGGTGCCATTACAACTCACTGCAGAGTACAGACAATAAGTCATATATGAAATACTAAAAGCAAAATATCTATAAAATCACAATTAAAAACTATCTGGAAATGCTCTGTTACAGAGATAGGTCTGCAGGCCCCCATTGAACACCTCCATTGTTGGGGTCTCCCTCAAGGATCTTGTCAGCGAATTCCAGAGGGCTGGGCCAGCCACCTTGCAGAAACAATCCCCTGAAATTTTCAGCCTGGCCCTGGGAATCGCCAGGAGGCCCTTGGTGGAGGAGCAGAGGGAATGTACCCAGATGGCTGGAGTTAGGTGGTCAGACAGGTAACCAGGGCCCAGTCCACATAGGGCCTTATAGGTGAGTAAGCTCACCTTGAAGAGGATCCTCCACCTGACAGGCAGCCACTGCAGATCCCATAGGACTGAGGTCACATGGCAGGACATTGGTAGGCCTGCCAGAAGCCTGCCTACCATATTCTGCACTAGCAGTAGTTGGTGGAGGATCATTCTATTGACCCCAAAGTACAGAGCATTACAAAAGTCTAACCTGGAAGTCACAAAGACATGTGGCAGTGATGGCAAGCCTTCAGGCAGAATCAGGAGTCTAATTGCCTGAGTAAACTTGATGTGCTGTCTCACAGGGCCTTGAGATTTATCACAGTTCTACCACCTATAACACATCACTGCAATCTGTACAAAGCAGTGGGGTGGACCTCTCTGGATAAACAAAAGCTTCACAATTTATAGATATTGATATAGATATAAATATAGATATAGATAAATACATACATACATGTGTATATATAGATATATATACTATATATATATATATATATATATATATATATATATATATACACATAAGGCACTTTCAAACTACCTTCCAAGCTACATACTAGATCTCTACAAAAGGTCTACATGCTCTTATGCATTAAGAAAGAGCAATCTCCTCTTACTAGATGCACCCCCACACTCAACACTTTATGGCGCATCTGCCATTAGCACCATCGTACCAGCTGCATGGAACAAGCTACAGAATACACTAAAACTTAGCTCCCTAGTTGGGAGGAATTCTTTCAAGTCACTCCTAGTACACAATTTTTCTGAAATCTGCACTTGCAGATAAAACACACTGGGTAAGGTATCTCTATGCCACCCTTTGTGGTATGCAATCTGATAGGGCACTTAATCACACTACCAATCATTTAGACCATTAACCACTATAAATACAGTAAAGGGTAAATCAGCAACTTCCTTGCATCAAATCTTACCAATTTCTTAACACAGTTTATTTACTGTTCTCACCTAACAAGCAAAGATTTCAGACTTGCTCCTGTACAGAGTTTTTCCCTTGTACTAATCTCACTGTAGCTCTACCTAAGTAATGATTTATGTTTGACATTTGTATAATTTTCCTGTGTTTGTATTTGTTATGCTGTTTGATGTAATTTTAATTGTCCTACACAGGACCTCCTTGGAAATGAGCTTGCTAAACAGAGCTTTTCCTGGTAAAATAAATAAACTGAATTGAATTGAATTTGGGTGACATTCCTGAGATAATTAACCCACTCTTGATGACAGAATTTTCACCCTGGGGGAGGCCATCAATGGAGTGGATCTTTGGACCAACCCTGTTACGACTCCGGAGGCCTCCTCATCATGCTGTCAACCAGGCTCAATCAATAGTACTTCCATCTTGTCAGGGTTCAGCCTCAGACAGTTCAAGGACATCTAGTCCTGAATCTTGGCCAGACTTTTATTAAGCACTTCAATGGCATTTCCAGCTCCTAGGGTCAAATGACAAATACAGCTGGGTATCATCTGCATGACAGTGAAAACCCAGACTGTATTGTCTAATGAGCTCCCCCAGGGGCAGCATGTACATAGCGAACAACATCGGTGAGAGGATTGAGCCTTGAGGTACTCCACACAACAGGAGCATCAAGAAGGAGGAGAAATTCCCCATCACTACTCTTTGCCTCCTGTCAGAGAGATAGGACTCAAACCATTTGATGATTGTTCCAGTGAGTTTACAGAACTCTCCAAGGTGATCCAATAGCACAATGTGGTCATTGGTATCAAATGCTGAAGAGAGATCAAGCAGGACAAGAACTGACCTTTCTCCTATATCCCTCACCCAGAGGATGTCATTCTGCATCTGAACTAATGCCACCTCTGTGCTATGGCTGGCTCTGAAACCAAACTGGAAAGGCTCATAGATGCCAAAGGCCATGAGAAGCCCCACGAGCTGCAGAGCCACTACTTTCTCAACAACCTTCCCTAAGAATGGGAGGTTGGAGACAGGTCTATAATTCACATCAGGATCAAGTGATAGTTTCTTCAGAAGGGGCCTCACCAGCACCTCCTTCAAGGTGCCGGGGAAGCACCCCCCTGAGAGTGAGCGCAGGACAATCCCAGTGAACACTGGGCCAATGAACTCAACCCCTCCCACTAAGAGACAGGTCAGGCCAGGGTCCAGTTCACAGCATGTGGGCCACAGTTTTGAAATCACCTCCATGACCTCATCCATCTCAACCGGCCAAAACTCCCCCCCAAACAATACTAACACCTATGCTTGAATGAGGCCGATGACTGCGGGACACATTTTGTTACACTGGGGAGATCTCAGCCCAAATGTTGGACACTGTCTGAGAAGAACAGAGCAAACTCTTCACACAATGCTATAGAAAATGCTTTTTTTGGCTGTAGACAGACTGGACATAACAGTCTGTCCACAGTCTGAAATAGCTGAGCAGGTCTGTTCTTCCAAGCAGCAATCTCCATGGACAGGAATTCTGCCTTCTTACAGTTGATCGCCCCATGATAATCATTATGATTTCTCAGGGCCAGTCTGTCCTCCATGGACTGGGTCCCTCCTCCAGCAATGTTCCAACTTCCGACCCCTGGTCTTCATCTTCTGAGTGCCTTGGTAACAGACCCATAATAGGCTGTCACTGCCTCACCCATGCCAATTGCACATGCAGCACTCATGCCAGAAAAATGTACTACCACCAACAGTCCCCCTGGGGACAATCCCCTTGAAGGGTGATAGCAGATCATTTCAATTGGGGGGGACTCTGGGGGGCTCCAAATGAGAACTCCACCATACAGTGATCAGACCAAACAACCTGATCAATCTTGATGTCTGTAACATCAAGCCCCAGTGAGAATATCAAGTCCAAGGTGTGGCCATGTTGGTGGGTTGCAGAGGTAACTTCCTGTATCAGGTCCAGAGATGTCATCATCTAGAGGAGTCTGTAACCAACAAGTGAGGATTTGTCATTGACCCAGGCATTGATCTCCCCCAGAATTAACCATCTAGGGGCTCTAACACCCTATCAGTGACAAAGTCAGCTATCTCCTGGAGGAAATCACCCCCCCATCCCAGAGGATGATAAATGAGAATCCTGCAAACTGCACCTGGACCCCCATGCACTGCCACACATTAAAATGATGAGGTAGACCCCACTGGGTGCACGGAGAAGTTCAGGCTGGATCTAAAACATATAGCCACTCCCCCACCCCTGCATTCCCTCCTCAAGTAGTGCACTACTGAATACCTGGCAGGGACTGACACCTCCTATACTGGGCCAGCATTGTCCTCCAACCAGGTCTCTGTAATGCAATCCAGGTTGACCGAGGAGATTAAGTCCGCCATAACAGCGGTCTTGTTCCTCATTGACCTGGCACTGCACAGCACTGCCTGAAGGAGACTAGCAGAGACTGCTGACCTTCTAGCTACCTGCCCACGTGGTATGGTGGGAGCCCTGGGGACAGGAACCAAAAAAAATGGGCACCTCTCTAGGCTCTGTCTAACTCCAGGGCACCTCCTGTTCCAAACCATCCCAATATTATCCACCCCTGCTATACTAGCGGTACCCCATTATATGCCCCTCCATCCCTGCTCTATACCCACCTCCCTGCACCATCTCCATGCAACCACCAAGAGGGGAACATCCACAAAGGGGCAGAGGTCATGCAGCAGGGACGTAGCATAAGCTATCCAAGGGGACCTTAGACCTAAACACATTTCCTATTATTATAAAACCTTCTTAAAATTAAAACCCAAACAGAAAAGGAAACCCTAGTTCCACTCACACATTTACCATCCACTCCCTAACATAAAACAAAACTCCTAACCATAAACACACCACAACCACACAATCACTAACCCTCTATCCCCCACCCAAACCTCACCCACCAATACTCTCTAAGACTAGGTTTGCTGGCAAAGGCACCTAGTTTCACCTGAGCTCTTTTCTTCTAGGTTTGCTGGTAAGGACAGAGAGCAAGGAACAACATTATCAGAGCAAGGAAAAAGATTAAGACTTCTTTTGGCTAGGCAGATTTATTTTGTGTTACTATTTTCTTTTGCGCTCACAGGTTTCCTTACTGTTTTCTGCTAATATTTTACTGCATTATTGTTCTCTGATTCAGATTGCTGTTGCAGGGTATACTTTCTGCTGCATTATTGCAGGGTGTGCCTACAGGCTTGTTACTGTTTTGTGCTTACATATCACTGCTGTAATCTTCTCTGATTCAAATCATTTTTTGCAATGTATATATTCTGTTAAAGTGTTACAGGTGGTGATTTTTGTGACCTTTTTTTAGCTATCATTAGGCTAAGCAAAATTACTATTTGCTACCATTTTATTTTTTATTGAAAGGTTTTTGTTTTGGTCTCAAAGGTGTTACAGTCTCCTTCTCACATTGAAGGAGCTAATTGCTTTCCTCCCACAGCTCTTCCAGGGGATTATGAGTGAGGCAAAGATGTGTGCAAGAACAAGGGGGCACAATTTGAAGATAGAGGGGGGCAGTTCAGAGGTAATGTAAGGAAGTATTTTTTCAAAGAGAGGGTTGTGGATGCATGGAACGGCCTTCTGGAGGAGGTTGTGAAGTCAAAAACAGTGATTGAGTTCAAGCATGCATGGTACAGCCATAAGGCAATCTTAGGGGTGGGGTAGAAAGAAGTAGGCTGCTGGTTAACTAGGATCTTCAGCTAATCCATTAGGTAGGGAAATGGACAGACTGGGTGGGCCAAGCGGTCCTTATCTGCCATCAAATTCTGTTTCTATGTAACTGGGGGGCAGAGCTGACAAAGTCTTAGTAACTTCCAACAGAGGCAAGAGTTAAAGGGTCAGGTTAGTTGGTGTTTTTGAGGTGGAAGATTAGGTTTGCTGGAAAAGTCTTCTAGCTTCACCTGAGTTTTTTTCTCCTAGATTTGCTTGTAAGGACAGATCAAGCAACAACATTATCAGAGCAAGGAAACAGATTAAGGCTTCTTTTGGCTGGGCAGATTTACTGTGTGTTACCTGTAAGGACAGAGCAAGGAACTACATTATCAGAGCAAGGAAAAATATTAAGGCTTCTTTTGGCTAGGCAGATTTACTGTGTGTTACTACTGTATTTTCTTTTGTGTTCATGGGTTTTGTTACTGTTTTTTTGCTTACAATGTACTGCTTTATTGTTCTCTGATTCAAATTGCTGTTGCAGGGTATACTTTCTGCTGCATTATTACAGGGTATGCCTACAGGTGTGTTACTGTTTTGTGCTTACAGATTACTGCTGAATTCTTCTCTGATTCGAACTGTTTTTTGCAAGGTATATCTTCTGTTACTGCTTTATTTTTCTCTGTAGCAAAGTGTTTTTGCAGGGTATATCTTCTGTGAAATTGTTCCAGGTGGTGCTTACAAGTTTTACAGTTTTATCTATCATTAGGCTAAGCTTTCAGAGCTACTGCATTTGTTGTTGATTGATTTTTTCTGCTCTTACCTCCATCTTTCGTTTGTCTGTGGTTCTTTTTCAGCAGGGGAAGAAGTTTGATGTCTTTGCAGAATATTCAGACTAGCAAATGGGGAGAGGGGTGCAGCACCCAATACATTGAATGGGAAGAACACCCTTCCCCCCTCAGCTAGTGATCAAAAAGGAGTTCAGCATGTTTGTAGTTCATTTGCATCACCAGGTAAGGAAAAAGGTCTGGCTCCCCATACCATGCACAGGGGAAACACTGTACCTTGCCCGACAATTAATGCACTGAAATCTGGCCAGTGGAAAATCATGTACACAACTGCCCACAGTCTGGGAAACAAGGTTCCAGACCTGCAGGCCCTCAGTACCCAGCTATGTACTGTTCAGAAGAGACCGAGTTTCAAAAAGTGGGGGATGGCCCTTCATTCCAATGAAAATATCAAAGCTACAGAAATTCAGAATACACATAAGGAGCCAAAAGAACTGTGGGTCACCCTGGAAACAGGAAATGGGACAGCCATATGAACTGGGGTTGTCTACAGGCCTCCAGACCAGGGGGAGGACATAGACATATTACTGTTAGAAGATATAAAAAACATTACAGCTAAAGGGAAGGTTCTGATAATGAGAGACTTCAACATGCCAGATACAGATTGATCAATACCAGCAGGAACATCCACCAGAAGTAGACACATTGTGGATTTCCTGCAGGAAGGGCCTCAAACAACTAGTACAACAACCCACAAGAGACAGGGCTATCCTGGATCTAGTACTGACTAGTGGGGAAAGGATCACAGATCTCCAGGTAGAAGGTCACTTGGGGGCCAGTGACCATCACATGGTATGGTTCAATTTGGCAACTAGACCTAAATCATCCCATTCCAAGACAAAAATATGGGACTTGAGAGGAGCTGACTTTGATAAGATGGCCAACAGAGTTAAGCAAGTCCTGGCAAGAAGAAATACAGGTGAGGGGGTACAGGCAAAGTGGGCAAACATTAAGGATGCAGTACTTGAAGCAACATCCCATTGTGTTAGGAAGAAAAGCAAGAGCAAAAGGAGGAAACCACTTTGGTTTTTTAAAAAACAGTAGGAGAAAAGATCAGAGCCAAATGGTTGGCATTCAGGAAATATAAGGGAATGCAGCAGGATGAAGATAGGGAGGCATACCAAAATTCCCTAAGGGAAGCAGGGAAGGCAGTAAGGCAGGCAAAGGCCCAAACAAAGAAAACATTAGCATGAACAGTAAAAGAAGGGGACAAGACTTTCTATAGATGCATTAGTGAAAGGAGAAAGTCCAGAGGGGGTATTGTTAAGATCAAAGGGGATAAGAGGGCGTGTGTGGAGGAGGATCAAAGAAAAACATCTATCCTAAATAGATACTTCTGCTCAGTATTTACTGAGGAGGAGGTAGGACAGGTCCCACAGCTCAGGACCATGGACAGAGGGGGAAGGGAGGTGTGTACAAGTCCCTTCACAAAAGAAAGGGTCCTACAAGACCTCACTAAGCTCAGGGTGGACAAGGCAATACGACCTGATGGCATACATCCAAGGGTACTAAAGGAGCTAAGGATGGAACTGGAAGAGCCATTATCATAACTGTTTAGTGAGTCTCTGAGCACAGAAGAGGTCCCAGAAGATTGCAGAAGGGCTCATGTAAACCTGCTCCACAAGAGTGGCAGCAGGGAGGAGGCAGGGAACTACAGACCAGTCAGTCTTACCTCAGCAGTGGGCAAGATTATGGAGGTATTCCTTAAGGAAAGGATAGTGCAACACCTGGAATTCATAGGAGCACAGGATCCAAGATGGCATGGGTTTACAAAAGGAAGGTCCTGTCAAACTAATCTCATAGATTTCTTTTATTGGGTAACCAGAGTGGTAGACCAAGGGGGAGCAGTTGATGATGCCTACCTTGACTTCAGCAAAGCTTTCAATGCTGTTGCACACAGAAGAGTGATTAATAAGCTGGGTAGGCTCAGGGTGGGTCAGAGGTTGGTCAACTGGGTGGCAAACTGGTTGGTGGGAAGAAAACAGAGAGTGGTGGTAAATGGTATACAGTCAGAAGAGATGCAAGTCACAAGTGAGGTACCTCAGGGATCAGTCCTGGGGCCAGTCCTTTTCAATATCTTCATCAGTGACATTGCAGATGGACTGGAGGGTAAGGTTTGTCTGTTTGCAGATGGCACCAAGATTTGCAATAGAGTAGATCCTCCAGATGGGGTGGGCAGAATGAGAAGAGATCTGGACAAACTGGCAAAAATGGTCAGAAGAGTGGCAACTGGGGTTTAATGCAAAGATCATGCACGTAGGGAAGAGAAATACTGAAGCTACCTATAGGTTGGGAGGGGAATTGCTGGCAATCATAAGGGGAGAAAGAGACTTGGGAATCATCATCATCACAGATGACCTGAAATCATCCAAGCAGACCACTAAAGCAGTAGGTAAGGCTAGAGGGATGTTGAGGTGTATTAGTAGGGGTATCACAAGTCATAAGAGGGAGGTAATAATCCCTTCTTTACAAGACACTGGTTAGGCCCCATCTAGAGTACTGTGTGCTGTACTGGAGGCCGCACCTGCACAAGAACATAAACAAAATGGAGGCAGTCCAGAGAAGGACAACCAAAATGGTGCAGGGACTGCATCAGAAAACATATGAGGACAGATTAACGGAGCTCAATATGTATACCCTAGAGCAAAGAAGGGGGATAGGTCATATGATCAGAACATTCAAACATCTTAATGGCATTAACAAGGTGAAAGAGTCTAACATGTTTCAATATAAGAAAAATAGCAGGACAAGAGGACACAGCATGAGAGTAGAGGGAGGCCAATTAAGGGGCAATGTGAGGAAGTTCTTTTTTCACAGAAAGCGTGGTGGATGCATGGAATGTCCTACCTCAGGAAGTGGTGGATGTGAATACAGTGCAGGGCTTCAAACAGGCATGTGATAGGCATAAGGAATCTATACAGATGAGTATGAATAGATTGGCCATTGACAGAGCAAAGGCCTATGGCACATTCATAAGGTAGAAAAAATGGGCAGACTGGATGGGCCTTGCAGTTCTTATCTGCTGTCAATGTCTATGTTTCTATGTAAATAAAATACAATATAGACCACATATAGTGGGAGAATCTGATGTTACAGCAGTTTCCAAGGAAAATTACCTTTAAGGCATTTGTCATTCTGCAGTTAGTGCTTAGTTTTGTATTAATCATTATGCTCTGTTACTTGCACTCAACCTTAAAGCAGCAACGTAGATGCTTAGATTATTTAGTTCAAGGGAGTCGAATACCCCTTTTAGGGTATCCTCACCCCCCCCCAAGGTGGGGACTGTGGGTTTATAGAAAAGTGTTAAATAAAAAGCAAAGTGTTGGGAAAGCAAAGAGAGGAAAAGGACTGGAAGATTATAGTAAAATGGTAACTGAACGAGGAACTAAACAGTAATGGGTAAAAAGGCAAATGCTTTGCTTAGTGCAAGATTTGCTACAGCCAGCATAATGTCTCTGTATCAAAACAGGATGCCATTCTAGCTGCCAAAGTTGCTATAGCTAGCAGAATATTTTGCGTAAAAACAGGATGTCATGCCAGACTTGACAAGATTGAAAGAAGGAACTAAGTAAGTAAAAATAAAGTGGTACATGCAAAGAGAGCAAGTGCTGATGAAGGACATTTTGTTATGCTCAAAGATACCCTTATATCAGAAAACTCTCCTGCCTTTTATTGTCAAAATATCACTACTGTGTGCCAACCCAGTGTTGTTGAGGGTTGAGACATTGGACACCATACCTCACTCCATGCCAGCGACCCGGGTTCGGGAGTGAGCTCGGGTCACAGGGGGTTGGCTGGGGAGGAGAGGATTGAACATCCAATGATAGCTCTCCTCTCCTGAAGGGAGGGCGGGTAGTGTCTCCCCAGTGCTAGTGACACCCAGTGGAGGCTGGGCGCACTGCAGCCTGGGATCACTTACAAGTTGGGGTGAGGTGTCGGTGGATGACTTGCAGATGGGTGTTTGGTGCGTGCATGCCTGCGCTGAATGTCATTACATGTCCATGCCTCTGGGGGGAGAGCTCACAAACAAGGAAAAACCCTGCTCCATCATGGGTAGGTGACGGCACGTGACCCCCCCATGCCCTCTTCTGGATCCCACCCACCCAGACTCCTAATTCCCTCCTCCCAAAAAGCCTTGCCTGCAGCAGGTTCTAAACTTCAAAGGAGCACCAAGAAGGAGTGATGGCCCCACCTTGGGGAGTGCAAGTCAAGGTTGTCCAGCTGCAAGGTAGGTGCAAGGGTTGGAGTACCACAGGGGAGACACAGGCTGGGCAGATCTCAGGTGGGCAGGAACTGGCCAGGATGCCTGAGAGAGTCCTGATGAGCAGTGACCAGAGGGAAAAATAATCCAAAAAAAAAATACCCCTATTGTGTGAAACTTCCTCTCTTGTCTTCTTGTCATGAACAACTGTTGTATAAAAGAAGCCTAGATTGTGAGCCTCAGGGAGTTTGAGAAAAAGAAACAAAAGGGTAAATACCATCCAGATCCAGTGGCGCTCAAATTTCCTTAAGACAGGGTAATATCAACTTTTGATTTTCTCTGTATGCTTGTAGCTCTAACAGTGGTGGGATGTTATCTGCTTAGTTTTGCTTGTATTAGAGTTTTACTCTGCTGCAAAAAATGATTTGAGTTTGTAAAAACTAAGTGTAGTCTAAGTTTCTTATTGGGCCCCCTGCCACAGGCCAACTGAACCTGGTCCAAAACTTCACATTTTTGGTGACCACAGCAGGACTTGGTTTGGTTCTGGTCTGGTTCAGTCTAATAAGTAAAAATAAGTAAAATTTGGCAGGGTGTGTGCAGATAAGGATCATAACCTCACTGTGGCACCAGGAAAAGGGGTCTATTAGGCTCCAAGAGTTCAAATGGTATTTCAAACATATAAGTAAAGGTCCATGGATAAGTTAAAGAAAACATTAAATAAATGCAAACACTCCAAGTAGCTGGTCAAATGCATACTGGGTGTTTCGAATCCCTGGGGCCAGGCTCAAGGACATGTTGACCATTGTATTAAAGAAAAAAGTATGTCCACTAAGGAGGGCAATCAGGCTGTCATATTTTGTGCCTGCTGGATTGCAGGACAGTGGAAGAATGAAAAAGTAAAACTAGTAACAGAAATGGATCAGTGTAAGGAACAATTCAAGATCCTAAAAGGACACCAACAGATCCTTACAATTGCTGCCCAAAGAACGTCAGCAAGGGGAGCAACTGCCTCCCAAGTCCAAATAGATAACCAACACCTAGAAAAAGAAAACCAGCACCTGATAAAGTATTTGGAGGAGACACAAGGAGTTATTAGGTGCCTCTCACAAACCTCCTCCAAACCCAATGGGGGTCACTGTAAATTGGAACAGCGCATTCAAGAGTTAGAAAACCAGCTAGGAAAACATTGAGCCATAGTTGTCACTTACAACAGTGCCTCGTTAGGTAATGATTCAAATGAAAATGAGGTGGCTTGGGGAGAAATAGATGATGCCGACTGGGCAGAACATTGGCAAAAATACCCTAGTGATTGCCACAGTGGCATGCCTGTAATGGCACATATCATTCATCAAACCCACCGTAACAACCTGGGACAAATCACGAGATGCACTACCACACATGGACCTTTGGCGCACACTGAAATTGAAGCATTAGCCCAAGAAATTGGGCCTATCAATCTTGGGGACAATGCGGTTGTTATTTTCAACCAAATTACCATGTTGCCATGACTGCACTTCTCCCTGGAGGATGAGGAAGTGAGGAATGTGGTGCTTAAGTGCCTCCATTTGGAGGTAAGAGCAGCTATACCTGAAGATGCACTCAGTGGGCAAAATTGGACCCTTAATGGGTTCATGGTTGAGATCACTTACCTCTTGTCTGATTATATGGACTTCCATCAAACCTTCACATTGGCTCACCAAAGAAAAGGGGAACCGGTCTCTGGGTATGCTGAAAGACTGTTCGCATACTATGTCCTCACATTCCACCCTGCCCATACTGGAGCTGGGGAAAGAAAGGCTCCCCAACCTGATTACAATGATTTATTTATTGAAGTGTTTTACCAGGAAAGGCACACTGAGCAACAAGTTGCTCATCTCACAGTGTGTCCTGGGGGAAGGGTACAGGAGGAATATACATACAGACAACAGCAATACAATAAATCCATACAGAACAAACACAGTGTACAATTATACCATAAAAGCATGTGAAGACTACTAGAGACTAAATGTGATAAACAGTAGAAGTGCAACAAGGGAACGATAATCACAAAAATGAAAATATCACTTGTCAACAGGTAGTGCAATTGTTGGGGATGTTAGAGGAGATCAGCTAACAAGGTGGATAATGGACACCTCAAACACTGTGTAAGGGATGGAGGAGCTGTGCAGTAATGACTGGAGTAGAGTAAGGGAAGGGGAAGCATGGGGGAGGCAGTAGTTTAGGAGGGATTAGCCACAAGTACAATTTGCTGAGAGGAAGTTATGTAAGGCTGTGGAAATGGAGTAGGAAAAGGAAGAGTGGTGGATCTGGGGGGGAGAGTTCCATAGTTTAGGGAAATGGTGAGAGAAGATGATGTCTCCTGTAAGCACAGGTTATTAGCTAGTGTGCTCCCTGAACTAAAGTCCTTAATAGGAGTATCTCTAACAGAGGACAAGAGATACCTCAGCATTATGTCACACCTTAGAAATTCAGAGGTTATGTCGAGTACACAAGACAAGGGCAGTAAGGGGCAGGTGGTGGTGGTGGTCAAATGACCACCCAAATATACAATTGACTCCCATACTGCTAAACAACCTGTAATCTGCTACCATTGTCAACAGCCAAGACACATTAAGCCAAAGTGCCCCCAGCTAGAGGCCTTGGCACCACCCGCACAGCTTCCAGGGGTAATGGTACCCACACATAGTGACCTGCTCTGGGAATTGCAACAATGAAATTAAAAATGAAGAAACTCAAAGCTGTCCAAGCGGTGGGGAAGTCACCCACCAAGCATTCCCATAGGGATGCGTGGCCTCCCTACAGCCAGTAATGAAGTTCTGGCATAATGCATGGAATCGCACGGTCATATCAGCAGCTGTGAATGGAGGCCCATGGCAATCTATGTTAATTGACAAGGGGGCTTCCATATCCATCGTACTTACTGCACAACCAGAAAAATATCCACTTGCTACTCAAGAGTTGGTGCAACTCTCTGCATTTCAAAGCTCAAAGGCAACTGCCATTAAAGCAAAACCAGCCAGAATAAAAATAAATGAATGTACCTTTTCCTTGCTAGTACATCTTATGAATCTATCTAATGAAAGAAGTATTTTAGGATCTCACTTCCTCTGGTCTAACACGACAATAATTGATTATACCAACAATAGGGTGTGGCTCAAGCCTAACTCCTTGTTACTACCACCAGGGGCTCCCAATGATAGTGAACTTATTATTATTTCTGATGTACATGCTGTTTTTGCTATTAAGAAACCTGAGACTCTGACCCTCCCCACTCATAGCTCCCCAGCTGTTGTACAACTAGTTACACAGCATGCTGAGGCATTTGCCAAGCACAAACATGATTGCTGTCTGCTATACTGAGAGGACGTCATCACAGGAAAGGCTCATGTTGCCCAAAAGCAGTAGAAAATCCCTGCAGAATGTGAAAATGATGTTGACACTATTATTCAGTCATTATTACAGCAAGGGTTATTGAGCTAGTGTGAGTCCACCACTAACTCTCCAATTTGGCTAGTTCAAAAACCGGATGGTAGCTGGAGATTAACAATAGATTACCATAAATTAAATTTGGTCATGCCAGCATGTGCCCCAGTGGTAAGGGAACCCCCCCTCCTTTCCCAAATTCCTCTCAGCACCAAGGTATTCAGTACCTTAGACATTGCAAATGAATTTTAGAGTGTACTGGTGCAAAAAGACTCTCAGTACAAGTTTGCATTTACTTGGAAAGACAGACAATTTGCGTGGGCATGCCTTCCACAAGGATTCCATAATTCCCCCACTATCTTCCACAAAAGAATGGCAACTGCGCTTACCAACTTCTTAAAGCCATAGGCAGTACTGCAATACGTGGATGACATTTTGCTTGCCACTGAAACAGAAGAAGAGCATTGACTCTGCTTGTGGAACTCCTGGGCCTTCTGCAAAGAGCCAGACTAAAAGTAAATCCTACAAAGTGCCAGTTAATGAGTCACTCTGTTAATTTACTGAGTATCATCATAACTCCCAATGGCAAGCACCCAGATGAGGCAAAAATAAAGACTATTCAAAGACTGGACCTCCTGGTCACAAAAACTTCATTGCTCTCATTTCTGGGTCTCACCAATTACCACAGATACTTTATTCCTTTCTGCACTGATATGGCTCAGCCGCTGTATGATTTGTTAGAAGCTTCTGTGGGATGATGACATTTGAGCACAGTGGCGCAAGAACACACCACGGCTGTGAGCAAACTCAAGGAAGCAGTATCAGCAGCCACATTGATAATCCAGCACAACACAGCAATGCCGTTTCATCTAAAAGTATTAGTCTTTCCAACCACCATTGCTGCCGTCCCGTGACAAGATCAGCAAAACAAGTTAAGACCAGTTGTTTATGCCTCCAGAGTGCTGCCCAAAGTAGAAAAGAAATTATCTGCCTGGGAAAAACATCTACTAGCAACATTTGAGGCTGTGAAGCATTTCACATACATCATCAGACTGTAAAAGGCTGTCTTGCATACACCCCACACTCCATTAAACTACCTGATTAAACCAAGGGGAGACAGCAGTGTCTTTGCAAAGACTGTTGCAGTGGACTTTAATGCTCTTGCAAAGAGACCTGGACATTACTGCAAGAGAAGCCATATGAAGAGAGACTAAAGAAGCTTAATATGTATACCCTTGAGGAAAGGAGGGAGAGGGGGGGACATGATAGAAACTTTTAAGTACCTCAGTGGAATCAACAAAGTGCAAGAGGGTAGCATCTTTTAGAAAAAGAGATGTGCAAGAACAAGGGGACACAATTTAAAGATAGAGGGGGGGATTCAGGGGCAATGTGAGGAAGTATTTTTCCCAAGAGAGGGTGGTGGATGCATGGAACAGCCTTCCTGAAGAGGTTGTGGGATCTAAAACTGTGGAAGAATTCAAGAATACATGGGACTGACATAAGGCAATTCTTGTGGGGGGGTAGGAAGAAATAGGCGGT
The DNA here is from genome assembly GCA_016271365.2 of Neoceratodus forsteri. Classification (NCBI taxonomy): domain Eukaryota; kingdom Metazoa; phylum Chordata; order Ceratodontiformes; family Ceratodontidae; genus Neoceratodus; species Neoceratodus forsteri. The sequence continues at coordinate 582,034,742 of CM057456.1, forward strand.
TGGTTAACTAGGATCTGCAGCTTATCCTGCAGATAGAGAAATGGTCAGACTAGGTGGGCCAAGCGGTCCTTATCTGCCGTCAAAGTCTATGTTTCTATGTTTCTATGAAAACTACCTTGTTGCCAGCACATCTGTACATGGGGGAACCACATCACTGCCCTCTGACTTATGCTATGCACCTACCTGAACCCCTAGCCCTAGCTACCCCCTTACCCACAGCTGAAAATTGGTATAAAGATGGGTCCTCATATTATGTAGAAGGTAAGCTGTATATACAGGGTTTGCAGTGGTAACCCCACAGCAAATTACTGCCCACTCGTGTACTCTGCACTTCTCTCAGTATGCCAAGCTAGCTGCTATTAAGTGTGCTTTAGAAAATGCTACTGAAAAAACAGTTAATGTTTATATTGATAGTGCTTATGTGGTAAATATTATTGCAGTTACAGCTGTATATGTTTAACAACTACTTGGCCTCAAATGGTAAGCCTTTATTGCATGTAAAGTTATTACAGTACATTGTACAATTGCTGTAAGCTAGGGAAACTCTGATTGCAATTTTAAAAGTAAAGGGACACTGAACTGGCACCCCACAGGCAGAAGGTAACCAAGTAGCTCCTCATGCGGTGCAGGTGACGGCCATGCAAGACTCCTCCTGGTGTCCACCCTAGGGCTATATGCCACCACCCATAATGTCAGTGACATATGCAACCCCCCAAGATCTCAGATCATTACAGCAAACCTACCCTCCCTACCAGTTAGTGGTTAACTGGTACCTACAATAGTGCCACCTTCCTGCCCGTACCCCATGGGTAACAAAAACACAACTAGCTGGGGCAGACCCCCCACCCTGGTCTTACTACGCCAATAATCAGACCAAGATTTTCCAGTCACCTGTGTGCATAAAACCAACTGTGAAAACAACCTCATCAGATAATAACATGCTAGAAATAACCAAAACAGAAATTAAAGTACAGTTAGATAAATCAAACATCAACAGATCACCTGGACCTGATAAATTATACCCTAGATTAATAAAGATGATTTCTAGTTGGTTAATTGATCCATTGCACAAGATATTTACTATGTCCTTAACTACTGGAATTATCCCTAGTGACTGGAAAACTGCAATGGTCACCCCCATATTTAAGAAGGGTTCCACTAGTGATGTGGCAAACTACAGACCCATTAGTCTAAGCAGTGTACTGGGGAAACTATTTGAAACTATTCTAAAGAAAAAATTAGAGGAAGATATGACCAAAAAAAAGGGATAGCGGATTCATCACAGCATGGTTTTAAAAATTCAAGATATTGCCTTACGAGCAATTTAATATTCTATGAAAAAGTGAGCAAAACCATGAACAATAAAATACCTGTAAATATAATATACTTAGATTTTTCAAAAGCATTCGAGAAGGTGCCCCACCAAATTCTAATTGATAAAATGCTTAAACTTGGAATAAATTGTTTACTGGTGAACTGGGTAGACGAATGGTTGAAAAATCATACACAAACCATCAGCATTAGGGGATATCAATCATCAGTTGGACAGGTGATCAGTGGTGTGCTGCAGGGTTCAGTCTTGGGGCCAGAGTTGTTCAATGTATTTATTTCTGACATGACTCCAAACTTACATAATCTGGCCATAAAATTTGCCGATGATACTAAAATATTTGCTAAAGTCAAAACTGAAGAAGACATTAAACAAATAAAACATGACTTAATTACATTAGAAGTTTTGACACAAAATAATGGCATGTTCTTTAATAATGAAAAATGTGTCGTTATGCACAGCGTTCCCAGTTATGGAGTCCATACCTCAGGAGGAATGTGTCTAGACTTGAGGGGTCCTAAGACAGATTACCAAAATGGTTGATAACATGCAAAATAAAAACTATGACCAACATCTGAGAAAGCTGAATATGTACACCTTGAAACAGTGTAGAATAAGGGGGGACTTATTATTAATGTACAAAATTTCAAGAGACCCGGAATTAATGACTGAACGAGGTATGACTTTTGTTTCTAGACCATGCAACCTTAAAAGTCATAAATACCAACTACCTCTAACCTATCCTAAATGCAATAATACAGGATTCTTCTACACACAAAGAATTATTCCAGTCTGGAACTCATTGCCAACACACCTAGTAAATTCAACCAACATAGAGTTTTTTAAAAACAAACTGGACACCTATCTATTACAAACACAGTAATTTATTCCAGTATGCTGGAAGATGCACTTATATGGGTATTTCACCTTATGTGCATCTAACACATCCTAGTATAACTCCTAGTATACCCCCAGACCTAGTGGATGAAATATTCCACCTGTACCATGCACACCCCACAGGTGGACATTATTCCCTCCACAAAACTTTAGAAAAAGTAAAAGCCTCCATGTGATGGCCACAAATGGAGGAACACCTCCAAGAAAGATACAACTGCTGCCTGTCATGCCTACAAACTAACCCGCCCCCACACACACACACTTCCAATTAGGCATTTCTGCTTTCCACCAAATCTCCCGATGGCCCTTGGGACCATATACAGGTAGACTTCATTACTGGGCTACCCTGCACACCAGGTAATTTTCCTCATTGTCTAGTTGTTATTGATATGTTCTCAAAGTGGATAGAAGCTTTTCCCACTAAAAATAAGGATGCCCACACAGCAGCATGCATGTTGATCTTTGAGCAGTTTTCTAGGTGAGGACTGCCACGAGTAGTCTCTTCAGACAAAGGACCCTCCTTTACGGGTAACATTTTTAAACAGTTGCAAGCTATGCTAGATATTAAACAGGAATTACATGTGTCATTCCACCCACAGTCATCAGGGGTATCAGAATGTGGAAATAGAACTTTAAAAACTATGTTAACAAAATTTTGCTCTGAAAATATAGCACAATGAGCTAAAATGTTAACTCTGTGTCTAATGGCAATCAGGTCCACACCCCACAGAACAACAGGTATTATTATTTTTTTTAATTTTATTTTAAACGTTTGTTAACCAGGTAAGTACAATGAGCCAAAGGCCCGTTTTCATGTTCGACCTGGTGACTGAAAAACAGTCAAGATGATTACAAAAAAAAAAAACAATAAATCACAGAACACAATAAATAAAAAAAAAACAATAGTCAACATAACATAACAAAAAAATGATAAACACACAATTAAAAACAAGAACAATGTAATTTACCAAGAAAATACTTTTTAACCTAATTTTAAAAGTTTGATGGCAAGCATTTTCATATAAAGCAATAGGAAGCTCATTCCAATTTTTAGCAGCAGAATAAATAAAATAACTATTCCCCATTTTAGTCTTAGTATTAGGAACATTTAACTTAATTCGTTGACCTGAGCGAAGTTCCTGAGAATTTATTTTAATATGAAGAAATGAATACAGTGGAGAATCAATCCCCTGACAGAGAATTTTATGGATTAATAAACATAAGCTATATAGAGAACTCATCCCAGGAGGAAGCCAAGAAGATAACCTATACAGCGCACAATGATGAGTATAACAAGGCAAATTAAAAGCAAATCTACAGATACCATGAAACACATTTGTAAGAAGTGATAAGTCTCTACTTAACAAATTTGTAAAAAGAAATTAATTATAATTTAATTGAGGTAATAAAACACCTTCAGCTATTGCACGTCTAGCTGATAAAGTCAGCAAGGATTTAAACCTAAACAGAACCCCTAATCTCTGATTTATCTGATAAGAAATATATTTTACATGGTCAGAAAATTTCAGATGATCCAAAATGACACCAAGATATTTGAACAATTTAACCTGCTCCATCTCAATTCCCAATGAGTCATAAACAGACAAACCCTGAGATTTTCTCAATCTAGCCTGAGATCCAAAAAGCATACACTTCATTTTTGTATTATTTAATGCTAAACAATTCCCTTTCAACCACTCGCATAAAATAAAAAATCTTTATTTAAAGACTGATTTATTAGTTCAATAGAGGTTGAACTTTTATGCAGAATAATATCATCCACATAAATCAAACAATGCGTATCATTCAATAAAGATGGAATAACATCTACAAATACCGTAAACAACAAAGGGCCTAAAATGGACCCCTGAGGCACACCCTGCAACAAAACTTTACTATTTGAAAAACTCCATTTAATCCTACCTTAAGTGAACGTCCAAACAGATAAGTACGAAACCAATCAACAGCAATTTCTGTCATGCCATAACTTCGAAGTGTCCCAATCAACAAAGAATGATCCACTAAATCAAAGGCCTTGGACAGGTCCACGAACACAGTACCAGTGAGCAAACCCTCATCCATAGCTACACTGGTATGGTTCGTGAACCTGGCTAAGGCCGTACCAGTCCCATGATACTTACCAAATCCATGCTGATCAGGTGTTCTAAGACCATTATCCTGTAAATAGGCAGTAAACTGTTCACTTACTAATCTCTCAAAAATCTTGCCTAAGGGTGGCAAAAGCGAAATAGGATGATAATTATCCATATCAATTCTATCACCTGATTTATAAATAGGCTTAATTAATGTTTGTTTCCATACATCCGGAAAACACCCAGTAAGCAAAGACAAATTATAAATATAAGTAAGTGGATAAGTAATATGCTCAAAAATCAATTTTAAAAACCTAGAATCAAGTTCACACACACTAGAACAAATGGGCATATGTTTCAAGAGGTAATAAACACAAGAAGGTTCAATAAATGTGAAGGAAAAAGAACCAAATTTAGAAACATCATAAGATTTTTCAGCATTAGACAGATTCTTAACAAACGTCTGAGTATACCTAGACAAGTCCAAAAATTTATCCAAAAAAGAATCACAAATAACCTTGACATCAGATACCATCTGACCATCCTTTTTAAAACCCCCAGTAAATTCCTCTCTTGATGGATTAATTAAGGAATTTATAGCTGACCAAAACCTTTTTGAATTATTTAGATTAGAGGTTTGTAGATTCTTAAAATAACTAGATTTACATTGCCTAATTTTTATTTTACATTCGTTTCTAAGCTTCCTATAACTATTAAAATCACTTATTAATTTGGTCACCTTAAACAATTTCCAAGCAGCATTTTAATTTAATTAAATGTAACAAAGAAGCAGTAATCCACTTATTTTGAGTGCCTCTGACTCTTCTAATTACTCTAGGAAAATGCTTATTCTGCAACCCCAGAAGAATAATTGTAAAATAATCAACAGCAATATTGACATCAGGAATTGCGTCCAAAGAAGACCAATCAATATTTTGCAGGTCATGAAGAAGATCACAGCTAACCTCATTAGTAAACTTACGATATGAAATAAACCTAGGAGGCAATTTAGGTCTTTTAGATAACCATATGCAATAAGTGGCCAAATGGTCACTTATTACATCAGGAAAGACACCAACACTAGAAATGTTTACCTTATTATTTACAAGCATCCAGTCCAGGATAGTATGATTTTGACTATTCATATTTATACGAGTAAATGAATTTATAAGCTGAAACAAACCAGCATTGATCAATAACGTCTCTACAAAGGGGTCATTTATAGGGTCCCAATGAATATTAAAATCCCCAGTAATCAAAAGATCACTACCTGTTTTTATAAATGATAAAAACCCTAAAATATCACCCAACCCTTTCTTAGCAGTCTTAGGGGGATTATAGATTGTACAAAAACACAATTTTTGACAATCACCCAGCTTCAATTCCAGTAACAACCATTCAAAATCAACAGATTTTGTATATTGGGGAAAAATCTCTACTAATTGTAGTTCAGACTTATAATACACCATTATACCCCCACCCATCTTTTTTCCAAGCCTATCTTTTCGAATTACATTATAACCTTCAAAGGAAACAAGATTATCAGATACACTAGGTTTTAACCAAGTTTCAGTTACACTAAATATATCTGGATCATAAGTTGTAAGCCAGGCATCAATTTCAGCTTGTTTAGACATGAAACTTCTAACATTCAGATGTGTTATTTTCAAGCCTTTAGATTGCCAATAACTATCACAATCCCCTACATTAGAGATTAAGGGACCAGGGTTTGTTTCCACATCACCAGATAAAAGTAGTATAAACCACAAAGTACTAAGCAACATGGATACAAATGAAATTTTTACACCAACTGTTGTACAATCAACCCCATTTCATACATATCCTCCTACTAAGATTTACCTACACCCCTTATCGTAAAAGAAATGCCAGTAGTAGAAACACTTAACATATTTGAAAATGTATAATCATTAAGTGAATAAGCAAACACAGTTTCCAAAACTGGATCTGTGTAATGAATACATCCATGATCTAATATGAACAACCCCATACCACAACAAATCATAAATATCTTAAAACCCCACATAGTAACTATCTGTAATAGATAATAATTACAATAAAACAGTAGCACAATATTATCTGTCCAGCAACACCAAGTTTTACATGCAGTCTCCCCGCAGTCTCCCTCCGTTGACTCCCGAAAGTGACTCCACTCCTGCGTACTTCCACTCACGCGTACAGCCGCTCCGCGGACAGCCGCTAATGCAGATCTGAATTTATTGAGAGTCAATATAGAATCTCCAGCCAAATTGCCAATCAAGCCTCACTCGCCCACCCGGTAGCCCCCTCGCTTCCTGAGACACCGGCAGTAAAATAGCTTCAATCGGCAAACAGTTTTAAATCAGGGCAGAGTTCTCTTCCTTGTAGCAAGTCACAAACCTCCCCAAATCAGCTGCAGACAGATAGAAACAGGGGAGCAACATGCAGCGTGGTCATAAAGTGCAAACTGCAGCAGTCTCTAGAACTAAGAAGCACAGGTGCCTTTAAAGGTGCAATCTCCAGCCAAATTGCCAATCAAGCCTCACTCGCCCACCCGGTAGCCCCCTCGCTTCCCGAGACACTGGCAGTAAAATAGCTTCAATCGGCAAACAGTTTTAAATCAGGGCAGAGTTCTCTTCCTTGTAGCAAGTCACAAACCTCCCCAAATCAGCTAGCCCATACCAGGTATTGACAGGAAGATTAATGAGGACCCCCAGACATTTGCTGTCACCCACTACTTTCTCCTTGCTGCAGGGGGCTGTTACAGAAAATTGGATCGGGCAAATTGAGGAATACATTGTAGAGGAGTTTGTAGCCACAAGCATTGATAAATCTGAAAAGGCAAATGATGAATTATTTTAACAAAAAGGTACATCAATTGGAATACAAAATTGGAGATATATTAATGGTTAAATATTTTGCCAGAAAGAAACATCTTTTGTGCCCTCATGGAAAGGATACTTTCTCATTATAGATAAAGTAAGCCCTGCAGTGTATTTGTTAAAAATTACAGGCAAAAGAAATCAGCCTGTGCTAAAATGGTATCACATCAACCAGCTAAAAGTGTTAAGTAGAAACAATTACTAGTATTGGTCTTTCTTGGAATACAGACATAACCAACCAATATTAAGGTGGTTGCATGTTAGTCAATTAAAAGATGTAAATAAACTGAGTGGAGCATAACCTAACCTTGTTCTTTCTTCTCCCCCCCCCAACCACAGGAAGACTTTCATTAAGACTACTCAGAATACGGCTATTAGTGTTACTGTGTGTACTTCTGCAGAAAGGCGCTATTGTCCTGCAAGTACAGGTCTATGCAAATGAAATAATGGTCATCGAAGAAGAATCAGCCACTTTCCAGTCATGTATATCTCCAACATAGCTGAAAGACTGATCACATGGCAAGCAGGTAAATCTATAAGACCCCCTTGTTAATGATATACAGTCGGTGTATAACCATCAATGTTCACCATCAAGTGAGCTTCCCCTTTGACACCAAGCACATAGATTTTGATGAAAACCCTAGTACAGTGCTACACCAATATCTAAATAAACTGACCAATTCACACTGGAGATCAAGAACTACCTTTTTCCTGCCATTGCCACCCTCCTTCTGCATCACGTGAGGGGCACTGACATGGGCAGGTACCAAGTAAACATTATTGATTATAAAGGGACCCTCTTCCTCTAAGTAAAACAATGGCACATGCCAATGTGACTGGTACTATTGTCTCAAAAGTAGTCCTTCCGACTATAGCTGCTCCAACAACCCACAATGCTGACACCACTCTACCACCTCCACTTGGTTGCCCGGTGCATACCAAAGGACCCAAAAGTGTTTTAACTGACACTAAAGTAGAAGGACAATTCGTTAATAATGTACAGTATGTTCATATTCCTGTGTTGTTTAACTTTTCTAAATGAGATTTAAGTGAGTTGGGCAATGTAACACAACTAATGTTTCTTGATATACAGTAGTTTCTACCTATCACATTAAGAGTCAGGACCCTGTAAGTCACCCTGGATAAGCCTAGGCAGCACAGGGATTCCAATGCTGCCATGGCTGCCATATCCAGATTGTTTGGTTCTTGCATGTCTGCTTGGAATCGGGCTGACTTGGAATGAATTTGTCGATATTAGGGGTACTACCAGCATGATTTAGGTTATTATATCCTAAATCCCATGGTAGAAAATACTCAGGGCCTGATAGATGAGGAACACTTTACAATATATTTTATTTATTTATTGCACTTTGGTAACCGGGTGAACCCACTGAGACCAGAGGTCCCTTTTTCAGGGGCGACCCGGAGTTAATTACATACATCATTTATACAGTTCACAATATACATTTGACAAAGAAATTACAATATCTACTTATAGACATTGGATTCACATACAGAGTACTGCAACAGCAGTTAGTCACAAGGGAAGGAGACAGTTGGACAGTGACATTAGAGTGACAATATGATAAATAGTTTCCACAAGTTCCTATGCTAGGAGGAATGTGTTCCATGTGTCAAAGACCTACTATAGTGTACAGGACCTATTAGACCTTTAAGACTGTACAGGAGAACAGCATTCAGGGTTAGGAAGGGGAGTTAATGGCAGCAGCCACAAAGACACTGCCCCAGCATGTACGCTTTGATGCTGGACTTGAACCCTTCCATGGTGGAACTTCTGGTCAATTCCTCCAGGAGTGAGCACCAGAGGTAGGGTGCTGAGTACAAGCAGAGCACCAGGAGGAAGGACCTGCTGGTATAACTAAACTTCTCTACTTGGACTAAGAACTAGAATTCTTGTACTGGGACCTTCAATTTAGGGTAACCAAAAAAAAAGTTTGTCTGTTTGTCAGAGTTAGTTGAAATGAATTGTTATCTGTTATCTGTGTAGTTATCTAGGTGCTTGTCACAGGTGGCTGAAGAGAATTATTTGTGAAATTAACTAAGTGTAGAAAGATTTGCAAAGTAGGGGGAGTGGCTTAGCTAGAAGGAGCCAGGTTAAAACCAGACTTAAGCACTGCCCTAGATAGCTTCTGCCAGAGAACAAGCAGAGCACCAGGAGGAAGGACCTGCTGGTATAACTAAACTTCTCTACTTGGACTATATTGCCCTCATTTCCTCCCTCCACCCCCACCCAAAGGCAGTTCTACTTTTATAGGCACAGGATTTAACTGACAACAGGAACTTCCTGTTTGGGAGCAGGAAGTGAGTGATCACAGAGCCACCAAAGACTCACCATCCTAAAAGGTCAAGAGTAGCTCTCCATCCCCCAGCTGCTGGAGGTCTGACTCTGAGCAAGTAAGGAGACTACTGGGAAATATAGGAACTTCTTGTCTCAGAACAGGAAGATCAGGTGCTAAAAGGGCATAGAGGTGTAAGTAGGGACAGAAAAGAAAAAAAAAGAAATAAACAAACAGAGGAAAGAGTAAGTATTCCAAACAACAACTAGGGGTCCAGAAATAAGACATGATGGGAGTGGTGCAGTGCAGTGACTGCAGAGCAGCAGTCTTCCAGGAGACGTTCTGAAGGATGCAGTGTTGTCCCATCTGCAGGCACCACTCTGGGCTGAGGGAGAAGGTTGCTCGTCTCCAGACTGAGTTGGCCAGGATGTGAGGGACCTCCTCTCCCACCCAGGGACCACCAGGGTCACTGCCGTTGCCTCAGAGGTTGCCAAGAAAGAGGAGCGGTTGGACCACAGTGGACTCAGGGAGGGTGAGGGTGGTGGAACAGAGGCACATCCCTCCAGTTGTACCTCTCCACAATTTCTATGCCATTCTGGAAAAGTGTGGTTCCTCTATGGAGGCACCCACAGTGGAGACCAAGGAGGATGCTGGGAACCTCCACAAAGGAAACCCACAGAAGGGTGGCATGGGACCCCACAGGGGAAGGAAACAACTCCTGGTGGGGGACTCCATTGTTAGGAAGGTAGAACTGGGGGAGAAAGGGAGAGGGAGGCAAGGTGCCTGCCTGGCGCCATGGCTTGGAGGGACAGGGGGAAAATCCTCAGGATCGCAGGAGCAGCTGCACAGGGGAGGGAGCTGGATGTCATTGTCCACCTAGGGACAAGTTACCTGGCTAAGAAATGGACCAGAGCAGTACAAGAAGCATTTGTTGAGATGGGGAGGGGCCTTAGACAAATAGCACACACGGTAACCTTCTCGGAGGTGCTGCCTGTCTATGGCACAGGTGAGGCTAGGGTGCTCCACACCATGGGATTCAATCAGTGGCTGAAAAACTGGTGCAGAGCTCAGGGATTTGGCTTCATTGGGGACTGGGGGTCCACCTGGAGGGATGCAGGCCTATACTGGTGTGATGGTCTGCATCTGTCCAGGAGGGGAGCCAAGATCCTAGGTGATAGGTTTAAATGCTTCATTGGTAAGAATTTAAACTAGCCAAGGGGGGAGGCACTGGAGAGGAGCAGGGAAATCCTTGCACCCCCCAAAAATAAAGGTACTAAGTGAGGTAGACACCAACATAGAGATGTTGACAGGGAGAAGTGCAGTGGTAAATGGAGAAAGTGACAAATGTAATAAGGACAGGGATGGGGCAAAAAGGGGTAAGGCCATCAAGAAATGGAGGGTAATGAGTACCAATGCCCATAGTCTTGGCAACAAGCTCCCTGAGCTGGTGGCCTTGATGGAAGAGGGATGCCTGGATATCGTAGCAGTCACAAAAACATGGTGCACAGAGAACCATGAATGGGATGTTAACATACCAGGGTACACAACCTACAGGAGATACAGGGAGGGGAGAAGGAGGGTGGAGTAACTATCTATGTAAGGGAAGGGATAAAAGCAACTGAACAAAAGAGTAAACAAGGAGGAGAGGAGGCACTGTGGGTCACCTCAGAGACTGGAAATGGCACCACAATCTGCACAGGGGTTGAATACAGACCCCCATGTCAGGGAGAGGGAATGGACAAGGATATGATAGAAGGCATACTTAGGATGGCACAGAAAGGGGAGATACTGTTGATGGGGGACCTTAATATGCCAGATGTCAACTGGAGCACCTTTGCTGCAGCCACATCCAAAAGCAGGGCCATTCTTGATACCCTTCAAGTGGCATTGCCTCCACAGGCTCATTCTAAGATTACACCACTTGTCTCCTGAATCACCTGTATACTTTTAACAGTGAATCCTGGGCCTTTCTAAGCAAAATCGAGCCATAGTCAGCATGTTGCAAACAAATGCTAATAGCTCAATAACTGTACATGCCAGACACAAAGTATGAGTGGCAGAGTTATTCAGCACAAAATTGCCTTTCCAATGGTGGCATGCATGTAATAATAACCCAGGGAAGATTACACAATGGGGGGAAGTAGTAACAACAACAAAAATGGAAAGGGACCTGGGGGTAATCATATCAGATGACCTTAAGGTTAGCAAGCAATGTGAGAAGGCGGTATGGAGGGCTGGGGGGAAACTGGGATGTATAGTGAGAGGCATCACCTGCAGAAAACAGAAAGTTGTTATCCCCCTGTCCAGGCAGTTGGTGAGACCCCATCTGGAGTACTGTGTCCAGTTCTGGAGACCCCACCTCTGCAAGGACATAGACAGGATGGAGGCAGTTCAGAGGAGGGCAACTAAAATGGTGCAGGGTCTGCAAGAGAAGCCATACAAGGAGAGACTAAAGGAGCTTAATATGTATACCCTTGATGAAAGGAGGGAGAGGGGAGACATGATAGAAACATTTCGGTACTTCAGTGCAATCAACAAAGTTCAAGAGGGTAGCATCTTTCAGAAAAAGAGATGTGCAAGAACAAGGGGACACAATTTGAAGACAGAGGGGGCACGGCTCAGGGGCAATGTAAGGAAGTATTTTTTTCACAGAGAGGGTGGTGGATGCATGGAACAGCCTTCCTGAGGAGGTTGTGGGGTCTAAAACTGCGAGAGAATTCAAGAATGCATGGGACAGACATAAGGCAATTTTTGTGGGGGGTAGGAAGAAATAGGCTGTTGGTTAAATAAGATCTGCAGCTTATCCTCTAGGTAGGGAAATGGGCAGACCAGGTGGGCCAAGCGGTCCTTATCTGCCATCAAAGTCTATGTTTCTATGTTTCTATGAGTGCCCAAAGGATCCCTTGCCTAGGCTAATGTGTACTCGAGGGATATTGAGGAGGCAGCCACCTAATGACCGCAGAGTCCACTGGGGAGCTTTTAGATTCAGGAGGCCAGTTAAGTTGGGGGGGGTGCCAACACTGGTGAACTTGTAGGTCAGACATAGTAAGGGACAGGACAGTTTAGGCTCTATTGAGGGCCAGTTGAGGTCTGCAAAGTCCTCACAATGATGCCTCCTGGGCAGGGAGCGGGTAGCAAACTGTGCAATCCTATTATAGAGGACAGACAGCTTGTGATGTTCACTCTCCTTAAGAAAATGTAGGAGGGGAGCACCATAAAGGAGGGTGGGAAGTAGCGTGCTTTTTGCTATAGCGAGTTGTGCATTGTCTGTTATGGAGTTTCCAAGTCTATAAAGAAGGCCAAGCTTCTGGTGGGTGGTCTTTGCTACGTAGTCAATATGTGGCTTGTAGGGCATTTCTTGATCTAAGTAGACTCCCAAGTATTTAATCTTGTCCACTACTTCAATACATCACTCTGTGGCTGTGTGGAGCTGAAACAGGTGTTGCCTGTCAACCCCCAGGTATCTAGTTCCAAAAAGGACAGCCTTAGTCTTTTTGTCATTCAGCATCAGTAAGCTACAGGTAAACCAAGCCTCTATTACCATGAGACTGGCCTGCAGCTTTGCAGTAATGACACTTGGCTGATAATCACTCAAGTAGACCACTGAGTCATCCGCATACAGGATCAGGTTCTCCAAACCACAGTGATGCCCCATACAATTAACAAAGAGAGCGAATAGTAGAGGGCCTGAAATCAAGCCCTGGGGTACTCCAGTAGTCACAGGTCTGCAGCCTGATTGTACCCCATTCCATTTTACCTTTTGAGTCCTGTTGAGCAGATAGCTTTTGAACCAGGTGAGCGACAGCATGTCAAGTCCTAGCAGTTGAAGTTTACTAGAAGCAGTTCATGGCTAACCAGGTCAAATACCTTAGACAAATCAATGAATATAGCCCCAGTAGGGGACCCCCCGTCCATGGCACCCAGGGTGTCAGCAGTGAGTTTGATTAGGGCTGTGTAAATTCCATTGCCTCTTCTGAAGCCATGCTGATTGTCAGCCAACAGCTGATGCTGTTCTAGGTAGCTCTGCAGTTGGTAGTAGACCAGCCTCTCCTGCACCTTCCCCAAAGAGCAGAGTATAGAGATAGGCCTGTAGTTCTCTGTGTTTATACGTGGCCCTGTCTTATGAACAGGGACTACAGTAGCCACCTTCCACTTACTAGGGACACTCCCTTCCAGTAGGGACCAGTTTATTAGCATGGTGACGGGCAGAGCAATCACCTGAGCAGCAGACCATAGCAGTTGAGGCTCTAGTTGGTCAAAGCCAGGGGATGAGTCAGAGTTTTTCCGCTTCAGAAGGGGTAGCACTTCTGATGGTTTGACTAACTTGAGATGAAATTGAGGCCGGTGGAGATTCCATTCAGTAGCTTTTTTTAGAGGAGGGGTGGTTAGGGTAGAAGGTCTATACTTGCCTAGATCCATAAAAAAGGCATTGAAGACCTCAGCTACTGTGGAGGGGTTATCTGTTAGTATACCGTCAATCAGGACAGCTCCATCCTGAGTGCTGGTGCCACCCTTCAACAACGCATTAATGTGACCTCAGCATTTCTTGGGATCCCCTTGGTGCTGAGATTGGAGACCACACAGATACTGGTCTTTTGCATTCTTTGTGGCTTTCTTACACTTGTTTCTTAGTGCCCTGTATTTTGCCCAGTCTGATAGGAGATACACGGTTTTGTATTGCCCCCATGCACTGTCCCGGAGTAGCACTGTCCATTTCAGATCAGTATTAAGTCATTTATGGCACTTGCCCTGCACCCTAAGCTTCTTGTGAGGGGCATGCACATTGGCTACAGACATTAATACATTGGAGAAGTAGTCTAAGGCTTCATCCAAGGTAGGGAGAGTAGATATAGGACCCCAGTTCACCGCAGACAGGACAGAGCAGAAATCTTCAGGGATGATGTTAGAGTAGTTCCTGGCCTCAAATACCCTGGTGGGCAGTTTAGAGAACTTGTTGTACCAAATGCAGAAAATGGGCGAGTTGTCACTCAGTGAGTTTGCAAATATTCCGGCAGCCAGTATTCTCTCAGGGCTCATGACAGGAGCCCAGGCGAGCAGGGTGTGATTGACAGAGTTGGCATTATGCCTGGTGGGTAACTAGATAACTTGTGTAAGATGGGTGTCAAGGACCAAGTTCTTTGGTCTAGTATTGCCTTTTGAGCAACAATTTTGGTTGAAATCACCTAAGAGGATCATCTCCCTGGGGTGTGCTCCATTAGCGCTCAGGTGAAAGAGTCAAGGGAAGAGGCAGCTGTTTGAGTGGGTAGGTAGACACAGCCAATGTATAGGAGTTTGGTATTACCAAATAACACTCTAATGAATACCAGCTCACTCACAGAGTTACACAGGGGTGGGATGTGTATTTGTGAGGCCTTGAATTTGGAGCTAATATAGATAAGAACCCCCCCAACCTTTCTTCCCACTTTGATCCTTTCTAAATGCATTATAGCCCACTAGATCGATTTTGTGAGGAATTATTTGTGGCTTAAGCCAATTCTCAGACACTGCAATCACATCAGGCTTATAGAGGGCTGTCCAGGCCTCCAGATCCTACATCTTGTGCCTTAGAATGTTAATGTTCATATGTACTAGTTTAAGCCCCCCTCGCATTAGTCCAGCAGGGACTGGTGGGAGCATTTAGCATATAGTTTGGGGGGGGTGAACTGGGGTTGGATTCAGTATCCCTACACATTGCTAACTACAGTTTAGTCAGATACCTGATGAATTTAGTGGGGAAGGAGGGAATGCTCTCTTTATCAGGCATTTTGCATTTGAAGAAAAGATGATAACAATTGCCATGCTTAGCTAGGCCATGCATAGCTAACTGTAGAGAATCAAAATTATCCACCTAACCTATAGGATCCATAGGAGGGAGGGGGAGGGACTTCCTGCTTGGTTCAGAGGGTCCCCTCCCAGGGGGCGAAACTGGTCCAACACCAAAATTATGGCTGCATAGGCAATAGCAGCGATGATACTCAGATGCCTCATTTTATGCGTTCAGTACAACCACAATAGTAGTTAGACAAAGAAACAGGAGTCATTGTTATCAACAAGGAACACAGCATGCAACTTGATCTAGGCAGAAAGTAACCCAGTATTGTGCACAGATCCTTTTATAATCCCTTTCTGCAGTCCTTAGTAGATAGATTCATCACACAACTGCAATAACTTGTGGAAAACACCCCCGCTTACCCTGAATGTTTACCTAGCTATAGGCAAATTGAAACATTTGGTAACAAAGAATCTGAAACACAGCCTGACTTGCTAGCAGTCATCCCTTAACTGCCAGAACTCTTATTAGATCCCTCCTTAGGGTATTTAATAGAGGCTGGGGTAAGGGAGGCTGGGCGAGAAGAAACCCCCCCTTGGTACAGCCGATAAAGTTCTTTGCCTCTGATGTGGCCGATATCAGCTCTCAGCCTCTATGCAGCCAACCCAAATTCCTTGCTGCTGATGCAGCCGATGGCAGCCCTCACTGCCCGGTGGTTGAATGATCCCCCCATCACCTCAGATGCGGCCGAAGACAGTTTGTTCAACAGTGAGAAATTGCTTCTGTGACTGGACCCTTAAATAGCCAGTCGCACTTTTTGAATTTGGTGCCCTGGCTCAGCCCTCATGGTGACTGGGTAGTGAGGAAGACTAGGGCCACCAGCAGTCTTAAGTGTCCTGTGACCAGGGGAGCGAAGCTCCAGCCATGGATATCTCCAGCCCCACCCCGCCGATGCAGCCAAACAGTTCCCGTCGGTGCAGCCAATCAAGTTCTTTGCTGCCAATGTGGCTGGTATCAGCTCCCACCCTCGGTGCAGCCAACCAAAATTCCTTGCTGTCGATGCGACCGATGGCAGCCCTCACTGCCTGGTGATCGAGCCATCCCCCAGTCGCCACCGATGGGGCCGAAGACAGATTGTTCAGCAGTGATATGCATGATGTGCCACGACTGTTTACTGAAACATAAAATAGGTTAATGAGTTAATTTTTGTAAATAATGAACAGGCCAAGAAGTGACAGGTTGGAACAGAAATTGCCTGTTCAGCATATGGAACCTATGTTTTAACCACTACTACTAACTTGCTGAGAGAGGTATCTGCTGGTAAAGTCCCAGATTTACTTATTGATCAGCAGTTAAACAAGTGGTACTGTCCACAATGTAGTGACCCGTCCTGTGCCCAGGCTTTCAAGGACAATGCAGTCGCCGTCCCTCTTAGCACTACTCATAATTTAGGACATGTCACACCACACCTTGTAAAGCCACCCTGTGCTTATGGTAGTACCTGCAAACCAGGGGATGTGTTGTATATATACTTTACAGTCTCACTGCCAGTATTTGATTACAGAACAATAATTCACCACTGACTGGTTAATATCCACTCTTTAGGACATTTGGAAGAAGATGCTTACAGGCAATGCCTTCAAGTGCCAGTTGTGCTGGTCCAACACTCTGGCATTGATACCTGGTTAGCACCCCATGTTGAATGTTGCACCATACGACAGGGTACCTATGTCTGTACTTGCGATGTGTTTGACATTACTACCCCTGTCTGTGGATACTCAGTACAGAATGGCCATGTAAACACCACCAGCCCTGTACAGTTAATTGAATGGAAAATCCCAATGGCCAAAGTTGCCTACATCAACTCTGGCCATTACTGTGTGGTTTCTGCCCATGCTCATTACCAATACGGTGGGATAAAATGCCCTATCACCTTTCCTAAGTGTTGCTTTACACCATTGGCCACTACAGCCATTGGTGCTCTAATTATTAAACCCATGCCTGCAAACAATCAAACTCAGGTAATTTACAGTGAATCAGGTTATGGCAATGCTCTAAATTCTTTTATCCCCATCTTTAATGTTATAATTCCCCCTTTAACTCTTAACCTACAATCTTTATTAAACCAAAAATATACTCACCTCATACACATGTCTAACGATTTACTGCGGGTACATCAGGCTATTATTGACATGATGCACAAATGAGATTATGAAATCATTGCCTCCAATTCTTGGCTAGAAATTACCTTTAAGGCATTTGCCATTCTGCAGTTAGTGATTATTTTTGCATTAATCATTATGCTTAGTTATTTGCACTCAACCTTAAAGCAGCAGTGTAGTTGCTTAGATTATTTAGTTCTGGGGAGTCGGATACCCCTTTAAGGGTAACCTCCCCCACAATGTGGGGACTGTGGGGCTATAGAAAAGTGTTAAATAAAAGCAAAGTGTTGGGAAAGCAAAAAAAGGGAAAGGACTGTAAAATTATAGTATAATGGTAACTGAACGAGGAACTAAACAATAAAGGGTTAAAAGGCAAATGCTTTGCTTAGTGCAAGATTTGCTACAGCCAGCATAATGTCTCTGTGTCAAAACAAAATGCCATACTAGGTGCCAAAGTTGCTATAGCTAGCAGAATATTTTGTATAAAAACAGGATGTCATACCAGGCTTGATGTGACTGAAAGAAGGAACTAAGTAAGTAAAATAAAGTGGTACATGCAAGGAAAGCAGATGCTGATGAAGGGCATTTTGTTATACTCACAGATACCCTTATCTCAGAAAACTCTATTTCCTGTGTGTTAGTGTCAAAATACCCCATCATGTGAAACTTCCTCTCTTGTCTTCTTGTCATGAACAACTGTTATATAAAAGAAGCCTAGATTGTGAGCCTCAGGGAGTTCTAGAAAAAGAAACAAATGGCTATATACCATCCAGATCCAGTGATGCTCAAACATCCGGAGGACAGGGTAATATCAACTCTGATTTTCTCTGTATGCTTGTAGTTCTAACAGTGATGAGCTGTTAGCTGCTTAGTGCTGCTTGTATTAGGGTTTTACTCTGCTGCAATAAAAGCATTGCATTTGTAACAACTAAATGTAGCCTAAGTGCCTTATTGGGCCCCCAGCCACAGGCCAACTAAACCTGGTCCAAAACTCCACACTTCAATTATAGTAAATTAGTGCAACTGTCCCACTTCACACTTTAATCATCCCAGCAGAACTGACTCTTCAGTCACAATTCACACAATGAAAGTGAAAAGGTCCAAAAGAGGGAATAGAAAGGCAGTGCTCACACCACCACCTTACTTAGATAAACAACAATTTAATCTGCTGGGCAAGATAAAATGACAGAGGAAATTCAAAAGTCAGGCTGAATCAAAAAGAAGAAGCCAGAAGGGGAAGGAAGGAAACATATTCAATTCAGTGCTTTAGAGTAACTGGTAATTGCTATTTTTCTTTTAAACTTAGATTGTGGGTTTTAGTGACACTGTACTTTCTTTGTTGTCTTTACTTAGAACTGTTTTTGGGCTGTTGAAAATTTAAAACGTAGTGGTGGTGTAATTCTGTGCTGTCTTTAATTGCTGCAGATTTTATCTTGGCTTGTCTGACTGCCCTGTAGTTGAGTGAAGGGTGTTAATTGTCTGGCCTCTGATCTCAGCTACGTGATAACTGGAGGTGGGCTTAGTCAGAGTTGAGGTAGCAGGTAGAGTTTTATTTTCTAAGAAGAAGCCAGAATGGGAAGGAAGGAAACATATTCAATTCAGTGCTTTAGAGTAACTGGTAATTGCTATTTTTCTTTTAAACTTAGATTGTGGGCTTTTAGTGACACTGTACTTTCTTTGTTGTCTTTACTTAGAACTGTTTTTGGGCTGTTGAAAATTTAAAATATAGTGGTGGTGTAATTCTGTGCTGTCTTTAATTGCTGCAATTTGCCCCCTCCCTCCCCTTCCCCAACTCCATATTCAGGCAGACCTTCTGGACACTGAGGTGCTGCCCTATCTGCATGCATCTCTCTGGACTGCAGGATGAGGTAGCCAGACTCAGAGCAGAAGTAAACTGGGTCAGGAGTACCATCACCCCTATCCAGAGACCACCCAGTCCAATGCAACTGCCTCAAAGGATGCCGAGAACGAGGAGCACTTGGATGACAGTGGGCTCAGGGAGGGTTAGAGTGGTCAGGCAGAGGCACATCCCCTATCCTATTCCACTCAAGAACTCATATGCCACACTGGAAAATGAGGACATCCAAGTAGAGGTACCCAGAGAAGTGGAAGGAAAGGATGTGGAGGTTAGCCAAGGAGGTGACCTCAGCGGGGAAAGCAGTGGACCCCAGAGGAGGAGGAAGCAAATCCTGGTGGGGGACTCCATCATAAGAGGGATCCAGCTAGAAACACAGGAGGGGGAGGACAGGGAGGTGAGGTGTCTACCAGGTGCCATGGCATGGAGGGATGGAAGGAAGATCCTGGGGATCACTGGGAAGGCAAGACGGGAGGGTGAGCTGGATGTCATTATCCACCTAGGTACTAATGACCTGGCAAATGGGGAGCCAAAGGAAGTTCAGGAAGAGTTTAGGAAATTGGGAAGGGGTCTCAAGCAAGTTGCTACTTCTGTCACTTTCTCAGAAGTACTACCTGCGAGAGGCAAGGGAGAGCATAGGAGTGCATGCACCAGGAACTTTAACTCATGGTTGAAGAACTGGTGCTGTGAGGAAGGGTTTGAATTCATTGGTGACTGGGCACCCACCTGGAGGGATGGAGGTTTGTTCAAGCCTGATGGCCTGCATCCATCCTGAAGGGGGAATCCAAGCACTCAATGATAAGTTTAAATGCTACATTGACAAGCATTTAAACTAGCAAAGTGGGGTGGCAGGCCAGCAAAAAGGGTACCTACTTACTCACCCCCCACAGCTAGCAGTGGAACCAGTGAACCAGAGAAGTGGCTATCTCTGCAAAGCAGTGTGCAAAAGATGGAGATTAGTGACCAAGAGGTGGATAGGCAGAAAAGGGGCAAAATTCAGCAGAAGGGCAGACAGCAAGGAGAACCAGGGATAAAGGACAACCAAGGAAGGGGCTGGAGTAGAACAGTGAAACAGTCTAGGGAGGTCAAATCATGGAAAGCCATGTGTGCAAATGCCAGGAGCCTTAGCAACAAGATGGAAGATCTGGAGGCTGTCATGGTGCAGTCAGACCTGGACATTGTGGCCATCACTGAAACCTGGTGTAATGATAACCATGACTGGAAGATGGCCATACCTGGCTACAACATATTCAGAAGAGACAGAGCAGGCAGGAAGGGAGGAGGAGGAGTGGCACTGTATGTGAAAATGACATAAGGGCCACAGAGATCCTGGAGGAACAAAATGGGGGAGATACTGTGGGTTGCTTGAAAGGAAAATGTGGGACAGCCATCAGCATTGGGTGGTCTATAGACCACCAGCCCAGAAGGAAGAAACAGATAGGAGTTGATGCTAACCATCCAAAGGATGGCAGACAAGGGTGAGGTAGTACTGGTTGAGACTTCAATATTCCAGACGTGGACTGGAGCATCCCAGCAGCAGCATCAACTAGGAGCAGATTTATCCTGACTCCTTCAGGGTGCCTTCCTCAACAACTGGTCATGGAACCAACTCGCAGAAGGCAATACTGGACCTTGTGCTCACAAACAGGGACAGTGTGATGGGGATAACAGTGGGGGAGCACCTGGGAACAGTGACCACCAGTCATTGTGGTTTGAAATCACAGAAAGAGCAGAACCAAACCACACAAAAACATGTATCCTGGATTTTAGGGGGGCAGACTTTGGGAAAATGGGGAGATACTTGAAAGAGGCATTAAGGGGAATGGGACAGGAATCAGGGGTTGAGGAACAGTGGGCAGTATTTAAAATGGGGATTACAAGAACAACAGAATTATGCATTAAGCAGGTTAGCAAAAGGAAAGAGGAGACCATTATGGTTTTCCAAAGAGGTAGCAAAGAAAGTGAAAGCCAAAAAGATTGCATTCAGGCAATACAAAAGACACAGGCAGAAGGGGATAGGGAGAAGTACCAGGAGAAGCAAAGGGGGCAGGAGGTCAGTAAGGAAGCCAAAGCTCAGACAGAAGTAAACATTGCAAAATCAGTGGGTAGAGGGACAAAACCTTTACAGGTACATAAGGAAAAAGAAAGACAAAGGAGGGATAGTGAGACTGAAGGGGAGGATGGGGCCTAGTGGAGGATGACAACAGTAAAGCTGACATATTGAACAGGTATTTCTGCTCAGTCTTACTGAGGAAGAGGAGGGTAATGGGTCTGAAGGGAGTACAAGGGTGAGAATGGTGCAGAAATGGACACAAGTCCCTTTACACGAGAAAGGGTCCTGAAGGAACTGGAAGTAATAAGAGTTGATAAAGCAATGGGGCCAGATGGGGTGCACCCCAGGGTCCTTAAAGAACTAAGAGAGGTGGTGGCTGAACCTCTGTCTATCCTGTTTAGCCGATCATTGGAAAAAGGGGAGGTACCCAAAGACTGGAGGACAGCAGATGGAGTCCCCTTATACTAAAGCAGGAACAAAGAGGAAGCAGGGAACTACAGACCAGTCAGCCTTACTTCGGTAGTGGGGAAGATCATGGAAGCACTACTGAAGGAGAGATTGGTGGAACATCTGGTTGTCAGTGGACTACAGGACCCGAGGCAGCATGGTTTCACCAGGGGGAGGTCATGTCAGACCAACCTCGTTGAATTTTTTGACTGGGTGACTAGGGAGGTGGATCAGGGGAGGGCAGTGGACATGGCCTATCTGGACTTCAGCAAGGCCTTTGACACTGTGCCACATAGAAGACTATTACACAAACTGGGGAATATGGGTGTGGGCAGGACAGTAGTGTGGTGGGTAGGTAACTGGCTGGGTGGCAGGACACAGAGGGTGGTGGTAAATGGCTGTCACTCCACAGAGGGAAGAGTGACCAGTGGGGTACCACAGGGATCAGTGCTGGGACCGGTCCTATTCAACATCTTCATCAGTGACATTGCACAGGACCTAGAAGGCAGAATTTCACTGTTTGCTGATGACACAAAGCTCTGTAACAGAGTAGACACACCAGAGGGTGTAGACAGAATGAGAAGGGACCTGCAGAAACTTGAAGAATGGTCAGGAGTTTGGCAGTTGAAATTCAATGCAAAGAAGTGCAAGATAATGCATATGGGTCACAAAACCCTGGCACAATATATCAGTTGGGGTAGGAGGATATAGCATGCACCAAGCAGGAAAGGGATCTTGAGGTTATCATCTCTGATGACCTCAAGGTAGGAAAACAGTGTGACAAGGCAGCAGGTAAAGCAAATAGGATGCTGGGATGTATAGGCAGGGGCATCACCAGCAGGAAAAGGGAGGTCATAATTCCACTAGGCCCCACCTGGAGTACAGTGTACAGTTCTGGAGACCATACCTACGTAAGGACATAGACAGGGTAGAGAAGGTTCAGAGGAGGGCAACAAAGATGGTGCATGGATTGCATCACAAGTCCTATGAAGACATGTTGAAGGAACTGAACATGTACTCCCTGGAGGAGAGGGGAGAGAGGGATATGATAGAGACATACAAGTATCTCACAGGGAGGAACAGGGTGCAGGAATACACTATTTTTAAGCGAAAAAGATGTTCCAGGACTAGAGGGCATGGGATGAAGTTGGAGGGAGGATGATTCAGAGGAAACATGAGAAAGAATTTCTTCACAGAACGGGTGGTGGACAAGTGGAACACCCAGCCAGAGGAAGTGGCGGGGGCTGAAACAATCACGGGATTTAAGAATGCATGGAATAGAAATAAAGGAATTCTAGAGGTCAGGGGTAAAGGGCAACAGACTTCTAGGAAAACATAAACTGAACTTACAAGCTCAAATGGGCAGACTGGGTGGGCCATAGGCTCTTATCTGCTGACACTGTCTATGTATCTATGTATCCTTACTGAATTTGTGCTCCTGTCACCAGCAGCAATGCAAAATAACAGGAGTAACCAAAATCAGTGTTCTTATCGCCCTTGTATCACATAAAGCCTTCAGAAGACAACAGTCGCAGAGTCCTAACATGAACTGGTTCAGCTGCTGTAAGGATTTTCAGGGTCTTGACTGCAACAACCACTGATCTAGTCAGTGATACAGAGAGTAAAAAATTTGGGTTCACTCAGGACGTGGGTCCACCCTCACTACCGCACCTCCTGATTACCCCAAACAATCCCCTCCAATGGCCATCGACACACACCAGCAAAACCTCCTTCACAACAATCCACACTAGTGTTCCTTTTGGTATTCCAGCCACAGATGACCCCAGGCAAGTCTCTGAATGTGATGAGGTGCTGTGGTCGCAGCAGTAGAGGAGAGGAGAGAAGCCTGGGTCATCCCAGGATGAACACGGTACTCTCACTACCCCACCTCCCAGTTATCTGGAAAACACTCCCCCTCAAGCAATTGCTTGCACACACCTCTGGCATCTTCTCACACATGCTGCAATTTCCAGCTTCTTTCAGATAATCTCTGGTATACCTTGATGATCCTTGATGTTTCTGGCCAATCACTTTGGGCAGCTCCTCAATACTCTGGTGGCTCCGCTGTTCCTTTATACTCAGATGGATCAGATGTTCTTTGGTGTTCCAACCAGCAATTAAGGATGACTCCCAGCACATCTGTCAAGGTAGGCTTCAATGTACCCATCTCTCAGATAAAACCCCTCACATGCTTTTTCTCCACAGCACAATAATGGACTGCACAAACCTCTAAAAATAAAAACACTGCCTCTTACTTCTTCCTCACTGTCCAATCCCTACCTGAAGCTAATTGCCCTACCTACTACCTAAAATTAGTTTAAAACAATAACAATCCAGGGTGCTATCACCCTATATTGATTTTAACACCCATTTCTAAAATGATGGAGAATCTGGAATACAAACAGTTAAGTAATTATCTTGCAAAAAAACAAAATATTGACTGATTACCAGGCAGGGTTTTGCAAAGGTCACAACACCATCTACATTGCTACTAGGGTTACAGATGATATACTAACAGCCTTTGATCATGGTGGCTCAGTTCCGGATATTTTTTTTTTTATCTTTCCAAAGCTTTCAATTCAATTGACCATGTTATTATGTTAAATAGGTTTAAGGCTTCTGATATAGGATTGAATTGTTTGTTCTGGTTCTCCTCCTAGTTGTCCTCCAGATTACAATGTGTTCAAGTGGGTCAGTATTGTTCTGATTATGCAGTAGTAAATAAAGAGGTTCCCCGGGGATCTGTTCTGGGGCCCTTACTATTTCTTATTTATGTTAATGAACTACCCAATTCTGCTTCTATTGATGCAGAAAAGTTTTATATGCTGATGACGCTATTATGTACACCAAAAATAAAGATTACAAAACTGCCATAAATACTCATCAAAATTATTTTGATAACATCCAACACACACTTGTTAAACTACGCCTACTACTTAATGGGCTGGATATTCAAACTGCACCGTTCTGAGGTGCAAGCCCTTGCGCTGCGCAAAATAGTTGCGCAGGGGTGTGGCCTGGGCGATATGCCAAAGGGTTGCGCTATTGAGCAACCTTCGGTATCATCACCCCAGCCATTAGCTACTGTGCATGGCTTAGTGAAGATTTCAGCCAATCGCAAGCTGCCGAGTGGAACATTCAACTTTCGTGGCCAAGTATCATTGCGCCATGCACAAAATCACGATATTCAAAAGTTGACATGCAAATGGGGTCATAATTCATGCAAGGCGAAGGGGGGTCATTTGCATCTGATTATGGCCTCATTTGCATGCCATTAGCATGTAGGTGCGCCGATCCCCGAGGACTTGCACCTGGCGCCCTGCCAGGCAGCAGCCATCGGGGACGACGCACCCTGCAGCCCGATCGCAGGTAGCAATGTGGCTCCCCCACCTCCTCCAGTACATATCCCTGGTGGTCCAGTGGACCGAAATGCTCGATTGCGGGCGGTATGTTTAATAACTCCCCCCTCTCCCGTTCACATCCCTGGTGGTCCAGTGGACCGAAATGCCCGATCGCGGGCACTAAGTAAATTAAAACCCCTCCCTTGTGCCCGATCCGGCAGAATGTAAATTGAACCCCCAACATGTCCATGTGCCCGATCGTGGGCAGAATGTAAATTGAACCCCCAGACATGTCCCGTGTGCCGATCGTGGGCAGAATATAAATTAGACCCCAGACATGTCCCTTATGCCCGATCGTGGGCGGAATGTAAATTGAACCCCCACTGAACATGTCCCATGTCCGATCAAGGCGCAGTAAGTAAAGTGCCCCCACCCGAACATCTCCCTGGTGGTCCAGTGGATTGAAATGCCTCGATCGAGGCAGAATATAAATGAACCCCCAAACATCTCCCTGCTGGCTAGTGTCTCCTGACCATTTCACCCACAGCCCCACCACCCGCCCCCTGGCAGGCGGCGGGATGGCAGCATCTCACCCGCTTGCCGCCTCGCCGCTTGCACGCCGATGCCGACGTTAGTGCAGATGTTGAGGAAGAGTTACTGGGCGTAGTTTATACCGCACATGATAGTTAGATCTGTGAATGAATACATTCATTCATTCACAAACCGGACTGTTTATACGAGAGTGCACACCATTGGCTCTTGCTCTGCACCAATGGGCATGCAGCCCTACCAGGTAGTCGTCAGCAGGCGGCGGGCAGCAGGTAGGTGGATGCTGCCTGCCCGCCGCCGCCGGGGGAGCGGTGGGGCTTCGTGGGTGGGGTGGGGACACTAGCCACCAGGGAGATGTTTGGGGGTCAATTTACATTCTGCCTGCGATCGGGCATTTCAGTCCACTGGACCACCAGGGAGATGTTCGGTGTGGGGGTACTTTACTTACTGCCCGCGATCGGGCACAGGGACATGTCTCGGGGTTCAATTTACATTCTGCCCACGATCGGGCACAAGGGACACGTTCGGGAGGGTTCAATTTACAGTCTGCCCGCGATCGGGCACAAGGGAGGGGTTTTGATTTACATTCTGCCCGCGATCGGGCACAAGGGAGGGGTTTTGATTTACTTTCTGCCCGCGATCGGGCACAAGGGAGGGGTTTCAATTTACTTAGTGCCCGCGATCAAGCATTTCGGTCCACTGGACCACCAAGGATGTGAACGGGGGGGGTTATTAAACATACCGCCCGCGATCGGGCATTTCGGTCCACTGGACTACCAGGGATGTGAACGGGAGGAGGGGGAGCTACTGATGCCCGCGATCGGGCTGGTGGGGAGTACACTATGCCCGTGATTGGGCCGCGGAGGGGCACAGGATTGAGTTAGCCAGCCACAGGTGACAGCGCTGTGTTGCACCCTGCAATACAGCAGATCACCTGTGGGTGGCCCTCACTTAAGCCTTTTTTTTTTGGCTCAAAGTCCTGCAGGCTCAGGTTGGGGGTTGCGCCTGCACAACTCTGCACAGCCCGGCTGAATATCAGGCTGTGCAGTTTATGCATGGTTCCTCCCCCTCCAGTTGAGCATGCATTCATTTGCATTGCGCTGTTGCTCAGCCTGTTTTCAGTGGTGCAACTGCCTCCTGCTGAATATCGCAGAATGGCGCAATTTAGGACTTGAGCATGCGCAACCCTTTTGAATATCTGGCCCAATGTGTATAAAACACAGTGGCCCAGATATTCAAACTGCGCCAGTCTGAGGCGCAAGCCCCTGCGCTGCTCAAAATAGTTGCGCAGGGGTGTGGCCTGGGTGATATTCAAAGGAGTTGCGCTGTTGAGCAACCCTTTGAATATCACCCCGAGAACACAGCACTTGCAAGATGGCGAGTGGAACTTGCGCTACCGCAGTTGCCAGAGTTGAGCATTAAACTGCGGTGTGCGGAAGTACCATTGCGCCATGCTCAAATTTCCGATATTCAAAAGGTGAATGCAAATGGAGCCATAATTTATGCAAGCGCAGGGGGCCATTTGCATCTATTTATGGCCCCATTTGCATGCCATTTGCTTGTAGGTGCACCGATCCCCGAGGACTTGCTTTGGCCACCCTGCCAGGCAGCAGCCGCCGGGACCGACGCACAATGTGCCTTATTGCAGGTATCACAGTTATATGACACCCCCACACATCTCCCACAGCCCGTACCGGGCAGAATACATACATGTCCCTCATTGGTTTGTTGCCGCGATCACAAGAACACGACAAATTGTTGACATCTTCCACATGAGTCAAGGGTAGAATTCCGGTTTTCAGTGCTCGTCGCTGGCAGTGTCACCCTGCAGGTTATGCATGGATCCTCCCCCTCCTGTTGAGCATGCATTCATTTGCATTGCTCTCTTGCGCAACCTGTTGCCAGTGGCGTAACTGCCTCCTGCTGAATATCGCAGAATGGCGCATTTTGGACTTGCGCATGCGCAACCCTGTTGCACATGGTGCAACCCTTTTGAATATCTGGGCCAGTGAGTTTTGCTTACTGGAAGGACAAAGGAGGAGAATCAAAATTTAAGTATTGTTGCCCTTGATGGGACACAGTTATGTAGGACTTCTTATTATAAATATGTGGGGAATTTTTAAGATGAATTTATGACATTTGATAAACATATACAAATGCTCTCTGCTAAATTAAAGAAACTGTTGTCTTTACAGAATAGTTCTTGTTTTAGTCTTACCATCCAAAAACAGTTAGTTAATGCTCTCTTTTTGTCACAAATTGACTACGGTGACTGTATATATACGAAAACAACACACACCGTATTGAAATTACTAGAGCCATTGTATCATAGTGCCCTGAGATGAATCTCGGGCTTGCCGTGGAAAACTCATCACTGTAAGCTTTATGCTGCAGTGGGATGGCAATCCTTGGCTACCCGTAGACAATACCACTGGGACATCTATGTATATAAGTTTGTATTACAATCACTTCCTTTATATTTAACAACTTTACTGCAGCTTAAACAACTAGATAAGTATGCTTTAAGGTCCAATAACCTTCCACAATATTTTATGCCTAGGGTTAGAACCAAACATGGTAATAACTTACTTGCAGTCTCTAAACACTGTACTTGGATTGCCATTCAAAAAAAAAAAACTAAGGCTGACAGCTTTAATATCAATCTCTTGTTTTAAGAATTGTCTAGCTAAAGCTACATCTTATAAGTGCAATTGTTTTAACTGAACCATGTTGAATTGTGTGTCTGTATGTATTTGTTGTTGTAACTTGTTTTGAAAATATTTGTCTTATACGTTGGATGTAATTGTAAAAGAGAATTCACTCTCACTTTTCTTTCCAATAAATTGATTGATTGAACAATCTTGGAAAGTTAAAACTCTCCCACAATAATGGAGATGCAAAGTCATTAAGTCAGCTCCTTACACACCCCTCACAGACCGCAGCCTAGCGTGGCCGCTGTGTGCTTAATAAGAGCAAGCCCCATAGCAGTGATAGCATTTCAGATGATGAGGGTACATATCAGTGATCGCTGAGTGGTGACAAATGCTTTTCTGCAGGGGGCTTTGCCTCCCCCCCACACCCCTTACTTAAATATCCAACTTCAAGATCACAGCAACTCGGGGGAGTGGGAAAAGCATTTGTCACCATTTTGGCAATTGCTGATATGTACTCTAACCATTTGTATGTTTGCTGAAATGCTGTCACTGTTATTGGGTTTGCTCTTATTGAGTCACCCAAATCGCAAGATGCCCCATAAACTTCATTATGCAACAGCAACTAAAATACAGTTTAATTATTTTAACCAGAACTGTGCGTATGCATTTACTGGCATTTTTATATATCCCACTTAAGGATTAAAGCAAAAGTTTCTAGGAGCTGATTCCAAAGGCAGGATCCCCATATGAGTATCTAGGTGTGCCTAGTAAAGTACACCATTTAAACAACAAGAATGAGATAGAGAAGCCCAGGCTCCTTGTGGCTGCTCTTTTCAATGTTAGTTTTAAGCACTAGAGGGGTTCAGAAGTGGATCCAAAGTATTTCTGAAATAAAATAGCTGTTATTTTATCTGGAAATTAGCTGTTATTGGCGCAGTATGTGTTTCCTGGTGAAACATTTGAAATAATAAATAAACTGTATTATACAATGGCAAGAAAGAATGTTAGGCTCTCATTAGTCAGTCTGGGTCTTGACCCGTGATGTTATCCCAGCATATCAACTTGGATCTAATCCCAGCACACACATGACCAAACAACATTAATAAAAATCACTGCCCACATTGCCCATTTCATTTTGCTACCCAGGCATTTCAAATAGCAGCACGATTCTACCAAAGACCATCAGTTGTTCTCTGAGTGTTCAAGGCACACTAACCCATCAAGTTCAAACCTGAATGGCAAGTACAAAAAAAGTTAAAGAAAGTGAAGTCCTGATAGTTGCCCCACTCAGCAGTGCGGTCATGGTGAGCAGATACAGAGTACCATAAGTGGCGCGCTCCGCTCGCTCCTCACACTGCCTGACTTCTCAATCAATGGCCGCACTTGGTCATCTAAGGAAAACTCCCTCTCCCCCACTGAAGAAAAGAACAAAACCAAACTAAAAACCAAAAACATTTCAGTAAAGCCGGACAGTGAACGTGCACTGTTCACTAAATAAAAGCACTTGCCTGGAGCCATCACGAACCTTGCCTTTTCATGTGATTGTCCTTTACTGCAGATGAGTGATCAGAAGATGATTTATATTTCACTACAGCTTCTCTGGTAAATAGCAACAGTGTCTCACACTCTGCCAGCAGAACATGAAAAAACATTGGGGTGGTGCAAGAAGACATGACTCAGTGTAATGCTAAGATAGAGACAGAGCTATCCAGAGAGAGGGCACAGTAGCAGCAGCACTGGGATACAGGGAAACCATAAGACTGTACTGCCAGCTACTGTACAAGAGAGAAACCATGGACTTCTTTTTCAAAAGGTATACCTCCCTTTAGAAAAATAAAAAAAAAATTATTTTGTACATATTTTTTCCCATTTTCTATTTTTTTTTTTAATAAAGGAGCCATTGTTTAATAGGAATAATGCACTCTGGGGTGTGCATCATGCTGAGATAATGCCACTTTTCAGGTGTTGGCCGCACTCGGCCTGTGGCCTTGTGACCAACCACTTGAGGCATAACATTATCCCAGCACGACACACACTCTGTCGTGCATTATTCCTTTATCACATTACCACTGTTTGGGCTCTCCCACCCCACACCTACAACTTTGCACAGCCACCCCTTGTGACAACCAATACCTGATACATTCCTACTCCTTCCCAGTGTAGTGGCAGGTTATGATTATGCTCTTTGAGATACTGTATTGTTGTATATGAGTATTATTTTTGTAATGCTGTTAATTACTTTTTCTTTTTTTGAATTTACAGAACTTTTCTCCCTAGGTCAGATGCCCCCAGTTGTGTCCCCATACCTAGCTCCCTCACTTGCCTATTTCAGGACTTACATGCCTCTTCTACAAACACCCTGTCTTACCCTTCAGGGCAGGGCTGTCAGGAGGGGGCCCAATTCTCCCAGACAGAAACTCGGTCAGTGGGGTTGGACAGGAGTGCCTAAAGTCAGTGGTGGGGAGCCTGTGGTGGGTGCAGATATCTTCCTGATGTGCCTGCCATTAATTTTTCCTGTGTTCTTGGCCTGATCCCCCATGGGATGCTGAGATTACTATCATGACATGTGTGTGTGCATGCATGTGTTTTGCATGTCAGAACACATCAGCATCCCCACCTGATTTTGTAGCTCAGCATGTACTGCCAACTGTGGTCACCCAGGTGGCAGTAGCAGAGCGGAGGCCAGCAACCCTCCCTCCCTGAGGTGGAAAGGGTCCTCTGGGACATTCAGCTCGCCTCCCCCTGGCTGGTCCTCTAATTACTTGGGCTCATTCCTGAACCCAGGTCATTGGCATCTTGAGTGGGATCCATATGAAAACCCGACAGCCAAAATCCCAACAACTAAAATCCTGACACCAAAATCCTGACACGGTCAAAATCCTGACAATGGAAATCCTAACAATCAAAATCCCTACACCACTTGGTGTTATTGTCCGTGTATAGGATAAACTGATGCACTGGACAGAGGACAGTACTGAGTGTCACATAAATATTAGAGTTGCGATTACACAGTCTCTTAAATAATCTAGTTTAGGTGACAAGGAAAGACTTTCAGGTATCTGCTTGACTGGAACTGAAAAGTAGTTGTACATAGATTTTGGCTGACAGGATTTCGTACCAGACCCGAGGAGGAGCATTCCATATCTTTGGCAGTAAATGGTAACTGACAAGACATGAAATTGACATGCAAAAGATTACCCAATAGTGAGGTGCATCTACTCCTCTCCTATCACCTGCCCACTTTGCTTTTTGACTGTGAGATCTCTGTTGTCGTGACAACATACCCTCAACTAAGATTTTTGCACTCGTGAAGAGCAGACAGAATGGGGCAACCTCTGCAGTCCTCCAGATTTAACTAATATGGAGCCAGGTACTCATCAAATTTTCTTTTCTTTTTTTTTCTTAGACCTGGTGGCTGCCTGACTTTTTCACCTTTGCATATGAATCCCTCAGGAGCACACAAACAACTAAAGTGCGATAGTTTGCTACAGCAAATGGGCAGCCTTGTATTTAATCCTGATGCTCTATCTACTATCAGCACAGTTAACTGTCAGACCCTTGCAACCCACAGTATGCAGTCCAAGAGTTGGTGAATGGTCAGTTGACAGCTTTACTTACATTCATTGGTGCCGTTCCCATTCATGGGGTCCTGTTTCCCAGTTGCCAATCTGTCTCTGAGTTACAACAGGAGGGGACTGTACCATATGGACTCACACTTGATGTAATGCTAATTTCATCTGTGCAGTAATGTCTTTTATTTTTTTTGTTTATTAGCCAACCAAGAAGCATTATCAACAAAGGATAGTTTATTCAAGTTAAATGATGTAGCTGGCCTTGTTGAGATTTTGATTGTCAGGATTTTAACTGTTGGCATTTTATTCTAGTTGGGAATTTGACTTTCGTGATTTTGGTGTCAGGATTTTGTTTGTTGGAATTTTGGCTGCCAGGATTTCATACCAGACCCATCACGAACAGTAGCACTACTACTGCACCAGTGGGTCGGCTTCCTTTTTTTTTTTTTCTCCTCTTCTACTATCTTCCATATCTCTCCCCCAAGGATGCATCTGGAAACAAGCTGTTGTCAGATCAGCGTGTCTTTCCTAGTAAAACGTATGAAAGAATTAAATAAATAAATACATAAATAAATGAATGGACCAAGCAATATTAAAATGCTATTAAATCTACATGTTAAACCCACTTCCTATTTTTTTTTCAGTTACTTAATGGCTGTCATTAACAATTGCTATACAGCATTTAAATCACCTGAGCATACCCCCTACAAAGTTACTCCAGCTTGCGGAATGAGTATTAACTGTATGTTAAAATGTCATTCATGTAACCCTCCTACTATCTCATCAGACATTATATTGCTTCTGCATCCCTTTATTTAAACTCAATAAAATATAAATTGAAACAGTATCCCTAATACTAATGTACTTGTTGCTGTGCAAAATAATGCACTCAAGGCACTGAAACAAGGGGCAGAGTACAAAACAGGTGGAATGATATTGACCACCAACCAGGAAAGAGACCTGGGAGAAATCATATCTTATGGACCTAAAGGAGACCAGGCAGTGTGACAAGGAAGTAGAGAAGGCTAGCAGGATGCTGGGGTGCATAGGGAGGGGTATCACCAGCAGAAAGAGGGAGGTGGAGTTGCCTCTGTATAGATCACTGTTAAGACCACACCTAGAGTACTGTGTTCAGTTCTGGAGACCACATCTCCCAAAGGACATAGACCAAGTGGAGGTGGTCCATTGGTCCACAGGAGGGCAGCTAAAATGATGCAGGGTCTGCATCAAATGCTCTATGAGGAGAGACTGCAGGACCTCAATATGTACACCCTGGAACAGAGGAGGGAGAAAGGGGACATGAAAGAGGCCTGTAAATACCTCACAGAGATAAAAAAAGGTACAAGAGAGAAGTATTTTTCAGAAGAAAAGGTGCTCAAGAAAAAAGGGGACATGTATGAAGTTGGGGGGTTAGAATCAGGAGAGATGTGAGGAACTACTTCTTCTCAGAAAGGGTGGGGGGGATTGTTTAACCAGGAAAGGCACACTAAGCCGGAGCTTGTTTCCAGGTGTGACCTGGGAGCACAAGGAAGTTAAGTGACTTGCTCAGGGTCACACAGTATGCAAGTGAGTGTTGATGGGATTCAAACCCAGGTCTCCAGGCAGGCAGCTCAGTGAACTTAACCACTATGCTATACTGCCTCCATAACAGTGATAGATTCCTGGAACAGCCTTGCAGCAGAAGTGGTGGGGTGAAAGTGGGGGTGAAAATACATGGGATAAGCAGAAAGGAATCATAATTGAAAGGAAGGGGGAGGGAGAAAGACTGTAGAATGGGAACGGGCTGTGATAACAGTGAAGGTAGGGAGAAATGGGTTGACTGGGTGGGCCAAGTGGTCCTTATCTGCCATCAAATTCTATGTTACTATAGAAACATAGAAACATAGAAGTTGACGGCAGATAAGGACCGCAAGGCCCATCCAGTCTGCCCATTTCGTTTTCTACCTTATAAATGTGCCATCGGCCTTTGCTCTGTCAGTGGCCTATCTGTTCATAGACATTTGTATTGCTCCCTTATGCCTATCCCATGCCTGTTTGAAGCCCTGCACTGTATTCATAGCCACCACTTCTTGTGGTAAGCCATTCCATGCATCCACCACCCTTTCTGTGAAAAAGAATTTCTTCACATTCCCCCTTAATCGGCCCCCCTCTAATCTCATGCTGTGTCCTCTTGTACTGATATTTTTCTTATATTTAAACATGTTAGACTCTTTCACCTTGTTAATGCCCTTAAGGTGTTTGAATGCCTTGATCATATCACCTCTCTCCCTCCTTTGCTCAAGGGTATACATATTGAGCTCTGTTAATCTGTCCTCATATGTCTTCTGATGCAGTCCCTGCACCATTTTGGTTGCCCTTCTCTGGACTGCCTCAATTTGGTTAATGTCCTTGTGAAGGTGTGGCCTCCAATACCGCATGCAGTACTCCAGATGGGGCTAACCAGTGTCTTGTAAAGAGGGATTTCACACTTCCTCTTATGACTTATGATACCCTACTAATACACCTCTAACACCCTCCTAGCCTTACCTACTGCTTTAGAGGTCTGGATGATTTCAGGCCATCAGTGATGATGATGCCCAAGTCTCTTTCTTCCTTTGTGACTGCTAGCAACTCCCCTCCCAGCCTATAGGTGGCTTCAGGGCTTCTCTTCCCTATGTGCATAATTTTGCACTTCTTTGCATTAAATCCCAGTTGCCACTCTTCTGACCATTTTGCTAGTTTATCCAGATCTCTTCTCATTCTGCCCACCCCATCTGGATCATCTACTCTGTTGCAGATCTTGGTGTCATCTGCAAACAGACAAGCCTTACCCTCTAGTCCATCTGCAAGGTCACTAATGAAGATGTTGAAGAGGAATGGTCCCAGGACTGATCCCTGAGGTACCCCACTTGTGACTTGCATCTCTTCTGACTGTATACCATTTACCACCACTCTCTGTTTTCTGCCCGTCAACCAGTTCACCCACTTGACCAACTTTTGACCCACCCCGAGCCTACCCAGCTTATTTATCAATCTTCTATGTGGAACAGTGTCAAAGCTTTACTGAAGTCAAGGTAGGCTACATCAACTGCTCCCCTTGGTCCACCACTCTGGTTACCCAGTCAAAGAAATCTATGGGATTAGTTTGACAGGACCTTCCTTTGTAAACCCATGCTGTCCTGGATCCTGTGCCTATGGATTCCAGGTGTTTGCACTATCCTTTCCTTAAGGAGTGCCTCCATAATCTTGCCCACTACTGAGGTAAGACTGACTGGTCTGTAGTTCCCACCTCCTCCCTGCTACCACTCTTGTGGAGCGGGATCACATGAGCCCTTCTCCAGTCTTCTGGGACCTCTCCTGTGCTCAGAGACTCACTAAACAGTTCTGCTAATGGCTCTGCTAGTTCCACCTTTAGCTCCTTAAGTACCCTGGGATGTATGCCATCAGGTTCCATTGCCTTATCCACCCTGAGCTTAGCAAGCTCTTGTAGGACCCTTTCTTTTGTGAAGGGAGTAGTGCTCACCTCCCCCCCCCCCGTGTCCATGATGCTGAGCTGTGGGCCCTGCCCTGCCTTCTCTTCAGTAAAAACTGACCAAAAGTATCTATTTAGGATAGAAGCCTTTACAGGGTCCTCCTCCTCACATGCTCCCTTTTCTCCATTAAGCTTAGCAATCCCCCCCTCTGGACTTTCTCCTTTCGCTAATGTATCTATAGAAAGTCTTGTCTTTCTTCTTTTACTGTTCGTGCTAGTGTTTCCTCAGTTTGGGACTTTGCCTGCCTTACTGCCTTCCCTGCTTCCCTTAGGGCAGTTTGGTATGCCTCCCTATCTTAATCCGCTGTGTTCCCTTATATTTCCTGAAGCCAGCCCTTTTGGCTCTGACCTTTCTGCTACTGTATTTGAGAACCAAAGTGGTTTCCTTCTTCTTTGCACTTCCTTTTCTGTCTAACACAATGGGATGTTGCTTCAAATATTGCATCCTTAATGCTTGCCCACTTTGCCTGTACCCCTCACCTGTGTTCCTTTTTTGCCAGGGCTAGCTTAACTCTGTTGGCCATCTTATCAAAGTCAGCTCCTCTGAAGTCCCATATTTTGCCTTGGAATGGGATGATTTAGATGTAGTACCAAATTGAACCATACCATGTGATGGTCACTGCCCCTAGGCGACCTTCTACCTGGAGATCTGTGATCCTTCCTTGTTAGTCAGTACTAGATCTAGGATAGCCCTGTCTCTTGTGGGTTGCTGTACCAGTTGTTTGAGGCCCTCCCCCTGCAGGGAATCCACTATGTGTCTAGTTCTGGCAGATGTTCCTGCTAGTATTGAACAATCTGTATCTGGCATGTTGAAGTCTCCCATTATCAGAACCTCCCCTTTAGCTGTCATGTTTTGTATATCTTCTAACAGTAATGTGTCTATGTCCTCCCCCTGGTCTGGGGGCCTGTAGACAACCCCAGTTCTTAAGGCTGTCCCATTTCCTGTTTCCAGGGTGACCCACAGTTCTTCTGGCTCTTCATGTGTATTCTGAATTTCTGTAGCTTTGATATTTTCATTGACATACAGGGCCACTCCTCCCCCCCTTTTTGCACCTCGGTCTCTTCTGAACAATACATAGCCAGGTACTGAAGTCTCCCAAGTGTGGTTACTGGTAAACCACGTCTCACTAATTGCTACTATGTACAGTTTAGCCTCTGACATTATTGCCTGCAGGTCTGGGATCTTATTTCCAGGCTGCTGAGCATCTGTGTACATGATTTTCCATTGGCCAGATTTTGGTGTGTTAGTTGTTGGGTGAGGTTTGGCATTACCCCTGCGCGCCGATGGGGAGACAAACCTTTTTTTCTGCCTGGTGATGCAAATGAACTGCAAACATGCTGAATCCCTGTTTGACCACTAGCTGAGGGGAGGGTGTTCTTCCCATTCGACGTATGGGGTGCTGCACCCCTCTCCCCATTTGCTAGTTTAAATATTCTGCAAAGACGTTAAACTTCTGCCCCAATGCACTGACTCCTCCTTAGTCAGATGCAGTCCATCAAATTAAGAACTTTCGCTCCCAGAACTGTTGCCAGTTCCCTACAAATCTGTGTCCTTTTTCCTGGCACCAGCCCTTGAGCCACGTGTTTAGCTCCCTATCTCCCATTCTCTGACCTTCCGGTCCATCTGCTCCCCTCTCCCAGACTGACAGGATCTCAGAGAAGGAGATGCTGGACGAAATAGATGATAGTTTGTCACCCAGCCTGGTCAGGTGTTCCTTGGTCTCCACAACTGACCGGCTGGCGAGATCATTAGTCCCTATGTGTACTAGGACATCAGTGTTTTCTCCTGCTTTGTGAACAATTTTAGCAATACGGTCAGTGTCTCTCCATGCTGATGTACCTGGGAGACATCTGACCATTACCCCTGGCTGGAGATGGGTATCAACTCCCCGAATCATGGAGTCTCCTATGATCAGAAGTTTTTGGATTTCCTTTTTGCTTTTTTTGTTGTAGATCCTGATTTGGGTGAGTTTTGTTGTGCTAACTCCTGTGCTGCAGTGTCCTGTTCCGCAGTGTCTTCTGCCTCTTTGTTTGATTTCAGAGATAGAGGCAGATACCTGTTTGTAGTGTTTATATGGTTTTTGGAGGTAATATGTTGCAGAGCAGAGAGTGATGGAGCACCCAATTTGCCCCTCCTAACCACCCACCAACCTCCTGGACCAACTACCCTCTGCCGTCGAGGTTTTTCTGTTGGATGCTGGGAAAATGATGGGTGGTACTTATAATGTATTTCCTCTTGAATATGAAATTTGAGGTGTGCAATCTCTGCCCATGCTGCCCGGAGCTGAGCCCTAAGATCTCCAAAGGCCCAGCATGTAGGACAGTGTCCTAAATCCTGTAAGGCTGTCCTTCTGAAAATTGTTCCACAGTACCTGCAGTTAATGATATCCATTCCAGATAAGTTGCTGGGTTTATAACCTAGTCAGAGTAATTAGAAGGGAAAAAAAGGAAAAAAAAATGCAAGTAATGGTTTGATTGTGTTTTGTTTAACTTGTTATAACAAGTTAAATTACTAGTGCCCCTGTAAATGAGCTCACCTTGTGGAGACCTCACTGATCCACCCCCTTCCTGCTCTACCACAGGAAATGTCACAACTGTGGTACCCTATAAAAGGAGTGTAGTGTGGGGTGGCTGGGGATGGGGGTGGGTGGCTGGGCTCTTCCCCTGCCGAAAAAGAAGAGCCACGGATGAAAGAACAAGGAGGTTAAAGCAGAAACAATCAGTCAACAACAAATGCAGTAACCCTGAAAGCTTATCCTAATGTTAGATAAAACTGTAAAACCTGTAAAGCACCACCTGTAATAATTTCAGAGAAGATATACCCTGTAAGAAACATTTTGCTACAGAGAAAAATAAAGCAATGAAATGTTAGCAACAAACAGTAGCAATCCCTGTGAGTAAAATAGAAAAACACCACCACACAGTAAATCTGTTTAGCCAGAATAAGTCTTAATCCTTTCCCCTTGCTCTGGTAAGTTTCTCTACTCTGCCTTTCAAGCAGTCTTAGAAGGAAAGAGCTCAGGTGAAGCTAGGTGCCATACAGACCATGCTTAACAAAACTTTCTGGCTGTTTTTAATTTATTCTCTAGATATACATCATAGAGAGTGGGGTGACTGAACTGGATTTCAAATATTTTCACTTATGAAACTGGAAAGGCATATGATTACACTAGAATCACTTTCTCATGAATTGACTTTAATACACTTACTGCACAGTTTTTTTCTTCTTTGAAGGAGCTTCTCATTCCCCCACCTTTCCCTTAGAAAATATTTGCTATGCCTGCTCAGTTACATATCCTTAGCAATGTATGGATTTTGAATAGCGATGGGGACAACAAGTCGGAAATGTGAACCCAAGAATCAGGCTGGTTCTAAATCTTGGACCTGAAAAGACCCCACCCCCACTCCAATATACTGTATGATTCCAGTGGCAGGAAATGCAATTCAGTAAACAAAGTAGAGTGCAAGATCCAGTGAGCTGAGCATATTATAAACATGCACATTTATGTAAATTTATAAAAGGTTCATAAACAAGAGCCTTTGGAATGGTTTTGGGTTATTAGAAATTGGAAATGGTTATAAGAACTAGTAAATGTTTGCCCAACTCTAGTATAGAATCTGCAGTAACAAATGTATAGAGCTGTGCAGACCTTTCTGGGTATGAGTTCAAAATGTTTCGCAACAACCTCAGGAAAGTTTGAATTGTTCTTTTCAAGTTCACCAGACTGATGTGAAACATATGCCCCTGTCAGATATGGCATCTTATAGCAGGAGTAAGTGAAACTGACATTCCCAATGAAAAAAAAAAACTTCTATTTTTAAAAATGGTTGTGAGTTCTCCTGATCAACCCCTCCTGTAACTGCCTTACATAACAGGGAGAGCCATAAATTCAGTGCCCCAGAGAGTCCATTTTTGCCTTCTCACTGCCTTCTCTGTCAGGGATCTCCTTTTCAACATGGGGATGGGCTTTATGAATGTCCAGTGACTGTACCCTAAGCCTCTAACTGCTTGACCTGGTGGGCTGGGTTCTGATACTGCTGTCACTCAACCCCCCACCACCACCAGTATTTCTCCCATCTGCCCTTCCCCTTTTTTGGTAGGGTAGGGTGCCATTGCCACCATACTCTAAAAAGAGCACTACAATACATGTCACTCTCATCTAGCATCCCTGCCTAATGTACGTATTTATTTATTTCATTTTTAGAAAATAGGCTTTCTATTTGGAGACATCTGACTGGCTGGTACTCATTCCACAGGGGTATATTAACTTTCAATAGATGCCTACCAAATAAAAAGTTCCAGCTCAAACCTGCCTCATGCCAAGCCAAGTATCCTAGCGCCCAGCCTGCTTCATCATTGGTTGAAGCACTGGGCACACAATTTGAAACTGCAGGCACCATTTTTTTTATTGTTTAGTGATACAGTGATAGCTCCACCCCACACAGACACACTCACTCCTACAACATGACACCGCCCAGTAACTCCCAAAAAAGAAATCTCTGTGCCATTTTCCCTGCCACAAACTACTCTTTCATTTTTTTCCTCAGAAAAGTAAAGTACTTCCTTTTAAACCAGTTACAGTTTTTAAAGAGATTACAGTATGTTCAGTTCACTTACCGAGCGAGCGTGAGAGAACGCCACCCCCCCACTGTGACAGACAAACTTACTTGACAACAGGTACTGATCACACAATGAATTCTCCCATTTAACATTTTCTCATCTTTTTTATAAAAACAAAATCAGCTTTTGATTTGAAACAACAGCAGTGGCAGATAGCTCGCGTACTGCTGCTAAGAGACAGGCACGCTCCATCCTGCATCAACGGAAATACACAACACAAGCTTTATTTTCTTTCTGTCCACAGACACTTCAGAAATCTCTCAGCTGAGCAGGCTTCCTCTTCAAAAGAATCATACCTGTTGCTTCAGTCTGCATCCGTTATTCTGACTTCCTTCTCCCTGCACCCCACCCCCATTCTCACATTCCTGTACTTCCATTCCTGCTACACTCTGTCCTCTCCATTTCCACAGTCTGATCCCAAGCACTGCAGACTCAGACTCCTGACTGCAGAATCACAGTCCTCAAAAAAGTAAAACTAAAGAACCAGCAAGCAAGAAATACACAAAAGTAAACTCTGCAATACCAGTAAACAGCTGTAAAAGTCTGCAGTGTCCTGTACTGGCAAGCAAGTACTGTATACCAGTAGAGGGACTACTTTTTCAACATAACAGCTTTCAATTACTTTTTGGACATTTAAAAAAATAATAATTATTTTGTTTTATAAAAAATACATAAATTAGCACATATAGCCCATTTTCAAAGCACAATAATACCATCCAGGGTGGACAGTATGGGCAATACCAGACCATCCAGGGGCTATAAGACCCTCTACCTACAGCATTGGGCCTCATTACACCCCTGGGTGGTCCGGTATTGGCCAATACCACCCACCCTGTCAGGTATTATTGCTTGCTTATTGACCAGGTAAGCACACTAGAGAGTTAGAGAGCCTATTTTCAGATACAGCTTGGGAGGGAGATGACAAAGTGGGGCAATTGGGCAAACATGTAACGGAGTAATATATAAGAACTTGAGGTTACAAAGTACTGAAGTAAATTATACGCATTAATACAATACTAATATTCAGTAAAAAATTGGTTACAGAGAAGAGTCCTGAATCCATTGGCTAGTCACCAAAACAAGGTTCTACACAAAAGTGGTCACACTTGTAGTCAAAAAGCTAAATATGCCAATATGCTGTGCAAACACAGGATAAGTACTTCTTTGCATTTCACAGTGGCTTTCTATAGGGTAGCTATGAGATGATGACTTTCATGGGAACATTCTTCTAGCGGAGAATGATGATGTCAGCAATACCAGGACTTGGCAGACAGCAGGAGGACAGGACAGTATCCTTGCAAAAATATAAAAGGTGAGCACTCAAGAAAAACAAAAATGGGCATTAAACTGAAGAAAAATGCTGTGAACACAAATGGAAAGTGTATTTATTTAATTCAACATAAAATGCCATAACTGTGATACAGACAAGGCATAGCAACATTTCACCTCAGAGTGAGGATTCCACAGTGACAGTACACTGGGGCCATCACAAGGGCCCCCCAGTGCTATCATACCCAGGGCAGGCAGCAGTACTTTGGAACAGTTCTAGGAGGGTCAGTGATGTTGACAATATTAAAACACAGCTTACCAGGACAGGTAGCAGTGTGATGAGACAATAAAGGGAGGCCATTAGGAGGCCCACTCCTCTACTATCCACACCCCTGCCTGAAAAGGCAGCAGCAGGGGCAATCATGGTAATGATATCAGGACTTAGCCTGCAAGAGTAGGCAGTGTGGCAGGTTGGGGCAGAAGTCAGGGGGAGCATCTGAGGGCCTTTGCAACACAGCATTTGTTTTTTTAATTATTATTTTCTATTAAAGGTTTTCATTTCATTCAATATTCATCAAATGAAATTTAAACAAACATGAGACTAAAGATAGGAAATTGTCAAACTACAGAATATCTCAGTCTAAAATCTGTACATCTAAAATCCAAACTCTAAAATCTTTCTTTTCTATTCAGTTCTGTTCGATAACAAAATTCACACTTAAGTACCAACTAAAGGGAGTAGGGTCACAGAGCTATATCTAAGACAAACTTTATATCTTTATAAAATTGTAAAAATAATAATTCTGACATAGTATTGAGATGGAATAAAATCTTGTGTCTGGGCACAGAGGGACCATCTAAAATGCTACAGGAAGGGATCCCTCATCAGGCAATGTAACTGAACTCACTGGGCAGCTTAACACAGGGGCGAAAATGCTCCCCAACCATTAAAAAGGCATGGGGACTAAGGAGAAGGGGGTTAGAAGTCCAGGAGTGGGAATTATGTTCTGTTTTTTTGTTTTTTTTGCTGTTCTGGTTGTGGGGCACTGTTTGGTTTGACTGACTGTTTTACCCAACCCAAATCTGGCTGCACTTCAGTACTCAGTTTTTCCCCAAAGCCTGATTTGGTCCAAGAAAGATTAATCAGTCAAAGGGCAATCTGTTCTATTTTGTCTGGGAACCAAACGTGCAGGTCTACAAATGTGTGTGATGCACTGACACATGTACAGTATATGTAATGCAATCTATGTTTTTATTTTCATACTTCTAACGAAAATAATACTTAAAACACAGTTAAAATATGTCAATAATGTGATAAAAGAATGCAGGATTAGTCACTACCTTCACAATCATAACTTAAAGGGACAGAGGTCTGATTTCTGAAATACAATTTTTGTAAAAAGAAATCGGATTACCTTACATTGGGAAAGTGTCTCTTAGCTGTGGATAACTGCAAAATGTTGATTAAAACTTATCACCACAGACATATGTTACCAGCATTGAATTTGCTTTTCAGTCTGATAAATATACATATATTTTCCAGCAACCCCTTCCTTGATGGGTTAGCATTTCCTGTATCATTTGTTTTCAAATTATTTCTTTAATGTGCAAGTCATACTGTGTGAATGTGTTACTTGGTGAAACATAGTAATTAGAATTTCATTTAAATAATGTGTCAGTGGTTCCCTGTGGCTACTAAGATAATTAATGTATTTATTGCTGTAAAATATCCAGGCCATGTGTCTTCATTAACCCAGTCATAAACTGTTCAATGACTTACACTCTTGCTCATGAGTTTCATGATTCAGTACATCCATATTTATATAAACATGACATATATTTGTGTCACTTCGTCTTGCAGTGTTATCTTTAATTTTTTTAACTTTTTACAGATTTGTTGCTGGTGTTTCTACTATTGCTGTATATTTGGTATAGTATTAATAGTACATCACACTTGTAGTTAATACTGAAAATTGTCATATAGTTATTGACTGAAAAAGTATGTGAGGAGTCCTATATTTTGATAAGAGCCTGTTTTACAAGTCTTGCTTAAAAACAAATAAATGACTTTCATGTTTCAAAATTTTTGAGTGATATATATTTATTTATTTTTATTTTGTTGAGTTCTTGGATTACAACCTTTGAGCTATAAGCTTGTTTACAAAGGTTCCACATCAGGAAGAAGATACAAACGCACAATAGTAAAAAAAAAGAAATACAGGGTTACATCGAACATTCAACAAGTTGTTAATGGTAATATGAATAAGGAGTACATGGGAAAAGGATAGTGCCATAAATAAACAGGCAGAGTCAGAGCAGCAGCAGTAATTGGCACAAGAGGTAGTGGGGGAGGTGGAGGTAGGGACAAGAGTAAAGGGGAACTAGGGAGGTGCTCAGCTTGCGGGAACCATTGGCATGGCCGCCTTGTCAGGATGGGGTGGGGGTGGAAGGACTTGGGTTAGTAAAATAAGAGGAAGGGAAAGGTGAGGGGGACTGGGCTGAGGTCGGGGGGTTGGTGGTGGAGGATGGGAGTGGGGATTAGCAGAATGGTGATTGTTTAAGTGCGCTAAGGTGGCATAGTTAGAATTAAACCAGGAGGGTTGGTTAAGTAGGACAGGTGCATTTCCCAAGACTAGATAGGTGGGATCTAAGTGCAGATTTAAACAAGCCAATCTTGCTAATAGTGGCTATTTCAGCTGGGAGTGAGGTAAGCCATAGCAGGGCCTGGTATTCAAAGGAGCACTGACCTTGGGCAGTGCTATGTTAGGGGATCATGATAGGGATTTTATTGGATGTCCTTGTGGTCCTGGTTGGTGCAACCTTGTGGATAAGGGAGGTGGGCCCAGGAGGCAGAAGTCCCAGAGTTGCTTTTTTGGCAAGGAGACAGGTTTGGTAGTGGGCCCTGTCATTCAGATTTAGCCAACCAGTTTGCTGGTAGAGGTGGCAGGTATGGGTCTGGCGAAGGGCTCCAAGAGCAAGTCTGCAGGCTTTGTTGATCATGGTGACAAGTCATCTGAGGGTGCTGTCAGAGGCAGCACTGTAGATTGCAAGGCCATAATCAATAGTTGAGAAGACTGAGATGGTTATGGCAGGCTGGAGGGCTTTATCGGAGAGGCAGCTGCAGTGCTTATAAAGCAGGCCGAGCTTCCTGTTAGTTGTAGTGGCCACATGATCGATATAAGCAGCATATGAGAGGGAGCTGTAGAGGGTGAGGCCCAGGTATTTGAATGTGGAGACCATTTTAATAGCGATCTTTTGTGAATTCAGGATGTGCAGGGTTGTGGCCCTGTGGTGGCTGTGCACAGGGGCAAAGAGCATGGATTTCATCTTTTTGTGGTTGACTAGGAGTTTAGCTTTGTTAAACCAGTCTTCCACCTTGTAAAAGTCCTGTTGAAGATGCTGCTGCAGTGTGATTGGGCCGGGATGACTGGAGTAGAGCACTGCATCATCAGCGTATAGAAGGATATA
Source organism: Neoceratodus forsteri (assembly GCA_016271365.2). NCBI lineage: Eukaryota > Metazoa > Chordata > Ceratodontiformes > Ceratodontidae > Neoceratodus > Neoceratodus forsteri. Next base: position 582,079,510 of record CM057456.1, read on the forward strand.
AATAAGGAGATATCTTTTACAGATGTATTTGTGACTTTCCTGCATCCTTTGAAATGTACAAGCATTTATTTTCATGTTGTGGTCTCCTCAGCAAAAGGAAAATACAAAACAATACTCTTACAACAGTGGATCCTCATTGTGACTATAAAAATATAGATAATGCTGTAAAATGATTTAGAAATTTGCTTCTTTCTGGTTGGCTAAATAAGTTCCAAGACTATAGATTAATCCCCCAGAACTGCACAGGTTGGAACACATTCGGGTGTTATCAAGGCAAAGGTCAGAAAGCATAGGCAGACTAGGAATAGTTATAAAATTTGCAAGTAGCCATTCATTATCATCAATAACAATAAAATAAAAATATGCAGGATAGCTCTTTTACAGGCACTTCAAACAAAACAAAGTCCTTCATCTGAGTGCAGCTTTAAATCTAAATCTGAAAGACTTCATATAAAGAAAGCAATATTTTCTTGGAGAACAAGAGAGATTGACAGTGTCTCTCTCCAAGAGAATATTGCTTTCCTTATATGAAGTCTTTGCCTGGCAAATACAATATCTTCTGCATTCTGACCTTTTTAAGATACCTCCTGTTTCTCAAAAAATGTATTAGACTTCTTGTCAGTTTCTTTCCTGAGCAGGCTTGGAAATAGAACACTGTGTCCCAAGCTGGACTCCTGCTGACAGTTTTGCAAACAAGCCTGAGAAGGTAAAAAGGTCAAACTGCATTTCAGGGTTAACCCCCTGAGTTCCAAATAGCTTTTGCAATCATCACACATGAGTGCAGTATGCATATTTATGGAACACATACAAACAGAATTGAGAAAGAAGTAAGTGCCTCAGCTGGGACTTGAACCCAGGCCACCGGGAATACTGTTCTGATTGCTTTTGCAATCATTTTAACAATTTAACTACAGTATATACAATTTTGAACCTGATAACCCAATGCCACATAAAGTCCCACATATATTTTCACAACCACAGATAAGCAAGGGGTAAAAAGATAGAAACAACAAAAAACAGCAAGTGAAGGCAGGGAGATAGCGGAGGGGGAGTCATGAGACTGTCAGAGTGATCAGTTCATAGGTCTCACAAGAAAATTTGATTGCACAATCAGACAGACAAGAGACAGAAAAGAAGAGGATAGAACAGATCCTTGCTTTTAACTCTCTTTGCATAACAAATGGGACAGGGTCTTATTCAACCCTGTCACATTAGGCAGTGGGATTTGGAATTTGGACAAATCACATATAGAACTAATGAGCCATTTCACTCATCCAAGATTCCCACCACAAATGGCGGCACCAAGGGAGGTTGACAGTGAAAATGCCGACCTACCCTACAGTGATGGCACAATACCGACTTTGGTATTGTGCCTCCCACGCAGTGAGTGTTTTCTGTAGGGTCTGTGCCCCCACACCCCATGTGGGGTGCACACCCCGGCCCCGGACTTTAGGATTATCAACTCCAGGTCGGAGTTGGTTTGGGGGGGGTGGAACACTGGCGGAAAGCAAAACACAAAAAAAGGACCATTACAGCGACTGTCGCCGTAATGGTCTTTTTTTGTGTTTCACCGTTGAGGTGTCGATGTGCAGGGGTGCACCGCCACAAACATGGCTGCAACTTTTACTCACCGAAAAGCTCCAACAAGGCCTTAAAAATTAAAACACCCTTAAATTAAAAAACTTAATCATAATTAAATAACTACAATTCTTTCCTCTCATGAACCCCTTCCTCACAAACATAAACAAATTAAAATATGGCGTACCTTTCACATTTTTAATTCCTGGTGTTTCTTTGGTGACCATGAAACATTCCTCTCATATCCTTACCAGCTTGCCAGGGCAATATCTGCTGCTTAGCCCGATAAAGCTTAACTGAGACCTTGACTCCACATATGGCCTTCTGTTATGTGTGAAAAGGTGAACATCTTGCCAGAGGTATTCTGCAGATGTTTTAATTCCTGTTTTCCATGATAAACTAACAGCCACCTTTTGAATGTGTGGAAAGGCAGATGACTGACAGGTAGGGAAGACCTATATTTTGCTAGTAACACCCTGGTTTATCTGGGAGATGGCAATGGCAGAGGTGACGTTATAGAAATAGGGAGCTCTAATGACCAGAAGTTGTCAAGAAGGAATAAAAACTAAACTAAAAATAGTAAAAAGGAGACCAACATTGGTTTGAAGCAAGGTATAGGGACAAATCAAATAAAAACAAAGAAGGGTAAAATAACTCAGCAACCCTTAAAAATAAAAAGGTAAAATAAAAGTAATAAGAATAATAAAAAGGGAGAAGGAAAGGAAGAAATATCAAAAGATCAAAAATAAGGAAAATGAACAAAATTATGGTGACAGCAGTACTGTGTTCTGTTCTGGTAGAAACAAAGAGGATGATTTGAAAGTTAACAAATTAAAAAAACGTCCTTAGAAGGACTCTTGAAACTGATTACGTTCTGCCCCATATAAGGTGGCTATAATTCTAGAAGAGACAGAGGAAAAACTTAATCAACATTTAAAACCATTCTTAGGAATAGTTTTACAAGGAAATTAAAAAAAACAAGACACAATGTTAAAGCAGCAGTGAAATGAAGGTGCTGAATAAAATGTTACATTAGTCAAAGTCATAGTTATGTAATGAGATTTGTATTCCGTTACTGCACTGTGTGTTCTGTTTTTATTTTAACTGTCTCAGTCTTATAAAATTTAATGAAATTTGCACTTACTTCATGCACTGAAACTCCCTGGCATCCATGTTTGTTTATAGACAATATTCCCATCAAGCCTATCGGAACGTGTTTTAGTTGAGCTACATGCTCGTACTCATGTTGCTTGCTAAACAGGAAGTAAGTTTGTGTTTTGCTTGAGCAGGTATTTTGTATTTAAGCAGGGAATAGTAAATAGTTGTATTTTATGGCAACTGCAGCTGTAGTCTCTGATGAATGATAGTTTGTCTCAATAATGTCTGGCGCTATAGACATAGTTTTTCAATGTAATACAAATAAATGGTAATGTGAATTGTTTTGTTTTTTTCCCAGTCGGTTACTGTCAGGTATGTTTTTTTTTCTGTTCAAAATTCAAAACTGACTCCATTTCACTTTGCAACAGTATTACCAGTCTAATCGGTTACCTTGACTGATGAAACTTTTTTAGTGTGTAAAACTGTTAATTAGCTGAGGTCAGTTACTCTGACTAATTGACTTTGTGCACTCAGTGCACCAGTCTAACTGTTCTAGGTCCCTTTTACACAATGGTAACCGCCTGCATCATGAGAACAGAAAGTGGTCTGTGGAGGGGAATCGGGTGGCTCCATTCCAGACTCTATTATACACTGACCCAGTGTTTCCTGATTTTCTCTAAAATGTCAAAATAATTTCTTACATGGCTTTCCCTGTACAGCTCTACATGTGAAACGTCCTGAGACCGATATAGGTGCAGTGTGAGAAATCGGACATCATGGCATTATTCACCTTTGATAATGTTCCTTTTTGTTTCCTGATCTCTCAAAATACATAAACGTTGGCAGCTACAAATTGTGGTTAGGATTCCTCCCACAAGTAATATTTGTAGAAAGGGGGTTATACTGATCATGGGTGAACTGACTGTGAATGACAGGGAATCAGGAAATACTGGGGAATGAGTGAGAGAGCTAGATGAAGTGTGCAATGTATCTGAGACTGATTTCTACTGAAAATGTTCCTGGCCTCCTGATGCCATTGTGTTATTGCCTTCTTTAATAAAATATTACTGTAATGAAACTCTACATAACGATATGCTACGCATACCGAGCAGGATGGATACAACTGCAGCCGGTGTCAAGTTATGGTCTTTGTCACTGCACTTTGATGTAAGCATCTGCCTTAAGGAGGCAGTATAGCACAGTGGTTTAAGGCTCTGAGCTGTAAACCTGGAGACCTGACTTTGAATCCAACAGCCCCCACTTGCATACTGTGTAACCCTGAGCAAGTCACTTAACTTCCTTCTGCTCCCAGGTTGCACCTGTAAACAAGCTTTCAGCTTAGTGTGTGTCTCCTGGTCAAACAAAAAAAAAATGATGATGTCAGAAGGAGCTTTTCGGTCTTGGGCTGTGCAAATGTCAATCTGAATTGAGTGGAAGGTTGCAGTGCAGAGTGATACAGTTATTCACAATTTTTTTTCCTCATGCAGATAATCACCTGTATTATTTTCTAAGCTTCTTAAGTCTGACATTGCCTTTTTTATTATTTATTTTACTGGTGGTCCACATACATATGTGTGTGTATGACAGGAGGCTAGTTATATGCTGATCATGTACAAATCCTGAGGCAGAGTCTGCAGCTGTGTTTGTGTTGGCATTGTGTGAGTAATAGATTGCTGATATGTCTTTCTTCTTATTTGCTGTGTTCCAGGTGCTGCTACAGTAGGTTTTCAGTTTATCCCTGCACTACATGATGTAATGTTGCACATGTTTTATGAGTTTTGTTTTAGATACCTAGATACATAAAAATGTGATGCCAGAAAAGGTCTGCCAGGCCCACCCACTTTGCCTATTTATCCGCTAAGACATGTCATCATCCCAATTACCGCCTCATCCCCCCACCTTCAATGGTTTCTTTTATCTCTTCCATGCTCTTCTGAACCCTCACACTGTTGCTTCTCCAACCAACTCCCCAGGGAGCCTGCTCTGGGTATCCACCACCCTCTCTGTGAAATAGTACTTAATGCAGCAGTAGTAGTAAATACAAAAATGGTGCCTTTTCGACTGTTTATTCCCTGTGCTCTGTTGAACATTTCCCTTGTAATCTCTTCCACTGGCATTGTACTTTCACTCCGTAATTTGCCTGGTTTCAGTTTTTTTTTTTTGCCACTCACCATGTTGACAGCAGCAGTAAAAGATAGGCAGCCACCATGTTTTTTGTAGATCTACAACAACAGTGAACCTATCACTTCCTGATTAGTCAGTACTGCTGCTTTAAGCAAAAAGGCATGACCAGGGGTTTAATTAAAAGTCTGTTAATTCCCCACCTCTGGGTGTAATGTGACACGATGCATAGCTGAGTGCCATATTGCTTCTAGGGTTGATTCTGTAAGCAATAATACCTAATAGAGTGGGTGGTATTGGGCTATACTGGACCACCCAGGGGTGTAATTAGACCTGATGCTAAAGGTGGAGGGCCTTACAGCCACTGGAAGGTCCAGCACAGCCCAATGCCACCCACTCCAGAGGTTATTTTTGCATTTTTAAAAAATTGGTCACTGTATTATATATGTTTAAGAAAACAAATTTACATGTACATTTTAAAACCCTTAGTTGTTTTATTTTTACAATAAAATAGTAAATCCGCCTGCATTACAGTGATGTGTTTTTGGTTGTCATGGTTACACATCCTATACACACACATGTGCGCGCACATACACACACACACACACAGAGTAAACGTTGGCCAGTGTCTTGTATGTTTACTTTGAAAGGGTGCAACCTTCTCCCCACCACCACTACCACAACCACCCCCAGTAAAACAATAAAATAATAAAACCGTTTCCACTGAATTGGGTCACTAACTTACCATAATGTGGAAAGGGATGGGAGCCTACTGTTGGGGAGCAGCTGGAAGCAATCAGCTTGAATATGTGGTCCAAACTGCATCTCTTAGTACTGCAGTCGAAACACAAGACGTTCTGCATAGATGTTTCATTGGAATGAGCAGGTGGATTACATGCTGAAGGTCGTAAATGTGGAGCAAGGGCAGAGGACTTAGTGTGAGCATGGTGACTGTGGAGATATGCAATAGGTATTGGTGCGACCTGGAGTGTGTGAGTATATGTCAACCTGTAATTTTTTTTGTATGTGTTTCCATAGATGCAGCATGTAAGCAGCATTTGTGTGATTATAGCCGTGGGCTACAGTTTTGACAAATGCTGGGACCCGTTATGTGAAGCTGACAGCAGTGACGGTGAGTGGCAGGGGAAAGAGGGTCACGGAATGTGACCAAAAGTCCAATATGGCCCATTACGGAAATATGAAACTTACTTATTATTGCTGCAGGACGGGTTTGCTTTAGTCAGGTAAATAAATATCTTCAATGTATGTGTGACTTCAGTGACAGGGAGGGACAGCGCTAGCTATAGTGTCAGAGTAGTGGCATTTTCTTCATTCTCTGTACCACAACTAGACATCTATCTGCCCATCTACGGTACCGAGAATGAAGAAAATACTGCTGCTCTCACAAAGTTGTGTTATGTGGTCTAGTGCTTACAATCACTGAGAGGAGCTCTGTAATGTGCAGGTTACCACCAACTGACCGTGGTGTAGCTCTGTCAGGAGAAAGTCAGCTCAATGACCCTATGCGACAGAAAGAAATGGTGGCATTTTAAAACTGGACGTTCTGTGGGTGCACTACTCTTAGAATGTTATCTAGCCACAGACACTGGGAATCATTATTTCCAGGTCTCTGTTGCCTGATATCAGACCAGCTGGTTGGTAGCCTTAGCCAATCAGGATTGAGAGTTCTCTGTACCCATTTACTAACTGACTTAATCTATCTCCTGAGGGTCCCTTAATGTTATTATAAAATTATGCCAAAAGAAAATTGTTAGAAGTTTACGTTATAAAAGTTTTCCTCATTAAGAGTTCTTTTTAACAAAATATTCCTTCCACCAACAGTTTAAGAATGCTGCAGAATAATAATACATCCTTTGAGATATTCAGTAGTGCCTGAAGGATTGTATGCTTGCAGGAATAATTCCTGAGCTATGGTGATCAGGCCATAAATGTCAGCATAACATGGATTAATGTGAGGCTGTCAGACTGTTTACAGCAAATCAGAGTGCAGCATACCCAAGACCATTGTTGTTATCTATAATGTTCCCCTGGAATTGTCCCTCCACATTCTGCAATCTATGGTCCCTGGTCCTCTTATTCCCTTTCAGTGGAAAGATGAGCTCTACTGGCATTTTGTTTGTAACTACTAGGTTCTTGAAAGTCTCAATCATGGCCCCCTTACCCTCCTCTACTCCAGGGAGTACATGTTCAATTCCCATAACCGTCCCTCATGGGATAGGTGGCTGAGCCCCTTTACCATATTTGCTGCCCAAATTTGAACAAGTCCCAGCCTCTCAACATCTCTTCTCAGATATGGCCTACAGAAACTGACCCCATATTTCTGATGTGACCTAACCAGATGGGTGTCTAAGGGCACTGTGACTTCATTCCTCCTACTAGTAATTCCCCTCCTGATGCAGCCCATCATTCTGATGTCTGTAGCCTCTGCCCTCTCGCTGTGCTTTGCCACCTTTAGGTCTCTTGATATGGTGATGCCTAGGTCCCTTTCCTGATCTGTTACTGCCAGGTTTCGGCCACCCATTCAGTATACTGTTCTCCGGTTTATGTTGCCGAGATGCATGATCTTACATTTGTCCATGTTAAAAGAAAGCTGCCACTCTTTTGGGCATGCATATAGCCTCCTTAGAGTCATCTAAATTTTTTCTACCCATTCCTGAGTGTCCACTCTGTTGCAGACATTAGCGTTGTTTGCAAACAGACACACACACACACACACACACTTCTAGGACCTCCACAATGTCCCCAATCAATATATTGAACAGTAGTGGACCCAATACCATAATCTGATGAACCCCATTGGTGAACATACCATCTCCAGATGCCATTCCATTTGCAATTGTTCTCTGCCCCCCCCATCCAGATTCTCACCTAATGAATAATCGTCTGCCCCAGAATCAGGCATGTCAGCTTGCAAAGTAGTCTCATGTGCTGCATGGAGTCAAATGCCTTCCTGAAATCCAGATATGCAGCATCTTCCTCCCCCCCCCATCCACCATATTTTTGACTCAGTCAAAGAACTTGATGAGGTATGTTTGGTGGATCTACCCCTTGTAAATCCATGTTACCTTTGATCTATTAGCCTGCTTGCCTCCAGATAACTGGTAATCCTGTTTTTCAATAGCTTCTGCATTAGCTTGCCCACCACAGATGTCAAGCATATAGACCTGTAGTTTCCATTTCCTCTCTCTCCCCCCCTTCTTGTACAGGTGGACTATATCCACCCTTTACCAGTCATCATTTACCACTCCGAACTCCAGTGGCCTGTGGAAGAGTGCCGTCAAGACTGCTGCCAGTATATCCTATTAGTTTCCTCAAAACATTGTGGTGCCCCCCATACGGCCCCATCGCCTTGTCCACCTTTATGCAATGTAGTTATCCCAGAGTGCCCTCCAACCGGAACAGATTTGTATCTACTACTGCTCTACTATCCTTGCTTATCCTGCACCATTGCTCTGCCCTTCATTTTCCATAGTGAATACAGAGCTGAAATAGCTGTTTAATAGTTCTGCCTTCTCCCTACCCCCCTGTATCAGATCTCCATCACTTGATTTAGTTGGATTTAAGTATTCCCTGTCTAGTTTTCCTCCTCCAATGGACGTACCAAAGTAAAAGGTTGTCCCCTTTTTTGTCCTGTCTTGTCCTGTTATTCTGCTGCCCTAATACACTCTTTTACGTCTATTTCCCCCCCGTCTCCTGACCTCCCTGTCCTTCTTGAAAAGCATATAACCTTGTATATCCCTGTGACCCCCTTTTCAAATCAGTGTAAATGTTAGTGCTTTTCAATGTAATCTTGTGGGCAATGGTGGGTGTGACTGCTGCATAATAAGTGCTAAAATATTTTTTATTACACTGAAATTTCTTTTAAACAAAGAACTACAAAGGTGTCATATACTGTGTGATTTAGCATTGTTTTCTGCAGGCATACCTCAGACAGCTCTCAAAATCGGATATTCTCAGCAAGTCTTATTCACATACCGTGTAGCTCAATCAGGCAATCACGGGGGCACAGGCTAAGAATGGAGGGGGGGAGATTTAGGAAGGAAATGAGGAGACACTATTTCACATAGAGGGTGGTAGCAAAATGGAATGCCCTACCAGAAAGGGTGGTATCATGTAAATCTGTGAACAGCTTCAAAAGGGCATGGGACAGGGAACAGGGGGAGTGAGGGTGGGGGGTGGCAGTGGGATGAGAAAAGGGAGGGGGGTCGGGGCAGCTGCAAACTAAGGGTGTTGGCTGCACACTCGAGCAGACTTAGATAGACCGGGTGGTCTGTTTCTGCTGACACATTCGTATGTTTGTATGTTCATAATCAAGATGCAGCTTTCTCATCTAGCTGTTACATACAGAGCAAATGTTACAATCTAAGCTCCTCGTGAGTTTCTGACTCAAGTAGGGATATGCTGCTGCAAGAGACCCAAAATAATGTCTTGCATATATAATGTGACAAAGTATTATCTAACTTTTATTTTTAATTTTTTAAATTGCAAACAGTTTTTCTCCAATTCAGGTTTTGTTATGTCAAAATATGCAGGGAATTGTTGTCAGACTCAGTTTGTGGAGATGCAAATGAAGTTGTCACTCACCTGTTAGAGTGAAAACAGTAATGGGATTGTAGTAACCCAATGTGACTTGGTTGTTAAATAAGAATTTTTTTATCACTGCACTATTAACATCAACATTTATGTTTTTCTTTTACACATGATATGAAGGTATGCCTCAGAAAAGGAAGACTGGTCACCCTGCAACCTACTCACCTGCATCAGCAAAGTAAAGGAAGTTGGAGCAAGACAGAATAAGGTGAAGATGTTCCATCAAATTAGAAGAACTGTTTACTGCTTGGTCTGTGCTGAGGGCAAAGAGGAATTTTAAAACTGACAAAGATATGGCGTTATTTCTGATTATGTTTTACAGGTACATTGTTAGTTCAGCTGATTTGTTTCATTGTAATTGTTCAGTAAAGGATACATTGCCAGAACACTGAGTAACAATATTGAATATTTTGGTAGCATTAGTGGAGGGAGAGGAATTAGAGATTGTAACCGTAACATAGACCTGGTGGTCCAAGCACCATGACTTGTAATTGAGGTCTATTGGGAATTGATTATTCAGGAGGGATATGACAGTGAGGAAGGGGGAGGAGTTGTGCTATATATAAGGGCGAGAATCAGGGTCACAGATGTGAGGGAAAAGCAATGTGAGTTGGAAATCATTAAGGCCACCTATGAGTGTGAAAAGCATTGGGACAATTCACGTGGGCCTTCCAGCAGCAGCTGGTTAGGGAGTCCATAAGGGAGGGTAGCATACTCGACGTGGTACTAACCAACTGTGAAAATGTGGAGTGTGTGTGGGTTTGGGCTAGTATTTGAGAAAGTGCTCAGATAATTTAGTGGGTTTCTGGAGGAACCACTATAGAGGTTGTTTAATTTGTCCATGTAAATAATGTGGGAATCATAGGATTTGAAATGGGGAAGAGCTTATTTACAGAGAAGATTGTTACTAGATCATGGGGTCATTGTCTGAAGGTGGACAATGAGGTGTATGGGAAACGTTAGAAAGTAATACTTCTTGGAAAGTGTGGTTTAGCCATGGAACATACTGCTGGATGAGGTGGGGAGAAGCAGTATAGTTGAAGTTGTCCAGAGGGCATGGGACAAAACTCAATGGGTTTTTACATATCTATTGTTTTGTTGAACAATTTTTTATAATAGGAATTGCTCATGACAACTCTATTTTGGTAATCCCAGTGCCCCCTTGCAGGGATCTAGTCATACTGAAGGGGATATAGGTTGTGGTATCATCCCACACCACTCTTTCACATCCCTCTAACTGGTCTTTAAGTAGCTCCACTCCTTATCATCCATTCCCTCGCACCTACTTCCTCTTAATATAGTGCCATTTGAAATCTTTAACGCATAGTTGTATAGACATTCTGTTTTACATTTCATGTGCTCCTGTTTATTGAACTTTCTATATGTCTCATATCATTGTTCTGTATAGCAGTTTTTTTTTGTTTTATACACTGCAATTGTATGTGTCCCATGTTAAATACAATGTTCACCTGCATTATATCTATATCCTAGTGAAACTGTTGTAGTCTTGAATAATTGTTCTATCTCTGTATGCATTCCCCATTGTCCACCCACCCCATGTCATCACTGCTTGCATGTTTTTTGTAATATAGAGAATAATGGATAGGTAAGTATGTGTTATGGGTTTTGTTTCTCACACCCAAGGTATGTGATGATCCATAAACCTGGAGTGCAAATTTGAGTGGTTTATGTGGTCATCACACACCAAGGGTGTGTGAAAAAATCTATGAACACACACTCACCTATCCTTTATTTTTTTATAATTGCTGGTGCAGGGACTTGCTATGTAGAAGTAAAGGAGCCAAGGGCGAGTAACTTGGAGGGTCCGGTACTGTAGCGTGACCAAGCGGCGTTCACTGTTGTAAAGAGTTTGGTGAAAGGTATTTTTTTTACTGTTCTGCAAATGAAGCCGCCGAGTATACAGCTTGCATGGAGTTTTTTGAAGCCACCGAGTCACTCACTGCACTCATTCTACACTTGGTGACTTCGTTTGCAGAAAAGTTAAAAAAATACCTTTCACCAAAACAAGTAGCATACTTTTTACACTAAACCTTTCCTGTTCCTACAAATTTTGTAGCATTCTCTTTACAATGGGGAACACCGCTCAGTCAGGCTACAGTGAGCAGGGAAAAATAATTGCAATCCTGGAGGAAAATGATAGTGAAATTTGTTTGGAGAATGCCATGATAACCTGATTTCGGGTAATTATGGTGTTTGAGCCATAATAATCCAAAATCCAATTATTATGCTGTTTGACATTAACTATAATCCAGCTGATAAATAGGGGCACCAGTAATTATAATGTGATTATGCCTTCAATTTCTTTTCATAGATCAAGCTTGACAAGATGGCAGTCTCCTGTGTCATCTGAGTTAACTAGCATGCTAAGTTATCCAGTGTCACCATTCAAAAAACTTCTGGCTCATCTGGAATCAACACCTCTTAATCATCACATTGGCAATATATGTCAACCTGAAAGGTACAGTATGTTTCTCATGTGTCCAAGTTTTAAAATCCAGCATACAGTGTACAATGTATAAATATGTAAAAGGCAAAGAGCCTCTGTGCACAAGCACTGAGGCAATGGTTACCCCAAAGGACATTTGTCTGGGAAGCCAAGTTTCAAAGAAATACACAATCACACATGCCCCATACAATGCAAAACATCATGGGCTGCATGTGCAAATCACGGCAGAATATTATGCTGGTTCAACTTTAAGCAGAAATGCATGGTGCCAAAAGGTCTCTCACACAGTTTGCAAAGCCCCTTGCAAACTGTGGGAGTGACCTTTTGGCACCATGCATTTCTGCTTAAAGTTGAACCAGCATAATATTCTGTGGTCAATTGCATATGCAGCCCATGATGCCTTGCATTGTGGGGGCATGTGTGATTTTGTATAAATATGTATGCATATAAACCCTTTTGATTTGTATGTAGTTTGTGAAAATTGCCTAAATTGTTTATTTTTTTCCAAATTCTTAGTATCCAATGACCTCTTCCCTTCACTTGTCATATGCTTATAGTCATATAGTGTATCAATCTTGGTAACCATGTGTCTGCCTAAGACTTTTTTTGTATCCACTTATTTTGCTTACACTTACCTAATAGTATAACTGACTGTCTCAAGTGTACATTTTCATGTCCGTAGCTTGCAATAGTCCCACATTTTCATTTAATTTGATTTCTTTCAACTTAATTTCAGTACCCAACAAGTATTGCTTGCCTTCCTCATAATCCCCAACCTCTTCCACTAGCATTGTTCATTATATTCACATCCTACTCAACCCACTTCTATTCTCCATCTACTACATAATGATGTATTATGAAAAAGTTTTAAAAATTGCTGCAATCAGATTGTATTCTAAGGTTCTGACAGCTTTTCCGCATTCCATTTTACAGTGACATATACAGTCTGCTGATTGATTTATCATTTCAGCATTACATCATGTATAATTGCTGAATTTCTGGATAGCAGTAGTGGGATGTGATACCTTATGAGTGATATTGTTATTGCATGTACTATTTTATTTAGAATCTAACTTCAAATGCTGAACTTATTTATTCATTAATCAAAGAATCATAGAAGTTGCTATACAAAAAGGACCTCCAAGCCCATTATGACTGCCCCTTGCCACCCTTGTTTACCCTATCATAACTTGAGACTCCAGCCCTCCACCACAATTTGATTCACTCTCATGTGTCTGTCCCAAGTGGTATTGAATCCCTCTGCTACCTATGAAGTCATTACCACTTCCGGAAGTCAATTTTTTGAATATATGATGGAAGGACCTGAATGTGACATGCATGTTGCTGAATTCAACTTTTACTACAGTTCAATCTTCATAAGAAATGATTTTTCTTCCTTCGCAGAGCTGTTACATCTAATTCTGATTCAGATCTCGAAAATGATTGTGACAAGCAGACAACTTGCAAAGATTCATCCTACCTTCCTCACTCAGGTAGGTGTGTTTCTTTCTAATGTTAATTACTTAAAAATATGAGATTGTTAAAGAAAATGTATGTCATACTGTATATGTGTCATTTAAGCTTGTTTACTGTGACATGCACTTCATGGAAAGGTAAACAAATGAGTAGTTCTGTGCAATACAAATTTCAGAAACACATGTATTGGCAATTAAGACATTGTTGATCACTTTTTCACAATTAAGCAATTATATCAGTAGTAGTTATAAGAACTGATTAATCTGTAAATTTATTAAGCAGGAGATATTTCATGTTTAAAAAAATGGGGTGCGCCGCTCACTGTGTATGAAACATATGTCAAATAAGGTTTTATTATTTGAGATAAAAAAATTGTTATAGGATTTTAATAAATCCAATTGTTGTTAGCTGTGCTTTTTAAGTGTAAATTTAACTGGTAAGTATTGGAAGCATATGAATAGTGTTCTGACCCATTTCAAAATTGAAATATGCCACTTCTAAGATGTGCTTTACACATTTTCAACACACGGCTATTGACATGGTCACAAACAGCAGGTTGCATCATGCCTCAGTATTGCCCCGATTGAACATGACACCCATTGCTAAAATAATATTCTATGCAGTTCAAAAACATTACGCCTTTCCCAGAGTTAATGTTTACTTGGAAAAAAATGCAATTTGATTTGCTGAAAGGAATGAAGAAAGGGGTCATTCTTCTTGGAGATGGGTGAAATGATAGCCCCAGACAATCCACAAAATATCAGACTTACATAATGATGGAGAATGACAGAAAGAAAATCTTGAATATTGAAATAGTTGATGTCAGAGAAACAGAAGGCAGGTCGACAAACATGGAGGCATTGGCATTTGAACATAGTTTGAGAAAGTTAACATCGAAGGGGTTACAAGTAAGTGAGGTTGTCACTGATGCCCATATCCAGAGTTTGTCTCTGATGAGTATGTTTTAAATTTTTTACCAATGTTACTATTAGACTGTGTACTGTTTGAATCATACAGTGTAATGAATGGTCTTCAGTTAGTAATAACATTGTAAACATTGTGAGAGATTGTCTTGACATCATTGTAAACATATTGAACCCAACTAATATGTCAGGCTAGTCTTATGAATTTTTTAAAGTGAGTTGTCAAGTAAAGACCATTCACTATATTGTATGGTGTAAGGACTTCTGTGATTGTGAATTCAATAACTTTGTTGATCTTAACTTCTCTACAAAACAGTAATTGAGTTGTGCTTTGGTGTTGAAAATCAATTGATATGACATAGTCAATAAGGGTAAGCAAAGTACAGTTAATACTTTTGAGTAAGTGAATTGCGATTGTAATAAATGCAAACAATAAATACTTAGACGTAGTCATGAAGCATATTTTCAAACCTTTCAATGTTTTCAATGAGATCAATCATCAGCTTGACCTTTGGCATGACAGCAAGGCAATTCATAAAAGGCTCCTCAAGGTAAGTATAGTGTTTTTTTTATTATAAATACCAGTAATGTGACTCACCTTTTCTTTTTACGCCATCCGACGGTGTTTGAACATACCTAATTGATTAACATGTTGCCAGATTATCATTGAGCCTGATGAATTAATCTAGTTTGTTTATCCGATGTAGTCGATTTCAATATTAGGGTAGCTGGCAGTTTGCATACAATGTTGCATATGAGGGTTTCCAGTTTTATTGCTCGTGCACAGGTTTGTACAAGCAAAACTACTTCTGATCTGAAGTCATGTTTCCGAGATATTGTCAACCATTTTTGGTTCTCATGGGTCAACTGTGAAGGAGAGGAAACATAGCTGACTGTAAATGTCAAAATACAACCTTGTGTTATATGTCAGAAGACATTAGAGGCATTGAAACTCACATTAACTGTTTAAGAGTTACAAACTAACTTCATAGTTAGTCAAGGCCTCGTTTTAGGCATTTTCAGTGTCTGTGTATAATGTTATGACACATGATTTAACTCAGTAGCTGTATGTATGAAAAACATAATGATTTAATGTGGAATAAAAAAAAAAAGTATCTCCATGCATGGATGTCAATACATGTATGTATACCTCATCACTGTACTATTCTTGATCTTTTTTTGGAGTAATCTCTAAGGATGTGATACAAGTATGGTATGTTACTACAGATCATCATATATTCAAAAATGGTTTGACATTTGAAAACTATATCAAATATGTAAGAAAATCAGCACAGTATACCATCTGAGATAGGCCAGATCAGAGTGTGTTTTGGGGTTTAAAAAAAAATACTGATCATTTATCAAAGTCCAGATTTCTGTTTAGATAATATAGTGTATATTATGGCATTCTAATGTATCGTGGAATGATATTATGCATGATAACCAATGCCTGGAATATGCTTATTCATGCTACAGTAATAATATCATTAATGTTGTTCTGTTGCAGTATTGATGTCACTACTGCAGCAGAAAAACTTGGAATGCTGCCACATAGTTGCTTTCCTCTATACAATTCTGTGGTAGACCAGCATTACAGATCATCTAGAGACTCCATAAGTCTGTTTCACTGTGAAAGAGAAATGAAACACAATGCCCACATTTCACATAATACTACACACTATAAAAAAGACAGGATGAGCAACTTTATGCATAACCAGTGTGTTATGTCACCTTGGGGTCCTGATTCCCAATGACCCTGTTGAGCTTTGATCTTGATGCTAGAGGTAATCAGAATCTCTGTGTTGCAAAACACTCTGGTTGTGCATAGGTACACATACAGTATTCTCTATATAATGATCAGCAATGCTCGACCAGATTATTACAATTCTAACAAATACTGTTGTGCATGATAAGTGGCTCAACAGTAAACTAGGATATTTTGTTACTGCAAGGTAACTTGTTTTTGTGTTTCTCAGATGAATTCTTAAAGCTTATTTCACTGTAGTTTTCATTATTAGTGATGTAGCAATTACATAACTAGAAAGTGTACTATGTTTCATGTAATGTGGTGGTGTACATTTGGGTTATGTGGTAGAAACATCACATTATTCCACAGTGAGTGAGGTAAACAAATCTATTGAATGGAACCAAGGTGAGTACAGAGTAATACATTTCAAAATACTGTTTTATGCATGTGTATATTATATTTTTTATTTTTTATTTATTTAGGTCTAGGATTACAAATACCTTTGAGCCAGGGCTCTTTTACAAAGGTTCCACATCATGAGTTATAGCAAGACAAAACATCATTCACAATTTATAACTTATTAGGAGGTACATACAGAGAGTATTACAGGAAACATTGCTAGAAGGGGCTTTATATAGGATTGGGGTGTGAGGAGGAGGAATAAAGGGAGAGGGGGAAGAGGCAACAGGCAACAGAAGGGGTAGTGGGAGGGGTAGAGGAAAGGTGGAAAGGGGCAGGAGGGATGGGTTGATAGGAAGGAGGGGGAAGTGGAAGAAGGAGGGGTTGCAGCTGGATAGGCATTGTCAGTGAACGAGAAGTGCCAGAGTTGAGCAGGGTGGTGGAGGTAAGTGCTAAGAGGCTGTGGCCCTCATTGATGCTACAGATAAGGGAGCCGGAGAGCAAAGGATATGTTCACTATTGAATTTATGAATATTTTTTACACATAATGTGTTATTCCAATCTATATGCAGAACCACAGGTGAACTAGAACATTTCAGCAGTCTAATATTGATGTATGCAGAGAAGTGGTTTGCCTATGGGTAAGAGTGGCATTATTTGTTTTAAAAAAAGGATAATTGTTACATTTTTTGAATGGTACTTCATATCATTCAAAGGTTATGAAAATGATATCATTTGAACCTAAGAAAGTAGATAGCAGAAGGAGAACACTTGGCCTATCTTGTCTGCTTGTGTTATTGTTGAGACATGACTATAATCAGTGCCTCATGGCCCATCTCCCTCTCTTTCTTCCATCACTCTTCCTCACTATCCCTGAGCAATTGTATCCCTCTGTGCTTGTGACCCATACAATGGCATGATTACCTCACTGTTTCTGCTGCTAGACCCCTTCACGATGCATCCCAGCATTCTGTTTGCTTTTGCTACTGCCTTATTGCACTGGGATGACGTATTCAGGTTGCTTGTAATTATAACCCCAGGTCCTTTTCCTCATCAGTCTCTGTTTTCTAAGCTGCCATTCTTTTGACCATTCCTCCAACCTTGCCAATTTCCTTCTCATCATTTTCAACCCCCTTGTGTATCAACCCTGTTACAGATCTCTGTGTCGTCTGCAAAGAGGCATACTTTTCCTTCCAGTCTCTCTGCAGTGCCACTTATAAAGACATTAGAAAGGACCGGATGCAGTACTGAACCATGTGGTAATCCGCTAGTAACCCATCTTTCTTCAGAGTGGACTCCGTTTACTATTGTCCTATGGGTCCTGTTGTCCAGCTAATTGTTTACCTACTCTACCACCCCTGGGACCCACTCCCAGGCTGGCTAACTTGTTTATTAATCATTTGTGTGGGACTGTGTCAAATGCCTTGCTAAAGTTTAGGTAGGCCACGTCCATAGCCCCTCCTGGTCTACTACTTTTGTCACCCAGTTAAAGAAATCTATTAGATTTGTCTGACATGACCTTTCCACTCTGAATCCATGCTGCCTTGAGTCCTGTGCCCTGTTGGCATCTTGGTATTCAACAATTCATTCTTTCAGAAGTGATTCCATAATTTTTCCTACCACTGAGGTCAAACTAACAGGTCTGTAACTTCCTGCATCTGCTTTGCTCCCATTTTTGTGAAGGGGAATCACATCCACCATCCTCGACTCCTTAGGCACAACACCATCCTCCCATGATTAGTTGAAAAGGGTAATCAGTGGTGTCATTAGTTCTCCCTTTAGTTTGTTTAGAATTCTGGGGGTGAATCCTGTCAGGCCGCATTGCTTTGTCCACCTTCAGTTTTAGGAGTTCTTTCAGAACCCTTTCTATTGTGAAAGGACTGGTAACAACCCCTCCTATCCAGAATGCTTCTATTGATTGGATTAGGTACCTCTGCCTTCTCTTCTCTTCTTTTGTGAATAATATGCAGAAGTATTCATTTAGTAACCCTGCTTTTTCACTGTCCCACTCTGGCCACTCCCCTCCCCTTCCCCTTATTAAACATTATTAACCCTCCTTTGATCTTTCTTCACTCCCTAATGTACCTAGAAAAGGTTTTGTCCCCCTTCTTAACCTAGTTGGCTATCTTTTCCTCAGTTTGGCCCTTTGCTATTCTGACTGCCTTCCCTGTTTCCTTCTACTTTAACTGGTACATTTCTCTGTCATGCTCCTTCTGTGTTTTTTTATACTTTCTGAATAGTACATTTTTCTCCCTAATCTTCCCCGCCACCTCTTTTGAGAACCTTAGTGATTTTTCCTTTATTTTAATTTGTTTATTTGCTTTACACAAAGGCTTGTTGCCTCTGTGATGGCAGTTTTAATGTTTCCCCATTATTCCTCTACCCCACCTTCCTGCCTGTTTGCTAATGCTTTTCTGAGGCACTCTCCCATTTTGACAAAGTCAGCCCTCCTAAAGTCCATTACCCTCACTTTTGTATTGCTTGACTTTGTGGCTGTGTTTATCATGAACCACACTGTTTGGTGGTCACATGTTCCCAGATGGCTACCCACTTCTAGATCTGAGATCGTCTCTCTGTTCCTGTTGGAGAGCACCAGGTCTAAGACTGCTCCTGTGTGGGTTCCAACACTAACTATCTGAGGCATGCCCCCTATAGGGCATCAAGAATGACCCTGCTCCATGGATGTGGCTAGGATCCTGGTTCCCCTCCTTGACAGATGCAGACCAGCGCACCGGTATAGGCCTGTATCCCACCAGGTGGACCTCCAGTCCCCAATGAAGCCAAAATCCTGAGCTTTGCATCCAGTTTTTCAACCATTGATTGAATCTCATGGTACAGAGCACCCTAGCTTCACCCATGCCATAGACAGGCAGCATCTCCGAGAAGGTTACCATATGTGCTACTTGTATTAGGCCCCTCCTCAACTCCTTAAGCTCTTCCTGCACTGCTCTGATCAGTTTCCCAGCCAGTTTATTTGGCCCTAGGTGGTCAATGACATCCTGCTCCCTCCCCCTTGCAGCTGCTCCCATGATACTGGGGATTCACTCACTGTCATTCCAAGCCATGGTGCTAGGCAGGCACCTTACCTCTCTCTCCCAACTGCTTCCCCAGTTCTACCCTTCTAACAATGAAGCCTCCAACCAGGAGTTGTTTCCTTCCCCTGTGGGGTCCCATGCTACCCTCATGTGATTCTCCTTTGTAGAAGTTCCCAGCATCCTCCATTGTCTCCACTGATAGTGCCTCCATAAAGGAACCACACTTTGCCAGAACGGCATACAAATTGTGGAGAGGTACAACTGGATGGATGCGCCTCTGTTCCACCACCCTCTCCCTCCTTGAGAGTAATGTGAATTAACCTCTCCTCTTTCTTGGCAACCTGCGAGGCTAGAACAGTGGCCCTGGTGGTCCATTGGTGGGTGAGCAGGTTCCCTGAATCCTGTTCAACTCTGCCTGGAGATGAGTAACTTCCTCCCTCAGCCCAGAGAGGTGTCTGCAGATAGGATAACACTGCATCCTCCAGAACGTCTCCTGGAAGACTACCATTCCACAGTCACTGCACTGCACCATTCTTATCATGTCTTATTTGTGGCCCCTCAACTGTTGTTTTATATGCTTAGTCTTTCCTCTATTTATTTTTATTTTTTTAATTATTATTTTTTCTGTTTTGTTTGTTTCTTTTTACCCTACATTGAAGGTCCCAGTAGTAGAGATCTAGTTCTTAACTCCAAGTAGAGTAGTAAAGTTTGAACACCACCTCCTTCCTCTTGCAGTCCTCTGTTGATATGTAGATGAATTAAAATCTGCTGCAATTGGTTAGTGTGAACAGTTACAACTTTGTTATTTTTTATTCCAATTGCTAACATACAGATTTGAAGGTTACTGCACAAGAAATAAACTAGCAGCCGTTGACCACAACCACCACACTGACTGAAAACCACTGAGAAACAAGCAAGGAGAAGATGTGTAAGTGTTCACATTATTCTATTTGTGACATTTAAATGGTAGCAATGCTAATGGGATATTTTTACAATAGCTGGTGTCTGTTATGTTATGAGACTTTTAACTTCTAATGATAGTGATTTTTATACCTGACATGATATGATTCAGTAGTAACACAGTAAAGCAATAACATAATTTAAAATGTAAGCAAAATGCCATGCTGCTTTCAATGTCAAAAAACTGGTATTATTATTCACAAGATGAACTTACGGCTACAGGAAGGGCTGGTCTAGCCCATGTTGTTATCCATACATGGTTGTATTGCATTAAAATCACATGTAAATGTCTGTTTTTTTTTTAAAGAAAATGTGTTACTACATTAATTCCAAACATTTTGGGTATAAGTTGAACTGTAGTCATGGTATAATTTACTCTGCAGTTCAGTTTATTGCAATGGTTCTTTGACCTATGTTACTGCTTCCTCCCCCCACTTACTTTATGATATTTGATTTTAAACAAATGAACATACCATCATATGAGGACACTAGTATAAGAAGAAGACCAGTTGGTCTATATACTTTGCTCACCCTCTTCAAGCCCACTATTCTCATTCTCCATACCAATGATCCTTACAGTCAACACTATGCCTATCCCAGCATTTCTTACAGCTACTGACAGTCATTGAGATTACCTCTTTTGACAGCACAATCAAATTGTCCACCACCCTCTCTGTAAAAAACTGCTTCCTGACCTCATGCATAAACATCCCAAACACCAGCAAGAGACTGTGTCCCTCATATTATAGTTACCAGTCTGCCTTAACAGACTATCCTTAATTTATTGTGGTGCTACAATATATATGGTGGCTGTCTAATTTTGAGCTATGCTACCCCATTATGTCGCTATACATCATTTGGTTATTGCAGTGGGACTATGTGCTGCACGTTCACTAAGCTACTGTGTAGTATTGTCAGTCATACACATGTGCAGTTGGCAACAGAGTGGGTTAAACTGTAACATGCCAGGTGGCATAAATGAGAAGAAAAGCAAATGAAACTGAGATATTTAATCAGTGATAGTACAATGTCAGCATACAATAGTATCAGGGAAATGCTCAGCACAGCATAGGGAATAATCTGTTAAAAAAATGTATTTACATTGTACTGCTACTTTAATAATAAAGGCAATACATTTATTGTTTTTTTGTCATAGAAAATTTTTTATTAGTTTTCAAAGAAGAAAAAGGTATACTAAGCCATAAGTAGGACACAGTGCATCATCAACAGAGAAGATACATAACAGCCAGCTCACAGTCTTAACATAATTACAGGTATTAGTCTAACAATCTAAGGCCTATAAATAGATTATACCAAACCACATACTTATTCCTAATCCTGCTACCTGCAGCACAAGTGTCCCCACAAAAGAAAATAGGGACTAGCAAGAGCAAGTAACAACATAAACCTCTCGACTGGTGAGAAAGAGAGAAGGCAAGAGGAAGGACAACAAAAGAAGGAAGGAGATAGGACCATAGGCAACCTCTGTGTTCCCTGCTGGGCAGTGAGTGAGTGAGTGACACTTCTGGAGTTAAACTTGGATTAGGGAGATCAGTGGGTTGAAGATTTAGGGGCTAAGATTCTAAATGGCATGGTTGCATGGAGGGGGCAGTGGGGCCCTACAAAGAGGGGAGTTGAGGTATGTTTTCCATTTGCAATAATAGCTATGGAGCTGTCCTCTCTTGGCATAGGTAAGTCTTTCCATGATGGCTAGTCTGGCCAGGGCAGAATGCCAGGAAGAGATAGTGGGGGGGGGGTGAAGCCAGCCTCCATTTCATTAGTAGGAGCCTTTTGGCCTCTAACAGAGCCATTAGGATCCACCCCCTCTGAGCTAGTGGCAGCGGGCGTAATGAAGAGGGGTCCCCCAGGAGAAGCATAGGATCAGAGAGGTCAATAGGTTGGCCCAGAACACTAGAGCAGTCCATCACCACTGTGGACCAGAAAGGGGTGCGGCTTGGACATTGTCAAAGGACATGGAGGATGTGGGCCGGGCTTTGCAGACACCTCCAGCATTCTGCATGAGGAAGTAGACCCCAGGAGTGAAGAGCAGCAGAGGTTCAATACCAATGGAGGAGGATCTTAAGTTGGATTACCTGGCTCCTGGCATCTTTTTAGATTGAACTTGCCAATTGCAGGCTGCGGGACCACACTTCAGGTGCTAAGGGATGTGATAGATCATTGCCCAATGCAAGTCTGCAGGGTTCAGTGTGGTCGGGTTGCACATCCCACCAGGTGCAGTAAAACTGGCTAGCTAGGCCCCAGGATGTGGGTTTTAGATGCAGGGTAGATGGCCATTGCCATTTGGAGTCAATGGTATACGATGATTTGAGGGCCTGCACTACACTGCGGAGCTGCAGGAATCTCCAGAAGTCCTTGGCAGGTATAGAATATTGGGTTCTCAGCTGGTCAAAGGACATAAGCTCAGAGGAGCCAGGCATGAATAGATCCTAAACAGTGAGGATCCTGCATTTCTCCCAAGAAGGCCAATGTAAGGGCTTTTTATCAACAACCAGAAGCCGGTTGTTCCAGATGCAGGTGTACCGCAGGGAGGGAGCTGTGCTGACCTCGCAGTGCCAGCTGCAGCCATGAGTTGAGACCATGCTTTCCTAGTTTCGGATATCACCGGGGTTAGCTTGCTGGGTGGTAAAGGTGCACCTGTCAGCAGGAGGCTGGGGGGCATCCCTGAAGAACTTGGCTTTCCAACTGCACCCAGAGAAGGGGTAAAGATGAGGAGGGGATGAATCATTTAGTGGCCTGTGCCAACAGGTAAGCCCAATGGTAACCTTGCAGCCAAGGAAGCCCCAGACCCCCCCCTTGACCAGTGGGCCTGCAATTTGTTATGGCTCCAGCGTGGCTTCTTGCCTTCCCACAGGAGAAGTGAAATCAGTTTGTCCAAAGAGTGAAACAGTTTAGCAGACAGTGCAATGGGAAGGCTGTTGAAGAGATAGGCTACCCTTGGCAAGAGAAGAATGCGAACCGCAGCTACCTTACCAGGAAGGAATAGATTTAGCCAGCGCCATCGGTTAACCTCGGCCAAGATTTGAGCTAGCAGGGGTGAGAAATTACTAGATTCCAGCTGCTTCCAATCGAAGGGAATTTTTATCCCGAGATAGAAGCTTTGGGGTGCCCAACTCAGCTCTATGCCTTGCAGGCAGTTTTTAGTATGTGCTGTATTTAGAGGGGCAAGATTTGTCTTCCTTTAGTTGATCTGCAGCCTGGACAGCTGTGTAAAGGTCCACAGAATCTCTAACACTTTTGGAAGGGAGTCCCGAGGGTAAGCTAAGGTGAGTAGCAAGTCATCCGCATAGGAGGCAGCCAAGTATGTGTGCTTCCCCCCTGGTATGCCCTTGATCTCCTCAGTAGCAATGAGTTTCCAAGTGAGTGGATCCAGAGCCACCAAAAAGAGCAGTGGGGAGAGAGGACAGCCCTGTTGGGTACCCCTGTGCAAGGAAAAAGAGGGAGAAATATCCTTGTTAGTGAGAATTTTGACCATCGGCGCATTATATAGGGTATGGATCAACTGCCAGAAATACGGACCAAAACCATAAAGCTGAAGGACTTCATGTAAATAGGGCCACTCTACTGAGTTGAAAGCTTTTGAGAAATCTACCGCCATTGATGCCATGGGGGGTTTGAGAGTGCATAGCCAGCCATTTGAGACTGAGAATCAATATGCTATTGTCCACTGCTGCTTTCCCCTTGGTGAAACCGACTTGAGTTGGGTGTATTATGGAGGGGATTACCTCCACCATCCGATTGGCAAGTGTTTTGGCTGCGATCTTGGTATCCACCAAAATGAGGGATGTAGGGCGGTAGTTAGTGCAGTCCAATGAGTCATCTAACATTTTTGGAAGAAGGGTGACCAGTGTCTCTCATATAGTGGGAGGGAGTATGCCAGAGCTGTGAGCTTCTTGAAAGGCCAATAAAAGGGGGAGAGGTAATCTCCTGACTTAAGAGCTGGTTAGGGCTGTGCGAATACCTTAATTCAAATATTCGGCCGAATATTCATTATTTGCTTGCCAAATATTCGTTATTTGGCCGAATATTCATATTCAGCACAGCCCTAAACAAAAGACCAAAACACTACCCCAACAAAGAATCCCAGTAAATCATGTATCCCCCATCTCCCCGTCCTCTTTCTTACCCTGCCCCCCACCTCAATTTGCTATTGATTTTGTTCATGGGTGGCTGGCACAACCTGCCCTCCATGGCCAGCCCCCGTCTAGATAGCCTGAAGAATAATCCTCCCCAACTCCCCACACTGACAATACCCTTCTCCCACCCAGCAGCAGCAGTAATGTTTCATTATTTTCTTCATCTTTTTAAAAAAAAAAAAAAAACTAGTGGGAACCAGCAAAACTCACCCACTTTCATGGCTGGCCCCATCTTGAAAATTGACTGCTAGCCTGAAAAATAATCCCTCCCCAGCTCCAACACAGTCATCAGCACCCTTCTGCCATTCCCCTAACACTCAAGTCTTATTAGGTGATCGCCACCAGTCTGGTAGAATCCTCCCTCCTCCACTGCTGAGCGTGCCTTAATGAATGAAAGCCCAGCTGCTTGCTATAGTAAACCCAGCAGATCACGTGATCTGTTGGGTTTACTACTGCAAGCACAGCAGCTGGGCTTTCATTCATTAATGCGCGCTCAGCAGTGGAGGAGGAAGAGTTCTACCGGACCTGTGGCAGTCACCTAATAAGGAGACTTGGGTGTTAGGGGAATGGCAGAAGGGTGCTGATGACTGTGTTGGAGGTGGGGAGGGATTATTTTTCAGGCTAGCTGTCAATTTCCAAGACGGGGATGGGCCATGGATGCGGGTGGGTTGTGCCGGTCCCCATTATTTTTAAATAATATTCAAAAACAGAATAAATTGCAGGTGCTGGGGTTGTTAGAGGGTGGAGGGATAGGAATACAGACTGTACTGTTTTTTTTTCTAACTGAGGAGGAGAGTTGGGATTTGTTTTGTAAGGGCTGTGCAGGGAACTGTGCTGAATATGAATACCTCCAGAATAGTCCTCTGTTCGGGAAGGGCTTCCGAATATTCAGAAGCCCTAATATTCGTGGTATTCGGAAACTGATATTCAGCCCCTGCACAGCCCTGGAGCTGGTACAGCTTGGTGGTCATGCCATCAGGTCCTGGCGCCTTGCCCTTGGCGAGCTGAGATATAGCCAGCTGAAGTTCTGGTTCAGTGAAAGGTTCTTCCAAGGCCACCTTCATGGCCTCTGATAGACGGGGGATGCCGGAGGTGGTGCAGAAGTCTTTCAGCTCACTGGACAGCTGCGTGGGGTCAAGGGAGGTTTGGGAATGGTACAACCTCTGACAAAATTGCTGCATGCAGTCATTAATAGAAACATAGAAACATAGAAGTTGATGGCAGATAAGGACCGCAAGGCCCATCCAGTCTGCCATTTATTTTTCTACCTTATAAATGTGCCATCGGCCTTTGCTCTGTCAATTGCCTATCTATTTATACTCATCTGTATTGCTCCCTTATGCCTAGCCCATGCCTGTTTGAAGCCCTGCACTGTATTCATATCCACCACTTCCTGAGGTAGGCCGTTCCATGCATCCACCACCCTTTCTGTGAAAAAGAACTTCCTCACATTATCCCTTAATCGGCATCCCTCTAATCTCTTGCTGTGTCCTCTTGTCCTGCTATTTTTCTTAAATTAAAACATGTTAGACTCTTTCACCTTGTTAATTTTTTTCCCCAATTGTTTAACCAGGAGTAACACACTAAGCTGAAAGCTTGTTTACAGGTGCGACCTGGGAGCACAGGGAAGTTAAGTGACTTGCTCAGGGTCACACAGTATGCAAGTGGGGGCTGTGGGATTCAAACCCAGGTCTCCAGATTTGCAACTCAGAGCCTTAAACCACTGTGCTATAATGTCCTTAAGGTGTTTGAATGTTTTGATCATATCACCTCTCTCCCTCCTTTGCTCTAGGGTATACATATTGAGCTCTGTTAATCTGTCCTCATATGTTTCTGATGCAGTCCCTGCACCATTTTGGTTGCCCTTCTCTGGACTGCCTCAATTTGGTTAATGTCCTTGTGAAGGTGTGGCCTCCAGTACTGCATGCAGTACTCCAGATGTGGCCTAACCAGTGTCTTGTAAAGAGGGATTATTACCTCCCCTCTTCTGACTTGTGATAACCCTACTAATACACCTCAACATCCCCCTAGCCTTACCTACTGCTTTAGTGGTCTGCTTGGATGATTTCAGGTAATCGGTGATGATGATGCCCAAGTCTCTTTCTTCCCTTGTGACTGCCAGCAACTCCCCTCCCAGCCTATTAGTGGCTTCAGGGTTTCTCTTCACTATGTGCATGATCTTGCACTTTTTTTGCATTAAACACCAGTTGCCACTCTTCCGACCATTTTGCTAGTTTATCCAGATCTCTTCTCATTCTGACCACCCCATCTGGATCATCTACTCTGTTGCAGATCTTGGTGTCATCTGCAAACAGACAAACCTTACCCTCCAGTCCATCTGCAATGTCACTGATGAAGATATTCAAGAGAACTGGCCCCAGGACTGATCCCTGAGGAAATCTTTTGGGATCAGTGACCACTGTGCCAGTCAGGCTTCTGAGTGAGTGAATGCGGGAGGCGGCCTGCTGTTTCCTAAGTTGGTAGGCCAAAGGTTTGCCCCCTTTGTCTCCTCCATCCCAGTACATATGTTTGGCCCTTAATAACATCCATTCAACTTGCTGCTGGAGCATGGTATTAATGCGATATTTCAACCCCACTATCTCCCTGAGAGGTGAGCAATCAGGTTTCTGGGCCATGGAAGCCTTGAACCTGGTCCCTAGAGCTGCTAACTCACCCTAAAGTTGATTCAGGGTTTCCCTCCTCTCTTTGTTTTTATTGGCCGGATAGGAGATAATATGATCCCATAGGACAGCTTTAAACGCCTCTTAAACTGTGCCAGCAGGTGTCTCAGTAGTGGTGTTGATTGCAAAGTAGTCTCTGGCTACAGTCCGCACCATGCTGTGGAAATCCAGATATTGCAGGAGCAAGAGATTGCAGCACCATCTAGTACCAGAACCTCCCTGTCCAAGTGGCACATAGGAGCAAGAGACAGGGGCCTGATCCAAAATGAGGATACTACCTATTTGGGATGAGGCAATACACTGGGCCGCCAGGGAGTTAGGCAGCCAGAAGTCTATCTGGCTGTATGTGGTATGGACTGTGGAGTAGAAAGAATAATCCCTCCCTGAGGGGTGATCCCACCTCCAGATATCCACCAACCCCCATTTGCCCATCAGTTCCTGCAGCGCTGCTCTAGCCCTGGGATGAGTCTGGGGGATGGGTTTGGATTTATCCAAGAAAATATCAGGAGCCTGTTTGAGGTCGTCCTCTATCAGAATGGGGATGTGAGGGAGGTTAATGGTTAAAGATTCAATGGCCTGATAAAGGTCAGGAAAGAAATCGGGATTATCTGTGTTGGGGCCATATAGGTAAACTAGTAGTGCATGCCCCTCAGGGAAGATGAATCTAGCTGCCACCCAGCGCCCCTGATTGTCTGAAGCTACTTCCTCCTCTACCCAAGTGCAAGATTTCCTACAGTAACTAGAATGGCCACCCCTCTGGATTTTGTCAAGATGGAGCTAGCAATTACTCTACCTATCCATGACTTCTTCAGCCATTGTACAGCATGGCTTCATACGTGGCCGATCCTGCCAAACCAACCTGGTCGGGTTCTATGACTGGGTAACTAGGCAACTGGACGGGGGACATGCAGTGGATGTCCTGTATCTGGACTTCAGTAAGGCATTCGACTCAGTGCCACATGAAAGGCTGGGAAGGAAGTTAGTAGGCACAGGGGCAGGTGCAATGCTGGTGAGATGGGTAGGAAACTGGCTGCAGGGAAGGCAACAGAGGGTGGTGGTGGGTGGGGAGCTCTCACACCCAAGGGCAGTGACGAGTGGTGTCCCACAGGGCTCGTGTTGGGACCAGTGTTGTTTGGGATATTCATTGCAGACATATCATGGGACATCAAGAGCAAGATCAGTCTGTTTGCTGATGATACCAAGGTTGGTAGCGGTGGTGGATGACCTAGGGGATGGCAGGGGTTGCAGGATGATCTGGCAAAGCTTGAAACCTGGTCAGACACCTGGCAACTGGGCTTTAATGCCAAAAAGTGCAAGGTGATGCATTTTGGGATGAAGAACCCAAGGAGGACTTACCAGCTAGGGGGAGTGCAGCTAGCCCAGACAGAGGAGGAGAAGGATCTGGGTGTGCTCATCACAGGGTCAATGAACAACTCGGAACAGTGTAGGAAGGCAGCTGCAAAGGCCAACAAAATGCTGGGTTGTATTGCAAGGGGTATATCCTCAAGGAGGGAGGAGGTGATTCTGCCACTGTATAGGTCATTAGTTAGACCACACCTGGAGTACTGCGTGCAGTTCTGGCGTCCGTATCTGAAAAGGGACATTAAGTTACTGGAGGGAGTGCAGCGCAGGGCGACAAAGATGATCAAGGGTCTGGGGGACTTATCATATGAGAGGAGGTTGAAGGAGTTGAACATGTACTCACTGGAGGAGAGGAGAGACAGGGGGGACGTGATTGAAACCTTTAAATACATGAAAGGAATAAACAAGACAGGTACAGAGGGGCTGTTCAAAGTAAGGGAGGGGAGGGCCACCAGGGGCCATGATATGAGACTGGAGCGAGGAAGGTTCAGGAGGGAGATGAGGAGACACTTTTTACAGAGAGGGTGGTGGCTGGGTGGAATGCTACCTGCAGAAGTGGTATGCAGTAGAACAGTGGACTGCTTCAAACGAGGATGGGACAGGACAAGGGGGGTTAATGAAGGGAAGGGTGGAAGAGGGGCAGCTGCAGAATAAGGGGTGCTAGCTGCACATTCGAGCAGACTTGATTGACCTCTAGGCCTTTATCTGCTGGCAAATTTCGTATGTTCGTATGTTCGTAGTCCTTGCAGTAAGGTGCGTCTCATGAATGAGAGCTATGTCAGCCTGCAAGGAGTGTAAGTGCTGCAGGACCTTTGTGTGTTTAACTGGATGGTTCAGGCCCTTTACATTCCAAGACATACACTTAAGTCCTGAACCAGGATTCTGTAATGTGCTCCCGAGGGCTAGTTAGATCAGATGTACTCACCCCTGGAGCCCAGAGCAGACAGACAGAACAGAATAGGAACATTGCCTTAATATGTCGATATGAGAAGAACCACAGCAGAAGACAGCCTAAACCAGTCAGTGAGAGGTGCAGCAATGTTGCCCTAGAAATTAACAGTAAGAGACACAACAATTAACAACCAGATCAACACAGAACAATCTTGAGAACCAAAATACTATATCCACGGCTCACCAATTAAGGAGGGTGAGCCTTAATATGAAAAAAAGAAACCAGATTATTTCTAAATGTCTAAGATGAGAAGCAACCAGATAACAAAACTCTAAAGGTGAGATGGCGTATGCATGAGAGAAGTGTTCCTCCAGAAGAAGGAAAGAATTCTTGGCCATGCTGACCAGTTACCTATAAGGGGAGTCTTAAGAGATTAGCTGGGTGGAGTGTCACTCCCCAGCTGTGTATCAGTTACCCAGAGTGAACATCTGCACAGGGGAACTGTGGAAGATGGGGGAGAAGGGACAGGGATGTGGGGAGGTCGGCCCAGGGCCAGAAGGGAAGATGGGCCAAGAGCAGGAGGGGGGGTGGCAATAAAGTGGGTAACTCCTCATCTGCTGTCCCATAGTGAGGCATCGTAGAGTACCCTGAGAGAGAGTCATAGCGCTAGGTGGGTGGGGCGAAGGCCCTATCCCTCCACATGAGGTTGCGGGTTCCCCACATAAAAACTGGAGCAGGGTCAACAAGCAGCTTCCCCCATCATGTGCTTCATTAGGGGGGTGAACCCCTTTACACACTTCAGACTCGAGACCCCCACTGTGCCCTTTAATGTAGCGATATGGGCGTGTACACTGCAAGCAGGCACAAAACTCTCCTACCATGGAGGAGGAAAAAAGGAAAAGCTGGGGGGGAAGAAGTTGTCTTGTTGCAGCCTAGGGGGCAACTCCTATTGGGGAGGCCTCACTAATGATGTTAGACCCCGCCCCACCCCTAAACCCAGAAATGCAGCCCCTTCCAATAACTGGCTGCTTGAACCCAGCCCCACATTTTATATAGCAGTACAACATCAGACATGCTGGATTAAAAAAGAAAAAAAAAGATATTCAGTCCTTAGCAGAGAGTCCTGCGTTGGAACCCTGATGAGTTGCTGGGCAACTGGATCCTGAGAGCCCAGAGTTACTGCCTCTGCAAAAGTCAGTAGCCCAGGTTTAATGGGCAGTTGAAAGGAATCACTGATGTCTTCTGGGTCCGAGGGTAAGTCAGCCCAGGAACGGGGGCCCGAAACATCCATGGGCAGGTCCGCAGAGGCTGGGGTAGCAAGCGGGAAGTCTGTTAGGGGAAGATCTTCCTTGGTTACCTTGGCAGGTGGAGCTGCCTCCGGACCATCAGGAGGCGCATCACGGTCGCTTGAGGAGCGTTGCCTAATTTGCAGCATCTGGCTGGTCCCTCGCTGTGGCAAGCAGGGAGTAGGTGGGACCATTGAGCGAGATTGGTTAGTTTCTCTGGCATTTCTAGATCCTAGCTGCTCATGGGTTTGCGTGAGACTGGAGGAAGCTCTTGCTTGTGGGACCGTCCGGGCTGAATTGCGGTCCTCCCAGGAGCTGGAGCCAGAAGAAAGGTTCCCCCTGA
Organism: Neoceratodus forsteri; assembly: GCA_016271365.2. Taxonomy (NCBI): domain Eukaryota; kingdom Metazoa; phylum Chordata; order Ceratodontiformes; family Ceratodontidae; genus Neoceratodus; species Neoceratodus forsteri. Next base: position 582,110,643 of record CM057456.1, read on the forward strand.
TATATGACTGGTCGCCTGGTGCCCTGAGATGCCTGCGAGGTGTAGTTCAGAGGGACACATGAGGCCAGTACTTGGAGGCCCAAGATTCAATCTCCTGGGGATTATCAGCCAGAATTTCCCTGCCCTCACAGGACACATGCAGGTGGGTGACATTCCTGAACCCATAGTCAAATCCTTGTGCAGTTAGCGACTTCTTGATAGTGACAAAGGCCCTTCTTTGAGCCGCAGCCTCCTGTGAGAAGTCACTATAGAAAGACACTCGAGCCCCCTGCCACACTCGTATACCATCACCGCAGTGACTCCCCGACCACGAAGACCACCACAGTGCCAGAAATCAAGCAAAATCCACACGCAGCTGTGGTGGTCTGTGCGGTGATCGGGACTGCCTCACTGGGTGTTTGCCCCCTGGTCCAACTCCGACTCAGAGTTAGAATCCTAGACACCTGGGGGGTGGGGGGGTGGAGCACCCCCATACGGGGGGGGTTGGGGGGTGCACCCCTCCGATTGTGAAAGCTGAAATCCCATAGCTACAATGCCGACAGTCGGCATTGTTGCTGTCGCAGTAGGGGATGTCGGCGCTAGCGCTGTCGAAGCACTATAGGTAAACCTGCCACACTATGTTACCTTTGTCCCTTGCAGCCCTCAGCAGCCTTTCTTTTGTAGAATACCTTAACAAATATACAATTATGGGTCGAGGGGTTGCCATAGAACAAAGGTCTGCAACGTGAGGCTCAGGAGTCGCATGTGGTTCTTCGTTGTGTTCATGCGGCTCAGTAGGTCCTTACCCCTCAAAGGTCCAGTATTTATGATTTTCAACATCACTGCTGCTGTGCTTCATAATGAAGGGATCTGGAACACTGAATGCAGACTTTTTGGAAATTTGTCTATGTAGGACCTTCTTTTAAAGGTCCTGTACACAAACATCCCATACACACTGATGTGCATGATGCTGGGACAGTTAGAGATAGTCAGGAATATCTATATAAGGGAAACTATTGACTCTGCAGTGTCCCCCATATTTTAAGTCTGTATCAATATTCCCAGCTGTGTTGTAGACCTTGGCCAGTAGGAGGCAAGCCATCAAACTTTCAAAAGCTTGCTGAAGAACTGCTTGATGGCTTAATGGTAAGGATTACCGTTCACCAATTTGGTGACCTAGGTTGGCACCAAAACTGGAGGCATAGCACATCAAATGGTAAAGTTAAAAATAACCCATTTTGGATGCCTCCTGTCCTGACTCTACACATGTGCTTCCGTGGTAGGCCAACGGGGAGGGATCATGTTGGCAGGGATGTGCAGTGCTGGATATGTTGCCAAATGTCAGCAGGGATTGTGATGCCTATAATTTGAAGCAGAGGTACTAGACATCAAGCTAGGTGTGTTTCTGTAAAACAGGCTGGGCTGGTGGATGGCCATGCCCAGTCACACTTGCCTAAGACATTTGTGCCCCAAGTGGGAGGGACAGAGTTGAAACAAAGGTAGGAAAATGTAATAGGATTGGCCAGCAAGATGAATTTATTTATTTATTTAGTTTTTGTTGACCGGGTAAGTGCACTAGACAAATTCTGCCTATTTTCAGGCACGACCTGGGCGAGGGAGATACAAATGCATGCCAACTGAACTTGACCCAGAGTAAGCTGTTGGTGGTATTTTTAGTGAATGCAGAACAATTCTTACAGTCCACCACACAGGATTGTCCCGCCAGTTCTTTTATTATTCTTCCTTGACCCTTAACATATGCTGAACATTCTATATGCTTTATTGGGATATCCCCACATCAGTTGAGATCTAGCCCCACATCAGTTGTCTCAATGTGTATGAGGAGTGAGGTGGGGGGGCAACCAGAGTTACTTCAAGATGCTGTGCAGCGGTAGGAACGTGAGGAAGACAGTGGTTCCTTGGGTGGGATTGAAGGCTGTGGAGATGGAAGGAGGACTGAATCAAGACATTGGTCATACAACTGCAAGAAATAATGTTCTGAAATAAGTTTTCCCCATGTTCTTAACATGGCATTGGTACCAGTGAATCAGCTATACAGCTTATGAGAAAAATGACACATCCAACAAAGAAAGAGAAATAGTAGATGAGAACATAACATTTCTCGAAGACTTGAGCGATTTTGGTTTCATCAACAGAGATGGGCATATGTTCCATGTGATTTGTATGGAAAGTCTTTCCAAGAAATAAGAAGTTTAACTCCAAGGGCATATCAAAATAAAACATTCTTACATATGCCAGAAGATATGACAGAGGCATGCAAGAAAACTGTTCTACACTTGAAAATAAACTGGGCAAAGAGAAGATTGCTTAGACTTCATGGCATGCATCTGTTCAGCTTCCACAGAGTCCTGCAGGTGCTTTGTAAAGGCAACAGTTTTGCAGATGGAGTAGGTTATGAAGGATGCAGTTTATAAAAATTGGCCTACACTTGTCTGCAGATCTCAAGGAACAGAGCAGAATTTTACTATGTTAGATTTGGCACAGGCTTTTCTGAATATAAGACCATGAAAGACCATTTTGTGGAATATGGATTCTTATCTTTGTTTATGATGTGAGGTTAACTTACTATGTCTGTCTTGTGCTTGATGGACCCATAGATAACAAATGTATCATACGGCACAGCTGGCACTTATAGTCCATTCTACTGTATGAATGTATTAGGAATTATGGATGAGTTACTAACTAGTTACCCTTGTGGCAACAGGATCATGGCTAAAACTTTTTCAGTTGTCTCAGAGAGGGTTTGGAGAATGAGAAGCTATCATGGATAAACTTGGTAATGTCTGACAGGCTGTGCACCTACTGTAGCATGAGAGTCCATACCAAGTGAGACAGAAGCTTGGGACTGTCAGACCAACCTGGTGGTACATAGTAATTTGTACACTTGCATATCCTGCAAGCTGAAATTTGTGCACATTTGCAAAGGATGATACATGCACCACTGTTGTTGAAAACAATAAGTTACACTTTTTAATGGTTTGCTTTGAGTAGTGCTCCAAATAAGTAACATTTGTTTTACTCAAATACACTTGAGGATAATTTTAAGTAAAATTAGGCATTACAAAACATATCTGCTATGCATGCAGTCATATGGCTCTCTGGTGATCTGATCTGTCATGGCAGGTGAGCATGTGACTCCCGGTCCTAAAAAGGTTGTAGACCCATGCCATAGAAGAACAAGATCTGCTTGGGACTCAGTGGGCTCTTTCTACCCCAATGGGGCCTTTCCACCTCTCTCCCAGCATTTTTGGTATCACCTCATTCAAAAAGTGCTCTGTGTTCTGTCCCTCCATGCCCTCGGGGATGCCAATAATTTTTATGTTGTTGCGGCATCCCCTATTTTCTTGGTCCTCTGCCCTGTGCCGTAGTGCTGTCAGCTTGGCCTCATGATCCTGTATGCGCTGTATTATCCTGGCCTGACTGGACTCCAGATCCTCTGTTTTCTGCTCAACCACATTCAGTCTGTCATTGAGCGCACAGACCTCAGCCACGGTCCCTGATAGTGTATCCGAGATTCCATCCCACCTGGTAAGCAGTGTCTCCAGCATAGTTGTAATATATTGGAGGGAGGTACTAACGTTCACCGGGCGGGAAGGGTGTTCCATGCAGTCTGTTGTCAAACCCTCCTGCAGATGGCTAGTGGAGGCCATACCTAGGCTAGCATGGTCTATAAGCTTTATTTGTGCAACTGGTGATGATTGGGTAAGAACTGCAGTGTGGGTAGTAGCCCAATTGTTGTGGTGGAGGGAGTGAACCGCCTTCTACTGTTCCAACACTCTCAGAAGCTTTAGAAAAGATATCAGGGCCTGCGCAGCCTACTCTGGTCCGATGTGAGTCATGGAGCAACCGGTGCCAAAAGACAATAGTTGGATGTCAGGATGTAATATACCCATGCCAGACAGACGAGAAGGGGCTAATGTGGCATAATCCTGCCTTGTGGTGAGAAACAGGCCCTGGGTGCCAGATAAATAATGTGGATTACAAAAGCTGGGGACCGAGCTTTGAGCCTATTGTAATTGAATAAATGAATGATATATGATTTTGCTAATAGTTTTTTACGTCTCTGTTACGTTACAGCTATACACGTCACTACTCGAAATGGACAAAACAGTGGTCTGCAGTGCCTGTAAAAGAAACATGATGTATAACTACATAACTGAACTCCAGAAAGACATTATTCATAGACGTAAGCTAGACAGTAAACCATTACTTTCTGTATCCGTGGTTACCGAGAATCATCCCACCAAAATAGCATCAACAACTGCTCAGATACCTCCACCTCCAGTACATGAACTTGTCAGAGACATGAAACATAGAAAAGACTTAGTAGTGTCCAAAAGATGTCCATTTCTTGATGCAAAAGAACTATGACATCATTAACTGAGCATCGTAATGATGTGGTTAACAGTGAACCATACTTAGTCAATTTCATCTGCTAAATTTATTGTTGCATAACTAGATTTACAAAACAGATATTGTGGCTCTGAACTCACTTGCATATGTGACAAGTAGTTGAAAGTACAGTTTAAATTATGGATCACAGCAGGATCAGGCCAGCTAACGGAAGATGAATATACCAGCAGCATTTTGCTGTTTACAACATTATTCTGTATACTGGATCTGAAAACAACATTTTTTGAATGTAAACATTTAAGTAATTTATATTGTAAGAATTGTATATTGAACTAATTAGTGACATGTTAGAAGTACATAGTTTTAATTTTTTTTTAAAGGCTCTGTAGTACCAGGGTGGGAATCGGATACATTACTTGATAAAGTGGTATCATGCAGTACTGTTGGTTGTTTATGTTTGTTTACAGTACAGGTGAGTCAATGTTCTAATCCACACCCCCATACTGTAATCACAAAGAATTAAAGGTTCCACATTACATTACTCCATTACATGTGTCCACTTATTCATGCATAGTGTTGATTGGACTAGGTTTGGGACCATCCCTGTTACTGGTGTTGATTGACATAACCATATAAAATTGAAAGGTCTGGTGGTTTGAGATAATAAGGGTGAATGGGGCAGCATCACCTCAAGTGAACATTTAATGTCAGCCAACAATTGCAGTCAAAACAATTAGTTAATCACATCTGATAACAGAACAGAATTGAGTCTGTATGATCTATGTCAGTAATGGGGTTGTAAGATATAGTTAAAAGACATTCACAGTTTGGAATCTCACAAGTACATCTTAATGAAAAGCTGTATCTATCCTGACTTGTAGTCTGTAAATAGCAATACCCCATGGTGATGACTGCTATATTTCTATACATATATTTCTATATTTATATGTGAAAAGCATTGTGAAACCTATGTTAAAACGTCAAACCTTGTGGGATCGCCTGTTCAATTATGTCTCTCTGTGTAATAGAGCCATAATGTCACATCATAGTCTTTCATTACAGCAGTAAAGTAAGTACTTCAAGCGTTGATGTTATGATGTCACGTCATTTGTTAGATGTACATCACCCTATATTATGAAATGGGTAGAAAGAATGTTGAATTTTGCTTGGCTGAGAGCTTGTTTCAACTGGGATGTTATCATAGCACAATGGCTCAGGTGAAAGTAATATGTTTAAAAATGCATAAAATTTACTAAAATGACCCATTTCATAATCACAATAAAAGCACTCCAGGGTGTTTCAGTTGAATAATGGTTTTCCGGTGGTGGAAGCACTTGGTTACGCTTCGCTTCAACTCCACCCAAGGTGGGCCATTATCCCACCATAACACCCACCCACCCCCACCCCGCCGTGCCTTATTGCTTAAATATCTGTCTCAGAACATGGAGAACATACAATTTATTGCTTTATTTTCTGATTACCTATGTTGAGGGCAGCAAGCAACACAATTACAAGAATAAACAACAAAGTCAGACAAGGTCTGGCTTGACGTGTTTCAGACAGGTGTATCCTTTTTTTGAGGAAGGACACACTTAACATGTCAGGCCGTACTTTTTTTGAGTTCATTGTTAACAACAATTGATTTGTACACATCTAAGTTTGAGGATTGCGTCCATCTACAGAGATTGAGAGTGAAATACATGGGTTTTATTTGAAACAAATGTAAGCAATAAGACATGGCTGGGTGTTGGTAATACAGAGATACCTGCACACCCAGAGGTGTAGTTAGGCATGAGACCACAGATCGAGTGCCTTCAGCATCTGGGTGTATGGGTATCTCAGTACTACCAACACCCAGCCAAGTCTTATCGCTTATTAAAAGCTCTGCATGTTTCTAGTAGTACAATGCTCCCCCCCCACATACGTGTAGAATGGTAACATGGAAGACACATACATGGGCCTGAAGTGGAGTCAGAACCTCAATTTTATCTGTTGCCAGGTATGGAGCAGGGAGTTCTCTGACAAAGTGTTAGGGATAGGTAACATATAATTTGACCGCAGATAAAGACCGCTTGGCCCACCCGGTCTGCCCATTTCCCTACCTACTGGATAAGCTGCAGATCCTAGTTAACCAACAGCCTAGTTCTTCCTACCCCCACCCCCTAGAATGGCCTTATGACTGTCACATGCATGCTTGAATTCCACCACTGATTTTGACTCCACAACCTCCTCTGGAAGGCCGTTCCATGCACCCACAACCTTCTCTGTGAAAAAATACTTCCTTAAATTACCTCTGGAGCCCCCCATCTTCAAATTGTGCCCTCTTGTTCTTGCTCACCTCTTTTTTTGAAAGATGCTACCCTCTTGGACTTTGTTGATTCCCTTGAGGTACTTGAATGTTTCTATCATGTCCCCCCTCTCCCTCCTTTCCTCGAGGCTATACATATTAAGCTCCTTTCGTCTCTCCTCATATGTCTTCCGGTGCAGACCCTGCACCATTTTAGTTGCACTCCTCTGGACAGCTTCCATCCTGTCTATGTCTTTGAGGAGATTGGGTCTCCAGAACTGCACACAGTACTCCAGATGGGGTCTCACCAGCTGTCTGTACAGAGGGATAATAACTTCCTGTTTTCTACTGGTGATGCTTCTCCCTATGCATCCCAGTATCCCCCCCAGCCCTCCTTGCTGCCCTGTCACATTGCTTGCCCACCTTTAGCTCATCTGATATGACTACCCCCAGGTCCCTTTCCATTTTTGTTGTTGTTAGTATCTTACCCCTCACTGTGTACTCTTTCCCTGGGTTTTTGTTTCCCAGGTGCATTACCTTGCACTTCTTAACATTGAATCTAAGCTGCCATACATTTGACCATTCCTCTAACCTTGCCAAGTCCCTTCTCATCCTTTCCATCCCACCCTGTGCATCAACTCTGTTGCAGATCTTTGTGTCATCTGCAAAGAGACATACTTTTCCTTCCAGTCCCTCTGCAATGTCGCTTTATAAAGACATTGAAGAGGACCGGTCCTAATACTGAACCCTGCGGTACCCCACTAGTAACCCTCCTTTCTTCTGAGTGGACTCCATTTACTATTACTCTCTGTGTCCTATTCTCCAGCCAATTCTTTACCCAGGATGTCGTCTTGGGACCCATTCCCAGGCTGGCTAACTTGTATATTAATCTTTTGTGTGGGACTGTGTCAAATGCCTTGCTAACTTCTAGGTAGGCCATGTCCACAGCCCCTCCCTGATCTACTACTTTGGTCACCCAGTCAAAGAAATCTATCAGATTCGTCTGGCATGACCTTCCCGCTGTGAATCCATGCTGCCTAGGGTCCTGTGCCTCTGGCCTCTAGATACTCGACAATTCTTTCCTTCAGAAGTGATTCCATCATTTTCCCTATCACTGAGGTTAAACTAACAGGTCTGTAGTTTCCTACTTCTGCCTTGCTCCCACTTTTGTGAAGGGGAATCACATCTGCCCTCCTCCAGTCCTCGGGTACCACCCCATCCTCCCATGATTTGTTAAAAAGGGTAGTCTGGTGTCACTAGTTCTACCCTTAGTTCTTTTAGAATTCTGGGATGAATTCCATCAGGCCCCATTGCTTTGTCCACCTTCAGTTTTAAGAGTTATTTCAGAAACCTTTCTTCTGTAAATGGGCTGGTATCAACTTCTGTATCCAGAGTGTTTCTACTGTTTGTTTTAGGTACCTCTCCCTCTTCATTTGTAAATACTGAGCAAAAATATTTGTTTAGTAACTCTGCCTTTTCACAGTCTCCCTCTGCTCACCCTCCCTCCCCTTTATTAAGCCTCACTATCCCTCCCTTGGTCTTCCTTCGCTCCCTGATGTACCTATAAAAGGTAAGAGTTCTTACATGGTCATCAAAGAAAGACCAGCAATGGAAACTCTAAATAACACTTGATTTTTTAAATTTGCATATGTTTGTAACCAGGCTCATGAGTGTAAATGATAGAAACTAAGAATCAAGTGGTTTAAGAATTATGTGAGTTGCCCTGGTTTGCAGGGACTTAAAGTATATGGTTAGGGTTTATTGTAGATAGAAATCAGTGGCTTTTCAAATCTTATTTTAGGACAGTTCAAAGGTCAGAAAAGTTGTTGTACTATCGTTCTGACATCACATCGGTAGTACAACTTTTCAGCCTTGTCCTACCTCCTGATTGGCTGACTCAAATAGCTGCATCCTAGAAAAAAAGAAAAAAAATGGCGGTGTGATTAAGCGGGCGCAGAGCGGCAGAGCAGTGGATCCTATTCCTCCGGACACACATAGCCTCAGATGGCTTTGTGTCATGGAACATTTTTTTTTTTTTGTAGTTTGATTTCTAAAAATGAAAACTGCTGCTGTGAGAGTGAGCGAGCAGGAATGATGAGAAGCCCCAACCAGCGGGAGCGCAGTGAACCTGAAATGAGTGGTAGTGGCAACATAGAGTGGGAGCAGAAACTGTGAGGTAACCAACAGTTTTCAAAAAACAATAAGCCCTAACCATATACTATATAAAACAGTGGATGTTCGCCCATCAACAACTAAGGCTGTGTTTCCCTCTTGGGATATTGATGACATTAGTGAGACCTCTTGAGCTTCGCTCTCGAGGTCTCTATGATGTCATCAACATCCCTCAAGGGAAACACAGCCTTGATGCGGATGGTTGCCCATTCACTATTATATATGTTTTAGCCAGTGGTGGCACTCTCTTACTGTAATGGCTAGAACCAAGTCTCAGCCAATCAGGACACAGGGATTTCTTTGCTCATTTTATATATTTATTCAGTATGTTACTGTATATGTTCAATGAAACAAATGTGATACATAAAGAGAAAGACATGCCGATGAGTAGTTTATGGGCTAATAAGACTATGCCCCATGTGCGTAATGAGGCACAAGGCATGCATGCCTACTGTCTTTAGCACCAGGGAAGTAGTTTTATTAGACAATAAACCACAAATTGTTGTGTCTTATTTAGTTTATAAAATGGCCCCCCAAACCCATAAAGCTTTTTATTTAAAACAAAATAATAAAAAACAAAGTATACTAAAAGGTGTTACAGATGTCAAACAGAGAACAATACTCCATATGTACTGAAGAGTTGCAGAGCATATGTAACATGAAGTCACTATAGGGCACTGGTATGTGTCTTAAACTATATTTATTTTAAGCTGAAACACAGCTCTGTACAGCACACCTTTTTTCCCCCCCCAAGTTTGCCTGCTTGTTGCTCATTTGCGGTTTTCCAGGTACATCTCAGACAAACAGTACACAGATGTCTCCCGACCACTTTTATACAAAATATTATAAAATGGGTCAGAAGACATATGCATAACAGCACGATTATTATACTAGCAGTAAGACACTCTCAAAGGTTCTGTTAAAGGCAATTTCCAATATAAGGTATTGGGCTTCATAGCAAAAAAACTCACAGTAGCTTGAGCTCATGGAAAGAAAAATTAAAATTTTTAAGTGAGCAGTTTTAGTAGAGGAAGGGATTGTAACAGGCGCCAAATTCAAGGCCAGCAGATCCCTTCCAGCTACATGATGAGCCCACTCCGACACAACTCCAACCCCTGGATGTTTTAAATACCAGATTTTACTCATTTTAAACACTCCTAGAGGTAAATTAAAGCAGTCAATTAACTAGTAGGATTGTTTAAAAATTAGTAAAATCTGCTATTTAAAACAGCCTTCATAGACTTGAATGGGTCTTGCCCCTGTACTCGCTCTGGCCACACGTCACAAATTCTGAAAGTGTGAGGGCAAAGTTGGGGTGGAGCAGGCTCATAAGAAAGTTGGAAGGGATCAGCTGGCTGTAGGTTCAGTGCCTGTTACGATCCCTTCCTCTACTAAAACTGCTCACTTAAAAATTAATTTTTTTGTTTCCATGAGCTCACGCTATGAAGCCCAATACCTTATAGCACCCCATGACAGAAATTCACTTTAATTGTCAGTTAATCACTCTCAAAGGGCTACACCATGTGCCACATTACATCCCTTATATGGTGATTACCAGACCATTAAGAAAATCACTGGTCATGCCTTATTGTGTAAATATTGTTCATTGTCATGTAACTTATTTTTATCTTTACATTGACACAAATAAACAGCAGGCACATTTCTGTTATTATGGTTCCACACTTTGCATTATAAGGAAGGAGATTACAGTACAGAAGCAATATATAGTTTGCTCACCAGCTCATGTTCACCAGACTAGAACCATAATTTGATGGACAGCACAATCACTGTTTGATTTTGTCTTCAGTGATGATTTTTTTTTAATTTCTCACACAACCACAAAAAATGTCAGCAAAGTCTCCAAATATTACTTTATTTAATCTGCATAACAATACATTTCAATTAATTTTTTTGTCCATGTCTACTATCACAAGAAGTACCAGAAACACAGTCTACAAATCAAGTAATCAGGGCCTTGTTAAGGCATACCCCACAACCTACATATGATGGTGCAAACAGTGGTATTATGTGCATTTAGAAACTTTCAAAGTTCAAAGTAGCCACTATACTGTCAGAGATCTAACGTGTCAAAAAAAAAAAACATTGATAGATCAGCATTTCACACTTACGGTGATATAACTTTATTGTGAAACTAATGAATGAACAGTCTTTTTTTTAATTTATTAAAACAACACTGCTTATAATACCAATTGTTACATTTTTAAAGGGTAAACAGAATTAAGTAAAAGGCTTACAAAAGACTACAGGACTAAAATACATTACTGTTCTAGCACAATATTCATTCTTATATTTCAAATCTTTTAACAAAGAAATTGGACACAGATAATTATTATACACAATACTATTACAGAAACTAATAATTTATGTCATGCTAACACAGCGTCTTATGATAGTAACACTCAACCTTACATATAGCGTTCCTTTCTCTATTCTGATTACATCAAACTGATGTAATTGAATTATGCTAGGTGGTGTGGCAAGAATCCTACATATTCACCATTGGGATCAGGGAATTTATCCCTGATTCACCACACACAGTATGGTGGAATAACTTGTCTATTTCCTCCATCTAATTGCCCATGCTGCCACAATACAAACTGCCGGTACACGGTAAACCGTATCTCCTTATTGAAATCAGCATGCACATGACCAGCAAGTCGAAAAATATCGTTGCGATAAGCAACCACCACTGCTAGAATAGGCTCTGATAGGCACAGTAATTCCATCATTTGGCATCTAGAAATGCAATGCTGAGGAATTTTACCACAGCATGTACGTTTAATAACTGTGGGCATCTCGTGACAATATCCACACACACACACACACACACCATGGCACATATGAGACAGTTGAATTTATTGATGTTGTTAAGGCAGGCACAGCTTGTAACAAGTTAAACATTACTCTGGGGTGTAGCTGGGTGAATTGGACAGTGTAGTGACGTAGGGTTTCCACATCCAAACTTGATATCTGTTCCTGGTTAGACAGAAGTTAAAATACATTATTTAATAAAGTATGCCACATCAGCAGAAAACAGTACAGGCAAAGTGGATGTCAAACTTCAATTAATTGTCTAGACATGATACAATGGTAATACATAGTTGTGTCACTAGGCTATCATACTTCACTTTTCCCAATGTGTGCACAGCACAGTGCGCACAAAGAGAGACCTGGCTAAGCAGCCATACTAAACAAATAATTCGACTCATTATTCACTGAACTGATGGAGTGACTGAGTCACTGAGTCACAAGCTTGGTAGCTGACAAATTGAGAGGGATCTGGAATGAGTGAAGATGTAGACACAAGTCTCTTCTCAGTGGTCAGAGTACAGAAAGATGTGACAACAGTAATTTTAGACTCAAGAATGGGAACAGATGACATACAGAAAAACATATATAAACAATATACCGTGAGAGGACGTGGGTGATGCCATGACTCACCCACCTGGTGTGGTTTCCTCTTGAGGTGCAGAAGTGAATTAATCAAGGTATCACACACACACTCAAGTTAGATACTGATTTTATACAATGTATCCCTTTAAATAAAATAAAAAATTGGGTGCTGGATGACTGGCAAGTCTTCCTGTGGGGTCATACTAGGATTTACACATTGTAAATTGTGCCAGCCAGCCAATCAGATGCCAGTATTTTGGTGCCCATTGTATAATTAAGGAGATGCGTGGAGAACTAGCAGCACATCAATTTACAATTTACACAGAGGCATTAAGCACAGGAGTGTTTCCAAATAATGGAAATTAAGAAAAGGTTAACAGACATGCTGCAAACTGATTGGCTGTTATGAATCCAGTATCGTTACATTAATACATGTCACTGCATCATGTACAGCCAGATTACAATGGCACATGAATTCTTCATGGCAGCATTTTATCTGCTAGCACTGAAGAAAGAATGGAATAATGAATTCTGATGTTGAACAAACATTCTAAAAATAGTGTTGTAAGAACTTTTTATTTACAAATCTCAGTCTAAATGAGCAAAACATTCATAAAGCACCTTTAAACACATATCTTTTACAATATTTGTTACATAATAACATTAAGACGCACACAGGAGTTATATTAACAGGCAGTAATAAAATGGGTAAAGGAGGAGTGGGCATGTGATTCACATTCACAAAAGTGTGAGCAAAGCAGAAGCAGGAAACTATAGACCTGTTAGCTTGACCACAGTGGTAGGGAAAATGATAGAATCACTTCTGAAAGAAAGAATTGTTGAGTACCTAGAGGCCAGCTGGGCGCAGGACCCAAAGCAGCATGGATTCACAGCGGGAAGGTCATGTCAGACAAGTCTAATAGATTTCTTTGACTGGGTGACTAAAGTAGTGGACCAGGGAGAGGCAGTGGACATGGCCTAACTAGACTTTAGCAAGGCATTTGATACAGTCCCACACAAAAGATTATAAAATGGGTAAAGGATTTCAAGCAATCTGATTGGCAGTTAGCCATGCATTAGATGTGCATTAGTCAGTTCTAACGTATGTCTAGGGAAGTGGACGCACTCAGCCTGTGAACTCATGACTCAGTACGCCTCCTAGCCATGCATTACAATTGTCTAATGCGCACCCCATCATGTCTTATTGCTTACTTAATAAACAAATTAGCCAGCCATGGAGTGAGTCCCAGGGTGGTAGCATGGGTAAAAAATTGGCTGGACAACAGGACACAGAGGGTAATAGTAAACAGAATCCACTCTGAAGAAAGGGGGGTTACTATAGGGGTACCACAGGGTTCAGTACTGAGTCTGGTCCTTTTTAATGTCATTATAAGTGACATTGCAGAGGGACTGGAAGGAAAAGTATGTCTCTTTGCAGGCAACACAACGATCTGCAAAAGGGTTGATACAAAAGGGTGGGGTTGAAAGGATTAGAAGGGACTTCGCAAGGTTGGAGGAATGATCAAAAGTATGGCAGCTTAGATTCAATTCAAAGAAGTGCAAAGAAATGTACATAGAAACATAGACTTTGACGGCAGATAAGGACCGCTTGGCCCATCTAGTCTGCCCATTTCCCTACCTACAGGATAGGCTGCAGGTCCTAGTTAACCAACAGCCTATTTCTTCCTACCCCCCACAAGAATTGCCTTATGTCTGTCCCATGCATTCTTGAATTCTCCCACAGTTTTAGACCCCACAACCTCCTCAGGAAGGCTGTTCCATGCATCCACTACCCTCTCTGTGAAATAATACTTCCTCACATTGCCCCTGAACTGCCCCCCCTTTACATGGCATACAAAAACCCAGGGGAAGAGTACACAATGGGTGGAAGAATCAACAACAACACAAATGGAAAGGGACCTGGGGGTACTCATATCAGATAAGCTAAAAGTAAGCAAGCAATGTGAGAAGGCAGCAAGGATGACTGAGGGGATACTGGAATGTATAGGGAGAGGCATCACCAGTAGAAAATAGGAAGTTGTTATCCCTCTGTACAGACAGTTTGTGAGGCCCCATCTCTGCAAGGACATAGACAGGATGGAGGTAGTCTAGAGGAGGGCAACTAAAATGATGCAGGGTCTGAACCAGAAGCCATATGAAGAGATACTAAAGGAGCTTAACATATAAAAAGAAAACAGGTGGACTGGCCTGTCAAAAACAACATTACATTGCATCCAATTAAGCAGCATACCACGACAGGGTGTGGGTAATGCCAGGATTTACTCAACAGGTTCGGTTTTCACAAGAGACACAAGTGAAGTGTGAAAACATAACAAAAGTAGGTCAATCCTGGCCTCATCAACCCACTCAAATGGGATATTGATATTATACAATGTCTCCCTTGGTTTCTAAGTGATTTAAAAAATAAAAAGAAACAGTTTTTCGGCATGATTTGCTGACTAGCATGTCTTACCTTGGGGTCAATCAGGCAACCAGGAGCCAGTATTTTTAAAGTTATTGTATAATTCTATTTCTCTATTTTTCTATGTTTAAGTAAATTTTTTGACACAGCATGTAGTGCCCCTAACATTATACAATGACAAGAAAAATATTGTACTCTGATTGGCTGACTGGCATGATTAACATGTTGTAAATTGTGCTATCAACCCATGGTAGAAGTGCCAGCCAATCAAGGCAGCAAACTTCAAAGCTGCTGGCCACCATATTGCTTTCCCCCGGTAAGTAGAACATGCAAAACTAGAGACAAAAGAAAAAACTCTCTATTCTATTCTACATTGTATAATAGCAATATGCCACAACTGGGTATGGGTAATGGCAAGAGGCACCCACTTCTGGTGTGGTTTCCACACTCGGCTGCACCTCATGAGCAAACCACACCAGGTGTGAGTAAATCCTGTCATCACCCACACCGGGTCATGAAAAATGTCTTAATTAAGCAATGTCTCCAAAAATACTGGCACAATTTACAATGTGTAAATAGTAATATGCCTCCATGTTACACGTGCCAGTCAGACAGGCCAAAAAACTATTACTTCTTTTTTTAATTATAAAAAAAAACAAGGGAGACAATGAATAATCACAATATCCCACTTGAGTGTGTGGGTAATGCCATGATTTACCCACTTTTGTGTGTTTTCACGCTCGGCATGTGCCTCATGAGAACACAACACCATGTGGTTAAATCCTGGCTTCACCAACACCCTCTTGTGGTATACTGCTTAAGCATATCACTGTTGAAACACTTTCATTAACACACATGAATTGCACAGGCTTCTTGTTTCTGCATAGATGAGTCTATGTCAGTATGAGTAGCACCAATAATACTGTAAGTAGGCTGGTGTCCTCTGATTTGCATTCCATGAACTCCGCCTCTGGTCCTCACTCTGCCAAGGCCCCTTACCGTACCTCAAGATACACTTGTACATGGCAGATAGTGTACAGCATTTGTTGTTGGAATGGAAGATAAACCTGACATACTCTCAGAGCTAGATGAACTGAAAAAGAATGCAGAAATTAGTTCCCTGCTACTTCATATGTTACTCATGGTGCCAGAGTGTAATTAGGCAATAGGGCATGACATGGGGTGCGTTATGGTGTGTTAATGGTTCCTCTTGAGTGGGTTGAAACATGAGGTATAGCCGAGTGCATCCATATGACAAGACGGGCAGTTAGACAGCCATAACGCTCCACCTAGACTTCAATATGGCAATTACGAAATGGGTCATTGTTAGAAATATGTATGCCTTTTTAAAACATATTACGTTCAGCTAGATCATTATGTATTGAAAACAGCTTACTAGATAGTTGATGTTGGCCAGTCAAGAGCCAGCATGTTTCTACCCACTGCATGTTAGCTAGTAAAACATGGATGCTTAATGAGAAAGGCTTGACCAGCGTTCACATCACCGGTCAGCTAATCACCACACTTTGAAAGAAGGAGACACGGTGGACAGTCCCCTCATACGTATCCCCAAGACGATTCATCAAGCAGTATCAGTAGCTCAACAAGTAGCATACTCACATCTGAGACTGGGATATCAGAGAGCTGTTGGTTCTATCCCCTCTCCATGCACTTTGGTTAACTCCCAATACTGTCACTGTAATACAGCATGATGAGGCTGATGCTACTCACTTGAGGTGAGTTGAAGAGGGCCAAAGTGATTCCTCTATACAATAGTATTTTAAAAGGTATTTAAAACCAATGAGTATTCTTTATGATTTTTTTTAATGTATGGACTGGGTCTTAATAGAATGTGATTTTCCAATCAACAGGCATTATCTTTCAAGGAAGGACTTGGTTGGTTCCGTAAGATTATGAATTAATTTCTTTTGTTACATCAATGGTAGTTCAATAAAAGGTATCAAACCATTTGTTTCTGGATCTGTTCTACACAACATTGGAAGACAGGAGCAGGCAAGAAACTATAGGCTGGTAGGCCTCACCACAGTAGTGGGCAAGATAATGGAGGCATTGCATAAGGAAAGGGTTGTGGAGCACTTATAATCCAATGGATCACAGGCACAGAGCCAGCTTTGGTTCACAGCAGGAAAATCTTGTCAAGTGAATCTGACAGACTTTTTGACTAGGTGATAACAAATGTGGGTGGGGGTGGAGTATATCATCTTTCTTTACTTCAGTAAAGCATTTAACACCATTCCACACAAAAAAAAACTGGTTAACAAGCTGGGTAGCCTCAGGATGGGCCACAAATGGAGAATAGGGTAAGAAACTGGTTGAGGGACTGAAAGCAGAGGATAATGGTTAATTGAATCCAATCAAATGAAAGGAAGGTAACTAGTGGGTTGTCACAGGGATCAGTCCTTGGGCCAGTCCTGTTTAATATCTTCATAAAGGACATTGTTGAGGGACTGGAGGGGAAGGACTGCAAATTTTCAGATTACACTAAGATCTGCAATGTGGTAGACACTCCAGAGGGGGGTTGAGAAATAAGAAAGACATAGGAAGAATGGAAGACTGGCCCAGGAACTGGTGATTAAAATGTAATACAAAGAAATCCAAGCTCCTGTAACTGGGGTGTACAAACTCATCAGATAGATACTGGTTGTTGGGGGGGGGGTTGCTAATATTTTGCCACAGAGGAAATGGATTTAGGGATTATCATCTCAGATGACCTAAAGTTGGCAAAACAGTGCACGAAGGCAGTGGGGAGGGCCAGTGGCATGTTGGGGTGAATAGAAAGGGTTATCAAGAGCATAATAATGGAGTTGGTGATGCAACTGGCACAGAACATTGGTTAAGCCTCCTCTAGAGTACTGTGAACTGTTCTGGATGTGGCATCTTCATAAGGACAGGGTGGAGGTGGTTTGGATAAAGGCAACAAAGATGGTGCAGGGCCAGCAACTGAAGGCATAAAAGGAGAGATTAAAAGACCTCAATATGTATGCACTGTAAGAGAGACAGGAACGGAGGAACATAGTGAGCAACATCTTTAAATATAAGAGATGAAAAGAACAAGGGGGCACGATATGTGATTGAAAGTAGGGACAGGCTAAATGGGAATGTGAGGAAGTTTTTCTTCATGGAACTGGTTGTGGATGCATAGAATTTACTGTCTCAGGAGGTGGTAGGGACCAACACAATGGGGGAGTTCCAACATGCATGAGACAGGCATCAGGCATTCCAAGAGGTGGGAAGGAGAGGCTAAAGCCAATGGCCAAGTATGGTCAGTGACAGCTGATGTAGTTAGGGAGAGCAGGCAGACTGGATGGGCCCTGCGGTCCTTATCTGCCATCAGTTATTATATTACTATCTAACCAGCCACCCCTTTCAAACAATACCAGAACTGGATGCCACATAAGCTCAATTATTTTACTAAACCAGGATATGATGCAAAACCAGTTATATATGCATAAAATCCCAAGGTGTCAATTTATCTGCTATCTTTACAAGATTAATACTAGGACAGAGTATGAAGGGATAATAAAGTTGTTAGAAAATGAGCCTCAAGGACTCTACATATCATTGTCAGCTGCATCATTACTTACTATATCTGGTTGAGGTCCTCAGATGGTGGTTGCCTCAGAGTCATGTGCAATTGACTGCCCTGACCAATTCTTTTATTGTGGACTTTCATATCCCTGTTTGAGTGGACTCCAGCTACAGTCTGTGGGGGGGTATCCTCATACCCTGAATTCTGCATTCAGTCTCTAACTTGTTGGGGCATAAACCTAACTGCTGTACACATTTAGATTATATGTGACAGTACATAAGAAAGATATGCCATGCCCAGCTTTTCCACCTGGTTGAAAGAAAACCCGCATGGCCCTTCCTAGACATATCCTGCTTCCCTAGTGGTCATGACACATCACAACTGTCTGCAGAAGGATGGCATTTGCCAGACATGCTTCAGTGGGGAACTGGATCCCCACAGATCAGCCCCTGGATCTGTCTGCCAGACAAATGTCATATCACAGCCAGCCTGGCCCCGTGGAAAAAGGAGCTAAAAAATTTCCCAAACCACGCTCTTGACCTGCACTTCAGTTCATATAAACATAGAAACAGAGACTTTGATGGCAGATAAGGACTGCTTGGTCCACCCAGTCTGCCCATTTCCCTACCTATTGGATAAACTGCAGATCCTAATTAACCAACAGCCTACTTCCTCTTGCCCTCCACTATAATTGCCTTATGTCTTTCCCATGCGTTCTTGAATTCCCCCCTGTTTTTGACCCCACAACCTCCTCAGGAATGCCATTCCATGCATCCACCACACTATCTGTGAAAAAATACTTCCTCACATCATCCCTGAGCCATCTCCCCTCTTCTTCAAACTGTGCCCTCTTGTTCTTGCACATCCCTTTTTCTGAAAGATGCTACCCTCTGGGACATTGTTGATTCCCTTGAGGTACTCAAAAGTTTCTATCATGTCTCCCCCCCTCTTTTCTTTGAGGGTATAAATAATAAGCTTTTTTAGTCTCTCTGCATATGGTTACTGGTGCAGACCCTGCACTATTTTAGTTGCCCTCCTCTGGACTGCCTGCATCCTGTCTATGTCCTTGAATGATGGGGTCTCTAGAACTGCATGCAGTACTCCAGATGGGGTCTCATCAACTGTCTATACAGAGGGATGACAGCTTCCTGTTTTCTACTGCTGATGCCTCTCCCTATGCATCTTAGTATCACCCAGTCCTCCTTTCTGCCTTCTCACATTGCCTGCCTTCCTTTAGGTCATCTGATATGACTACCCCCAGATCCCTTTCCATTTTTGTTGTTGTTAGTACTCCCCCCCCCCCATTGTGTACTCTTCCCCTGGGTTTTTGTTTCTCAGGTGCATTACTTTGCACTTCTTTGCATTGAATCTAAGCTGACATACTTTTAACCATTCCTCCAACCTTGCCAAGTCCCTTCTCATCACCCCCCCACCTTGTGTATCATGATGGTGCATTACCTCAAGATCAATTTCCCTGTTCGGTCTCCTTAATTCCCATCTTCCTGGAACTGCTCCATGCCTGAGAGGAATTAGTTCATCCAGCTTAACAGGGGACCCACCCAGGATTTCAACCCATCCCAACAATCCCTACTATGCCATCTTCATGATGGATACTTGGCTCCCCAGTGAATCCATCCCAAAGTAATTCAAATAAAAGAACCATAAGTGAGATTCCATAAAAGGAAAATTGTGCCACTTTGATCAGTGCTCTGCAACCTGCCCTTTCATGAAACACATCTGGTGCCTGCCCCTCCAGTACACCCAGCTCCCTTGTACCAAGCATTAAGACTAGTAATGGCTGCTTGGAAATCTCACGCTCAACACCCCATTGTATGAAGCACCAAATCAACACATCTCCCTACCCATGATTCCTCTGATGATGACAGCTTTCAGACTCCATCAGGAAAGATACTGAGCTAACCACTTGAATGCCCTGATGTCCAGAGAGCACCTGCACAACACCAGGCTAGGGGCCCTGCCACCACCCTAAGCCTGGCATGCATACTCTGTCTAGTCAAGTCATGGAGCACCAAACAGAGGAGAACACCCTTACTTGAACTCTATCTCCCACTGATCTAAATTTAAAACATCTTTCTCATCCTACTTTAACTCTTTTTTTTTCATCACTGCCCGTAGTCATCTTCCTCTCCCAATAAGAACAGAGGGTTGGATCCAAGGCATTCGTTGCTCTGATTGGCACTGCTAGTAACAACCTTACACCCTACTGCAGCAATGGATTTGTTATGCTAATATGGTTGTCTCCAATTTATAAATCCTTTAATAAGGGACATGGTTGGGCCCAATTTCATGTTGGCTCATTATATGTCGATGTCCAGGTAGGATGTGGGACAAAATAGACTATTAGGAACTGTACATTCCCTGGACACTGGTTATGTCTGCTGGAAAAAAATGAGGTTGGAAGTAAAATGGTGGGCCCCACCTTGCTGCCTTCTGCTGCAACATAACGTATGTGATGTTTGAAAGAGTTCCTTTTCCTTAGAGATCAGTTAATGTATGTGACTATGCTTCATACTAAAGTTTAATATTTATGCTTAGCTTAGTAATCCTCTCAAGCACACACCTAAAAGCTATCATCATTCCAGAATTAACCTTCCCTCCAATTTTATTGCTGTTACTGATAGCTGACAGCACAATAAACTACTTCAGATACACTAATGACATCATACAATCAGTTTGTGATACATTGCACACTTCTAATGGCTCCCTCACTCATTCACTAGTAGGTCCTGATTGCCTGCCATTGACAAAAATTTCATACGCGATCTGCACCATACACTTCAACAGGTTTTGCAAGTTGGAGGAATCCAAATGACAAATTACAGCTGTCATAGATTATGTATATGTAGAGACTGAGAGCCAAGAGGGACATTATACAGAATGACTGACATCATGGAGTATAAGTTCTCCCACTGCAGCTTCAGTGATGTGTGCACTTTACACATGTAGACCTGCAGCAGAAGTGCAATGTCAATAATTAATTTGAGAATGTTAAAGAGGACAGGAACCACGGAGTCTGTGCGTGGGAAGGTCAGGAACTGAATGTAAAATGTGCTCCATGTCATCAGGACCAACACAGCCGGTGTGTTAGGAAACACTAGAACTAAAACAACAACAATACAAACAGTGACTAAGGCAATGGTGACTGAGTTATCCCGATACAGATGTAGCAGTTTCGGTACATTAAACATGTAGAGCTGCAGCGAGAGAGCCAAATCAGGGATTACTTTTGGGAATGTGCTGGGGGAAATGTACCAATGAGTCTGTGC
The DNA here is from genome assembly GCA_016271365.2 of Neoceratodus forsteri. NCBI lineage: Eukaryota > Metazoa > Chordata > Ceratodontiformes > Ceratodontidae > Neoceratodus > Neoceratodus forsteri. The sequence continues at coordinate 582,132,128 of CM057456.1, forward strand.
CTGTGAAGGACAACAACGAAAGAACCCCCCCCCCCCATTTTTAGTGATGGGTCCTGGTCATTTAACATACTGGACTGGGAGCAGACGCCATCAGTAATTAAAAAAAAAACAAGATACAACATGAAGTCCCCATATTTTTATTCAATAGAGAATGACAAGAATCACTTATAGCCAATATCTTACTCTAAGCCTGATGAGTTAGTAGATGTTGAGCAGGACATGACTAACTACTCTGACATTTACTTTACAAAATGTGATTGTGTACGCAGTTAATAACAAAAACAACATGATGCATGATGGGACAGCCGAGATGCATCATGGTCACCTCACCCTGTGCAAATTTACCCATGTCACACTACATTTCAACATGGGAGGTGAGTACAAGTGGGAATCAGACAGAAATTGCTATTTTCTCAAAGAATCATGTATGTAGCAGCGAGGGCTGACTAACATTTTAGCATTAACACATAACCAGCCACAAAACCCTTTGTTGCACTGCTGCTTTAAATAATTTGAGTGTTATGAAGCCTTTGGAGAATGCAGAGTTGGTTCTATTAATTTCAGACCAATACTAAATCCTTAAGGTGATAGAAAATCAGAAGTATAAGATAAGAGCTCTTGGCTTTGAACTAGAGAGCGTGTTGAATACTAAAATGATTTTTCCAGAATATTTTGAAGGATTAAAAACTGCACAGAATGACAGACAAGAATTAAAGATTACTATATTTGGAATTAATTGCTTCTTGTATGAAAATAGGAAAAATCTCAGAATAAAAACAGTGGAATTGTTACCGAATTTATTAAGATAAAAGGAACTGAATACAGTAATTAAAAAGGTGTTGAGATGGGAAAATAATGGGCAAATTACCATTTGGGTAAATAACAAATCAGATTATCAGATGATCTTGTCTAAAACATCAATACTAAATAAGACAGAAATCTATTTACATGGAAAAACAGAAATCCAAAAAATAAAAGAAGAAGTGCCAAAGTCAGAACAGTTAAATTTAATACAGACTTCTAATAGATATCAGATCCTGCAGGACCAAACAGAAGAACGACAACTAAAGTTTACTAGAAAGGACTTAAAAGATTATGAGCAGGTATCACAGCACAGAACTAAAGAGGACCAGAACTATAACATTTTATCATGGAATGTGGCAAGAATGAGAGATAGATTAATACATCCATCATTTATGGATTATTTGAAACTTTTTAAATTTATTTGTGTTCAGGAAACCTGGACAAGAGATAAAATAAATATTGATGGTTATATATTTTTTTCCAAGGAAGCTAAAAGTAATAAGAAATTTGATAGATTATCTGGGGGGCTGATGACATGGTGTAAATGTTGTTTTTTTATTTCACATTTCTTGCTCCTAGAACCCTGGCAGGCAGCTTTGGCCCTCCTGACAGAGGGACTCTCTCTCCAGACCCGACCGCTCCCACACTCACTGGCACTGATAGTTCCTCCAAGGATTGCCCCCCCCGTGGTGGGGCCAGGAGGGAGGCAGTGCACTACACCTCCCCCCAGAGACCCAATCCAGAAGCTGGTGCCAGCCCTTGTGAGTGGCAGCAATCATTGAGTGCTGCCAGGCTCTCTTTTTCCTCTGCATTTTCCCTGGTTCCTCCTCCTCACTGACGTTGGCATGTCAGAGCATGCCTCCCAACCTGTACTGCCCTCCAGCCACCGCCAGAGGGCAGTCAGTGAGTGGGACAACAAGTCTCCATCCCCCCTAGAGAGGAGACCAGTCCTCTGGATGCTTGATCCTCTCTCCCTCCTGCCAACCCAAGGAAGCCCAGGCTAATTCCTAAGCCTGAGTCACCGGCAAGGTGAGAGGTGTAACGACCAGTGCCTAAACTGCCAGCGCCACTAGGCCAGCCTTGTGGTGTCAAATTTTGAAGCAAGTAGAACAGACTGAGATAGAAGTAGATTCGGATCATATATCGGCACTTAGACTAGTAACTAACAATAAGGAATATATAATTTTAAATGTATGTATACCCCTTACAGGACCTAGATATGCTGTTACAAAAACACTTGATAAACTGGCAGGCTTGCTGGATGATTGTACACAGATCAAGCCTGTCTGTGGCATCATCCTAGTGTGTGATTTTAATGCCAGTGTTGGGCAGTGTCTGGAGCCTACCAGAGAAATAAGTGAAGCCTGTGCAGTCCAGGGTCTGAATTTCCTGATAATGAAACATAAGGTGATGGATCATAAACAATGTGAAAAGGGTAAGAAGTTATCGAATATTTTTGAAGACAAAAATGTTCCTCTTGTAAATGGTAGATCTAGAGGAGACCCCCGGGGGGTATATACCTATACAGGAACTTGGGGTGCTTCAATAATTGATTTGTGCTGGTTGAGTATTAATATACTTCCATTATTCAGGGATTTGAAAATAGGTATTAGGGCTGAAAGTGAACACAGCCGAATGGAAGCACAGATAAATCTGTGGCAAGAAGCTCCCTTTTCTACTAAAAAAGAGAAGAAACTGATTAGGGCTAAAAAGGGGGCAAAGTGGGAGTTGACAGAAAACTATCAGTCAGATCAACTCCTAACAGAATGTGGGACTAGGGAGGTGATTATGGACATTGCACATAAAAAGGATCCTGTAGAAAGTCTTCGGGATATAACAAATATTATGCAGAAGATTTCAGGCAGGATTCACAAAGAAAGCCAAAAATCCCTCAGCTGTGGGAAAAAGGCCTGCAGCACTGCGGAAACATAGATGCTTGATATTCATAAAGAAATTTTGAGCAGGTGCAGAATTCTGTAAAATCCCACAGCTGTAGAAATTCAGCAGCTGCGGAAATTGAGCAAGAGCTGAAAATCCGCAACTGTGGATCTGCAGCTGCAGAAATAGCTTAGGAGGCACAGCAACAGTGAACCTAATCAGCTGGAGCAGCAGACTTTAACACTGCTGCCATAGCATGAAGCTGAAAGCACCCACAAAGAGACCAGCAACCAGCCCTCAACTGGGACCACTGCAGCACCACAGGTACCAGCAATACCATGGCACAACAGTGGCTGACTGCCACTGCTGGTCCTCCCTCTCTGGAGTGTTCCTGTTGCCTGCAGGGGTAGGATTCAATGCAGGCTGGTCGGGTCTGGTGGTTGTTGCTTGTTGCCATATCATGGCAATGTGTGCTGTTGTTTGCTGTAACATCAGCCACTGCTATACTCACTGGGATGCTATTACTGTGCCTGTGCCTCACCTCCACCTTAATTGATTCCAATTGTTGGGGCACTACTGCAGTTGCTGAGGGGGAGTTACACCTCATTCCACTGTCTGTAACATTTTTTCTGCAACTGCGGAAAAAACTGGTTGTGAATAGCCTTTCAGGGGATGTGCCTTACTTATCTCACACCTTTTTTTCCTCAAGGACTTCCACAGCTGCACTTTTTTTTCACATTCCGTAGTGTTTTTTTTTTTTCCACAGCTGAGGAGGGTTATGTGAATAGAACTCAGTGCAAATGCCCCTTTGTTTCTATAGCTACAGCAGTTTTGGGGAATTAGGGAAGGTTTTGCACCTTCAGAAAGCTTTGTGAATCCAGCCCCACATTTATAATATTAAAAGCATCTTGCATTAAAGAAATAAAGGGCAGCAGCAGGTATGATGCTGAGTGCAAAATGGCTAAAAGGGAAATCAATAAATTTGCCAGTTACAAGAATTAACCAATTGAGGGAAAATAAGTCCAGATTACATAAAGTGAGGAAAGATGATAAGCATTTTCTGGAAAATAAAAGAGATAAATTCAGGAGAACATATGGACAGAATGTCAGAAGGCAGTTTGATCAAAAGATAATGGAACCTACTGGTGTATGGTAGCCAACGGATGGGAAGATTACACAGATATAATTGCAAATTATATTGATCCTAGTACATGGGAATCTTATTTTAGGGAATTATTTGAGTCAGAGGGAAATAACAGTCTTCCCCACTGAGGCATGGTTAGCACTGAGTGATGAGATTACGGAGGAAAAAATAATTGAAGCATTGTCTTTCTCAAAAAGGCCCAAGGCACCAGGACCTGATGAAATTCATCTAGATATAAGTCTTTACAACCCAGAACTATAGGTGCCTTGTTTGAAAAACATTTATAATCACATAGTACAGACTGGGAAAGTAATTCCCGCTTGGAGAGAAATTTAATTATACCTATTTTTTAAAAAGGGGATAAAGCTAATTTGAAGCACTATCACCCAATTAGCCTTCTTGATGCCTCCCAGAAATTATTTACAAAAGTATTACATGAAAGAATGATGGAATGGATATTTGAAGCTGGCATAATTGATGAGGCCCAAGCAGGTTACATGCCCAGCCATTCTACACTAGTTCAATGTTTTGTCGTAGCTCATATAATACATAAGTATGTATATATTAAAAACAAAAATGATACTGCGTGTCCATAGATCTAAGGGCAGCCTTCAATAGAGTTAAAATAGATTATTTATGGAAACAATTAGGGGGTTATAAATTGGATCCAGCAATGCTAAATTTGTTGATTACCTTGTATACAGACAGTTTTACCAGTATAAGATATAATAGCGAAGGAGACACTAAATGTAGCATGGAGCCTTTGTAAATGAGTCTTGGACTCAAAGGCATTTTCCAAATATGCAATAAATAAAAATAAAGATATAACTACAACAAATTTTCAACCAGTAGAGGATTGAGACAAGGCTGTATTCTATTGTCAGTCTTGTTTAATCTATATTTGAACAGTGTATTGAAGGAATTGTATGACCCTGGGTTGCACATGCCAAGAGATGACTCCAGGCACTGTCCATACCTGGCCTTTGCAGATGTTGTGGTCCTAATTTCTACCAGTTATCTGAGAATCAAAAGAAGCATTAATTTATTTTTTGAGGGTTGCCAAAAAGCTTCCTTAGAAATAAATATTTAATATGTAATAGGCATCGAGAAAAAAGGGGAAGGATAGTAATTTCTTTTGCCACAATAATAAAATAGACAAAGTAAGTAACTTTTGTTACCTAGGGCTGACATTTACTTATAATTTAAAATGGAATATGCATAAAAAATTGATGGTACAAAGAGATAAGAGATTACATCTACTGTAGAAAGATTTTTGCTTAAATTTGGAGGACATTCTATAAAGGGCTCCTTGAGGGTATTAAGTGCTTAGCTGAGAAGTCAGATACTCTATGGAGCTGAAATTTAGGGTCAAGATAACATAGAAGCATTAGAGATACCTTTGAATATGTTTTACAAAAGACTCCTGGGCTTACCCCCAAGGGCTTCCTCTTCATTGACTAGACTTGAACTTGGACAATTACATGTAAAATATAACATTAAGCAGAGCTTATCCATGTATTGGATTAAGGTTTATAATATGGCAGAGGAGAGATTGCCCAGAGCATGCTTAGAGGAGACTATAACTTATAGGCAGGAAGGTTTTTTTTTTCCCAAGCTTAAACATTTTGGTAAAGGTAATAAAGCCATATGGGTTGCTGGGATGTCTGTGGGAAAGTCTTATTATTCCCTTAAAGTTTGTAGAAACAACAATTACAAACAGAATTGGGGAAATTCACATACAAAGAGATATAGATTTATCAAGGAATTATAAGTTTAGTTCCTGGTTGGCCAATAATATGAAAAGAGAACTGAGAATAGAGCCATATTTAATTAAAATAAAAGTTCTGGGAAAAAGGAAAGTTGTTACAAAATTTAGGTTTGGATACTTTGATAGTCAATCTTTAAGGAAATTTATGGGAAAACTACAGCTAGCACTTGTCAATGCATGCTTGGAGAAGACAACCCAGTACACCTGCTGATTAGTTCTAGTACTGACTAACAAAGAAGGGATCACAGATCTCCAGGTAGAAGGTCACCTGGGAGCCAGTGACCATCACATGGTATGGTTCAATTTGGCTACTACATCTAAATCATCCCATTCCAAGGCAAAAATATAGGACTTCAGAGGAGCTGACTTTAATAAGATGGCCAACAGAGTTAAGCTAGCCCTGGCAAAAAGAAACACAGGTGAGGGAGTACAGGCAAAGTGGGCAAGCATTAAGGATGCAATATTTGAAGCAACATCCCATTGTGTTAGACAGAAAAGGAAGTGCAAAAGAAGAAGGAAACCACTTTGTTTCTCAAATACAGTAGCAGAAAAGGTCAGAGCCAAAAAGGCTGGCTTCAGGAAATATATAAGGGAACACAGCGGATGAAGATAGGGAGGCTATACCAAACTGCCCTAAGGAAGCAGGGAAGGCAGTAAGGCAGGCAAAGTCCCAAACTGAGGAAACACTAGCACGAACAGTAAAAGAAGACAAGACTTTCTATAGATACATTAGTGAAAGGAGAAAGTCCAGAGGGGGTATTGCTAAGATCAATGGAGAAAAGGAGCATGTGAGGAGGAGGACCCTGTAAAGGCATCTATCCTAAATAGATACTTTTGCTCAGTATTTACTGAAGAGAAGGTAGGGCAGGGCCCACAGCTCAGCATCATGGACACAGTGGGAGGGAGGTGAGCACTACTTCCTTCATAAAAGAAAGGGTCCTACAAGAGCTTGCTAAGCTCAGGGTGGATAAGGCAATGGGGCCTGATGGCATACATCCCAGGGTACTTAAGGAGCTAAAGGAGGAACTAGCAGAGCCATTAGCAGAATTGTTTAGTGAGTCTCTGAGCACAGGAGAGGTCCCAGAAGACTGGAGAAGGGCTCATGTGATCCTGCTCCACAAGAGTGGTAGCAGGGAGGAGGCGGGGAACTACAGACCGGTCAGTCTTACCTCAGTAGTGGGCAAGATTATGGAGGCACTCCTTAAGAAAAGGATATGCAACACCTGAAACATAGGGCACAGGATCCAAGACAGCATGGGTTTACAAAGGAAGGTCCTGTCAAACTAATCTCATAGATTTCTTTGACTGGGTAACCAGAGTGGTGGACCAAGGGGAGCAGTTGATGTCGCCTACCTTGACTTCAGCAAAGCTTTGACACTGTTCCACATAGAAGATTGATAAATAAGCTGGGTAGGCTCAGGGTGGGTCAGAAGTTGGTCAACTGGGTGGCAAACTGGTTGTGGGCAGAAAACAGAGAGGTGGTAAATGGTATACAGTCAGAAGAGATGCAAGCCACAAGTGGGGTACCTCAGGGATCAGTCCTGGGGCCAGTCCTCTTCAACATCTTCATTAGTGACCTTGCAGATGGACTAGAGGTAAGGCTTGTCTGTTTGCAGATGACACCAAGATCTGAAACAGAGTAGATGATCCAGATGGGGTGGGCAGAATGAGAAGAGATCTGGATAAACTAGCAGAATGGTCAGAAGAGTGGCAACTGGGATTTAATGCAAAGTGCAAAATCATGCACATAGGGAAGAAAACCTGAAGCCACCTATAGGCTGGGAGGGAGTTGCTAGCAGTCACAAAGGAAGAAAAGACTTGGGCATCATCATCACTGATGACCTAAAATCATCCAAGCAGACCTCTAAAGCAGTAGGTAAGGCTAGGGGGTGTTAGGGTGTATTAGTAGGGGTATCACAAGTCGTAAGAGGGAGGTAATAATCCTCTGTGCAAGACACTGGTTAGGCCCCATCTGGAGTACTGCATGCAGTATTGGAGGCCACACCTTCACAAGGACATTAACCAAATTGAGGCAGTCCAGAGAAGCGCAACAAATGGTGCAGGACTGCATCAGAAGACATATGAGGACAGATTAATGGAGCTCATACGTATACCCTTGAGCAAAGGAGGAGAGAGGTGATATGATCGAGGCATTCAAACACCTTAAGGGCATAAACAAGGTGAAAGAGTCTAACATGTTTAAATATAAGAAAATAGCAGGACAAGAGGACACAGCATGAGATTAGAGGGAGGCCGATTAAGGGGGAATGTGAGGAAATTCTTTTTCACAGAAAGGGTGGTGGATGCATGGAATGGCTTACCACAAGAAGTGGTGGCTATGAATACAGTGCAGGGCTTCAAACAGGCATGGGATAGGCATAAGGGAGCAATACAAATGGCTACGAATAGATAGGCCACTGACAGAGCAAAGGCCGATGGCACATTTATAAGGTAGAAAAAGAAATGGGCAGACTGGATGGGCCTTGCGGTCCTTATCTGCCATCAACTTCTATGTTTCTATGTTTCTATGATTATGTGCCCTCTATATGGATATAAGAGAATGTCATATCATGGGGATTTGCTGGCGTCGTTAGATATGGAAACTAGATATCAGGTCAATTACTTGTTAAAATCTAATAACTCTAGAGTATTGGAAAATGTTGCAAAGCTTTGTAAAACCATAACACTTAAAAAGTGGCACATTATATCAGATTCTGTAGGAAATATCTAAGTAATTTGGTGAGACAGTGAATATGGATCCCCCCCCACACACTATGTTTATTTGATTCGGATTTGTGCAATGGTCCTGTTATTTATTTAACCCGTAGTTGATGGACATAGTATGCACTTTAAGTCATTGTAAATGTGGCAGGATTTAATGTACTTTTTAATGAAATTGGTTTATATTATGTATATGAATAGTTTGTTTAACTATGGAAGAATTGACTGTTTATTTCTGTAATTTGTGTATGTGTGTGTCTGAATTTGTAATGACAATATTGTTTGTCAACAACAAATTGAATTGAATTGCTAGTTACTTACAATAAAAGAAAATGCCTGTTTTACATTTTTTTAAAAAGTTGGTATTTTTTTGTTTTTTAAATTTTTTCTTAGTGTACCCATTTGAGAAGCACAATAAAACACTGCAGATTATTGGTTGCCTGGGGGTTAACGCACTTCTATGTGCTAAAGGTATTTTGCATAAGCGCATTATGCCTCACTACACACCTGAGCATGCCTTAACCCCAGACAACAAATGCCCTGTCATGCCTTATTGCTTACATTTGTATCATTAGTACTGTAATTCTAAGTTTAGGCTTCCATTTATTACCTGTTATTATAACAATCAAGCCATCATTTTATCAATCATAACTAGTGACAAAAATGAGGGGGAATCCCAAGGGGTCTAATTTCAGGGAGTGAAATTAGAAATCCAATAGGATTACAGACAAAATGTGGGAACAGATTTCCACTGGATCAAAATCTAGCAACCAAAAACAACCCAAATGTACGTACTAATAAAAGACAGTACCACTTTACTACATGAGCATCTTCATTATAGAATTCCTTACCCCACCATATAGTAAATATAACCACTCTGGAGTCATTTAAAGTAGAATTGGATAGATTCCGCTGGGGCAAGTACATCATTTACCCTACCTGTACAGGGAAGGTGGTTACAATGGGCCCGGAACATCCTTCCACCTTTCATACACCGAGTAATAATACCGAGTAATAAAACTGCCCAGATAACTTGTTAAAGCTAGGGATGGGCCATGTCCATCCTCATGAAACCAAGCCAGTCTGAACTCATGTGGCTTAGTTTAGGCAAGACTCAAGCCAAACACTGTCTGTTCAGCTCAGATCCTCTGCTTGTTTTCCTTGTTTATGCTCCCCAGCCTCCCAGCCTGTGTGCCTGTCATGTGACTGGCTTGGGAGGCTGAGGGAGAGTGAAAAGGCACCTGAGCAGTGTGCACTCCCTCAGTGTACCCTGTTTTGCACATGTGCAACACTGGGGTATGTAACAGAAACTGTGCAACTGCTTTGGCACCATTCTGAGAGAGACAGTTACTGGGGCAGGGGCTCACTAAGCAGAGGGTAAAATGGTGGCTTGCAGTAGTTTTCCCTGTCTGTTGGGGGGTTAGTGACGGAGGTAACTCAGGATACAAGGAGGACCGAAAACTAAGAAAAAATGAAATATAGAAAAAACAAAGCAAAATAATGAGAGGGAGAGTGACTGTGTGTGTGTGTGTGTGTGTGTGTGTGTGTGTGTGTGTGTGTAAACAAAATACAGAGCAGGCATTTGGAAGGGTCTCACAGCCTGTTCCACAAAGAATAACAGAATCAAGCAGCTATTTAAGCCAAAAGTAAAGCAAGAAAGTGAGGAAGAGACAGAGTGTAGGATGGGGGGTTTACTTTACACCACACTGTTGTGCCCCTGGAACAAGTGGAGGACAACAAAAAATTAAAAAGAAAGGAAACATTAAGGGAGGGAGACCGTATGGGGGTGGGAGGTTTTGATCTGCCATATCCTGTGCCACAGGAACAAGGAGGACTCAAAAAATTAAGAAACCAAAAATAAAAATAAAAGAAAATAAAGGACAAGGCAAAAAAAAAAACAGTGTGAAGGAGACATAAAACAAAGGGCAGATCAGAGATAGTGTGGGGGGGCAGAGAGATAAATGATGTGAGAGTGGGGGAGTTGGGTCTTGGTCTCTGCCACTGCTGCTAGAGTGTGGTCTAAAAATGAGAAAACCAAAAAGGACTCGCAAGTCATCACACATTATATAAAAACAAACTCTGGTCAGAGCAACTACGGCTGTAATGCATTAACTTGATAAGGGCATGTCACGGGCTTAAACATAAAGTTGAAATGCCATAGTGAAGTCCATGTGTAAATTAAATATTTGGTAAATTTAGATCATTTATATGGTTGATCCTGTGTTTCCCATGTGTTTAAAATGTGAGTGTTGAGTGCATCTTGTATTATATGGAGAAAGAGAGGGAGCTCCGCACCAAGGCTTTCAAGTAATGGTAGAAGGAATGGTCCATAAAGGAGAGGTACAGCTATACTGGGGACTGTGGACCAACCTGGAAGGATAACAGCCTTTACCAATGTGATGGCCTGCTTTCATCCAGGAGTGAACTATAGTCCTCAGTGGATGGTTTAAATGTTACTTCTATGGACATTTGAAGTAGCCGAGGGGGTGATGGAAGAAATAGAGGAGGTAGAAAATGGATCACCACAGGCTGAGATTCAGAGTAGGGAGATCTTGAGGGGAGAGAGTCCCACCAGGATACAAGTTATTCAAGGAAGCAGGGCTTAGCAAAGGAGAAAGGGTGGAGAAAGAAGCAGTTAAATGAGAAAGGTGAGGAAGGAGAAAAGAACTGGAAAGAGGAGAAAGTGACAAGAAATGAGCTAACAAAATATGGAAAGCCATGTGTGCCAATGCTAGAGTCTGGGAAATGAGATCCCAGACCTAGAGGCCATCATGGCAGAGCCAGACCTGGATATTGTGGCCATTACCGAATCATGGTGTACTGACAACTATGTGTGAGACATGGTCATACCAGGCTGTATAATGTTAATAAGAGACAGGGTAGGGAAGAAAGGAGGAAGAGTGGTGCTTTATGTAAAGAAAAACTTAAAAGAGTCAGATGTACAGGGATTTTGGTGGGTGGGGGGTCTAGGTGATGTGGGCCAGAGCCATTGTTTGGACAGAAGTGATCTACAGGCCTCTTATACAGTGGAGGACAAAGAAATGTTATTGGCAATTGTCAACATGGCTGAAAAGGAGCAGTGTTGCTGGTGGAGGAATTTAATCAGCCAGATGTAATTTGTAGCCTTTCAACTACAGCATCAGCTAGGAGCAAGGACATCCTGGACTCCCCTGCAAGGGGTGTTGTTCAGGCATGGAGTCAGTGAACCCACTTGTGATGGGACAATACTGGACCTGGTTCTTACTAACAGGGACAGTATTGCAGATATCAAGGTTGGAAGCCATCTGGGGAGCAGTAATCATCATATAGTGTAGTTCCACATAAGAAGAGGGGCAGACTCCAACTCACAAAGGCAAGGGTCCTGGTCTTCAGAAGGACTGAAGGTACAAAGACTGTTAAATGCCTCAGGAATGATCGGGCAGAGGGAGATGACCTGAGGGGATGGAGGAAAAGTGAGTCAAACTAAAAGAGGGCATAGTGAAGGCAACACACCTCAGTGTCAAGCAAGTAAGCAAAAGCAAAAGGAAGATGAGACCACTGTGGTTCTTGAAAGAGATGGCAAAAAAGTAAAAGGCTGAAAGAGTAAAATTCAGAAGGTATAAGGAGAGCCAGAAGGTGGAGGATAGGGAAGCATGTCAGGGAAAACAGAGCAGGGAAATCAATAAGAAGCTCAAAGGCACAGAGTGAGGAAATAGCAGCTCAGGCAGTATCAAAATGGGACAATGTATTTTTGGGGTTTATTAGTGAGAAAAGAAAGACAAAGGGAGGGACTGCAGAGTTAAAGGGGGAGGGAACTGTATGGAGGAGGACCAAGAAACGGCAGACATCTTAAGCTAATACTTCTGCTCAGTGTTCAGAGTAGAAGGTGAAGGAAAGGGAACAAAAAAATGCACCAGGGGCTTTGAGGGGAGGTAAATGGATGGTAGTCCCTTTTCTGAGGAGAGAGTCCAGAAAGAACTCAATAACCTGAAGGAGAACAAAGCTATGGGGCCAGACAGGGTGTATCCAAGGCTGCCTAGGGAGCTTAGGGAGGTACTAGCTGCATCTCTGACAGACTTATTTAACAGACAGGGGGAAGGTCATAGAAAACAAATGTGATAGATTTCTTTGACTGGGTAACCAAGCAGCTAATTTTCAATGTAGAAAAGTGCAGAGTAATGCATTTGGTCCACAGAAACCCAGAGGACGAGTATAAAATGGGGGAAGTGATACTGGCAAAGACCAAGCAAGAAAGAGATCTGGGGGGTGATGATATCAGATGACCTAAAGGTGGCCAGACTATGTGACAAGACATTCAAGAGGTCTAGTGGGATGCTGGGATACATAGGGGTTTCACCAGCAGGAAGAGGGATGTGGTATTGCCCCAGTACAGGTCAATGCTTAGCACTCCACTTGGAGTACTGTGTCCATTTCTGAAGACCACATCTCTGGAAAGAGATAGGCAGAATGAAAGCAGTTCAGAGGACAGCTGTCAAAATGGTATAGAAACTGAACCACTTCAAACTTAACAGACTCAGTTTCAGCAAACCTTGCGCTGAACACCATCCATTCAACTTGGATTTGCTTTTTTTCCTTTTTCTTTTGGTTTTGCTCCCTGCCTCCAGCCTTGTAGGCTGTTCTCAATCTTTCACAATCAGTGCCAGTCATATGACTGGCTTTTGCAGCTGACAGAAGAAGTGAAAGGGCTCCCCTGCAGCTCTCATAACCTGGTTTGACATATGCAAACTGAGGTATAAAAGTGGGACTGCACTGCTGTTTGGCACTATACAATGCATGTAGAGGATGAGAGTGGTTGCAAAGGATCTGGGTGGAAGTATTTGGAGAAGGGACTGACTCCTGGCCCTAACAGTGGTGTGGTAGTGGACTGGTGGGATGTTGCAGGGAGGGAGGAAAAATGGACAATAAAAAATGGACTGTGGTACGAGCATGCATTGTGCAGTTTCTATGCATACTCCTAACGCTGCTAATTTTTAATATTTTCACTCCACATTTTTAACACTGCCATTTTTGCACACTTCCTTCACAACAGTACAGCTGTCATTTTCTACAACCCACCCAAAATGTGTTTTCGCACCTCTGGCGCACAGTAGCGTGTTTGCTGTGCGCAATCACCTTTCGGGAAAATGAAAAAAAATGACACTGCTGCTGTTCATGAGGAGGGGTCCAAAAAAGGCCGTGTTGAAAATCAGGTGCACCACCTCCAACATATGGCAAAGTTACACCTGGACATTGAATAATTTCTATGCACATGTGTAACTTTCGTCACTTGGTAGCGCTTCACAGCCCTATCAGCTCTGGCTAGAGTTTGTTTTTTTTACTGTGTCTCTTACTTTCTACAAAGCCAGCTATAAGCTACAAGGATTCCCTGTTGTTTTCTTTTAAAATAGCTGACTGCTGATACAATATTTGTGCCTGTGAGCATGGTGGGGGGGGCAAGGTCTCACTCGCTAAGTGAGATTAAAACAATGTGACTGCATTACTTTTTAATAATTGCATGCTCAGAATTTTAATTTTTTGGTTTTTTAATTTGAAAAACATTTAGTTTTGTTGTCTTGTAATTCATGGTAAGACCATGGTTGGTACAGTTTAGTGGAACCGGCACATTCAGTGCAATCGCTGTGCTGAAATAAGACAGTAGCAGTAATGGTTCAAGACCCATTTGTGATTTCCCTGGCTGACTGATCTGGGCATCTGCCAGGAGATTGTCTTTGCCTGGCAGATGCATGGCAAATATGTTTACTTCTAAAGAATATGCCAGGTCCCAGATTATCATTTCCTCTGTACACAGTTTTGAGGATCATGTTCCTCCCTGCTTGTTTATGTAGTTATCGTTGTGGTATTGTCATTCCTGATTAGGACAGTTTGACCCTGTAGCTGGGAGGAGAAAGATGCACTGCTAGCAGAAACGCTCTGAGCTCCAGGAGGATTATGTATTCTAGTGACTTCTGTGGGCTCCATGTGCCACTCACAGAGAGGTCTTTTGATGTCCTGCAGGTGGATGCCCGACCAGGAGTGAGACATCCATAGTAAGAATACTTGTGGTGTTTACTGAAGGAAGGGAATGCCCTTTCTGAGGTTGCTTTCTCCCTCTCTACCTTCCTTCCACCATTCTAATAATTCCACTAGGGCCTTTCTCACTGGTACTAATAAAGTGGATCCCATCTTTGGGACCAGCAGTTTCTTAAATGGAACAGGGTATCCTTAATGTGGAACCTGGCCCATGGAGCCACAGCTTCAGGGTGTTTAACTCTGCTTCTATGAAGTCCAGCACTTGAACAGGCTCTAACTAGGACTTCTGCATGTTCATCAGGACTCCTATGTTCCTCAAGGTGCTTTTGTACCAACTGAACTGAGCACCTTGTTTCTTGTTCTGTTTTCCCCAAGACCAGCCAGCTGTCCAGGTAGGGGGAAAACCACCACAGCTTGTCTTCACAGATGTGCTGTCACCATGGCCAGACACTTTGTGAAAATCCTTGGAGCTGAGGTGAGACCAAATGGGAGAACTGAGAACTGGTAATGGCAGTTCCCCAGTTTGCATTTGAGGTAATTTCTAGAAGAATGTTTGACTGGGATATGAAAATAGGCCTCTTTCAGATCCAGGGATCTCAGTCAATGACCTTTCTGCAGAGATGGTGTAACTGTCCTTTTTGTGACAACCTAGAATTTTTCTTTTTTCAAATGCTTGTTCAGAAACCTGAGGTATAAAATGGGTCATCACTCCTCAATTTTGTTGTGAGTCAGGAAGTATCTTGAGAAAAGGCCCCTGCCTCATTGCGAGGCAGGGACTTTTTCTTCAGCTTTAGATATGAATAGTTTTCTTTTTTATTTTACTTCCAATTCCAGAAGACTTTAATTCTGTGGGACAGTTAGATGGAAAACTTCTGTGTTTCTGCAGGTTCGGAAAGTGTTTGAACTGCAGACACACTCACTGGCCCACTATTTTCAGTATGCACTTGTCTGTGGTATTGTTTACCCATTCCTGGAAGTAGTGTGCCAGTCTTCCTCCCACTGGCAATAGTTGGATGATCTGGGCAAAATTGTCAGGGGTTTTCTTCTGGCTGGGGCTTAGGCGATGGAGCTTCAGTGTTATGCCTGGAAGCCCTTTTCCCCCTTCTCCTATACTAACTTCTTTATGACTGGTACTCATAGGGGACTTAAGAGACACAGGCTCTTGAGAACTATCACCTCCCTCTGCCTTCCCTCCATATGAGCTGTAGGAGGTAGAGGCCTTTTCCTTCTCATTGTTACTTTTGATTGTGGTTTTGTATTCATCCACCTTTTTCATGTAGGCATCTGTTTTGTCACCAAATAATCAATCATCCTTGAAGGAGAAATTCATGGCCCTGTTTTTAGTATCCTGGGAAGGATGATAGTCCTCAGCCAGGAAAACCTTTTAAAGGAGAACTCTGATTTAACTAACTGCCCACCCCACAAAGACTCACCCCCCCGTAAGTCTGTTTGCAATAAAAAAAATGGTTACGTGTTTACACTTTGTTTTGATAAACTCCACCATCAGGCAACACAGTGGGTGCCATCTTGTGTTACAGGGCAGTGCTGCACTGCTCGCTTGTGTGCTTCTCAATACAAGTGAGCAGTGCGGACTGCACTGTAACATGAGATGGCACCACACGGCACCCACCATGTTGTATGGTGGTGGAGTTTACCAAAATAAAATAAAGTAACTGTAAACACTTGCAAATTTTTTAATTTTTTTTGCAAACAGCCTAACCGGGATGGAGGGGGAGTCATTGAGGGGTGGACAGTTTTGCTAAATCGGAGTTCTCCTTTAAAGACACTGCATGAACCAAAACTTTTGCAGTAGATGATAGCCTTTATCAAATTATGGGAGCTGACGTGGCCCTAACCCCAGAACTGGGTCTTCTCTCAATACCGCCACATGGCATTTGGTTGTCCCCTGTCTCTATGTACTGGATGCCAAGAAAGCGATTGCTCACTTGTGGCAACAAATGTGTCCCCTCACACGATCCCAGTGGCATAAAATTATTAATGATATGTATACCTTGGAATGATTTATTGCACAAAGTAGGGGTACTGAAAAACAATTTAAGATTAAATGGTGGTCATGGGATTTTTACATTCCTGAAAAGACAATTCTTTTGTCCCCTGAGGGAATGATGTGCTGAGAATGAAACCCTTCATTGTGTTGGGACTTTCAGAAATATTGGGACTGGTGCAGCCTTGACCTTAGTCATACTATTTTCATTACTGGCTTTTTACATAATGGTTTAGTAGTGTAGAATCAGGAATACAATTTGCCCTTGGTTCACTCCTCTTTTAAAGTCTGCTTTGCACAATAGAGATATCCTATGGAAGTTAGCACGGAAATCTAAATTACCTTCAGACTGGACTGCCTTCAGAACAGCTAGAAATAACTGCATTAGGCTGGCTAGAGCTGAAAAGGCAAAATATTTTCAATCCGCGCTTGATTCCTCCAAAAATAATGCAGCTAAGTTTTGGAAAGTTCTTAGAAAAGTTGAAGAACATAGCCCCCCATCTGCTCTGCCTTCCAAAACTTGTAAACACGGAGTTACCCACTCAGACAGGACCTCCAACCTTGATCTGCTAAATAACCATTTTGCCACTGCAGGTATGGCCTTCAACATGTCTCCTGCAAGCAAAATTATACCCTTACATGGCCCTTCCCAACACCCCTCTGCCTCATATCCTGGAACCTCCTTCAGTTTCAGTAGAATTACCCTAAAACAGGTGGAAGACCATTTCTTATCCCTTGACCCTAACAAAAGTGCGGGTGCTGACGGTCTTGACCCATTTTTCCTGAAACTTGGCTACTATTCCTTGGCACCATCCATTACTCACCTTTTTAATTTATCTCTTCAGCAAGGCATACTTCCATCTGCTTGAAAAGTTGCTCATGTAATCCCCCTCTTTAAATCTGGTGATTCCTCTGATCTCAACAATTATCGACTAATCTCCTTGCTACCCACCTTGTCTAAACTTTTGGAAAAAATAGTTAACGCTCATCATAGAGATTATCTTGAAAATGCCAATCTTTTTAACACTCTCCAGTCAGCTTTTCGGCCTAAGCATAACACTGTTTCCACCTTAGCCAAGGTCACAAATGATTGAAAGACTGCCTTAGATGCTAAAAATTCTGTCTGTGTGCTTTTCTTGGACTTAAGTAAAGTATTCGACAACGTCAATCATAACCTGCTTCTGTCTCAGTTGAATAACCTTGGCATTGACTCTACAGTCCTTAAATGGTTCTCCTGTTATCCTACTGGCAGGCAGCAACAAGTTATAGCTCAAGGCGACATTTCCCCTCTTAAAATTCTTCAAAGAGGTATCCCTCAAGGGTCAATTCTTGGACCCCTACTTTTTGCAATTTATGTTAATGACATTGACCAATGGATTATGAATGCAAGCTTGCATTTATTCACTGATTATATGGTTATCTATGTTGCACAGCCCTCCATAGAGGCAGCATGCCTCAAACTTCAAAATGAATGTACCTTGTTACAGCATAATCTTCCACATTTAAAACAATTACATAATGCCAAAAAGACTAAAGTTATGTTTCTCTCATCCCATGACAATCTGGGCAACCTAAAATATCCTCATAACCTTCAGATCACAACCACACTGAGTGAAACTATTAAAGCTGTTGACAAATTTAAATATCTTGGCTTCTGGCTAGATAACAGACTCGCCTTTTCCATTCACATTGAGGAACTTTCTAAACAATTCAATTAAAGACATGCGCTCTTCTTCAGGATCAGACATATGCTAAATTTTGAAGATAAATTGAGGCTTGTCATGACAACTTTCTTGCCTCTCCTGGACTACACTGACATCATATATTGCCATGGTACTAAATCTGCCCTTGTAAAACTAGATATCCTCTACCATAGGTCTACAAAGTTCATCACAGATACTGCACCCAGTAGTCATCACTGCAAGCTCTATGCACAATTAGGTTGGCTGTCCTTAACTACTTGAAGATGCTGTAATGCTTCCCTTTGGGCCTACAGAAAACTCTCCTTGAAATTACCTATCTATATCCTTGATCTTTTTAGGACCTCCCCGTGCGCATACTCTCTTAGACAGTATGATTGTATTCAACTTGATATCCCTACAATCAGGTCACTTCCACCTTCAGCTACTCTATCCCTTCCTTGTGGAATAATATCCAAGATTCACTAAAACTTACCTAGCTGGTTGGTCCAAACTCCTTTAAATCAATCGTACAAGCTGCATTGGTAAAAAAATATCAATGCTATATCTAGTCTACTGCTGGGCCCTCTAGCTTTATTTGCCCCAGCTACAGCACTGCCTTTATCTTTAGCCTTTATTGCACTTCCCTCCTCTCCCAGCCTTTTCTGTCTACATGCTTCTTCAATATTCCTGCTGCTCTTCCACTTCCTACTATTCCTTTACTTATACTTGCTATGTCCTCTCATGCTGCTTCCTCCTCCCTTCCTCTTCCTCATACCTCTTTTCTCTCTTTGTTTGCTCCTCTTCTAATACTTTCTTCTTGTCCTATGTTCTGAACAACCATATTGCTTTTTATGCACCTAGTAGCTATAGTTATTGTATATTGTTTACTTTGTTCCTATGTTTGCTCCCTGAAATGAAATCCTGTGATTCGTCTTATCATGCGTTGTTGATACCATCCACCCAGCGTAATCCTAGTTTCACTTTATGTCATGTCTCATGCTATCTTGTTCTGCAATTTTTTGTATTGTGAATAATGAATTATTTGATTGCCCCCCAGAAACACTTTGTAAATGAGTCTCACTCAACGCTGTATTTCCTGGTAAAATAAAAATTGAATTGAATTAACTTAGAATTCAGCTAGGTTCTCAATATATATGTGATACTGACTATGGTGTGATTGTAGTTTATACCTAGTGCCTTTGTGCTGGATCCTCTGTATGATCAGATTAGTTATTTGTGATGTATGGCAAATTTATTGGTGTCCTCCTCTGAGTAGTAAAATAAAAAGTAAAAAAAAGCAAAAAAAAAAAAAAGCTTTTGCAGTAGTGTCTTTAGTGTCCACCAGAGTATGGACGTGGTATTTTGTGGTATTCAGGGCTGTGGTAATCAGGTCCTGTGCCAATCCATCATCTGCTTTTTCTGTCAGTGTCAGAATTGTGTTCCAAAGAACTTTCTGATACTGTGCTATATGTGCTGATTATGCTGTCTGCGTCATATGCAGGGAAGCTGTTGTATAAATCTTTTTTGCCATAGTTTCCAATTTTTTACAGTCTTTTTCAGAAGGCTGTACAGATAGAGTGAGTTTTGCTCTCTCACAAGCACATGCAGGTGTTCATACATCTCAGTAAGGATCAACTCCCTACATTTCTTAGGTCTAAATCCTAATTAAATGCACTTTGTTAAAGGAGGAGATTGTCTCATTGTCTGTGAGTCTGAAGGCTATTGATTTAGGCTCATTACATAATTCTACTTGGAAATTTCCATTTCAGCTAATATTCTGTCTTAAACTAACTTTGTAGTGCCTGGTATCAGGGCATACTGTAGGTCTGTATGCCTAGTACAATGTGCAGAGTCTACATTTTATATTTGTGCCATCATGCCTATTTTGACTGTATCCCACTGAATGTTACCTATCCCTATATCTTGATTGTATATATACTGTTAGTATATAGAATAATACATGGGTGGGCTGGTGTAACCAGAATTTTACACACACCCAAGGTGTAAGATGCTATGGGGGCTTATAAAGACATCCCATGCCAAGAGTATGTGTAAAATTCAGGTTTTAAACATACCCACACATGTTTCTTTTTTATATAATTACTGGTCATTATTTTTTATAACACTGGGTTGACTACGTTGGTGGTATTGGGAACAGTTTGGTTAGTTCGTGCTGAATATTGCATGAGCTAAATGACTTACAATTTATAAAGTTGTGTTGTGAGCCTAAACACTTTAAACAAAGCTCATGAAAGTTTGCCAATGTAAGGAGCTGAAAACAATCTGTACAATTTTTTGATGGTCCACAATGTCTCTCTGACATACTAGTTTGAGAGAACCTTAATATATTAAAAAATATTCCCAAAAAGGATGCAGTACAAAAGCCCAACAGTAAAAAATGGATGTTGTACTGAAAACACTCTTCCAATGGTCACATTGCAGCTCCTGTAACCTGAATCAATTAAGGTGAAAGGATGCAGACAGAAACAGGAAGTAAAAAATGCTCCGTTCTCTGTGAATTAAATAGTTAAAAATAACAAACCACTGGTAAAAAGCAAAAACAGAATGTGGTTTATTAGTCAAGTAGACAAAAACAGAAATGGCAGCCAAGTATGACATTCTCCAGTTTCCTGGGAATCAAACAGGAACTCAAAAAACGTAACTTACAGAAAATCATAAAATACGCTTTTTGAATACACTTTTGTAGACAGAATGAGAAGCGACCTGCAGAAACTTGAAGAATGGTCAGGGGCTTGGCAGTTGAAATTCAATGCAAAGAAGTGCAAGATAATGCATATGGGGTACAAAAACCCTGGCACAATATATCAGTTGGGGGGTGAGGATATAGCATGCACCAAGCAGGAAAGGGATCTTGGGGTTATCATCTCTGATGACCTCAAGGTAGGGAAACAGTGTGACAAGACAGCAGGTAAAGCAAATAAGATGCTGGGGTGTATAGGCAGGGGCATCACCAGCAGGAAAAGGGAGGTCATAATTCCACTATACAAGACACTAGTGAGGCCCCACCTGGAGTACAGTGTACAGTTCTGGAGACCATACCTACGTAGTGACACATAGACAGGGTAGAGAAGGTTCAGAGGAGGCAACAAAGATGGTGCATGGATTGCATCACAAGTCCTATGAAGACAGGTTGAAGGAACTGAACATGTACTCCCTGGAGAGAGGAGGAGAGGGATATGATAGAGACATACAAGTATCTTACAGGAGGAACAGGGTGCAGGAAAACACTATTTTTAAGCGAAAAAGATGTTCCAGGACTAGAGGGCATGGGATGAAGTTGGAGGGAGGATGATTCAGAGGAAACATGAGAAAGAATTTCTTCACAGAACGGGTGGTGGACAAGTGGAACACCCTGCCAGAGGAAGTGGTAGGGGCTGAAACAATCACGGGATTTAGGAATGCATGGGATAGACATAAAGGAATTCTGGAGGTCAGGGGTAAGGGGCAACAGACTTCTAGGAAAACAAACTGAACTTACAAGCTCAAATGGGCAGACTGGGTGGGCCATAGGCCCTTATCTGCCGACACTGTCTATGTATCTATGTATCTATGTATCTATGTACACTACAAAATAACAAACCCAACTGGAAAACCAGCTGCTACTGGAGCTCACTACAGGGCAGCTGCTCTCTTCAAGTGGAGAAAAAGATCTCAACAACAGCCAGAATGAAGTGCAGTTGCAAAGTCTGAACCTGCATTTCAAATTCAAAAATTTGCATAGATTCTGATGAGATGACCACATAAAGTGTAAATATTTAAAATTTAAATGAGGGATTCCTGGGGTTAGAAAGGCACTTTTACCTGAAACTCATTTTCAGTTATGTCCTTGGTGCACAGGGAGGTTAAGTAACTTGATCTGGGTAACAGTGTAAGTCAGTGGAGCGTGTGGGATTAAAACCCAGGTATTTGGGTCTCCAGGTTCACAGCTGGGCAGGCGCTCTAACCTCTAAGCTAGCAGGGCATAGAGGGCCACAGTGGACATTTTAATTAAGGGTCAAAGGTGAACACTGCAATAAGCAGAAAAAAGGGGAAAACACAAAACACAAAGCACAAACATAATTACATTCACTGCAGACTGCTATGGCCATATAATGGAATAAGAGTGCCATTAAATTTGACAGAAACTTTGTGTTACAGGTACATTTTGTGCACGCATTTTTAAGCAGTTTAGAATCTTTTTCATCTCTTGTTCAAGATACCCATTTGATTCTTCAAACAGCTTTGTTTTGGTTTTAGGTAATTAAAACTGCCATACCAGTAGAGAGTTTTTTTTTTTTTTTTTTTTTTTGCTGTACCCTTCCCTGTTCACCCAAAGCTCCAATACTTCATATTTTTAATTTAATTTACTGTTGTAAGAGTAGCTATTTATGTATAATTGAAATATATATCTGTTACTGAGGTTAGGAGATGTGTTAGGGAGGCTGAGAAACTTTCATGTTGCCTTAAAGGGAATAGCCCATGTCCTTGTTCCCCACACCTCAGTGTGGGGCACCCCACAATTAATGATTTTACCCCATTGTTTTGCCACACTGGTGCAATCCACCAAAAGCTAAACCCCAAGCTGGGTGCGCTGTCTAGAAACATAGGCAGTGCAGGGAGCTCATGAAGATAATTCTTCCTACCTTTGACTATGGTGACACTGTCTACAGCGCCACTCTCACATCCTCCCTTGCTAGACTGGACCCCCTTCCACTCTTTATGCCACTTTGCCTTGTAGTACCCCTCACACACAATGCTATTCTCTCTACTCCTCTCTCTCTCTCTCTCTCTCTCTCTCACCCTTCCCTCAATGCCAGACACCTCATACACTGTGTCAACTTCACCTCCAAACAGGTTTGGCTCTTCCCCCCACTACCTCTCTGCCCTCCTTTCTACAACACTGCCTCCCATTCCCTCCATCCCCCACAAAAAAAAACTTCCATGGACCAAGCTGCCTTCTCACATCATTTTGCTAAACTCTGGTACTCTATCCGCCTGTCTACCCATTCAACACCATCCTGCTCTTCCCTAAAATCCCCTCTTGCCACCCCCACTGCAACTGTTCCTCATCCCTGACACTTGTATTCCCTCCATCCTTGTTGTTAACATCCCTCTTGTCCCCCACCCCCACCCCCAGACTAACTGTGCCCTAATCAGTTAATCCATCTGGAAATATTTTGCTCCTGAGCCTACCTCCTGCACTGATTCTGTAAATTTGCACCATGGCAGTTTGAGGTGGTGCTAATAACCCTGCTACTATTCTGGAACTGTCCCCTTACTGTATAGAACTTGCATCCAAATATGTATTATATTTCATCTTTATGCTTTGTAGCCCTGAATATTCTGCCTGCGACTTGTGACTGTGCTATTTATTGTTACTCTAGTTTCTTGTATGCATTTTACTTTATTACTATTGTACCTCACATTATGCATTTTCAATTGCACATAATGCACTGTATTCTCTGCTTCACCAGTCCCCCCCCAGAACACATCTGGGAACAAGCTCTAACAAGCTCAGTATGTCCTTCCTGGTGAAACTTTTGAAATAAATAAAATAAATGTGTCCAGGATCCTAGGTGATAGGTTTAAATACTTCACTGGCAAGCATTTAAACTAGCCAAGGGGGGAGGCACTGGAAAGGAGCAGGGAAATCCTAGCCCCCCCCCAAAAAAAAAGTCAGGACAGTAAGTGAGGTAAACATCAAGATAGAGATGTCACTAGGGAGATGGGCTGGGGTAAATGGAGAAAGTGACAAAAGGAAGGACAGGGATGGGGCAAAAGGTAAGGCCATTCAGGAAATGGAGGGCATGAGTACCAATGCTTGTAGTCTGGCAACAAGCTCCTGAACTGGTGGCCTTGATGGAAGAGGGATGCCTGGATATCATAGCAGTCAGAGAAACATGGTACACAGAGAACCATGACTGGGATGTTAACATACCAGGGTACATAACCTACAGGAGAGACAGGGAGGGAGAAGAGGAAGGATAGCCTTCATGTAAAGGAAGGATAAAAGCAACAGAACAAAAGAGTAAACAGGAGGAGAGGAGGCACTGTGGGTCACCTTAGAGACTGGAAATGGCACCACAATCCGCACAGGGGTTATATATAGACCCCCATTTCAGGGGGAGAAAATGGACAAGGATATGATAGAAGGCATTCTTAGGATGGCAGAGAAAGGGGAGATACTGTTGATGGGAGACCTGAATATGCCAGATATTAACTGGAGCACATTTGCTGGAGCCGCATCCAAGAGCAGGGCCATTCTCGATGCCCTACAGGTGGTATGCCTCAGATAAACAATTTCAGAACCCACTCGTGAGGAAGCAATCTTAGACCTCATAGTCTCATATGGGGACAGTGAGAGGATTTCAGATCTAGAAGTGGGTTGCCATCTGGGAACAAGTTACCATCAAACAGTGTGGTTCTTGATAAACTCAGCTACAGAGTCAAGCCATACAAAAGTGAGGGTACTGGACTTCAGGAGGGCTGACTTTGGCAAGATGGGAGAGTGCCTCAGAAAAGCACTAGCAAACAGGCTAGAAGGAGGGGCAGAGCAACAATGGGGAAACATCAAAACTGCCATCACAGAGGCAACAAGCCTTTGTAAAGCAAATAAACAAATCAAAATGAAAGAAAAAGCTACTATGGTTCTCAAAACAGGTGGTGGGAAAGTAAGGGAAAAGATAGCATTCAGGAGTATAAGGAAGCACAGAAGGAGCAGGACAGAGAGCTGCACCGGTTAAGGCAGAAGGAAGCAGGGAGGAAGTCAGAATAGCAAAGGCCCAAACTGAGGAAAAGATAGCCAACTCGGTTAAGAAGGGGGATAAAACCTTTTATAGGTATATCAGGGAGCATAGAAAGACAAAGGGAGGGATAGTGAGGCTGAATAGAATGGACAGTGGGTGGGCAGAGAGGGACAGTGAAAAACAGGGATACTGAATGAATATTTCTGCTCAGTATTCACAAAAGAGGAGGAGGAGGTGCCTAAACCAATTAACAGAAGGACTCTTGATGGGGGGTTGATCCCAGTCTTTTCAAGAAGAAAGGGTTCTGAAAGAACTCCTAAAACTGAAGGTGGACAAAGCAATGGGGCCTGATGGAATTCACCCCAGAATTCTAAAAGAATTAAGGGGAGAACTAGTGAAACGACTGACTACCCTTTTTAACAAATCATGGGAGGATGGTGTGGTACCTGAGGACTGGAGGAAGGTGGATGTGATTCCCCTTCACAAAAGTGGGACCAAGACAGAGACAGGAAACTACAGACCTGTCAGTTTGACCTCTGTGGTAGGGAAAATGATGGAATCACTTCAGAAGGAAAGAACTGTTGAGTACCTAGAGGCCAGTGGGGCACAGGACCCAAGGCAGCATGGGTTCACAGCGGGAAGGTCATGTCAGACGAATCTAATTGATTTGTTTCACTGGGTGACCAAAGTAGTAGACCAGGTAGGGGCGGTGGACATGGCCTACCTAGACTTTAGCAAGGCATTTGACACAGTCCCACACAGTCCCTCAGTTCGGGGATAATCCCTGATATCTGGAAGGAGGCAAGGATAGTCCCCGTTCTGAAGCAGGGCAATCCCAAACTCCCCAACAACTATCGCCCTATTGCTATTCTCCCATCCCTTGGCAAACTCCTGGAAAAGATGGTGGCTGAGCAACTCTCAGAGTACGTGGATACTCACAAACTGCTTTCCAGGGCCCAGCATGGTTTCCTAAAGGGACATACTACCACTACTGCCCTGATTACTGTAACCTCTT
Organism: Neoceratodus forsteri; assembly: GCA_016271365.2. Lineage (NCBI taxonomy): Eukaryota > Metazoa > Chordata > Ceratodontiformes > Ceratodontidae > Neoceratodus > Neoceratodus forsteri. Next base: position 582,157,900 of record CM057456.1, read on the forward strand.
GCATTAGATCTGCCATGGACCAGGGCAAAATGTCAGGTGCTATATTTATAAACTTGTCAAAAGCTTTTGACCTTGTCAACCATGACCTACTGGGGGAGCAGCTCTGGGCTCTTGGGCTCTCTCCTCATGCCATGAGCTGGTTGATGGGCTAACTAACTGGCAGAAAGCAGTGTACCTGCTTCAACAAGGTTCTTTCAGAGCCCAGGGCAGTGACTATGGGAGTCCCCCAGGGATCGGTACTAGGACCTCTCCTATTCTCACTTTTTATTAATCAACTGCCACTGGAGGACCTCTCACTGCCAAGTCATGCTATATGCAGATGACCTTGTGCTAGTGGCCCATTCTCGTGATGCAGCAGACCTTAACCAGTGTCTGTCTGAAGATTTCAGCAGAGTCCTGGCCTGGATTACCAACCATAGACTGGTGCTGAATCCAAACAAAACTCAGGTCATGCTCTTTGGATCCACGGCCAAGATTAAAGCCTCATCAGCTATGCTCAACATAACTTGTGATGATGGCCCCCTGTTGCCAACAGTGAGCTCAATCAAATATCTTGGGGTCATTCTTGACCCACAACTTGACATGGGAAGTCATATCCTCAACATCTGTAGAGCTACAAGGTGCAATCTTGGCCTGGCCTACAGGGCCAAATATAATCTAACCCCAGGAGCTAGACTGGCACTTGCGAGGGGAGTGCTTCTACCCTCCCTCAGCTATGGATTCCAACTATTTGCCAGGTCACCCCAAATTCATCTTAGTCAGTGGAACACGGCATATAATGATATCTGTTGGTTTGCACTAGCTGCTCCCAAACTCACCCACCGCTGTGAGCTCTATGACAAACTCAACTGGCTCCCCCCAGCGGAATACTTGAACCTTGGTGTAGGAAACTTCACCAGGAAAGTGCTTGCTACTGGCATTCCATTGGGACTGGCGCATCTCCTCCCTAAATTGGACACCATCCCCTACCAGCTTAGGTCGCAGACCTCTGAGTTGCTTAAAGTCCCCCCTACTCGGACCCTTGTGGGGGATCGTGACTTTGCTGCGTTCGTGCCTAGACTCTGGAACTCTCTTCCGGATCATGTCCACTTGGCTCCCTCCCATGCGACCTTTCACACCTCCCTGTGGTCCCACTTAAAACAATCGTCAATGTGTGACTGCTCTTAGCCTCTGTAATGTAATGAATACTCAGAAATCCACTGATGTCTATTCTAGGTCTAGGAAGGTCTATGAAATGAATACTCAGCAATTCTCTAATGTCTATCTATGTCCTTTAATAATTTGTACAATTTGTTGCAGTGCCTCTGCCTTTATACATTCGTTGTTGTAGTTGTTCTTTCCTGTATTACGCTGTTTCTACAATGATGCCTTGTATGTATACTGTATGTTTGTGCTCTCCCGGGTCGTTCCTGAAAATAGGCATACTACTTGTCTAGTGTACTTACCCGGTAAACAAAAGCTAAATAAATAAAATAAATAAAAGATTAATAGTCAAATTAACCAACCTGGAGTGGATCCCAGGGTGGTAACCTGATAAAACATTGGCTGGACAACAGGACACAGAAGATAATTGTAAATGGAGTCCACGCCGAAGAAAGAGGGGTTATTAGTAGGGTACTGCAGGGTTCAGTACTGTGTCCAGTCCTTTTTAATGTCTTTATAAGTGACATTGCAGAGGGACTGGAAGGAAAAGTATGCCTCTTTGCAGATGACACAAATATCTGCTACAGGGTTGATACACAAGGAGGCGTGGAAAGGATGAGAAGGGACTTGGCAAGGTTGGAGGAATGATCAGAAGTATGGCAGCTTGGATTCAATGCAAAGAAGTGCAAAATAATGCACCTGGGAAACAAAAACCCAGGGAAAATTACACAATGGGGGGAAGTAGTAACAACAACAAAAATGGAAAGGGACCTGGGGGTAATCATATCAGATGACCTTAAGGTTAGCAAGCAATGTGAGAAGGCAGTAGGGAGGGCTGGGGGTATACTGGGATATATAGGGAGAGGCATCACCAGCAGAAAACAGGAAGTTGTTATTCCTCTGTACAGACAGTTGGTGATATCCCATCTGGAGTACTGCGTCCAGTTCTAGAGACACCATCTCTACAAGGACATAGACAGGATAGAGGCAGTCCAGAGGAGGGCAACTAAAATGGTGCAGGGTCTGCAATAGAAGCCATACGGGGAGAGACTAAAGGAGCTTAATATATATAACCTTGAGGAAAGGAGGGAGAGGGGGGACATGATAGAAACTTTTAAGTACCTCAGTGGAATCAACAAAGTCCAAGAGGGTAGCATCTTTCAGAAAAAGAGATGTGCAATAACAAGGGTACACAATTCAAAGATGGGGGGGGCGGTTCAGGGGCAATGTGTGGAAGTATTTTTTCACAGAGAGGGTGTTGGACTCATGGAACAGCCTTCCTGAGGAGGTTGTAGGGTCTAAAACTGTGGGAGAATTCAAGAATACATGGGACAGACATAAGGAAATTCTTGTGGGGGTAAGAAGAAATAGGCTGTTGGCTAACTAGGATCTGCAGCTTATCCTGTAGGTTGGGAAATAGGCTGACTAGGTGGGCCAAGCAGTCCTTATCTGCTGTCAAAGTCTATGTTTCTAATGGTGACTGAAGAGTGCACTTATCGCACTAATGTTTTCATAGAACATTTGTTTTGCTAAGTGTCACAGTGTCAATAAAACAAGGAGAAACAGTGTTATTTGTGCTGACATCTTGCTGCTATACAGATCCATAGTGCAACTGCACCTGGAGTACTGTGTACAATACTGAGGTCCCTACCTGAGAAAGGATGTTAATATCCTTGAGGTAGTACAGACAAGGGCAGCAAAGATGATTCAGAATCTGCAGTGAAGCCCAGTGAGGACAGGCTGAGAAGTCTTAATATGTACTCACTGGAAGGGAGGGGGGCCATGACTGACACTTTCAAGTACCTCAAAGGTATAAAAAGGGTGGATCTCAGGAACCTCTTTACCTTGAGTGAGAAAAGGAACTCAAGGGAGCACAGCTACAAACTTGGGAAGTGGGGTTCAAAAAGGAGGTCAGTTTTGACAGGGTGGGATAATCTGCAGGCACAGGTTGTTAACCAGAAGATGGTCAGCAAATTCAAGAGGAGATGGGACAAGATCAGCAGAATGGGGACATGGGGCCCACATTGAGCAGACTAGATAGACCATAAGGCCTCCTTCTGCTGGCAGTGTTCATACTGTATATGATACAGCACCAATGCATGCACAAAACCGGGACAAAAATACAGTAGGAAAAAACAAGAAAGCATAATTTTGGATGGATGTACTCCAAACCAAGGGCAGGACTCAAAAGGCAAATAAAATTTTTGTTTTAGCTTACTTTTTCTCCCCTTAGCCCCCTGGTCGTCTCCTTCTTCCTGGCATCCTATTTATCTGACCGCCGTCTGTCCCACACCCATCCTCCAACTCGAGCCATCACTTTACTACACCCATGGCTTACCCCCCATGGCTGGGTGGTGGGAAGCCCCCTAACTCACCCACCAGGACCAGATCTAGTACATGTGATGCCCTCTGGAGACAGCGCATTGTGTCAGATGGCCATCAAGCTGCTCAACCCAGGCTGCCATTTTCTGCTTTTCTTTTTTGGTGGTGGAGCATGCAATGGTGGCAGTGGGCATGCCAAGTGCGTGTCCAGATGCAGAGCACCCACTGGCTGCTCCACCTCTGTGCTGCACTGTACTGGGCCAGGCACGCCAACATCCAGCCTTCACTATGTGTCAGGTAAACACTGGCATCTGTTCTCTACCCTCCTCTGGAGAGGAGAGCTGTCCTCCAGACACTCGATCCTCTCCAACCCTGGCCAGCCTCTGACGATCCACTCACCCTGCGAACATGGGTCATCATGGTGGCAGGAGGTAAGGCATCGCTGCCTCAGCTCTCCACACCACCAGGCCAGCTAAAGGCAAGTTAAATTTTACAAACTTATTTCAAAATGACAATCCATATGAAAAGCAGCAACCTCTCATTTTCAGAGTGGTATTCTGTTTCTACCTAATTTTATAGCCAGGCAAACCAGACCAGAAAAAACAGAATTGCTGAAAGTCACAGTAAGCCAGCAGCAGTAGTGAAACTTGAACCAGGGAGTCTCTGAGTCATAGTCCTGTGCTCTAACATTAACACCACATAAGCAAAAGGGAGCCAGCATCCAGGCATGTTAGCCCACCACCAAACACATCAGATGATGGGGGCTCTTGTGCTGCACTGCTTATGCACTTCAGCTTTTTGCAAGAATACAAGCAAACCTTACAAGGCAAACATGCTTTCTTCATATTTCTTGTACTGGTCTAGCAGACCTTGGAGCCTTCCCTTTGCTTATGTGGCTAACTGACATAGGTGATGGCTCCCTTTTGCCTTTTTTACTCACTCTCTGCTCCTAGTTCCTCTCTGGCGTGGACACCCAGTACTATTTTCAGGGGCTGCTGGGTTGTGTACCTCTCTCTGACCACCCACTATCACCGGAGTTATTTTGTGCATTTATCGTGTAAGCTATCATTACTTACTATCAGGTTCCATTGTTGTTGCTTCTCTTTTACGGCCATATAGTTTTCAACTTGGACTAACCTGTATTTGCACTGTATTCATACAGTTATTTTATTTTTACCTATATGATGTATTCTCACATGTACCCTTCCACCGGGTCGCACCTGGAAACAGGCCTTGGATCAGTGTGCCTTTCACAGTCTCAAATTTCTAATTATACCATGGACCTTGGACACTGACCAATGAGAACAGCAGGCTGACACCTTACTTCTGTTGTAAATCCTCTGATAATCACCGCAAAAGGTGCCAGCCAGCCACATATTTAAAAAAAAAACAACCAGACCCCAACATCATGTAAGTGTAGCCGCCATCTTCTTTCCCCGCTAAGCGCAAATCAGCACGGCACCCTCCCAGCCTTCTCCCACAGCTCACAAAACATTGTTTAAAAAAACTGCCTGGCATAAACACAAATTCCATGCTCACATATCTCCTAAAAATACATGTGGCAAACCTTTTCAAAAATGTTCCTGTAATGCTCGCTCCCTCCGAATTCCATCGCTGTCGCTGCACTACAAGTATGCTTCCGGTCTCCCAGCTCCTCGCTCATACCTCACAGTTACGAAAAAAAAAAGTCAAATACATCATTCAAGCTGATTGCCCAAGCCAAGATAAAATAAATATGTCGGTCTGTTCCTAAAACCGAACCGCAAAGCAGCATTCAAGTCGCAGGGCACTTACTACAAGAAACTGCTCCTACGTCTCCCATCCCTCGGCCTGCTGGTACTGCACGAATCCAACAGCTGTTCACCCAACAAAAAGGTAACTGTTACCTGCAGTACAAAACTCAAACTCTGCAGTCCTCCTGATACCAGCTTGGCCAGGACTATTTTTTTTACAGTGCAAGGTTGTTTGTAACAAAAACAGCCTTATATATTTTTTTTTAGAAGATGCGTTTTTTTTAAATCAATTAAATATTTCACTGATGGCATAATTGTAATAAGCCAGTTGGGGGATGTGGGTTATCGGGGGATTTACCACGGCTGGTGAGGATTTACCCACTCGGCTGCGCCTCATGGGCAAACCACGCCAGCCGTGGTAAATCCGCCAATAACCCACACCCCTTCATGGCTTATTGCATAAATATGTTCTGTATCCTGTTTGCAGTGTCTACACCATGCTAGTTTCCATACTCAGATAATCAAACTGTAAAGGGACATGGTCATGCAGGGAGATGTATTTAATCACACAATCCACTCAGCTCAAAGTATTTAAAGAAACATTCTATTTTCTTTGGTTCTCCCTTTTTGATGTGGTCAGGTCTTGTTCTGTTTTATGTTTCTTATAGGTAAACATTCTCTTATGATGCCAAAAATTTAGATTAACTGCTGTGTGTGATGGGGATGGATATGTAGCACTGACTATCACACAAACTGTGGCATGGCCTTTATAACCAGCAAAATCAACACTTTACACTGTAGCAGTTTACATTACTGCTGTTTCATTTTTCAATTATAGTTGCTTACATCAACTGCTTTCGGTATAATGGGGAAATCAGACTGAAGGGCATGAGGCCTTACATTGTATGTTTTTATACTGGAGATAATGAAGTTCTTCTTGACAATGCTAGCTTAGAAACTCTTTATCTCTCTCTCTCTCTCTCTCTCTCTCTCTCTATATATATATATATATATATATGATACATGATGGGCATGAGTGGTAGATGCAAATATTGTCACTCCTGCAGAGTGAGATATCCAAGCTCACGATGCAGGAGTGACAATATTTGCCATAGCACACGATCTGCCCATCATGTATTCGATATATACAATAGGCCCAAGAGTTTCAGAAGTTTTGTTATGCTGTCTTGTGTTCTGTTCCTGTTAATGTGTTTGCTCATTCTGTGTGTGCACTTTTCTGAATGGGCTGGCAGTGTTATAAACTCTGAGAGACACATGAGTGTGTTTTGCAATGCTAAATGAGTTACTTTTAGATAGGAATGAAAAACATACTTTTGTGAAGCTGTATTGTTTAGCAGTCTGGCTGCAGTGAAGTTAAAAGCATCACAGTTAATTGTAATGAACTGAGAGGCAGAGTGTCAGAACAGCTGATACTGTTTTCAATGGTAATTAAGTTAGGTGCAGGCAGAGTGTTCTGTGAAATTGTGCTCTTTAGGATTCTGGCTGCAGTGAAGTTGAAATTGTCACAGTAATTGTAATGGGTGAGAATCAGAGTTTGAGGAACAAGTGAGAGTGTGTTTCAGTGGTAGTTGAGTTAGCTGCAGGCAGTAGTTTAGACTGTTCTGTGAAGCTGTGCTGTTTGGAATTCTGGCTGAATCAAGTTGAGAGCATCACAGTAATGAGCTGGAAGTTTGGGGGGGGGATAGGTGTGTTTTGTAATGTTCACTGAGTTAGCTGTAGGCAGCAGTGAGACCTCTCAGGTAGTTCTGCATTTGTGTCTATGGTAACAGCACAGGTGTTTCTTTCATGCTGAGGGGAAAGCTGCCTAGGGTGATGATATCAGTGACCTTTTGTGACCTGTGTGTGTAAATGTCTCATACCATCACAGTAGAGCAGAGGGTAAAAATATCACACTGCAGTGGATGATATGCTGTTTTATCTCACTCATTTACCACTCACCCCTATTGTATGTGTATGTATATATATATATATATATATATATATATATATATATATATTATACTGGAGATAATGATGTTCTTCTTGACAATGCTGGCTTAGAAACTCTTTATCTATATATATATATATATATATATATATATATATATAAAATGGTAGAACTAGAATTGATACTGAGTATGAGTGATATAGGAGTAATAGGAATAGTGGAAACTTGGTGGAACACTGATATGGGATGGAACCAGCACATTTCTGGATACCAACTTTTCATGAATAACAGGTTATTTAGGAGAGGGGGAGGAATTGCATTATACATTAAGGATGACATTGTGTGTCAAAACATTAGTGTGAATGATGACTATGGAAGCTTTGAGGCTATTACTGGAGATATAATAGGACTGTCAGATAAACCATTCAAGTTGGTGGTTTTTTTATAGACCACCAGGTACTGCAGTAGGAGATACAGAAGTCTTTATGGAAAAATTTGCCACCTTACCTGAGGGCCATGATATACTACTAATGGGGGCTTGAATATACCACAATTTGGGGAGAAAGGATTTGATCATAGTAATCAAATAGGCATATGCTTGCATGATATGTTAACAGCTGTGGGAATTCATCAGTGTACTAAGGAACCTACTAGGGGAGAGAATTTATTAGATGTGGTATTAACTAATATATTTGAGGACACTGAAAATATGAAAATTGGACCTCCAGTTGCAACAAGTGATCATGGAACTGTCACATTCACAATAAATAAAACAAGAAAATGATATAAAGGAAAGACAGCTCAGATACTGTATAAGAAGGCTAATTATCAGAATATAAGAAATGAATTTAATAAGTTGGACTGGAATACAGAAATGAAAGGATTATCAACCAAAGAATCGTGGGCGGGGGGTGTTAAGATAATAAATAACTTAACAGAGAAGTATATTCCTACCAAGACTATGTATAATAATAGGGGAAAAAACCTTCTTGGATAAATAACAAAATTATTAAGTTATGTAAGAGAAAGAAAATACTCTTCAAAAAGATGAAAGAGGCAAAGACAATGGGTAGTAGGGTCAGTTATAAAACATATTACATAAAGTTAAGTATGAAATTAGGAAAGCAAAAGAAAATCTGGAATATAGATTAGCAACATCTAATAATAATAAAAAGAGTTTCTTTGCATATATCAACAACAAAAGGGGGAATAATAATTCTGTGGGACCCCTAAATATTGATGGTAAATTGTCAGCTAAACCTGAGGAAATGGCTAAGCAATTTAGTATAACATTTGGTAAAATGTTTGTTAAAACTGACCAATTAAGAGATAACATAATAATTGTACCAGGTAACACTGCACTAACTGATATAATTACTACTGATAAAGTAATTAAGAAAATACCAAAACTTAAGTTGGACAAATCCGTAGGCCCAGATGGGATGCATCCAAGGTTCATTAGGGAACTTGATGAACTGGCACCTGCCATTACCATAATATGGCAGAAATCATTACAAGAAGGGTATGTACCGAATGATTGGAGAACTGCATGTGTGGTTCCTGTGTTTAAGAGAGGAAGTAGGGCTGAGGCAGCAAATTATCGACCAATAAGCTTAACATCAGTGGTCTGTAAAATTATTGAAGGGATAATATATGATGAGATCATGAACCATATGTCAGACATGGGATTGGTAGATAGAACCCAGCATGGATTTCTAAGGAATATATCTTGTGAGACTAACTTCATTAGTTTCTATGAACATGTTGGGAAATTATTGAATCAGGGGAAACAAAGTGGATATGGTAATGTTGGATTTTAACAGATCCTTTGACACGGTCCCTCATGGGTTAATAATCTTAAAATTGAAGAAGTTGGGAATTAATGGCAGTATTATCAAATGGATAGAATGTTGGTTAACGATGAGAACCCAACTGGTCAGGGTTCAAGGATTTCTATCCGACGAGGTGAAGGTCTTAAGTGGGGTGCCAAGGGGATCTGTGTTGGGACTTCTGCTGTTTGGCATTTTTATTTCTGATCTGATTACGACTAGTGGGAATAGGTTAGCAAAGTTTGCTGTCGATATCAAGTTGGGAGGAGTAGTTAACACTTTTGAGGAAAGACTAAGATTTGGTCAGGATTTATTGTACATAGAAGAGTGGGCAAACACTAATAAAATGTGCTTCAATTTGAATAAGTGTGTTGTGATGCACATGGGAATGGGAAATATAAATCAGGAATATTATTTACAGGGAGTAAAATTAAAGGATTCAGTTTGTGAAAAGGACTTGTGGATATACATTAGCAATGACTTGAAGAAAGGATCCCACTGTAAAAAAGCAGCACATAAGGCCATGCATTTGGTTAATTGTATTTGAAGAAGCTTTAACTCAAGAAAGGAAGAGGTACTGATACCACTTTTTAAATCCTATGTGAGACCACACTTGAACTATTACTCCTTGGTTTGGAGTCCATATTTGAGGGAAGATATAAGAATGATAGAAAAACATCAAAGGGCCTGTACAAAACTGATAAAAAGAATTAAAGATAAACCCTATGTAGAAAGATTGAATAACTTGGGGTTATGGGCAATGAATATAACACATGTAAGGGGAGATTTGTTGATGTTCTAAAAAATCTTAAACCAGGATATGTTAATGAAAGATCTCGAATTACATACTAGAGAACAAAATTATAACCTAAGAGGTCATAAATACCAAATAATAGAAGAACATTGTAAAACAAATTTAAGAAAATGTATCTTTGGTCCCAGAACAATTAGATTATGGAATACATTGCCAGCTGAATTAGTAGAGACTTCTAGTTTCAATGCCTTTAAAGCAGGTTTAGATAGTTTTATTTCAGTTGGTAACTTCGGTTTCCTCCACTGAAATGGTGGGGACAGCCAATATGGGCCTAGGCCTTCTGGTTGTCTTAATAAATCCTGTATGAAATCCAGTATCCAGTAATCCAGCATGAAATCCAGTATATAACCCTAGATCACATAATGTACTTAAGTATTTCAAAATATGTGGCATAGTTTTGAAGCTTTTCCCCAAAAAAATCAAGCCTAGTAAATGTTTAGTAGTTTGAGGGGATGTATTTTGTAGTTCTAGTAATAAGATGCAACTTCTTATACCTTGACATTTTAGGCAACTGATCATGCATGGGCACTCACATTCTGGAATCAAAAGTCAATAAACCAATTTTCAAGTCTAGATCTAATAATGTCACATTCCATTCTCCCCATTCAAAGCAGAAAGAACTATCTGGAGGTATTCTAAGACCTCAGCATGATGATGACAGAAATAATAGAGAGGCACGGAAGGTGCTACCCGATCAGGAAGCAAAAATCTAATTTTGGAAATATGATTACAAATACCCCTGTCACAACACAAGGCAGTGCTTGTGTTTGCCACCAATTTTTAATTTTTAGCACAATTCAGCCACACTGTCCTTTCACTAGACAAATCCTACCCCCTGTGCTGGCAATCCCAGAGACAGTCAGCTATCTGTAATCAGGTTTTCAGACAGTAACACCTTGATCTCATTGCCGCTCTTTGCCCATCTCCCAGGACTTTCCTGCATGTCTCCCTTCCTCCACTCTGCTAGGAATTCAAGCCCAGCCTGAGGTTCCTGCCACTGAAAACCCAACATTCCCTCCCCATGACTGCCCATCTGGAGCCTCCCAGTTCCCCCTGTGGTACCATACAATTTAACTTTCTCATTCTTGTGCACTTTCTTGAGCTTCCACTTGATCTGCTGTACTGCGATGTTGGCCATGGCTGCTGTCTTATTCTCTGTCTCACCCCCCATAAGATTCTGGCCTGCTACTGCAGTTGCTGGGATCTCGGCACCTCTACAAACCAGACCAAAATGGTGAGGGGAGGCGCATGTACATTACTGGCCTTAGCAACAGAAAGCTGGCCAACGCCAGCTGTGTGCACTCAAATAGTCAGTAGGTAGCGGGCACATTTTCAAGGGTAGCTGGCACTGCTGGATCGAAGTGGGCATTAAAGGACTATAGTCATACAGATGGGACCGGGGGAAATGCTAGGGGAGGGGGGCTGACTTGGAAGCCTTTACTCCTGAGACTGCGGATGAGGCAACAAATAGTACACCCATGGTGGACTGCTTCTGACTGTTTTGGAGTTTTGGAAGGATCATTCCAAAACTCCAAAACGGAAGCGTTCCAGGGTCTGAATCTGGTAGCTCATTTTCAGAGCTACTGCAAAACAGTTGCAGGCTCCACCTACACAGATATAAAAATAAGAGAAACGGAAGACTGTGTGTGTGTGTGTGCATGTGAGTATGCACAGGTGTGGCATGGCAGTTGGCAGCACTGTGTGCTAGTCCAGTTTGTGTTTAAAAAAATCATCCTGATATTAAAAAGAAAATGGTCTTGGGCACAAGGCAAAGAACTGACTTTGTCCTATAGGAAATTAAGTCTCTAATGTCAAAGCTCTTATTCACAAATCCCGTACAGATGTCATCAGAGCTGTAGGTAGCAGTGAGAGTTTCAGTAACCTGCAGTCAAAGTTAGAGCTTTTATAATCTCTGATCAGATATTTTCAGAGTCTGCTTTTCTCCAGGGGCTAAATGTAGTCCTCTGTGACTGTACTTAGCCCACGGAGGACAGCAGGACCAATAAATTAATGATCAGAGCTTGTATAACACTAACATACACTGCAGACTATTGAATCTCCCACTGCAAAAGTACCTATTACTCTGATGTCAGTTGCAGGGAATTCTGGCATTTGTAGTAAAAAAAGATAGCCTTGACTCTATTATATTGCTGTAAACAGTAAGTAAACCAAAATGTTTTTGTACACAAAATGCACGTTGGGACCAAACCCAGACTCAAGTGTGGAACCCTTGGTACTGACTGCTCCGCTTTAAACACTATGTCATGAAAAGGCACGAGAGGTGAGAAACTGTTGGTGTACCTGGAGAGAGGTGTGTTCTACTGCTCCTGCTGCACTTCTATCATATGTTTAGCAATAAAGATAATGAGATGTGAACATGTCGCTTTTGAAACTGATTCTTTATATGCTGGAGGGTGAGTGCTCTATTCTTACACTGTGGGCACAGTAATGATAGCTGAACCTTCAGCACCATTGGGAGCCTGTTGTTTGGAACTTGAGTTAGTACATCAGACCACAAAGTGAGTCATTATAAATAAAATATTTAAATGTTATAGATGGAGGAAAATTAGAAAAATGATGCAGTTGTGCCATTTAGCCCATGAAGGACAGTGGGACCAGTGCCACAAAGTGTTTAAAGGGGACCATCATATGGTGTGGTTCACACTCAATATGGGAAGGGTAACAGGAGAAACAGGTACCAGGGTGATCAATTTTAAGGGAGCGGACTTTAAAAGGATGGGGGAAATTTTGGTTGAGCATCTGGTGGGAATTCAGACATGCATGAGTGCCAGCCAAAATGGAATATCATTAAGGAAGAGCTGGCAGAGGCTACTGAGACCTGCACCAGGACACAGCACAAGAAGGGGAGAGCAAAGAAGCAGAGCTGGCTATCTCGGGAAGTAATGGAAGGAGTGAGGCCCAAGAGAAAAGCATTCTGGATGCTTAGGAAATCAGGAGGGCAAGGGGACAAAGATGAGAACACAAAGAAGTCCAGGGAGGTTATCAGACTAGTCAGAGTGGCCAAGGCTTCCAGAGAGCTGAGACTGGCACAGGGAATCAAGGACGGGGAAAATGACTTCTTCAGATACATTGGCAAGTGAAGAAGAAATAAAGACCAGATTGTGAAGATTAAGAACGATGGTGGTGGGTAGAGATGGGCGAGAACCAGGCAGAGGCATTGAATGAGTACTTCTGCTCTGTGTTCATGAAGGAAAGAGGAGGGCAGATACCCCATGGGAAGGGTGGAGTGGGCGGCAGGGGCAGGGGGACTGATATCAGAATTACAGAGGACAGGGTGCTGGAGGGGCTAAGGGCACTGAGGGTGGACAAAGCACCGGGGCCAGATGGTATTCACCCTAGGGTACTTAGTGAGCTAGCAGAGATCGGTTTACCCATAGCGCTTTGACAGCACTAGCACCGACATACCCTACAGCGACGGCTGCAATGTCGACTGTTGGCATTGAAGCCACAGGGATGTTGGTGCACACGATCGGGAGGCTGCACCCCCTGAACTCCCAGTCTCTAGGATTCTAACTCTGAGTTGGAGTTAGACCGGGGGGCAAACACCCAGTGAGGCAGTCCCGATTGGCACACAGTCCACCACAGTGGTGGGTGAATTTTGTCCAATTCCTGTCTCTGTGGTGGTCTTCACTGTGCCAGAGTCACTGTGGTAATGGTATACTGCAGAGATTCTGGTGGAATGACTGGTAGACCTGTTCAGTACATCACTGGACAAAGAATGCATGCCACAGGACTGGAGGATGGCCCATGTGGTGCCCATTCATAAAAGCAGCCTGAAGGATGATCCAGGTAACTACAGACCAGTGAGTCTCACTTCAATTGTGGGGAAGCTCGTGGAGCCAATCCTAGAAAAAAGACTGGTGACCTTTCAGAAAGATAATAGGCTCCAAGATGGCCATCAGCATGGTTTTGTATTAGACAGATCTTGCCAGACAAACCTAGTCGAGTACTATGACTGGGTTACCAGGGAACTGGACAGGGGCCATGTAGTGGACGTCCTATATTTGGACTTCAGCAAGGTCTTTGACTTGGTGCTGCATAGGAATCTGGGGGGAAATCTGGAATCCATTGGGGTGGGTATAAAAATGGTCAACTGGATCACCAATTGGCTGAGGGATAGGCAGCAAAGGGTGGTGGTGGTGGTGGGGGGACTCTCATCCCCAAGGGATGTTGTGAGTGTGGTGCCCCAGGGTTCGATACTGGGACTGGTGCTGTTTGGGATATTCATAGCTGATATCTCAAACAGGATCCAGGGTAGGATCAGTATGTTTGCAGACAATACTAAGATTGGTGCAGTGGTAGATGACATGGAGGGGTGGAGGGGGCTGCAGGAAGACCTGACAAAACTGCAGGAATGGTAGGAGACATGGCAGTTGGGTTTCAACGTCAAGAAGTGCAAGGTACTGCACTTCAGAGCAAGGAACCGGGGAGGAAATATCAGTTGGGAGGGGTACAGTTGGTAAGCGCTGTGGAGGAAAAGGATCTAGGGGTACTAATAACAGGGAGTATAAACCACTCAGCTCAGTGCAGGAAGGTGGCTGCAAAAGCAAACAAGATGCGGGGGTGCATAGTGAGGGGAATCTCCTTCAGGCACAGAGAAGTGATCCTACCCCTGTACAGGTCACTGGTCAGGCCGCACCTGGAATACTGCATGAAGTACTGGTGTCCATTCCTGAAGAGGGACATCAGATTGTTGGATGGACTGCAGCACAGATGATGCAAGGACTTGAGGGAAACTCCTACAAGGAGAGGCTGAGAGAGCTGCAAATGTATTCCCTGGAAGAGAGGAGGGATGGAGGGATATGATCGAAACCTCTAAGTACCTAAAGGGTATTAACAGGATTAATACAGAAGGGATTCTTCAGATCAGAAGGGGGAGGGACATGAGAGGGCATCAGCAGAGACTGGAGGGAGGGAGATGCAGGAGGGAAATCAGGAGACACTTTTTCACAGAAAGCATGGTAGATAAGTGAAACATTCTGCCCAAGGAGGTGGTATCATGTAGAATGGTAAGAGGATTTAAGAGAGGGTGGGGCATAGTGAGGTGGGGTGGTTATGAAGATGGGAGGGCAGCTGAAAGTTGAGGGGCTAGCTGCACAATTAAGTAGACTTGATAGATCGTGAGGCCTTTTTCTGCTGGCATTTCATATGTTCATATTTGTTAAAAATCAGAACATTGAAAATTCAACTGATTGCTGTAACCCATGAATTACTGCTGTATATGTTCTTGACTTCCTGCTCAAGGGATACCAAAGTCTTATCTTTGTTCTCTTCAAACTGAGGTTTTATCTAGTCCAGTGTGATGCATATCAGGCAATTAAAGCAGTGACTGTTGTACACTGGTGTCATCAACATGTACAATTCTCAAGGAGATACAGTACAGTAGCGTGGTTTCTATAAACTGACACAGCACATGGACTATGTTGGCAAAGACTTTTATTCTGTTATGTTGTGCAGCTGCAAGAGTGTCTACCCCTCTAACATCCTCTTGTACTTGACTGCATTTGTCCTTTTTCTGCTCCTGTAAATTAGAACAAGATCCTCTACACCAATCAGCTACAGTCTTGACATCAGTTTCATCATCCTGCCTTGGCCTCCGTGAATGTGCCTTCTGTGCCCTTTTCTCCTGGTGCATATACACAGCAATAAAACAAAATGTAACCCACCCCCAGGACATACCTGGAAACAATCTATTACAGCTTAGTGTGCCTTTCCTGTTCAAAAATTTCCAACAAATAAATAACATGAGCTCTTCCCTACCAATGTGTTCTAATCTGAGCATTAGGGGTAGCATTATGTTTATTTTGTATTTATGTATTCAAAAACCAAGATAGTTCCAGTGACATGATGCATCTACTTTTTATCAGAATTCTGAGTTAAGAAGGCAGGTATGTTATAAAACAAGTAATTTTCCACATTTCACATTTCAAAGCAAGTATTTCAGCATACATTTAGTAATGTACATTGTTGTAGATGTGCAGGCACTTCTGCTTGCTATCTGAAGTACCACAGACTTAAATATGACCCATTTTCTTGATTACAAAGTTTCAAGGTCTGTTTCTTCTATAGAAGTGGTGAATGTAATACAAATAATATTTACTGGTAGCTAGACCCTTACCTGAGCATCTGGGCAAAATGCATAAAGTAACTGAAGCTTTTGACTTAGCAAGCTGGGGACCCCAGGTTCGACAATGATAAGGACATTCAGTGCTTCTACACAGGAGGTTCTTCATATGCATACGACACATATGGGATACATCCCAGGGAAACTTAATCACACTGACAAAGGTGGAGATCACACCAAAGGGGACTCAGAGGGGTAATGAAACATTTCCAGTGCAGTATCCTAACCTGAGTAAATTGATTAAAATAAACTCAAGATGCACATTGAGTTCAGCATTGATGACAGCTTTACTTCATAGAAATAAAAACTAATGAAATGTACACAGTAAAAATTACAGATGATACACAGAATCCTATCGCCATAAGTCCATAGGTTGTGAACATAAAAAGAGGGCTCTCGTCCACCAGGCAGCATGAGAGAGTGCAACATCCTCCTATCTAGGAATCACCTAGCAGACAATGATGGCAAAACTCCACAGCTTAATGTTGACATTCCATGAGCCCAGATCATAATATGGGTAAACATTCAGAGAGACAACTCATCGCTTTATGGCATGGCATCCCTCAGGCCCTTCATTCTTTTCAGGCTAATCCAGAATATACAGGCAACCCCTGCTGAGACATAAGCAATAAGCAATGACAGGGTGTGTGTTAGACACTTTAACACATGGCTAGGAGGCGTAGTGAGGCATGAGGCCATTGGACGAGTGCATCCAGCCATCTAGCTGTGTGTTAAAGTGTCTAATGTACACCCTGGAGTGGCTTAAAAAAGCAAAAATAACTACATTAAGTAACAAAAAACATATTTTGTTTGTCATTTATATAAAATAGTTCCTCCACCTTTAGTTTACAGTGTTTTGTTTTTTTTGAGTTGAGGACTTTTGACCCAGGAAAGCTGTCATTGCTATAGTTTTTTTCCTGGTTGTCATGGCACCCACCCACTCCAGCTAACTTCAGTTCTATTTAGTATTGGCATTAAACTTTTACATTTTGCATTTTACCGAAATGATGCCTGTGTGCGTGTGTTTTTTTTGGGGTGATTTCAATTTGTTTTAGAAGCAGGCAGCGCAAGGACGTTTCGCGCTGTTGTCCATTGAGGTCTGTGATTCAGTGACTGAGTGAGCGAACAAGCAGACAGTGGGATGGGAAAAAGAACTGTGTTGCTGATGTACAAGCGAGTGAGCAAGCAGACAGAGGGACAGGAAGAAGAACTGTGTTGTTGCTGAACAGGAGAGCAGTATGTGTGCTACAAAAATGAGAGAAGGGTGGGAGGGAAGTAGCTAGCGGCTAGCAAGTCAGGCATTGAGAGGAGAGACTGTGAGCAGCAGGGGTGGGGGAATCTTCAGTGATCGTGGCAGTCTCGTGTTTTTGTGGTCATGTACTTGACAGGTGCTTAGCTAAAAGTTTATGAAATCGGCATTAAAATGAAGAGCCACTCTGACTGAAGAGGATTAGCTTTAAAATTTCAGCAGGCAAAACTGGCACAGTTGGCAAAACAAGATGGCTGCTTTACTTTTTCTGAACATTCTGAATGGGCAGCTTTACCAATATCAGTGCCTACTGGGCACTGCTGGATCTTTTTCCTGTGCGTAAGACACATTATCAGACAGGTATTGCCCAATCAGATTGCCTAAATTTTGATGCCCATTTCATAAATACCCCTTGTTACCCACCTCCAGCTACCAGAGTCTGTCCTTCCCAGAGTCTCAAATCCTCTGACTCCCACTGAATCCCAGGGGCCATGCCAGGATCTCAGAGGTGTACATCTATTTTCTGAGCCCATGACAGGCCTCACAACCCTTGGGAGGGCTTCTTAGGAAAACACTCCCTTGCTTCCCTTCCCTTCTCTCATTCCTGTTTTTATCTCCTCTGTTTTTTCTTCCCAGTGCAGGCGAGAAGCACCTACTTATAGAAAGGCCCTATCACATGATAAAGGCCCAGACTGAAAATCCAACATTTAAGGGACAGAGCCTCATTTCTAGTAGCCCACCTGGATTAGGTTTGGAGGGTTAGACACTCCCCTGCCCAAACAACTGAGACCTCAGCAAGAACACTGAGTAATATGTAAAATATCCTCAACATTCCTCCACCACTGGGGAGTCTGAAGTCACCACCTCTGGAAGATACAAAATTCCCAACTATAACTTTTCATCTACAGCTAATTTAAACATTTTCAGCAATGCCATAATAAATGAATACATAATATAAACATGACAATAACTGTAAATAGGAGAGACTATCTAACTCTCACAAAAGTACATGCATATAATATTAAAAGGTGGACATCATAAACTGTTCCATCATCAACATACAATTCTTATTTTCAAATATAGCTAACAATAATAACTAAGGGCAGGTGCAAACAATCCCCAAGATGTGAGGAGAATATCACACTCACACATAACCTGACCCTTTTGTTATATCAAAAAAAAAAGATGTACAGAATTTTCACAACCTCCTTCTTCCTGCCTCTCCCTCACTAATTTGAAATGTGTCCTTGATTTGCTAGAGTGCATCTGATACTAATAATCACTCATTCAAAAATTAATAAAGCATTAAGCAAGGAACTCCTGCATATGTGTACCAATTACAAAATGGATCCATCTGCCAGCTATGGTAAAAGACAAGGCCATATATTTCCTGAAAAGTCTTTTTTTTTTCAATTAAAATGTTATTACATTTTCATAACAGAATACAAGATATATGAGATATATATATAACAATATTTAAAAACTCTTCATACTAAAAGTGATACAGAATATATGTATAAACTAGTAACTTATTACATTCTAATAAGTGAAGAGCATTGAGCTATGTTTTAACCGTCAATTAAACTAATGCCTAACGCACATTTGTATAATATCTGACCTACGTTCTAATAACTATAAAACTAATATGTCCCGAGTAATTTATCATCAATCTCTAAACACAAAGGGCTAGGAAAGATTCCCAAATGTCTAAAAATATATCATTCTAGTTCATCATGGAATAGCAAATTATTTCATTGTTGGCTATAAACATTAGATTGTTAAGCCATTGTTGAATGGTAGGTGGTTCAGTATTTTTCCAGTTTTGAAGGAGTAACCTTTTATAAGCTAGAGCACATGCCAGTAGCCAATATCTCTTCTATTTGGGAATATGAGCAATCGCATTAATGTCACCCAAAATGAATACTAAAGGATAAAAGGGGACTGTCAATCCAATAACATTTTGGCAAATGGTATAAATTTGCTTCCAATGAGAGGAGACCTCTTTACAATACTATAACAAATGTGCTAAACCTGCATCAGGAGCTCCACACCTCCAACAATTACTGTCAGTCCCTATTCCTATACAGAGCAGTTGTTTTGGGGACTAGTAGTAATAATGCAAAATTTTGAATTGTATGAGTCTTCCTTGTACTTCCCTAGAAGATTTAATAGCACTTTCCCAGGTCCTGCTCCAAGATGTTTCTGATATATCAATGCCTAAATCATCTTGCCATTTTAGTCTAGCTCGTTCTGTTAAATCTATTTCTGTTTCATTTAGGTAAGCATACAAGAGGCCAAAACCTTTGGAAAAATAGCATATTTTAAAGAAATTCTTCCATGCTGGTGATGTAACAAGTTTATAAGATGCATCTAGGAATCTGTTAAATAACAATTCCTTATTTGCAAATAAAAGCAAAATCATATTTTAGCAGCTTGAACTTATTTTGTAGATCAGAGAAAGAGAGAAGTCTGTCCTGCTCATCCAACAAATCTCCAATCACAGCGATTCCTTTAGATTTCCAACCCTTGTTTCTAATGGGTTTATTATCTGAGGTCATCCTGGGGTTGTCCCATAAGGTCATATACTGTAAGGGAACAAAATCTACCTTGTTGAGAAGATTACATTTTCTACATACTATTACTGAGACTTGAAGAGCCGGTTGATTCAGTAAATGATATGGAAGCTTGCAAAAAAATAAATCAGTCAAACTCGAAGGAGATACAAGTTCTTTTTCTAACCTTACCCATAACGGGATGTCTGAAGCACCATTAGTTAAAAGCCAGTTTGCTTTAGCTTATATGTCCAGAAGTATCCTTGCCACCAAGACAAGGCCAAGCTGCCTTGTTTAACTGGTGCCCTAACTTTGGATTTAGAAAGTCTTGGTGGTTTGCTTCCCCATAAGAAAGTTGAAATAATCTTTTCAATTTTGTTGAACCAAGTATTGGGAATATTCACTGAAAAATTATTAATAAAGTAAAATAACCTGGGAGCAAATATAATTTTTAGAGAGCTAATCTTCCCCCATAAGGACAAATGACATTTCCCCCAACTGTCTAAATCAGAAGTTAGATCCTCTATAATTTTTGCCATATTATGAGACAAACTCTTTTCCAAAGAGTTAAACACCTTAACCCTCAAGTATGTCAAGCCTCCATCATGCCAAGCCACATCTGGTAAAATTGTTAATATGGCTGATTTTGAAACCAGGTTATTCAGTTTTAAACCTTCAGTCTTGGACCAACTGAAAAATAAGCCTGATATTTCTATAACGTCTTATAATAGAATTTGTATGTATTTCAGATATTTTATAGGATTAGTTAGGGTAAGAAGTATATGATCTGCAAACACTTGTACTTTATTAGTACAATTATTCATTTTAACCCCATGGATGTTTTGAGATTCCATTAATTTCCTAATGAGAGGCTCAAGCACCAGTATAAATAGTAAGGGGGACAGTGGACACCCTTGTCTGGATCCTCTGTGCAGATGAAAGGTATCTAATTTTAATCCTTTGGAAATTACGCAAGCTCTGGGGGATGCGTACAAGGTTTTAACCCATTTCATTAGACCACGGCCTATATTATTTTTCTCTAAGACTTTATATAAATAGCTCCATTCAAGTGAATCGAAGGCTTTACCTATATCTAGGGATAAGGCAATGGATGGGGAGGAATTGTACTTTGAGAAGTGGGCTGACCAAATTATAGAAAACAATCTCTGAAAATTATCAGCAGCCTGTCTGTTTTTTAGGAAGCCCACTTGCTCCTTGCCCACCAGTTGACTGAGTACTTTAGAAAGCCTGGTAGCCAGAATTTTAGCTAGGTTCTTATAGTCATAGTTTAGCAATCATATCGGCCTATAATTATCACACTCAAGGGGCTTTTTCCCTTTTTTTGCTTAGTAAACAAATACATGCTTCATTCATGGAGTCAGGTAACTTTCCTTCTTCAAAGGAGTATTGAAAAGCATTAAACAGATGAAGAGCTACAATAGTGTTAAGTTGTTTATAAAACTAACCAGGCAGTCCATCAAACCCAGTGGCTTTACCTTTAGGAGCCTGTATTATGGTCTCTGATATTTCTTGTAAGGAAATTGGCCTATCTAGCATTTGTTTATCTTCACTGGATAAACCAGGGATTTTGTCTGAACTTAAAAACTTGTCTATCATATCCACCAGTATATACCCTTTAGAGTCATATAGGTTCTCACAGAAGCTCTTAAAACGAGTATTAATATTTTTGCAATTATGTGTTGTTTTCCCTGGGGAATCCTTAATCTCTTTGATATTATTCTGATTTCGAATTTTACGCAACCTATAAGCAAGTAATTTACTAGCCTTCTCCCCAGATTCACAATAATTTTGTTTTACCCTAAAGAGAGAATATTCAATTTTCTCTGAGTATATTTTATTTATGCCAAATTTGAGCCCTATGGCTTTAAAAAAGTAATTATTTTTTATTAGGTGCATTTTGCTTTGAATCTGACATAATTTTCCCAAATGAATCTTCCATTTTTTTTTAAGTTTTTGCTTTTTCTTTTTGAAGCCAAAGCTGATGCACTTACCTCTGATGTATGCTTTGTAAGCATCCCAAATTATTTTGGGAGAAACTTCCCCATTACAATTTCTCTTAAAATAAGCCTTAGATCCTCCTGTATCCAGCTTATGAACTTGTCATCTTGCAGTAGGAATGTATTAAATTTCCAGCTTGTGAATCTGTTTGATTTGTTTTTGAAAATTATTGAGCACTTCAAGAAGCAGTGATATGATATAGGAAAATTCTCATATGTAGTGCTGCTAGAATTATTGCATAAATCCAGAGGAAGAAAAAAATAATATATTTGACTAAATGTCCTAAACCTAGCAGAAAGGAATGAGTAGTCTCTGACATTAGGGTGTGCTAGTCTCCATGTGTCAAATAGGCCCAAATCATCCAGAATTTTATGAAGACTCACTTGAGAAGTTGAAAGCCTGTTCAAATTAGGAGCCTTAGACCTAACTAAAAGCGGATCCATCACTGTATTGAAATGCCCCCCCAAGAATAATTTTGTAATTCCCTATATTTGCAAGAGCATAAGCTACGTTTTGGAAAAACATTTTTTGTTGAGTTTGGACATTAGGAGCATACACATTACATAGGGCTACGTTTCTGCCATATAAATTCCCCAACAATATTTGGAACCTTACCTCAGTATCAGTCAAATGACTATGCTTAATAAAGTTAACTCCTTTCCAGATTAAAATGGCTACCCCTCTTTTTTGAGAAGAGAAGCAGCAATGATAAACTGTATTTACCCAGCTATGTGAAAGCTTGTCTGCCTCCTCTGGAACAAGATGGGTTTCTAGAAGCATGGCCACATCTATATTGTGTTTATTAAGATGATTTAGAACTCTATACCTCTTGATAGGTGAACCTAACCCTTGAACATTCCAAGAACTAATGTTTACTGAACTCATGTTATATGTACTGTACCACACAACTTAGAATAAAACAAAATAAAAACTTTAAGCATTAAAATTAGCAACGTAGATATATGTCTACTTTTCATGAATATTATGCAGTATCTTTAAAGAAATATTGGTAATACTAAATAAGGTAAAGAGCAGTCTTTATGATAAAAAAGAAAAAAGAAACAGGAAAAAGAATAAAGAGAATGACTATTTAGATATCTCTTCAAACAAACAAACAAAAGAACAACAAACATATGCACACTAGAATATTATCCACAATAACAGTATTACTACTAAACACAGCAAGATGATGGGTGTAACCTCATTGAGGGACCCCTCAAAGTGAAAACACTCACCCTTTCAGCAGCTGAATGAATAGCACCACACTTGCTACGCATTTGCTATAAGAATGGATCCAGCCTATCTAGGTGCCGGTAGTCCTATAATTTCAAAACTACTGTATACATCCTTAGATTAATAATTGACAATAATTATTATCCCTTAAATAGCAGTCCTCACAGGGCACAATTAATTGAAATGAAGGGGGCAGAAAAGACAACCATAAAATAGTTATTATCAGACAGGCCAGACCTTACTCTGAATGCCTATTGGCAAATGATATTCAGACCACATTTATTTTGTATGTATTCAATCTGCATCAATCAGAACTTACCTTGCCTTTACTAGTTGCCCAAGAATCAGTAACAATGCTCATATTGATGCAGGGACTCACTTCCATATCCTCCATAGGATTCAGTCTGCAAGAGTGACAAGCAGTTAGTAAAACTACCAACATTTTAGTGGCACATAATAAAGGCATGCAAATGACCCTCAGCAACCTATCTGCTATACTTTCTGTGCCAACCTTGGCCTCTTTTTCTGCCAAACGCTAAAGCATAATTTCCTCAGCCCTTTAAGAGGAAGCAAAATGCCACAGGCAGACTGATAGGTGTGGGATTAAACCAAAATGATCATAATGAATAAGTGACCTTTGCTGCCTCCCTCACCACAATATGCCCTAATTCAGTTAAGAATTCTCCCATTAGCTAAGCATAGGATCGCTTTTCCCAAAGAGATAGAGAACTCCCCCAACGGATGCAAGTGTAGGATCAAAACCAAGAAAAAAACTACCCATAAGAAAAACTTTCCACATAATGACAGCAGATGTTTGAATGGTTACTTACTCCAGCATCTAATTTAGTAATGAAAAGGTTAGGTTTCATTTGAGGGACACATAGGTTTTCCATGCAGAGTATCAAAACCGGAAGTAACCTCTGACCCCCAATTTCTAACTTTAACCTTTGTTTCTTTGTAAACTGAA
Organism: Neoceratodus forsteri; assembly: GCA_016271365.2. Classification (NCBI taxonomy): domain Eukaryota; kingdom Metazoa; phylum Chordata; order Ceratodontiformes; family Ceratodontidae; genus Neoceratodus; species Neoceratodus forsteri. The sequence goes on from CM057456.1 coordinate 582,181,854, forward strand.
ATTGATCTACAAATGATACAGTTTGGTATTAGCCCAAATTAAGGGATTTCAGACAAAGAAAAAAAGGAAAACTGCAGATGTCCAAACCAAGTCTGAGTAAAGAAATACACAAAACGAAATGGGCATCTCTTCAGTATGAGGAGTCTTGTGATCATGACCCACTAGTCAGCATAGGATAAATCCCATTTAGATCTTACCATTGCACATTTGAAACAGACTCACAGTTTCTTTCAAGCTTAATGTGAGGACCCCAGAGCTTCCAGATCTTCATGCATAAACCCAGGAGAAGAAGGCTCCTCAAACTTGTCTGCAATGGGGCTGTAGGGGCCTGCCAAAACATTCAGGTATTTCTCTGAGAGATTTTTTGGAGAAAGATTTGGTGTTCAACTTCGTAGGGCTTGGGTGCCACCCATTGCTTGGGGGTCTTTTGCAGTAATGGAGAAAATCATAGCAGGCTTGTTATTGTAAAAGGTTTGTGACTTGTGTGTAATCTTTGAAGTCCATGCCACAGATTATTGAAGGGTAGTTTTGCTATTAGGGTGTCTTGTGGAAAATTTAAGTACTGGAATGTGTGTATTCTTGTTTGAGCTGGCATGTGGCAAAGACATGGGTTTTGATGGAGAGGATAGTGCACGTGGATTTTTCTGAGCACCAGAAACTCTCGCATGATGTTCTAAAATTGGTTCCTCAGCTCTTTTCCAAACTGTCAGCGGCCATTTGTAAAAGATGCAAATTAACATTATTTTTGAGCCTTGAACTCATGATCTGAGAGGCATCAGGGCAAGTCTTTTTAATGAAATCCCAAGCTTCATCTGGAGTTTTAAAGCTATGTGATCCACCTCTTCTATTAATCACCATAGTGGCTGGGTACTTAATGTAATAGGACACACCAAGCGATTGCAAGACATATCTAATCTCATTGTATGCTTTCCTTTATCACAATTTCAGATGAATAATCTAGGAATATGAATACCCTTTCCTTTCCCTAATAAAGAGATGATTTCTTTTGTCTGGCCAATGAAAGTATTTCTTCCTTAACATTAAATCTTAAGAAGTGAACAATTATAGGTCTGCGTTTTTCTCCTTGTTTAGGAAGGGCTCTCAGGGATCTGTGTGCCCTCTCAATTTCTAGGAGCCACTGCCAAGAAGTATTTAAAATTGAAGGTAAAAAATCCATCAAAAACCTTACCATATCATTGCCTTCAATAAGTTCAGGCACCCCCACCAGTCTCAGGTTGTTATGCCTGCTTCTGTTCTCTAGATAATCAATTTTTGAACTCAAAACTTCAATTTGTGAGCATTGTTTTATGGAGGAATCTTCCATTTTACAGAAATTCTCTTCTAAAAAAGATAATCTTTCCTCCAAAACATTAATTCTTTCCTCCATGACTGGAGATTTATCTCTGTCAGAATCAGTTTGTTTTTTAATGAAATGATGTCAACAGGCATATTCTGTAACTTTTCCTTAATGAATTCTGCATTGTTTGCATTTAAATCATTATTATAACATTTACTTGCTGCTGCTTTGGTAGATCCCCTCGATAAGTTTTTTCCTCCTTGTCCACCTAGAGAGCCTGTGGGTGAAGCACTGGACTGGGACGGAGTATCTGCCACACCAGAGCAACTGTCAGACAGCAAACTGTATTCAGATAGACGCAAAAAACTTCCAGAACTGATTAAATTAAAAGTAAGTAAATTACCACTGTCAAACTTTCAGATTATACCTTAGAATGTAAGGACTTTGTTTTGGACTGCTTTTAGGCATGATTTATAGATGAAAAACGATAGCTATATTACTTATTAGTCACAAACGGTGGGAGAGTTGCCGTTAAGCTGCCATTTTCTTACAGCGCGGCGAGCGACCCCATTTCCTGAAAATTCTGTCATATCACTAGAGAAATTCTCTGCTGAGACTTCTATTGCTAACATTTAATACTGCTGTACAAATGTTGTAAATAAAGGTTGGACACTCTATGTGGGATTCAGGAGGAGGGGGAGGCATTAGAGGGTGGGTTGAGGGAGGGGGGTCAGTGGCCAAATTCTGGTTCCATTGGCAACCCCATGGACCATGTGACTACAGCCAGCCTATAGGATAGCTGTAGTTCACAGAGTTTCAGAAAGGCCACTCTGTAGTCCACTCCTTCAGTTGAGAAGATGCCAATGGGAACAGAGAAGTGAGCAGGACTTGAGCATAGTTAAGTGTTGCTATTTGTCTGCTGGGCGGGCTGAGCTCTGTATTGTTAAAATCTAATACTGCCACACAAATGCTGTAACTTAAGGTTGGGAGTTCTGTGTGGGATTCAGGAGGAGGGAGACTCCAGAGGGTGGGCTAAGAGAGGGAGGTTGGTGGCTAAATTTTGGTGCCAGTGGACCACATGACTACAGATAGCCAATAGGGTGGTTGCAGTTCCTATATACTACTCAGATGTGCAAGCAACCCCTCCCATAAATAACCCTGAAGCATGAGTGCCATGAAGCAGGAGTGGGACATCCAACTAAGTATAGTCTGGGGGCATCAGCAGAGCCTCTGCAGGGAGGAGCACAGGTTGCAGGCCATGCTGCTCAAAGAAGGGCAGGTAGGATAAATAAGGAAGTATACATAGTGGTTCAATAAGGGTACCAGATGTTGCATATTGATGAACAGTCTCCAGAGCAGACAGCTGGTGGTAGCAGTGGTATTAGGGGATGTCAGATACACCCTATCTGGGGTCAGCCTACAGGGGGGACTAATAGGTGGGATAATAGCAATATTTGGTGAACTGAGCTACTCCTTAACTAGGGTCAGCTAGGGGTGTGCGTAAAAAATTTCACTAGTGGAATTTTGGTAAAAGTCGGATTTTTGCTTCCACAAAAGTTTGGAAATCATTTTGTCAACTTTCACGGAAATTCTCCCAAAAACTGAGGAATAAATGTAAGAAATGTGGGTTAGTGTAATAAACTGCAGGGAAAAATAACCCTGCAGAATTAATGCAAACTGTAGATAATTACATGATATACAGCAAAATACTAAGCAAGAAACTTTATTTCTGCATGCCATGTAAAAAGTCCACAGTTTGTAATTAAATTCTGTAGTACTAGGTGGAAATATGCAGTTATTTGGTGAAAGTCTGGAATTCCAGCACTGGCAAAAAAAGCAACAAATTCTGTGAAATTTTTGAAATTTCCCAGAACTTCCGCAATGGCAGAAATCTGCACTTTTGCCTACCCCTAGGGTCAGCCTAAAGGTGAGTTAGCAGGCAGAAAATCTAACAGGCAGACATACTGTATAGCATATTCCTAAAGCAGACCTAAAATTAACCTTTTGTAGCCTCTAATTAGGACTTGGGGGGGTTAGTGAAGTATACTATTAGGAGGGCCTAGTAACTTAATATGTGGGGAGAGGGTATGCATTGGGGCAGAGCAGGGCAGGAAGGGTTGTGAGGTGCAGAGGATGTGGAGTGGCAGTGTTTCTGAGAGCACTCCAGAATATGGGAGATGCCAGGATTATAGGAAGTTTAGTCAGTTGAGGGTGGAAATGTGGTAGCTGAGGCAGGAAATAGGTGCACTGGTGAAGGAGGGTTTTACAGGGTGATAAAGGGAGGGGCAGAGGAGATGCAGGGATTGGGGGATGGGGAAGGGACCAGGAATGACACAAGAGAGGGAGGGAAGGAGGCCAAGAATGGGGTAGGAAGGAACAGGAGCCCAAGCACATGCCAGGGTCCTACTTCTCCAGTGGGGAGAGAGAGAGAGAGAGAGAGAGAGAGAGAGAGAGAGAGGGACCAAGGAAGAGTGGATAACAGTGAAGGGAAAAAGTGAGGTTAGATGGTGGTGCCAGTGGGATCATCTCCAGAGTTGCATATAAGCAACAGATTACTCCTGCTGGATGGGGGAAGGAGGGGGAACCAGGTGGAATGGGGAGGGACCGTGGGGTAGGGAGGGATGGAGACAGCAGGGGGAGGCATCAGAAAAAGTAGGGAGGAATAGTAGGAGAAAGTGAGTTCAGGTGAGAGGGGGAGGGCAAGTGGAACAGTGGAGGGAACAAGGAAGAATGACAGGGTAGGCTGGGGGGAGCAGAAGGGAAGGGTAGAGGGTGGGCCAGGGGGTGAGCAAAAAGATAAAACAGGGGAGAAAGGCTTTGGAGGAGGGGATGAAGAATGGGATAGCTGGGGTAGGGGGTCAGGAATACAAGAGGGCCAAGGGGGCATATGGGGGTTGGCAGCAAAATGGACATACTATAGAAGTAGAAGGGCTCTGGATGGTGGAAGGAGGATGGTAATCTTGGGGGATTCAGTAGTGATGGGGGAGGGAAAGAGTCAAAGGCAAGCCATAGGAGGGTACAATGCATGCCAGAGATTATGGCAGGAAGAATGGGATCTCTGATAGCATATTCTATTGGTCAGGGTGGAAGGAAACCTCACATTACTATGCACCTGGGGATGAATGACCTTGCAAGATGTAAAGTGACAGAGATGCAACCAAGGTTTAGTGAACTGGAGAGAATTTGTAGCAATGTAGGAAAGATGGCAGCCTTCTTGGAGGTGCTTCTGGTCCCGAGGGTTAGTACAGCAAGGTAGGTAGGAATAGAGGAATTTAACAAATGGCTTAGGGGGTGCTGTGAAAAGGAGAGATACAGGCTCACTGGTGGCTGGGGAGGAACCTGGGATTACAAGGACCTGCATGTACCAGACAGGTTGCATCTAAGTAGGAAGGGTACAAGGGTCCTGAAAAGCGAGCTGAAGGAATTAATGGGGAACACCCATAGTTACCTGGTGGAAGAGGCTGATAAGCATCCCCCAATCAGGACAACATGGGGAGGGGTTAGATAAGAAGGGCTGAGGTGGGTGGGTAACTGAGGGATGAGGGGGGTAATGGGGAAGTAGATCAGGATTAAGGGAGGTCCTGAGTCACAGTAGAGGCTAGTGTCTCTGAACACCAGAAGCCTAGGAAACAAGATGGCAGAATTACAGTCACTCATGGCTGAAGGAGAGGAGGTCATAGCGGCCATCACAGAGACATGGACCACAAAAACCATGACTCTGACATCACAGTTCCTGGGTATAAAATGTATAGAAAGGAGAGGGGGAACAGAAGTGTGGGGGGGAGTGACCCTGTACAAGAAGAAAGGGGAATAACTTGTACCAGAGAGGGAGATTTGGAGGGTAAGACTGAAGAAATGTGGGTACCAGTGCAATCCACTAAGGGAAGGAAAATAAGGATGGGGTGGTCTACAGGCCATCTTCCCAGAATGACAAGTTGGGTACTAGGGTCTTAAATCATGGAAATGGCAAGTAAGGGGTGGTAGTAATAATGGGGGATTTCAATCTACATGGGGTCAACTGGAAAATCCCGGCTACCTTCTACACTAAGGAGCAAGTACTGCTGGATGCATTTCAGGGTGGATTCCTCCTCCAGAGTGTCATGGAAACCACTAGGGAAAAAGGCTGTACTAGATCTGGTGTTGTTCAACTGTGATCATGTTCAGGATGTGAAAGTGGAAGTGCCACTTGCAGGTTGTGACCACCACATGGTGTGCTTTCATCTGGACATAGGCAGGAGGATGGGCATGACCAGGAAGAGGGTTTTGGAGTTTAAGAGGGCTGACTTTGGTAGGATGTGAGAAATTCTAGTAGGATACCTTGCTGGCATCAGAAGGGAGATGGCTGTGGAATAGAAATAAGTAATAATAATGGAAGGGACTGATAAGGCCACTAGTGAGTGTGCCAAAATCAAAAGTAAGTATACTAAGGCCAAAAAGCCCAGCTGGTTCAGCAAAGATGTGGCAAATGCTGTAGGTGACAAGAGGGCAGCCTTCCAGAAGTACAAACATACTCAGAAAGAGGATTATAGGGTGGATTATTCTGCTAAATCAAGGGAGGCGAGCAGAAAGGTTAGGGTGGCAAAGGCTACAATGGAAATGCAACTAGCACAAGGAGTAGAAATACATGAGGCTGGTCAGGAAGCTAGAAAACCTGGGAGTGGGGCTATGCTTGTTGTGTAGCTCACAAGTTGACTGCTGGACAGAAGCCAAAAGGTGGTAGTTGAGGGGGAATTCTCAAGAGCTTGACCTGTGACCAGTGGGGTCCCACAGGGCTCTATGCTTGGTACAGTGTTAACATATTCATAATAGCCATTGAGGATGGGATCAAGGGTAAGATCTTCCTGTTTGCAGAAAGCTTTCTGGGAGGGTGGACATGGATGAGGGGAGAAAGGAACTAACCTTTACAGAAATAATTATATGAAATGTTTCATGCTGCGCACATAAAACTACCCATGTGATATGCATACTGCAAGCATTATTTAAATGGTAAATCAGAACTGATTGCATGCCTGTGGCATACATGCAGTAAGCAAGTGTGGAAAGCATGCTTTTTATGTTAAATTGGAACAGACTGCATGCATGTGGCATGCATGCAAAAAACAAGTGGTCACTGATTACTGCTCACATTAAAGTTAAGTGACTTGCTGACGATCACATCATATACAAGTGGGGGTTGATGAGATTCAACCCAGGTCTTTTCACATCTCCAAGTCTCCTGGTTTGCAGTTCAGTGCCCTTAAACACTAAGCTATACCACCTGCACACATATGGCTCACTTGTAATTCAACAGAAATCTGCATAAATTTGCACACATGTGGCATGCTTATAACCACTGTTATACTTCTTAGTTTTCTTGTCCCCCCTCATCTTAGCTGCACAGCTGAACTGTAGCACACATACCAATGGAAACACATGTGGTTCTTTCCACCCCCAATACACACTTACCCACAAAACTACTTAATTACTTCTGTCTGGCCTGTACTCATACTATTTTCTGTACATAGTTTTGAATGCTTCCACACAATCAGACCTTAAGAGGCAAACACAAAAGTAGCAATAACTCGATACCCACCCTAATGACCAGTCTCCCATGCACATACACAGTATCGGGTGCAGCCATGCTGCTACAGACAACCCACCAAGTATAGATATAAGTCAAGAGTCTCTTACCTGAGTACTAGGTAGCCAGAGGCAGAAGTCTTTAAGAGATGATGTCTATAGGTCAGAGTGCTGGGGCATTCCCCCTTGAAATGAATGGAGTCACTTTTTATTAGTATTTTATACATTATAATGGTGAGTTGGAGAATAATGAAGGCCACTGTTCTACTATCAAGGTCATGGTTCGTCGAACAGTGGCCTTCATTAATCTCCAACTCACCATCATAATGTATAAAATAGTAAAAAAATTCCCCATTCATTTCAATGGGGCATGTCCCATCACTCTCCCTTATCCTATGTCATAATGTGCCTGAGCGTTGGGATGTGGAGGTCAGCTTCTTTAAGGGGTGGGATAAGCCTGACTACAGTGGGGCTCCAATAGTCTGTGCATACCATACTGCTCAACTGTCCCTGAATACAAGAGACAGCCCTCATTTTATGCCTGAAAACTGCTATGCCCCTCATCCATTCCTCAAGGAAAAAATACTGCTCATACATAGGATGTCCTGTAAATTTAGACTTTATGGCAAGGGCACCATTTAAGATTTCTGCAGGGGGGAGTCTACAACCAATGGAAGCCAGGTGCTAGTTAGCCCATAGATGGCAAGCTCTGGAATGTCTGGAACATTTCTAAAAGGTAAAACTCATTTGTGACTGAAAAGTGATATGTAAATCAGGAAAAATTCAAATGTATAAAATTCATCTGGCTATACCCCAGAGCAGTGCATCAGATTTGGGTTTAAACCCACCGAGTTAGTAACCAATTTTTTTCTTTGCTGAAGTTCTGCCCCCCCAAAAAAGTCCAGATTTCTCTCCAAGACTCCATTCCATTCAATACCCTTCCTATATGGGTCATGAAGCCACCCAAAGTTACAGAAACATGAAAAACACATCAGTATTTCAGTCCTTCCTCCTTCCCCAATCCCCTTGAAAAAAAAATTACTTTTACTTACCAGTCCATCTTGCCAGAACCTTTGCCCTGGCCCAGTTTGCCATCTGCTCAGTTTTCAGTCCACTTCTCCTCCATCCTTCTGCCAGAAGCTGGATGCTAGGACCGACCATCCCTGGTCCCCATAATGGTCCATGACAAAGTCATCTCACCAACCGAACTCACCAAACCTGTGTTGCTTGCTTCTTGCTTGGCTGCTGCCATGGCTGCTGCTGCACTGCACTGATCAAGGCCTATGAAGGTTGCCCACACCTCTGTCACCACTGCTGCTAGGCCTAGCCTACTGCCACAGGGGCCCATGCTGTTTGTTTTGTGAGGAAAACCTAGTAGAGTAAGTAGGTAGCCTAGTCTCTAGTTAGATTCTAGTTCACCCCCTGCCCCTTCAGCCACCAGGGGAGAAGGAGACTCACTAAAAGTAAAACATCAAAAATGTGCCACCACAACACTGCTATTGAGAGTTAAGTGCTCACCAACTCCTCCAAGCTGTAGTGTGCAACCTGTCTACTCTGTGGTGGGAAAGACAGTGTTGCACTTGCATGACTTCTGTGCTCTTGCTTGGCTGGAGCTCCTCCACGTCACATGTGATGGTGCCACCACTAATAGGTGGAGAGAGTGGACAACACAATACAGACACAGTCAAGTCAGGAGTGCACCTGCAGCATGAGTGCATACAGGCTGGGGGGGCACTTATTGTGCAAAAGATTAAATCCAAATTTAATGACATTATTGCCACACCATAAGAACAACCTAAGTACAAATTCTGGGAGAGGGGGCAACCACCCCTTCTGCCCTACCTAAATGGCACCCCTGCTTTATGGTAGAAATCCATTTGCAGGTGCTAATATTGGTACAAGTAAATACAATGGTTTCCACTGTGTTCAGAGGTACTGTATCTCCATGTTTAAGTGTGTGTCCTGATCATCATGAGGGTTAGTGTTCCTCATTGTTCCTCATTTTGAGTGTCTATGTTCCTCATTTCAGTGACAAAATGTGAGGTATGGTGCATCCTTCCAAGATCCTACTCAGCACAAAGAGTGCTGAGCATGGCCATAGTGTGTATGCTCCATACAGAATGACAAAGGGAAACTAAGTGAGCTGAAACAGTCATAGAGAAATACATTTGTAGCACTAAATATGCATAAGAAGATTCCCTTATAAAAATGGAATATATTGCAATATATTGAAAAATATACATTAATGTATGTTAATATAATGAGAAATACATTGTTCCAATGTAATATATTATATAACATATTACGAAATGTATTTTTAAATATAGTTACATAATATATTTCTAACCCACAGTATGCAAAAATATGTCACTATATTGAGAAATACATTGACTCCATGAAATATACAGTAATACACAATGTATTTCAGCACATAATGAAACCACATATTCTGCCTCACACATTGCTTGAAAGTATGTCAATCTATTTAGTAATACACTGTCTGAAATATATTAGTAGATTTCAAAATATATACTGTATTCTTTGTATGTTACATATATTTTATATATGTTACATATATTTTATACATCTTACATATATTTTTTATATATTTTACATGTATTTTTGTAAATGCTTAGTTTCGTCCCATGTGTATGTTTGCATAACTAATTTGCATATTTCAGAAACATAGTTTATCAGTCAAAATCACCATAATTTCTAGTTTTACAATATTTTCAAATTTACAACACTAGCTTACAGGCTGAAAAGAAAGGTGCAAGTTATAAAGCAAGTACATGTAGGATCTCACTATGATGTAAAAGTAAAACAAAATGGTTTGGTATAAATACCAGTCTGAGCCTTTAACAAGCTTGAGCTTGTGAGGTAAGTCATACAGTATGTGTAAGAATAAATGTATAAAATGTATGTTTGGGTTAAAGCTGCACTGTAAAATGATAATTCAATGTAAATATCTTCATGATTAACAACAAGATGAACTTCAGTTGTACAGATAGAAGTATGTGTAAATAAATAATTTATTTCGTTTTTGTCTGGGTAAGTTCATAGCTATATTAATATCTATTACACGTGTATATTATATATTTGTAAACATAGGAAACAATGTTTGAAATGTAAAACAAAATACATTTATACACATATTGGCAATATATCAATAACATATATTTACCATCCTTATTTCAATATATTTAGAATTTTATCAATATATTTTGCAATATACGGAATATACTAGAGTGGCCATAAAATATATTGAAATATATTGATTTTCCAGTAAATTACAATATATTATAAAACAGGTAGATTGGAATATATTTCACTATATGTCAATATATTGTTAATAATATATTTTAAAATATATTTCATTTTTGTAAGGGTTTGCATGGTCCAAAACAAAAAGGTCAGGCTTCACAACATAGAGGCCCCTCTTTGCGCTTCTAGAATGGGGGATGTTGGATGACTATATGCTAGGCATTTAATGCAGTAAGCAAACAATACTTTACAAATGAATGGCAATTTAATTACAAAAATCAAAAGCCATTAAACAACTTGCAAAACAATCAGAATTAATGAGTTTTCATAATTTTAATGGGAAATCAATGAAACAGGTATTTAAATGGCACTAATTGCTAGCAGTAGTATGAGAAATAGAAATTGATGTGTTTTTTAGATGAGACTTACACCAGCATAGTTGCTGCACACATGGCAAGAGTGCAACATGTGAACCTGATGTGATTTTTAAATGATGTTCACACCAGTTTAACTGCTGTGCTCATGTCAAGCGTGCAATATGCAAACCTGATGTGATTTTTAGAGCTGGTTCGCGTAGTTTCACTTTGTGTATGTGAACCACACACAGACAGTGTACAATTAAGCATGTGGCATGCATTCTGCATGTACACAGCACACTTATATTTCTCTAAGGGCAGGGAAGACCTGGCTAAGCTATAAAAATGCTGTGGCATTTGACAACTGGAGTTCAACAGTAAAAAAGTATAAAGGTGCACACTTGGGGGTGAAAAACCCATGGCCCAAATAATGGTTGGGTGGTGTGCAGATAACCAGGTCAGAGGACGAAAAGGACTTGGGTGTTATAATCACAAGTGATCAGAAAAACTCAGCACACTGCAAGAACGCTGCAGCCAAAGCAAATTGAGGACTATTCAGACCGCAGACAGTTTTATCAAAATTGTAGTTTAAATTCCTTGCTTTGTTTAAATTAACTACTTAATGAAAGCTGATGTCATTAAAACCCTGACTACTTATAGCTGACCCATAATCCTCAGGCACCAATCTCAAAACAAAACTGTGAAGCTAAGCACAATCCTCAAAATATCCAAGGCTCTTAAAAAATAGCAGGCAAAAATATCAGCTTTGTTTTTAAACAGTTGTTTGAATCAACTATACACCATAATACAACCTCATCCGAAGGCTGGCAGTTAGAGAATGACAGTATTTTTACAAAAAGCAGCCATTTAAAATAAATAAAAAATAATTGGCTGCATTTAACATTATCAACAGCCAATGTTATTTCAATACAGGTGAATTAAATACCAACTGATTTATTCAATTGGGATGTAGGTGATAGTGCAGGAACATGGGAGGTGCAGGACGGGAAATATGACTCACCGACAATTACTTTTTTTAAATGTCAAAACTTCAATTTTTTTTTTTTAGTTCTAAACTGAGAGTTTCCCAGAGTCCATGTTGGATTCTGTTATCTAGACCCTGGAATACTGTGACTCTATTGCAGCTGAATTTTCTACAGAATTTGTATAATGCCACAAAATATATGTAGTAATCCAAGTTTCTTTGCTCTTGAGGACTTTTTATTAAAATGTATAGCTTTTCTATAGTGTATGAATCCCTTCTAATCCTCATTTATCCTAAAACTCCTCCATTCTGTTTAACATTACATTGATTACACAAACAGACAGTGAACAAAAAGATGTGGGGCCGCCAAAAGCCGTGGCACAATACTTGTCAGCCTGATGTGTATTAAACTCCATTTTTTATAAGTCATATTGTTATATTGAACATCCTATAGGACTGGTGGGGTTTGTATTTCTGTAACTACTGGAAACTACAACCCACAGGAAGAGGGCAGGACAATAATTTTTAGCTACATAGAGGAAGCGATATTTTAAAATAGTAAAGATCTACCTGGCTCTGTTGTGAGGAGAGTGGACCTTGATCCTGATGATTTTAAGTCACACTCACTGTTTGCTGAGAGGTCTAAGAAAGTGTTGTGAAAAGCTATTATTATACCTTCCTCAAGGTCACCTCATATATTAGATGTAGTTTTTTACCTTTAAGGAGAAACATGGATGCCATAATAAATAATTGGGGGAAATGTGAACTCACAGCTGGAGAAATACTATTTAAATGTTCCACTTGTCAATTTTTATTAAAGGTAAATCAGATTCAGTATTCTACCTGCTCTTATTGTACTTCAATTGCTACCCTACAGAAAGAAATACAGGAATTTTATTTATTTATTTAGCTTTTGTTTACTGGGTAAGTATACTAGACAAGTATTATGCCTATTTTCAGGAATGACCCGGGAGAATACAACATGAGGAACAACAGTCAAGGAGACATGGCAAAGAGAGTACAGTTTTTTGTCACAGTAAACAAACATGGGAAATACATCATTTGATGCTAGGGGAAACATATAGTAGTAAGCACATTTCAGATTATACACTCTAGACTAGCTAGTTCAACTGACAGATATATACAGGTCATCATACATAGGAGTGGAGCATAGCTCAAGGACTGGATTGGTCATAATATAACTTATAACATTGTCATATACATCCCCTAGGCTAGTTGGATCACGGACAAGTATATACAGCTCATCACATTTTTCTAAATATGCACATGTTAGACAGAAACAGAAACACTTGGTAGTACAAGTTTCTACCAAGTGACCAAGGTGCAATATGTCATGGTTAGCCTATGATCGTGGAGCAATAATGGGTGTAAAAATGCCCAAGGCCTTTTAAGCAAGAGTAGTCAGAAGTCATTGATACAGTGGGGAAAATATCTCCAGGAATTCAATGGAGACACCTGGGGAGGTTCAGACAAACAATCTGACACTTTACTCTAGGAGGTTTGGGGCAGTCACACTCTGATGCTAGTTTAGGAAATCACAGGGAATTTCAAAAAACTCAATAGGAGGGACAGCTCGGATATCCACAGGCAGCAAATTCCAGAGTCTGGGCACACTTATGGTAAAGTCCCGATCCCTCATGAGGGTCCGGGTAGGAGGGACTTTGAGCATCCCTGATGTGAGAGACCTAAGTTGGTAGGGGGTTGGATTCAGTTTAGGCAGAAGCCGGGTCAGCCCCTGGGGGATGCTAGTTCTGATCACTTTCCCAGAGAGGCATCCCAAACCAAAATCAAGGTATCTAGCTGGTGAGATCCAGCAGAATTTCTCATATAGCTCACAATGGTGGGTGAGTCAGGGGGCAGCCAAGGCAAAATGACAAATTTTATTGTAAGCAGTGTACCACCGGGTGAGATGTGTCTTTGGAGAGTGAGCAAATAGGTGCAGCCCATAGCTGAGGGATGGAAAGAGCACACCCTTCGCTAGGGCAAGCCTGGCTGCCGGTGTAAGGTTATACTTGGCCCGATAGGTCAGACCCAGTTTGCAGTTTGCTGCCCTGCAGATGTTAAGGATATGATTACCCATGTCAAGTTGGGGGTCAAGTGTTACCCCCAGATATTTGATGGAGCTCACTATGGGTAGTAAGGATCCATCTGCGCTGGTGATGTGTAAGCAGGCCGATGAGGCTTTGACTTTAGCCATTGAGCCAAAGAGCATAGCCTGTGTCTTTTTCAGGTTCAGGACCAGCTTGTGACTAGTAACCTGTGACAATACCCTGTTAAAGTCATCAGTCAGGCTCTGGTTTAGGGTAGTGGCATTCTGGGAGTGAGCCAGGATTACCAGATCATCTGCATACATGGTGGTGCTATAGCTGGTAGTAACCATGGATAGTTGATTAATGAAGAGGGAGAAGAGGAGGGGACCCAGTACTAAGCCTTGAGGCACTCCAGAGGTCACTGGTAGGGGCTCAGAGAGGACTTTATTGAAGCAGGTACGCTGCTTTCTGCCATGTAGATAACCCATTAGCCATTTCATGGCTTGGGGAGAGGCCAAGTGACCACAACTGTGCACCAAGCAGTTTGTGGTCAACGAGGTCAAAGGCTTTGGACAGGTCAACAAACATTGCACCAGAGAGTTTGCCCTGGTCCATGGCTGTCCGGATACTTGATGTAACCGAGATTAAGGCTGTGGTGGTGCTGTGTCCCTTACGAAAGCCATGCTGGGCTGGGGACAGAAGTTCATGAGAGTGGATATATTCCAAAAGCTGCTCAGCCACTACCTTTTCAAGGAGCTTGCTAAGGGTTGGGAGAATGGCAATCAGCCAATAATTGTCAGGAAGTTTGGGATTTCCTTGCTTCAGTACAGGGACAATCCTCGCCTTGTTCCAGATGCAGATGTCTGGGATGGTCCCCAGACCAAGGGATAGGTTGAAGATAAAGGCTACTGGTGAGGCAATGTGTGAAGTACCAAGCTTAAGGAGTTTAGGCTCCAGGTTGTCTAGGCCAGGACTGGAGTACTGGGAGAGGCTAGCTAGGCATTTCTGCAAGTCCTGAACTGATACAGCCCTGAGGTGGAACATTTGACGAGGAGGGTGACCCTCCAGCAGAGTGAAGGGAAGGGGGTGGGACAGAGCCTCATCAGGTGAGAAGAGGGTTGTGAAGGCAGAGAGATCAGAGAAGTGATTATTTAGGGAGTTGGCAATAGTATGGGGATTATTGCAGGAGACTCCATTTATGACCATGTCCATAACCCCTGGATGGGAGGATCCGCTGACAAGGGATTTAATATCTCTCCAGATCCTCCTGGGATTACTGGCAGAGCTTAGTAGAGCGGACTTGCAAAAGTCACTCTTTGCTGCCCTGATGTCCTTTTTGCACTTGTTCCTGAGGTGTCTGTACCTTTGAATAATTATGGGATCACTGGTACCTTTGGAACAAGCCCAACACTTATCTCTCTCCTGCATCTGGGCTAGGAGAGTCCCATTTAACCAGAGGGTAGTGGACCCCCTCACCCTACGGGTGACCTTGGAAGCATGCTTGTCTTGCAAGGCCCCAAAGGTGGAGAGGAAGTAAGAGGTTGCTGCCAAGGGTTCAGTGGCACCACACACCCCAGACCAGACAGTAACTCTTAGGTCCTCCGGGAACTCCTCAATATCGAATCTAGAGTAGTTTTTGACATGCATAATTTTGTGTGGAATTTTGGGGGTGGGAATTTTCCATACACAGAAAACTGGAGAGTGCTCAGAGATGGAGTCAGATAATGTACCCGCTGATGAGATCCTGTCAGGACGGTTAGACATGATCCAGTCCAGTAAGGTGCTGGAGGATCCATTTGCTGTCCACCTAGTTGGTTCCTGGATGAGCTGGGTCAGGGCAAGGTTAGCAAGCAGAGGCTCAAACTGCTTAACATTACCACTATCCCAGTTAAGGTTTACATCCCCCCAGGATTATGAGTTCATTATTCCCAACTCTGGGACCAATTTTGTCCATGATGTGAGTTAATCCAGGTAGCCCACCTCTTGGAGGATTATAAATGCACACCAGGTGCAGTTTCTTTGCATTCCCCAAGTAGCAGTAGCACATGTAGCAACTCACAGGAGGACATGTTTGAATCCTGGTGGGCAATTTGAGAGATTTTTAAGTGGCTCTTATGGTAGATTAGTATGCCACCCCCCCTCTTCCCCCAGCTCTGTCCAGTCGGGTGAATTCATACCCAGTGAGTTCACAGGCAGAGTCAGGGACAGAGGGTTTCAGCCAGGTCTCTGTCACTCCTAGGATGTCGGATTTGTAGAGTGCAACCCATGCTAATAGCTCATCATGATTAGGTAGCAGGCTCCTAATGTTAAGATGAGCTATTTTTAGCCCCCTTACCCATGCCCCATACAGGAGGGATTTTGTGGGTCAGATTTAATGGGCCAGGGTTGGTTTCAATATCATCAGCCAGTAGTAGCGCAAGTAGGAGGAGCCAGGGGAGATACCACCTCCCATGCGCTTGACAACCTGGGAGTTTTTTAGCATGGGTACACTTTACCCTGCTTGTATACATAAGGCACCAAAGATCTAGACAGCAAGTAACACTGCAGTGCGCTTCGGAGATCACAAGGATATTGGAGAAGATGTAGTCGGGGACCTCGTAGGTGGACGACCATCCCCAGTTGTCACCCAGTGTTATTGGGAGGGAGGTGACCATATGCAACAAGGAGAGTCCCACTATAAGACCTACAAGGCCTATATCCCTGCAGATGACAACCAGCACCCTCTTTACCTTTAATATTTGAGTATCCCTGTCCTCACTAGATGGATGGGAAGGGAACCACATTCACATCTTGGCTTTAGGCATAGCACTAGCCTGTGAGATAATTATCAGTCAGCTAACAAGAACTGCTGTGAAGGAAGAAGAGATGGATGTACTAAGGCTGGAAGGAAGTTAGTGAGATTTGTTATTGGTATGTGCCAAGTAAATAAAATAAGGCCTGCACAGTGCAATTCAAGGCTACCAGCTATGGATGCAGGGGCTGAGGTTTATTTCTGGGAAGGAGTTCCTGCCCTCGCCCTTTGTAAGCACACTTACCACCTGCCGACAGTTATACGAGGACAGAGTTTAGACGGCCAACAACCAAGCAGTGCAAGTGGGGTTAGGATTGGTATAATAGTAAATACTAGCAAGGTTGTTTCGAGCAGACAGTGTAGCAGGACTGGGATAGTTAGGCCCTACACCTTTTGTCGGGAGTCTGGTATAGTGAGGCCCTACTCCTTTTGTTAAGGTCTCTATTAGCAGGGGCTGAGACAGGAGAGCCAGCAGGATGAGCAACACCTGTACAAGACTTAGGTTCTGACACAAGACAGAACAGGGCAGTTTAGCAGACAGTTGTTACACGAGGTCTCTGCACCCTATTTGATACCCTCAGAGGTACACCGTAGACAGCTAAATCTTAGGTATAGGTTATACTAATACATAGGGCTAAGGGCATCTACCGTATAAGAGTAGATGTCAGGATATGAATGTATATTGTTGTAATCAACTTTGCTTGCTAATACACACATATTATACCATGTAGTTTCCGTCTATTTCTTACTTGTCAGATGCCAAGACACCTGTCCTTGAAGTAATGATAATATGTAAGGCAACATTGCCATCCTTTGATGATGTGCACCACTACACTTGGTTATGTAAGACTCTGTATAAGAACTTCTTTGTTCTAAAACTGATGACTTTACAGAATTATATAATGTTATCCTGGACCGTGGAGCCACCTCTAATTTAGCCAATAGAGCTCATCTCTGTAACTAGAAATGTTTCTATCTTTTAGTAACCATAGTAATTATCATAGGTATATAATGTAATGCACAGGCTTTACACCTCGGAGACCCGAGAGATCCCAAGAGACTACAGAGAAACCTCGAAGTGTAGGGAATGCTTAGCACTGGCTTCCGGTTCATACTGGTAAGAACTGCTTAGGGCAACTGTGATTTATCCCTTTTGTAGTAATAAACTTGTTTATTACTCAAATGCAACTTGTTTGTGATTACTTGCATTCCCAATATCGTCAAAAATCTGAAGGTGAGGTTTAGACCTCTCAACAAATTGGCGACCGTGTGCAGGCGATATTTGGTGTTGTAAGTTTTCACTTGTTGCTTAAACTTTTCCCTTCTCACGGGGACTGTAGGTGTACATTCCCGTAACACCTCTCCTGTTTTTAAAAACCAGTCTGTAGTCACTTGCAAAGTGTGGCTGACTTTTCGGGTGTGGTCGATGCAGTCTC
The DNA here is from genome assembly GCA_016271365.2 of Neoceratodus forsteri. NCBI lineage: Eukaryota > Metazoa > Chordata > Ceratodontiformes > Ceratodontidae > Neoceratodus > Neoceratodus forsteri. The sequence goes on from CM057456.1 coordinate 582,199,593, forward strand.
GACCCACTCCATAGCAGCTTTGAATTGCAAGTCTGCAACTTATACAATAGCCCGGCTGTGTTTAAAGTACTCGTGCTCTGGATCGATATGCAACATGCTGTCTTTTTCACAGTGTGAATTTTTGTTCCCTCCCACACAATGGCCACAGTATCAGATATCTGCACAGAACTGAGACTCGATGTCTCTAACTTCCTTGCCTCCCACGGAGGATGGGCTGACTTCGCGTGGGACGCAAGTCAATCCAACAACCCTGTACTGGGGATCTCAACCCAGTACACAGAGAAGTGACACTCAACCAATAAGTGTCACACTAAAGGGTTGATGGTCGCCGTTCTCTACGCTGCTTTGGAAGCCTCTGAAGTGAGGTTTCAAACCCTTGATCTGCAGATCGCATCTCTTAAGCAAGAGATGGGTTTACAGGAATCAGAATGTATTAGACTGCAGCAGAACTTGGAGTCTGAACTCCAAACTCTGTGAAATGAAAGGATTCACTATTGCATCATTCAGCACAGGCTGGTGAACAAGAAATGTGTACTTTGAAGCAGGAGTGTGAAAGTTTGAGACAGGATAAGAGTCAGGTTGTGCAAATGAATGATCTGTTGAGTGCTGCGAATGCACAGTTGAGTGATGAAATGGGTGAGCTTCAGGACGAGATCAACCAGGTACGTAATGATTTAGAAATAGCCTATAGGGACAATCGCAAATTGAGCGACACAATACCGTGTTTTGCAAAAGCAGAAGCAAGATCAGGTTGATATGGATGTTGCAAGTGTGAATCATGATGACTGTAGAGCTAAGATTGCAACACTGCGCCATCAGAGAGAGGTTCTGGCTGGCCATGTTAAGGCAATTGGAGGTGTAGCCCCTGCCTTTCACTCGTCATCAGAAGGGGAGTTATCTGATGATGACGTCTCACAGTACAATGCCCAGTCACACCCCTACTATGGCCCAGAGTCCCCACCCAGCCATCCACAGCGCGGCGGGTCCCCACCCCCAACTCCCCAGGTCACACGTCGATGACATCGTGATGCTCATCATAGGAAATGCCAACATGGCGGCGCCCATGATGGGGGGGAGCAGACCCAAGCCTGGTCCTGACGGCGCCTCCAGTAGCTCTTATTAGTGTGGAAGACAGGCAAGAGATAGAAACCCTGATTGACAAAGCATTAGGTAATGTTCCTCTTCCTGAAAGGAGTATGAAAGCTATTAAAAGTCAGATTCAACAGATTTTCCAAGAAGCTGGCACTCAGGAAGGTGTCCGCAATGCAGCAGAAGCTGCAGCTCGTGCAGCCTTGGACGGTGCGTGAGACGCGTTACCTTTCCCTGATCAACCACCTAGTAATCCTCTACAAATGGCCTACTCTGTTCAGCAAATTGCTGACAGCATCGGTCGGATGAGCCCGTCCGACAACCTCAGCTGTCACTTGGAAAAGGTATGTTCTAAGTGTGAGATGCTCAGCCTTGCTGCGGAATATCAGGTCTAAATACTACGCCAGACCATCAATCCTGGTTAATGGGCCAAACTCCCCGAAGCAGTTCACCAGGATGGGAACGCTACCTTTGACGAAGTTGCAGCTGAGCTCATTTCTGCTCACAGCCCAGGTGTGGTAGGAGTGATGCTGGCATACCCCATAAAGCAAAATGCAAAAGAAAGCCCAACGACCTACCACTAGAGACTTTGGATTGCCTACCAAGCAGGAAAACACCTGGCACAAGAAGCTGCCGATGTAGATCTTATTGAATATAAGACCTTGTTTCTTAGGAACATGATCCCAGCAGTAAGGGAAAAGGTAGAGCCAACCACTTACCCAAATACGGATAGGTTTGCCAATATTCTTCAGAAAACCAAGAGGGTATATCAACTGTACATCCGTGATTTGGGTTCCAGTTTCAAGAAAGTAGCTGCCGTGGAACCCGTCCCCGGGACCACGACACATTATACAGTGGAAGGGCAAGCCCAACACCAGCAGACCAAACATCTGTCAGCCCCTCCAGCTGGCAACCAACACCCCCAACAGGCCCAACAACAACAACAGCAGTGGGGTGGGAACTGGAATTGGCCTAAGAACAGGAGGCACAAGGGCAGAGGTAAACCATTACAAAGAACGGATCCCTCATATAGGGAGATTGCTGAAGAAAATCAAAAATTTTGAGAGCTCCTGGGACAAGTGCGCTCCGTAGCGGATGCTGTTCCCGCACAGACCCGGTACAACCGGCGGCCCAGGCCACAACCGGCCATGGAGATACTGGAAGTACAAACCCTCAGGTCCACAGAGGCCTGAACCCAGAAGCTCCTCCCTATATCGCATCAGTACAGCACTGTGAAGTCATTCATGCAAGCCAGGCCCAACCTCTGCATGCTTCCGGCAATATGGATTGACAATTACAGGCCCCAGTCCATATTGTAAACAAGCTGGTCTTGGATACAAACGTAAGGCCCTGCACTGAGGCCAAGGTCGGGGGCCACCAACTAGTAGTCTTACTAGATACAGGTGCAGCTGTATCTGTGCTACATGACAAACACCCAGATACGTTCCCTTGGTCTACCGGGGGGAAGACCAATATGTCAGGAGTCGATGGTACTAGGCTACGTGCATACCATTCTCTACCCTTACCAGTAGAGCTAGGCCATCTGAAGGCCTCACATGCTTTCCAACTGATGGTACTGCATGATCATCCTAATACCATAGGAATCGATTTCCTTGCACCACACGGCTGTCTGGTGGATCTAGCTAATATGCTGTTGATACAGATTCAGGGTCAATACCATACCATCCTGATTCCCAACTCACACGTTGTGGCAACGATATCTGTCAATGACAAAGAATATGATGTCATAGATTTGTTCAAGAATCATGAACTTTTTGAGAAAACTCTTACCTATTCTGCAATGACATTTGGAAGCGTTTGCAGTTAACAAGCATGACTGTGGTAGAATGCACACTGTCATTGAGGTGCCTGATCCGGCACATGAAAGCAAAGGCAATACCCATTTCCAACTGAGGCCTTGCCTTCCCTTTGAGAAATGATTAAGTCACTCCTTAAACAAGGAGTAATCAGAACTTGCGTTTCTACTGCCAACTCCCAGTATGGCCCGTGAAGAAACCCACAGGTGCCTGGAGACTTACTATTGACCACAGGAAACTGAATCAGATCACTCCCAGTTGTTCCCAAACTGTTGCATTGGCACCAGATGTGCTATGACTTTTAACCCCTGATCAGAAATTGTTCAGTGCCTTGGACATTTCCAATGGTTTTTGGTCACTGCCATTGGCCCTCAAGAGTCAATATAAGTTTGCCTTCACCTTTGAAGGACGACAGTACACGTGGACTTGCTTGCCACAAGGATTCCATAACAGCCCCTCCCTCTTCCATCTCCACATGATGGACACCCTCCAGAGTTTTCTCTACCCCCCAATGTCTCTTACAATATGTGGATGACCTGTTGCTGGCCATGGCCATGCAGGAACAGCATTTGGATCTCTTGGACGAACTATTGACTCTCATCCAGAGAGCAGGCCTGAAATGTAACCCGGCAAAAGCACAATTGTGTCAGAAGGAAGTATTCTTTCTGGGTCTAAAAATATCTGACCAAGGTTGAATCCCTACCTGGAAGAAGGTACAGGGATTACAAGACTTGCCATTGCCTACTAGTGTGGCAACCCTTCGAAGGTTTCTAGGTATGGTTAACTACTTGAGGGATTTCATTTGTGATTTTGCTCAGAAAGCCGCTCCTCTGTGTGAATTGCTCAAAAAGGATGTACCATGGACTTGGGGTCCTATTCACACCCAGGCTGTGATGTCACTGAAGCAGGCTCTGGCCTCTGCCCCAGTACTGGTCAACCCCAATCCCGCACTACCATTCCACCTGGAGTGTGCCACCTCTGACATTGCCATGTCAGCAGTGCTGGTCCAGAAGGTGCATGGCACCTTGAGACCCATTTCATATGCATCACAGCTCTTGACCCTGGTGGAACAGAAGTATGGCCTTCATGAAGGGAATCTTCTGGCCACCTACTGGGCTGTCAAGCACTTCTTGTATATCATTGGGTACTCACCATTGATCATTAACACTAACCACATGCCAACTACTTTTCTGCTCTCAGATAGAATAAAGGATGGGTCAGTCTCTAACACTAGGCTGACACACTGGTCACTTCTCCTCCAGGATAGAGATATTCAGGTCCCCCTGACCAAAGTTCCATCTCTGCTAGCTCTTGGTCTCCTTTTTCAGGGAGAGCCGCATGACTGTACACTACAGTCACCTGATTTTCCAGATCCAGGTCCTTTCCTCCCTGCCACGCCACAAGTACTCGAGAGTACCTCTTTGTGCCATATTTTCACTGATGGTTCAGCACCCTACTATCAGGGAGAACAGATTGCAGGGATGGGTATTTTGGTGATCTACCCTTGTGGAGACACAGTCAAGATATCTAAATGCTGCAGTGTAGCTTCATCACAATATGCAGAGATGGCAGTGGTGGCCTGTGCCCTTGAGTTCATCCAACATGGAACTCAGGATACCATCATCTTTACAGACTTTAACTGGGTTTGTTGTTCCCTTACAAAATTTCTTCCTTTCTGGCAGAAGAACTCCTCCCTCTCTTCTGACGGCAGCCCAGTGAAGTACAAAGAATTGGTAATATACATACATGCATTGGCACAGAAATTCACACACAAACTTTATGTTCACAAGGTCAAAGCCCACTCTCTTCATGACCCCTATCATGCTTTCAATGACACCGCAGACACCCTTGCTAAGGAAGGGGCCAGAGGGGGGACGTCTGGATGATGGACCATCCAGAAGCTAATGCAGCTGTGCATGTCACAGCCCTCAAGAAGAAATCTGAGTCTTTTTCCCCCTTGGACCTCGCAGCAGCTCAACATCTGGACACTGAGCTCAGAGAGGTGTTCAGATTCCTTGACAAGGGTACTGAAGAAAAACTACCTACACAAAACCCCTACCGAAGGCATGAAGGTAAGTTACACTTATCCCCTGATGACAAGCTCATTTGGTTCCAACCAGATGACACCACCACCAAGCTGTGGGTAGTCCCCAGACACCTAAGATCTGAATTTTTGCACCAAGTACACGATACTCCTACTGGTGGGCACCAGGGAGCAGAAAACACCCTCCAATGACTCAAGACCACCGCCTGGTTGCCTGGTATCACCAAAGATGCTAAACAATACATAGACAATTGCCTTGTTTGTGCTCAAAACAATCCCATACCTACAAAACAAAATGCCAAACTTTTACCACAAAGACATTCTGGCCCTTGGCATGCCTTCCAAATTGATTTTGTTGGCCCTCTGACCAATACCAGTAGAAACAATAAGTATGCTCTTGTGGTAACAGACCTATTCTCTAAGTGGGTTGCGGCTTTCCCCACTAAGACATGCACAGCAAAGACAACTGCCAAAATCCTGGTGGAACAGATTTTCTCCTGGTGGGGCCTGCCTCTTAAGGTAGACTCCGACAAAGGAACTAGCTTTACAGGTGAGTTGATGAAAGAGTCCCTTGAACTCCTTGGAGTTCAACAAAAGTTCCATATACCTTATCACCCTCAATCCTCAGGTCAAGTAGAAAGAGCCAACAGACGGATTAAGCAAATGCTTTCCAAATTTATTAAGGACAATCCCAAAACCTGGGATTCCCTGTTGCCTTTACTCCTTATGGCAATCAGGGGGCACACCCTCAGTCACTACCCAGCTGACACCCTTTGAAGTGATGACTGGTAGACAAATGAGATTACCTGAACACCTGTTGTTTGACCTGCACACCCCCACCGCAGACTGCGTGTCTGTGGACCAGTATGTGGAAAAACTCAGAAAAAGATCTCATACACACACACTTGTATGCTGCAAACTGCATGGGCAAAGCCCAGCAACAATCCAAAATACAATTTGACAAACACGCACAAGAAGTGGATTGGCAGGTTGGAGATCAGGTAATGGTACTTCGATTTGCACATCCCACCCACTCCTTCTCCAACAAATGGGAAGGCCCATACCCCACTGTCAATAAGCTCAGTCCGGCAGTCTATCAAGTTAGACTCCTACAAAACAACAAACTGACTGACAAATTGTTGCATGCAAACCAGTTGAAACTGTACAAAGGAGCTTAACTTACCATTCCTAACCCCATTGAGCAGAATTGTACTAATACACTAATCTTTGATCTTCCTTTTCAGATACATTGACAAGATGGCTATCTTGTTCCTATATTTCCTCCTTTCAGGAGTGATCCCCTGCATCCAAGGCACGGTACCGGACCTCATCCGACAACTGGATCCTCCAGCACCTCCTACAGAGGGAGTTTCCATCAAAATACCAGATACCATGATCACTGTCCAGGAAGGTTCCGATGTTACCTCACTGCCTCGGTCATTGCTCCTGATAAATCTACCCTTCAAATTGAGCAGCAAACCACATTACAAGGACAAATCCTCCCTGTGGCCAAACTCTCCAAAGGAACTTTTCAGGGTTGGTCCAATGCTAAATTATCCCAAAATGGTTCACTGTCCTTGTTACAAACTGCACTAAGACACTCTGGTTTGTGCAATATTACTGCCTTAATAGATCCTTCTTACTGTAATTCTCTATCCAAAGATTCCGCTTGCAGATTTTGTGCTATACATCACATGGCCTCTGCTGCCATGTATCTCTCTGTGTTACCGCCCACTGATAAACAGCTTTTGGAATGTCCAAAGCATAACCCTGGTCCCCGTAGTGGTCTCACAGCCACAGCCCTCCCAGGTTATTTGATTAATAACTTACCGTTTATGCATATACCTGTTTTATTTAATCTTACTTACTGGAATATAAAAGAGTTTGGTATGTGTCACAATACTAATACATCTGCATTTTACAGTACATTATTACTTGATAGTTTAGCTGCATTTCAGATTTGGACTAAGGATCCCTTTACTGGGGTCTATTCTACTAAACACAGAGGCAATTTTAGGAGAAAAACCCCTCCTGGTAGTTTGAATCATAACCGTAACAAATGTGAAGTTGACAGTTCTGATGTTACAGGTGCTACAGGTACCGTCACAGGTCTTTTTGGTACTGCCATATCTATCTGGAATATAGCAGACATTGCAGCTATCAAATGTCATTCTGTCAAGTTCTCCACTGGCTTGGTTAACAATGTTTTACCTCCATTATTGCATGGTGTGTGGATGGCCTTAGTCAGGAAGAAAGATACACTGTATATAACATGCACGACATCGCTAAAGCATTTACTGATTCAAAAGATAAGATTAACGCTCTCATACAACAGAACAATAGAGAAGCAGATAAACAATACATTGCTAGGGAAATACTCTGCTCTGCTTATGGTTCATACATTCTCGCTACCATCAATAACCTCTTCCGTGATTTAGAATCTGGAAGAATTCCTGATATCACACATGATAGACGCATTTCCAAATGGCATTGTCCAAAATGTAAAACTTCTAGCTGTGTTTCCATGTGTATGCAACAGACTTTGTCTATTCCTCTCTCCACAGCTAGGAATTTGGGTTTGTGACCAGACACCCTAATACTGGTCCTTGTTTTACTACTGAGAAATGTTCCATAACAGATAACATGTTTGTTTCCTTCACTGTCTCCTTACCACGTTTTGACCCCACTACAGCTCTGTTTGACAAGCTTGCACTAGCACACTCGATAGGGCATTTGGATGAAAACATCTACAGAGAATGCCTGGATCTACCACCTTTATTGGTCTACCATTCTTTCTTGGATGCCTGAGTGACTCTGCACACGGACTGCTGTGCGAAAAAGCAATACATCTACCTGTGCCAATGTGATGTGTTTGATGTTATATGCCCTGTTTGTGGCTACTCTCCAGACAGCATTGATTGGACTTTCACTATGAATGATGACATCACTGAGAATGGCACCAACTCTTTCGACTCAACTTTGTCTCCTGATCAGTTCTACCAATCCTATCGTGAGGAGGCTCATTGCCTGTCAACACAGATTTTGAAGACAACTTACACATGCCCTGTCCAGTTGCAAAAGTGGAGACTGCCTACTGTGCACTCACAGTACAATTCAGATGGTGAGTATTGCGTCGTTACTAATCACAAGTCTTATACATATGGTTTTGTTACTTGTGCTATTGATTACCCCAACTTCTGTTTCGTTCCCCACCAGAAGACTGTTATTGGACATACTGTTATAACCCCTGTCCCCCTTATGGATGCAGACATTATTGATGGTAACCCAGATTATCTACTCTCACTGTCAGAATACTTACCATACTTTTACGTACACATAGACCCACTTACACTTACACTGAAATCACTTTTAGACAGGAAGGACACACACCTCATCCACATCAGCAATAATATTACCAAAGCCAACAAAGCTGTTCTTGACTTGATTAATGATGGAGATATGAATAATGCCTTAACTAACACCTGGCTAGAGATTACTTTTAAAGGTTTTGTCATTATACAAGCATTTTTGATATTCACTTTGATTATTATGCTTTATTGCCTATGACGTACACTACATCAACACTGTGAGCAGCTCGAGTTCTTTTACAAGGCTCATGTGTCGGGATTGTAAACGACCACTGCTCCTGTCCTTTCCCTAGATTTGCCTGTGTTGCCCTTGGAGGCAACAAGAGGAGAATTGTTACACGAGGTCCCTGCACCCTAATTGATACCCTCAGAGGTACACCATAGACAGCTAATGCTTAGGTATATGTTATACTAATACATAGGGCTAAGGGCATCTACCGTATAAAAGCAGATGTCAGGATATGAATGCATATTGTTGTAATCAACTTTGCTTGCTAATACACACATATTATACCATGTAGTTTCTGTCTATTTCTTACTTGTCAGATGCCAAGACACCTGTCCTTGAAGTAATGATAATATGTAAGGCAACATTGCCATCCTTTGGTGATGTGCACCACTACACTTGTTATGTAAGACTCTGTATAAGAACTTCTTTGTTCTAAAACTGATGACTTTACAGAATTATATAATGTTATCTTGGACCATGGAGCCACCTCTAATTTAGCCAATAGGGCTCATCTCTGTAACTAGAAATGTTTCTATCTTTTAGTAACCATAGTAATTATCATAGGTATATAATGTAATGCACAGGCTTTAAGCCTCGGAGACCCGAGAGATCCCAAGAGACTACAGAGAAACCTTGAGGTGCAGGGAACGCTTAGTACTGGCTCCCAGTTCGTATTGGTAAGAACTGCCTAGGGCAACTGTGATTTATCCCTTTTGTAGTAATAAACTTGTTTATTACTCGAATGCAACTTGTTTGTGTTTACTTGCATTCCCAATATTGTCAAGAATCTGAAGGTGAGGTTTAGACCTCTCAACACAGTGGTCACAGAGAAGTAGGCAATCAGGATAATGTTGACAGGCAGTAGACAGTAGTGCGGTCAGTAGGCATATACCAGCACAAAAAATGTATTTGACTCTATTTAGTGTCAGAGAGTAGGAAGGGCAATTAACCAGGGTAGGAGAAACAAACTAATTACCACTGATAATTAAGCAGATACTTCCCCTGTTGGCCATTTGGGTGATACTGGCTTCCACAAAATAGAAATCAAGCTAGTTACCACTAACAATGAAACAGATACCTCCCCATTAGCCAATTGGGTGAGACAGTACATTAGTGGCAGAGCCAGTGAGCATTTAATGGGAGGAGGAATGCGTGGGCAGGGTGGGCTGAGAAACCTGTTCAGCTTTCTTCTGCACTGGGGCAGGGGCCGGGAGCTTGTGCGATGCAAAGTTGTCAGCTGAGGAGGCCAGCCAGAATTAAAGGAAGAACTTTGTGAAATAAAGGAATTAAGGGACCTAGAATGTTTTGTGGATGATATGTTTAGAAATCTCCCACCTCAGACAGTAGAAAACACAGAAAGTCCATCAAATGATCAATTAGAAACACATTGTACTACACAGATAGTAAAACATCCTATTTTAAAAATACCTGTAATAATGTTAAGCTGCATAAATGGGTAAGAGAAAATGAAGAACAGATCCCCTCTGACTGGGAACTAGTTAAATAGAAAAAATAGAAAAAAGGAAGGAGAGCCCACCTATTGTCCACATCTAAATTTGGATTATCATATGAGTAGCAGGACATGCCCCCATTAAGGTTACAACAGCAAATCAATTCTCTATATTAGAGGAACAAATGCTAATATAAGTATGAATAAACCACCAACAAGAAATAAGTCTCTCAGAACAATAGTTAGATATATAGATTCTTATTTGAGCTCTAATAACAAACAACGAACAACAGTTACTTGTTTACCAGGGGCAAAAATCCAGAATGTAGCAATAAGTATTGCTAAACTTAATTTGACTTGTCATTCAAATGTTATTTTGAACGTGGGATCAAATAACGTTGGTCATTGTCATGAAAAATACATTGTTCGGGATTTAATCGATTTAGGAAACAAAATTAAAAATAAAGGCTGCACTGTAGCTATCTCAGGTATTTTAACTATTCCTAGGGCACACCCAGAAAAGAATGGCATTATTGAAAGAATTAATGCACGATTAAGAAATGGGTGTAATATTGCAAAACTTCATTTCATTAATCACTGGGATACCTTTTTTTACAATAAAGCTTTGTTTGCCAAAGAAGGTTTGCATTTGAATAAAAGGGGGCTCAGAAATTAAGTTACATTTTTGAAGAGACATTTGTTAAGCTCAATTTAAACTAATAACTGGGGAGGAAAATCATAGTCGTTCTGTTAACCTGACTATACCTATTTCTTTAAATACTAACAATAGAAAGGTACACAATATTAGGTGTATTAAAGGCTTGCTAATTAATGCTAGAAGCATCAGTAGTAAATCTGATGAACTAGTTGCCAGAATCAACTGTGATAAGCCAGACATTATAGCAACCAACGAAACATGGTGGCCTAATTGTGACTCCTGGGAGCATTCTGTAATGGGTTATCAGTTATATTAATGTAGTAGACAAGAAAGAAAGGGGGGCAGGATAGCTGTGTGCATTAAAGGGAATCCATATGATTCCCTATGAAATTATTTTGAAGGTTACTATGAGGATCCAGTATGTAAATTGCTAGATTATATTTAGATAACGTTTTCAGTAAGACAGAAAAATACATTTAAAGTTGTGATGTGGAGGCATCGATTTTGTGGACAGGAAGAGTGCTGTGATGATGATGTCACTGCCTCACCAGCTCTATCAGCATGCAATTAAGCAGGTTAAAATAAAACTTCTCCTACAGACAGGGATCCTGTTCTCTCATGAAGAGTAGCACTGGATTCTTTCCTTGCACTCTGCCAAACATAAAATCCTGAGTATTCCTCAAAATATAATAGAATACCTGACAACATAGTCAAACTGTTCTCACCTGCTGCACTGTACACTATTGATACTGGTGAGGCAGTGACATCATCACAACACCCTTCTTGTTCACAAAATGGATGCCTCCACATCAATATTTAAAAAGCATGTTTCTGTCTTACTGAAAAATTTTTCTAAATATAACCCGGCAATTTATGTACTGGATCCTCATAGTAACATTTACAATAATTTCATAAGGAAATGTATGGATTCCCTTTAACTCCATTTTTGATACAGTTGATGTCTCTTATAAAATTAAGTTCCCCAACCATGTGGAATCACTATGGATAAAAATATGTAGAAGTAGAATGGAGAAGGATTTTTTACTTGGAGTTTGCTAGCGTCTGCCTGACCCTACTATGAACATGACAATAGAAAGAGCTAATAAACTAGATTCAGCAGCAGAGCTAGTTGAAATCATATTCATGGGAGATCTCAATTTAGGGGACATAGATTGAATAAACTCCAAAGCATCTAATCCTCAGTCAAATAGATTTTTAAATCAATGTATAGAACTCTCTTTGAGACAATAAGCAACAAGCCCTAAACGAGGGTCTAATATTCTGATATAATTTTAGGATCAGAGTGCCTAGTAATTGACAAATGTCTAGTGACATCCCCTCCTGGTAATAGTGATGATTTTTCCGTCACATTTGAAATTGTTTCTAATTTGCAAAAAATAAAAAAAAATACCAAAGTATATGCTTAGAAGCAGGCTGAATTAAATAAAATAAATACTAACTTATACAAAATAAAATGGCTAGAGGTATTTGATCAGCTTACACCAGAGGATATGTGGAATTGCTTAAAAACTAAGAGTTTGGACATTGCCAAAAATATATGTATCAGTTATTAATAAATGTCTAACTCCCAACATAAACCAAAATGGATAAATAAAAAAAATAATTAAACTAGTTAATAAAATGAAAAAAAAAATTCAAAAAATTTCAACAGAATAAATCCCATTTCACATTGGAAAATGTTAAAAATGTTCAAAAAATTTGTAAAGTTGAAATCTGAAAAGCTAAACAGAAAGTGGATCTTGACTTAGTTCAACATGCCCAAGCAAAGGATGGAATAAACATTTGTTTAGTTATGTAAATTCATTAAAACCACATCTTTATAAAGTAGGACTGTTGCTATACAATAATACCCTGATTAAGGAAGCAACACATATGGCAAATTCTCTTAATTTACATTTTTGTTCACTATTCAACAATGACAGCAAAGTCTGTAAACTGCCGGAAATTAACCATGCCAACAATATCACTTTTAGTGAAGAAGAGATAAAAGCTAAACTTGATAAAATTAAAATGGCACATCTCCAGGACCAGATGGAATTACAGGATATATGATAAAAATTATGGAAAAATTCCTGGTTGTCCCATTAAAACATCTGTTTGATTAAAGTATTGCAACAGGTACTGTACCAAATGACTGGAAATGTGCAAATGTGGTGGCACTATTTAACAAAGACAATAAAGAACTTATGGACAATTATAGACCGATCAGTCTAACTCCAATATTAGGGAAAGTTCTAGAAGGAATCACTAAAAATAAACTGTCTGCATCCCTTGGTAATTTAGATACCACCCACCATGGCTTTACATCCGTACATTCTTGTACCACTAACTTGTTAAGTTTTTATGAACTGGTTAGTACCTCCCTTGACAAAAACATTCCTTACAATGTGGTATTCTTGGATTTCAAGAAGGCTTTCAATTCTGTACCACACTGGGCATTGTTGGAAATTAAGATCCTTGAATATTGATAAGCATTATTTAAAATGGATACATAACTGACTTCAAAATAGGAAACAAAGAGTACTCATTGAGGGTCATTAGTCAAAATGGTATCACATACAGAGTGGGGTACCCCAAAGCTCAGTACTTTCACCTTTCATTTTTCAGATTTTCATTTCAGACTTGTTCTCAAATATAAACAGCTGGTTGTTGAAATATGCAGATGACTGTAAATTAGGAAGACCCTGTAATTCTAAAGAAGAGGTTAATATGCTTCAAAATGACTTAAACAAACTAACTTCCTGGGCCAGCTACTGGGGTATGACATTCAACATAAATAAATGCAGTTTTATGCACTTTGGTAAACAGAACCCTCAGTATAATTATTATCTCAGTGGACAACTCTTAAAGAAAACAAATGCTGAGAAAGACTTAAGTGTGACCATATCTTACAACCTCTCTTCTGACTCACAAATTTCTGAGATCTTAGCTAAAGCTAATAAAGTTTGGTAGTCTATTAAAAATTCTATCAAATCTGGAGATAAAGAGGTGATCCTACCTCTATATAGAGCTTAAATTAGGTCCCAATCGATTATGCATCACAGTTTTGGAGCCCTTATAAAAAGAATGATGCAATTAGGCTTGAAAAATTTCAAACGAAAATAACAAAAAGCATATCAAATGTTTCTGAACTAAGTTATTAGAAGAGACTTAGTACATTGGGCCTAATGCCACTAGAAACTAGAAGACTTTGTGGGGACTTAATGATGGTATGGAATATTGTTCAAGATCAGCAATTAATGACCGAAACTGGCCTAAGCTTCAAGCAAATGAAGTTTGATACCCGAGGTCATCCACTTCAGTTGGAGAGAAAAAGTTTCAGAATGAGTAAAAGATCCTTTTTCTTTCTTTTTTTTTGTGTGATTTCTTTTCACCCCAGCTTGCATCCATGCCAGCCTCTCCTTCAGGTGAGCCAATGCTTCTAACGACACATCCTGTCCCCTGAGCCTCCGCTCTCAAATGACAGCCATCTCCCCGGGTAACCCGGCGTAACCCTTTGGCAGATGGTTCCCCCTCCTCCGAAGGGAAAGCACAAGCAAGGGGGCCACAGACCAGCACAACAGCTTGGCCCGGCGAGATGCTGCTGAGGCAGAAGGCTTCAGAGGCATTGATGGGCTCGGAGAGCCAGGCAGCCATCATCCAACATGACATGGAGCATTTTCACGTTTTTCTGTGTATGTCCCTCCTTCACCATCGTGCAGTGCTCCTGGTCTCCACCAGAGGCCGCTGCTGACCGACAAGTCCCTAACCCATCCCCGGGAGAGAAGAGCAGTCCCTATGGATGCTCAATCTTCTCCCACCCCTGCCAGCCCCCAGTGTCCTGAGTCCGTTCCCAAACACAGTTTGCCGGAGTGGGTCCAGATAAGGCACCCACGCCTCAACCCTCTACACCACCGGGCCAGCTCCTTTTTCTTTTCTAACAGAATTGTTAAACTGTGGAATAGGTTAGTAACCAAAATTGTGATTTGTAAAACAAAGGAATTTTTTAAACTTAAATTAGATAATTGCCTATTAGATTACCAAAGCATAAGCTATTGTGGGTGAATGATGGGAGCTTACATGAGCTATGCTCTCTGTTCCCAAAATCTTCCATAGTGAACATGTGATGTCATCGATGACATTTCATATTTTAGCCAAGGGCAGGACTTCATTCTTTCATAAAAATAAATGGTTTATTCCACAGGAAGGAACACATGCAGCTGCAGAAGATTAGGAGCCCTACTGCAGAAATAAGGACTGAAGTGCCCCAAAGAACTAGGGGCCCTGCTTGGACCAAACATTTCACCTCCACTGTATTCAGGTAGATAAGTATTAGAGCTGTGCAAATCCTTAAATATTAAACCTTGCAAACTTTAAAGGTTGAACCTGAAAAGGTTCTACTGAGTTCTACCATGAAGAACAGAGAGAACTAGGTTCTACATTGTTCAAGCCAAACAGTACAAGCTACAAAGTTTCTACCAGGTCCTACCTGGTTCCAGCAGGTAGAACCAAGTTCTACCTGGCCCAGGTCACACAGTACATCATAAATCCTTACCCTGCCCTAACCCAATCCTTCCCAGGAAACTATTGGCCAATTTCACTTCTCCCCCCTCTTGCCAAGCTTCAAGAACCCATTCTTTACTCTAGGCTTGCTGACTTTCTTTCCTCCTCAAACTTTCTCTTACCATTCTGGGCTGATTTTAGGAAGAACCACTCCACCGTCTCATCTCTGCTGCATATAACCAATTCTATATTCATTGGGATGGTTCAGGGACACATCACTGCAGCCATTTTCATTGATCTAGCCAAAGCTTTTGATTTGTTGTCCCACCATCTCCTACTAGGGAAGTTGAATTCTGCTGCCCTTTCAGCATCAACTGTGAGTTGGTTCCATTCATACCTCACTGTCAATAGGCAGGTCACGTTGATAGTGTTCTGTACCCCCCTCCCTATCCATGCAGGGGTCCCACCGGGCTCCATCATAGGTCCAGTCCTAGTCTCAGTTTTCCTAATTGACCTCTCTTCTGCATATGACTCTTCTCACATCCACATGTATGCAGATGACCCAGTCATCTACACCTCTGGCCAATCAACCTCAATTGTTCAGGTCCCACTCCAGCACAACTTCAATAATGTACTGTGCTGGTTCCAAGCCAACTGGCTCAGGGTAAACACCAAGAAGACAGTGACCATGACCTTCAGCTCTAGTCAGAAACTGTCAAGGCTACCACCTTCACTTGTCTTCTCTACCTTGCACCACACCCTCCTTGAGTGTGTTCCCACCTTCAAGTACCCGCGGGGGTTTGGCTTTACAGCAGGCTTGACTCTTCTGTCCATATTGATGCCATCCATGCCAAACTTCACCCCAAACTCAGTGCCTTATACAGAAATATGGACTGCCTCCCACCCAGGACATCGGGAGTTGGTAAACAAAATTGTCCTCCTGGTTTTTGACTATGTAGATGTGGCCCATGACATTTCTCCCTCTTCTTTACTCATCAGACTGGACACCCTCTGCACTGCGATCTGTTGCTTCACCTTCAACTTTCCTCTCTGCACCCATCACTGCTCACTCTAGTCCTCCCTGCCCATCCTTCCTCTACCTTTACATTGCCAGTCCCACTGCACCTCTGTCATTGCTAAATACTGGTTTAACTGTGTTCCCTTTTATATCTCTTCACTCCTTTCCCCTTTTACCTCCTCTTCTTACTCCCTGATCTCCAGGGATTCCCCCAACTTTGTCATTCCCCATTCTCACTCAAGTGCTGTGCTAGCAGCCTTCTCCTACTGTCTCCCTCTCCCTCTGGAACCATCCCCCTCTCTTCTTTGGCTCTCTCCCACTCTTCAGGCCTTTAGACATCAGCTAAGGCTTACTCCTGCTCCCCCTGGTACTTGCCTCACCCCCTCCTGACCCTTTGTCTCTCTTCTCCCTGCCCATCTAGACCCACCCTCCCTCACCTATCTCTCCACTTTTGGGACTCTTGTGTCCTTGGCCTCCATTCTGTAAGCTCTAATGCTTGAGGTGCTTACTCTTAACTCTATAGTGTGATTAAGCTACTGCTGCCAAGTAAGACACCCATGGTCTGCCCCTTTCCCAAGCTTGATTCCATGCTGTGCTAGGTCAAATGTGCCATCCCACCTATTGTACTATGATTTCATCTGCCACTGTATTTTTATTTATGAAGTCTGGACATTTGAAATGCTCTTCATGTCTGTACTCCCTCTCCCACCCCAACCCAGGTTGCACCTGGAAATGAGCCTTGGCTCAGTGTTCCTTTCCAAATTGTAACTAACTAACTAACTAACTAAGTAAACCCACCCCTTCCTATGCTCCTACCTTTAACAGAATGAAGTCTTCAGAAAAAATTCATGCTAAGGGGAATATGCATTTGAGTACCACTATTAATTTTATACATAACAAGGACAAGGGTTAAAATTTAAGAGTTAATAACCTAAATATCCAAACCATCAGAACATACAACAGGTTTGGAGATGCTATGTTACAGTCCTCTATTTCTAGAATTTGCAATAAATTGCCAAATGAGGTAAAGAACATCTCAGCTCACAGTGCTTTTCAAAAAGCTTTGAAACAGTATGTGCATCACACTTGTACCTGTTTTTGATAGTTAAATATTTATTGATGTAACTGATTTTATGTTTTATGCTTGTTTTTCCTGTTTTACATGTTTTGTACAGGATATTGGTGTAAATAGGGTTTTACCATGACAATTTATTACCTGTATAAAAATAAACTTTTATTCATTCATTCAGAGGCACAGCAGAATTGTGTGCCCCATCCTCTGCCCCTCCTCATCCTCTGCATCCAGTATTTCAAGCTTCAAGTTTAAGTTTATTTGTTCAACTTTTAGTCATTACAAAATAAAAGTAAAACATTTTTAAAAACAAGTACAAACTGAGAAAGGATTTCAAAATACAGTTCAGATTTACATTTATATACCTGCTGGAGTTCATACAATTATTACAATAAATTAATATAAAAAGAATTGATAATGAACAACCTGATAATAATTATATTCACACTTACATAGTGCAACAAGTCAGGAAGAAGCTTAAGTGATGCTTTAGGTAACCTGGGATAATTCCAAGTGTAACCAGAACCTACTAGATTTGGGTGCGGTGTCCTACATTTCATTGCAGCATACTGAAGTATGTATTCTTTAATCCAAAGTATACATTTGGGGAGCTGTCCATGGGTCTTCAAAAATATGCCTAAGATTCCTTTTGATATTGTTACAAAATATGTTAAATATCATATATGAAAAAATATAAGATTCAATCTGATAGTGATTTATGAGTTCCATATATGAGCAGAATAATAACTTTAATTTCTAGCTTTCCTTGTTAAGGAGTAATGTCTTGGAGTCAAGCAGACCCACAAATATGTGCTATATTATGTGACAAATTCAATCAGAAGCAAACGATATATCAAGACAACAATGGCTAAAACAAGTTTATGGCTTTAATAAAATCTATGATTTTTTCCCACATCTCAGGATTGGAGGATGAAAAAAAGAAAATTACTCCATCCTTAGGCAACTGAGGCAGTCTGTAAAGGATTTCACTCAAGTATCTATTCCTTTATTGATTGAAAAAAGGACAGAACAAAATATGCTCAAGGTCATTGACATCTCTTCTGTACAATTACAGTAAGGAGATTGGACTTAATTTCTATGTTGGATATAATATTACACAATTACTATGCTTAAGTTCCAGTCTATACCTTGTATATACAATTCATTTGTTTCTGTTCTGAATATAATCTAAATAAGATTCCCTATTCAGTTTTGTTTAAGAAATTTACATCAACTATGAATTTTGGATTTTTGAATAGCAGCTAGACCTTTTTGAGCTGCAATATCACTAAACACTCGGTTTAATTTGTTCAATAATGTGTATTATTGGAATTCTATAAATTTCACTCATTATTTTGGCTAGACTTACAGTGTAAATTTCTTTCTTCATAAAGTTTAAATATAGGAACTGAAAACCTGTATCCTGTGTTTGGTGGGGAGGGGCTCAACTTTCAACCATCTGGCTATGGTCATCCTGTATTTGCCTTATGTTCCAGTTCACAGAGTGGCTACTGGACAATAGAAAAAATAATTTGGCCAAATATTCAGGAGGCAAAGTTTTGTGTGCAGCCATATTTCATTCCCTGCCTTTATTGTCCAAAAAATAGGTTAACTAGATTGTGGGTGGAGGTGAGCACTGCTGTATCCAGTGCAAGACCTCTCTTTCATGCCATGCTGAGTGTAAGTAACAACAATGCAATTTGGGGTGGGATTTTCATCAGGCTGTCCAATTACAAAAAGCACCGTGATGCAAGTTCCACCCCAAACTGCTTTGTTCTCACTCAGCAATCATGGCATACAGAAACTGTTGTCACAAGCTGGGTATTGTGTTTTTCCTTCCACCCCACCTAACAGCCTACATCATGCTGAACTCCTAAAATGGACAGTTAGGGAAGGGAGAGCAAATGATGCGACACACATAACAGTGCCTCCTGAAGATGGAGCCAACAGATTTTTTTATAGTCCAGTGTCTCCATGAAGCGGAAAAGAAACCATCAGGCAACATGAAAGAGAAGACCACACCAATCAAGTTAGCGCTGGCAAAAAGAGCAAATTAACTGTGCTGTTCATTAAGTCAGTAATGTGCTGCCAAATATTTAACAACCCTCACCCTGTGCCTCAGCCATCCCTACTTTCCCACCCCACACTGGCAGCCACCTCAGCCAACTCACCCATCCTCTGCCCCTCTGGCTCTGCCTCTCACGCATGTTCCCCACTCCCATCACTTCCACACTGTGGCATCCTCTCTCCTTTGCTCCACTACTGCAATTCTTGCAGTATTGCAAGCAATGATGACAGCCTCCAGCTGAATGCTTCACTAGAATTGCAGTTACAGAATCACAGGCAGATCATTCTTTTTGTTTGCTATTTCAGAAATGGTTTAGCTCCCTAATGCTATATAATAAAAAAAAAAGAGAGAAAAGTAAAGAAAAGAAAAGAAAACCAGCAGCGCTGGTCTGGAGGGATTTGTTAATCCACTCTCACTGATACAAAAACAATTCTGGACCATGGGGGATTATACGTTTACAGAGCTAGCCAGCTTACACAGAAAATGCAGTGTAATTCAATAATATATAACATTCCATGAAGCTAGCAACAACTTTGTCTTGATTT
This sequence comes from Neoceratodus forsteri, assembly GCA_016271365.2. Lineage (NCBI taxonomy): Eukaryota > Metazoa > Chordata > Ceratodontiformes > Ceratodontidae > Neoceratodus > Neoceratodus forsteri. The sequence goes on from CM057456.1 coordinate 582,219,454, forward strand.
ACCTGACTAGGTTATAGAAATAAAACCCATTAAGATGGAAAAGCAGTGTGCATCATGTTGGTGTATGATACCTGGCCTGGCCTGGCCTGACCCCAGCAATGCTCTCCACTTCACTTATATCCCTAGTACCCTTCCCTGATGACTCGGACCTCCTATCCAAACAAAAACTTTCATCCTCAAGGCTGCTGTTCTGGTTCTTGACTCATTTCCTTCTTCTTTCACCTCTTCTGGATAAACTGATGTGGAAACAGTCTAAATGACCTGACAAAACAGTGACTGATGGCAATGAGATTGAGTGGAATGGAGAGTACTACCCATTGGACCTCCATGCTTCCTCTCTGGCCTCGGGCTTCAACTGACATGTCCTAATGTTCACTGAAAGCACAGAACTAGCACACATAACAGTGCCCACCATGCTTGATGGGCAGCCATCAGTGCATGGAACTAGGATCAGGCTGGGATTGGATGAGCTGCAGCAGGGCAAGAGAATGTTGCAGCCACCCCCACACTGTCAAAATGACAGGTTAAAAGGACTTCACTGACCAGTAATATGACACTTGGCACCAGACTACAAGTGTTGGATCCCACACAAATGCAGATACTGTGGGTGGTCAAAAAGCAGAAAATAGCAATCATAGGAATGGACACAGAGGGTGGGTTGCCCAATTCGCAACAAAAATAAACTTTTGCCTGGGCCCTGGATGGAGTTAGCAACCTGCATTTTGCTGATGGAAGCAATGATCCAGGCCTCTCCCACCCCAAGCATCTGTACTAACCTGCATTGTGGTACGGGGCAGTTCCAGCCTCCAGCACATCACTGCATTAAGTGAACCACAGTTTATTCAAAACAGTAGATTGTCTGTTGGTGTTCTCACCTTCACAAACAGCTGAGTCTGAACTTCTTTTGATTAAGGTCGAACTGAACTTGTAACCTGAATGAGTATATGTCTGTTGAATGCATAATTAGAGCCAAATAAATAAAAAAAAAACACCAGCATACCACTAAGCACATTAAAGTTTGCACCAAATGACTTTCTTACAGATTTCTACTGCATGGTCATGCATCTCGAGATTGGTGAACTTTGCACCACAGCTGACATAGGAAGAGTTGGAGCAGAAGTAGATGATGGTTGTATAGAATATGAATGAGATGCACTGCTGTTTTGTCTTAGATAAACACGATTAATTGTTGATGGACTGAATATTTCTATACCCTGAGATCTGAGTTACTTCTGTTTGTGACACATCTGAATCAATGAGTTTCTGCATGACAGGCTTACAGGTACTGTGGCTGGTTATCCACTTTTCAGGGGGTAATCCAGTACTTCCTTTTAAGATTTTCATTGTGGTTCTGATTTTATTTTCTCCAGTTGTTACTGACCTGTACAAAAATGAAACACTGGGTTTATAGCTGATGATGGGGGTTAAAGTGATTTTTTTTATTTATAGGAAAACATTGAAAAACGTAATATGTAGACAGCATTCAGTTTATAGTTGATAGAATATTCTGTATATCTATTTCTTTTTCTCTTCATTACTAGATTCATTTAAATAAAGGCAAGACCCTTGTGCCCTACTTTCCATCTACTCCTGGGGCCTGATTCCAAAAGGGGGGTGCAAGGCCTGCATCAAGCCCTGAGTGCAATGCGAAGAGGGTCACTGATGTGCCAAAGACCCTAGGAAGCAGAGCGGTCCGATTCTCAAAGGGGTGGTGTATTTGCAACATTTTCCCCACTTTATAGCAGCTTGTTCCAAAAGTTTGGCTCAAGTCCCATAAAAGGGAGTCCCTCACAGATGCAAATGTAGACCAGGGAGAAGCTGGTCTAACTCACTCCGGACTTGCTGCAGGGCTTTTGCGGCAAGTGCCTTTCAGAATCATGCTTGCCGCAATGTTTGATGAAGTTGCAAGTTGCATCAACCACCCTGCCGCAAGTCCCTTGCTGTGTCCTTATACCCTGCTGTTTAACCCTTTCATGAAGTCACAATCCTCCTTTTGTTACATCATGACTATTTCCACACAAAAAAAAAACAACAATAAAAACAAACTATGATATCAAAAACAGAGAATTATTACTTCGGCAAATGATCAAGTAACAGACACAGATGAACTCTAGGGGACAAGGATCCCATTGCCATGCAACTTCACCTACTAATGAAGATCAAAAGGATGTAAAACTGGACAATACAATACATATAAAACATACTGTAAGTGAAATTGTTTCAAAATATCACATTTTTAATGTTTTCTTAAAAGTGAGAAACTCACTATTATTAAAAAGAGACAGCTGGAACAAACATTTATGGTTGTATTTGTGCAGCGTATTTCCTATATACAGTGAATGGATCATAGCCAGAATTTTGCATGTTCTCATACATTCAAGGTTAACCAGGCATGATGTCCTGTGTGCTGGCTCCTGTCTGGGTTTTTGTCTGGCATTCACTGTACTCTAGATATTAGGCACTGGCTGAGTCTTTACCTAGAGTCATGTCTCCTTGTCATAGACTACTGCTTGGCTGTTCTTAGAGCAAAACACAACCCAGTATTAAAACATTTATGTGGAGAAGGGCAGATGTTTTTCATACTCAGCAGTGTCATTGCTGTCAAGGAGGTTAATGTCTTTGTCTGTGAAGACACTGGATTTCAGAGGATGATTCCCCTTGCCCAACTTTTTTTAAAATAAGTCTGCTTTGCAGCTATTGTGTTTATGGTTTCCTTGAAATCATTGTTGCCACCATGATAGACTGAATAAGGAAAACTGGGTTTTTGCAAGAGTCTGTCAGTATTCCACAAAAAGCCATGAACTGTCCTGGGCTCATAATCGGTGGAATTCAATTACTCAGTGTGAATATAGCATTGGCTAAATGTGTTTCTAGGCCAGTCAAAGGGATAATTTCAACTGCCTAATTATCATTTAACTTCTCAAGGTAGGGTCAGACAAGTCGCATATCAAAGTTTGTTGTGTGGATAGTGGGTTTTTTCATGTGTTTGTTTGTTTCTTTTGTTTCGTTTTGTTTTTGTTTTCCTGCTCATTCAGAAATTGTCATCTTTGCTCATTGGTGTCTTTTTGACATCGTGCTGGTAATGACTGCAGATAACGTAACTGATGACATTGATTCAGAGAATGTTTTTTTACGGATGCACAAGCCCAACTCTCAGACAGGTTCCAAGTTACAATTCTATCTGTCTGACATTGGATTTATTGTATTATGACTTTCCAACATCAGATCAGTGGTATTACTGTTTCTGATAGCAGCTAAATTCGTATGGAAGAAATCGAAACCCATGGATTACAAGCACATTTATTACTTACAGGCCAGGAACAGTCATAATACCCCTTGCATTATTCTTGAAAACACATATACAATGAATTGTGTAACAAGCTGCTTAACCATTACTTTCCATACCTGCAGATTTCTGAACTGGTGTTAGAAAATATAATTAATGTTTTCTTATGGAAATGTTGACTTGATTAGCTTTGTCTTGAATGTTTGCATATTGTCCTTGCACTAAACTTGCATTTATTACTATGCAAAGAAAATGACAGATGTTTCTGATAAAATTCTTGCACATTCATGCAAATAACTTAACTCATTTCTAAACCAAGTCCAACGATTTGCAATAATATTATAAATCATGCAAAGTTAAGCAATTATCTTATCTGTTTTTTTATTGGTGGGGGGGGGTTAAGGACAGTAATGTAGAGTTGGAGACATTTTAAGACCCTAAATGCAATACACTGAATCAGCCAGATCCTTTCAACTACTGGTATGTACATATGGGACTATTGTCCTATCTTGTATATTTCCTTTATGTCCATTTACTGCACCTTTAAAATAAAGATTAACACCCCAAGCCTTATATCCTGCTTGCCTGTGACTATCTTTTGAAATGCTGATACTTGGACCCTGCAGTATCGGCTGTTATGTAGATCCAGTGGATTCTTGGACCATCTACTGATATTCAGTTCTGATCCAAATAAAAATTCAGTAATTTGGTTTGATCAAATCCTCGCTGTCTGGCAAACTTTTCCAATGCAACCCATACAATCATGTGGTCACCCAGAGGGAGCAGCTCTGCACATATGTCAGAGGAACATCCCATCACTTTCCTCCTCTGGTTTCCACACACACACAATTTAAAGAAAAAATATACCCTTCAACCAGGCCACTTAGCACACCATCCCACCCTCCTCCTCACAGGCACAAATAAATTGTATTCCCTTCTCCAACCCACTTACTGTACTATTCCCTCTCACCCTCCTCCCCAACCACTATACACACTATATGAAATTGTACCCCCTTTTCCAACCCCACAGAGCAGCCTATCCCACCCTCCTCCACAGTCACAACACATGTTATATGATATTGTTCCCTTTCCCTAAATCCACTTAGCATCCTATCTGACTCTGCTCCTCAGCCACCACAAACACAATATGAAATTGGACACCCCTTCCCCAGCCTACCTAGCAACCATTGCAGTTCCTCCACATTCAATATTGTCAATTTTTACATATTTTTGGGTTTGTACTTTGTTGGTGAGTTATCTAGTCACAAAGAGGTAGCACAAATTGCTGTATAACAACTGGCCAGAATTTTTTCCCTAAGGGAAACCTGGTTATAATTCATCATTATTTAATTAATATTATTTATTTAATTATTTTTTATGGGGCTGTATATTCTATTCTATTATTTTGTAAAGTGCTCTGAGCACTTGGATAGGGTGCTATATAAATAAAATTGGCCTTGCCGTTATAACTTGTGGGTTATAACGGTGAACAAGCACTGGGTTTCCCTTGGTCCACACATGGGCCAACTGCCACTCTTGCTTTCCTCTCCAATTTATTCAGCTCCACACACCTGCACACTTTGCCTCTTCTGGCAGTTGGCGGAAAGTTAACTTAGAGAAAAACACATTAACTGGTTTAATAAATTTTAAACTTTAACTAAAAAAATAAATAAAAAAAAAGGAAAACCAAACATTTCAGCAGCGAAGCTCTGACTGTGCTGAAACCTGCAGACAGTGGCTGCCCCGGGATGTGGCTTTATTTTATATAATTGCTGTGGCGAAAAAATGCTGGCCAGCAATTATATAAAATAAAACATGTGGTGGAGTGTTTCATAGAATCATCATAGAAGCTTGATGGCAGGAAAGGACCAAACCGGCCCATCTAGTCTGCCCTATTTCCCTCCTACTTCTCTCCCCCTGCCAGCCCCTGCCCTTCCCATGCTAGTCAGCCCCATATATCTGTCCCATGCCCTCTTGAATCCCTCCACAGATTCAGCCCCCACAACCTCTTCTGGTAGACTGTTCCAGGCCTCCACCACCCTCTCTGTGAAGAATCTCCCCCTCATGTTACCTCTGTATCTTCCTCCTTGCAGTCTGAGGCTATGCCCTCTAATTGTGGCCCCCTCCTTCTTCTTTATAAGTTTCAATCATGTCTCCCCTTTCCCTTCTAGTCTCCAGCATGTACAGATACAGCTCCTTACACCTCTGCTCGTACATCTTCCCTTGCATACCCTGCACCATCTTGGTTGCTCTTCTCTGAACCCTCTCTATAGCATTTATGTCCATGTGGAGGTGTGGTCTGCAGAACTGGACCCCGTACTCCAGATGCAGCCTCACCATGGCTTTGTAAAGGGACATCATTATCTCCCTCCTTCTACTAGTAATATTCCTGCTGTTGCATGCCAACATTCCATTGGCCTTTCCCACCACCCTGCTACATTGGTTTCCTATCTTAAGATAGGATAAGACTATAATCCCCAGATCCCTCTCCTGTTAAGTTACTTTTATTGCCTCCCCTCCTAGGGTGTATCCTGCTCTAGTGTTTCTACTCCCCATGTGCATCACAGCACACTTTTTGGCATTACATTTTAGTTGCCATGGCTCTGACCACTCCTCGAGCTTCTTCTTGTCCCACCTCCTGTCCTCCACCAACCTGGGGTATCCACCCTATTGCAGATTTTTGTATCATCAGCAAATAGGTTCCCCTCTTCAGACCTTCCACAATATAGGTGATATAAATAATAAAAAGGAGAGGTCCCAGGACTGACCCCTGGGGTACCCCGCTCTTCACTCCCCATCCTGGAGTACACCCTATTTTGCATCTCCCTCTGGGATCTTCCTGCCAACCAGGCCTCCACCCACCTTGTTATTTTCTCACCCACTCCAAGACTTCAGAGTTTGCTAATCAACCTTCTTTGGGAGATGGTGTTGAAGGCCTTACTGAAGTCCAGATAGACCACATCCACCGCCCCCCTGGTCGACCATCTGAGTCACCCAATCAAAGAACTCAATCAGGTTCATTTGGCATAACTTCCCCTTTGTGAAGCCATGCTGTCTACTGTCCTGCAAGCCACTTTCCTCCAGGTAGTCCACCACCTCTCCTTGATTAGTGCCTCCATTACCTTTCCTACCACTGAGGTGAGGCTGAGAGGGCGATAGTTCTCAGTCACCTACCTACTTCCTCCATTGTGCAAAAGCACCACGTCCACCCTCCTCCAGTCCTCCAGCACCCTCCCCATATCCAGAGACAAGTTGAATAGCTTTGTCAATGGGGCTACCTGCTCCTCCTTCAATTTTCTGATCACCCTGGGGTGTAGCCCATCCAGCCCCATTTCCTTGTCCACCTTCAACCTTCCTAGTACCTCCCTAACCCTATCCATAGTAAACAGGCTCTGATTCACCCATTTGCCCTCCCTCCACTTCCTCTTAAGTTCAGGTCCCCTGCCGCTTCCTCCTCTGTAAATATTGAGCAAAAGTATTTATTTAGCACCTGCATTTTTCACAATCTACTTCCAATGGTAACCCTCCCTTCCTCCTCAGTCTTGCAATCCCCTGCTTCACTCTCCTCCTCTCCCTCACATATCTAAAAAAAAACTTTGTCCACCTTTTGGCATGTTTAGCTCTTTTCTCCTCAGTATCCACTTTTGCCCTCCTTATATTTTGCCCTGCCAGTCTCCTCTTCTCCCTATAAGCCTCTCTGTCCTCCTCTCTGAGTGTCCTCTTAAATTTCCTGAAAGCCCTCCTCCTGTACCTGACTGACCCCGCTACCTGCCTTGTGAACCAAAGTGGTCTCCTCCTTTTTCTGTTCTTCTTAACCTTTTTTATACACATTTCTGTGGTTTTAAGTATCCCTCCTTTAATAGATTCCCTTAACTCCTCCACTGTTTCTATATTCTTTGTTATCTCTATTGTTTTCCTTGCTATCCTTTTCATCCTGTCAAAGTCCGTGCACCTGAAATCCATGACTGTAGTGCTGGTTCAGTTTGAAATGGAAAGGGCATGGTGAAACCATGAGTATAGTGACAGCATAATTCATGAATATACTTGATAAGATGAGAAATACTTTCCCTCACCTAGAATCAAACCTCGACCCTTTGCTTGTAAAGCAAGCACACATCCAGTGTGCCACCTGAGGAGCTTCACTCCCAAGGTTTATGTAGCATCTAATACATTGGGTGTGTGTACAATCTTGTTAAACACACCACCCCAGCCCACATATTATTCTATATAAAACACATTTATTACAGTTATGCCAAATTACAGGAACAAGCATAATACATACCAACCCCAGGACGTCAGAGGTGCAGTCCCCAATCAAAACATGGGCTCTGAGACAATGAGATCCCCAAAATGAGCCTGTATTTATAAAGTTTGTTTGGTGCTATTTTTAGCAATTTCCCCTTATCTTACTCAGGAAACAAGAATGTGACCATACATGGCAGTGCTCTGTCAGCACCTTCTGTCCGTGTGCAGCTGGCTTCTTATCAGCTTCCTAACCTTGTAGAAAAGTACATATTTTCCCCTGTCTCTTCTATCTGTACAGTTACAAATGGCAAAAACATATTATTCCCCATAGTCAGTTTGTATTATTTCTCTAACTTAGCAGTGCTGTATTGCAAGTACAGCTAAAAAGCACTGGTCAGGGGATATTCTCTAGTAACGAGTAAATCCTTAATAATACATAGCAGCACATCTATTCCTAAGCTAAGCTATAGCATCCTATGCACTTATATTAGCAATACGCAGTTATATGAAAATAGCAGATCCCAAAACTTTAGGCTAACAGACCCTCCTTTGATACCCTTGCAAAGTGGTATCACAATAAAACAAGCATTTGTCAATGCCGAATGTTTGCTTGCTGGTATTGGCATTGGCAATGCAGGAGTTAGACAGATGCAGAATAGGAATGGCAGTGAAGTATTGAACGTCACATGAACTCCACCTCCATCCTGTAGAGACAGACAGGATTTGGGGTAAGTGTTTGGGTCATCGCCCATGACGGTCAATCCATGTCACCTCACCCTATTCTGCAGACATCAACACCTGTTGAGGTGTGCCTTAGGGTGTTTGGCTTTACAGTCACCCCATTCCATAAGGACATATGGTGAAATGGGTGCAGCATAAGAGAGTGGGGTGAAATCTTGGGCCGAAGAGTCCAAGGTACACCTCGATGCCTGTTGGTGGCTCGGGGGTGGGGGTGGGTTGGCATGAGCAGTACAGTTGGCAATCCAAAGGCACATCCCGATGCCTGTCTGTCTGTACAGGGTAGGACTTTATGGTTAGAAACCCTAATGCCTCGGGCGTTTGTTGGTATTTACAGTACAAATTTTCAACATGGTGTTTTTGTGACCCCACTTCAAGAAAGCATTTGGGACCTCTTCTCATGAAGAGTGGCAGTGTGATTTTGTCAATGTGTCCCGGAAACTGACTTCCAACAGCAACAGTGCCATTCTATGCCACATGTACGAAAACAGAGATCGGGCAGGATGTGAAGAATGACAGCTGTACCATCCATAGGGAGGTATGAAGAGATGGCAATGTTGAAAATTTGTAGTGGGAATATTAAAAATGCTCGCACTTCCAAGCATAAGTGGAAACTGCGCATCGCATGCGCCTAACACAGTCACTTTATGGAGTTTTGTCACCAGATTTTCAACATAGGCATTTTACGACCTCTGCTCATGAACAGTGTCACTGTGATTTTCTTAAGGTGCCCCAAACACTGATTTTCCCACAGCAACCCTGGTATTCTGCATTGGAAATGCAAAAACACATTTTGACCAGGATGTGAAAAATGACAGCTGTACTGTTCATAAGGAGGTGCGGAAAAATGGCAATGGTGAAAATCTGGAGTTAAAATATTACAAATGTGCAAAGTTGTGAGCGTGCGTGGAAACTGTGCAATGCACACTCATAATACAGTCATTTTATGGACTTTCATCACCAAATTTTCAACATAGTCATTTTAGGACCTCTGCTAAAGAACAGTGTCAGTGTGATTTTTGTTATGTGTCCCGAACAGTGATTTCCCACAGCGACTGCGCTATTCTGAACCAGAAGTGCGAGAACACATTTCAGCCAGGATGTGAAAAATGACAGCTTTACTGTTCATAAGGAGGTGTGGACAAATGGCAGTGTTGAAAATATGGAGTGAAAATATTGTAAATGTCTGGGTTACGAGCATGTGTGGAAACTGCGCAACACATGCTCATAACAAGTCATTTTAATGTGTCCCAAACATGGATTTCCCACAGCGACTATGCTATTCTGCACCAGAACTGTGAAAACACATTTGGGCAGGTTGTGAAAATGACAGCTTTACTGTTCATAAGGAGGTGCGTAAAAATGGCAATGTTGAAAATCTGGAGTGAAAATATTGCAAATTCACGAAGTTATGAGCGTGCGTAGCAACTGCACAACGCACGCTCATAAAACAGTCATTTTTTGGATTTTGCCCACCAGATTTGCAACATAGACGTTTTGACAGCCCACCTCATGAAAATTGGCACTGTCGTTTTGTTAATTGGTCCCGAAAGGTGAGTCCATGCAGTGACCGCAAAATCACCTTTTGGGGCCGATTAACGCCGTGACAGTGAAAGAATTCATAAGGAGGGGTTCCAAAAACCCCATGTTGAAAATTTGGTGCCAAAATTCCAAAAAAGGCCTGAGACATGCATCAAAGTTGAAAAACCCTATTCATCCCATTATACCGCTTACTGGCATTTTCTCAGTTTGAGGTCAGCTTTGAAGAGTGCAAACGTGTTCCCGGTCCACCAAAGATTGTCGCGCCAGACTCCAGAGGTAAGTCTGGGGTGAGGGGGGTGTGGTGAGGCAAGGTGCGCAGTGGGTGGGTGCAGAGTGTGGGAGGGGGGCCAGGAAGACCGCAGAGGGACCGTTTCCTTCTTTACAGGAAAAAAAAAACATCGCGGGAAGGTTTTTATTTTACAGGGACATTTAACTGGACATTTGGCACGCTGGGGTGGGCTCCCAGCATGCCAACCTACTGTTTTGTTGGGGGGCGACTGCAGCCGACGGGGTATTGGGCACCCACATCAGCATATAGGGGGATGCAATAGCCGACGGGGATTGGGCACCCCCTCGGCACAAACATAGGTTTTGCATGTGGGGGGAAGAAATTATGCCTATTGGGAGTAGGGTCACCCATCGGCACATCCACAAACTCAGAGAGACTGAAACAGGCAGGGATTGGGGCCCCCATCAGAAAACAAAGACTGTTTGGGAAGCACATGCTGCCGAGGGGGATTGGGCACCCCTGTGGCATGGGGGCTGCATAATACTGTTTGTGAATGTGGTGGCAAGCTGCCCGCCATGTTCACAAAGAGTATTAGGCTACCTAACATTCCACCTTGCAATGACAGGTCTGTCCCTCATTGCAGCACAATGACTGATGCTGCAATGATGAGGCGGTCCCTGATTGCTGCAGCGAAAACATTTGTACTTGGTGCACTTTTGGAGACCAGTGTCATTGACACACTGTGTCTCCATTGGTCCACCACTGCCATGCCCCCAAATGCAGTGCCTCCCTGGGCTGTAACAGTGCTGCACCTTCACAACCCACTTCTCTCCTAAGCTGTCACATAATGTTTCTTGCGCATGCATGCAAGCAAACATAAGAAGGATCTGTAATGTTATATAGCCTGTAATGCATGAACATATTTCAAAGTCCTAAGTGCACTATAATTTTATTTCAGGAGATGCCTGAGACAACATAGCATAGTAAATACAATAAGCACTAAAATAATTTGCAACCTGATGAATAGTTTGAAAGTAATTTCAGTCCACAAATTTAAAATAAATGAATCAAAATCACCATTATGTAATATAATATACAATAATTGCTGTGCTTGATTAATGCTGTTAATGATTCTTATCACATGTTCATCTTTACTGTTCACTAGAAGCTGTAAATGTAGGTTGAGTGAAACAATATGCACACAGAATGTTGGAATGTAATTCACAGCATCATTTTGAGGGCCAGGTTCACTGAGAACATACTATTCATTATGAAGTGGTACTGGCAATATAACTGTTTGACCAAGGACAGTCCAAGCAGTAGGAGTGAAGCATAAGTTTTGTGCAGTTACTGGATATATCAAGTTCCCATAAGTGAATGATTCATGATTAAGGCTATGTAGTCCTAACCATCCATATCATAGGTTAACTTTTTACCATGGGGAGGCACCATTTCATGAGCCATATTGGACAGGTAAACAAGAAAAACTTTATTTGTTAAATGCTATTCCACACATGTTCATAGCGCTGTACATAAAACTTTAAAAACAATATAATCTATAAACAGTTCAGTTCAGAGGACTAATTATAAGCAGCCAACTTCATAATTCAAATAAATGCCATGCTATATAAATACGTTTTCAAGGCAGATTTGAAGGCCTCAACAGTCGAGCACTCTTGAATCTGGTGAGGTAGAGAGTTCCATAGTGTCAGCGCAGCAAATTCAAATGATCTTGCTGCAGAAGTTTATGAACAGACTCTAGGAACCTCTAGCAATTGCTCATTGGTGGAGCAGAGAGGACAGAGGGGCAGTAAGGGCAAAGAAGATCTTGCAAATACCACAGTCTCTGTTCATGTAGTGCCTTATAGGTCAGTAACCGGACCTTGAAAGTGATCCTCCACCTAACTGGCAGCCAGTGCAGTCCATGGAGCACAGGTGTGATATGGCAAGATCTCTGTAAGCCTGTCAACAACCTGGCAGCTGCATTCTGCACCAGCTGCAGGCAACAAAGGTCTACCTCTGACAGCCCTAGGTATAGGGCATTGCAATAATCAAGGCAGTTGGTCATAAAGGTATGGACCAACATTGGAAGATCGTCAGGTGGGACCAGGTGTTTTATCTAGGTGATATTTCTCAGATGGTAAAAAGAGGTCTTGACAATGGAGGACACCTAAGAACCTTTAGTGTTAGCACATCATCAAGCTTAAAGCCCCAGATTTTGCACCTGATCGGAGATCATCAGCCGGTTGCTCCCCAGCCATAGCCTGGATGGTTGCCCAGCTGACAACCCCTCTGTTCAATGACCTGGGTCCACAAATGACACCTCAGTTTTATCCGGATTCAACCTCAACCAGTTGGCATTCATCCAATCCTGAATCTCAGCAAGGCAGTTGTTAAAGACCGAGACAGCATCATCCTGTTTGAGCACAAAGGACATGTACAACTGAGTATCAACTGCATAGCAGTGAAAAGTCAGCCTGTACTGCCTTATAATGTCTCCTAATGGCAGCATGTACACCATGAACAACATAGGCAAAAGTACAGAGCCCTGCGGCACCCCACAGACCAGTCAAAGGTGCTCCAGCAACACACCATGGTCCACGGTATCAAATGCCGAAGAGAGATCAAAGAGAACCATGACTGACCGGCTCCTCTGATCTGTCCCTATTTTGAGATCATTAATTACCCAAACCAGCACTGCCTCAGTACTATTCCTCTTCCTGAAACCAGACTGGAGAGGATCATAGATATTGTGGTTGGTAAGATGATCATCCAGTTGTAATGCACCTGTCTTCTCAATAACCTTGCCCACAAAAGGCAGGTTAGAGACAGGCCTGCAGTTAATAAGAAAGTCAGGGTAGGGAAAATATTTCTTCAGAAGGGGGCATGCCACCACCTCTGTCAAGGTGTCTGAGAACAACCTTGTCTCCAATGAGCACCTAACCAGCTCAGCCAGGTCTGGTCCAATGACCTCCACACACCCCACCAGGAGGTGCGTTGGACCAGGATCCAAACTACAGTAAGTCGGTCATAAACCCTGGACGATCTTCACAGCCTCCATGATCGCCACTTGGTCAAAGTCAGTTCAGACAGACTGGGCACCTATAACCTCCCACCGATCACCACGCTGCCCATTTGAATGAGCCGCTCAGATCTCTGATCTGATGGTGTCAACCTTATCTGCAAAAAATCAAGCAAACTCTTCACACTTATTTAGTGAAAAGGCTCTCTGATTCTGGAGACAGGCTGGATTGCACAGTCTGTCCACAGTATGAAAGAGCTGAGACGGTCGATTTCTTGCAGTGGCAATCTCCCTGGACAGGAACTCTGCCTTCCTAGCCTTCCTATGGGAGATGGCCAATTGATAGTCCTTGTAATGAGACATCAACCTAAGGTTGTCAACAGCCAGACCAGATTTCTGTCATTATCACTCCAATCTTCTCCCCACTCTGCTCAACTCCCTCAAAGTCTGATCAAACCAAGGGGACTGAGGGTGAAGGGTGAGGGGGTGAATAAGGACAGGAGCTATGGAATCCAGAGCATTCATCAATGCCTTGTTATAGGCCAGTAGCAGTTCCCTTGGATCTGAGATTACCATCGAACTGCCTGATAGGTCCAGCACTGCCATAAGACCATCAGGGGTCATGCCCCACAAAGGGCAGTACCAAACCATCTCCAAAGAGGCAGGTCTATGGAGGGGGCAGAAAACTGAACCCTATAGTGTGGTGATCAGACCATCTGATGGGTTCCACCACCATGTCAGAGACCTCCATCCCCAGTAGGAACACCAGATCCAATGAGTGACTTAAACAAATAACAAACACCACCACACACTGTGGGTCACAGAGGTAACCACCTGTGTAAAGCCCAATTAAATCATCAGCTGGAGGAAGTCTTGACCAAACTGCAAGTGTTCATTGTTAACCCAGGCAATGAAGTCCCCCCAGCACCAACATATTGTGTAACAGTGACACTGGGGTTCTGCTTGAAATCCCCATTGAGGTCACAGACAGGTGGAACCACATAAGAACATCACACCGACATACATTCACTGAGCAACCAACATGCTGTGAGTGGTAGAGGTTGTGCCATTAGGGATGGTGTGTCCACCCTCTCTTTATAACTGCTTCAGCTGGGTCTAACACTGGTGGGGAAAGTATAAATGATATGCACATGGCATCCTGGCTAGAACAGGACCCACTGATGCAACACTTACCCTGATTAGGGTGCAAGGCAACATACCCCAACTCCTTGCTGTCACAAATGAAAACCTCTGACAGGCTTTTAAGCATGCTGAATGGATGTTCTGGGTATTGATAACAAAGGCTGGGCAGTACAATTTGTTCAAGTAGTTATCTCAGATGAGGTCAGGGAAACACCCTGTTTCCACATCTCTTTAGCAAATTAAAATCATTGGGCCTTATGCATAATGCCAGTGCACCCACGGAAACGGGGCACATTGGCATCATACGTGTGAATGCCATGGATTTGGACCTGTGCAGCATTCACTAAGGGAGCACTCAGTGGCTACACTCCCAATCACCTGGCCATGCAGACAGCACTGCTCAGGGGTGGGCAGTGGGTGTGCTGGCACTAGCCACCATGCACAGAGGTGCATATTGCTGGCCATGGGTGTGCAGAGGGGGTACAGGGTACACCAGGGAGAACCTTACTATAAGCCCCTATGCACCCTGCACACATACAGCAGCACCCTCCTGTATCACTAGAGTCACGCCCGCCGCCTAGAACAACATCCCTGAACCCTGATCACAGCACTGGCAGGTGCCCCTGGCCCATCCTGGTGTACCACTAATCACAGTTTTGGTCAGCCCCTCCCCACACCAACACATGTCGGCCCTATCCCTGTGTCCTGCAGTTCTTGTGGCGAACCATGCCTCCCCCCCATACCTGTGGCACTGTCAATGCCCTCCCACTCCCCAAACCCCATGCCTGTGCATCAGTGTGCTAGGAACGGCTGGTGGCACAGCCATCCTCACAGCCATCAGGTATCCATGGGGCATGCTGTCAAAGTGAGCCCCACCACATTGATGATCAACTGGTTGCCTGGTGGAGGCATACTATTGGATGCCTAGCTGAATCCGTGACTCTGCCCCCAGCTGCCCTGTGAAGTCCTGCATCCTGTGGGGGCAGGATGCTGACAGGTGGCCAGTGGTTGTGAATGCTGCTGGTGCACACCTGTCCACAGGTGCACAGCTCCGCGGGTGGGATACATGCCTCTTATGTATAATTCCCACCCCATGTGCATAGGGGCCATTGTGAGAACATACTGTAGTCACTGTGGGCTGTGCATATTACCGCTCTATGTATATGTCTTTGTTTACCTTCTCTATTATTCGAAAGTGGCTAGCTAATTGATTTTAGCTTGTGTCTTGTAAATAAACATGCAACATTTATTTTATTTCTTTTTTATTTTACAAAGAATTAAATAAAAAACATGACAGACTTAAACAACCATGCAATGGCCCCAACTATTCCATCCAGGCTCTGCAGCCATCTGGAACAGAAGGTCTCCATCCATCGAGCAGTTTGTTGGCTCACAATGAGATCCCTGGTCCTTGTCTGATGAATGGAAATTACATCTAAAAGCAAAGACCCATAAAACAATGATAAATTTGTTCCCACACAAGGACCATATTCCATCGTGTTTCAGTGCAAAACATTAAAAACAACATATATATGCATAAACTGTAGATTATTTATCAATGTCCCAGGCATAGGAGTAGCAATAAGTCCACTAGGTGATCCCGGTCCCACCATAGGACAATGTTCAGTCTCTAATGCAGATGTGTTCATAGCACTGGAAGCCAGTAGTGACCATCTAAGAATGCTCACAGTGATACTTCACACCACTCTAGGTCCTGGATTTTTAGTTGTTCCTAGTTCTGTAACAGTCACTTCTTTAAATGTCTGCATTGGACTGGTGGGCTGAATAGAGCAGCAATAATGCATTATTTTCATACATATGTATGTGTCCTTGGTAGCATAGTCCAATGGAGGTGTTGTTAAAATAAAACGTGGTGTCTCTTGATTATCCAACAACTGCTGCCACCATACCAAGTGTGCTGTGATGGTTGGAGAACAGAATCTGGAGGGTTCCAAGAATCAAATCACTGTCCTGCACTTTGGAACAAATGATGTGGGAAGAAGGAAGAAGATTGATAACTAAAGATATTTTGAATTGGTGGGAAAGACCCAGAAGGATATGCAGTGTAAGGTCATAATATTGGAGATACTCCCTGTACCAAGGGCAGGTTTAAGAAAGACAAGGGAGATTACCCAACTCAATGGATTGCTCAGAAGGTGGTGTGAGAGACAGGGATTTGTTTTCTTGCAGAACTGGGACAGTTTTAATGATACAAGGCTTTATGGAGGGAATGGTTTGCACCTTAGTTGACATAGTACTGGACTACTGGCAAATAGAATCAATGCGAGTATCAGTAATTGTTTAAACTAATTGGTTGGGGGTGAGTGGGAGGGGCACTTAATTTCAATAAGGCAAATAGTTAAGTCTATCATCTAACATTAAGGTTAATGGTGACATATGGAGATGTCTACTTATAAATGCCAAAAGCCTTATCAAGAAAAGGATGAACTTGAATACATCCTAAATAGGGACAGAATTGATATGTGTGCAATCACAGAAAACTGGTGGGCTAGGGAAGATTTGTGGGGGAGACTCATAAATGAGTTCAGCATGTTTAGTAAGGAGAAGCTAGATAAAGGTGGTGGTGTGGTTGGTTTATATATATTTATTTATTTAGTTTTTGTTGACAGGGTAAGTGCACTAGACAAATTCTGCCTATGTTCAGGCACGACTCGGGGGAGGGGGATACAGATGAATACCAACTGACCTTGAACCAGATTAAGGTGTTGGTGGTATTTTTAGTGAATGGTGACATACAGTATATAGCATATATAGCATGGGATATAACAAATACATTCCAGGCAGAGCCATGTGATGTTGATGAAGATGACTTAGATGACTTAATGGAGCATATATGGGTTGGAATAAATCCTAGGGCTGGTAAAAAGGTGATTATAGGTTTGATATATAGACTTCCTTCACAGAATTGATAGTTGGAGGGAAGCAACAGTTGTGGCCATCAGTAGAAGGGCTGCTGAGAATAATTGCCCTGTTAGTCTGACATCAACAGTAGAGAATGTGCTAGAGGGTATAATCAAAGAATACACTGATAAATACATCAGGGAATAGTATCTACTAGATGTAAACCAGCATGGATTCACAGGGGGGAGACCCTGAGAAACTAACCTTCTGCAGTTTTTTGAAAGTGTCAATCATTTAATAATGGTCTTCCTATAGATGCTGTATTTTTGGATTTCTGTATGGCATTTGACACTGTGCCTCATAATGGGTTGGTCAGGGTATTGTTAGAGAGGGTTCAACTACTAAAATTGTTGCTTGGATAAGTTCTTGGTTGAGTGGAAGGAAAAAGAGAATGCAGATTCATGGGATGTCATAAGATTGGACAGATGTCACCAGTGGGTACTGCGGGGGTCTGCCCTTAGAGCAGTATTATTCAACATATACGTATCTACAATGAAGTGAAGTTGGTTATTTAAGTTTGTGGACAACTCCAAGATTGGGGCAGTTGTCTGTAGTGAGGAGGAAGCCTGTAAATTGAGGAGGGAGTTAACCAGCCTGGAAACATGGTCATTAAAATGCAAGCTGAAATTCAATGTGCAGAAGAGTACGGTAATGCACCTGGGTAGGTCTAATTTGGAGATACAGTATATGTTGAATGGCCAGCCACTTAAGGTGCCAGTGAGGAAAGAAACTTAGGAGTTGTGGTGATGAATGATTTAAAATTCAAACAACAATGCCATTGCAGTGCTAAGAAGGCAAATGCTATTTTGAACTGAATTAAACAAATCAAGAGCAGGGATAGGGATGTTATTGTTCCTTTATATAGCTCACTAGTGAGGCCTTAGTTGGAGTAATGCTCCCAGTTCTGGTCACCCAATTCAAAACAGGAGATCAAGACTTTGGAGAAGGTGCAGAGGAGAGCAACAAAGATTGTGCAGGGAATAAACAGCTTAAGTTACACTGAAAGGTTAGAGGCCATGGACATATATGCTGTAGAATACAGGAGGATGTACTGGGATCTGTGTCTATTGTTCAAGGCATTAACTAGTGATGATCTCTAAGAATGCCTGGGATCTGATTTTAGATAATAGAATTATGATACCAGGGCACATTCACTTCAGCTCAAAGGGAAAACCAGCACAACAAGGTGCAGGGCTGGGTGGTTTAGTCAGAGAGTCAGAGGGTCATAGGGATCTGGAATAGTCTGCCAATGGAAGTGATAGGCAGCAGCAGTATGGTGGAATTCAGGAACAGATTACATGATTATTGTAAGAAAGAATGTTGTGTAGGATATCCCCTCATATTGGGAAGAGCTGTAATGATCCCCTTGTACAGCTCCTTGGTGAGACCTATCCTTGAATATGGAGCCCAGTTATGGTCCCCCATACCATGATAGTGAAATTCAAAGGCTTGAGAGGATACAAAAATTAACTACCCATTCCGTAAAAGGTATGACAAATAAATATTACAGTACAAGATGGAGAGAACTGAACCTGTTCCTGTTAGAGTATAGAAAATGAAGAGGGGGCATGTGCTTACTGTTTAAGGCATTAGATGTTCAAGATCTATGGGAAAAGCTGGGGTTGGAATTTAGAGATCAAACTTTTAATATAAGAGCCCATACACTACAGTTGAGGGGAGAAGACTATAGGACATGGAAGCGCAAAATGTGGTTCAGTCAAAGGGTGGTAGCCAAATGGAATTAACTACTGGAGGAGGTGGTAGGCAGTCCATTCTTAGATGCCTTTAAACTCAAATTGGACAAGTTATATAAACTGGGCAAATTTTAGTAGTATGGTGAGCACTATGGATGCAAGTCTAAATAGCTCAGTATGCACCTATGTTACCTATGTTAGTTTTGCATGAGCTTTTGCTAATAAGCTTATATCTGGACCTATGAAACCTATGAAACATAAAATTGACAGACTACAAAAAGACTGTAGAAGTCACCATAAAAACAATGTACTGTAGTGACACATCATAAATTAGGGGCACACCATCCAAGGCATTGAAATGGTTATGCTGCCAGACAAGTAAAAACACCATTAGAGAGGAGCAAACCCACACAGAATTGAAAACAGTGCAAACCACAGGATGGGGTGTTGGCAGGAAATGAGCTTGCAGGGCAGGCTAGTCAGTGACCAGATGGACACTGAGTGCAAGCCTTACCAAAAGTCAACCCCCCATACATGGTGCCATAGCCATACCAATGACCACACATGCAAAATAACACAGGAGTATCCACTATATGAAGAAATGGTAAAATTTTAAAATGCTAAAATTAAATGGGTAATTTCAGATTGTACACTTAATTTCCAGTTTAAATTAGGCTCATGAGAGGAAAGGGTGTCTGAATTTCTGTGGACTGGACTTCAGCCAGCTGCTCACTCTTGGGCTATGGCTAACCTTGAGTATAAATGAGAAGTGCAATTTCAAATGTAAACCTTTCTGTCAGTTTTAGTTTGAGGCACCTTTTTTAGACCCCCCCCCGACAGAGAAGGAGAGCAAAAAATACACATTTCTGAGACTGCTGTGCTCAACAAGCACTATGGTACAAGAAGAAAAAACTGTAGTTAGCACGATATGAGTATGCCATAAGTTGGGACCCCCTTACCAATGAGAGGGCACAAATGTGGTAATGCAATATAAAAGCTACAGATCACTTCAGAAAAAGTAAACACACACACAAAAGAAAAATACCAGCAGAAGGAGAATCTTTTTTTCTTTTCATAGAAATTTGTGCTCCCCCCTCTGTTTTCATTGGTTCAAACCAGTGAAAGTTTGAGATTTACTTTCTCAATTGAATTGGATACCATTTAATACTAGAAGAGACCAAGTTTTGAATAACTTCATTTATAAATGCCTCTAAGGGTCTGTTCCCATATATTTACAAGAAAAATTGGTTTCAAATAAGTCATGTTACACTTTACATGATGTCAGAGAGAGAGGCCAAAAAAGTTCCACTTATAAAAACAAGCTTTGGAATATTGAGATTTGACTACATTGCTTCTCTCAAATGGAATCCCCTATCCCCAAGACACGAAATATGTCAACTCACCAAACATTAAAAAATCTGCAGTTCAGGATTTTCACTCTTTAAGTGTACTTGTTATAACCGATTATATAGTGTATGAGAGAGTGCTGTTGTGTATAGAAATTGATGACTGGAATCAGTCTGTTGTGCATTAGTAGTGATGTCAAACTCCTATTGTGCTTCACTCAGGACCTCACTACTAACACACAACAACATCGAATCAGTGCTCGCACTGAAGTCTCCTCAGTCATGCTGACCGTTGCCAGAGCTGTCACCTAGTAAGCAGACTTCCGAGTGGATGCCCTGAAAACAGCAACAGATAAGACCATTTTACATGTCTCTCTCCCTAGGCTACTTATTTATTTGAACAAAAAAATCATTCTTGCTAATTGCGATGCCGCTGTATGTGAGTGCCTTCTCATACACTATAAAAGATTGTGTATGAGCAGGCATACACGGACAAGGGTTTGCTTGAAATCTCAAGGTTTCCTTGGTGACAGGAGACCTCTCAAGCTACGCTCTCAAGGTCTACTGTCACCAAGGAAACCTCTCGATGCAAGCATACCCTTGTTGTGTATGCCTGCTCATACACAATCCTCTATATTTAATGTAGTGTCTATTTTTACTAGATTGTAATTTCATTATTGTATTTGTTTGTTATTGTTGAGTGTTGTAACTCTGCAAACAGGACAGAACTGAAAACAGGCTTGCCTAGTGCCTTATCCTGATGAAATATACAAATAAAATGAAAATGAAAGTGGTGGGCCAGATGCCTGGAGTCCATGCCCCTTAACAGTTGAGTTCAGTATCCCAGATCCCCTCTGGTGTATAGGGTAGGGATGTAATCACATTTGTGCATACCAGTATGAATATGCAATTTGATTCGTTCATGTCACAAACCCTCACTCATATGCATGCACCATACAGTTCTGCCATCAGTTTTATCCCATCTAATGTAATATCTTTGCTTGCCCGACTGCTGGACTGATACGTGTGTATGGGGGCATGGGGGACTGGCAATGCATTCAGTATCTGGACACTCCCCACTGCATTTCCCAGAAACTACAGTGTTTCCTTTAAATAGGCAATTGCAAAGTAACTGAAAGAAACTTCCACTGCACTGATCGAATACACAAGCATACTACACAAGGCTCTTGACAAATGACACCTGGTGGGCTCTAACTACATAGACCTCACCAAGGCCTTTGATTTAGTAAACCATGCACTATTACTAATAAAGCTACCCACATTAGGTCTTTCTGCAGACACTGTGCTCTGGCTTAAAACCTACCTTTCAGGCAGATCGGAACAGGTTAAGAAAAATGGGGAGCTCTCTGATGACAGGCCTGTCACACTGGAAGTGCTGCAAGGCTCCATCCTGGGGCCCCTTTTGTTTAGCCTCTTCAACAATAACCTTCCTGAAGCCTACCCTAGTTCCACTGCCTTACTTTACGCAAATGATGCAGTCATCTGTGCAAGTAACCCCTGCCAGGACTTACTTACTTACTCGAGGCCTCCATTGCAACTTTGCATCGCTCGAGAATGGTTTCAGCAGAACAAGCTTGTGCTCAACTACAAGAAGACCAGAAACAATGCTCTTCTGAAGTGCACAGAAGAGAACTAAGGTACAAGCGCTCAACATTCTCAACAGTAAGGGCGACCCTCTAGAACAGTTTGAAACTTTCAAATACCTCAGGGTCACCATCAATCAGACTCTACCATTTGCACCACATATCGACCAAATCATCTGCAACATTAACAGGAGACTAGGTGCACTATATAGTCATAGGCACAACTTTACCACAGAAGCCAAAAAAGTGGCAGTTACAAGTTTCATCCTCCCCATAGTTGACTATGGCCTAACAGTCTATGGGAGTGCCACAGACACTGTACTAAACAGGGTCCAGTTAGTCCTGAACAAAGCCTGCTGCTTTGTAACTGGGGCTGACAAAGTCACACACACCTGCACTCTTTACTCTCTTACAAACTTGCTTCACCTGCAGGACAGAATAAAATATCAAACCTGACTGCTAGGCACGAACGCCTTCATGGGCCTGACCCCCTCCCCCCAAGGGTGCAAGGTCTCGTACAACCTGCCCCAAATCCTTACCCAACCAGAGGCATGACTATCGGTACATTGGCTGTTCTATTCAACCGAACAGCTCTAGCCAAATGCTCCTTTGCAACCAGGGCACCAAGCTGGCTTAATGAACTGCAGGTAATGCAAAAAACACCAACTAAGCTGGGTCTTTTCAAATGGGAACTTCTAAATTTACTCCTACCTGGCTCCAAATGTAGCTGCTTCTCCTAATGAAACACCATATCATGCACTGCCAACTGCACCCCTGTCCAACCCAACCCTTACACCATCTGATCATGGTACTTCTGCCTCCTAATGTCCCTTCTTACACATGCACATGATGCCAGCCCCTTACCCACCACACGGTCTCCTCATGCATGTACCTCTCCTTTATTCCAATGTGCCATAAAGGCACAGAGTTAACCTCTGACAATGCCCAGATGGGCTGCTACCTTTGTATAGCTCCTAGTGCCTATGTTATGCTTTGTATTATTTGACCCATTGAATGTTAACTTTTGTTCACTCTGTATTGCCAAAACGGTACTAATGTTACTCATTCTGTTTCGTTATGTCATTGAATCAATATTACCCAGCCATTGTTAATCAGTTTTTAATACTGTCTTTGACATGGTGTAAACAAATTGTTATTCTGATGAGGAACCTTTGTAAATGCGCATTTCTGCTCAAAGGTGCATTTCCGAACTTTGAAATAAATAAAATAAAGAAACCCTTTTGTCTTTTTGGCTGCAGAAGCCTAATAGTGGAAAAGATTTCACCCCACCCACCTGGTTTCTGAACTCTGAATAGTAGCTTGCTAGGGAAAGACAGATGTGTGTTTGTGTGTGTGTGTGTATGTGGGGGGGGGGGGTTGTTCTTTCCTGGGATCAGCTGGATTCAAGGTTAAATTGGTCCCAGGTTTGAATGAGAATATGGCCATAATTGCTTAACTTCTGATCACAGGGTCTGATACAGAAAATCAGCGCTAAATAAAAAAGTCAATGGCATCACAAACTTATGGTTATAAGGAATGCCCATTAACTTTAGAGGAAAAAATGTATCCTTTATTGCAGTTCTCTATGTAAAGTCAATGTCAGTGTAACAAAATAATATTCCTTTCTTTTAAACATTGCCAGCCCTAACCCAGAGAGGTGTACCCTGTCTCCCCTATAAATATCTGCCACCTGTTCTGTCATGCCCCTACGTATGACCCTACCCCCATCTCCACAAATAACTTGCCCACTCTGGCATTCATGCATTTTCTGGCATTGTCCATGGCCTTGTGCTTTTTAGCATGCCTCCATACCCTCCTTAGCACTATGTCCGACCACACCACAGTAACCTCTGGCCACCATCCTCTTATCTTATTAATATCTTCTTTAATGTGATAATAGATATCCAGCCAGAGTCTAATCCCCAGGTCATTTCCCCCTTAATGGATAACTAAAAGGTCTGGGCAACTGAGATCCTTCCTCCTCTCACTCAGTAGAGGCAGCAGCTGTGACCACCTCATGCCCAGAATACTTCTCCATGTCAGCTTGATCTGATTAAGGTCCAAATATAACTGCTCACCCTGAGCCTTCTGGATGCCTATCGATCAGCCCAATGGACAAAGGAGTGACCACAAATCCAGGCCTCCAACCTCCTTGTCCGTCCTGGATAAATCATAAACATAGAGAGGGTTAGATACCCATCTACAGCCCCTTCTATATTTCTTATCACCTTATCCCCCGAGACCTGTTTCCGGTAAATCAACACCCCCGCTTATTCATAATGCCATGAAACACCTGCTTGGTTGGAGAGAAAAGAAAACATCATTATTCCAGTTTTTTCACATCACTGACATATCTTTTAAAACAGTTGGAAGATCTCCTCCCTTTTTGTTTGATGTCCTCAGTGGTGCAGCCCTGAGCTGCCAACACAGATGCTGCTTGGTTGGAGAGAAAAGAAAACATCATTATTCCATTTTTTTCAATCACTGACATATCTTTTAAAACAGTTGGAAGATCACCTTCCTTTTTGCTTTATGTCCCCGGTGGTGCCACCCTGAGCTGCCAACTCTGATGTTGCCCCAGTGCGGAATAATTGTGAGGAATATTCACTTGGATCCTCCCATATAAAATTCAGCCCATATTTAAATACCGCTGCTACCTGCGATCCCATGACCGGGTCCTCATCTCCATGCAAAAATATCAAGGGGTTCTTATCCCATGGTCAACCTGCCTCATATGCATGCAGGGCCCCCACTGGACATATTGCCCCATTCTTATGTCTGTGCAGCAGTACCCTGTGCCTGTTTCCCACCTGATTGGTCTTTGACTGCCAGAGTAGCACTGAGGTGCCTTTTTCAGTCCATATCATGTCACCCCACTGCAGACCTGCAGAACTATCTGTTTTTCCATGCCCTATCACCTCGCTGATGCGAAAGTCCCCACTGTTCATGGTAGCATATTCTGCCCAAAATAAGACCTCCTCTCTACTGGATATACATACTGCGTGCAATACCCCTAGCAGTCGCTCTACCAGTGCCTCTGTAAGTGGTCTTCGACAATCCTGCATGTTCCTTGCTCCCCGGATCCAGCCTTGCATCATACATTTCATAACATTGCATTTCATAGGATCAACCCACCCCTTCAGTGTACACGCCTGTCCTATGGACACCAAATGAACCCTCATGGTCATGGGGATAGCTTATTTCTCCAATCTGCCACTGAAAATTGCGATACCTGGTCACGTGATACCGCCCCACTTACATCACAGCCATTTTGTGCTTGAAAGGTCTGGAATGCCCTCCAGGAGGTTTCATACACTTTTAGGGTCCTAGGGGACCAGGATTTGCAAAACAGCTGTTCGGCTTCATCAATCCAATCTTCCAGACGTAGTCTTGGATTGCTGTCTGCCCCGTTCTGCTCATGGAGCAATGGCTCGAAACTTGTCCATCTGCAGGCGGGAGAGGCAATCAGCAATCACATTATCTATGCCATCAATGTGCCTAGCCCTAAATGACATATTCAACTTCAGCCCACTTAACACCAGCTGCCTCACTACCTCATGACACTTTCAGACATCACCCCCCACTTGTTGATCACATCCACGACTGCCCTGATGTTGCTCCAAAAGGTGACATTCTGGTTCCTAAGTGCTTCTCCCCATCCCTCCATCACTACCCATATGGGAAATATCTCCAAGAAGGTGATATCCCGTGTTACCGCCATACACGCCCATGCACTGTGCTAGGCCACTGCAAATCACTTCCCCCAAAGTAAGCCCCCATTTCAATGACCCCTGCTGCATCCATATACAGTTGTAGGTCATTGTTAAAAACCCACTCTTCCTGCCAGAAAGTCCTCCCATTGTAGTCACTCAAAAAGGTTACCAATACCTGGAGGTCTTCTTTGGTTCCCCTGGCTATGTCTACCCAGTGATGAGGCCTAGTGGCCCTTGTGTCACACTAGCCAGGCATCATTTAAATGTGTACCTAGGTGCTACGGCCTTACACGTGAAATTCAAATGGCCCAACAGTTGCTGTACCTGTTGAAGCTGCACCCTGTGTCGGGCCTTGACCTCCCATAGCAGGGTTTGTAACCTGTTCACTTTGGGCTCAGGTTGCCTAAAGAGCTCCCCGATGGTATTTATCTTGATGCCTAGGAATTCTATCATCTGACTGGGACCCTCAGTCTTGTCTGGCAATAATGGCACCCCAAGCTCCTTGCACATAGCCATGAAATCCCTCAAAATCTTCTCTATCTGTTGCCTCACTTCAACTATCAAAAGTAAATCATCCAGGTAGTGAATCACTGACCTGTACCAGTATCTCGTCTGAAAGGCCCATTGCAGCCATGTGCTGAACAACTCAAATGTAGCACATGCAACTGAGCATCCTATGGGCATAGCTTTATCAAAATAATATCTCTCTCCAGTCTGGAATCCCAGTAGGTCCCAATTCTCAGGCCATACCAGCAGCAGGCAGAATGTCACCTCGATGTCTGTTTTTGCCAGCCATGCCCCCTGCATTGCTCTAATCAACCCAATCACTTCTTCTAAGGTGGCATATGTTACTTTCTTTTCTCTGATATAATCATTGATTGAGTCACCATCCAGATAAGGCAGGTGGTGTATCATCCTGAATTCCCCCAGCCTGTTTCTTGGATACTAGCCCCAAGGGAGATATCCTCAATTTCAGTAGTGGTGGATGACCGACTGGTCCTTCTACCCTACCAGCTGATATTTCCTTCTGATTCTTCTGTTCCAACATCATTTCTTTACCCATTACTGACATCAAGTTCCTAGCCCTGGTCCTCTTTCTGTCCCCTTGGAAATACAGGCTGAAACCCATCTATTAGTGTGTGTGGTGCATCTGTCCCTGGGTAATGCTTTGCCCAGTCTGCCAAAACATCAATTTTTATAGGGGTTACAGCCAGCCGAAATGATCTACTCGTGCATTCCTCAATTGTCCTGGTGGCCACCATAGAAGGCTTTTCCCCTGCCCCTTCCTGCCCCCTGCCTCAAGCCCCCATCCCCCACCCTGAAAGGACTGATTGTAGGCCATATTATGGTTTCCAGTCAGCTTTTCCCAGCTGCACCTACATTTTGATGTCGGGTGGCTACCCCTGCATTTCGAGCAGGAGTGGCGAAAACGTCAATTTGGCCATGAGCAGAAGGCCCAGTTATAACCCCAGCAGCACTTCTGCCCTGTGTCTATCTTCTTGTCCTCTTTGCTCTCCCCATTCATCGAGTCAGTGCAAATCACCAGCCACAGGTCAATCTGCCTAGCGTCCCATTTGACATCCCCAAAATCAGCCATTCATTTCTTGAATTTTTCTTGATACTTTATCCACCTATACCCACCTTTCTTAAAGACACTTTTTATAGTAAGGGAATAGGTTAACAAAGGAGTGGCCAGTTCCGGCTCTTTCTCTATGACTATAGCCATGTAATAAGTAAAACCTATCCATCAGTTATCCCAATTTTTCCCCTTCATTGTCTTCTCTTCCTCTCCTTTTCCCAACAGCACTACTGCTGCTACCATGTCCTTCTTCTCAAAACTCTCTTCCTATTTTTCCATGTTATCTACATTACCCTGGGCAAATATCTCCACATATTCCCCCTTCCAGATATTCTCTTTTGTAGCCAAGGGGATGTGATCCTCTATATGGACACCTGGTGCCCCTATCTCAGCCCTGTGCACCTTGTCACCAGCTGCTCCCCCTGCTGCCTCTGCAGTCCCACCCATAACTCCCTTATCCTTGTTCCTCATTTCTCCTAGTCCTTTTTCTAACTGTCCCAAACCTGTGTCCCCCATAGCTTTTAGCATCTGTTCAACATACTCTCTCACACTGCTTTCCAGTGTGATCTTTTTATTACCTGGCTGGTGGTCCATTTGTGGGCTAGATCCTGTGGGCAGGGCAGGCTGGATGGTGTCCATAGCTGGTGCAGGAGCCTGAGGTTCCCCCAGGGAATGAGGAGATGGAACCAGGGTGATGGGTGGGTATGGCAAAGGTGCTGGGACCTGCACTGGAGGAGGCATCGGAGGAGGTGGAGGGACTGGCTCAGCTGGCCTTGGGTCCACTGGGATGGGATCCATGGGCCTGGGTGCCAGTGAGGCCCGAGGTGCTTTCTTGCTGTCCTTCCCCCCTTGTTTCGTGCCCCCTTTCACTTCTTGTCATTTGCAGGGCTAGGTGGGCTTGCAGCCTTCAACAACCTATTCTCCTTGCTCACCAGCTCCATTATTGCCTGGCATCACTCCTCCTTGCTTGACTTATTCCTCCTAGGAACCATAATTCACACTTGCTGGCACCTGTAGAAACACAAATGGTTAAATATCTGATCTCCCCATTGGTCCTTTCCCATGCCTTCCCTTTCTTCCAAACCGCCTTTCTCCCAGTGAAGCCTAGCATCCACCTGGCTTCCAGTGCTATGCTTCCCAGCTTTTGTTCCCTAGGGCACCATCATTGCTTGACTTACCCAGCACCCTGTGTTACCCACTTCACAGATCTTACAGGCCTGAGGTGGTTGACTTCACTTTCACGCCTTGCCCTTCCACTGATTCTCCCCCACAGACCCCCCTTTTCTCCCCTCCCCCCATATGCCTAGTAGGTGTAGGAGCATAGTCCTATTTGGTCTTGTGGCCCATGTAAGGATCAACCAAGCATCTCTTCATTCTACCGCTTTCAGTTGTCAGTTGTCCCACTCCTTTTTATATTGCCCCTTTTTGTTTCCTTTCTTTTTTTTTAATAGTTCTTTCCCTGTGTCTGACTTCCTTGACTGCTCCTTCTAAAAACCAAATTTTTGTGCATAATTGCAACCCAGCATTCCCGCTATGCCTCCTATGTTACAACTGGCCCCAGTTGTACTGTACTGCTCCTTTCACCTGACCACGTGGCGATGACATCAGACGCCATCACCACACAGTCTCTTTTTGGCCTAGTCAGTCAGCCTCCACTATTCTTCAAGGCCACTCATGGCCTTCCTTTCTCAAAATGCTCCCACTCACCTAGAAAACCCTGTATGTGTTCCTGAGCGATGCACTGATGTGTAGTCCCAGGTTGGCTAGCCATATGGCAACGACATCAGACGCCATTGCCATGGGCCCAATCCTGACCCACCGCCGGCCGCCCAGGCCTTTCCTGTGCCATACTGCATCTACCCCATGAGCGAGCTTCCACCTCAATGAGAGAAAAACAACCCTTTCTAGCCCTAAGTATAGTCGGGCCATCGCTCATCCCGTGGGAGAACTCACCACTTGGAAGTGGCCCGTTCACACAGTGACTACAAATTCCTCATGGCTCAGCTAGCCAAAACATTTTTTCAGGACAAATCACACAGCAGCTGCAAATTCCTTGTCACTAAGCTAGCCCAAACGTTTGTAAAGACAAATCCCCACAGCTGCCATTCCTTCCCCAACAATTCAGGTAAGCCATTCAACCTGCAAATCAGCAGCTTATCCATCCTAACAACCTCACTACTTCATTTTTAAATGAACAGCTAAACTGACTGTCCCAATTGCTTCTGGCATTCGTCTATCCGAAACTCTTAATTCCAAATACTCTCTTTTTTATTCTTGTTTCTTTTAACACTTACCTTTTGTTGGGAGACTTCTATAATACAAACTTGCAGATGGTCCCCACGGGTACGTGACAATTCGCTCCCGTATTTTCACTCCCAGTCTTTTCGCTCCCGACAATACGCTCCCACGCAAACTCACACCTATGTGAACACGCTCCCACCCAAATCGCTCCCACAGTGTATAGATCCCCTCTTATGTCACATTCAGAAAAAATGTACAAATTTTGGGTCTTTCTTTGGAACCAAGTTCAACTGTGCAGTCCATATTGACCTATGCTGACGATGCTGTTTTGATGTTAAACTCATCAGACATTAGACCTGATAGTAAAGAGCTGCAAAACTTTTTAGATGCCATGGGCTCATGGATTCATTTCCGGAAAGGTAAGGGAGTGTGTATTGCATCTTTGGATTCTTTGCACCCTCAGTGTGTAGCTGGCATCTCAATTTTTTTTCCAGAAATGAGTACTCATTGTTGTTTGTAGTTTTCCATGTGATGTTTCATGGACACCAGTTACATGGTTGGTAGAGAACATTCTCCATAGCATGGTCCGGGTTTCTTTGTTAGTAAGCTGAGTAAGAAAAGTCATCATTATTGCACTAGCTCTGGTAAGCACAGAGAAAATAACAACAACACTCTCACTACTAAACCAAGAAACTAACAAATTTCATTATGCTCCCTGAAACAAAAAAAATCAGATTGGCACAGCTAGCTTATGTCTTTCACTCAGCTGTGTGTGGAAAACTGTGCCAGGCATTTCAAGACATTACCCTCCAGGACTAAGTCTCATTTTCTCGATAATGGGGGTGGGTTCTAAAAATGCTTGCCTGATCCTCGCTTATCACCATCCAATTCCCCTGCTATTCAGCTGATTACCCATCTACTAAGCAGCTGCTGAGAACAGCTAATCCAACAAAGAAGATACAAACTAATGGCTGTGTTTAACAGCTCTCTTTGGGGGACATAACTCCGTTTCAGATAACTGAAGTTTTCCTTTAGAAGGGGTTAGAATAAATATGGTTATACTGTAAGTAAATAAACAAATCTGTCTTGCTCTATTGGCATATGTAATATCAAGCTGGAAAAACATCTGTTCCCCCCTCCATTTCGTTATTGCTTCTCTTGAGTTGATATTGTAATAAGCATCCAGAGCCATGGATGGGCATTTTAGAAATGAAAGGTGCTACCACTACTAGTGGGATCTGGAAAATATCAGATCAAATATCTGTGTTGTGTTAAGACCAAATGGTAAGGTATGGACTGCTGGAGGGGCATTTGAGCTGCAAAAGGGAGCGAGTGGGGGAGTGAATTGCTAGGGAGTGTAATGTCATAGGTGCGAATTGACGACAGAGTGTACTGTCGGGAGCGAGAAGTCTGGGAGCAAAAAGACGGGAGCGAATTGTCGTGCTCCCGGTCCCCACCACTGCTCACAACTTCCAATTTCCCTTTTACTTATTAATGATTACTCCCCTATTAGTTAATTGCTTGTGCTAGTTTACTCCAAATCTCTATCACTATTAAAGCCCCACTGATCACCAAACAATCACTCAGAAAATTGCCAAGACTGACGTGCTTTTCAGAGAAATTCTCTTAAAGCAAAAATTGTGAACTCCTTGACCCGTGCAGGGCTTTAAGTACCCTGTTTGCTCACCCCTCTCTCTCTCTCTCCCTCTCCCTCACCGGCCAATCATTTATTCCCACCTCACCACAGTTCTGACATAATGACTCCTCCCCCTTCTGACCTCACTTACCCCTCCTACTCTCCCCTCTTTCATCTCCCTTCCCTGTCAATCAACCTGTTTAACCACATCCCCTACCTTCCCTTGATCTGGGCCTGTGGACAATGGGGTCTACCCCTTTAATTGGGCAACCCTCTTTATGTATGTTCGGTGTCTGGAGTGAAGAACGTGGGTTGTGGTGCTACATGGCGGCTGCTCACATCAACCTCACACCTGCATAGCCAACAGACTGGTGCTATTTGGGGCAAATCTGCAAGTTGGAGATCCTGTTCAGCAGTCTGCAGATCCTGGTTTGTAATTTTGGACAATCAGATATATGACTGAATAATCCTCTTCTGATCTGACCTGATTATCCAGATATCAGAAATATCAGAAACTACATAATCTGACATTTATGAAGTATAGGGAAAGCCAGTATCCAAGGTTATCAATTGGAATTTAAGATTATCTAAGCATTACTACTCTGAGCAAGATGTAAACTCAGGAACGAAGGTAAGGTAGCTTTGGATGAATCCTGTTTTTGGCCATCCAGAGAGGCCAAAGAAGTACTGGAATTTAGGATGGAAGCAGACTACACAGCCCATAGTAACTGTCCCCTAATGCTTAGTTGCTGGTAACCACATAAAGAATAATCCTCAGGTAAAGTTCACTACTGGCAGTAATTTGTTGCATGCACCCAGTGCTCATCCACCTCACCTGAAAAGTGGCATCCCATATGGACAGTTTGTCCATGTCCACGTTAACTCTTTAAATCTATAAAGTTAAGATAGACAGGCTGAAGAGGCAAGGCAAACTTTATTTTTAAAGAGCCCAATCCCAGAGGCTCTGGGTGCCGTATGGTACAATAAGAACAGTTTTAAATAAAATGAATAAAACAAACAGGTTTACATGTAATTTTAAAACAGTATTTAAACCCATTAAAATATAGCAGCAGTTTCAGGTAAATACACAGAGGCCAGGCGAATCATACAATTTCATCAGTGAAGGCCAGATGGAACAGGTGAGCCTTTAGCCCCCACTTAAACTGTTTGACTGCCGGGGACTCCCGGACAACAGATGATAATGTGTTCCATAGGGTAGGCCCAGTGACAATGAATGCCTGATCACTCAAGGTCTTGAGCTGAACCCTAGGAACATCCAGGAGGCCCTTGGTTGAAGAGTGGAGGAAGCAGACAGAAGTGGTGGGTGTCAGGAGCTCAGCCAGATAGCCAGGGCCCAGTCCATATAGGGCCTTGTAGGTGAGCAAGCCCACCTTGAAGAGGACCCTCCAACTGACAGACAGCCAGTGCAGAGCTCACAGGACCGGGGTTACATGACTGGACCTACGCAGGCCCATCACCAACCAGGCCACTGTATTCTGCACCAGCTGTAACCGGCGGAGTTTCCGTCTAGTGACCCCGAAGTTACAGTAGTCAAACCTCTAGGAGATAAAAGTGTGTACTAGTGTTGGTAGGTTGTCAAGTGGAACAAGGGGCTTAATCCTTGCAATGTTCCTCAAGTGATAAAAAACAATCTTGACAACAGACGACACCTGAGCCTCAATTGTCAGTCTTCTTTTGAGAATCATGCCAAGATCCCTTGGAGAGGCTACCAATGGAGCAGACCCCAGAACTAGTCCTGTGTCCAGACTGGGAGTACTCCCATCACATCAGCAACCTGGCTTGATCACCATCACCTCCATCTTGTCTGGGTTCAGCCACAACCAGCTGGAGGACATCCATTCATTGATTCTGACCAGGCAGGTGTTAAGCACATCCACATCATTTGATGTTCCAGGGGCAAAGGACAAATACAGTTAGGTATCATCTGGATAGCAGTGAAACTCCACACTGTATTGTCAAATTATCTCACCTAGGGGCAGCATATACACTGCAAACAGCATTGGTGACAAGATTGATCACTGTGGTACTCCACATGACAGGGGCATTGGAGAGGAGGAGAATTTCCCCATCACCACCCGCTGCACCCTATCGATGGAAGGACTCAAACCAGTTGATGACAATACTGGTGAGTCCACAGTACTCAGAGATGATCAAGAAGCATGAAGTGATCAACAGTGACAAATGCTGAAGAGAGATCAAAGAGGACCAGAACTGACCATTCTCCTCTATCTCTAGCCCTAAGTAAGTCATTATGCACCCTAACTAATGCCATTTCAGTGCTGTGTCTGGCCTGAATCCTGGTTGGAATGGCTCTTAGATGTCCAAGAACACGAGGCAATCACTGAGCTGCTGCACCACAAGCTTCTGCACAACCTTACTCAAAAAGGGTAGGTTGGAGACAGGACAATAATTCGCCAGGACGTTTGGGTCAAGAGATGTTTTTTTTCAAGAGGAGTCTCACCAAGGCCTCTTTCAAGGCCATTGGAAAACACCTTCTAACATTGAGCACCGGCCAATCATGACAAACACTGGGTCAACAGCCTCGACACACCTCATACAGAAATGTGAAGGGACTGGATCCAGTTCACAACATGTGTGTGTTAGCTCTGAGATAACCTTAATGACCTCCACCAACTCCACCAGTTTGAACTCATCCCAAACTGCCAGAGTGCTTCTACTCCTCTCAGCCTGGCTACTGTGAGGCAAGACTTGCCTCATTGATGGAATCCTCATGCAGATAGAGGCTACCCTGTCAGAAAAGAACAGAGCAAACTCATCACATAATGTGGATGACAAAGCTTTTTTCAACTGTAGACAAGCAGGATGAAGAAGCCTGTCTGCAGTCTGAAATAGCTGAGCTGGTCTGTTCCTTCCTGTGGCAATTTCCCTGGACAGGAATTCTGGCTTTTCATGGTTAATTGCCCCCCGGTACTCATTATAATGTGTATGCAAGGCTAGTTTGTCCTCATCCGCATGGGTCTTCCGCCAATAGCACTCCAATTTCCAACCCTTGATCTTCATCACATTGAGATCTCTATCAAACCAGGAAGATCTCAAGTGAGAGGATCTGGGTCGTATACGGACTGGAGCGATGGTGATTAGCACTTCAGATAACACCCTGTTATAGGTGGCCACTGCTTCACCAACACCAATTGCACATGCAGCATTCACTGTAGATAGAGTAATCATCTCAAGCAGTCCCCCTGGTGACAGGCCCATTAAAGGGCATGAACTGACCATCTCAATGGGGGAGGATTTCCAGGGGGGACCTCAAAGTTAAGTTCCACCATGCAGTGATCAGACCAGCTGACCTGATAAATCCTGAGGCCATCAACCTCAAGACCCAGCCAGAACACCAGCTCAAGCGTGTGACCATGGAAGTTGATTGCAGAAGTAACTACTTGTGCTAGACCCGGTGGTGACATCAACTGGAGGAGGTTGTAACCAAATTGCAAGGATTCATCATCAACGCAGGCATTTAAGTACCCCAGGACTAAACACCTGGGGGACTCTAGCACCTCATCGATGATGAAGTCCGCAACCTCCTATAGGAAATCCCCTTGAGGCCCCGAAAGGTGATAAATGAAGAGAATCCTGCAACCTGCACCTGGACCCCCATACATGGCCACACACTCGAAAGATCTGGTAGTTCCCATTGGGTGCATGGTGAAACTCAAGCTGGATCTAAAAAAGATGGCCACTCCCCCACCCCTTTTTCCCACCCTCAGGCAGTGCACTATGCAGTACCCGGTGGGAACGGCTGTAGTCAAGACTGGTCTGGCATCATCACCCAGCCAAGTCTCTGTGATGCAAGCCAGGTTGACAGAGGAAATCAAGTCCGCTATAACTGCTGTCTTGTTTCCTGTTGACCCGGAATTACATAGCACCACCAAAGTGGGTGAAACACTACCACCAGTAGACACCACCTACCTCTTGACTATCTGCCCACTCTGTCTGGTGGGTACGCTGGGGATGGAAACCAAGCATGTCTGGCCTCTCCTCAGGCACTGTCTATACTCAGGGCATCTTCTGGACCACCCCAATACCACTCACCTCTGCACCACATGCTGCTCCTCGCTGCTGCTGATCTATCCAAGCCCTTGTAATCCAGACCTCCCTGCAGTGCTTTGCTGCTGTGGCAGACATTGGGAGGTCA
Organism: Neoceratodus forsteri; assembly: GCA_016271365.2. NCBI lineage: Eukaryota > Metazoa > Chordata > Ceratodontiformes > Ceratodontidae > Neoceratodus > Neoceratodus forsteri. The sequence continues at coordinate 582,254,571 of CM057456.1, forward strand.
AAGAAAAGGTGAAGGTCTCACAGCAGGGAAGCAGCATACACCAGCTGCAGGGGGCCATGGCTCCAATACATCCTCACCTGTCCCAACGCCTGTACCTCTGGCCAAACTCAAGGCAACCCAATTCCCTGTGAGACAGAAAGGGAGGAATTGCTCTATACAAACCAAACACATCCTATTTAGTCACTCACACCTTTAATTATCCTAAAATACTAACATTCAACATTCACACTTCACAAGCACTCACCCCCACCCACTAGAACACCACCTCACAAAAACAAACACTCCCTCTCCTACAAATCACCCAAAAGTATTTCTAAAAATACAGAAAACAAACATTTTATGTGAGAATTTCAAAAGTGCAATGTGCTGCAAAATAAAGCTATCTCCAACAGGAGAAACAGATTATTTATTTATTGGAGATTTGGAAGTACCTTTGAGTCAAGGACTCCTTTACAAAGGTTTCACGTCATGAGTATTACATAGGAGAAGAGAGGTTACATAGCAGTACAGCAGTACATAGTCAGGTATTTACATTAACAGTAGTTACAGAGGCATTTGTGGGTCTCACAGAGGAGACCTAGGTCAAGTTAGGGCAGACAGGCAACACAACATGGCATAGCAGTGCAGGGCAACAAGCAACACAATATGGTATAACAGAGCTGAGCTATACAAGAGGGATGCTGTAAGTGGCAGGGTTATGAGAAGGGGGAGCCGCAGCTGAAGGACCTCTGGTATAGGGAGGTACGGCAATGGGGGACAGACAGTAGGTGTTTACCATAACTCCGAGTGTGCTTAAACGATTGGGCCGGTCTTATTAGCGGTGCGAGACCTGAAGGGCAGGGACCAAGGGCAAATTTTTTTGCCAAGAGGCATGTGTGGAACTTGAGCCTATTGTCAAGGCTAAGCCAGTTGGTTGCATTGTACAGTGTACATGTATGAGCTAGCCGGTCACAGCCTAAAGTGAGGCGGCAAGCTTTATTTAGGGAGACACATAGTCTGTTGAGTGCTGAGGAGTTAGCTGCCCTATAGATGACTAGACCATAATCTAGTAGGGAGAGGACTGAGGAGGAGACAGCTAGCCTTAAGGCATTAGGGGTAAAGCAGTGCTTGAGGTGCTACAGGAGCCTGAGCCGCACATTGAGGGTAGTAGAAAGGAGGTGGATATGCTGGTGGAATGTGAGTGCAGGGTCAAGTGTTAGGCCTAGATATCTGAAGGAGTCCACCTGGTCAAGGGTGGTGTGGTTGGCAGTCCTAAGTTGTGGGCAAAGTGCCTTTTTTGAATTAGATGGATGGGAGAAGTACATAACCTTAGTCTTGGAATAGTTCAGGACAAGGCGATGGGCCACTAGCCATAATTCTGTGGAGCTGAAGGAGGACTGGAGGGATAGGTGGAGCTGTAGAGGGTCAGTGTTGGACGTATAGAGGACAGCATCATCTTCATAGAGGAGAAGGTTCCCGGGGCAGGTCTTAGGGAGGGAATTTAGAAAGAGGCTGAAAAGTAATGGCCCCAGGATGGACCCTTGTGGGACACCCGAGAGGACAAGTAGTCTACTGGAGACAGTGTCACCTATCTTAACCTGCTGGGAGCGGTTTGACAGGTAGTCGGAGAACCAACCCAGGGCATCCAGGGAGAAACCCGTACTAGTCAGAGTGGACAGTAGGAGCAGATGATTGACGGTGTTGAATGCCTTAGTAAGATCTATGAAGACAGTTCCTGCGATTTGTCCTCTATCTAGGGCCGAGTGGATGTGCGAGGTAAGTTCCAGAAGGGCAGTGGTGGTGCTATGGTCCTTCCGGAAGCCATGTTGTTGTGGGCTAAGCAGGTTGTATTTGTCTAGGTGGACCGTTAGTTGGTCAGAGACTATCCTATCAAGGGCCTTGGATAGGGGAGGGAGAATGGAAATGGGTCGGTAGTTGTTAGTAAGTGCATGGTCCCCACTTTTGAAGATTAGAACATGTAAAAAGCAAACAAAGGCTATAAAACTAGCATAAGGTCCAAGTCCAGGTAAATGGGCCCCAAAACACCATCCCAAAGTCTCAGAATGGCAAAGAGAACAGTACTTGGATAACTAGCTTTCCAGCAGAGAAATTTGGCAGTTTATTTATTTATTTTTTTCATACATATTTTATTCCTTCTGCGGTGGGGGGGGTGTTACCTATGGTTCCCCCAAGTCTGGTCAGCCTCACAGGCCCACTCCACCCCTTCTCTAAGCTCAGCTCCTTCCTCCGGTCCACACAACGGCTACATCACGACAGGTACACGACCACCACCGCAGAAGCCGGGGGTCAAGATCCAGGGGGAGCATCCGGAGTTGGTGCAGGGCAACGCTGCCAGACCGTCCATCAAGTAGCACGCCGAGGAAATTTTTACAGGTTAGGCCCCTTATTACCCCTTGGCATGGGCATGCAGTGGTGTCAATGAAGCTGTGGTGCGTGCTTCCATGCACCACATGTCAGATGCCTCCCATGCTGTCCCCACATTAAGCTGCCCCTTGCAACAACCTCCAGCCACCACTAGGAGCTGACGGAGCTGATGTTCCCCTTCCCACCCTCCCTGGAGAAGGAGAGCAATCACTCGGATGCTCAATCCTCCTCCTCCTTCCCAGCCAACCCCCAATGATCTGGGCTCATTCCCGAACCCGGGTCACCGGTGTGGAGTGAATTGTGGTGTTCAGTGCCTCAACCCTCAGTGCCACCAGGCCAGCTACCTTGGCAGTTTATTAAGTGCAAGTTAGGATTCCTTCATAAAGCACAAAGTCAGCCAAAGAAGAACCAAAGATGAACCACTCCTCTCATGAGCAGTAGTCAAATAAGTTGAAATATAACTCTTACCGGATGAGCAGTCAAAAAGCCCTCTCTCATGGTCTATAAAGGTGGCAAAAGGACTGTTTAAAGATGAAAGCAGGAACTGAGTCAGCACACCAGTTTAG